>CM054117.1:88764603-90058642 GCA_028673005.1 Tanypteryx hageni | reverse complement strand
TCTCTCTCTCTCTCTCTCTCTCTCTCTCTCTCTCTCCCTGCGTCCTTTTCGATTGTTTTTATCGTTTTTTCCAGTCCCACTCCCCTTTTCCTCCCCTCGCCGCCATACCCTGTTTCTTCTTCATTTATGTACTTCTCGCCTCTCATTCGTTTCCCCTTAACTCCCTCTCCCGGTTTTCTCTCCTTTTCCTTCAATTTGCTCCCTTTTCTTCTCTTATTTCCCAATATTTTTCACCTCACTCCTATCCCGTTTCTCTGGCTTGCTTCATAAAAATTCTAGGTTGTATCAAAGGTTGGTTATAGGTTCCACTCGTCATTAAGGCCCATGCGTTTTTACTCGCCCAAAAAATAAGATATTTTAAACATTTAAACATAAATATTCTATGATACTATCTGACATTACAACTTTATGAAAATGACTGAACACGCATCAAAAAATATATATATAATATAATCATTGTGTATTCCCAAACATCTTATATCATCTTCAGTACAATGATAGATCGTGGGTACAAATCCTGCATGGGAATGGGAGTGCATCGGTAATACTTGGTTGGATAAAAAAGAAACTCTCCAGAGAATTTAAATTATATATTATGAAAAGGAAATTGCAGTTTTAATTTAAATTAGCATCTGCCTGTAAATTTGAAGCAAATCCGGTTTCCTAAGTAGATAGCAAAAGAATGAGGATCTCAAATATTTCCAACCCTTTTTTAGGTTTTTCTCATAACGAGACTCTTGAAGAAAAGTCTTTGCCAGGAATATCCCAAGTTACTTTGCTGAATCCTTCGATATTATTTCCTTCTCTATGTTTACATGCCGACTTCTTCCGATTAAATGAAGACTGGAGAATACATAATACTTCAGTTTTTTTCAGGGTTGTGAAATAATAATGCACCTAATAATAATCTTTCCGAATTGCATATACTTATCGTAGTTATAGTAAATTGTATTATAATATTAATTGGGTTGACGAAAATGCAAATTCCGTCCGAATAGCCAGCGATTAATCCCGCCATCTTTTGCTGGGGTCCGCTATTTCAAGGAGCATAGAAATCATCAAATTAAACTGAGAAATCGCCGTTCTCCATCTTGAGGCATTACAGTGCAATGAGGCTATGTTGGTGCTTTAAGTCAAAATCCTCTCTCACGGAAGATATAGCCTTTGGCGATGAAATAAAACGAATGCACAACCGACTTTCTTTGTCCTTTAGCCTGAAGTTTAGATTCCTTTGACGAGAAGCCAAAGTTTTCCCCCCTACTGCTGTCGCCACCCTCTCGCCACGTGTGTCGCTGCAAACGCGGCGTCAAATAAATTAAGCGATTTAATCATAGTTTCCGAATTACCATCAACCTCTCTCTCATTCTCACCCTCTTTCACGCCCATCCATTAACGGTGGGAATGTCACATTTCCATTTTGCTCCTCTCGATTGATAAGTCCCACTCCGCGTGCAGGAAAAAGAGTGGAGAGAGAGAAAGAGAGATGTGGAGGAGGGGGGGATGTTAAGGAGGCTCGGCTACCTCTCCTGCGCCTTATCTCCACGGCAACGCCGCAGTTACGACGCTGCATGTGCCGCCGGCCGAGAATGCATTGTGCGAAAGGGTGACTTGCCAATCCTCCACTCGACCTTGGGTAAAGGAACGAGCTGGATCCTCCTCCCTCCCTTTTCCGCCTCCCCCGAGCGACCCATCCCCCGCCCCGCTCCCCCCTCCCGCTCCATTAGAGCCGCACCGCCTTGTCTCTAGTAAGCGGGAGGAGGAGCGGGGGGCGTCGTGTCATTTAGGTGGAAACCCGAAAGAGAAACAGCGCCGCATGCTTGAGCGACACCTCGAGAGAGGGTTTATTCTCTCTCTTTCTCCCGCTATCTCCCCTCTCAAGGTGAATCGGGAAAAAAATATGAGAGTTAAATCCACAGAGTTGGTCGTTTCTTTGTGTGGTACACATCCATTCTGCCATAGTGGAAAATAATATCCTTGAAGCAATCCCGCCCACATATTAATCAATGGTAACTCAGGTTTCGTTATTAAAATATAAGGCAATAGAATTTTTTTAGTTTATTTTTAGTTTTACTTTATAAAGATGCACGTCACATAAAATTCCAGAAAAATGCCATCCGGCCAATAGTGAGTGCAATAAAACATAATATTTAAATGATCATTTTAAATGTAAACACTAAGCATTTAAATGAACTTGCAGAACTATTACAAAATAAAATCTAATTAATAATAAATAAGTCTGTTATAGTTAAAGACATTATATCTATGTTGTGTCGTTCGTTATCGCTTTATCATAATTGCTATTTCCCTCAATAGATGTGTTTTGTCAATCCGTTAATTTACGTTTTTTTTTTTTAAGTAATCGCATTATCTATTATATTTTTTCAAGTGCATGTCCTATCACTTCATTGGCTTCAGAGATGAGCAGTGGTAGTAGTTTATAGTAAGTGCCATTCATACTACCTAACGAAACGCCCTCACAGTGAGGGTATTATAGCTAGAATGGCCATTCCCAATTTATCCATATGGCATGAGCTGTGTGACTCAAATACCTTCCAGAGGAAGAACCCATCATCTCTCTGTTTCCACTACAGTAGTTTTGCATGCACAGCATCGCCAAACCAATAAAAGACTGCCTATCATGTCACTTTCCTCCAACCTACACATAAACCCTATGACTATAGTGGTATTCTTGTTTCTTTTGACTATGGATCACCTCATATCTCCGATCCCCATTTATGATACTTTCGAATGTTCATAATAAATAACGGCGTAATGGTCGCATTTTTTACGGTTATTGTCTACATTGCGGAAGCGAACATAAAATGTGACATTTCTACTAATAGAATATAATCTCATTTTCTCTCTCTCTCTCTCTCTCTCTCTCTCTCTGAATCTCTGTTACTGCCCTATGTCTATGGAATTAAATGAGAGAATAAAAAAACCGCTTATAACACGAAAACTTTTCATTCTTTTTCAATCTAATTTTCAGAAATTACTTGTAAGTCCAGCTTTTAAATTTCTTGAAATCAACATTTAAGTCGTTGCTTCGATTCCGGGAACGTTCATCTTCTCAATTTCATTAACACGGAGATGAGTGTAGCTTATTAGTCATTCTTTCAGCCGCCGATTTTTAAATACGCGTCGAATCGGTCCATAAATTAGTTTTTAACGTGAAAATGTGACGTATTTTTACGAGAAAATTTTTCGCCGTCAAAATGATTTGCATTATTGCAAGTTCCGTGTAATTGAGCATGATTAACTGAGATTATAAATTCGCGTCACATCTGTCCACATATTCATGAAATTCCAGTGTTACATTAAAGTTTAAACAATACATTAGTAACGAAAAATACTACTACGGTAACGAAAATAAATAAACAAATCGACATATTTACAAAATTTCGACGCACTAAAAGCAGAAAAATAAAATTTATATAAATTTATTTTAATGAAGTCACGTTTTGTATGCACTAATAAGTAAAAAAGAAATTTAAAAGTTATATAATTGAATGTTCCAGAAAATTAAAATTGTTTTGGGAATATAAAAGTTGAAATAAAGATAGATAGATATTTGTTTGTCACGCAATTTTTGTATTCCCAAAGCTATTTTTATCTTCTAAAACATGTATATACATTCAAATATTATGTTTATTGTTCATTTCTAGTGCATATATAAGTTGGTTTCATTCATTCAATACTTAATTTAGACATACGGGAAATCGCGCAAGTTTGAATATATTACAACTTCCCAAACCTAATACGTGATCCAATTATCATCGCTGAACAATACTTGTAATAATCCTTACTAACGTTTTTCGCCGAAGGTGCTGGTTCAGATTATATCATAATTTGGTGACGTGGATTTAATATAGATTAAAAATTGTAGCAAAACACAAATTTATTCCATGTTTTATTTCAGAAGAATTTAAAATGCAGTATTCTAGTTCTAATCCCTCCGGATCCTTTGCTCCCTATCCTTCAGCGTTCTCGTCATAGCGATTCCCTCTTTCCCTCGCAATATCTTCCCTCCTCATTTCCTCCTATCCTTCAATATCGCGCTGTAAATCTTCTCTCACGTCCGCCGATCTTACGTGTCGTCCCATAAAGCGGCGTCGCGTCGATCATAGGATCGTCCTTCTTGGCCACGTCTCCCTCTTCCACCTACTCCACTATCCATCAATTTCCGTTTCTTTTTTTTGCTGTTTAACCCCCGATCGCCACCTTCCCCTCATTCGAGAGGTTACGCTCCGTTCTACCTCCAAACCCTCTCCCTCCCGCCCTCTCAACAATCCTTGCAACTCGAGCGACGATGGCGACGAAAATATCGTGCCGCGACGTCCCGATGGGAGACATGTTCGCCGCCGCGCCTCCGACCTTAGCGAGCCTCGGCGCTGCGTAATTTCGAATGCCCTCGCACCCGAGTGCATTACACCGTCGGACGAAGGTCGGTCCATCCATCACCCTCCCGCGGAGGAGGAAAAAAAACTGTAATCCATCGACGCGTTTAATCTCTCGCCTCGCGCGCGAAGAATGAAATATGTCGCCACATTACGCCGCTCTCAGCTCGTGGGAGACGCTCTCTCGCTCTCGTGGATGGATTTTCTTTTTTTATCGCGCGATGCTAAAAAAAGACTGCTGTCGTTAATAATAATCGGCCAAGAGCGGGGGGGGGAGGTCAAGGAGTCGCATCTTGCTATCTCGCCGCAATTAGCGCTGTCGTCGCTTATAAAGGATCGCGGTGTAGCGGTTCGCCGAAACATGAAAGAGGCATACGGTGAAATCTCGAATCCGGCATCCTTGAGACTAAGGATCTGCTGATTTTCGTAATTTCCTTTATTTCAGAAATATACGTCGCTCGAAGAGTTTGGCTTCGGAAAGCTTGGAATATTTTTAAGTTCAATAACAAACACAAAAAATATTTCTCTCGGGTATCTCTAATAGCCACAAGGTTATGAAATACCAGATTCTTCTTAAGTGGCAATTCACCGAAAATAGATTCTTAATAAGTTTTTTAAGTGCTTGTTCTTGAATTTTTTTAGTCAAAAGAGGAGCTCAATAACTCCCTGTTGAATATTTTTATGTAGCTAATTCAGTAGTGTTATATTTTAATATAATCGACTAACGAAATAAATAATAACTCGTTAAAAAGAATCTAGTGCATTTATTATTTACTCTACTTATCCAACCATCATCCACTTTTTCTCTTCCAAATTTATAACGGCAGGGCAGAAAGATGCAGTATGTACACACATTTCCAAAAGTATTCCAACAATTTGAGCGGCGTCTCTTTCTCGGCAGACTACATTTTAACTTCCTATCTACGTGAATGTTATATTAGTCGGTGAATATGTATTCCTGTCGTGACGCCACCTCAGCCATCAGGGTTTATTATTGTATAAAATACGACGTATTCATGCGTATCGACCGGAGTTAACAAAGATTATTCCGCGTCTTGGGCGATCGTTTGAACGTACTATTATAATTCGCCATTGTTATTTAACAGTCATTCTTGCAATGTGTTGATAGGGTAAGCAGGCCCATTGAATTGTTTTTCTCCAAGTGAGGGGTTGTTGGAGGATGGCTGAAGCAAACTCGAGTGGAATTTCGAATCGACGATTTCGTCGGTTTTATCAAATTCCCCGGTTCGATAATATTTGTTACATAACGGAGATAGCAAAAGTGACAAGACCCAACTCTAAAAAACAATCGAGATATATGCGTTTAAAAAAGTAAAAAAAAAACACTTTTGCAGAGTTTCTTCTTCCATGACTTGCTATTTGATAGCATTCTTCGTATATTCCACGTTAAACACGGACGTAAGAAGTCGGTTTGGCTGACGGAAACACGAGATTGTAGTGCGGTGTATCTTTTTTTAAATTCATTGAGTTAAATTGTCGTTGCAGCCATCATCGCTTCGTTTCACTTCGTAATTAATTGAACCTCATTTTCACAGACGAGTCGTAGGCAATTCCAATATAAACAAATCTCCGAACTATGTGTGACTGTTCGGTTACACATGCAGATTTCTGACTGACTTCGCAAAAGTTTTTGCGGGTACCACTAGATAGTTTAATTTTTTCGTGCGCACGCAAAATTTGGGAAATGAAGAGAAATGGATTATCTACGACGAAGAAATGACCGTAAATACATATATTTTCTTTACGCATACATTACGTTTTTAAGTTAAAAGATAGGAGTTATTTACGACGAAGGTATTACGTGAACATACAGATTATATTCGAGTAAGGTATGTTTTAAATAATAGTCGATTGTATTATTAAATACAATTGATTAGGATATTGATCTGTGAATAAAAATTTCGATATTTCCTTGCCATCACTATTGGCATTTCAGTTCGTGGTGGTGAGGGTGATGGTGGTGGTGATGAGGGTGGTGGTGGTGAGTTTGGTGGTGAGGGTGGTGGTGAGGGTGGTGGTGGTGGTGGTGAGTTTGGTGGTGAGGGTGGTGGTGGTGGTGGTGAGGGTGAGGGTGGTGGTGGTGGTGAGGGTGGTGGTGATGCACGTGGTGGTTGTGGTGTACGTGGATGTGGTGATCTACGTGGTGGTGGTGTACGTGGTGAGGGTGGTGTGCGTGTGTGGGCTCACCACCACCGCGCTCATCACCAACACTACGCACCACCACCACTATCTTCACCACCACCCTACCACAACCATAACGCTCGCAACCACCATTTGGATAGCGGAAATGGATAGCAGAAGGTATTTTCAGAAGAGAAGATTTTATTTTAATACTGGATTTAGAAGTTGCGCTTTATTGAACTGATTAATGCGCATAATCATCAACTTGTATTTCGCGAGATCTGGTCAAATTGTCTCGCAGCGACAAATGACGGCGCGCTGTCTCCCTGAACTCGCCGCCATCTTCTATTCGACGCCTGTTCTTCCTTTCGAGTGGAATTCATCTCCTTCGGCCTCTCGTCCTCGTTTTTATTCAATCTTTCCATCGCGTGACGTCTAGAGTTCATATACGTATCCTAGCTTTTTTGGAGAATTCGCAACGGTTTGAGCTGGGTGTATTCGTTTCAAAGGTGACTTTTATAACCGGTTTCTTATACCCGAAAGGTTTTTAATGAAACTGAACGAACTGATCGTAAATGTCGTTATCATGCGTCAATACTGCAGTCGTAAGCGTCATTTGCATTTTTTTGGATTGTCGAGTAATTTTGAGCTATAATGACGGATTCGAACGGTTTTTATGTTCAAGTTGGCATTTTCCTACGTTTCATTTTTTATCATTTCCACTCAACGCCCTGAAAGTCGCCAAGATTGGTACGATATATTAAGTCGACTGTTTGCCTTGGCGTCATTGCGTTAATTGAAATGGGAATGAGGTTAATTGAGGAAAATATAACGAATAAATGTTTGTTATTTCTATTCAGAATATAAAGGACCTCGGTAATCCAGTCTTTTGTTTCCTCTTATTTTATTTCAAAACTCGGAAGCTTTGGACGATTTCATTTGTTTGCCCTTCATTTCATATTAAATCGCTGGACGCGAAAAGTGATATAAATGCTGCAGTTCCACTCTTCAAAAGTAGTTATGTCGTAATAATTATTATTCATGAAATAATCTTTATTTCATCCATTTAGACGATAACATTAGGATATATTCTTCAGAAAATGTTTTTTTTATGCTATCCAAATGTTTTTGCTTGTGGAAGAAAAACGATTTTACCTGCATATCCAATAGTCTTAATCAAAATGCTTCAAAATTTCTCCAGCATTTTAGTTCCTTTTGCCTCAAAGCATTGTTCTCGCAGGCAATTTTCAACAAGCTCAATTTTTCTGAATACGCGCACACAAAATGCAACTACTGGAAAGATAAATTTTAAATAAGTATTAAACCTTTATTTCTCTAGCAAGTATTATTACATTAGTAATATTCAAGAAATCCGGTATAAAATCTCAGAAATACAACAATACCAAAAATTCATGGAAAATATGTAATAATGATAAATTATAATAACTTCCTCAATTACATCGATGAAAAATTTGCCTGCCATTTGCCTACACTTCCTTCATTACAGCGTCTAATGAATATTGCTCTTTCTCTCTCGCTCCCTCTCACGCACTTCATTTCCCTCTCTTCATCCTCTCTCCCTTTCTTTCTCGCTGCATTTCCTTCTCCGATTCTCCCTCCCTTTCTCTCTTTCCTCTCCATCGTTCTCTCCGAAGGTCACTAGTTCGATACCTGATGCTATATAACTGCAGCTGTCAAATGAGAGCCGCACCCCCTTCGATAAACCTCGCTTAAAAACCGCTTACACGTGAAAACGAAAACATAAACCTATAATGAGCTCCTTCTTTCTCTTCCCATACCTTTTAGCTCCAACCTGCACCGGTATAATGGGAGAAGGCATTAGCGCAACGCTGCGGAATAGTCGTACATTAAGATCACTCCCACCCGGATGGAGTCCCCAAATGATGAATCGTGATGACGATTGGAAGTAAGTCTCTTTTGCTTTATTCCTCTCTAGCGTTCAAACCTTTCCAGTAATCGAGTAAATGCAATTCACGCTCGCACGAATAATCTATCGCATATTGCGGTTTTTTCGTTTTCTGTGATGGTTGGAGTTTATATATATATATATATATATATATATATATATATATATATATATATATATATATATACTAGAGTAGTTGGTGCTTGCATACTGCAAGCATTTCATATCACCTTGAAAAAACATTCATTTTTCAGACAGACATTTCATCATTACAAATATTCTTTCAATTCTAAAGATTTCACCTCCGCAGCGATTTCCGTTTTCCCACATGTAAAAATAATAGTATAAAACAATCCCCAAATGTTGCAATTTTAAAAATTTTACACTTTCTTCATTATAAGGTTCTAATGATACACATTTTAGCCAAATTTTAAATTTGTAGCACTTCTATAAGTAAAATAATATTTTTCTAATTGTTTAAATTTAAATAATTTTTAACGGCCGCCGAAAGTCATATATGGTAAAATTGAAATGTAAATTTGTGCAAATTCACTACTCTGTAAATAATTTGAAATTTTCAGCTTCCTAGCTCATCCCGTAGTACCTAAACAGTTATCTATTTGTTTAAACTTTAAGAATTTTTAACTGCCAAACAAATAAAAATATCCAAATTTGTATAATCCCTATTTCGTTTTTTTTTAATTCTACTTATAAAAAAATTTCAGCTCCGTATCACATTCGGAAATGCCTAAACCCTGAAAATTTGTTTAAACAATTGAAAATTTTTAGCGGTCGCATTGTTGCACTTTTTCATGATTTTCGTTTTTTTAGTCGGTTTTGCACAAACTCCTACCTAAGAAAAAAATTTCGAATCTCCAGCACATCTGGAAGTGCCTAAGCATTTGTATCCTCCTATATGTTATATCCTCCTCCTCCTCCACTGTAAGAGTCGTCGATATATAATGATATATATATATATATATATATATATATATATATATATTATAGAGCACGATTTTTTTATTCAACGTTTACTTTGAGAATAAAAGTACGTTGCGTACTAAATTCGTAACACCTATTGATAGCAGTATAGTTGTCATGCAAACGCACAGCAATGTAAAAGAAGCTTTATGGGAGGTCACATTATTCCCCTCTTATACTAATTTACTTTTTCGATAGGAGTGAATGAAAAGTATGTGAATTTTTGGTTCGTTTAGTAAAATGGTTAGGCAGCAGCTATCGTTAGATCGTCTACATGCAGTGGAGAATGCCAACTTTAATCTTTGTTGGACTCTGTTGCTTGCTATGAATATTTTATCTACGCAATTTAAGTGCGATTGTTAATTTTTTTATTGGGTTTTTTCTTTTATCCATCCCTCTAATATTTTAATATCCACTCTTTGTTCAGGATATATACTGTCATTTATGGAAGAAAGACTTAAAAGCTTAACGAAAATAATTCTTTATACGAATTATACCAGCATCATTTTGTTCCATCATCGATATAAAAGATTGATAAATAACATTTCTACAGTGAGACAGTTTCAATCACGTCTAGGCACCAACGTACTTCACTTTGTTAATATTCAAGCTTGGAAGCAGGAAGAAGTGAACGGGATGAATCTAGCTGTGGATAGAAAAAAATTAATTTAGATTAACGGAGGGTTACTCATTATGTTCTAAACCAGTGTTTCTCGAACGGTGGATCGCGACCCCCAAGGGGGTCTCGAGAGGATTTTAAGGGGGTCGCGAGCAGTCTAAGCTAAGTCAAGTGATTCTATTCTGGTTCTAAGATTCCTGCAGGTTTTAATTTATAGGTGGAAGTGTTAATATGAATTTTTTGCGACGATCGCACAAATTCAATCAAAGGAATGAGAGAATTTGAAAATATTTCATTTATATTTGGCATATTTTATTTATAAAGCCCAAAAAATAAAAGCATTCTTTTATCATTAATTAACTTATCATCATATATCCCTCTTTTTCGGAGAAACTTTTTTTTGCTTCTAGGAAATTCTCGGGAGGGCCGCGGCGAACGAATACGGACCTGCCTGAGAACCATCGTTCTGGACATTCAATTACGATTCCAGTATTAAAACCGATCTGAACATTGCTCTGCCGTTCAATGCAGATAAATAAATACGTAAAAATACTTCTGTACTACCCTCACTCCTCCGACTCCTCATTATCCCCCCCCCCCTCCTTTCCTACTTTATTCGCTTTCGTTCCTCCAATTTCTCTCTCTCTCTCTATCTCTCCTTTCCTTTCGTCTCTCCTCCAAATCCACCCTCTTTCGCACTTATCTTTCCGTTCTCTCCTCTTTAGGCTCTTCTACCTCTCCTCTCCCTCCTTTCAATCCTTTTTCCTGTGCCTCTCATCCTCCCCTTTGGATTCGATTTCTCCTCACCTCTTAACACCTTCCTCCCACACCTCTCCTCCCTCCCCTCTTCTCTCCCAACAGCTCATACTGGTCGTCATTCTTCTTATCCACTGCCAAACTCTCCTCCGTCTTCTCTCTCTTTTCCTTCTCTCCCTTTCTCCCAATCCAGCTCTATTTATCTCCATTTCCTCCACTCATACATACTTGTCTTTATTTTCAAATTCCTTTTTCTCCTTACCTCCTTTCCATCCATTATATCGATAATCATTATCAGCCCGTCATCTCAGTTTTCACTTCTTCAGTATCATAATCTCACTATATGTAAAATTTTTATAATTTACTTGTAATTGTTTCAGAATAAATACTTTATGAATTTAGATTTAAATATTGAATCGAATATAATTGCAATTGTTTGACGATGATTGCAGAAGAAAAGTACTTGGCACGACACATTTATTTTTAACTTATTGGTAATAAGAACCGATTTGTTCTTAGCGTATGCTAAGTCAATTTAAGTTATAAATAAGTAATCCCATACAAAAATCTTAGATGCTACTGTGCGTGATAAAGTGTATAACATAGTTATGAAAGGAGGAAAGCAAGAAATTATAATTAATAAACATTGCAAATCGAATTAAATTATCCCTTATAACTCCAATAAATCCCAGTACAATTCCACTTTTGATCACTCATTACGATGTTATATAGTATAACGTGAAAATGTGATAGTAAATACGCAATAGGACGGGTTCGGATCAGTGTAGGGGAAGAAAATCAAAATATTTCTCTAAAACCCGAAGATACGGACAGAAAAAGGTATGAGACCACTAGAGTAGATATGTGATGCGGAAATATTACAAAAATTAAATGTACTGCATATATTAAAGCAGCGGTTCCCAAACAGTGCGCACACTAGGGTGCCGCAGTAGGTTTTTAGGGGTGCCGCGAAAAACTTTGTTTAATAAATAAATCAACGATTTGGATGTGTTTGTAAGTAATTAGAGGGTTCGTGTTAACTAGCTTGGACCACATCCTAAACTGACCGCTGTACAGACCTCACAACCGGCATTAAGTCGGATTAGGACTGCGAAACTCGAGGGTTTGAGCCGAAACCGAGCTCGCATACTCGCTCCCTTGCAATAAAAATTAAACTTTTTAAACGGTTGCGAGGTCTGTACAGCGGTCAGTTTCGGATGTGGTCCCAGCTAGTTAACATGAGCCAATTAGAGCAATAATTTTCCTTCTAATAAATTGATTATGTAGTAGCACCAACAGATGGAAGAGTGCGAAGGTTGTAATACCCGTATCTAAAAGGGTATAAAACAAGACTGGGTTGCCGCGAAATTCTATTTATCTTTGAAAGTGTGCCGCGGCTCAAAAAGTTTGGGAACCACTGTATTACAGGACAATAGTTTTGGTCCGAGAGAATTAATCTTAGATCTAAATATTATATGTATTCAAAGATAGTGACGAGAAGAAGGCTAGAATGGAATTGTGAGATAGATTCTTGCTGTCTTATCGTCCTTCCTTTTCTCCCTCTTACACTCTCTCTCTCTTCCTCTCCCTACTTACTTAAATTAACATTAGTGTTGCCGAGGGAAGATTGAATTTAGGACCCAGAAAAGCCTAATGATATTCAACATTGCCCGCATCTATTCTCTCCTCGTTCTACCTCTTCTCTTTCTATCTCTTCTCTTTCTATCTCTTCTCTTTCTATTTTTCTTCACCTATCTCCTCTCCCTCCCTCCCACACACACACACACTCTCTCCGTCCCTTGGCTCCGGATGTCCTTTCGGCAGAAGAGGGGCGTGTGGCCCTCGCGCAATTAAAGCCGTTTTATTTCCGATGGAGCCTTTGGATCGCTCTCGTCCGCTCTCCGACCTTCCAAAGCATGCGCGCTCTTTCTGTCCCTCTCCCCCACACCGCAGCGCCCGCGGATATATTCTCCTCCTCCGCCTAGTAACGCACCTAGCCCGCTGCACCGCCTACGCCTCCCTCTACCATTACACTCCACACCATTTACGTTTTATTACTTAAGTTCTCTTCAGTCTCTTCCCATTCCTTTAAATACACATTTCCCACGTTCTCTTAATGTCCTCCACGTCCACATCTCCCTTTCCTTGCAATCTCTATATTTTTCGCTTCTCTATAAATAGAACTTCTCCTGCCTAAAGTACACGAAGCATAGTTGTATCCATCGCATCTAGTGAGTGAAGACGCCGAGCGCAGGGTAAAAGAAAATTCGTTGAAATAATCACTAGAATTTTCATTTTAGTCTGAGCATGGTCCAATTATGCCCTCTTCTATACGTTATTGGAGGCTTGTGAGGTAATAATCTACATTTTAATAAATTTCCACATTCAAAATTCATTTTTCAATTTTATCGACGTTTAAAGATACACATATTTATTTAAAGCTGAAACTCTGGCTCTCCAATCTAGAAGGAAAAAATAGTTATAGAGAGTTATAGTGTTTCAGATAAAATTGACGTGAAGAAAAAATACCTTCTTATAATACTTACCGATTTTCAAGGTGGCGGAAGTGCAATGTTTTTATTATATGTATCCACTCACTCCATCTAACAATACATCTCATATTCCAAAAGATTTTGTTGATATTATTGCTCATTTGTATTGATACTAATCGGCCACGTATATCAATGAATTATCCCCATGGGCAGCTACTTAGAAGCTGAAATGTACTTAAGTTTTACTCTCACGGTTTATGGACAAAAGTATCCGTGTGAGAAAATGTGAATACAAAGTAAAAAGTATCTCCTCGAGATGGGGCTATTGAACAATAAAAACGGGAATGCGACGCCAATGGCGAGGGATATTTTTGAAGCCATCCCAAGTGTAAGACGTAGAGAGTGGGAGAGACGGAAGCATTGCGGCTGAAAATATTCCAAAATACTGAAAAACCAAGGTTTGGAATAGAATATCTGCAGCGAGTCACTTCAGGATGTAGAAACGAGGGAGGTGATGATAATATTTTGATGGAGACAAGTCATTCCGTTTGAATTATGCGCCAAATTTGTTATCTATAGAGTGTCCCTGCGGCAGTATTAATGAATCCTGGGAATCCTTAAAACGTCGCCGGCCGGATGTACAGACAGAGGCCAAAGGGATGCGATTCCACCCACACTCGCACGCCAGCCACCTGGCATGCTCCGAGAAAAAGACATTTTCAGCAAAGACCACGAATTCCGAGAAGTCCCCTTTTTATCAAAACTGCGACGCGAGCGCCTCTTCCGGTGCACTTAAAACCCACGAGGATAGCTTTTATGGGAGTGAGAGCGGGATAGAGAGAGAAACTAAGGAAAAAGACGCATTTCTAGATACGCGCCCCCGCTCTTCTCCTCCCTTCCCTCAATAACGTCACTCTTCTCGAGGCCACAGGCGTGCTGCACGCGCGTGTCCGCTGAAGAGACTCGTGCCGAAGGAGAAACGACGATTAAGGAGGGTCGCCACTCGGTCTGCTCTAGGAAAGGTGACGGAAGAGGCGGCCAAAAATTAAGGGTTTGGGAAGGGGGAGGGGGGGAGCGGCGTAGGGGGGGGAGGGAGGGGGCGGCGTGGGCGGGAGAGGAAGAAGGAGGCAATTCGTAGAAAGTGATGCAATTGTGCAAGAGGGAGGTGTCCCGTGGGAGAAGGGAAGTGGAATTCGCGAGGAGGGAGGAGGATGAGTGGCGAGAATAGAATTGAGGGAAGGGAGAGGAAGGTGACGAGCGGACATTAAAAGAGGAGTGGTTTCCCGAGATGCATCACGTTCTCCCAGACAACAAACACAACAGCAGTTCCGTTTACTCACGAACGACTTTTCCTGAAGGTAGTTTTTTAACGAGTGGCGACTGTTCGATTTTCTAAAAAAATCGCATTTAATTTTAATTCGAGGCATTCTCACCGGCGAAAAAAGAATCTCAGGTCGTTCTATCGGCAAATGATTTTTGTCACATAAATCGCGATTATGCTGATGGATTTTACGTTTTGGAGGCTATTGGAGGATATATGCCAAGTTCATGAATTTATCAATCTCTATGATTGTCTGGCAGGAAACGTCGTTAGCTTCTTCATGGATACGACTCGGTATATCTTACATATTAATTGCTAGTTCCTACATATTACGAAAATTATAATACGCCTTGGCGGATTGGGGGTATAAATTGTAAAATATGGTCGCAGGAAATTACATAAACTCGGTGATTTAAATTTTTTATGCCACACATACAACGGCATTCAAGTTCACAAAAATAGACAAAAGAGCCCATTATATTTTATAAGGATATTTATATTGTTGTTTTTCGATATTACTTGGTGCTGAAATAATAATTTTGAATGAAATTTACAGGTAACGGATAGATTTGATTTTATATTTTTTTAAACTGAAATATAGTAAAAGCCCGTTATAGCGAGATTTTATAAAACAAAAAATATTCTCGTCATGGTGAGCTTCTCTTCACAGGCGAATACCACCTTTTCCATTGTAAAATGACACCTTAAAGATTTAAATCTCAGCCCGCATCTAAAGAGCTAAGTGTACCAAAAATATTCCAATCTTCTTCTTTCCTTGTATTATTTCAATTACTATTGAGATACTACGAAAGAAATTATTGCTCATGTTTTGGTCAACTTTATCAAAATCTTACTTGATTTGAATACTTGGAATAGCGTATTTTCTTTTAACTCATGATGAAGTTCCGTTTATGTTTGAGAACCTCTGGCAGGAATATTTTAATAAATCCCTATTAAAGAATGAGAGCAATGGACCATTGTATTGACTTAATATTTGGGATTTATTTTCGATTTTGTTTTTATTGTATTCGCAGTCGTATAGAAGATAATGTGAGGCAGCGGTTCCCAACCTTTTCTCAGTCGCGACAAACACGACGGTTCATACTCACGTGCGTGACAGACTGCACACCACACTCCAGCGAACTAATAAGAAAGGAAGATTAGTTTGTAATAATGAAGAGTTTAAACCTAAACAGTATATTTTGTTAAAAATATGCAAGAAAAAGACAGAAAGTCTGCTTAACAAAATTTAATATATATTTTCTTAAAATTTTCTGCGACCCACCTCCCGGCTCTTCGCGACACACCGGTTGAGAACCGCTGATGTAAGGTCTAATGCAGCCAACAAACAAAAGATTACGTAAGTGTCAAGGGCTATCCTGAATCTTTCGGCTGCGAATGTGTTTACTAGCAGTTATATATAGCAATAAATCGGTTTCTCCTGTTTTTCCGCCAGATAAAGTGCTGCCTGTACGCGCGCGTCTGCTTCGCGTTGCCGTATGAGGGGCGTCTATTTGAAAGGGCCTTCCGCCTTAACATGCGCGGTTCTATCGGCGGGTGCGGCGAGAGGGGGCGGGAAGGATAGGAAAGAGGGAGGGCTGGGCACGGATGCAGGGCATCCGAGAGGAACGTGTGGGTGCGTGCGCGCGTGTGCATGTGTGTATCTGCGTGTGTGTACGTCTGCATGTGTGTGTGGGTGCACTGCGTGCCCTTCTATTATCGACCGCATGCGCGCTCTGGAAATAGAGGCGGCTAGACCACCTTCCTCCGAACCCCCTTATAAGCATTCCCCTCTCCGCGGACTCTGGTGCCGACGCTGCCAATATAGGTCGCGGCGGGAAGCGCTTTAATCGTGGGGGAGAGAGAGAGGGAGAGATAGAGAGAGAGGGAGAGATAGAGAGAGAGAGGAGGGGGGAGAGAGAGAAATGGAAATAGAGAGAGACGGTAAGAGAAAGAGATTAGGAGACAAGAATATCACGCGGAAAACAATATGCGGGTATTTAATCAAATAGCACAACTTTGACGTAGGCTCTGATCACGCGTTATATTATAAACCGACGCTGCGAAAAACTGACGCGAAGTTCACTTGAATAATTAAATTGCGTCTTATATGTCGACTGAAATACTCGGTATAAATTCAACTTTGGTTTTCCTTTAAGCATGTTATCTCATTGAGAATATTTTTCTGATTAAAACGTTCAAAGGTATCTCTTATTCTGCAAGTTTTCAATAAAATCTTCTAGGCAAAACTTCGTATGCCAGCGATGGAGGCCTTAGATTTATAGATGAAGAGAAGTAGGGACGAGTTGGTGAAATATAACGTGAATTTTATACCACTAGTATGGTAACCATCAAAGTACGAGAGATATGCGTTATTCGTTCAGAAAGTAGCTTAATTCTCAGTTTATCAATATTTTTCTGCACTTCCCGACTTATATTTAATCCAAATGCTAATATTTTAGTTAAAATTGACTTTGACAATTTTTATGCCAACTCTCGGAGGCAAAAAAAAATAATAAATTTCGATTCAAGCCATCTAGAAAAAAAATCCGCGGATTACGATCCAAACAATTTCAAACCGAAACGTCAATACAATTTTCAAACTTGAAGTAGAACTGAAACGCAATAGTTTTGGACAAGTTAGATCCTTCTTGTTTTTAGATTAAGACAGTCGATGAAATATCACGCTAAATTTCTATTTCGATTCGATGAAGAGAACGTAAACGGAGTGGGTTGAAATTGACAGGAAAGTGTGATACGGGAGAAGAGGAGATTGGAGAGAATGAAGAGAGAGGGAGAGAATCGCTAAATGGACCAGAGATGCATTCCTCTAAAAGGACCCTTCTCATTCCCATCGCTCCCTCTCGGTCCCCTTCGCCTCCTCCCCCTTTCTCCCCTTCCTCTTTCCCCCATCACCCTCTCCCATGCTCCCATTGGCTCCTCTCCTCGTTTCCTCTTAACTAGGTCGATCCCATAACCAAGTGCACCCGCTGCCATGCCATCCCAGTCGGTCGGGCTCTCGATAGGAACGAAATAGGGGCGTAAAGAAGGAGCAACGGATGCCTTCCAATTATCTCCCTCTCTCTCTCTCTCTCCCCCTACTCCTCTCTTCCTTCCTCTCACCTCTTCCTCCAACGCTCCCTCTTTTTTCCCCTCTCCCCGTTTTAGAGGGAATTCCGTAATTTGTGCGAAAATTTTTTAGTAACTAATTACGAAGCGAATGAGTGATATTTGGGAGTGCATATGAAGGGCTCATTTCGCTCTCATCATATTCGGATTTTCAATTATCTTCATTAATTATAAAACTTCGCAAGTTTTCACACCAAGCTTAATTCCACCGTAAGAATGCTGTATATATGAATTTATACATTGGTTTTAAAAAATATCGCGAAAAAGCGAGGGCCCATAGCAGGTTTTCTATGACCTAACGTAAGCATTTTAGAACCTGTAGACAAATATTACAAAACTTATGCTTTTCCAAAGAACGTTTGGAGAATGTCTAAAAAGAAAGCGTCTGATTGAAATTATAGTTGATCCGTTGATGAAAGCACATTCGCATGCAAATTAAAAGTAGTCGTTGTCCGTGTGACCGTGGTTATTCGCAGCTCACTCTTACTTGAATCTAAAGTTGTGGGCCATCACTGAGGACGATCGCTTTGGAGGTAGAAAAACGCGTCTAGTTAACTCAGACCTTCTATGACTATACCAGCGTAATTTCCCATCATAAACGACGGGTATACACGAATAAAGTATATTATTACTAAAAATTAAATAATATCCATTCTATCTCCCTCCCTTTTTCCCTTTCTCTGCCTCCCTCACATTCTCTCCCTCCCTTGCCCTCTTCCCCGGGACTAAATAAAAATCTTACGCACAGAATGAATATTGTTTTCATAAACATTACGCTAGACAACTTTAATATGCCCAAAATTATTTTAACTTTCTGGAACATACCGTCATGTGAATTATATATTGTTTTAGTGTAAATGAAACTTTGTTTCATTAAAATCAATTACAATATTTTTTATTTTTAGTCAAAGATTAAAAACTTACTCAAAGGATAATGGAATATTTGTTTTTTATTTTTGTAACCGTGTTTATCCTTACTAATGTATCGTTTAAACTTCAAAGTAACGTTGATATTTCATGAATACGAGGACAGATTCGACGCGAATTTATAATCCCAGTTAATCATGCTCAATTACACGGAACTTGCAATAATTAAAATCATTTTGACGGCGAAAGATTTTCACGTGAAAATACGTCACATTTTCACGTTAAAAACTAATTTATGGACCGATTCGACGCGTATTTTAAAATCGGCAACTGGAAAATAAAATTTAGGTCTTTTACGCGTTCTTTGTTCCAAGTCTCGGATTTCTACGATGGTTCCAAGTAATTTCAATATGCGAATGACTAATAAGCTACACTCATCTCCGTGTTAATCAAATAGAGAAAATGAACGTTCCCGGAATCAAACCCGCGAAATCTATGTTAATTTTAAGAACCTTAAAATCTAAAAGCTGCGCTTCCAAGTAATTCCTGAAAATGTGATTGAAAAAGAATGAAAACCTTCTGAGCTATAAGCGGTTTTCTCATCCTCTTATTTAACTCCATAGGCATGGGACAGATTGACCATAATCCAATTTTATATAGCATGATGAATTACCTGCGGAATGTATTTCCTCAATTCTCCGTCTATAAAAATCAAATCAGCGGTTATATATCTACTATTAAGCTATACGAAATAACTGGTTACGATCCAGGATGACTCTGTTGCCGCGTTAATCGCGGGCAAAGCAAGGACGGCGCTTCGTCTTACATCGCCGCTAATTTCCCCCGCGAAGACGATTTACGCCCGCCAGTCAACAAGGAGGGGACAATGTCAGCAGGGAAACAAACTAAGGCGCAAGGAGAGTGGGGATCGGAGGAATGGGGGAAGGAGGGTTTGGCATGAAGGGATTTAAGGGAAGGGGATGAAGATGGCGCTAGGGTGGGAGAGAGAGCGATCCACGGGAGTAGATTATGTAATTCTACTTTTGGCTTGTGTTTGGCAAGGCAGCGGTGGAGACAGCTGTGGGGCTGAAACCCCTCCGCGCTTTTCCCTCCCTCTTTTCTTCACCCTCACCTCCTCCCCTCTCCTCTTGTTTGCCCTTCACCCTCTCCCCCCTTGCTACCCTCCTTCCCTCCTCTTTATTCCACAGCTAAATTCGTGATCTACCGGTAATGAGGCGCATTTAGGAAGAGCTATTCAGGAGAATATCTTCCGAAGCGATTATCTTCGAGAAACTTCGATCGATAGTATATTTAATTCTTAATTTTTGCAATGCAGTTTAAATGCTAAAATATATTTTAAATGGGAAAGTGTTGGATCCTAATACCTATTCATTGATTGTTTTAGGAGTGGAGAAACAAAATATTTAAGATATCTATTCAGTGGCTGTTATTGAAGTATTATTAGGAAACCTCGTGGAAACGAACTTGTATTTTATATTTTTCATTGGTAGTGAGGATGCATCAGAGAAAATTCGCATCACATATAGGTAGAAAAATCAGCCATGAACGGGAATAATAATCACGTTATCCCTAATACACGCATCACCAGATAGTTGGCTATTTTTATATATTAAATCATCGTGATAATAATTCGGAAATGTTACCAGAAAACCTGGAGGTTTTCAACATTTATCGTCCTCCTTTCATCTTTTCCGTAAAAATTAAATATAAAACCATATTACATTGGTAGGTGTTAGTAATTTTGCGGTAGCTTTCATTTTTCATAAATTATTAACATAACTTTTTGTAAATATTTTGAATAAATGAACGAAAATTATCTCACCCCTCTCATCCCTAAGATCCCGACGCCTATCGGGAAATCCGGCCTTATACATAAGCAGCATTTTTGAGGAGAAATAATTATTTTTTTAAACCGGGAAGTCAGATTCACCGATCGACATTTCTAAAAATGAGTAACCGCGGAGGAGGGCTGCTTTGTAGCCCAGAGGCCAATCTGGTTTTCCAGTCATATTGTTGGTATTAGAGTTGTAGCGATTATCAAGCTCATTCTAGCTGTGAGGTAAAACGGCGATTTCTTTTTGTAACTTATAAAATAGGATACCTTCACCATGTACAGGTACGCAATCGGCAAAGAAATCCGCTTCAGAACCTGTAACGCAGAGCTCTATATGGTTGAGCTATAAAAATTCTCCACCCTACATTTATGTATTTCAACACCCCTCCGCCATATAAAAACAGTTACAGTCCTGCACAAGTGTTCTTTTAGAATCTATTTTCGGCGAATTACCACTGAGGACGGCTGCTTTGTAGCCGAAATGTTTTTTAACCTTGCTGTGGCTATTGGAGATAACTAAGGCAAGTACATTTTTAATTGCTTGTTCTTAATTACGTTTATGTGCTCAGGTCGCACATCTCTGCGAGCATTTCATGAAGGCGCCGCAATGGAGGCTACTGATTCCCAGCAATTTCTCGAGAGATAAAACTCGCGCAGTGCTCCGAATAGACTTTTGTCAAAAGAGGAGGGATCGTCACTTAGGTGCGGAATGCAAAAATAGAGAGATAAGATACGGAGTGGGAGGATGCGCGTAAATAAGATGAGAGAGAGAAAGAGAGAAAGGAACGAGAGAAAGGGAACGGAAGCCGCCATTGCAGGGACAAAGCGATCGGATGCGGAGAGGGACAGTAATTGAGATAATTCGCCACGAAAGCGGAAGTGAGTTATTGGTCGCGATAAAGGTTCCTCTTTAGTTGAGTCGGCGGTGAAAAACACAGCCCGCGGCGATCCGCGCGCGCACACACACACGCATACGTAACACACGTGCGCGTGTCACCAAGACGCCGCGTCGAAAAGGAGAAAATAGCTCGTCCACCTGAAGGGCGGAAATCCCTCTCTCTCTCTCTCTCACACACACACCATCCATCACCTCTTTGGCTGCTGAAGGTTATCGACATTCCGAAGCTCCCTCGCTCAATCCGAGGATCATTGCCTGAGCGGGTGAAGAGCGTTTTTTCGTTTAGGTCTCTCGTTTCTCGCCATTTATATGCATGGCGTCAAGCGGGGGTGTACAGACCCGCGAACCACGAAACTATAGCGAAAAAAAAACTATCGGCGAACTTGAATACGGAGGATTTTATATTTGTTGCTCGATATCGTTTTCATGAAGTTTCGTCTGGTGGATTTTCAACTCTAAAAAAAATTTTTGGACTCGATTTTAGCCTATATGACACCACAGAATCGCATAAGTAACTTTCGATATAAATTCTTATCAGGCTAGCCGAAGCATTCGCAACTACTATTGCGGTAAGTAGCGTAAAATGTCTAGCCGCCCTGGTGAAGTACCTGAGCGAAACGAATTCAAAGTCGGATTGAGAGAAAATATATTTAATCGCGCCACTACTTTAAATTCTCAGAAAAAATATGCTTGCTATACAACTAACACATCGAATAAATTCAAATAGATAAACATACTTAAATATAGTTAAAATAGATATAGGTGCGTGTTTATGATTATGCTGCCTATTTTTGGCCAAAGGTAGAAAATATACCTCATTCAATAGATAAATATATAAATTTTAATTTCTTATTTTAGAAAGTATTGCAGAAGAATGTTTTACTTATGTAATACTAAAATCCATTCGATACACTAAATTATTTTGGCATTTGATGTTTCTTTCTATATGGAATTTCCTTATCAAAGTCATTCCAAAAGCATTTGTTGGATACTATGAATAGTTTCCAATTCGTTCTGTGGAATGAGCGGCACTTTGCGTTCTAGAGGACGCGCATTGTTGAGAGCGTCGAGCCAATCGAGTGTTCTCCTTTAACATTGGAGCGGCGGCCATTTCCGTTTCCTTTGCTCTCCCCCGCAAATTAAAGAGCATTTGAAAACTGTCTAGTGCCTTAGAAAATCTTTCAGGATAATACCCAATTACAAAAATACCATTTCTAGACGAGGTGGCAATTAAATTCTTATCTCGCTTCATGGAGCAACGATGCATTTTTGATGCATGTATCAAGCATTTTCTATTGAATCAAGATCCTATATGAATCTTAAATTTTTTGTAATGTTTGTGCGAATTTAATGAGGTATGGTGTAATTTTTTGGCGCCTTCATAATTTGTTGTTTAATATAATATATCCGATCCGTTTATTTCGGAGACCTTAAGCATTTTTTATGCAGGTTTTCGGGATATTGAAAGCATATCTTCATGATTTTCGCTCTTAAGAAGTTCCACCAGTGAATCTTTAATTGGTACGCCTCTTTTATTTGATCCAACAAAGGATACTGACGCCATAAAAATTTATGGGCCATCAGCATCACGAATATATTATTTTTCTGAGCATAAAGTGACGAGTATAGTGTTAAAATAAATATTTCATCGAATATATTTTAATATTTATGACTCTGATAAATTTATCGCTGCCTTTGAAACGTCACGCCACGCTGCCCTTTTAAAGAAGGAAAAGATTTCTTCCCATTCGTTATGGCCTTTCTTTTTTTCTGTAGGTGAGTGATAAAGGATATTGCCAAAGATATATTTCAAGTTAACAGCAGATCTTAAAAGCCTTCAAGTATAGCACATTCTTGCTTTCTCATAATTTAAACTTATTATTTATGTATTCAGGCATTTTTATTTTATGTCAATATAGCCAATATATTGAGGTTTTTTAAGGAAGGGTGGTGCACTGCATCTCCTGCCACCCACCAGTATGGACTTGCAAGGTATTATGTAGACGTTACACGTTCTCGCCTCGTCGCGTCGACTTGCGATCGATTTAGTCACATTTCGCCGTCGGCCTATTTATTATGGTTAAAATAATTTAATACAACGTAATTCGGAGTCTCTGTCGTCGATTTCATAGTTATCTTCCGGTTTCACTGCGCATTCACTTCTCTCATTCGCACTTCCCTTACCCCCAGCAATCATCCCCCCCCTCTTTAAACCTCCCCCTCCTCTCCCCTTCCTCTCCCCCTCATGCCCTCAGTCTCTATCTCTCTTGGCCTTTTGACACTTGACCGTTTGACCCCCTTCTAGCCGGCCCTCCTATGGGGAGCTCAGAAAAGACGGAGCGGGCGAATGGGGTACGAGGATAAGAGGAATTGTAACGTTCTTTCTCCCATCAATTATTGTATGAGGGAAACGAGAAAATTATGGAAAGAGAGACAGAGAGCGTGAGGATAGAAAATATACGGGAAGGGAAACTTGGGCGAATGAAGTATAAAAACAAAGAAATAGACGAACAAAAAGAAGAAGTGATCGGCACGAATGCTAGAAGAATGAGTGTAACGAATCAGAAAGAAGAGAATGAACTTCAACCTTTATGTCTTATTTTTTTTAGTCAGAATAAGTATTGAAGTCAGACATACGTTGTTAACCCTTATAGGTACTCTGATTAGAATCCGTTAGGAGCATCCTGGGCTACTTAGGAGTTGGAGGAGATTGAAAATAATTTTTTTTATTATTATTTTTTGCTTTGGTAGTCGAATTTATGAGACAGTAAATTATAATGAACGGACATCGAAACACAACCTTAGGTCTACATGTGGGTTAGCTATGGAAGCGTATAAGCGACAGTATTCCTTAAATATTCAATGTACGCTAAATTTTGAATCCCCAAAACTGCATAAGTGGAACGAGAACGCTTTTTATGTATGTACACTTGTCGGGAGAGCAAAATAATTTTCCAAGTATGGTGCAAAATGAGGCAAGTACTACGACAGATATTTACGAAAAAATAACATGGAATAAGTTTTTCAAAACAAATCCTCTATCATCCCGATAATTTGCGATAACCTCTAGCCTTCAATCGCATCGTGCGATAACGCCGGCGTCGTCTTCGTCAGCCTCCGAGACACAGCCTCCTCCATCGCAGTTGATTTTTGATCGCACGGCCGCATTTCGGGGAAAGACCGATGGCAATCGACGCTTGTTATTGCGTTATCATTTTTCGGGTCGGAAGTTCCCTCAGCGGGACTGGCAAAACAAACCCCGAAAACTATTCATTCCTCCGATTCCGCGAAGTGCTTCCGCCCTCGGGATTTTTCCAGAAAATACTCGATCTGAATAAATACTCTGATCAAATGAATGATTTCGCCGAACATTTTGGCTGTCTATCGTTGGAGAACAACAAAGGGTAAAGGGTGTATTTTCCCTCTAATCTGAATGTACAGCCTCTTTCCAGAGTCCACCACCCCTCCGGTTCATAAATATGGGGTCATCTTAGGAGTACAGAATAATAAGAGATGCTACCACATATAAAGCAGTGGCGTAGCGAGGGAGAAGCAGAGGGGGGCAGTTGCCCCCGGACGCAGGGCTGAAGCGGCAAAAACTCATGGACCGAAAATTTACGTTTTTATTTATAAACAATAATAATATTATAATATATGCCGAATTAAAATGCTATTATAGTTTGCTTGGGTTTCCATCACATTCTCCAAATTACATTTGCCTGGAAAATTGTACAGGGAGCAAAGGGAGGGGGGCGCATCTCTGTGACTTTCCCCCGGGCGAAGGAAATCCTAACTACGCCACTTTCTACATCTACATGTTACCCTGCAATTCACCAAACTGGTGGGTGGCAGTGGGTGCAATGCACCGAGGCCTACCTAACAGTTATTACTCGCAGCTACGGCACTGATATAAAGATAGCGTGCACGACAGAGCTAAGAGATTTTGCATGTGGCGAGTGGCTGCTATCTCAGCATCTTCCTACCCTCTTCACCTTCCTCCTTCTTACCCTTTCTTTCGTACCCTCATTACAACTTTCGCTGCAAAACCATATGACACCCGAGCACAAGAGTTATCTTTTATCTTCCACTACGGAATCTTAGAAGAAAACCAGAATAATCCGAATATGGAAAACTAATCAAAAAATATAGTCGATGTGCGAGTATAACGTTGGAAAAATATCTTCTCCGTACAATTTAATTATCTAGTTATTATGGTTCGAATAATGGAGACTGGCCTCTTTATTATTTCGCACTTTTTACGCAACGTTTCCTAATTTTTTCATCATTATACAACAGTAACACTTGCAGCATCGAATAAACATTTTTTGCGCATTATGCGTTGTCATAGATGCATTCAATTTAATCAAGACATTAATAGAAAAATCGTGGTACTATAATCGAATCTGTGAAGCTCTAATTTCGAATGTTTGGGAGAAGATATTCCCATGAGTATTACTACTCGAAGTGTTAATAGTTATAATTCAAAATTTATAGAAGTAAATTTTTTAGTTTTCTCTCACGGTCCGAACCATATGCGTTCGATTGTTTTATTGCAGTTTGATATGTAATAAAATAGCCGCAAAGCATTTAATCATCTGTATCTCGCTGCATCCTTTTGATAACTCAAAAATAGCCTCAGTTCAAAAGTTCCTCGAGTTGTATCGCTTCGGTTGCATATCGTGCCGCTACATTTTGTTTGGCCATGACATTACGTCGTTTCTTCCCGCTGCCGTATATACCTCATAATTCGAGGTCGAACCTTCTCTCCACTCTCTGCTTTGCGTGTACCTTCTTCTTCTCCATTTTCCCTCGATTCCCGTTCCCTTCCTCCGGCACCTTCCGCCACTCAATTCTCACTTCACACATATTTGCGTCCATCACCTCTTCCCTTTCACTCTTTTTTATGTTTGCACCCACCTCTGCGCGTTTCCTTTGTCCGCAGAGTATTTCTTCCCTTCACCTTTTCAATCCCATTCGAGGGATGAACGAAGAAATTACCCCGAGGCAGATCTTAATGCACGAGAATTACGTGACGGTATCTTTTGCGGCGAGTTTTCCCGCCGTCGCCCGTACCCTTTTGATTACTCCCTCTCCCGGCGTGCTTTGCTTTGGACTCCTCGAGTTGAATTCGTTCTTCTGGCATCCTTGGCGGTCTCGAAAAATAGTGTTTTCGCAAAAGACCCCGGCGAGTCGGAGGAATGGTGGAGGGATGGGGTGTGAATGGGGAAAGGAAATCCGTGTGCTTGTTCTTCCGAGGTATTCCACGACCTGCGTCTCTCCGCCGGATGAACCGAAGGGCGAACGTGAGGCCCCAGTCGCCTCCGCTCCCGCCCCCTGTCCCTTGTCGCAGGGCCCATGCGCTGTTCCACATATTTTACTGTCGGTGGCCGTCTCCGCCGTTTATCGGGCGCATTTGGAACTTGAACCGCGAGGGGGCGTGGCCCTCGCTCTATCTCCTCTCTCCTTCTTCCCTCGCCCGATCTCTCGCCTTCCCCTTTCCTTCCCTCCGAATCCCCTCCGAAAACGAAAGGTCAAAGCGTGGAATGGCATGGACCGCATCCCCTTCTCCCCTCGCCGCAGGTTCTGTATTTCTTCCTTTCTCCCTCCCTCCCACCCCTCTCGCTCTCCCTTCCTCCCACCCCTCTCGCTCTCCCTTCCTCCCCTCTCGCTCTCCCTTCCTCCCTCTCCTTTCTCTCTCCCTCCCTCTCTCCCACCATCTTTCTCCCTCCCTCTCTCTCCCCCTCCCTCTCTCTCCCTCCCCCTCTCTCTCTCGCCCTCCCTCCTCCGATTTCTCTCTTTCTCTCGATCAGCATTCAGGAACGATCTTCCAGAGAGTTCCACACAACTTCGAGGCGGTAGCTGACGATTAATTCGTCCCAGTCTCCGGCGGATATATCTAGAATTTTTCCTCGTGGCACAACCAAGTTTTTTTTACGCTGAGCTTATATGCGATAATGATTTGTTTGTTTCCGAAAATAAAATTCAAAGGACGGAATGATATCGAATTCCCTTCCATATTCTTTCCTCTTTTTTTCCGTATGAAGAGCCGCGACCGATCTTCAAGAAAGTTTCATTGACCCATGGTATCGATGTATTAACATAGCAGTACATTTTGATATACTCGTATCCAGAGCATAACTTACTTGAAGGTTTTTCAAAAAAAGTAATCAATAGCTTCGATGTTCCAGCTCAAACTTCCCAAATTTGTTTTTCGTTTTTATCAGTTATATTGTGAAGAACCGATTGATTATTTCGCGCGCGTATTCCACAAGCATGCACAGACATAACGATAACCGTTGTTGCAATGAAGGGCAACGCGGTTATTTCGTCGAGTGCTTAGCATTGGCACTTTAAAAGGTAAAATTAAAATAATGACCACGCAAATTATAGTCTTTTTAACAGCAATTTTGATTGGACGTCACAAATGAATAACAACAAAATTTAATTCAAGGAACCACCTTTACACCATATGCGGATATGGTGATTGCCTGTATTCTACTCATAAATAAAGTGTACACGAGGGGTTTTCTCACGTTTTTCCTACTTAGCAATGAATACGAAAACAAACAAATCGATTTGATTTGATTTGTGAAGAAGGTTAAAGATTGAGTCATAAACATAGTATTTTCTAATGGTATTTGTTTTCGAAAATGAAGTGGAGAATTGAGAATGGCGGTAGGAGTGAAACTATTATACTAATTTGTTGCATTTAAATTTCGAATTGACCGAACTTCTCTGCGAAGTGATTACCCTTGGAAGTGGACATGCGTTCAGCGAATCTATAAAAGATCTCTCAATCCGATTCCAATCGCGAAGAAAGTCTAGAGCTTTGCTAAGAAACTGAAACCTCCAAAACCATTTTGATAACTCTGATTAGTACCAATTACGATAATAAAACGGATTACTTTCCGTATATAATCAAGCGTGCCGAAGAATGTGATGTTGTATCACATTGAAAGATATCAATCCACGATTTGGCATCGTCACTTAGATGAAGCGAATGATAACCGGATTACAGAAAATTATAAGATTATAGGCAAAAGAAATTTCTCGGACACGAAATCTCACTTTCCTGAAAAGTTTTTCTATACGCATAACTCCATATACCGTGTTTTGATTTTCTTCTCCCCTTGAATTTCTATTGAAAAATGCCCAGCCGTAAGATATAAATTCGGATATCAAACATTTTAAATCGCCTGTTTAATGAAAATCAGTAAATTTATACTAAAATGCCATAACTTTTACTGATGTATCTCAGTTGTAACAATCTTCGACCCATAGATACACACACTTTTAAGCCATTCCAATGTGACACGATATCTTTAAGACATTTAAGAACTTGATTTTAATATTCCTTTATTGCAACAGACAGTACGATTTTGCTTTTCGGGTTAGTTTTTGCACGCTCCGAAACGCTTTAATGAATGAATTCATGCAAAAGAATTTGACTGTTTAGCACGTGCTTGGATTTCATGCCTTCCTTTTAAAATTATTTGGCTGACTTTCACGGAAATTGAAAAACAATTCTTGATCAGAACGATACTGTAGGGGATCATAAAGTACATAAACATCGTTTCTTATATTTGAGATTGATTGCTGCGCTCAAATGTGAAAATATAAAATTAGCATGAACCATGCTTTCTCTCTTGGATCAATCTCCGAAATTTGTCGCCTTTTCACCAGAATCTCTTTCTAATTTCCTTCCAATGATTAATTCGAATCAAGATGTTAGCTTCATCGTCTCGTATAATTGTGCGCTCACAGCCCTTCGTTTGCGTTCCTCGACCTCAGTGTCAACGTGTTATAAGGCGAGTGATTCTATCCGTGAGAAATTCTCTTCTTCTTTTGACTGCACCACCTGTTAGCACATATCAACCGATTTACCTTTTTCGTGGTAAATTGGCCCGAAAGTGCCGCGACAGTCATTTGTCTCACTCTCGCCTCCTTGTTTAAAGAGCATCGTGCGTTTTTTTGGGGCAGTCTCGCGCGCCCTTCGCACACCGCACGAATGCGCGATTTTCAGCGACAGTTCAAAATGGTGGGAACTGAAAAAAAGAGCGCCTGTGTGCGTCTCTCCCTCTCGCGTGGGATGCCGGGACGGGACAGTTGAAGGGTGTTTTGCGACGCAGTAGTTGGCGCTTCTTTTGTCGGCGCCCGTCACTTGGTCCGTCATGGGAATGATCACGCGCGGAACGTTTGCGGACAAAAAAAAACACAAACGCGAGGGCCGCATTTCGTCCACTTCTGCCGTTCGCGCGCCCTCATCTCGCGTCATTAAGTAAATTTCAAGAAAGTCTCGCTTCCTCTCTCTCTGTCCTCCCCTCCCTCCTTTCTCCCTAACTCCCTTTTTTCTCCCCCTCATTTCCTCCTTCCCCCTCCCTCCCTCCTTTCCTACCTCTCTCCCACCTTTCCTCCCTCTCTCCCACCTTTCCTCCCTCCCCTCCTCTCACTCCTCCGAAGCCGTAACTTGGAAGGATAATTTTGTTACTTTAATTTTCACAGTGTACACTTATAACTGGTGCGTTTCCAGAAGGAAACAAGAAGTCCAAATCAGTACTAATGCTGGCTGGTTTCTCAAAGTTGACGTCCCGAATTGATTACTTATATTGACAGGAAATGTTTCAGTATGTGTTAGTCATTCCAAGGAATTCTCATACCATAAATACCATGCATAATTCATAGTTTATCAATAACAGAGAAGAATTGGAAAACAAATTAATACAGCATTATCAGGTTTAAAATACTAAAAACAATGTCAAAATCTCTTTCTGGCATATTTTGCATGTGTATTTTTTAAATAAACGAATTTAATAAATGTTATTGTTTATACGCTTATTTGCCTGGAGCAACTGTTCATTACTGAAGTGTAGTCCATTTGTCCACTCGTCTATGCTCAAGCCGAGTTCGGTAATAATCGTCTCCATGGCAACAATCCGATAAAATGCGATTTAAAACGTTAAAACGGGAAGTTTTAGTAGGAATTCAAGAAAATACGATCAATTATCAAAATTCCGTGATAGGAATTACAATCTAGATTCTTTTCCCCTTAGAACAGTACTAACCTCGCTCCGATATCACAATTCTAAGATATTTTAAAGTATTAAACAAAACATCTCTGCACGACGGATTTGGGATTTCCTAGGTAAGTCAAATAGGGTAAAAAAGTTCCTGGAATCGGACTCGGGATTTGAATCTTCGCAAAATAAAATATAGCCCGGAGGTGGGCCCTGGCAGCACGGGCCTCATGCCAAGTTTCATGAAAATCGGTCCATTGGTGGAAAAGTTGTTTGTGGGGGACACATACATACAGGACCATTTCTTAATTCTGTTTCCTTTGGAAACCAGCCTAAAAACGATCAAGCGCGGCGGTATAGTATGGTTAAAACTCCTACCAGTACGTAGAGTCTCATTGTTTCCGCGAATTCATTTTAAATCTCGGGATTTAACGAAAAGATCCTTTAATGAACCAACGAATAAAACAAATAAAACCTTTCATAAGATGACGTAGTTGCGTTGTTATGTTTTAGAACCGCTATCCCAAAACAAATCCCAGCCTTTTCCGCAATATTAACATTTCCACGTAAAAATGTCTCCAAATTGTTTTAGCAGCCGTGCTCCGTTCGTTCTCTCCCTGACTCTTCCTGAAAACTGGTCCTGTGCGCTGCATTGCATTGTTTCTCTCCCTTTTCCTACTCCGGTCGACGGATGGACCCTCCCATTCCCCCGATCCCTCTCCTCCCGCCCTCCCCATTCCCAAATCTATCTTCCCCCTATTCCCTCTCCACTCTCATTTCCCCGTCACGTGTCCCAATGTCAGTGTCCTCCACAAGGACCTCCCCTCCCTCCCCTCCTCCCCTCGCCCCCTTCCATTCTTGTGTCGCATTCTCTCAGCGTGCTTGCTGCACCCAAACATCGCTCCAAACCCCTTTATCGGCACGATCGCCTCACATGCCGCGCCGTCGGTTCGCTCATACCCCCGCGTGGCGTTTGCGGGCGGTTTTCATTCTTCGCGCTTCCTCTATCGAAATGGTACGACACTTTTATCCGCTCAGAATCTTCCCGAGGAGTTCAAATAATTTATCATTATTTTTTCTCTGATCAGTCTAGCTTCGTTGTGTTTATAGGTTATTTTGCGGATAGGTATTTCATAAGTGATGATATTTGTATCCATGGAATTTTGTATGACTTCGGATTTTCGTTGTATTTAAATTTAGTTTGAAACCAAGGATTATCAAATATATTTCTTCAAGATCAAGGTTTTACTTATTATATGGGAAAAATCTCTTTATTCGAAAAGAGTTGTTCTTCTGAGGAGTTTTTAGATGTTGAATGATGAACATGATTTGCATGCATCCGTGTTCGTTTGTTTGTTTCTGAGACATTTTTACCTTTATTTATTCATTATACCGTAATCCCTCCTTATTTGAAAAATGCCGTGAACTTAGAAACCGCGAATCCTTATGTAATAATTCTCAAGTGTCCGTCTGTCTGTCCCGGTATTTTTGGACATTTTCCATTGGAACTAAGAGCTGAAACTTTCACAATCGTTAAACCTCCATGAGATGATCTCTAGAAAAATCAAACATCTCGGAAAAAGTCCTGGATTCGACTCCGGGAGACAATTATATTTTCCCATAAGTTTACAAGGGATTTTCGATTTTTCAAGGTGCAGGGTTTATTTCCTTCATTCATTAAAATATGTAAATATGAACCGAATTTTTCCATTTATTGCTTTATTCGACGGCTAAAACTATAAAATATCTTATTCTTGCAATGTTTACATGTTGCACGGAAGAATTTGACAGAAACGCGCATTTATTTTCGAAATTTTATGGCTTTTTCGTACTCTTTCCGGGTGTTGCCAAGGCGAATCTCATTGTTGCCTCCGATATATTAACGTCTATTAAGCCTTCAAATAGACGAAAGAATTGTGTTATTCGCTTCGCGGAATGTCAAATTTAATAGATTGCAACGTTAATAATTGAAGAATATTATTATTCAGTAAACATACGAAGAGGAAGAATAACGGAGCCAAAGAGTGGCAAATCAAGTCGTATATTGTTGCCAGAATGTAATAAATTTCAAGCGCTTCATTTTCTGAGAGAATTCAAATGATTGTCAGGAATTTATTAATTAATCAAACGATTACATTTACTATATATATATGTTTTTACACGCACACACACCTCAGAAGAATATTTTAATGACACTACAAAGTCCCGTTGATGTTCAACGGGTAATTCCGCTCGTATAGTTAAAAAAAGCTTATGGGAAAATGGATTTAGGGGAAGAGCTTCTCCCTCTTCATTTAGTTATAACATTATTATTGTTTTTAAACTTATTTTTAGTAATTATAAGCACAACAATTCTTTTAGGATAAAATATTTTAAATTCACACCAATCTGCAATTCAAGCATCCTTCTCGGCGTGGAATTAAAAATAAATAAATGATGCGCGGTACTCGACATCAATTTTCTACCAATTGTATAGGTACTTTGCGACTCGAATTCAAGACAAAAAGATCGACTTATATTAGGCCGTGTTATTGAGCTTCAATGTATTCGAGGTAAATACTGTCGGAAAAAAGTCTGTCAAAAATTCGAATTATATACGCCTTCGAGTTATTCATTTTCGACTCTAGTATTTAAGTGAGAATCTGGCTGGAATGAAAATTCAATCTTTACCAAAGCGTCAGCGAAAATAAATCAACCGCCACGTCCTTCGCGTCCAATGAATTCGCTCCATAAACGCTATGGAATAAGGATAGGTTTATTTTTATAAACGGGGGATCCCAGGACTTAAAACCGAGTGCGGTATTTTTCCATGCGGATGTGCAGAAGCTTACTCGAACATGAACCCATCCTCTCGGTACTTAAAGAGATAAACAATGATGATCCATCGCTCACAAGGAAATTGAATACTTAGCGTGTAACCGGGAAGTGTCTTTGCCAGCGTGGATCGGCCTCTTAGCTCATAATTTAACAAATAATTACTTCAATCTATGAACAAACACCTAAATGTTTGACACATCAAAAGCATTTAACTGGAAAAAATATATTCTTTAAGAATGTAATGAAATACACAATAATTCCATGGAATATATTCCGAAATGATCGCATTATAGACTAGGGAAAATTATGTAATAGAATCCACACAATAGTTCTGCTCTAACAGACTCGCTCTCAGAGCTGTCAAGGTCAAGCTCCGGATCTCCTTGGCCACTGGATTATAAGGCTGCACAATGGCTAGTGGCGCCTTCTAGCCGAGTGAAATGGCGTCCAAAAAGGTTGAGCGCGTGGCGCTTAGCTTATACAGAGCAGAGGGATATATAATTTCCTAAAAGATTGCAATTATTTTAAATCATTTCGTATAAGTGAGTTATCTTCGGCGTAGTAAAATGCATGTCCAAAGAAAAACAACAACCGACTTTAGATATAATCTCCTAATAATAAAGCTGTAAGGAAAATCGAACTCTCGCGTAATTAAGAACGGGAATAAATTTTCCGTGATAAAGCTGGAATGTATTTTTGGCGCATTAAGGCTAAAAATACCCTATACAAAATTACAGGGACTCTGAAACGAATCTCTACTCGCCATCCGCATTTTCAAGGATGTAGGTCGGAACCCTCCGTAAAAAGGAATCGGAAGCGAAAAAAATTGATTTTCGCGACGTGGAATGCAAAGGTAGTCGAGGGAGCGTGTTTGGGTGCAGCTGCACTCACGGCCTTCTCGGCGTATCGCGTGTTACTCCTTCCCCCCGGCTATTCCACAAACCGCCCTCCCTCCCCCGACCACCCACTTCCTCCCCCTCTCCTTTCCACTGTCTCCGCACCCCTTCTCAACCCCGCCCGGCCGCTCCTTCGCCTCCACAGGTGGTTACCATTGACAACTTACTGCGCAGACGTCTTAAGCGCCACCCTAGAACGTGCGGGATGACTCAGTGGCCATCAATGACGGAGGATTGGAATGGGGTGGAGGAGGGGGTGGAGGAGGGGGTGGAGGAGGGGGTGGAGGGAAAACGGAAGGAGAGGGAGTGGAGGGGATTTAGGAGTATACATACAGTATAGCAGGGTGGAGGAAGAAATCTGGGGAGCGAGGGAGGGAAAAGAAAGAAAACATATTTTTGGCGAGTTTGAGATTATAGTGGCAGGGTTTTATTTTTAAAACTAACGAATAAATAAAAAAGTCCAGTAAAGTCATCGTTTATGAATAGTAATTAAAGGTAAAGTACTCCTTTAATAATCTGAGCCAAAGTTATTGAGCTACCAACAATTATGAATAGTAATGTAAAATTAGAATGAAAGCCTATCGCGTGAAAACTAAGGTTGCTAATCTTGTGAAAGCTGACTTTTAAATGGCCTACGATTTCATATGATGAATGTTATAGATTTTTTCAATACTTAAATTGATTTTCTCAAGCTATAACCTGTGTTTTCTGCCATGTTAAAGGTTGAATCTTTTATTTAATAGGCATATATTGAGTTTATCATTGTAACGTAGGAGAATCACACATTACCAACCAGTACGATTTAGACTCGATAAATGTTTTAGTCAATCTCAGAGATTTAGCAGTTGTTTCCGCTATATATGGCCATATTAAAATTTTAAATATGATTGGCGATTGAAAATTCTTATCACCAGCTGAGGAAGTCTTGACATAGTTTTACTACATTTCAGGCTTCCGAATATTTTCTATTTATAATATTAAAAATCTGATGTGGCCACCACATGACTTTCTCCATATCTGTACTATTTCTAAAAATTCCAAACAGGTTACATAATAATAAATATTTTAAGAAACTGCGAGAAAATTTTAGACTACAAAGAACAGAAATAAACTCAAACCATAGCCTTCTGATATTGGATATAGCCACAAAGCTCCAACAATTAAGAAAAAAAAGGAGCGTTACTAAGACGTAACTAAGCGTCAATTGTTAACAATAATCGTCGGTAGGTGGCGTTGTGGTGGCAGCTAAGAATATAAGATATCTTTTAAATAATGCATTATATGGAAAAATATTTCAAACAAAGGTTAAAAATTAAATTTCCTACATCTTTTATTCCAGTACATTTTTACATTTATCAAATAATAAAGCAAATATTTCAAAATAACGGACAAGTGGCAAGAGTAAACACCCACTTTCTGTCTACCGATTTTTACAAAAAACTAATCAGTTCTTCTAACTTTAATTAAAATGTTAAATATAAAATTTCGCGTTGATCTGATTAATAGATTTTGAGTTAGAGCACCCACAAAAAGCTATCACACACACACAGACATCGTCGAGAAAATGGTCAAAACGTGTTCAGAGCACCTCAAAACGTGTATTTCCGTTGAAATCTCGAAGTCGATTTTTTTCATGAATACAATACTTTCCCCTATACTATGTATATGGAGAAAGTAAAAGGGGCATTTTCATTCTAAGCTTTTTCTGGCACCTGCTAAGACAGATTTGTTGCTACAAATCGTGCATTCATTTTTATAAATTATTAAACATCGTTGTTCCTCGATATTTCCTGATTATCATAATGTCTATTTTAATTAAAAACACATTTTAATTATTATAATTTTCATATCTCTGAAGTTCCATAACGTGCACCTGCGGGAACGAGTTTCCACGAGAAACTTATTTTATTATGTTGTTTCAGAGGGTGAAAGAACAAATTAAACCCTTCTCAGCAACTCGCGGCAGTAACGATGCTCCGCAAACTAATTCAAACGCCTCGTTCGTTTCAATGGAGCCGCGGAAGATGTGCGCAAAGACGGAGGCATCGTCCTGATGACTTTTTAGGCACCTTTCTCTCGTGCCTCACTACTGTTTTAATACACCGTTAAGACAAACAAACGTCGGCGGCGGCAGATGTCACAGAGAAGAAAAACAAAACAATAAGAGCATACGTTTTCGATATAGCCGCTGTATAGACGGCTTCGTCTCCTGAAGAAACCATAGCAATAAAGATCCGAGCGTTTTCCTGTCTAATAAACGACTTCATCTAGCTAATGGAGATAATCGGGGCTGATTTTTTGCGTCTGCCGCTCTGGGTGTAAAGATACGAAGCATATTTGTGAAAGGTATAGCCGACGGAGAAAATCCATCGTTCAAAATCGAGCGAAAGCGAACCCCTCGACTGCAAAAGCTGCCAACCGGTGGCAAAAAAATCTTGAATTATTTGGCAGATTATAGCCCTTAACGGTAAATTACCCTCGGTAACATACAGTACCTAATGTAGATGTAACCGTATTCTCCTTATTTAAAGTATCTTTGCGATAAAGTTATCTTTTTATGTCCTTTTTAAACGAAATCGTGGAAATTCTTTCCCTAGTTATCCGTTGTTCTACTCGATTTTCCACTTTCATTTAACCTTCTTGCTTTAAAATATTTTCAAAATATTCATGAGTTATGATAATTTAATTTTTTTGCCCATTGGAAGAACAGTTTTTCAATTATTGATGAGGTCTAACTATTATTAGTTGACTCGTTAGGGAGAAAAAAAGAAGAAGCGATCACTTCTATTTCATATCACCATCAAAAAGCGGCATTATTTCTCTTCTATTTAGGTATATAACAGCAAAATACGGAGTTAATGTGGTGAAGTTAAAATAATATGGTGGTTTTGTATAACCTGGCATTAATATGCATCCACATCGACAAATTAATTATTAGTAATAATTTTAAATTATGTTTGAGACTGCCAAAAAAAGTTCATATAACTATTGTAGAAACACCAACAAGAGAAAGAGCATTCCATAGCTCCATCTAAAGACGCCGCTTTAACGAGCAAACAGGAAAGAAGAAAAAAGAAAGTTATTAAACTTTTGCATAATTTCCGGGATCTCTTATTCCATTGGCTCTGCCAACAGTGTGAGGCAGGAGGTGGAAAGTACCAAATATTGCCATGCATTGTGAGATTAACGGAAGAGCTATTCTACCTGATATTCTAACGAGCTTTCGTTTGATATCTACCTCTCACTGACCTAATCCCAATGCATTTTTTGTTAACACATACCTACTGAATTTATCGATCCAGTAACATTGGTTACACCATTTCATGTAATCAAAACTAGTACCTGTCTTTTAGATGTACTTTCCGAATCCCCTAAGGTGATCACTATGCACAAATATGTAGAGTGTAAAACGTTAAATTAAAACCGTATACGGCGCTGCTTAAATTATACTGAATGAAAATAAATATTTTCTGCTCATAAAGTAATTATTGACGTCATATATAGTTTGCATACAATAATTTATATGAATAACTCCTATAAAGCTAAAGACGTTTTCCGTATAATTTGTGTTTTTCTTTAAGTAAAATCTTCATAAAAACAGTGCCATTATCCGATAAGTTTATAAAAATAAAGATTTTACCCTTGACTTTTTTAAACAAGTAGGATTAATTCACGCACTATGCCTAGCATTGTTTAGGCGTTTTTTGTTGTAAACTTCATTAAGTGAACTTTAGATGTTTTTTGCAGTAAGATGGCTGGCCTGATATACGCTTTTATCTTTGAAAAACAAAAACGCCTAAAAAGCAGACGAAAACACTCGTTAGACGCACTTAAAGGAACACATAATAATGGATTAATATATTTTTCGTGGTTTCTTTCGCAGAAAAATTCAATCACCCATTCTGCGAATCTCTTACCTAAAATGATAGGAACGAATGCATTGGCCATTGTCATCACTGCTGCCGAATGGGACGAACAAATAGAGCCCTTCTCCCTCAGATTTATCTAGGATTGTTACATCTCCGAGCTTGCCTCAGAGTTTTCGAGTTTTACTTACCTAAATAAATTTATCCGAGGGTGAATAAAATAATATATTTCGTTCAAATTTTTTAATGTAAAGGTATAAATAGACTCCAATTGATAATTTAAACGGCTGTAATTGGTATTGAGAGGTTGGAAATCCGATTACCAATTGGATTTAATCAGCAGGGTGGGCTTTTGTGTGTTAGTAATAGGCTTCCCAAGAAAATCATTGACAGTATTCAAATTTCTTGGAGCTCTTTATTGTGATGGTTTATTTTCAAAATAAGTACTTAAAGTGCATGTTCACTAATTATTTATTTATTTTGGAAATAGTCTTTTTGGATTTTAAGGTTTTAAATTTAAAAAAATAAGTATTTTAAACTGCGACGGTGTCCTTGAACCAGAGAAATATATAAAAATTCCGCTGAGCTAAATGAAGACTATATATTTGATCAAGTACATACGCTAAATGTAATAATATTATATAATAAATAGCTGATTTACCTGATATTCTCCTAGTAATACTATATGAATACAAATACTGAGTGGTACAGGGAACTTGACAGTAAAGCCAAAACTTTTTATTAAAATATTATCAATTTTTGTGAGTAAATATTTTATAGAAAGAATTTTCAGCTAATTTCAGACAATTGAGCAAATGAAATGATTATTTTACTAAAAATTACCCAATTAATGTTGAAAATTTCAATTGAATCTCGGATTTAGGATTCAACTTAAGGTGACAAACATAGCTGCAATTCCTCTACGTCGAAACCAAGCCTTTCCTCCGTCACTTTAGTCCTTGTGCCGATCCTTAAGATCTCCTTCTTTGAGCCTTGAACATTATTCATGAGAGGCAGGTTGAAGATACAAAAAATAGACTGAAGCGGCGCTGAAATTTGCCGCTGAGTTGGCTTCCTGTGCACAGTGACCTCCAGAGGTCACGCCGCTGCATGAAGTCACTCGGAAGGACAGTGGAAGCGGGGGTGTCGTGAGAAGGAAAGAGAGAGAGTGGGAAGAGTTTGGAGAGGAAAGAAACCTGCTCCTCTCCAACACACGACGTCTATTTTTAAATTCTTTTTCGCCCGAATTATACGAGTGAAGAGTCCGAGGGAGAGGTTTAGAAGAGAGAGAGAGAGGGGGAGAAGGGAATGAGCGAAAGGAAGAGAGCGGGGAAGAGGGTTAGGATGGGAGAGAGAGAGAGAGAAGGGGGGAAAGGAAGGGAGGCCGAATAACAGACAGTAAATAGTTTTCGAGCGAATGGTAGGAAAGAGGAGTAGGAGATATTCTATGGAAGATACCGTTTAGATAAACGAAGGTGGGGAAATAAGACACACAAAGGCAATAGCAAAATGACTCGGATACAACGGAAAAAGTATATGCTCAGATTTTTTCGCCGAATGTCTTGGAGATGAGCCATATTTCTTTTTACTTCTCGGATTTTTAAATCGGAACAAGTGTTAAAGCCTGGAGTCACTTGTTTGTCCGCCGCAGTTTTCAACGGAAAACTAATAATGTTTCACGTTTATATAACTGCGTCATTTCGTACTCCGGCGATAGTCGATGGTAAAGCAATCGGATAAGGAAAAATACATGCCTTTTAAAATGTTTACGCGTCATGACGCAGTATCGCGATAACTCCTAGCTCTCCATCGCTATCTCTCTAAATATATGTAATAAATCAATTCCTGTTTTACATTAACTGTAAGATACAATTCATAAAAAACGTAAACGATAGAAAAATGACTTTACTGCTGATACCGGCCATTTTGTCTTTAACTCGTGGGTTATAATCGGCAACTTAAGTCTTTCAATAATTGTTTCAATATATTAAACTTATTATCTCCTGACTCATTTTCGTTTCACGTCCTACTTATTTAATCCATATCATGCTTCACTTTGAAAACACTCGATTTTTTAAAAATAATTTAGAATCAATTTTCTGCAATCAACCAAATTTTCACACCGGATTAAAATGATCAACAACGGCTAACCTCCTTTTCAAGGACTTTCGAGCATTTATTTCGACGTACATCCCGCAAATAATACTACGCCCCCGATTCCCTCGAGGAGGACGTAAATGCGCAGGACTACATTCCCGTTTATTCGGGTCATTATGAAAGCTAGGCGCTGGTCGACAGATGCGCAGTGTGTGTGGCGAAGAAAAGGGTGCCTCGTGATAGGGGAGAGAATAAAAAATGGTGAATCAGTGCGGTGGAAGAAGAGGAACCACGCCATATCCCTCCCTCCCTCCTATTTCCCTCTCTCCCTTCCCCCCGCCTTTATCCCGCCACGCAGTTTCCTCTCACGTCGAAATATTCAGAAGGCCAAAGGGACAGGAGGTGTCGACTATGGAAGGGATGATGGAGGGGAAGGAGAAGATGCGAAAGACAGTAAGGGAGAGAAAAGGTCCCCAAACTTCGTTCATCTACGAATCCTCGCTATAAGTTATCATAACTTATTGCCGCCCTAATTTAATGGAGCACATGTTATTGCGATCGCCCCAAACCCATACGTCAATCCATTAAGTTCGTTCGCCCATTCGTAGGAGTGCCATTAGTTCCAGCTTGGAATGTTCTAAATGTTTAAATAATATTTTCATCTCCGACACAATTTAAAATTTTGCCGATCTGAAGTACTGTAACCGTTAAACTAAAATCCTTCGTCTTCACGATTCCCCTTGAAAATTTTTGCGCCCTCGGACAATGCCGAGACCCACAATTTGACAACCCATCATGTAGAAGGTGGAGTTAAGAAAATTACGGGAAGGGAAGGAAGGAAAAAGAGCAAGGGAGAGGAGGAAGAGGATGGGAGTGTTAATGAAGAGAGAAGAAAAGCAGATTATGGGGAAGTTTGAGAGGGAGGATGAAGAGAAAATAGCGGAAAAGGACGAGGAGAAGGGGGAAGGAAAGGAGCAAAGAAACAAGCAAGGAGTAAGGGTAAAGGTAAGCCGAGAGAAGAAAACAAAGGAGAAGTGGCAGGTGAATAATTAGCGGTGTAGAGATGTGTTTTCTGAGAGATAAGAGCTCTTCTCAAACCGTGCCGCTCTGTCTCTCTCTCTTTCTGTCTCTCTCTCTCTCTCTCCCTCTCGCTCTCCCCCCCCTCTCTCTCTCTCTGTCAACTTTCCAGATATGAACTGAGTGAGTTTGAACAACCAGTTCCTTCCTAGCTGTTTAAGATTGATTTTTTTACCGGCAGACGTGTCGGCTGATAAGATTATAAACATAATGTTTAAGCGGATAAAGTGGATCAGTGGATTGCGAATCCTTTGGTTTATTTATTGGAGACGCGTTAGAACCGTCGAATTATCTCCACCTCCCAGACGATATTTTCTGTTTGTTCATCTTCGGGAGATTTTTATGCTCTACATAATGATATACACATTGGTCCCTCGCCAACCGCGGGGATGACGTTCCTGACTCAACTCAGGGTTGGCGAGGGCCAGGGCTAATGGGAAATTGGGCGTTAGAGGGAGTGATCCCAGACAGACATACAGAGAGTCATATAATGTACACTCACGATTAAGAATAAGCATGCTATACTTCAAGAAACACGTTTATTATATAAATGTATAAAAGAAAATACGTCCGAAGTACAAAAGTACAAATGAGTGCTGTACATTAATAATGTAATCGCAGAGCAGCCCCTGCTGACGCCGCCAGCCTGGCCTTACGCTTCAAGGAACGCTGTTAAAACAAACACGTCCATAAAATTCCTCCAACCTCCACCTCCCGACTAACTCGTATTCTTATCGCGACTAAAAATCCTCTTTCCTATGTCTCTCCTTCTGGTTAGGACTAGTTATTACGTCGCGTCTTCAATAACATAAATTAATATTAGTAACAAGATGATCCCTACGGAACTTATTATGTCTACTTTCCCAAATTTCAAAATTTAGCGCTGTAAAATATTTCAAATACATTCGAACTGAAGAATAAATTAATCACGCGTATTTTCGTGGCAAAAATAACGCGTGTGTGTACTAGACTATACCGAATCCTAAAACTATCCTCAAGAGCTCGGCCCCAGTAGCAAGAGATTTCCACCAAGTGTCATGAAAATCGGTCTATTAGTTCAAAAGTTAATAGGGGAGACAGACGGACAGACAACGAAGAAACTGTAAGCCTATTTCCATTCTGGAAAGTAGACTAGAAAAATAGCCAACTAGACATGGCCGCGCGGAGTACCGCGGATACTCAAGACTGGAAACCGCGGTTGGAAAAACCAGGAACAATTTTTCAACCGAGGTCGACGAGAGATAACAGTTTTACGGCGCTCGTTCGCAGTACACAAAAAATTTACATTACGCCTCGACTTGAAGGATTGAAAAAAAGTATTTTAAAATTTAAATTTATTTTAGAATAGCTGAGGACGAAAAAAACGTCCGTTTTGTCCTTATATCGTATTTATCGATGAAGTACGCTACATAGGTAAAGCTTAGCTCACAATTTGCAATGGTGCCTTTTCGAATGCGAATGCAGCACCACACTATTTGTTTTGCGTTTAAACCGAAGTTACCGTTGTCATTATGTGGGAACAAGTTCAAATATTTTTAGTATAAAATAAATAATGAATGCATCTTCTATGGTTTTGAAAATAATAAGTAAGCCAAAGTCGGCTTTCAAATGCGAAGTTGACGTCCTCGGAGGTAATTCGTCGATCTTTGGGTCTAATAATTATTTTTATGTAATCTGTTTATATCACAGGATTATTATGTGGTATTTATCAATAAAATGGAAAAGGAACGCATCAAAGAGTAATCGCAATGTAAACCAAGAAGATGAGCGGCATAGCACTGTAAATAAAAACTAGCACTTTCTCGATGACAATTGCTTTTAAAAAATTAAGTTTAATGTGCAATCAGAATCCTCGGGACTGCAAAATAATTTGTATTTAAATAAAAAAATACCCTTGCTCGATTTTTCGCTGTTTCCTTTTTTCTTCGAATTGCGTCCTCGTTTTTTTTAGTCGTGAAGTAATTCGAAAGATATGTGATAATTTAGCCGAAGTTAATAACGAGGAAGAGGTCTATTATTGTCCCTAATGCATAGTTGGGAATTTCGTTCGCGTTTGAAATCAGCCGCTCTTCCTTCTACCACGGAAAATCCAGCGTGCTAATGTACTTAGCATTTTAATAAGCAATAACTAGTTTATTTTTACATTAAAATAAAGACACGGTGTATATAAATGGGTATTGTTCGGCCGAGAGAACTATGATTCAGGATACGCCAATACCGTATGCTGCAGTAAATATGCAGAAGAGATGAAAGAGACCAAATGCCCTTGGGGCGTAATTGCAGCGGTTCTGCGCCGAAAAAAGCGCCGGAAGATGAGGAAGGGTTTGAAAGGAATTGGGAAATGGGATGGGGTGAGCGAGGAGGAGAGGACAGGGAGTATGGAACACTGGGAGAGCAGGTGGGATGGGGAGGGAGCGTGCGGAGGGAGAGGTGAATGAACTTAGCGTGACGTCAAGGTATTTCCTCTCTCTCTCTCTTCCGTGCCTCCCTATCTCCTTCTATTCGCCCGCTTCTTCTCCTCTGCCTTTTCCCCCTTTTCCTTCCCCCACCCAACCCCCTCCTCCTCTTTACGCACTCCACCCTCCCCTTGCCCCAGCAAAGCCTCCGCCCCCGCCCCCCCAAACGTCCGAAGCCCTCCTCCCCTCCCCCACTCAAGGTCGGTCGATGCTCGGATTCCGGAGAACGAAGGAAGCAGCAACAACACAGAAGCAACACATGACCTCCACTCCCTCTCACCTCCTCTCCCTCTCTCTCTCCCATTCTCTTCCGTATCTCTCACGCATGCTCCGAGCATGCACTCTGCAGAGACACGTTCTGCCTCTCTCCTACTCCTTATCTCCAAAACTTTCCACACCACTCCTATCGCTCACACTTTCTCCCTATACCCTTTGTCGCTATGGCATCCCAAATCTAATCAAATGGCGTTAGTTCAATATTCACTTCAAGTTTCCTCAACGTTGGTCTCCTTAAAATTGTGACGATTTTCCGCGCGCGGTGGTCATACGTATGAGTCGCGCATCCATTAGAAATTCTGAACTTTCCAAGTTATATTCCTTCGTTTGTTTTCGTAATCGGTCCCGATAGTCGTGCGCGGTATTCGAATATTGGTCCCAAGGTCGCTTTTGACGTTGGTGCAGCGCGCCGACAGGCCCCAAAGCAATGCAAATCACGCCCCATAGTAAGAAACTTTACCTAGTAGTTTGAAGTCCTAAAAGCGCCCAATATTTGGTCCGAATGTCACGCTTCGAGCTATCGTTCGCCTTTAGGGAGCGTGCGATACCGTCATGCATTCGATGACGCAAAACGGGACTCTCAGCATCCGGTCCAATCTCTCATACTTTTCACTTTGACTGACACTTCTCTCTACCTGTCGGACAACTCGGTTAAAAATCGAAACTTACTAGGGTAGTCCTCTCTCGATCGAAAAAACTCGTTCTCTATACTTATTTCGTACATTTATTGGATGCATTTATTTAATTTGTTTCGGAGATAAGAAAGGGAACGTAAGATTTCAAGTTCGAGTTGTAACGGAACCAAATTACTGTATGAGATCAAAAACATCCAGACAGTTGGGATGTTACATTCACCAATGCCGGATTAACCGGGGCGCAGTTGCGCCAGGGCCCCGTGGTAAAAGGGGCCCCACAGAGGTCCCAGACACTGTGTGTGGAGTGGAGGCAGAGACCTGCTAAAAGTTATGCGCCAGGACCCCCGAGCCCCTGAATCCGGCCTTGCCATTCACACCTCACAGTTCTCGAGCACAAATATCTATTCTAACATATTTTTTAAAAAGCGAGAATATATTTCATAGTACAGTAGAATGTCGATAATCCGACCTAAACGGGACCGAGGAGTGCTCGGATTACCGAAAATGTCGGACTATACGGAAAAGAACGTGGCGAAACGAAACAAAAATTTGAAGCGTAACATAAGCAGGAAATCACGTTTATTAATCATTATTCTGCAGTACAACTAACATAATAGAGTACAAAACTATTATTTGAAGTTAAAGTTATTCTTTAAAAAATCTGATGCGGTCACCACATGACTTTCTCCATATCTGAAATATTTTGCCGATAATTTTTCGCCACAGATATTGAGCTGCCTATGGCTATGTCGGATTACGCGGAATGTCGAACAATCGATGGTCGGATTATCGGGACTCTACTGTACAACAGTTACTGCCTATCACCTATGATTACTTCGACAACTATGGCTGTGTTATGGTTACTGCTTCAAAGACTTGCAACTTGAAAAAATATGCTGATTGTGTGTCCATATTGCAAGAAGTCGCCACCTATCTCGCCTTTCATGGATCAGAGGGCATCGTTTGTTTAGAGTTATTCCCTACGGAGGGCTTTCACTGTGGGATGAATACCCGCGTTATCTAAGCAGGACAAAGCGACTAAGACGGCTAAATTATTTACCCTTGTCACAATCGATTTTTCTTTCGCCTCAGGATGGTGGACGACGTAAGACTCGCTCGACACAATGATCCAACGAGGAGAGATGACAAGGATTGAGGAGATGCAGCGGACACACAATGGAGTGCACTTTTAGTCGGACGGGAGAGATATGGGAATAGGGGATGTAGCTTTCGCCACCATTCTGCAAGCACACAAACGCTCCTACTTGGCTAATCTGAAAATACATGTTAGGAATCAAGTAATAAACCAAGCTGCGCGGTAGATACGTAGGCATCACTCCGGACTATATTCGGTTGCCATGTCATCATCTTCTATAACAGATTAATCGAAAAAATTTCATGCGAACATGTGAATCCTAAGCACTGTATTTAAATAGTCTTATGCTAGTAGGACACCTTTGCCGTAAGTTTCATGACAGACGTGTTTTCCTTTGACGCAACCTTAAACCATGATTTATTTTTACTTTTCTCTTCCCCGAATATACACAAAATGCGCGTACACGCATGTACGCATGTTTTCGCACATACTTTAGAATTTATTTATGAGGTGTCACATTTATAGGGCGTTCTCTCAATTTTCCATTAGAAAAGCCTTTGGTTCAATGCAGGTCATTATATAATTGGAATTTTAAAACAGAATTGAGGGACGAAGTTGGGACTTGCAGGAGTTTACGCCCAAAAGGATAAAGTTTGTTTTTGTTGTTAAAATAAATAAATTACTTGCCGAATATGTGGACAATTGATTTTTAATCCTATAAAAGAGAAATCTTTAACAGCGGGAAAATTTAAGCGGTGGCGTAGTGGTTAGCGTTCTAAACATTACTAAATTGCCAATACAAAGATTAAGCTTTCGACACTTAGCTGTGGAGGTTTTTAAGAAGTTATCAATTGCGCTCCACTTTGCATCTAGCAGTAGGCAGCAGCAATGTCAGTTGGCTCTAGAAACGAAAAAACGGTGTTGGCTGAATCTATAACTAAAATAACTGTAGGCGTGGTTATTATCGTTATCTGGTATTGATTGCTTGGTTAAACATAACGAGTTTTCCCATGGTAGGATAATTTTCAGACTTGGTTTAGCATGCGTGGTACAGTCAAAAAGTACCCGGACTGGGATATAGCAAACGAGAATTAAAAGCAATGAAACTGGTTCTAATGCAACGTCCTTGATCAGAACTCGCCCTCGTCCTCTGTTGCGCTCTTCGCCAGTCATTCTCATTCTGACTTAGCGTCGTGCATTATAATTGTCAACACACAGCTTTGTCTCGTTTTCGTTTCGCGTCACGATGTTCAGCTTTAAGGGCGACCGATAGCGCGCGTGTATCCTCAATTAAGTAAAATTTATTGTCTAAAGCAGGGGCCTGCAACCTTTTCAGCCTTGAGGGCGCATTTGCGAATTCAGAGAAGGATTGCGGGCGCCAATTGGGGTACACAGAAAAATAAAGCTAAAAGAAATGGGTTAGATTCTTTTTTATTTTCAAACAAAAATATTTTGATTTGAATACAAAATTTATTAATAATGAAGAAGGTGAATCTTGTAATTTTTAATGAAAAAATTGAATTTGTACTTCTTCTGTACTATCTTATTGCACCTCCCCAGCAAATGACTTGCCATAGCCCTAGTAGCGGGCGCCAAGGAATTTTATGAAGGGCGCCGGGTTGAGGGGCCCTGGTCTAAAGGAGACTATATGAGGTATCTCTGAGAACTTTCCATCCGAAACTAATAGGTCGCGTTGATGCATTTTTGCATTACACTTTCACCGCGTTCAATAAGTCTGTTTTATTACTGCACGGTTGAACATAAATACACAGACTTTTTCGTTTCCTCTTTATTAGCCGTTGCAAGATAATCGTTTTGTTTTTCAGCAGATGGCATTGAATGCCGCACTCAAAGAAGCAGCAACAATGAAAGTCTTTTCAATCCAATAAGGAGCGTGTTTCCGTGAGGGGAGGAGAGGGTGAAATTGTTTGTAGTTGTTAGCAGGAGTGCAATAGAACCGTAGTCGAGGAGAGAGAGCGAATGGTGGAAGAGTGCAAAGAAGTGCTGGGCTTGAAGAAGTAGAAGGGGGAGGTAGGAGGCGGTTGGAGGGGCGGAGAACCTCGAAGCAGTAAAGAATCAAGTGTTAAGCGCACCTTAATTAAGAATGCACTTTTGCGTTCGGAGAAAAACAAAAGAAGACGTTGAAGCTAGCGGCAACGCTGCTTTTAGCACCTAAACGGATAACAAATGGCATATTTATGCTTTGTCCGACCACTCTGCTTTTATCTAATGCACGGCAGTTTTCAAAAGCTTCGACTTTCAATTAGTCGTGCCGCGAGACGAAAGAAAGGTTTTCTTCTCATTCAAAGGCTACGCGCGGTCATGTTTGTTTTATTGCGTTTATGTCAGCCTCTTACTTCTCTTTTTTCTGTTAATGTTTATTAGTTTAATAGCTGAGAAAAATTAAGAAAATCCACCTAATATTAGCTAATGTTTTATTCGTAACCATGAGTGGAAGCAATAACTGTTTCTTTTAGTATACCTATGGTAAATTTCGATTAAGGCTAACATTAACGATATATTAGTTTATATGCATACTAACGTTTTTTAAATAATATAGGCTCGTATATATCTTCATCAGAATATTTTATGATAGACAAGTAACTTTAATAAGGAAATATTACATCGGGACACAAGCCATCGCGAAAATCTTTATGTATTAGAGCGTTCCTTGCAATCTTCTGCCATTTATGTTGTCATCCACCCGCTATTGATAAACAGCAAGCGATTCGTCCTCGAGGTCATATGACGGATTGCATTAAGATAGTGACGGAAGTTTTGATATTTTTTTCTATTCAAATCTATCTTTATTGTCATGACTGAATATCTAATACATATATTAAAGAGAATTCTGTCCTTTCTGTGTGTTTGCACAGTTTGCACGCTTGCACAGTTGCAGTACATTTTTCATTTGCATTTTAAAATCACTTACAATTGCGATATGATTAAAGGACTTGCACCAAACGGCGCCTAAAAGAACGGATATTCATTTTCCAGTCATAGATTTTCGAATACGCGTCGAATCGTTCCACAAATTCGTTATTAACACGAAACTTTGGCCAAATTTTAGACGACAACATTTCGTCGTCAAGGGCGACGACATTGTTGCTGATCTAGCAAATTACGTCTATATCTAAAAGCAATTACAATAACTTTGATATTGTATTTGAAATCAATTGTGAGAACTCTTCTTATATATTTTGAATGTATTTTAATCGAAAGGGAAGTAATGATGGCTTAATTTGAACGATAGGTTTGTTCACTGCTGTACCATTTCTAAGGCGTGGAAGAAATGCGAACGAACATAAGACCCAGGGCCGTTTCGAGCTACGGGCGCCCCGGGCGGCTGCCCGGGGCGCCAAAGTTTATTTATTTATCTATGCATTACTTGCAAGTGAATGAATGTGAATAAATTTCTTTTAACTTTTCATTATCAATAATTTGTACATAGCGTTAAAATAATCAACATGTACTTTGTAAATATCTCAACAAAAATTAACGGAGGCGGGCGCTGGAGAGCTATAAAGTTTTTACGCTACGTGTTTATTTGTTTTAAATTTACGTGAAACTTTTCACATAAATTTTCAATCGGTTATTGTCCTTCATGATTTTATTTCATTGCATTTAACCTCTTTATAAAATGTCAAAAAATCGGAAAAAATCGAATATAAACTTAAAATATGATGGAGGAGATAGAAGAGGGAAAATAAGGTAGAATGGGAAGCGCCTAAAATTTAATATTTAATCCACGCGTACCCGTCATATTGACGGGCTTTTCTAATAGACTTATTTAATAATATCCTTCTCTAATGTTCGACAAATGACGTTTTTGTCGCTTTGCCAACGCACAACTAAACGTTCTAATCGGTTCGACAACAGAAAATCTATGGATGGTGATCTCATATTACTTAGGCGTATAAGTATTAACAAGCACAGACTTATGCGAATCTCGTCGAGATTTGCTGCCATTTAATTAGCTTTTTGCTGTGTATTTATATGTTTCCCTGCAATTCACCAAATTGGTAGGTGGCGGGGGGTGCAATGCACCGAGGCCTACATAACGGTTATTATTCGCAGATTTGTCTTTCCTGTTATGGTCCCGTATTCTTCTCGGAAAGATTGAGCCTCTGTAACGTTCCGTCCTACAATCGATCTCACGTATCTTGTCGTCATGATAGATTCTACCTATGTACGTTGGAGCCTCAGTTATTCCCATTACATCTTCTGCTAGACATTCTGCTCTAAATTGGTTCATACGTTCACTATTGTATTATATATTCTTACTTATTCTTAATTGACCTCGGAGGGTAAAGTGACTATTCTATAGTACATCTACATCTACATATTACCCTGCAAGTCACCTTGACGGTGGATGGCAGGGGGTGCCGCGCACCAAGTTCCTAACTAATTATTATTCACTGTTATCTATTGTGGTCACGTATTGTCCTAGGGAAAAAGGACTCCTTATACCTCTCCGTCCTACTATCTATTTCGCGAATCTTGTCGTCATTATCCCTCCGTCCGATATACGTTGGTTGTCGAATAATATCCTTCATTTCATTTACGAATATCTCCGACCTATATTTATCTAGAAGTTTAAGTCTCGCCTGTAATCTACGATCTTTCAACGATGACCAACTCAACTCATCAATGAGTAACGTAACGCTCTGTTTTTTATCGTAATTCTTTTTCACGAATCTAGCTGCTCGCCGCTGTATTTTTTCTAAATCCTTTATGAGTCCCCTCTGATATGGATCCCAAACCGCTGCTGCGTATTCCATTTGAGGTCTAACCAACGATAAATAACAGGATTCTCTCACCTTTTCCGTGCTTTTCCTGACTATCCTACGCACAAAAGCCAACTTCTTATTTGCCGCACCTATCACTCGTCTTATGTGGGTGTCCCAAGACAGGTCACGATTCAAGGTTACCCCGAGGTATTTCACGGATTCCGAAACAGGAATGATCTCACCATCTATCGAGTAGGTAAACACGGACGATGGGCTTCTAGATTTCCAAAAGTTTAGAACGTTACTCTTTTTCTGATTGATTTCTAGCTGCCATTCCTTGCACCAAACAGATAACGCATCCAGATCATCCTGAAGCTGACGATGGTCGCTAGGACCACTAATTTCTCTATAGACTACGGTGTCATCCGCAAAAAGCCTGATATTACTTTTTACAACTGAGCTGATGTCGTTTATAGTAAGTTTATAGTAAGATAATTCCGAGGCAGGAAAAACAAGGATTACAGTCGGCAACACGGCATAAGGAATTAAGGAGACTGCGAGAGCGGTGTTTGAAGGAAGTGCCTCGGAGCGTAATCCTGACAGAGGTCAGATGCCTTGACATCGAGGGGCGAGGGAATTCCGGATGGGAGGTGGCCAGTGGTCAACAGGTGAAAGGGAAGTAGGAAAAGGGAGGGAACCTCTCTCTCTCATCCTCTGGGCGCAGTAGTTGTTTCGATTGGAGGTCAGAACGCGGTGAATCTGCCTCCTCCCTCCGCTACTCCTCTTCACTCCACCTCTCACCACCCCTCATCTCTTCTCCCAGCGCGGGTTGTCAAGGTCGAAGCGAAGGCTGCCCTCTCCTATTCGCTTTTTAACATACATTTCCCCGACGGAGGCGGCGTGTGTACATTCCTCTATATCTCGCAAAATAGCGACAATTACAGGCTGTTGTTTTGTCCAATTGAAAAACCGATCCCACTAAGTAACACTCGGCCGCGATAATGTGCTCCCGGTCCTCGCTTAAAGCCGCAATTACATCGCTGATAAGTTTATCGGATCGATGGTCTTTTTTGCCGAAAAAATCCATCTCAACTGCTCTGACACTCCGCGATTTCCCTTTGATCTTCTCTCTTTCACCTCCCTGCACCTCTCCCTCTCGACCTCTTACTCCCCATATTACGTCCCGGCTAAAAAAAAAAGATGGGCGACCATTTTCCCGACAATGCCGTTGTCACTCTTGACCACCGCATCACTTAGGCATATAACATCGAGCTTTTTTAGATTAGCCACTTAAGCGAGCAACGAGCGCATGAATGGCGCCCTTTTCCTCATCCGCGCCCTCGTATTAACCCCCGAAAAAAAACCCTCGCACTCCTATCTTCCTGGTTTCTACGCAGTAAGTGTATCCGCCCTCGAGAGAGACGCCTCTCAAACGTTACTGCGTCATATTTCTAACTTGTACGGATTGTATATCGATGCCACATTCGGCCAAAACGGACAATCGATTCTTGGGTCGTGGCTCATCATCCACTTTCCGCCGCCTCCTCGCATTGGCCTTCGATATCATCCGCCGTTCTTCGTGACATCCTTCCTCTTTCCTTTCCATGAACCGTTCGTTCCATCCTTGTTCGCCTCCCACGACTCTCGCCGCACACCACGCCCATTCTCTTCCGCCACTAAAACTTCCTTCTTCGCTGCAAATGTCCCAGGATGAGGACGAAAAAGGTTATTTTAACTTGAATTACGACTAACATTCTAATTTTATATTTGGCGTAGAAGTCGTATAATTGCTTTCATCATTCTCCTTTTTTCGATTATGGGAAAAAATGTCATATACAGTAAAACCTGGTTAATTCGAAAATATTTAATTCGAAATTTCGGTGCAATTCGAATTTTCTTTTAATTTTAAGACCCAATAAGCAAATTTCATGCAAACGTACCTGGATAATTCGAAACCCTTGATAACTCGTAATTCGAAAGATATTATTGCTCGAGGAAAATTTCCTAAAGAAGGTGAAACTTTGCGGAATTGCATTTTAATAAAATACTAAATAACACAATTTTGTACAAATTCCCCCGTTTTGACAGCAAGCAACCGGTTTCGCTATTAAAACGGCTAAAATTGTACAAAGTTATGCTATTTCCTAATTTATTAATAGAGGAAATATAACATTGATGTTAATACATGGATTATCTTAATATGTAAGAATTTTTTGCAAATGTTTCATACTCCCATTTTCTTTGTGAGGTGTTATAGCTGTTGGGTTGTCTATGGTAACTACGCCATGTTACTTGCAATTGTTTGACACAAATTTTCATTTTAAGGTATAATTATTTTAATATAAGAACAATTTAAAATTGAATACTACGGGTTGGTTATGATAAGGGACTGTACAGCTCGAATTTAGTGTCTATCTATCCATATAGTTTCTACGTGCGCAAGACGAATTTAACGCTTACGTCTCTCTTTTCATTCATTATGGATTCTTCATCCTACGCTCCTGCTCTCTTCCTTCACTTAAGACTTTTCAGTCCCCATGAAAACAGTCGCAGTAACCCGTTCATCTAACGCACACAAAAACCGCAGCAGTAATGCGATCCCTCTCCTCGCTTCAGGGGATGTCCTCCTTTTATAACATCTTTACTTTCTTGGCGGCCGACGTTTATAATCGCCCGCGGCTCTATTTGTTTACGACCGTTCGCCATTCCTTCCTGCTCAACCACCGTGTCCGATTGAATTGCCCGCGTCGAGAACTATAATAAACGGCCCGAAACGCTGCTTCTGCTTGGCACTCAAACATGGAAATGACGTTTTTTTGAGGGCTGGCATTATTAAGGAGGATTGATCACCGTGTCGCCACTTCAGATATCGCATTTAAGTAATAATGTTTCCCCATCGCGGACGGTTATGGAAGGGGTGTATGTATGTAGTTGGTGAAATAATTCTAGATGTGAAAATGGCGGGGGATAAATCATTTACTTTGTAGATGTAGATCTAGTAGGATATAGGTGTTTGCTGAAGAAGTCGCGTTGATTAATGACCGACATAAAGGAGTGAAGGAGTGTTTGTGCGTGTATAAAAAGAGAGAAATTGGAAAGATGGCGTTCTGAAAGAATTTACATAAAGGAGAGATTTGAAGAGAGAGAAATATAGTGAGATGAAGATAGGATAAGGATGTAGGCACCTCATACATTTTCCGGCACGAGGAAGTCGTTATTCAGGATAAGATTAAGGAATGAGGTGTGAGAGAGGATATTCTGAAGAGAAATGGGACAAAAACCACCCATAGGACTAGAGGAAAACAATTAATTCAAACTGCAGAACAAATTAAGGTTGGACTATACTGAAAATGTTTGTTTTCCGTAAAAATCAAAACTCTTTATAAAATTGAGCGTGAAAAAGTATTCTAAAGAATAGAGAGTGAAATTTTCCCGCGTATCTAAAATCTGTAAAAGGCTCCTTCTGTCTAAAGCTCTCTATCACCATTATAGAGAGCATTACCTTTTGTCCCTTTGTGGCTCCCTCTGTCACGCTATAAAAATGCGAATAACTCGATAAAAGATCTAGATATATTTTTTAATTTGTCGGGAATGGTAGATTCGCATATTTTACGGTGATGACAAAAAAATCTCGAAAAAAGTCCTTGTTTCGACTACAAGGAAGACATTTCCATTTCCCATAAGGTAACACGTAAAGATCGACTTTTCGAAGTGCAGGCTTTTATTTTTTTGGATCTAAATTCGAAATAATTTACCTACGATCTTCGGATCTGAACCATTTTAAAGATATAATTATGAAGTTTCTTATTCTTTTCATCTTTTTGTCTACAGTTCGAAATTCCTCATGTTAAACCTTTAATTCACATATTTCGGGGAATTCTTTCCATTTTAACGGGGTGTTGCCTTGCCAACCCATTGCATTGTTAAACCTCGAAATCCTGTTGTTACTTGAAAGCATGCTTTGAATGCTTTTAATACGAGATAGAGAGAGAGAGAAGAAAGGAGAAATGATTCATAGCAACGAAAGTAAACAACATTCGTTACGTTATTTACGAGAAGCAATACATTTGAATGCAGAAAATTAATCATTCGCGTATTAAAATTACTTAGAATCATGGTAGGAGTTCAAGGCTTGAAACAACGAACGCCTAAAAGAACGAAAGTTTGTTTTCCTACCATCGATTTTTGAATACGCGTCGAATCGATCAACAGATCAGTTTTTAACGCGAGAATTTGAGGCATTCTTAGTGATTCGCATTGTTGCTGGTTTCGCGTAATTGGGTATCATTGGCTTGGATAATAGCTTCGCGTCGCATCTGTTCACGAAATTTCACAAAAAGAAACTTTCCGGTTGAATATCAACAGGCATCTCTCTAGTTAGTAAATAATAAGCTAAAATCTTCTCTATAAATCTAATTTACGATCGATGGGAATTTTCCTTTCGGTTTGCATTTTTACATATCGACTTGGTGTTTTGACTAAACTTTATAGAGTAAAGAATCTTGGATGCATACTCGTACATTAAACCTTGCAATTCTCCGTCCATATTATTCCTGTATTTAAAAAAAATTCACATTTTCCCCAGATCAAATATTTATTGGTGGTTTTTTGGCTGTGAAAAAGCAATCTCACAGTGGTAGACCAACACTAGAGCAAAGATACCTTCAAAGTCCACGCACGTCATTTCCCAAAAGGATTATAAACTTAAAATTAACGTCGGTAGGAAATGTCAGCCAGTCCTAAAAAGTAGCATACAGAAGGGTGAGGTTTTCCGAATAAATTAACTTCATTCTTCGGCATCATGATGGCGATAATATACTCCGTGACTTTTATGGCACTTTGAACCTCTCAGAAAGGAACCATCACCGGGTAAAGAAATAGTGCAGGCAGAGAGGAGGTGGGATAGCCAAGGTTATCCTCCTTCCAAAGCTCTCGCAGTGAGACAAAGAGGGGGCAAGCTCTTATCACTTCCACGTGGATAGTTACTGTTAATCCTCTAACGTCCATCATCATCTCTTCCTCATTCCATTTTCCATTTCCCTCCTCCCGTCATTCTCTTCCTTTAAGCGCTTTCCACCGCTGTTTGCGCCTCTTTCCCCGTTCTTTATCTTCTATCGCCTTTTTCGTCCCTTTTCTCCCTCCTTCGCTCTCTCCTTTCCTTCCCTCTCCATCATCTCCTCCTCGCATATTCCCTGTGCTCCTGCTGCCTGCGCTGCCTCCGGGGATCCCTTCCCACTTCTTCGGGTCAACGACCCGAGATCGCCACCTCCTCGCCACTTCACACCTCACCCAAAGTCTTTCTCTTTCTCTCTCTTTCTTTTCTCAGCCCTTTCACCAGTCCAGTTCTTCCAACGACCATGCTTCGATCACAATTTGAGAGACAAACGATGCAAATACTGTTCTCTGATGACTTCTTTCTAAATGAAAAAGGAACGGATTCGAATTGATTACGAGTAAAAACAAGAAGTCCAAACCAGGACTAATGCAGGCTGTTTTCCCAAATTTGACGTCCCGAATTGATTACTTATATTGACAGGAAATGTTTTAGTGTGTGTTAGTCATTCCAAGGAATTCTCATGCCATAAATGCCACTTGTTGCTAATATTTTATCAGTGACAGAGAAAAATTGGAAAACAAATTAATAGAACATTATCAGGTTTAAAATACTAAAAACAATGTCAAATCCCTTTATGACATATTTTGCATGTACTTTTTTAAATAAACGAATTTAATGAATGTCACTGTTTATACGCTAATATGTATAAATCAACTGTCCATTGCTGAAGGGTAGTCAAGCGGAAAAGAAAATAATCCATTTGTTCACTCGTCTATGCTCAAGTTGAGTTTGGTAATAATCGTCTCCATGGCAACAATCCGATAAAATGCGTTTTTAAACCCAAATACACTATCTTATAGTAGAAATTCAAGATAATACGATCAATTATAAAAATTCTGTCATAAGAATTAGAATCTACATTCTTTTCCTCTTAGAATAGTACAAACCTCGCTCCGATATCACAATTTTAGGATATCTTAAAGCATTAAATAAAATATCCCTGCACGATGAATTTGAGACTTCCTATGTAAAAAAATAAGGAAAAAACGTTCTTGGAATCGAACCCAGGACTCTAATCTTCGCCAAATAAAATATAGCCCGGAGGTGGGCCCTGGCAGCACGAGCCTCATACCAAGTTTCATGAAAATCGGTCCATTGATGCAAAAGTTGTTAGTAGTGGACACACATGCTGGCAGGACCATTTCATAAGGATATGTTTCCTTTGGAAACCAGCGTAAAAACGGTAATCACGGTTATTTTGGTATTAAATAATGTTGCGATTTCCTACTTAGTGTTTCTAAGGAACACTTTTCTTAAAAATACGATATATCGACCTCATTATAAATTCATTAATTCGTTTCCTCGCCAACAATAGGCAATTTTGCAATTTTGGGACTTTCTGCGTAACTTATTATTGAATTCATAATAATTATGGAAATTTTTCCATACACATCGAGATCATAAAATTATTATGGCACATATCTGCCATGTTAGTCAATATATATTCAAGTATCCGAAGATTCGTCCATAAATCTTTATAAGAAAATAGCTGAACGGATGCCTACCACTTCATGAACGATCACGTCATGCGCCAAATCTTTATTCAGCCACTTATTTTCGTTCTTCTCTTCGACACTCTCATCCAGTAAAATGTAAATTTTGATGATGCAGTGAATATGTTGTAACAGAGCTTTATCACTTTGCTATTCCCATTTCTTCACTTACCGAGTGTGAATCATCTCCCCTGCCTCATCAGGCAATTCCCATCATGAATTTCTCCAAATAACTTTTATTTTTCATTAAATTTTCTCTACGTCCAAAATGCTGCTTTGTCTTGTGGGAAAGAAACGTTCCTGTTTATTCAGGAAGTGACAAACTAATTTTTGATATCGTAAAGCCTCTTTCGAATTGCTTCCATTCCATCTTCATCCTTCCGTTCGGATTTCCGGCAGCATTTCTTCCTTTCTTAGTGTATGAGCGAGGAAAATGTTTTTATTCGATAAACGAATGAGAAAGTATATTGGTCATTGACTCTTTTTCCATGGTATAAAAATATAAAACTGTCATCTACCGACTATTTCCATTTTTTATTATCTTGTTTTCACAGATAACCTTTGGAAAATAGATCTGCTACATTATAGGTTTATTCCTTCGACATTATTTTACTTTTCCATGTTCTTAGATTGCATGCGATTTTCTGTTTGATAATTTGAATCTTAAAAAAGCAATCATTTTCCCATTTTTGTGTAATGGTTCACTTGTTACCGAAAATGACGACGTGTTTTTAGGTAAGGTATTTTCAGAAAAAATACCTGCCATTTCGGCGATGCGTTTTTATCGTCCCATAGAGTTTGAAGCTATACTTAAAACTGTTGAATTTGTAGCTGGGATGACCTCTCCTCTTTCTTCCCCCCTATCATTTGCTATTCTTTTTGAATTCTTACTGGCAAAAGGACCTCGAGCTAGAATTATTTTAAGATCATTTCTTTAACAGTTCAACCTTCTTATTTCCATTTCTTAACACTTTTGTATTCACCTCCGGTTAACACTTGTGTCCCATTTTTTGCATTTTTTTACATCGATTTTAGTACTTCTTTGCTGGTTATTAATTGAATACAGTACCATTTATGTATACGATAGTACTTTGGGTCGATGATCCTCATCCTTCGCATCAAACTGAGTAAATGTGGAGTTCATGGCAGAGCTTTCGGTCGGCCCGGAATGTGCTCGCGTGTTGCAGTGCGCGGAGGGGGCAGAGTCCCGCGGGTTCCCCGTCCGCGCCCACTGTGTTTTTTCCGCTGATCACGCGACGCAGGAACAGTGGAGGGGATTCCCATATACGCATAATCGTGCAGGGATGGGAGTCTACAGTGAAGAGGAGGAAGGGGACGGGGGGCGAAACGGATGGAAAGGGACGGCATTATTATTAGAGGAGCTGACTGCGCACTATACCACCGCCATCGGGAAAGACGGCTAGAGAAGAATCTTCAGAGGGCGTTAAACCCTGGATATTCCCTTTTTTACATAAGAGATCCATTCACCCCATGTTCTCTCTCTCTCCCTCTCTTACGTGCGAAACAAGACATAGAAGTCCCCGAATACACATGGTCGCTTTTTTAGGCGTGCGACGCGGTCGCTTTTACATTTCTATTGCTCACGAAAAGCAACCGTTATCAGCGACTAGGCGGAGACGAGCACTGATACGAGGTAGAATTAAAATGACTCTTTCGCGAGCAGTTTAAATCTCCAAACTTAAGTTAATAAGGATCAGCATTTACTGAATTTATCCAGCTATTCCAAATCATTGGAAGGCTTATCACACGGAGGAAAAAAGATCTTCAGCTAAGTAAAAGTCAGTTGACAATCAAATATACACAAACTTCTATTTTTAGCTGAATCGTTTTGTTGAACCGTAACGTATATAAGAAATCCGACCACTGGATGATGTTATAAGTTTAAACGCAGATTGTTTTGCAAATTTATCTTAAAATTCAAAGTTGCTAAGTAATCTGTTCTTTTTAATACCTGATTTGGTTTTAAATTTACATTATAACGGCTTTATTTAGCTCTGATTCATTTCCTTGATCTAAAGTATATTTACTAAAAAATGTATAACAGCATTCCGTCATCTTCTCTTTTCATTTGTTAAACGAATCACTTTTAACGTTTAAACTCGTCATTCACTCACTATTTCTTACGTCGGACACTATTTTCGATGGGAATTAGGGCGACAAACCTATGTAAATAGCGGCCTGTTTCTAAACTGGAAATTGATGAGTAATATGTAACTTTCTTTGCTCTTCCCAAGAAGGCCGTCCACCTTACCGTCCCTAATAAGCACGAGGTTAAATACAACCTTTCAGAAGCAAATGAGCTCCGGCAATCAAAATCACAAGGGCGGTGAACTCGATATCATGTTTCTTCTGGGAACAAGTGTGAACGGACTTTTTTGAGAATCCGCGTCGGGTGAATCGCTCACAATGGATCGTCCCGAAGGTGCCGATCTTGCGAATGCATATTCGACCCACTCAGCACCGTAGTGCACTCGGAATGTCATCTCTCGTTGTTCTCCGAACGGGTTGACGACCTCCGTCGCCTTCGAATGCAGACGCCGTTCCCCGCGTGGTCAACGGTCTCTTCCCATGGCAACCGAGCGAGACAAGTGGTGCTTCGAACGGCACGCGCACCCGTAAGACGGCACCCACGCACCACACTTTTTCCAAATCCCTTTCTCTGGGTGGGAGGAATAGAGCTAGAGACAGCATAGAGCACACTCCCGCCACTTATGGAATTACGCTAGTGAAGCGACCTAGGTAAATATACCGAAGGAAACAAATTGAAGATCCTTGATTTGCATTTAATTATCAGAATCCATAAACGTATTACAGGAGGACGTACATTAACAGATTTCCCCGTATTTTAATTACCGCACATCCTTTCACTAATCTAACATATGGATGGAATTCACACTCGAATGTTAGCTTCTCTGATGAGATTCCGGTATGATTCATATAATTAGATAGTATCAAAGGAATCCCTCGAATCGCTACAATCGCAACATTCAATCGAGGAGAATTATGCATAGAGGATATTATGGTTAGGGAGGGTTCAAAAGAATTTCGGTCGTATACTCCCACTCACTTGATTGATACGAAATATCTATATATAATAACCTAAAATAGCTCCTAATATTTGCAGAGCAAAGCTGTGTGAGGCTTCGCTGTCCTATGGTGTATTAAGCGTATAACGCTTCCAAATGTGGATTTTCACATTTTACCGTAAATAATGGTGGAATGTTCAAGGAAACCGTAATCAGATTGTTAAATTAAGATCATTTATTGCATAAGTGGCACTAACATCATCAGCTAAAAAGTCGTGTTAAATTGGCAGTCTATTTCTTTTCACTTGATTTACTACTTCCCTTTCACCTCTATCTCTCTCTCTCTCTCTCTGTCTGCGTCCGTCTCGGATAATTCTTATTCATTTTCTTTCAAGCATTAATTCACCTCTCCTTGTTCAAATACTCAATATCAGTCGTTATCAGCATGCCTTTCTTTGACTTCCACCTTATACTTTGAATGAACTATACATTTTTAAGAGGAATAAATTATTCCTATCACTGGATAAAAATTTAGTGGTAGCTATAGAATTTCTATCTATCTTCACAACAAGCCTAAATTCGTATTCACTGTCTTCTTTCTGCCTCGAAGGGTCTCTAGGATCTACGGGGCCCATGGCCCACACACAAAAATAATATCTTGCTTATAACAAACATCTAGCGCGATTTTTTGACGTTTCACGCACGTTACGTCTTTCTACTATGAGTCGTAAATAAGGGCAGTTAATAAGATAATTTAAAGCGGCCCCCGCTAAGCGCGGGGCCCTGGTCGGCTGCCCCTGAAGACGGCCCTTCTCCGTCTCCGAACATTGAGGTCTTGCCGCCACCCTTTGGCCCTTGGAGTGATGCTGGTGGACGTTAGTCAAGGGGAAATAAAGGTGTTTTTTTTACCTTCCCTGGTATCTTATATCCTTATTGAAGGGCTTTCCCCTATTGTTTTACTCTTTCGACACATTATAACAATTTTACGGAACACTGGACGGCCTGCCCAGGAGGCCCGTAAATATCCAAATTTGCTAGCAAATTAAAATTTTTAAAATATAATGATTCATATTACTAAATATTAATTCTCCAATCATTCTAAGATACTTTCTGACAAATAATACTCCCCTAATTCTTGTGCTTAATTCTTAAGAATAGCATGTCAACGTTTTTAATTTTCCAATAACTGTATCTCTAGAGGAAAAATATGAAATATTCGAAAACTACTGTCGAAACTGGTATGAAGCATATACCTGCTCCTTGCAGGAAGAAACTTAGAAAAATATATATAAGTAGAATAGTGATTTGATATGTGCATCAAGTCTCATAAATGGTGACATCAACGCGTTTTTTTAGAAATCGTTTTGTAAAGCGTTCATGTTATACTTTTTCACGAAAATATGTTCAAAGAAATGCATAATGGAAACATTCAGAAAATCTTATCAGTGCCAGTGATGGATTCGATAGAGAGACACTAATGAGGATGGAGGAGTGGCCCTTGGTTCACACGAACACGCGCTAGGTGGCGACCTTCCCAGTGCCTCCACCTCAGAACGACCTCTCTCTCACCGTCCGCTCTCGCCTTCTGTTTCACCTTCCTCTCCCCTCTATCTCTCCGTAGGAACGCACCCTTCACACGGCCTTGCCCCTTCAACTGTTTGTTGTGTTATTATTATGATCACCTCCGCAGATAGATACCGTCTCGCCCTCACTTGGCAATCCGCGATGAGAGGAAAAACGACGTCCTTCCACGGAAACGCCGCTCCGCCAATCACACATTCCCTCTCTCTTTCCCCTTAATCTATTATAAGATACACTCAAACGGATTCAGCGCAGAAGCCTCGAGTTTTGCATTGGTTAAAGACGCTGTCGTAATCGAATGCGTACAAAGTTAACGCTAGCCTAGCGGTTAGCTTTCCGTTAAATTTTCGCCCATTAAAAAAAACTGGTCCATTATTATGCGGAAATATTAAAAAGAACGTTCACATAATAAAATTAGGAACAACGCAACTGCGTGTAATGTCCACAGGTTTCGCAGTGACCGAAGCTTGATTCCTTCATAGTTTTACCACGCGTACATAATAGCAATATTTTTTAGCTGCCATAGATCTGAAAAGGTAATTAATTACGGCATTGACAAAACTGAGTGTAAGATTTTAAAAAAAGATTTCATTGTGGAAAATTAAAATAAATCTTTTAGTTAGACCAGGACATTGTTTTCTTCGGTCGCAGTTGGCTCCTTCAGACTACTGTAGCCTCGACTTGCTTTGGTTCTAAAAGAGAGTCCCCATAAATTGATTTTCTTCTCCCATTTCAGCGGTATTTTGCATTAAGCATTTCAATTTCCTTTTTTCCGACGCGTTTGAATTTTTCATTTAGGAAATGGCAGTCGGGTATAACCTTTCAGTTTAAGCTATATTTTCCTCATATTTAAAAAAATTAACATTAACAATATTTGTTTTTGTACGACTCCATTGCATCTGTAAGCCTTGGTAATTATTGCACATTTTGAAATAATATGCTACGAATTAGTTCGATTATCGGGATAATCTGATTTCATAAAAGTAATAGTTAATGCAGTTTTAAATTCATTTTCGCTCCGTTTGCCGTGTATTCATGTAGAATTTGTAAAGTAAATATATTTATTATAAATTAGCGTACTTATCTGGAGGTAGTTTCATTTCACAGTGACTGTAATAATATCGCTCGTCCGGATTTACGTTTACAACATTTATATTAAGAACAACATTCTATGTATTAGAAGGTGTTCTCATTTATTAAACAAGAAGTCCGAAACAGGACAATGCAGGCTGGTTTCCCAAAGTTGACCTTCCGAATTGATTACTTATATATATATATATATATATATACAATGACAGGAAATGTTTCAGTATGTGTTAGTCATTCCAAGGAATTCACATACCATAAATGCCACTTGTAGTTCATATTTTATCAGTGATAGAAAAAAATTGGAAAAACAAATTAATAGAACATTAGCAGGTTTAAAATTCTAAAAACAATGTCAAAATCTCTTTCTGACATATTTTGCATGTGTATTTTTTAAATAAACGAATTTAATAAATGTTATTGTTTATACGCTTATTTGCCTGGACCAACTGTCCATTGCTGAAGAGTAGTCGAGCGGAAAATAAAATGATCCATTTGTTCAATCGTCTATGCTGTCTCCATGGCAACAATCCGATAAAATGCGATTTAAAACGCTAAGTTTTAGTAGGAATTCAAGAAAACACGACCAATTATCAAATTTCCGTGATAGGAATTAGAATCTACATTCGTTTCCTCTTAGAACAGTACAAACCTCTCTCTGATGTCACAATTCTAAGATATTTTAAAGTATTAAAAAAAATATCGCACGATGGATTTGGGATTTCCTATGTAAATCAAATAGGGTAAAAAAGTTTCTGAAATCGAACTCGGGACTTGAATCTTCGCAAAATAAAATATAGCCCGGAGGTGGGCCCTGGCGGTACAAGCCTCATACCACGTTTCATGAAAATCGGTCCATTGGTGGAAAAGTTGTTAGGGACACACACATACAGGACCATTTCAGAAGACTTTGGAAACCAGCCTAAAAAGAAGTGGTTTTTCTTTTCTTTAATAAAGAGTGGATTTTTAATAATTAGCTACTTTTACCGATGCCTAACTTTACTTACAGCCATATCGGACTAACACTAGGTCAGAATCTCGATACAAAGCAATACATTCCTGTTCATTATCTCCGCCTTGTTCTTTTTTTTCTCTTTGGAATAACCTGGTCGATGATGAGAATGAAACCCATATAGAACGAGTGGACTGGTTGATTGTCTCTCCTTCCACTTCCCATTTCCACCGCCGCCCCTCAATCTCACCGCATCTCAAGGAGAGGAAGTGCATCACTCAATGCAAACTGCAACCCTCCGTTAAGAGTCTTCCTCTTTCCCACACCACCCTTCCTCCCTCTCGACCACTTACATCCCGCCGCACCGCTCATCCTCCTCTCAAACCCCTCGTCTCGTCCAAGAATGCATTCCACTCGAAGCAGGACGGGCCCATCCCAACGACAAAGGGTAACAGGCTGCCACCTATGCAGGCCACTGGCAAACCCTATATCCTTCGTCTCCTCCCTCTCATCGCCTAAGCATTCCTCTCGAACAATGAGGAAGTTCATCTTTAAAAAGATGTCAATTACAGAAAGTGGAAAATCGATAAGGAAATTGTTTTCTGCGCAAGTCAGCAGAGACAGGTTTTTTTAAATATCAATACTGCATTCGATATCAAATAAATTTTCTTTATCGGTTAATTTATATCGACATCATTTTGGAGCCTATTAAAATAAAATCACAAGGAGTTCACCTATCACAATAACCTAAATTTTCTAATCAAAATATTTCAATCATTTGCTTCTTAACGTTTATGAACGTGTTTTCTTTTAACTTCTCCCGAGGTGAGGCTTAATCGCTGCTCTTTGTAGATTTAGGAAACATTCTGATATTCGAAGCGATTGGCATTGATATCTATTTTCAGGAACATTGAAGAAAGTTTATATTTTGTTGATTTAAAATATCATTATATTTTAATTGCTAAATTCCTTGAGTCAGTTATACTGGTAAGTATATTACAATTTATTACGCATAGAAAAATCACGTTTTGCTACCATTTCTCCCTTAAATTATAGGAAGTCTTTTTTTTAAATGGCAATATAACGTTATAATTAGTCTTGGTAGGATTCGATTTAAATCGAAAAACGTCGATTTTTTTCTTTGAAAATCGGCGAAAATTAATAGTCGTCGATGTGTCGATTTTCCAACAAGATGGAAAAGTATAAATCTGAAAACCTACTCTGAATTATAATATTAAAGTCATTTCTGTTTACCTTTTTCGCAATATTATTGCTAAATACGATTTCGTTTCTTTTCTGGACTTGCATTAACACTGCGACTGAAAGAAGGATATTTTCTTACATTCAAATATGCATCTTTCTGAAAAACTCACGCTTCTACTCCGAACAATCAGTTAACCGCAAGGTCCCAGGATAGTATTGAGAACACGTGTTTCATAGACCTTTTGAGGTTTTTGTGATTATATTTGCCGACCTAATGGTGGGATATTCCATGAGCCTCTCTATACAGATAAGGTCATGGATATGTCCTGCTGAAAGTTCCTCGACCCCAGTTAAACGAGGTCCGGAAGAAAGGGATTTCGGTGGTCGTTTTGCTACCCCTTCCACGCATTTACCCCATAGAGTGTATTCCTGGAACAAATGTTTCTCGATTCCTTGATAGGGTTTTACCTATAGATGTTGATTGTTGTATGCACTTTCATCCCTTTTCTGTATGCACTGAACCCAATCTTTTGGCAGTCTTTCTCTAAAAGTTATTCAGAAGGTTCATTCCGCTCTCTTGCTTTTGGCACCTTTATCCTTTGATATAGGTTAGAAATTGTCAATTTATATATAGTGATTTTAAAAAGGTGCACATAAATTAGCAATCGTCACTTAAAATTGAATAGGGATTCTTCTTCTTCATCTAAAGGCTAAGCCTTGTCGCTGCAACCATGATTTCCATGGTTGCTACCCTCGGGATATCCAATAGGATCTTTAATGGAGTGGTTTCCTGTTGCCTTAAGGATTAATATTTATTTGCTATTTGTTGTAAAATATTTTTCCGATTGGAAAAACATTTTAATCAGGAGTTGAGGTAAGACTGCTGATCGAGCGCTGTGTAATTAAGTCTAATATTTCTCTCTTGTCGAAATCATCACGTTTGGCAAAATTTATAAGTAAATTGAAAATACAAGAACAGGAAATATCGTTTCCTGTTCGCAAAATGAACTTTTTCTGCACTAACTATTTTTGTTACTTAAAGAGTACTTTCAAGTCAAAATATTCTTATATATATATTAACTTAAGGAAAAGGAAAGGTAGTGATGAGGGTGGCAACAAGGTGTTGACACTTACCAAGTTGAGGATCAAGTTGGCAGGTTGCTGGGGGCGTCGGAGAGACATAAAAAATACGCACACAAAAACACGTAAACTTTTCGGGCATGTGCCCTTCATCAGCGATGGAGAGAGAGTAATATATATATATATATATATATATATATATATATATATATATATATATATATATATATAGTCTATTTTCAAAATATAAACATCGAATTCTACCAAGCAGTAATTTTAAGCGTCAATATTCGTCGAAAATATCTCGGGAAAATAAACGTCGATTTAAAAAGAATAAACGTCGAATTCCTCCAAGCCTAGTTATAATTTATTTTTGAAATACATATTTCTATATTCTACACAAGCAGATTTTCAGTATGTTAAATATTAACACATTTTGTGGATGAAGGAGATGACTAAAATACAGGTACAGGTAACTCTCGTTCAACGAACGTTCGTAGAACGAATGTTCGCTTTAACGAATGAATTGAATTTTATAGCTTTACTTTTTGCCGAAAATTCTGTTCACTTTAACGAATTAAATAACAACTATCCAACTCAGATCGAAAAAACTCGGATGTTTACGAAAGCTCTTGGGGTCAAAAAGACCGTCTTATTTACCCATGGATTCTTCGTGTGTCCACTTTACCACGTATTTTTCTATCGCCTGCATTTATTGAGAGACTTAATTTATGACGTCACCGAACGTGATGTTTGTTACTCAAAATATATTTACAAATATCCTCTTAAACCTGAAGGACCTCTTGTGTACCGATAAGGAGGAAGTTCACTACGCAGTCTTTCCCACAGCCATTCTAAACTTCAGTCTGTGACTTGGATTGACTACGTTCGGCCGCATTCGTTTTCTCACGGTTCATTCATAACCGTTTCATCACGAGGATTTGTTTTCAAGCCATTGCCGTTGCCACATTTATCGTATTTGCTCGTAATTTCTCATAACTGTTCAACGTTTTGTTAATTATTTTTCTGGAGATGTTTAAATCACGAGGAATTTTTAATTCTTTATTGACGGTTTTGAGAGGTTCTGTTTTTTATTCAAAAGTTGAATTTTCTCGTATCATACAATAAATGGCGCTGTACATACTTCTATGTTCGATTGTTGTTGCTTCGGTTTTCTTGTTGATCCAATATTGTAGTTGCTTTGACAGACATTTTAATAGCTAAGAATTATAAATTCAAGAATAAAAAATCTTTTGTCTGGAACGCATCTGTAGTTTTAACGAGGAAGTCAACGGAAAAATCACGATCGTTTAACGAATTTCCGTTTTACGAACGCTTTTCAGGAACGCATGTCGTTCGTTGAACGAGAGTTACCTGTATTTTTAATTTCCTTGGTGATTAATGTTTTTATTAACATTACTTTTAAAACCTATAAATTATGCTCAGTAATATAATATATTAGGGGAAAAAGCAAACCTTTTAAACCAAACAGTTGACAGGGAAATGCTACAAGGAGTGCGAGGAAATATAATTTTTAATCAATAATATTTATGCGTATCGTTCGAAAATACAATCTAATCAGTTTCAAAATATATCACGTGATCGAACTGAGGAACCCTGAGAATCAATCAAATGGACTGGTACTCCGATTCAATTCAATTTACATTCTAATCCGCGTAATGGATTTAGATGGATTCAGAGAAACAATAAGAGGATAGAGTCCGCGTGTTAGGGCGCCATTTTATCATTTGGATATTATTCCATTTCATACCTCTAAATCTCAAAACTTTCTGCCTTCCTCAACCTCACCATCGACGCAACACACCCTCCTTCCTCTCCCCACCATCACACACCCTTCCGCCCTCCATTACCTTCTCTCTTTGCCCCTCGCCTGACCCCTCCACTTCTACTCAGATCTAACGGCAAGGCCGGTTCTCATATCCATATATAAGGCACTTCGACAAAAAGGAGAACTTATTCCTAATTTCAGGAATTCAGCATAACAAACTTGTTTCTAACGAACGAAATATGAGTCCAAAGAGATTAATGTAGGATAAAAACCTATTTCTAACCATTACTAATTTCCCTAATTCAAGCATAACAGATGCATTTTAATTTTATACAAATTTTGAGTGGATAAACATTCCCATACGCTGATATGTCGATGTAATGAATGACCATTTATTCCATAGACATGCTATAGTACAAATCCACGCCTCCATACCGTTTTGCTACTTTCTGTCTATCTCTATTTCCTTCTCACTTATCTCCCTTCTCTCTATCCTAGCCTTTTTCCTTAGCAACCATATCTCGAAGCGCCACGTCGTTTGTTTGTTAGTGACGAGTGGATCCCCCACCTATATCTCAACACTAATTGCGTTCCGTATCTTCCAACCAAACAGTTGATGCTATTTTTCTCTAGCCTAGACCTGCGTTGTATAATGCTGTGAAAGTATTGTTTTATTCATTGACAGAATTCAATTTAATCCATTAGAGGCTATGAAAGCGAATCATTAAATATTCGTTCAGTTCACGTTTCAAAAAATACAACCGAAACTTATAGTACTATCCATATATCATGTTTATACCTCTGCCATGAACAGATGTATATTAAACTTCCATTATGAGTTCTGAGGCAGAGAACAAATATTCAAGTAGAAAGCAGCAAAAATCTGTCGAAACTAAGCCAATTTAACATATGCAATTCAAAACTAAAAAGCTGAGAGGATGGTCTCCATTTTGATATTACGAAAAAAAATCATCTCTAACTCAGGCTCGTATTATGAAAATTAAACGATCATTTCTCTGTCGTTCTTGCTTTATTTAATGACTGCAGAAAAGCCCGTTAGGCGCTGAACAACTGCATTTCTTTCGAATAATAAGTCAAATTAACAAGAGTCCTGAATACACACTGCTTCATCGCATGGTGACTCCTCAAACCCAACACACTCCAACGTGCTCGCTATCTTTCGGAGCAGAATGGGAACAAAAGCTCTTTCTAGAATAAAAAGAGATAAGAATGAGCTATCGTTGGAGCAAAGGTACGCTTATCAGGACAATGCTACGGCAGAAAGGGAGGTAGGAAGGGAGCAGGAATAAACAGGAATGGAGATGAAAGCGAGAAAGAATTCGAAGAAGGGAGGAAGAGAAGAAACGGAGAGGAGAAAAGAAAGGGGAGAGGAGTGAGAAAGTAAGAAAAATGTCATCATTAAACGGTGCTGAAGTTGAAAAACTACGTGAATAGATTACGAAAATATATTTTGAATTGTTATAAAATAAAAAATAAACTAGGAAGAGAACAATGAATTGGAAAAAATCGAAATTTCCAATTTTTATAAGAGACTGAAAAGGTGTCTCAGCGCTAAAAGGTTGGGAATAAAATAAGTAGGAAAACAGAGAGAGAGGAGATAGAGACAGAAGAAACCAATTAACACAAGTTGATCCAAATTCCGATCTCTTTCTCTAACTAGTCACTACAAAGACCTTGGTAGCTGATTAAGGTTAGCTATGCATGTTTTCATTTGCCCTTTTACCTACGTTGGAAAGACACAAATCATTAACATGCAAGATATATATGCTTACTTGATACCAGCGCCTTCATGCTCATTCGAGAAAAGAGATTAGTATAAATAGCGTCTACTATGCAGTAGAACTGCACTTCTCTCATGCCTATCTTGAGTTCATCTTAAGTGTCTGTGCTTTCCAAAGCGGTTCAAAGAAGAAATATATTTCGAGCTGTGTAACAAAGTGAGTGATTTAAATAGTAAGCAGTCTATACATCATTGGGAGATATAAAAATGCAATAAGTGAAGTACATGATATCTAATAATATTGTGTGTGCATGGCGATCAGGTTAAAATCTACTAGAAGAGTAATGACGGTGATATCGAAATTGGCGCAGAGGATTTGCATAAGTTCGAGCCGAATTTATATGGATTGAGGAACAAAGTCGATCCTCTACATAAACGCCCAGACAGTGATAGGCAAAAATCAGGGGGTTTATTTAAATATAATTAATAGGAATAAGATTGAGCATCATAATCCTCTTTAAAAATGCAGTCTCAAATTTTTGCGCTACAGCTTACTATTGAAATTATTATTATTTTTTTTTCAGTTTAAAAAATTGATATCGCTGAACAAAATTTTACATGATGATTGTATTGAATACGCCAAATTAAAGTTATTTTGGTTTAAATGCGCCTTTTTACAGGAATATATCAATATAAATTCCTCCCACCTTTACATTATTCTAGTCCTTCTATAGCATTCAATGCATAATTCTTTCTCTGTAGTTTCCCACACCATGGCTAAACTGCCAAAAAGAAAGTATGGGAATGACATTGACAAAACGATATTGTTAACAGAGGGATATGCAGCACAATTAAAGATTGTCCCAAGGTGAAATAACATGTTTCTACTGGGTATCACAGGGATGTCAACTACAGGTGTTTATGTAATTTTTATTTAATTTCAAAATAATATAAGTAGAACAAGAAGTACTACTTTCTTATTCGTAAATTCAAACTAACTTTCCTCGTAAAAAAGGCAGTTTATATGTGACCCGCTTCAACACAGAAGTATCCTATCTCTATCAGGATATTTTTTCCTCCTCAGTTATCCGGGTGTAGGGGTGTAGGTGTAGGAATACCAATCCGAAGGAGCGATGAATAAACATCATCAATCGCTTTGTTGCTTTTCTTGTAAGACACAACATTTGCATTTATCCCAGATGAATTTCAGGATTAAATATAGATTTAGACGTACAATGTCACCCTATGGGCCGCTAAAGGCGTGTGCCTGGTGTTACCATTGCTTCATACCAAGGTCCCGACGAAAATTTCTGTTCGCGTGTGATATTGCATCTGAGAAATGAGAAGTAACAATTATCGTTAATAAGCTCAGGCTTCACTTTGTGGAATTTTATTTCCACCATGAGAACTAACAACATTCGTCGGTTCCGGCGATCATGTAATCTTATTACCCTTTAAGCTGAGGTTGGCTCATACGCTCGCCAGTAACAGTAGAGAGACGTTGAGTGGGAGAGTGGATAGAGATTGAGGTGAGGAAGAGAGAGAAAGAGATTTCATTGTGAAATATCGAAGGAGGCTATGATCACGAAGGGAAGCTATTGGACAGCCCCTTTTATAGTCGGAAATGTAAGTCATTGTGCAAGAGACGAAGAGGATCCCAATTTCTAAGATCCCGTCCGAAAGGATGGATCACGTTTCGAACGGCGATTCCATCGAGAGACGCCAACAGCGTAGAGACGCGATTGGGAGGAGAGAGGGTGACAGGGAGAAGAGGGCGAGAGGAAAGAGAAAGAATGAGAGGGAGGCGAATGGGAAGAAGGAGGGCGAGAGGGAAGGAGGAGGGCGAGAGGGAGGAGAGAGGGAGGTATTGAGAGAAGGGTGGATGAACAGGGAGAGGGGAAGATGAGGTTGTACTGGAAAAAGAGTGGAGGTAAGGAGGACAAGAAAGAATAATAAGATTTCCATCTTGTGCAAGAATGAGAACCCTCGATACTTAAAATCTTCCTTCGCTACGTGAATGTAAATTAATGTAAATGTATTTTTTTAGGTTCTAGTGTCAATTAATGGCATACCTAGTGGATAGGTTTTTGTTTTCTTCTTTGTTCCATCCTATTGTTATTTTTTGTATAAAAAATGGTGGAGCGGTATTTACTAGAGGTGAAAAAATACTTAACGATTATCAACGTAAAGTCCTTGACAGTTCATCTTACACTCCGTCCTTACATAGACTTATACACTTGAAATATATTGATTGATTTTCTAAAATTTCGTCTTTTCATTTACCAAAAAGTTTTATTTTACTTTTTCAGGTGGAAAATAAGAGAGATTGCAATTAATCAAAAATGACTAAATCTTTTGCACTTTCTAGCAAAGAATCCACGGTTAAAATTTTGATTTCGTTATGTTAATCTTAAACTTAACTTATTATACTATCCGAATTGAATAATTGGTAAGTCAGTAGAAAAGTTGCTCGTTGTAGAGGAAATTTCTCAATAAACCCAGATCAGGCAGCAAGAAAATAAGCAACAGCTTGGTAACTTCGATGGCGGGAAAGAAGTTCGAGAAACGCTTAATATCCAAAACTGAACGAGAAAGAATGCATTTCGATTAATAGGCACGGATGAGACAGGCGCATCGCGTTCCGTGACGACGTCTTGCGTTTGCCGGAGGGGGAGACATTTGTAGAGGCGAGGGGGAGACATTTGTAGAGGCGTAGGGGAGGACATTCGTGTCGGAATATACGAGAGAAATACGTAACACTCGCATTATCATTGGTAAAAGTGAATAAACACGCACGTGAATGTATATAGGGGGAGTAGGGAAGCGAGATGTAGGGAGGAAGAGGGGAGAGTTGCCAATAATTGGAAAGGAGTGGAACGATCGCGTTTGAGCGATCCTCCCGCTCCCTCCTTTGCATGACTGCCCCCAATCCAATTTCCCTTTCCAATCATTTGGAATCCCACACCGCCCCTCCCTCTCCTCTCCCACCGCTACCCCATTCCATCCCACCGAAACACACCATCACCCTAATAAATTTGGAGAACATTTCCAACGGATCCCGCCGCACAGGTCGAAATGGCGTAGTTTTTCCGTTTCCGAAAAATAATTTAGTAATCGGCGTATCCTTCGTCTCACAATCTGTTGCGCCATTTCTTGCGAGGCTGCGATCCGAACTGGCCAGTTGACGCAAGATAAAAGAAGCTCTTATCTTCTCGAGAGATTAGGGAACGCAAGGAATGAACGGCACTATGAATGCATGTGATTCACATTATTCTTTTGTATCCTGCATGCATCGTGCAGGCAGAAGGTGTGTTTTATTCTTTTATTTCGCCAATATTATTTCCTTTTTAGGGCGTTGTTTTAATGCACTTATACTTTCACTTCGACGTCTGTCTGTCCGTCTGCTCCTCCGTCTGTGCATTTGCTTCAGTGGCGGATCCAAGGGAGGGGCGTTGGGGGCGATCGCTCTCCCCTTGGAGGACCCCATTGCCCTCCACTAGGTGCATTTTTAAATTCATTCCGCGCAACATCCATTGTTTCTACACCGAAGATTAAGTCTGTATGACAAGGGAAAGAAAGATTCTGATGGGGTAAGGATTTTTAAAATGTATGGTTGTCGGCAGAGGAGGAATCAAGACGGGGGAGGGGTAATTGGGGCGATCGCCCCCTCCTTGGGAAGGTTCTGGATCCGCCCCTGACTTGCTTAAATTGAAATTATGACGAAACCATATACGATAGAGACCTGAAGCTTGGAGTGTAGATTTCTGTTCTGTTACCATTTGTTTTTTCTATAAATTTGAGTTTTGTAATATATATATATATAGGGTCTGATAGGGGGCCGTTAAAAAAATGTAATATCTCCAAAGGTATAAAAGATGGAAAGCTGAAATTTTGAGCGCACATTATCACATTGATACCACATACAAACGAGGGTCTAGTGACCGAATATGTGGCGGTTTAACTGCATAAAAAATAAAAAAACTCGCTAATTTTATCCTTGTTCAAGTATAACACTCTATTTGTTTCTTTTATGTTCAATACTTATGCACAATCCTCCATTATCTAAATTTCTTTTCGTTTAATTTTTCCTGCACTTCTCGAAATTTTATTTCGGGTATTTGGAATTTACGACCGCTATAGTAAGCATAAGCCATTCTAATGAGTTACATTCATACAGCAGACCAAAAGGCATTCTGATTTTTTTAGCATAACTTCATCTCTAAAGACAACGCTATGCTTTCGTCTGTTTCTTTTTTTTCTCTCTAATGTCTTTAAAAACTACTTGTTCCTGATTATCATAAAAAATTTCTCTTTGATACATTTGAGTAAATTTACGAAAAACCCAAGAGAAACAAGGTAAAAATTATGTGTTTTCAGCGTATTTTTTTATACCTGCGATTTGAGCAAATTTTTCAGCTGAACAGAATAACGACTTCACTATAGACATAATCTACAGGTGTGAAAATTTTGCAGATCTGATGATAGGGTTGACTCTTAGGTGTATTTACAAAATATTTACAGATAAAATTTATTAGAGCATTAAAACAATGTCCAAGGATTTCCAATAGTTATATTATCGTGAATGAGGTTTTTTCAAATGTTCCACAAAGCTGATATCAGATGGTTGATTGCTGAGTTAAACTTATTATATATGAATTAAAAGGAAAATGAAGGTTTGGAATACGGTGAAACATCATATCAATACTTAAAGAACAACAAAAATAACGGATTAAATATTATGCGTCAGAGCAAGGATACGTATTCATTCGAAAATAAAAAGTAATTATAAAATGGCACATAAGTTGAGGAAGTCTATAGAAATTTATTTAAGAGCGAAAACATTTCCAAGGATTGAGTTCTTTTTTGGATTTTAACAAATTTTAGATAGAGTAAAATGTAATTAGCTCCACAGGAAGTCACTTCAATTTAAAACAAAAATAATAAATGAAATCAATTATAGTGCGGACGTGGTGATTAAGTCTATAAAAAGGGAGAGTTGAGTATCAATATATATCGTACGTTTTTTCTCATCTGTGTGAATTTTAAAATGCGCTTCTTTGCAGTTTTCAAAAAGGAAAAACTATTAATTAATGCAGACAATTAAATCCCGACGAGGAAAAATATTATCAAGTCTCAATCCGCAGGACCACTACTACCACGATACTCATAAAAAGCAATTATTGCGTGGTAATAACGGAAATACCTCATAAGACAAAAATAAGGAATTGTTGGAACAAAGAGTTGGACCAGTGCTGTAAATCATTGTCGTATTCTAAGTGGCTTTTGACTTCTAAAAAGGCGTAAGAAAGGCTGAAGGTATCCAGAAAGGTATGCTATTCATAGAACCTTTAATAAAGATTCACAAAAACAGTCGTAAATGATGTTACGCAATGTGATGGCATCATTATTTGGAAATGAATCGCGGGAGTTCGCACGCAGAAGAAAAACTCAAGCAGCCGTCTTGGCGTTTCCTCGAGCTGCGAAATGGAAGATAGGAAATTGGTACGTGAGACATTTTTTAAAAACATGTCACATCAGTCTGAATAAAAGTCGTTTTGATCGCCTGGTTGTGCGCGCTAATCAGTATCCCTTCATCAATATAAGCCGTTTTTTAAAGCGTAAGAATTTTCATGGAGAAAGATAATGTCAAAGGATTGAACAGGGAAGTGGACGTCAAGCAAAAGAGAATACGATTCTATTTGGATAATAAGCATCAACATTTGTGTTGACAGTGGTTATGATTACATGATCCGCAAGTGAACAACGAGCGCAGTGTTTCGTTTAAGTGAAAGAATTAGAGCTACGATGTACGTGATCAGCCAGCGCATTGATATTCACCGCTATACATGCATAACGTTCATGATTTTTCATAATTTCTTCAGTTAATCAATATTTTAGATATTTTCCTTCGCGTATTTTGAGATTCTATGCAGTTACATAGGAACTGTTTTGCGTATTATGTGAAGCTTAGCACACGAAAACCTTCCATCATATGCGGAATACGTCCAAGTATTAAAGTAAAAGTTAAGTAAAGTTAAAGTAGCAGCTATTACCACCTTTCAAAAATGAGGACCTGTTCCACTACAAGAAAGAGTGAAATACATTTATGAAAAACCGAAATATTTCGGAAATATTGGCGGACGACAAAGTTCAATGAGTATTTTAATTAAAAGTCATAAACAGAGCTTTTCTAATAGTTCTTGTGTTTTCAAGCATATCTACGCCTAGGATTTATTGAGGTTTCTTTAAAAAAAACTCTAGAATAAAAGTGCCACACAAGTACGAGTGAAATGTGTGAACGTTTTTCTTTCTATAATTGAACGTCGTTCGCGCTTTCTGCTTTTCAGGCCTATCTCGAGCGATTGTAACTAAGACGCCCTCAAATTGCTCCGTGTCACTTTTAACTCTCTGAGCGCAAACCGCATACAATCCCTTCGAAGCGACGGAGAAAAAAAGAGCATTTCCACGGAGAGCGGGCAATCTCCCACATCCCCACTAACCTTACATGAGCTCTCCCTCCCCCATTTCCCTCATAACCTCCACAAGACCACGTCCCATTTCGGAGGAAAACAAAAGCGAAACGGCGGCCGCCTTATAGCGTGTTACGTAATGGGAAGAAGAAGAAGAAGAAAAAGGGAGGGGTGGAGAGGAGTAGGAGAGGGGAGAAGTGGGAGGGGAAAAATAGGAGTATATCGCGATCGTCATGGGAATCGGACCGGGGGAGATAAAGGAGGGTATGGGGAGGAGGAGAGGAGGGGAGGGGGAGGAGGGAGGGAGGGGGAGGAGGGAGGGGGAGGATAGAGGGAGGGGGAGGAGGGAGGGGGGAGGAGGGAGGGAGGAGAAGGGAGGGAGGGGGAGGAGGGGAGTGGGTAAGGGGTGGGAAATGTAGCAGGATGGGGAGAGGGAAAGTGGATCGGGGAGGTCGGGAAAATAGAGCTTGGTATTGCGCGAAAAGGAGGGAGAGAGGAGAAATCGAAGGGAGGGGAGGCGCAGAAGGGGAGGCAACTATAACCGAAGAGTGACTTACTCTTCCGTTACGAATCCCAAGGACTGGTGGTTTCGATCCTACGACCAAATGCTTAAAGCGAATATTAATTACGAGACGACTCGGGAAATGCGGCCAAAATGACACGGTGAGAACAAATAAACGCTGATGGGGCGGAAAAGTTTTAAGAATTCGGCAACTGCCGGCGACGTCTTCCGAAATGAGAGAACGTAGAAAGGAAGTTAAGGGGCAGATGGTGAGAAAGAAAGAGAGAATCTTACGCAGTGGCGACACGGAGAAAAAGAGAGGGAGTCGCATATAGACGAAAAGGTGGCTTTTCCTCTTTCCGTTCTAACGTTGAGATAGGTTGAGGCGGCATGAAAAATAAGCAGTTAGAATCAAAGGTTTGGGAAATAGCGACAAAATGGACTTTTATGGCTTAAAGGGAACGTGACATTAAATCTTTTTTAAAGCGAGGATACAACTCGTCTCCACTTTCGTGAGTGGTGCGACAGAACATCATTCCAATGGGATAGATTCCATACCTTTAAAATTCACGCTCTTTCGCTCAAATTTATCAACGGTCGTTTGTTACTATGGCGTTTATCTTCGTTATCCTTTCGCATTCGAGTCTTCGATTTTTGGGGAAAATAACCCGCGCATGGTCGCAAATTCTCTCTTTTAATGGTTGACTAACGAAGACTTAGCCAATTAACAGAATTCCAAGGAATGTCGATCCGCGTATTTCAAATACACAGAAATCGGAGAAAGTTACCGAATAATTGTAAAGATTTTTAATTGGCTAGTGTTGTGTTGGCCGGAAGATTTTCTTTTCGTCTCTAGTAATTGGAGAGGCGACGGTTTTTGATCCAATCTTCGGGATAAGAACATATTGTCAGGCTTGGATAGAAGAAGGAGGGAGGGAGTGGGAGGAAATTATGGTTGTGATGGGAGGAGTGGGAGGGGGGAAGGAATGGGAGGGGAGGAAGGAATGGGAGGGGAGGAGGGAGTTAGAGGGAGGACGACTCTGAGGAGGGCTGACAGGGAGAGAGAGAGATAGCGAGAGAGAGAGGGACTGGAAGCGAAAGGGGTCGAATCCCACGGCATTCTGCCCGACTCCTCTCCCTCCCACCTCCGCCATCACTCTCTCTCCCTTGTTCCTCCCTCCCGCCCCTCCCTCCCTCTCGCAAAGGCCCCTTTCCTGCCATTTCGCGTCATTTATTGCTTCCTACCCCGGCCGCTCGCTCCTCCCCCGCCCCCCTCTCCGCTCCCCAATCGCCTACCCTCCCTCCATCTCCCTCTCCTCCTCTCCCCAATCCCTTCCTTCCCTCCCTCCCTCTCTCTTTCCCCGACCGAGCGACGGACGGCCTCTTCTTGGCGATGGGAAGTGGAGCTGCTCTGCCGCAGACCGAATGACATAATCCCGCGAGATAACAATTAATCACCTTTCGACTCAATTAGCTGACTGTTCAATAAATGTGAAAGTGGGAAAGCGGAATTGCGGCGAGGTGCCGAGATTACTTTTTCCTGCGTTATTTCTTGCGTTTTTCCCCAGAAATGTATTCCTAAAGTCATGGTTAAAATCGTAGTCGGAGAACGAGGGTATTGCAGTCGGCGAGAGAGTCGCCTCATTGGGACTTTAATCCAGGGCTATCCAAACTTTTGAGCTGACTCACCCTAACTCACCTAGGTCTGCGTGGCAACCCCCCCGCTGGGATTTGCGTGACGCCCCTGCTGGCACATGTATGAAAAAGAGATTTAATCTTCTCCATTCGCGACATCTCTGACAGCTTCCAGAGATACGCTAATGTGCCGCGGCACACAGTTTTCGATCCACTGTTTCGTGCAATATATCTCACACTCCATTCGACGTCGTATCACGTTGAAGGAGATGCGATCATCCAGTCGGTTTTCGTGATGACGCTAAGCGTCGAAACCTCGGTCGTGTTAAAATATATGGAAAACGGTGAAAAATTACATTGTTTTAGTTCATATTTCTTAAAATCATATTTATTTTTCTATTGTGTTAGCTTTTTTCTCGACTGAACAACTTTCTACATTTCGGCTCTTCTCGTTCATTAATTTACGAAAATCTAGCTTGCCCTAAACCTCATTTTCATCAAAATACTGGTATCTCTATTTTGCTCTGCTATTAACCTGGTAACTAGTAATTTTTCTTCTTATTGAGCAACAGATCGAAAAATTTAGGAAGGCGTAATACAGGTAAAAATGATTGGATATATTCAGGTGAGCCACTTCATACTCGCATGAAGAGTTATGCTCTTCATTCTTTATTCGTCCATTGTAGAACGCCACGAGATTTGGCTCTGCGCTATTGATAAATAAATTAATAATAATGAAAGCATTTGGCCCATTAAAGTAGTTGGGGCTTATTTAATACATTTTTGTAATATTGTTTTATTCGCTATTGACACCGCATGGTAACAACTACCAAGTTATCCATCGCTATTATTCTGCCCAATTAAAACACGCATTAAGGAGATTTTCCGGTAAATCGGAGCAGATATTTATGCCGTTAGTTTTCCTTTAAGTTTTACTATAGGCCAAATTATATTTAACTGGAATTGTTTTTTCTTTGCTTTAGTCTCTAATTACAGATATTCGGCCTTTATTACTCATAGATGTCGCAATACATGTTTGCAAGATTTCGTTTCTTTCGTTTCAGCCACCTGCTTCCCGTCTTCCGAAGCGCTATTGAAGTTTGGATCAACTCCTTGACGAAAATATTACGATCCTCACGATGGGAATGCTTTTACTTTCATAAAAGAATACACCACGGTGAGAAATTACGGGTACGAAAATTGTCTTAATTCTTTTTCTTCAGAATGCTTCCCCTCAGCCACTCCCTTGGCGCAATCCGCGTGAGTTTCCGTCCCGGAAATTAAGCGGTATGTATCGCAGGGATCGACGGGAGGGCCTTTTTTCGGCGCCATCCCTTTCCAGAGCTCCTCTCATCAATAGTCCATTGTTTCACATTGTTATGCATAACCTCTTTCCCACGCGGTCCTGTTCTTGCCGCTTTCTCCCGTTACCACGGCAACAGAAGCAGCAAACAACCCATCATCCCATCAACACGCTCCCTACCCTTACAGCGGCCGACGGCGTAAAACCGAGAGGATTTTTTTAGTGATTATATCAGTCGTAAGTTGCAGATATAAATAGTAGTACTTTTCCATTTTTTTATTTCGTAGTAAAATAAATAATTTTCTTAAAGTGATTCGATTGAATGGAAACAGGTCTGGCAATAACTTGAAGCAGTTTTTCTGGGTGACTTGAACGTTTATAAATTTTTGGTGCCCTAATGCAACCCTAACTGGTATATATTCTTATTTATTTATTTGCTAGTTCCAGTTTCTTGCAATAAGTAAAAAGATTTTCTTGAAAACTCGGACCTAATCTTATAGCACAATTTGTTTAAATAAATAAAACTTTTGTATTCCCTCATGCGATTACATTTCATCTGATCAGTTTAAATATCAATGAATGTGGCATAGTGCTCTCAATCGTCTTATGGGTTCTGATTAGGAGAGTTCCAGTTCCAGATGTTACAACATATTTAATATGAAATGGTGAACCTTTACATCACGGTATTTTATGCAATATTCGAATCATGCAAATTTGTAATTCAAAAAGAATTATTGAGCTTGCCTCTTGGCTAAAACTCAACTGATAAATTCGGTAGTCACGATAGTGATTTAAAACTTTACTATCAGTGAATCACCAATGCTGACGGCTGCGTGTATCCGGAATAGGCGTCTGTCTTTCTCAACCCTTTTATGGCTGTTTCAGCTATCTCATCAATTAAATTTTATAAGTGTTTGTGTATGTTTTTCTAACTAAATGGTTATCAGGGCAGCCTCTGTAAGCCCTGTCAAAGTGTAATTAACGTCAAACCATTCTTATACCTCATTCGTATACAATATAAGCATGCATAGTGTATGTCACTGATCATAAATTAATACACTAGAACAAAATTAGTTTAAGCCGTCTAAGAAATTGTTATGGCTCCCCGCCTTTCTAAACAAACAAAACAGATTCATTGATCCGACGTTGATCGAAAGTTAATCATTAGGGGAATAATGAAGACATGTTATGCGGCGACAGCAGTCTTTTTTATGATTAAGTCCTCAATGTCGGCTTTCGTGAAAAGAAAATGTTGGTGGCACAGTTTAATAAAATAGAGAATTATGTCTACGTGCGGTTACCGCAGCGCCGCCATATGGCAAAAGGAGGAATGTGTGGGCCTCCGTTTCTCTTTCCGCCGCTCTTTCTCTCTCGCTCTTTGCATCCGAGAGAGAGAGAAAGAGGGGAGAAGTGAGAGCTCGGCTCTTTTTAATGCTTTCTTCTCTGCCCTTCCATTCATTGCGGCCTTGGTTAGTTCGCAGTAGGCGAAAGCTAGTCCACCCGACGATCATAACCGAAAGGTACTCGCGCGAGCTCTAGCATACCGATTTCTGTCAGAAGAGCACGGTAAAAAAATTAGTCACTTCTTCTCGGTCACGTGATTCCGGTTTCTTTATTTAAGATTCCCATCCAAAAATCTCCTGCAAGAAAAACTTATCTCCGTTCTTTTAAACAATTCCTCCCGCAGAATGCGATCGTGCCCTTAAAGCCGGTCTTCGAAGTCCCGAGATTAAAATCACGGAGCTTGAAAGGCGTTTCCTCTTTCCCGCCGTTGCCTCGGGCAGCGCCGAAGAGAGATGTCGTTATAAAGAGGCGACGCTCTGCGAGATCTATTCGAGCGGAAATAAAAGCAAATAAAAGACGCGCAAATTTTCGGATAATCTTATAGTGGTCTCGCGTCAATTCCTCGGTCTTTCCTCTCTCTCAAAATTCGTTCCGTTTCTTCGTTTAGTGGAGTCGGAAGAACGGCGTTTGTTTGTTGTGACGTGGGAGGAGTCGGCCATCTTTCTTTACTTCCATTCCACGTCGCCTCTGAAAGGGAAAGCGGAGATCGTGGGCCCGCTTCCCTTCCCCTTCCTCCTTTTCCCCCCCTCCGTCTTCTCCTCCCCCTCCCTCTTCTCCTCCCTCTTCTTCCCCCCTCCCTTTTCGCCACCCCTCCCTCTTCTCCCCCCCCTCCCTCTTCTCACCCTCCTCCTTCTCCTCCCCCTCCCCCCGCACTCCCTTCGCCTCTCCTCCCCACGCACGGGTGAATTACGAGTAGAGGGGGGACGTAGAAGATGGTGAGGAGATAAGGGGGGAAGGGAAGGAAAAAAACAGAGGAAAGCAGCTAGTTACAGAAACTAGGAATGGGAAGAGGTGTAAAAGTTATGGAGAAAATGGGAAGAAGTGAGAGGAAGACAAAATAGGAAGTCGGACAAGAGGAGAGATTCTATTCTTCGCATCTCCTTCGCTAATGTAATTAAGATTTTTAACTAAGTCCATTTAAAAGCGGCGGGTGTGTCCTCAAATCTGCAATTCAACGCAAAAGGTTAATAACTTGAGTTTTCTCCTAAATCGAATTTTCGAATTATAACATGAACGGAATTGTTATTAATCGCTTGGTATTTGAGTCTCATTGGATAGTGAAGTTGAGTAGGAATGTGTTTTTAATCACTTTTTGAAGTTGCATATTGAGTTTTGTAAATATTAGGTTCCACTTACCTTATTATTATTAAGTCCACATCGAACATTCGTGTTTGATAAACTACTCGTCTGATGGTTAATGTTTGGCTGAATTTCAAACCGTACTATCACTTCAAAATCAAACTTAAGGCAAATTTAGTGACGTTTAAGACGGTAGATTGCAATTAAGAACACTAATAAGATAATTTTCATATTCAAAACCAGCACCCCAGTAAGTATTTAATCGAGCCCCTTGATTTCTACACTTCGAATGTAAAGAGGCTTATATATGGACACCAACGAATCGAATGAAAATATATGCGTTCGATTATGTCACGGAGTCGCCAACAAAATATCGTAGTTTCGTCAATTCTTTAACGTTGCCTAGGCAAATTTGAACGGTCCCAATTCGCAAACGGTTTGGAAGCAGACTAGTAACACCGCAAGTCAATCCTTTAGCGAACCTTTTGAAATGGCGAACGTTCTGCCCACCCTCCTAACAAGCGGCAAAGGTTGTCGGAACCGCGCTCCCATGCAACAACGAGACGGGAGCGCTTCGGCGGGACTCGGCGGAATAAATGCAACAAAGGCTCGATGAAGCAGCCCATCGCCCAATTACCTCATTTAAAGAATACTTAATAAGTCGGGAGCGATCCGAGCAGTCGACTCTCGTTTTCCCTTTTATCAACCGCGTGATATCCATCTTTCACACGGTAACACTCATTAACGAACACCTATTCCGAACTCACTCTCTCTCCCACTCCACGCATTACCCTCTCCCTCCCGAATTCCCCCTCTCCCCATCCTCTTTCTCACCCATCCCCTTCCCTCCAAAACTCCCACACCCCTCTCGACTCCCACTCTTCACCCTCCCCTCCCCCAGAATTTCCCGGGAGGATAAGAAAGTGAAAAGGCCCACTTCGAAATGGGGCCCTTCCTCCCAAAAAATCTCCCGCATCGCCTGCCCTCTCCGCAATCCTCCCTCTATTTATCCCCTCCTCTCTCTCTCTCTCTCGCCTCTCCGTTCTCAAGCACTCTTACTTCCCCTCTGTGCCCTCTTCCCGCATCACGTACCTCGGTCGCTAGGAACGTTGCTAGGAAACTGGGTCACGCCGCTCTCCCTCTCATTCGTAAAGTGCCTCCCCTACCTCTCTCACCCTCCGGCTTACCTCCCCACCCCCCTCCCCCCCCACCAGCTACCCCTCCCCCACTCAATGCTACATCCCGCTTCTCTCTCTCTCTATCTCTCTCCACCACAGCTCTCTCTCTCCCTCTCGCCCCCCCCCCTCTTCGTTCGCTCGCTCACTCTCTCCCTCTACATCAGCCGTCTAGAACAATGCGTTGCGCTCCTCAAACCAAATGAAGCCGTCATTCACTTTCCATCTGCACCTTCTCTCCCCCTCCCCCTCCTCCCCCTCTCCCCCACTCTCCCCCCACTCTCCCCTTCCCCTCCCAGAGCAACTCCTCCCTCTACTCGTTCGTTCCGACTTCGACGAGCAAGTATTCTTATTGCTGAGACTAGCTCATGGGCGCTTAATTATTGGATCGCTTCGTCGCCCGGTGGAGAAAAATTTAGGGCAACTATAAATGACGCGACCCAAAGAGGGGAAAAAATCGTCCGATTATTTCATCGTTTAAACGATCGGCTGCATTTATTTCAACGGGATTGAAATCTCATAAATAGCGTAACTATTAGCTGGAATAATTTTGTTTCCTTACATTTCGCTTGAGAGGAAATGATATTGAAAGTAAAGAGAGTTTAACCAGGGGTTTGTTAAAAGTAAGTTGAAGTAGATGGGATGAAGGTTTTAAATCAAAACGATCCCAGCATCCAAATTATATTATTTCTCTGTTCCATTACATTTTTACTTGTTTATTTTTTATCCTTTTCTTATTTATTTCTTTATTACACTGCTTGTTTCATACTAAAAAAAGTTTTTTTTAATCGTACAATTAAGATATAGGTAATGATAATCTTGAATGATTAATTATACAACAAGTAATAAATTTTAAACTTGGACGCCTAAAGTAGTGATAAATAATTGCTAAATAATGGTTTCGAAACGAGTATGGAACATACGATAATAAAAAATGCAGAATAATATCGCTAATTTGTGCGTGAATTCGAGACGGAAAGAGCACCGTCTTACATTATGCAAATAAAATGGTGAAAAATGGATTTACTCGCTACTACAGAATCGTTAAATGCGTTGCGTGATTTCTTTGGTTCTTATGCGGCGTTTTTAGTCCGTAAAAGGTGTCATTTCGAACGCTCAAATAGGCACTCCAAACTCAAGCCCCTCCTTATCTCTCTGCCGTTATGTTATCTTACCCTAAATTTATCTTTCTTTAACTGATACATTATTTATTATCTTTTGACTATATTTCTACAAAAGATTATTCAAAAATGTTGAAGAATCTCTACTTTTATCACTCCGTATTTTTTCAATCTAAATATTTTATTTTGATATGAATATTCGTTTCATGAAGTTTAAGCAGATCAAAGCTTGCCGGGTATAAAGATGTTAAACGCATAAAAAAAGCCCTAATAACTCGTGGAAAATATTTATTAATAAGGCAGTAACACACAATTTCAGCTTTAATGAAAATTTCCGATCGTTTACCCACAATGTATTTGGCCGAGAGAAGCGAGGTCTCTCCTGTTGAGTCCATCTGCATTTTGTCTGTCTGTTTGTTTGTTCTACGATAACTGCCGTTTCGGTTGTCTGATTCTTACCAAACTTGGTGTGCATGTACAAATAACTAAGTGTCGAATGCCTGTAGTTTTTCTAGATTACCACCCTTATAGTTAATGCGTAATTGGCGTTAGCGCATTGCGCTAATTTCCAAATCTTATCCAATCAAAACTAAATTTGATACACATACAGAAAACATCAAAGGATGAAGAAAACTTCAAATAAACATTTCTCTAAAACGTACAGGAAGCCTCCCAGAGGCGCGCAATGTGTGCTGAGCGAGGCCGAAGATCCCGCGGACCCCCTAGTTTTTAATTTGCAATCTAAAATATATGACGAAAAGAAACAGAAATGTAATGTTTAGGGCGTAGAGAGGGATCCGAGATTTGGGAATCCAAGTGAACGATAGTTCCTGGAATCAATTGAAGCTCTTTTCCGTCTCGAATTCCGCAATTAGTTTGGTGATTCTGTTAAGTAAAACGACAGTCCATGTCAAAACTCGCGATGAAGAAGAGGGCCAGTCGCAAAGTTCCACGGCGGCAGAAAAAGAAAACGGCGATTTAAAATTTGAACTGATATGGGTAGTTTTCGGACCTAAACACCGACTTGTGTACGAAACTTGTCTATATTGTTAAGCAGCGGTTCCCAACTTTTTTCACTTGGCGAACCCCTTGAGCTAACCTATTTCTCGTCCCGAACCCCTTGGATTGATCATTTATTTTCGCAAACACCTTGAGTCGTAACAGTTTTGGCGGCGAACCCCTTATAATGGAGAGTAAATTTTGTAAAAACAATTTTTTTTGAACGCGTTTAATTCATGAGAAATAAAAAGTTTATATAGCACATAGAATGTAAACGTTTGCAATAAAATCAGAATCTCTGATATTATCATCAGTTTCTAGTTAGTCCCCTGTAAAATTCAAATATAATCCTTGAAGCGTAAGAAAAAATGAAAATAAAACCATGCAACTAATTTGAAAGAAGCAAAAATATTGTCAAGAATTGTAGAAGCAAAAAAGTGAAAAAGGCGCCCTTGCCAAATTTTTCTCGCGAACACCTCAGATTTATTTCGAGAACCCTTAGCGATACGCGAACCACCGGTTGGGAAACGCCGTTGTAGAGAATAAAAAAATTAGCGAAATCATTATAATTAATATTTATATTCGTGTTTAGTGACATGTTATTTCATTTTTACAATAAGAACTATCAGTTACCGTGGTAATTGGATCGTGGCAATGGAAATTTTGATTTTACCTTTAAGGGTACAGTGAGAAACCGACCGTGCCGGTATTGTTCATCCCTTTTAAAACAATGTTTCAAAGGATCATCTATTCAGCCGCAAGGGGCGTTAGTAGTGGACATCTGTGCCCGACTTTGTTACAAAATAAAAAATTCAAATTTCACTTTCCGACGCCCGCTTCGCTTAACCGACACTTTACACCTGACGTTGAGAAACAGTTTGGATTACTGTGAGTTCGGATTACAGTGGGTTCGGATTATAGAGGTTGCACTGTATGGCCAAGTTTCGTCCTAAAGTCAGTGTGTATGTCCTAAACCTTCCCTTGTTAGCCCGCTACGTTGGTTACGGTGCGCGAATACGAGATATGGCAGGTGCGTGTGTGTTCGCGAACGGAGAGAGGAAGCCGAGAGGGAGTGCGACAGATATTCGGATTGATAGCGGAAGAGTTAAACGGGAGAAGAGGAGGGGGAGTGAAGTTGGAAGAGAGGGAGAAGGGGGTGATTAGAACGGACATATACCTGCAAGAAATAGTATGCCTGTAGGGTCGATAGGGAGGAAGAGGTGAGAGGACAAAGAATGGGCGAAGATTAGGGTCCTTAAGGTGGAAATGGTGCGGCAAAGGATGGAGGCGGGGGAGGATATGGTCTGGAAGGGAGGTAGCGGGGGCGGGAGGGAGAAGGGGTGGGGAGCAACCCGCAGCCTGCAGGAGCGAATGCGAGAGGCGGGCATCGAGTGAGTGAGCCCAGGGCGGATAACAGTGACCTGGATTCGAATGGGGAGGTGGACGATGGAGGAGGCGAAGCGGAGCCAGTCTTTGATATCCCATTCACTCTTTCCCCTTCATTTTTATTCGCTCCCTCTTATCTCCTCTTTCCTTTCGCCCTCTCTTTATGCACGTTTTCTCTGCCATTCCCTTGCATCATATTTTCGCTTCTCTATCGTTCCTTTCTATTCAATTATTTCTCTTCTTACGTCTTCCCCTTTCCTTCTCAACTTAACTCTTTATCGCCCACATCGTGATACTTTCTCCTTTCTTTCTTGTTCGCTCAATCACGTCATTTATTTCCAACCCTCTCTACGTCTCGCATTCTTTCATCTCCGCTATATATTATCCATATAGTCTCCATTCTTTTCTCTCGCAATATCTCTCCCTTTCTCTCACTCACTCTCTCCCCCTCTTGATCTCGCTTTGCGGTGGATAGACACGGTCTAATGTCGCCCTAGCCAACGTAACAGTTCCACTCCAACCGCACTTCTTCTTCCACCCTCTCCCTCTCTCCTCATTTTTCCTCCTTCGTCTCTTTCCTCCTCTCTCTCTCTTCTGTTCTCCTCCTCAAAATGCCACTTCTCTTTATAAACTCCACCAGGAATACTATCGCAGCGGTTACTTTCAATCTTTTCAAGCTGATAACAGTGGTGCCCAACTATCAATGCGCCACTTACTTCAAAACATTCAATAAGTGAATATAAGGATGCTATCTAATTACCCGGGCTTTGCCCTGGGTTCACGGCTTCGAATTTTTCATGGTCATATACATTTCATGCTAATATTTTCATTTAAACACAAGGTACTCTCGAGATAAGTGACCGTAAGCTTTCAAATAAGTGGTTACACACCTCCGTAGGTTCTTTCGTTCCCTCTCACTTTTAGGTATCGAAAAGTCAGGTGCTGGCCAAATGAAAATACAAAACTTATATTTCCCGACGCCAGAGCGACTTAGGCTTTCAAATGAGTCGTCATATACCTCGGTAGGTTCTTCCGTTCAATCTCAATTTTTGCTATCGGAAAGTCATGTGCTGGCCACAAGAAATACCAATATTGTTTCAATGTTCAATTTTATCCATTTAGTGTATCACTGTAAGTCTAAATCAAAATTTGGTTGGATATGAAGCTAAAATGGCGGAGTTATAGCCGTTAGAGAGATAGAGACAGGTAAACTTGGGGCGTTGAAATTTCGTCCCCAAAACCTGACTGCTCTCTTCCTTTTGATCATATTAGATAGCATGCCAAGTTTGTTGGCTCTAAGAGTAAGCGTGTGGATTTGAATAGCCGGACGAACAGACAAACTTTGAATTATATTATAGATGATAAAAAATGCGATCTCTGGTGTAATTTAAATTCCGTCAACTTGTCTATATCGGTTTTTAAATTTTTGTTGCAAATTGCAGCAGATTTTCTGGATTAGAGTGAACGGGTCGTAAGCGTTGTTTATCTTCGATGGTAAGTTTAATGGATGAGAAAACTTATTCAGAACCATATGTGCTTGCAAATCGACAGATGTAACACCGAGCAAATTTTCTAAGTTGTGGAAATTACTCACGAAACAAAATGACTGATTTTTAGAAGTCGATCCATGATGAGCAAACAATTGTTGGAAGAGAATAGGGAAAACGATGCGTACTTAGTTTGCGGCGGATGAAATACTCCAGCACCCGAGCCATCAGACATGACAAGGTTTCCTTACAACCACTCGCCCACTAAATTCTTCACTTCCAAACCCATTCATTCATTCAAAACTCACAATCTAAACCGATATATCGACGTAAATACAATACAATTTTGAGATTATTCTTTTAAATCCCAGGAATATTTCAACTATGGAAAAACGAAATGATCGTACAAATTGTTTTAAGTGCCGTGCGCCACATTTGAAAGACCGATGCGCCAAAAGTGACGCATGCGCCATGGGACCAATGGCGGCTTTATGAACCCGCCGTCCTTAATCCGGCTAGAATCTGCCTGTCCATATTAGCGAAAAGTTTTTACCCCTACTCCCGATAAAATCAGCGAACAAAATATTGTAATAAACTAATGTGCATTAATAAAAGCATGCATTCGATTATTTGTTCCACATTATTTGTGTTGACGTCGAAAGTACTCATTTTTCCTTCAATATTAATAATTTGTCGCCACACAAAATATGCTGACCTAAAGTCTAGAGACCTTGGCATTCATGTAAGTCCTCCTCTTCTGCATAAAACGGCTGATTAAACCAGACGAGCATTTCACTTACAAAGTAGCCTTATTCAATAGTGATTCGCCGATTATTGAGTCACGTAAGACCTCTCTAAACTTCGATTTACTATTTTCAAATTTACCGGCGAAATGCGGTAACATTTACTGTTGAGTTATTCATTAGTTGATTGAGATGAATTTTGTAAATAGATCACGGAATCCATCCAACGTTAAATAAATAAGTACATAAATATTTATCGCAGAACTTGGTATTTTTTCTTTCCTTAGTAACACGTTCTTATTTCCCAGCAACTGTTCAAACTATGGCTAATAAATAATTACGGTGAAAAATGGAATACATTTTTAATTTTAAGAACATTTTGAACGTCGGCCAGTGAAGAAGAGGATTGTGAAAACTTTCAGTTAAAGAAGCTTCCACGCGAAATGTTAGTTATTCCTTCGTGTTTCTTATAATACTTAAATAAATTGATTTCGATCCTAATCCACAATATTTACACGTTTCCTTCCGTGACACGATTCCAGCCGTTTCCACGCTCACCGGGTGACCTCTAAAATGCGGGTCTCCTTCCTTTTGTATCGCTCGCTTCACCGGTCACTCTGGTCGGTAATTACAACCACTGTCATACTAAATGAATAAAAGGAGAAGTTGTGGCGTTAGAGAAAAAATATTGAAATAGAAAAAACAAATTTAGGAAAGAGTGTGTGTGTGTGTGGAGAATAAGGAGATTTTACTCATTTAAATCTCAAGTAAAGATGCATGCGCACGCGTATTTATACATATATACAAGTACCCGAACATCTATGAATTGGATGTCCAAAACTAGAATTTTCAGCAAGTCGATGAATATATTTTTCTAGTTACTGTCTCCATTTGTTGACTCAAAATTTTACTATTAAAATCATTGGTCTACGCCAGGGGTCGGCAACCAATGGCACGCAAAGAGATTTTACATGGCACGATATTTCAAAGATGAATTACAAAAATATGTATTTAAAATAATTTTACTTTGATTTCACTTGCATTTAACATTGTAATGATGCCGCATTATGCCATTAAAATATAAGAATCACCTTTTTGTAAGCGTTATGGACCAAATTATTTGAAGGGTGGCACGCGATAATGGCCACAAAAAGTGAATAGTGACACTCGACGGAAAAACGCTGCCGACCCCTGATCTACACCTTCGTATCTAATTACCTACAGTGTTTCTGTATGTAATGTTACTCATATCTACATAAATACGCGCAAAAGATATGGATTAAACTACGTGAGTGCAATTGCAATGTAGAACGAATTTGAAATCGTAACGTGGAGGAACTTTTTCTAACGAAATTCTTCCAAAAATTTAATTGCGGAGACGGATGCACTTCCGGACGCAACCGTCGCTTTGACTGGGAGAAAGGGAAATTTCTAAGGAAAGAAGAAAGATTCCTTAACATTTTCCACGTTTAAAATTTCAATCCGTCTACGGAGTGTGCTTGTCCCGAGCGGTCTTCCTGCAGCTCCGGAGCGCGGCAGGAAAGAGCGGTCGTTTGCAGCATTCTTCTGTCCACTTGAGCATCGGCCGCTTCCACGCCACCGGTCCATTCACCATCGCTCTCAATGCCATACATATTGGGAGCGGAAGTGCGGAGCCTCACTCCCGTAATGGACTATCCGCGGCAGCGGCAATCACGGCGAAGCGCGGCGGTCAGACGACTCCCTTCCACAAGCAAGGAGTAAAGGGAAGGGAGAAGAACCTTTTTACAGAAGGCTTTCCCCTCACTAATTCTCTCGAGTGAGACACCCTCTGCCTCCTCTCACCCATCCATCGGTTGAGAAGTGAGATGTTTATTTCTATTCTCCTGATATACATATTAACATCCCTACGTCCTTCAGGCCTACTTGTTGGAATTTTGCTAGTGTCTCGCATTTTCCGGTAAAGATGCTGATTTTGGAAAAATCTATAGTTAAAAAAGATGTTACTTTTAACATTGACGGCAGAGGACTCCAGCGGCTAAAACTAGTAGGTCTTTCCTATTCCTAGAGGAAAAGGAAGAAACGTTTTTCTCTTTACTATTAACGAAAGTTCTTCTCGTGAATCATTAGAAAATTATGATACAAGGAAAGAAGAAAACTGCAATAATTTCACTTTGAAAAATAACCTACCTAGGTTTCGTTCACTGCAACATCTTTAGGAATGAATAAATTTCACAAAATTGAACCGAATCTGATTAGTTTCGTGGATCGACTTTACACCGGAGAAATACCGCGTTGGCTCATGGAAAATATGCTCCTGTTTCAGTAAGATGAATTGTTTCATAATGTAATGCTAAAAATATTCCCTAAAAAATACCCGTCATTGTTTCTCAGGCTAATTGTCATAGTGGGTACAGTAAACCAGCCAAACATGTAAGAATCATGTCGTTGGCTAAATCTCGGAATTCACTGTTTGCGAAAGTTCCAGTATTTTGGGTAGGTCCATCTATGCCTACACAATCCCAACTTAGTAACCGAAACACACATCGGTCTCTTTGCTTTGCCTGACGTCACCTCAAAAGTATCCTCTCTGAAAATTGTAACTGGGACAAACGATGTTGTTCTCCCTGATTCATGCGGGACGATGGGACGCATCGATGGTTTTTCCCACGAGATCCGCTTCTCCCAACCTTCAACGCCCGATACGGCCTTTCCCCTTTCGGCCCACTTCTTCCAATTCGCCATTCCCTCCCTTGCCCTCATCCTTTCCCTCCAACTTTGCATTCGACCTCTAGAACACTCGGCGGGAAAGTGACCCTTCCGGAATCCTGTGTTATTCGCCTCCCTCCACCCAAAAGAAATTCCACCTCGAACCCTCATCCCGAGTTCATTCTCTGTCCGATGGCCTCATGAAATTGCGCAGCATCGGAGATTTATAGCAATCTCATCAGCCGTCAAGGCTACCGCTTCAGAAAGAATTCTTCGGGATCTTCCCTCCATCCGTCGCTGCGAGATATCCTGAAAATCTGTCGTCGAATCAACTCGTCTTCCTTCGACGAAAGAGCAGCATAGCGGCAAAAGGTGAAAGAATGAAAAAAATTGGTCGGAGATGAAACCTGGCTTCATAAAAATGCAATAATTTATTTGCTTTGCCAAATCCTCATCTCCTGATATGTTGTAAAGAAATCATAGTGATATAATAAATTTTTTGTCGATGAAACTGTCGGGCTAATTGTAAGTTTTCTTTCTCGGCGTCTACTTTATATAATTATTCGGTTCCTTCCAGCTCCTCGATATACAACGCTTTGCACTATGCTTCACAGTCTCGTCCGGTTTTTTTGTTCCCTCTAAGATAACTACGCCGGATCACGCGTCCCCGGTCTGCACTAACAGGTGGCTCGCCCAGAGTTTACGGTGTCGCCTATAGACGGCGTTCGATAGAGCGCTGTTGGTCCTGACGTTCCCACGTCAGCCATCGTTGGTGTATACTGAAGGACAAATTACGCAAAGCGTCATTGTTGTGCTCATATTGAATGTGTACCTACAAAGAAAAACTTAATCTCTAAGGCATCGAAAATTCAACCGAGTGCCTGAATGACAGCGGCTACCCTCTGAAAATCCACCTCCTTAAAAGTGGAATGTTATTTCTGTGAGCTAGAGCGGAAAGGTTATTACAGTGGGTTTTCGAGGATAGCAATACATTTTCAGCATTTTATCGAAGTGTCATTAAATGCTGATGTGATAATGAGACGTTTGTCTTTCAGATATTTACTTGGCATTATAGAATATACGACTTGCTATTCCCTCTTGCCTACGCGCAATGGTTATCAAGAGGTAGTGCAACGAATAGCTGATCCTTCTAGACCAGAGGTCCGCAACATGGTGCTCTTTAGCTGTCTTATCGTGCTCTTCTATAATGCTCAAAATCGTCTTTCCTAGTACCAATAATTTGATTTGTTCGCCCGTTTTCTTTCTAAAGGTACAAAAGGACATTTTTAATCACTGACGTTGATTTGATTTTATTTATGATCATCCCTACTTTTACAAAAGTATAGTGGTGCTTGTAGGGTGCTCTAAAATGTAAGTTGGTGCTCACTACATTGAAAAGGTTGCGGACCCTTGTTCTAGACCAGGGGTCGGCAACCTACGGCCCTCAAGAACGCTTTATGCGGCCCGCCAAGCTGTAATGAAAAACAGATCAGGAAAATTTCTTATGGGCAATTTTATATTTTTTGAGTAAAATTATGGTCTCAAAGCCTTTTCGGGTGAAGTTTTAACGCTAGTAAATTATGTAGACATGATTTCGTTCGTATGAAATCACAGAATCTCTAGAAAACTTCTGATTTATTCGCTCATCCGGCCAGCCGAGGCTTTCTTGACTCCCAATGCGGCCCTCCGAAGCATTCACAACTGAAAATGTGGCCCGCCATCCAGAAAAGGTTGCCGACCCCTGTTTTAGACACTCGAGAATCTCACCATCTTTGCATTATAGTCGTACTGTAAAGCTGTCGTACTCTCCTGCTCACTCCATGCCGGAATGACAATTCAGAGATTGGGAGGAAGGGAGAGGGAAGAAAGAGTTAAAGAGAGGCAAAATGTAATGTTATGATTGCACATAATACTAAGAATCAAAATAGCAAACGTTTATTTGTCATAATAAACTATAATCGTTCAGTGCTTTCTTTCCAAATTCATTTCAGCGCGTCCGAAGCGATTTTAGAACTGATTTTGAAGAATGAGTTCATTTTATATAAAAATGTTATGCAAAGTTAGCGGATGGACTTTTTAACAATATAAAAAACTGTTTTCTGAGATTAATGTAGTCGAAAGTCCTGACAGCAAATTGCAAATCTGGAATAATTAACTCATGATTGCTATGATACTGTTATTTGTTTTTGATCTTTTCTGAACTGAATCACTGTTTTTAATGAACATTTTTTATTCGTCCACGTACATACATTCAGACAAATACAGGACTCAATATTTTCATCCCCATTGATTATTACGATCACTTCATAACTGCAATCATCTTCATCAGCAGTTGCGCAACACCGACCTGCTCCGAACCTATCTTCCGTGACATAACAATCAATGAAGCACTCTAATCACAGTCCCAACGCGGCACGAACTCCTGACGTTTCTAAATCCCCCACACTCGGTAGAATCGCAGGTCTTAAGACACGACTAAACACCCTTCAACAACCCGAACAACAAGAGGTTACCGGAGAGACCCCCTCCGACCTCCAATAAGCTCTCGAATCGCGTCCTTTTAATTGTTACGTGGAAGAAAATCGGGTTAAACGAGGTGCCTTATTATTGCTCCAACGGAGCCTTCGCGATCTGCATAGATCGCCGGGAAGACAACGGTAACGGCGGAATGATCTCTTGCACAACGCAAACGCAACACGGCATCCGCATGTATATAAGAGCGTCATTAACGAGCTATCGCTCAACCGCTCCGGAATTCCCTCCGAGACGAAAAATACGGACACGCCACAGGACTCGGATCGAATCGTGTCGTCAGATAAGGCGCGTGATATGGGCACGAAGCGGTTTCTTCTTCGAGTACATCTCTTCCTCCCTCTCCTTCCGTCTATCTCCCTCCCCCCACCGATTCCCACCCGCCCCTTCTCTCCCTCCCTCTCGCGTTCGACCCACTTTCTCTTTCGTTTCGTCCCGCTAGCAGTGTGGGCGCGGGATTCTGTATCGGGGGAGGGGGGAAGTGGGAGGTGGGAAGGTAAGGAGGGAAAAGAGGCCGAGAGAGGGGAGGGGTGGTGGATGAGAGGGAGGGTTTGCGTGGGCGAGGGGCTCAGCACCGAACGCTCAACTGAACGGGTTATGAACCTATTAAATCCCCTTCGATTTTCGTTGCTGTTGCCTTCAAATATACGACGCTTTTTTCATCCCATTCCGCTTCAATCGGCGGCAACTCTCTTTTGGGCTTTTAGTCGATCTCATTGGTCTCATTAGCACTTCTCGTCTCGGGTTCGCTTTCTGTCAACAAGGTGAAGTTACGTGCATTGCAAGTGGGCTAAAGGTGCTGTTGGCATGTGCCTATGATCGGACCGAAGCTCACAACGGCAATGATTCGTGATGCCTGGGTTTATAAAAGTCCCAGAACGAGATTGTTTGTTACGATTGAATCGAATCGAAAGAAGATTGAGATTGATTTAAAAACCAAGGCTGGGCAATCTACTGAACCATCGCAACGGGCCATAATGAGAGAGAGAGAGAGAAACATGAAATCCTCTACTGAAAATGTCGTTATTGGCACGTGTAGAATGGTCGTAAACTCTTTTATGTTGAAGTTTTAACCACAAAAATATTATGTGATTTTTCTTGCATGGCGTGCGAAATAATTTCTAAGTAGCTTCAGAAAAGGACGATTAACCGGTTCCCAGAAACGCTTGCAACTTCTAATGACAGTGCTCTTCAAGGTCCGCTTGGCAATATTTCAGCATGATAAACTGAATTTCATAACTCACGAAAATAATGTTATTCCATCGTATGATCAGCTGAAAGATGTAAAAACAGAACGAAGACAAGAAAAGAACTACTAATATTCGGTGAATTTTTCTCTTCGAAACTATTATTATGAATTAATGGAATCGAATCAATATTTTCCTCTTTTTAGGATATCGTAGGAATCAATCTTTTAATTTTGCTGGATCGTGAAGCATTAAGTCTCAGTATTCTGTTGCGACCCATATAAATGTTGCTCGCCCTAGTATAGGTCAATTGCTGCTGATCGGGAATCATTAAGGAGCAGGTGAACGCGTAAGGAAGCTTGTCGATATATTTTGAACCGCCAAGAAACTTTATAGATAACGAAATACTGGCTAGTTTATCAAACGTAGGCGTTCCCAAGATATAAAGAGATCTGAGAAAGGATCGCTACTTTTTACGTCATTTTCTTCGTTTCTATAAGCACACTTGATATACACCCACACCGAACCGATGGTTAGACCTGATATTATTTACTATCTCCTCGCCCCAGTAGGGTATTAAACGTGGAACGTGAAAAGGGAGCGTTAAATAGTGAAACGGATGCCATAAAGTTTAGGAGATGATAGAGAAAGCAGTAGAGCCTTGCTGTTAAACACGTTCCCCACTCGCCGAAGGAGTGGCGAATTAATACTCTTCTTTTCCTGTAGTTTTCCTTTAACTTCGAGATGGTGTTGGAAACTATCAGATTCCCGCGTTTTCTATAAAAACTATGCGAGGATTAATATTAACCGCACTATTCATTTATCACGGACGTTAGAAACACGAGAACAGGAAACTGACAGCTTATATTTTGAATCATGTGACGGGTACGACGCAAAGTATTTGAACTTACGCACTGAGATTTGAAGGCTATCCGACGCTAACTACAAAAGCTGTACTATTAGAAACAGAGATCTAGGAGGTTTAAATACATAAACCTTCTTCATAGTGCGCTTCTTTCGACCCATAAAGGTGAAGGTGAGACCTTTGGATCTTATTTGTTGGGCCTCCCGCGAAAATGTTGACGATCGCAGACCGCTTGCTTCTCTATCATTTAGTCGCAGCTCTCTCGTCGGGTTGCCGGTTTGTTTTCGGTTTTAGAGAGTGGTGGCGCTCTCACTCTCTTACCTTTTTCGACCGAGTGAAAGGCTTCGCGTGAAATATGAGCGGCGGCTTGGAAGGGGGGAGGAAACGGAAGGACATCGGGAAAAAAGAAACGAGAGGTCAGAGGGCGAAAAATTGATCACTGGTACATCGAAGAAGTTGCTGCTGACACGGAGACACATCTCATCAACCTGCTCGACCAGGCGAGCGCGGGATTGGTCGTGAAGCTTTCTCATTATCAGGAAGATGAACGAATGCCAAAGTCACAGAACGATGAATTTGTCATTGCATATCCTTTGAAAAGTTTTGCTTCCGTCCGTCATCCGCTAACACCCAGGAAGCTTTGATTTTCGTTCGTGCATCTTCGTTACCGAGCGATGGAACGGCGTTTTGACGGAGGAATAGACGAAAAGGAAGTAAAAGGGGAGATAATGAAAATGCGTGCGTACGAACAGATGTTTCATCCGATCAATCACAGTCAGGCAAAATAAACTTCTAGAGAAATAATGGCTTAAATTTTATTTTGCATTTTCTTCTCCTCTTTCAATGTACTTATGAGTGGGACTTACTTGTGATTCGCGTTTCTTTATGTGGGATTTTAAAACAACGGTTTTGTATCGAAAACCATTTATGTATTTTATATAGGTGCGACAAAAGTAGAAAGGAAATTTATGACTTTCCTATTTTTCACGACAGTATTAAGACTTTTTTAGCTTTTGGTTTTTTATCAAACGTTTATTTGACGTGACGAAAATAATTCAAGGGCTGAAAATAATTGCTTATTTGTTTCAACATTCTATTTTATGAGCCCGTGCAATTCTCCAAAAATTTTAATGTCATTAAAGTTTCCCAACCAAATTCTTTAGACCAAGTAGCATTATGTCTGCTATTTTATGATTTAAAAATCAAAAGAAGTTAGGAAACAGACTGTTTTCGTAACATACTCGAACACTAATGACGATCAACAGTTCCAAATTTGGTGAAAAATTTCTAGGCAACTTAGGCAAAGACTTCTTAATTTTCACTTGCAATAGTTGCGTCATATTAGGAATTATTAATTCCGATGCAATTGAGAATGCTCTTCAGCGTATAATTGTATGAATTTTGATCGGCGTACGGAATCGACAGGGCTATTGATTTATTAACTTGGATACCAATATAAATTCAACATTCATCTCTGCCGAATTAAGAGAATCTAGAAAAAATAATTGGATTAATTTCTCACGAGTAAAATGAAGCCTTGGTTTGAACTTTATTCATGCAAGTGAAAAAATATCAATATATCATACCATTTGAAGTAAAATTTATCATCTTTTATACTAATTAATGATGCAATTGATGTAAAAAATCATGTGCTCGTTTAAACTACCTCTAAGAAAAAATCGGAGAAAAAAATTGTTACTGATGACTCATGTGGATAGCAAACAAAGGCCCAAAACTCGCAAAATACTCCCGTCTCATAGCTCTTAAAGACGAACTACTTGCCCCGTCTGCCTCTTCATTCGCCAGCGACACCTGTAGATTCGAGGGGGAACGGCGGTCGCCCCAATGGGAATGATGATAAATTAAAAGAGAAATGCAATTTCAAATTTCCTTTTCTATCAAAATATATTTGGTGCACATGGATTCTCACACTTTTTTACTTTTCTTCATTGGTTAACAATCACCATTGTAATGTAATAAATACTTGTCATAAATACAAGACGTGTATACATAAATTTTATATCTCTATATAGGTATTTATAATAATGTATTAAAAAGTTTTTTTGAGGTCGACTGTGCCACTAAGAAATGGCGAGCACGTCACAGATCACACATCACGTCTCTCTTTAACAAAAATATTATTGATTTTATACATTATTTTCAATCAACAACTCGTTATAAACATCGCCGGGAGAATGCTTGCGAGCCCGATGTCTCGGTGGATAGAAGGGAACAAGGACCCTCCCTTAAGCAGTCCCCTCTTCCTCCCCCTCCCTCTTTTCTTTGGAGTTCCATGTTTTATCTACATTTGACAACAATGAGGGTTGTAAATATTAAAAAAAAGAATGAGATAAAGAAACAAGGTCACTTTCTATTCAACAATATACTACAAAGTTGTATGTAAACATATTGACAAGGTATCTACAAAAGGGTTTTTTGTTACCGCGAATGTTTCGGTAAGGGTCGGGTTGTGGTGATGGAGGATGGCGAATGAAGAAGGGATTTATGTTAAAAGGATGGGAAAAGGGAAGTAGGAAGGGGGAGGAGGCGGGTCGGTAATAGGAACGCCATCACGCACTCACACACACACATACACACTTTGGCGGCGAAAATAAAAATGTACTCTCTTAACTTGGTGATCGTCCTTATTTTCTCTCTTCTTCGCAACCCTGCAACGCCTCGAAAAAATAACACTTACTACGCCACAAAATATAGTCTTTTGCTGTGTTTAAAGAGTAGTTTACATATTTTTCTTTGCTAAAAATATATGTATGTATATATTTCATATAAATCTTATTCAAAACCCGCACTCTCATGGTGATTAGTAAGTATTAGAAAAAGAAACATCGCTTCAACACGAGGCACAGTGAAAAAAATCTTCATCCTTGTCAGATTAGAACAACAACAACCCACTCGCAGAAAGCAAGACATCGTCCCAGGTGATGGTAAGAAGCACTGAGTGTCAAAAAACAGTCGTCACTTCCCGGGATAAAAAAATCACTTGAACGAAGCAGTCAAGAAAAAATACAAACTCGCTCTTTTTTACGAGGCGTAACAATCACACAGTCACAGATATTTTTTTACTCGCCCCACGCGATCCGGTGGACGGAGTTGGCAGCAGAGTCCGCGCTTCCGAATTCCCCGCCCTTTGGCAAGGGGCACTTTTTATTTTACAAGTCCGGAGCACCGGGGCCCGATTCAAAGCCCCTCCATCTCCTCCTCACCAAACCCTAGCCAAAAAAATCGGCAGAAACTAGCCCTCGCTTCGAGACACTCAGAGGTTCTGATGCTGTTGCTGGAAGGACTCGAGGTGCTTGTTGAGTTCGCGGTGAAGGTGCTCGGGCAGCACGCCAACGTTGGTGAAAAGCGATCTCAACACGTTGAGTTCCTCGCTCAGCAACTCGATCCTCTTCTGCAGCCGCTCGTTCTCCCTCACCAACAGCTTGACCTTCTCTTCCGTCTCCCGCGACCTCATCTTCGCCTTCTCGCGCGACTTCCGCACCGCTATGTTGTTCCTCTCCCTCCGCCTGCGATACTCGTCGCTCGATTTGTCGATGCGCTTGCCTCCGCCGCCGCCCCCCGAAGACGAAGACGACGAAGAGCTCCTCTTGCCCAGAAGGCCGCTCTTGGAGAGCGGCTTGCCGTGGGCGTGGTGCGGGGGCCCGTGGCCCTCCCCGGCGCCGGGCACGGTGGAGGGGGTGAGGGTAGTGAAGGTGGGGCCCCCGAACGTCCCCGGAGAGGCCGCTGCGTAAGCCGTCCCGGATGGAGAAGAGGGCGAGGGCGTCGGAGGGTGCTGGGGAGCGTAGCCCGCCGCGCGGAAATCCTGCGGATCCAGCGGCTCCTCCTTGATGGGCACGGAGGGCGAGTCGGCCCCGCCCCCGCGACGAGCGCCGCCTCCGTAGTTTGTCGCCGAGTGCACCGGCTGGGGCATGTACGCCAAAGCGGAGGAGGCGGAGGGCCTCTGGGAAAACCCAGAGACGACGACCGGGTTCCCGCCTCCGGGAGAAGAGGCGACGGAACAGGGGGAGGATGCGGCCGAGGAAGAGGCGGAGGAGGCAGCAGCGGCGGACGGGGGCGTGGAGGTAGGCGTCGGAGGCGGGGAGACCGCGTTTGCAGCGGGGGGAGAGGCGGAAGACTGCGCCGATCGGGCTGGCCCCAATCCGAGCGGGTGCTGGTGCTGCTGGGGGTGGTGCCCCGCCGGGTGTAGCTGGTGGTGGTGGTGCACCGCGGTGGCTTTTCCGGGAGCGCTCAAAATGTCTGTGAAGAGACCGTCCCCGAATTGACTGTCGTCGATGAGGTTCTGCAGGTCGAGCGATATCTCCGGAGTGTTTAAGTCCGCCAGTTCGCCTCCGCCCCCTGCAAGGCCGTCGGGATAAGCGGCCAGAACGACCGGTTTGGGTTTCAGGCCTCCGGAGACCACCACACCGTATTGTTGGTGGTGGTGGTGACCGTTAGCGTGCTGCGGGTGCTGGGGTTGGAGATGGTGGTGTTGTTGTTGGGGGTGGTGTCCTAGGTGATGATGTTGTTGCTGGTGTTGCTGATGGTTGAGATGCAGCTGCTGCTGGTGCTGTTGGTGGCCGAGCTGGTGGTGATGACCGTTGCCCAGAGCCTTCTTTCCGGCACCCACGCCTCCCACGGCAGCGGACGCCTCTGCGGCGTTGGTGTCATACATTTGAGGCGAATCCATCGCGGCGCTGAAATAGCATGCTGGCGGGACCGGAGATGAACACCCGGCCTCGGCGCCGGGGATAGACTCCTCTTCCCACTCTCCGGTGAAGGCTACACCAGAAGCACTTTCCGAACAGCCAAGAGTCCAGTTGGCCACGGGTGCGGGGTTTTCGTCGCCCAATTCCAAGGGTCGCCGAAGCGCGTAATCCGTGAGGGCGGCCGTCTTTGAGACTATCCGCCCGCGAATGGCGTGCGGAAGACCGGAGGACTACTGAGGAGCCTCGCCCCTTTCCGGAGAACGGGTGAGGTGGGCGTGAGGGAAAAAGGCTCACACGCGAGTCGAGTCCAACTCCCTATCGATGTCGCACTCGGTGAACAACAACCACTATCACTCGCGAGCAACACGAAGTAAAAAGAACGAGACGAAAGTCGAGTAAGTCACGCTCCGGGAAGGACTGCGAGGACGGAGGGGAACTATGAGAAACAGATACCCGCGAGTTACAGAGAGAGAGAGAACTGTCGGCTCCTTTTCAAACCAACCTTCCACTCCGACTACTTCACGCCGATTGACCGTCTGACGCAAGCCCAACCAGGAAAAACACTCCGTCACCCGACCTCAGCGCAACCGAGTCCTATGTAGTCCTCCGCCGCGGAGCGATACCAATTCTCGTATTCGTTCAACTCTTCCTTCAATTCGAGATTGACATTGAAACTCTAAGCAATAATAAGAGATTAAATATCAATTATGTTTTAATTACCCTTAAGTGAGCGCAGCAAATTAATTTCGTTTAAAGAATCGCTGTTTTTAGGTAAGCACTAGCAAGTTGGCGCGATTGGTGAATCTTGTCTTGTGACGTTTTCAATGACGTAGGTAAACTTCTTGCGAGTCACATGCGTGTTGGAATGTGCAGTAGTCTGCTCTGATTTTTGATAGGTTCTGCCATCTATGGGACTGTAAACAAGGATCAGATCTTTCTTCAGTTTCTTCTTCGTCCTTTGCGTTCGAAAGATGAAAATTAGCCTTGCGTGTGTTGTTACAATTAATAAATGCTTGAAAGTGCTTACAAAATTTCATCGCTCTGCTTTTAATTTTGCATATATTATTCTGAATACAGTTTTCTCTATTTAAAAAATATATTTTCACATTTTTATGGGTTAGTTCTGAATGCAAATATAAACTTTAAATTTTAACTTACTTACTCTCGATGACCTACTAGCTTTAATGGTAACCGAACACTTGGAATTCAAGTAATTAAAAATATCGGTAAGATGACTCGTATGGTATTATGCATAATAACTGGTCGTATTATGTCCCGATTTCACACAATGTCCTTTGAATGAGAGGTTATCTCAATGAAAAATTGTCATTGAAAAAATAACTGCAATGTTGTTGTGGAGTGTGCTTATGCTCCTAGATACGGGAATTCATTATTTATTCTTGAATGTGCCATATGAATAATGAAAAATGGTCTAGGAATACAGTCAGTGGCGGATTTGGAAATTCTCCTCCCATTTGGTCAAATTATTTTTCCGTCACCCTTTTGGCACTTTTTTCCTAAAAGAATCGCTTCGGTTGGTCTGTCCGTCCCTCCGTCTGCGGATCATAATAGTACTCTAATTCATTAAAAATCTGCGCAATATTAACTTTTTTAATTTCCTCCCTGAAATCCCATTTTTATTGCCGCGCCGAAATCTCGCCGCCCATAGGCCATTGCCTACTTCGGCCTTATTGCATATCCGCTAATGGGTATAGATATATTTATTAAATTTGCAAACAAAATATTATTGGGATTATTAAAAACGTAGCAGAAATAAATAATCGACTCATATTCGATTCCAAGTAAAATTCAAACCTATGATTTACAGGTTGCCCTCTCTTTATGCGGTTTCGCTTTATGCGAATTCGATATTATGCGACAAAATTATTGCTACCGGAATTTATTTTTATGCGTCTTTGTTTCGCTTTTATGCGGTTACGCGGCCAATGCAGTATAAATGCAAGTTCTCCACTACGCCACAAGGCGACCATACAGTCTCCCATTGTCTCATATGCTCCGCGTATTAGTACTGCAGTAAAAGAGATGAGAGTTGAGAGGATATTGTAGAGTGCAGATGAGACGGAGATTACTTGTGATACTGTTTGAGCCCACTTGAGAAGTTTTGTCTCCTTGCCCGCGGAACTTACGTTAGGCCAAAATAACCCTCCAACACTTTAAACCTCCACTATTATGTGCATATTGGGTGCATAACAGCCACCACTTGTGCTCTTCTGCTTCCTTTTATGGGCGAGTATAATTTATAGCGTTAATTGCTTTAAGTTTGTATTAAGCGCATAATCGTTATGGAGCGAAAGCGTATTAAAAGGGAGTTAGGATTGCTAGTGGAACGTATCCCTATCTTTTACATGTAAATATGGGCTCTGTTTATGCGAATTCGCTTTATGCGTCACTTTCCTGGAACGCAGACCCCGCGTAAAGAGAGGGAAACCTGTAATATAATTATTGTTTGCTCCGAATGTAGGGTTTAAATTTCTGAATGTTGCGCAATACCTTTCGTCAAGTCGAGGCAATGTTTGATCGCATGCGACATCTGTTAGTTGTTGCAGATACTAAATGCTGAATTTATGGTTGCGATGTGGTGCTTGCAAATTTTGTAAATAAAATGTGTAACATTGTGATACTTGGTGAAAATAAGTTATGAATTTATGGTGTTTTAATATCTACGAGGGTCCTATGGCTTTAATTACTTTATTATATTCTCGATTGTAAGATAACTCGTAAAATGGGCGTGTTTGCAAAGTATCCCGGCAGTGCTACGAGTGCGAAGTTCATTATTCTGTTTGAAGTTTTATGAGTATTTCATTCTTAATTTCGGTTGAGAAAATTAGATTCATAAAATGGAGATTCCACGTCTTGAAACCTGCATTCCCTTACCGTTGGATGATGACACTTTAGAGGAGTTGGTGGACAAAGCTAAAGACTGGGCATTAATGAACGGTACTGAAGTTATAATTATCGTATGGCCTGTTGTAACTTCATTGAAGTTCGTTTGAAAAACCATATTACGTTTTGAGATCCACATTCTCCCTACTTGTTAAAATGTTTTGTCTTTCATAACATTTCCAAAATTTTGTACTTTATGCTTTTGATCTTTCCTTAATAAATATCTGTGCTTGCGTGATTATAGGAGCCGCTATGAGATCTAAGACAGCGTTCAGTAAGAACACCCTTCAATTCGCTCCATTTGTGCTCCTTCCTTCAACTTTTCCCAAAAAGGAGTTTGAAAAAGCTGTTGAAATCCAGCCTATTCTGAATGAGCTAATACACAAAGTAGCTCATAATCATGAATTTTTAACAGAGAGTCTCCAAAGGTGATTTTAAGTTTGTTATTTGCTGAATTTATTAGTATAATAAAACTCACTAATTGTGTTACCTTCATTATAGTACTATTGAAGTAGATGAGTTTACAAAAAGGCTATTTGACATATATGAGACTGTCAGACAGGAAGGATTTACACAGGTCAGTATGTAAAAATCATAAAGATTTACCATTATTTTCAATTATATAAACTGAGTTTAATTTCAATTACATTTAATTAAAAGTTATTAAGTGATTTTATTAAGCGAGAAAGCCTAAATGGAGTTGAAATCAGTTATAATTATCGAGATTTTTGAGAGAAAAAGCAATGATGTCAATGTTTTGATTCCTGTACCATAGTTTATTTTTATAACTGTTGCCAAACGTTTAACGTTAGAAGAAGCTTCAAGTGGCATGCATATGTTAATTAAGTATTTTCATTTATTCATGGAGAACTGTATTCTAAACCAAAATTTATATCACTCTTAGTTTTCATTTTTTCGTACAGGTGATGGAAAAATTATTAAACTTCTTTATTTTCTTCTGTTTCATCATCATAGCTAGTTATTTATATCATGATTTATATGTAACTGTTGTGTTGTTTAATTTTTGCAGCCAAATTGAAAAATTTTCCATGGAAAAAGAAAAGTATTTGAGTAACAAATTTTTCCATGCTAAATTTTGGATAAGCTAGCTGCCCTCTGTGTTGCATGATGATGAGATTAGTCAACGCTTCTGTCAAAACTTTTTTTTCAGCCGTATTCATTTTCAGGATTGTTGATTTGCACAAATTCTCTTTGTAATTATATTTTAGCAGTTGATATATTTTTTATTTTATATCAAAATATTAATTGCCTACAGTTATATTTCAGCTGCAGATGTTTCTCTTGACTTGTTTTATCAAAATATTTAACTGCTTTTAGCTTAATTATTTTTCATCTCATGACAATCAACCTGAAGCCCATATCTCTTGGGTTGATTCGGTCTGATCTGATGTTGGAGTCATATCCAGAGAGATGTACGGGAATGGAGAATTGCCCCAAGGAGTTTTCACACAACGAGGGCAAAGTCTTCTGTGATCCATACTGCTGCTGGAAGCAAGTCGAGGTCAATACTATAGCCTCCGGTTTTGGTTGGTTGGGCCCAGCTTCAAGAGTTATACAGAGGTAGTAATGTTGCCAAGCCTATTATGCCTTTTACTTGGGTGGCCAGACTCTATGCAAGTATTTCATCGGATTCTTTATTATTTTTCTTATTAGAGGATTTTATAGCTGATCAAAATGAAACATTTTGTTCTTCTATGAACTGATCAAGGAGATATTTTATCTGAAACTTATTTTTATTGTAAAATAGTTTGATTACTTTAAAAAATCATAAATCTAAGACTAACATTACATAGTTATTGCAAAAATGGGCATATTTTCCATATATCAGCCAATTTATTCTGTATGAAAGTTTTTATTATTGAATCCTTGTTAGTTTTTTAGTCTTGATGGAAACAGCCAGTGGGGAAGGTTCAAATTAAATTGTTTTATTTGGAAGATCTGGTCACCCTCATTTAGTTCTTCTCAATCTCATTTCCCTCACAAACATTTCTGCAAACCATCACCACTCAATTCTAATGTAATCTAAGGTAGTATAGGAAAGTATAACAAATATACAGAGTATGCGATTTCTCATGTAAAGTGAAATTTGTTTTTTCTAGCAATGTAAATCATTAGAGTAGTAATTTAATTATAGTTTGATTCATTCTGTAGTTATATGTCCAGTTATTATTATGATTGCCTAATTATGTATAGGAACTCCTTTCTCTTGATGAAATTGCTGAAAACAGTCAATACAGTCTGTAAAATAAAGAGACTTTTTGTAATTCCACATAAATTTATTTAAAACAACCTAGGTTTCGTTGCAATTATAAAGAAATTCCACCAAGTAACGCGTGAAGCCATTAATTATGTCAATACAGTCAATTCAGCATAGAGGTAAGTTGAGTTGTTGACACATGTATGTCAATCGCATAGCCTTTTCTAAGGGTTTTCTTCATTTCCACGAACGACATAATACAAATCTACACTGCCATCTATTTTGACCAGATGGTTAGAAACATTCGGTGAGAGACATGAGATAAAAACTTTTTCTGGTGTAGATTTAACCATAATAAATTATTTAAACATGATCTTTACCAATATGACACTACAGAATCTCTAGATAATGGGAGGTATGCATAAAACAGAGTATAAACTCAGGAGTATATACTCTGAGCATGAGCATTTTCTTCGAGGTTATACTTCATTTCGTATGCATAAAAAGCTATGAGTTTAAACTCCAACTTCCCCTCTTTTGCTCATCTTTTGGATTTTATACTCAGCTGGAATGATGAGTCCACCCGATGTAACACGTTAGGCTGCAAAGAAGCCAGTAAGTTGAAGGGTGAATATCTATTATATAAAGCTACGTGGGGGAGAATATTTTATGATGCGTACGAGGTGCTACCCAAAAGTTCTGGGAATTTGTGCTTAAAAAAATTTTTTTATGCTAAGTCCTAATTTCCACCATCCCCTTCAAAGTAGTCCCCTTGGGCTTTTATACAGCATTCCCAGCATTTATTCCATGATGCAAAGCATCCTTGGAAGTCTGCAGGTGTGAGCGTGTTAAGCACCTCTTGCGATTCTGCCTAGATCTCCTCAATCGTGTCAAAACGTCGCCCTTTCAGCCGGAGTTACATTTTGGGGAACAGGAAAAAGTCGCAGGGGGCAAAGTCTGGAGAGTAGGGGGGGATGACTGTCATGTTTCTGGAAGCCAGGAACTACCTAATAACGAGTGATGTGTGGGCAGGCGCATTGTCATGGTGGAACACCCAGTCATTGTGCACCACTTGTCTGGGCGTTTGCGTCAGATGTTCTCCCTTAGCCGCTTCAAAACATCGCAGTAAAACTTTCCATTGACAGTTTGACCAGGTGGAAGGAATTCTTTGTGGAAGATCCCGTCGACGTCAAAAAAAATGATCAGAATGGACTTGACATTGCTGCAAACTTGATGCACTTTTTTCGGCTGCGGTGAATTTGGCGACTTCCACTGTGACGACTGCTGCTTTGTCATAACCATAAACCCAAGATTCATCACCAGTTATGACCTTGGAGATGAAGTTGGGGTCATCTCTAACTTCATTTTGAAGCTCCCTGCAAACAGCAACGCAATAGTCTTTCTGGTCATTGCTCAGCAGTCTTGGAACAAATTTTGCAGTAATGCGTCTCATGTTCAAATCCTCGGACAAAATGCATTGACATGTCCCGTACGACAGTCCGACGATGTCACAAACATCATGGATTTTTCGCCTTCAGTCTGCCAGGATAGCCTCAAGCACTTTTGCGACGTTTTCCGGAGTTGTGCTTGTCGACGGTCAACCAGACCGCTCATCGTCGTCGACAGACATCCGTACGTCCTTGAAACGTTTTACTTTGGCATAAAGCATCATCACCAAATGCTTGTTTAACCATTCTGTGTGTTTCTGCTGCTGTTTTGCAAAGTTTGAAGCAGAATTTGATGCAAATTCTTTGCTCCTTAACATCAGCCATTTCAGTTCAAAACGAATTCGCAGAACCACTCAAACACGACATTACAAAAACGCACAGAACTTGCGAACACATGCACTCAGCTAGCTGCCATGTTGCACACTTATTCACAAAGGATACTGCCAGCACTACCTAGCAGCGAGTGGCCGTACTACAAGCGGTTCGTGTGCACTATTCAAATTCCTGGAACTTTTGGGTAGCACCTCGTGTGTGTGTGTGTGTGTATATATATATATACTAGTAGTTGGTGCTTGCATACTGCAAGCATTTCATCTCGCCTTGAAAAAACATTCATTTTTCAGAAAGACATTTCATCATTACAAATATTTTTTAATTCTAAAGATTTCACCTCCGCAGCGATTTTCGTTTTTCCCTTAGGTAAAAATAATAAACTAAAACAATTCCATAACTTTTCAATTTTAAGAATTTTATACTTTCTACATTATGAGGTACTAATGCTACACATTTTTGCCAAATTTTAAAGTTGTAGCACTTCTAGAAGTAAAATACTATTTTTCTAATTGTTTAAATTTAAATAATTTTTAACGGCCGCCGCAATTCATATATGGTAAAATTGAAATGTTTATTTGTGCAAATTCACTACTCTGTAAATAATTTGAAAATTTCAGCTTCCTAACTCATCCCGTAGTACCTAGACAGTTGTCTAATTGTTTAAACTTGAAGAATTTTTAACTGCCAAACAAATTAAAATATCAAAATTTGTATAATCCCTATTTCGTTATTTTAAGAATTCTACTTATTAAAAAAATTTCAACTCCGTAGCACATTTGGAAATACATAAACCTTGAAAATTTGTTTAAACAATTGCGAATTTTTAGCGGCCGCATTGTTGCACTTTTTCAAGATTTTCGTTTTTTTCAGTCGGTTTTGCACAAAATCCTACCTAAGAAAAAAATTTCGAACCACCAGCTCATCTGGAAGTGCCTAAACATTAGTATCCTCCTATATCCTCCTCCTCCTCCTCTGTAAGAGTCGTCGATATATAATGATATATATATATATATATGAGGATACAAATGTCCAGCCAAAACTACCAGGTCGATTGAGCTGAAATTCTCAGGAATTGTAGGACCTTGGGTGAAACCTTCGTGCCACAATTATGAAATAAAACTTTGCACATGGACAGCTTTATGTTGCACTTGGCAGTGTTCGTAACTCTGAAAGTATCTGGATGTTAGTCCAGCCCAACAGATATATTCGACCACCACATGCAGCTAATATTGTTTATAAAGAATTACTTTAATTATAGAATATAGAAGATTGGAACAGACTGACTCCTACAAATCTCCTGCAAGAGTTTCAGAATACGAACACAATAAAAACCTTCGAAAAAAATTCAAAATTGCAAAACTTCTTAACTTTGGGATATTTCATGTAAAACTCTTTCATTCTAATAAACATCCTGTCAAAAAAATTGTAGCTAGCTACTCAGTTATGTAATTTTTAATGGAAAAAACTAACTCATTCATCGTAGGCTGAAATGCTTGCAGACTGCAAGCACCGTTTACTCGTAACTTTGTATATTCACGAAAGTAGAAATTTTTGACGCATTTCCTGTATTTCATAATGGTCTATGTATCTGCTACATTTTTGTCAAGTAAAAGCGGAAACATTCATCTTTTCCCGCTTAAGTTCAGTAGGCAGAGATTCCTTCTGTAGGTATGCACTACAAATAAACAGTTTTGTCCTGCGGAATTTCTAGCTGTGTTATCGAATCATTTTCGATTCCGAAGTTAACTCAAAGTGAGTAATCACATTCATATAATTGTACAAATATATATTTATTCTCTACCTTTTGCTTGGGCTCCGATGAATTAGATTTGCCATTAAAGAGTCAACTGCCATAGTCATATTGCTATTTAATTTCGAGTTTGCATCTAATTTTTGCGTGATAAACAGATGAGCTCCGATTAATTTCGTAGACTCATTTCATATCAGCATATACCATCACATATGTGCTCTACTAACAAACAACATTTACGCCACAAGTTTTTATGCGCAGCCACCGTAGCTCATACAGACAAAAAACTTTTCAGGTGCTTTCTCTTTCGGGACAGTTGCAACCAATGAAATTGAAATTGAAGAAACGGGTGAAAGTTCATCGACGGTCACAGGTGCAGATTTGGAAAAGGAAACCCCCACAGAGGAGCAATCAACTCCCTCATAGTGGAAACCCCTCCAAATATTCAAAAAAACTTCTCATTTAGTTTTGAGGATAATGAAACCAAAAGGCTAAGTGTTTGTGAGATTCAGCGACTAGTTCTCCTATAACAGCTACAGATACTTCGGCTGAAGAAAGAGAAACTTCTACGTGAGGCCGTTAGTGAAGAGAGACATCATACACGAGTATGCAGAAGGACAAGATTTCTTAAACTTGTAAACCACTTACTGGAAATACTTAATTAAACTGAACTCTTATTTTAGCAAGAGATTGACATTAATAAAAGTTTAAAGCTGTTTTATGAATTTATTTAACCTCTATTGACACTCATTACGTTCATATTATGAGTTATAATATGTAAAAGTTAAAAGAATTCATGCACGATTCTGGACAGTTCCAATCTGCACAAAATACTCCGCCCTCATATGTTGTTGTTTTCCTCTGCAATAATACCAGTGCCATCACCATGGTCATCATCAATTACAAAGTCTTCATCACGTAAATGCTTAGCTATGTTATGCAAAACAAAAAAACTTAGATAACAGATGGAATTTTTTCAGTTTTATCTCTTATTTTATGCTGAAGCACAGGAAATCTTTGTTTCAGTTGGCCAAAACACCGCTCAATTATTAACTTTTCCTTCTAATCCAGTCTATTGTATGAATGCTGCTCAGGAGTGTTGGGATTCTTAAAAGGTGTCATCAGCCAAGGAGCTAACCCATATCCTTCATCTGCCAAAAGCAAACCCGCGGTCTCATTTTCGGCGGTTGTCCTTTGTGTCACTGAATTCCTCCAAATTCTGGCATCATAAACTGCCCCCGGCCAAGAGCAATTGACGGAGGTGAAAGAGCTCCAATTGCTCACGAAAATTTATATTTCACTTGCCACCGAGTGTTCGCATCGTACATTTCTTCGGCAGTCATGGGAAACCAAATTCACAAGTGAGCCTTGTCACATATTTTCTTGCCCACAAAAGAGACACTTCTACTTACTGAGGACTGATGAATGCCTATGTCCTCGGCCACATCAGCCTGAAATCCTGGATCTCCAACAAATGCTCTCATTTTCTCTTCATTCTTCACTGCTTTTCCTCTCCTTTCCATATGTTCTCCAAGGAAGTAGTTGGAAAGCCACGAAATATTTTCGGAATTAAATCGGCATAGTTCTTTACAGTTCCTAACAGGTACACGCCTCCATGAATTACACATTTTTCGACGTTGAAAATTGTCGACAGAAACGCCCATAAGCTCCGCCATTTGAACAAAGAACATTCGCTATGGAAGTGAATCTCCTACTGACCACAATCCAAAGATTCTGAGTATAAACTACCGCGGTGAGTATATACTTGGTTTTATGCATACGGCGGACTGCATCCTGCCTCTTGAGTATATACTCCCAACTGAGACTATACTTCAACTTTTTATGCATACCGAATTGAGCATATACTTCAAAATTTGTGAGCAGAAGTATATACTCCGCTTTATGCATACCACTCAAGGTCTGACCTTAAACTTATCTGACCTCCTGAGGTAACCTTGACAGCCCAACATGTAGAGAAGATTGCTGTTAGGGAGTATATCATATTCTTCACAAGTTCACTTTACATCTATCTTGTCTTGTTTACTTGTTTATTGCAACCCTACTCATGCAGCAGTTTTCCAATGAATTTATGAGTGATGCATCGAGTTCATGTCACCCCTGCATCAGTTGAGTCACACACAAAGCAGAAATATTCATGTACATTAATTTTTTCAAGTGGGTTGAATATCTTCTTGAGTAATACCTGTTTGGGTGTACAGTACTTGCAATGTTATTCAGTTATGGCTTCTTTTAGGCATCTTTGGAAAACAAAGTCCTGGTGTTATTTATCTTAAAGAAAAAAAGTTACTGCTTTTACGCTTATCAATGCACCAAACTAATAATTTTGGCTCATAGATACAAAACAGAAATTGTGATGGCTTACAATAATACTATAGGAGGCACTGACACATTCAGTGAGCTACGCTGTACTGAGCTGCTATAAAGCAATAATTTCATTTTTATGCTTCAACATCAGCCATAAGATGGCATGTCAAATTTTCTTGTATGATTTTCCATTGTCTCTTACTAAACATTTTTCATAAATATGATCATATTTCAATTTTAAGATAAGAGTCTGAAAGTAATATTACAAGAAATTCTTGGCAAAGATACAAGCAGTTTCAGGGTTAAGCTGCAGAAAAATTACAGCAAAAAGCAAGATGTAATTCACGATCACATAATAAAGACCTAATAACTAAAACTATGTTAAACTTGTCACAGAGCCATCTGTGATGAACATATAGTTGCCTTGTGCAAGAGGTACTCGGAATGATTTGGCCATGTTCATTGCATTAGAAAGAAGGCATTGTTATTAGCATTCCAGTTTTTTTCATTTCACCACAGAAACAATTTAAATTTTCTTATTTTTGAAACTGGAAAAAAGGACTGAATCTTTAATGTTCCATTGATTGAATTTGTGGCCAATTATTTTTATGTTCTTTGAAAGATTTAAATGAAATATTGCCCGAGTTTCAGTTCTAATATTTCTATTTCATCTTCATTTAGGGTTTACTGGAATCAACTTTCACGATAGGCAAGTATATTAATTTCAGTTAATTCAAAAATAATATGGAATCCCATAGATTCTAGTGCAGGGATGGCAAATACATGGCATATGTTCCCAAGAAGGCATGCATAAGATTTTACTTGGCATGCATAAGATTTTACTTGGCATGCATAAACTTGTATTTTCTTTGTAGAAAATGAAGTGTCTTAGAGGAGTAAACTAGGGACATGCGAAAAAATTATGATGATATTCACATTACTTTCTTGGGATACAACACAAAAATCAATGGCCATCCCTGTGCTAGTGTGTGTGTTTTTCACAAAAAAAATAAGTACATCGTTCTAGGGTTGATGGCAAGCAGAGAAGAAGTGGTACCAAGTTGGAGAATTTAATGATGGAAGTTTTGTTAAAATAAATGTCAATGGGAGATCAATATGGAAAACTATTTAAGCCTCCTAGAGATACTATTCCAAAGAAAATGATTGGTGGAGAAAGTAATGAATGATGGAAAAAAGAATCACCAGTGAAAGCTGTTTAATGAATAATATTTAAAAGTCATTGTAATGAACTAGATTTGCATCTAAATGTACCTAGAAGCTCTTATAAAAAGAAACTTCATTACAAAATCACTTTAAATGATCTTTTCAACTTTTTATTAGTACATAGTACAGGTTGAATAAATTTTTGCCAAATTTATATATATGTTATAAAATCAAACTGTACAATTCACACCACATAGTAATGACAAGAGTAACAAATGCCCATTATTCTGAAGTTAGTTTAAAAAACTACTTTAATTCTCGTTTTACCAAATTGCATATTTAACTTAATTTGTACTTTCTCCATATACGTAGCATAGGGGAAAGTATTGTATTCATGAAAAAAATCAACTTCAAGATTTCAACAGAAATATACGTTTTGAGGTCCCCTGAACACGTTTTGACCATTTTCTCGATTCTGTGTGTATGTGATAGCTTTTTGTGGGTGCTCTAACTCAAAAACTATTAATCAGGTCTGCGCAAAATTTTATGTTTGACATTTATATAAAAGTCAGAAGAACTGATTAGTTTTTGGTAAAAATTGGTCTACCGGAAGTGGGTGTTTACTCTTTTCACATCTGTCATTTTGAAATATTTGCTTTAATATTTGGTAAATGTAAAAATGTATTGGAATAAAGGTTGTAAGAAATTTAGTTTTCTACAACGTGTGTTTGAAACATTTTTCCATATAATGCATTGCTTAAGAGATATCTTATATTTTAGCTGCCACCACCATGGCACCTACCGATGACTATTGTTACCGATTGACGCTTAGTTACATCTTAGTAACGCTCCAATTTCTTTTCTTAATTGTTGGAGCTTTGTGGCTATAGCCAATATCAGGAGGCTGTGGGTTGATTTTATTTCTGTTCTTTCTAGTCTAAAATTTTCTCGCAGTTTCTTAAAATATTTATTGTTATGTAACCTATATGGAATTTTAAGAAATATTACAGATATGGAGAAAGTCATGTGGTGGCCACTGCAGATTTTTAGAACATATAGTTATGCTATGCAGTTGGTGAAAGGAGCTTATCATCAGTGCTGTTATTATGCCTATTGAAAATTAAGTGTGATAAGCTGAAATTGATATAATCTACCACAAATGCCCGCATATGAAACGCACTTCCATGGTATCAAATGTTTGGCCTCGACTTTTATTAATCGTGATGGCAAAGGCTAACGTTATTGGAAAGTGACGACGCTTCATCTCGAACAGAAGCTCAGTATCGCCTGTCAGTGTCGCATTGAATTTAGGAAGTATAACAGCTCGGCCTTTATTACTTCTGGTCGCAATCGTGCATTCAGTGGTGTATAATTGTTCCCGGAGTCGAATCCGGGACTTTTTCCCAGATGTTTGATTTTTCTAGAGACCACCTCATGGGGGTTTAATGATTGTGAAAGTTTCAGCTCTTAATTCCATTGGGAAATGTCCAAAAATACCAGGACAGACAGACACTTCAGAATTATTATATAAGGATTTTAAATTATTTAAAAAAGCACTTTTATATAGCCCTGCAAAGTTTTCAGTGCTTTTCTTATGGGTGTTTAAAATTGGACTTGGGGGTCAAAAACACCTCTTAAATATAACTTTTTCTGGAACTTTGGATGTTTTCCAGAGGTTGTACCCAATGACCCAACTTAATGCCAAATTTCAGCTCTGTAGCACTTTTAGAGGTACCTTAGATTTTTATTTACAATGCTTTAAAGAAAATGTTGACATATAGAGGTTAACGCTTTATTATATAGTATGGTAATTTAAAACCAATTGCCGTATATTTCATTGTTAAAAATTTGTCTTTTCTAATTAAAAACAAATTTGTATGCCAATTTGGCACAGATTTGAATTTATTCTTAAATAAGGGACGCAATAGACATTGTACAAACTTACTCATATATGTATGGTCGACTGTGTATGTTTATATAAGAAAATGCTTATAAATCAAAGTTAACCATAGTTTAGTGTGTATTTTAATGCCACTGGTCGATATTTAGCAATTTTATGGGATATATGGCTTAGTACGTATTATTTGTGACACCAGGCTGTATGATTGGATGGATTTTAATCAAAATCCTTTTAGCCATTTCTGAGTAAATCAAATTTTGTTTCAAAATATCCTAGAATAAAGTACCCTTAATTTTTGCACAATATCGTTCATCTCTTCTGAGTGTCTATTATGAATGATATTATCCACAAATATCATTCGATTCAGTTTAACTGTTTAGGCTGTAATAAGATTTTTAGTGGATTGCATCATAGGGCTTGGGTAAGGTAGCTTAGCATAAATTCTAATGCCACTGGACATCATATAGTGATTTCAAGAGATATATGGCTTACATAGTATTATTTGTGACATCAGGCTCTACAATTTGATTGATTTTAATCGAATTCTTTGTAGCCATTTTTGGGTAAATAAAATTTTTCTAAAAATCGCCAACTATTAACTACCCTTAGTTTTTGAGCAATATCATTTTTATGAAAAAACAGTCTGCAAAAGATTGGGTCCTAGAACAGCAAACAGACCGACAGACAGACGGCATGGCGAAAACCACTTTTATGGAGTCAGGGACACCTAAAACGTGTATTTCCATCAAAATCTCGAAATGGAATTTTTTCACGATAACAATACTTTCTCAATATACTACGTATATGAGAAAGTAAAAATGAGAGCTTCATTTGGTGACACAATATTAAAAAGTGCATTTTATTTATTGAGGTTTAATTGTAATTATAACTTTAAAATTCTTTGTAATCTTAGTAATATAATTATCTAATATATGAAAGAGAATGTTTGTGTGCTAATAACTCAGACACCATAAGAGCCATCAAATTCAAAAGTTTCATGGGCCATACTATGGACCAAGGGAAGGTTTTAGTCTAGGTTTGTAGACCATGAGGTATCTCATACCCTGTGGGGTCAACGAAATACTATTTCCATAAGAATGCATGGGAAATGGTGTGGAGAAACCCCAAAATACCATGCAGCCCTTCACTGATATGGATATAAATATACCTAAATGTTAACTTACGATCACAAGAAATGGCTTATTTTATGCACGAAAGACGGAATATTTTTAATCTGTTCATGTTTTGTCGTATTACATGTTAAATCGCTCGAAATTATCCTTTAAGCGCAAAATTTATTAACATTTTACAGGCGGCAACAAAACTAAATTTCTCAATTCTTGTCCTCTTCAAAAAGAGATAGCCACATAAACATTAATGCATCACACCATGGTGCGCCATAGAGGAAGAATAGCTAACGCCAGGATAAAGGGTGCAAATGGATTAAATAAAGTCTATGAATACTTTTAAAGTGAGTCAAATGATTTTTAAGGAATATTAGAACATTGTTATCCTTTATCATTGAAATACTGAAAGATTTATCGCAACATAAATTGAAACATCTACTTACATTTGTTCGGTAACCAAGATGTTGTTTATTTTTACATTTTGGTTAATAGTATCAACATAATCCACATAATTTTATTGTTGCTTTAAAGGCTTCGGTCCATCTATTCATGTGGATATTAAGCAAGATAATGCGTAATTATATTAATGGTAAAACTTTACAATACAATACATAAAATAGTAAATGTTAATGTAAACATCGCTTGCATAATTAAGGAATGGGGAACAAAAATTCAGGGCTTATGGTGCACTCAGAGTAATTCCTATTTTAATAAAACTGCTCAATTACACCAAATATTCTTGGAAAAGCAGTCTGCCTTGATTATATGATGAATTTGCCATTGAGATACACCCACGAGCACAAGCCTGACTACAATTTTTCAATGGTTTCTTTAGGTGGTAGTTAAAATTCCATGTGAACCTCTTCTCTGAATAACACATTTGAGAAATTTGGGGGCACCGACAGCGCAGGGCCCCAAGAAATAAAAATCATTTGTTACTTAAGAGAAAACACTTTCCCGGGCAAAGCCGGGTAACTCCAGCTAGTATGACATAAAGGAAGTTATTCAAAGTTAATTTAAAAACCATTTTCATACTCTTACACGCGTTAGGTTTGAAATCCAGTGACTATTAGCTTATAATATAAACATACTGCATTACTAAAAAGGGCCCTCCAGACATTTCTGATTTCTCTCTAATGCTCAAAAATATTTCTTCTGGCATTGTTATGGCATTATAGATCACACAAATGGTGAAAATTTGTAACTTTGCATCTATAACCATCTGTTCAGAATTTTAACTTGGAACTTTTTAAGGCCCCCTCGGGGGCCTCACCGTTTTCTCCAAAAAATTTCTTTGGCAGCATAATTAATAGCATCATAGTTCACGTACACCCTGCAAATTTCAGTGTTATATCTCTTGCCATTTGCTTGCTATTTTCATTTAATTGATTGCACAAACAGACATAATGAAAACATTAGCGTGTTTATGGAATAAAAAATAAACTTCATTTTCTCAGGTATGTTGTTCCTGTCCCGAATTCATATCTGAATTTTTACTAATTTAAAAATGCAATTTTATAAAACTCTTTGCTGATTTTCATGCTTTACTAATGAAGGGTAGGAATAAAACAATGGGGTCAGAAAAACAACCGAAAAATTAAATTTTTAAATTTCAGGTCTCTAGTTCTTCTAGATGTACCTTAGCTTTTATATCCTCCAATATCTTATATCCTATGTAAGAAGCTGCTATTTATGATAGATAAGTGATAAGTTTTTTTATTAATTACATTGGCTTTGAAAATTTTAAATGTTCATTGTGAAAATGCAGTTTGATCAATAAATTCCTTCTTTTTCGTGGAATGGATATTAGTGATTAATCTAGTAAATGTTTATTTTACAAAAAATTTGTATGATAAGCAGCTAGTAAAAGATTTTAAAATATTTATTCCAAATGATACCCGACTGTTTTTAAACTGAGTTTCTCCTGTTATTCATCAATTTTATATAAATACTAGCAGAAGTACTCGGACATTGCTTGGGTTTAAGGTTAACACAAATAATTAATGCCACGTATACAGAAACACTCTTAAGTATGAAAAAGTTGCAAGTTATTTGACTCGATTCAACGTTGTTTGGGTTTCTGATTCAATATTGATAATAAAATTTTATTTGAGTGTTAATCATTCAACCTTCTATTACATAACAGTCCTGTATTAATACAATATATGAAATTTAGCGAAGATTCTTTTAACAAAAAAACTTCAAATTATGACAGTGAAGAGGGAAACTATGAAAAACAGGAATTTCTCCATGAAGGCCCGGGTGGGATTTATTTGGATCATACATCACATTTTCTTGCCAATTTAAGTAAAGTTGTCTTCACTGGCACAATTCGATTAAATAATTAAGGGTATATGTTTGGGCTGGGGGAATTTCCCATTGAAGAATTTCAGCTCGCGATTTCAACACCAGCGAAGACCCATTGCAGACATAAGACTTTGCATTTCTAGCAAAATATATGTACACCACGAGTGAGTTGAGCTCACTGTCAAAGATAATGAACTTTTTGAGAACCAATCTTGCGAATTTGATATGTGACTTCCATTAATAAACGCTAATTTTTGAAACTAAACACAATTTTTTTTAATTATTGAGTAACTCAGAATTTTTTTATACTTTGTTAATTATATTACACCCAACTTAATAAAATATTAATTATTTTGATGCAGGCAAATGTTTCAAGTTTTGAACTGTGTAGATTTGACATTTCTAATGAAATTATTTTTAATTTTTACATTTTTCTCTACTTTTTCTGCAATTTTCACACTATATACCTTAAAAATATGCCTCTTGCATTTATGAAGTCATTTTCACATATAGCTTGCGCTAATCTTTATCTCACAATACCAACAATGCTATTGACAGAAGTTTGTTTATTTACGTTGCCATGTTAAAAATAACAAACTCGCATACCCAGTTTTCCTAGTTCAAGAAGTCGGCAACAATTGGATATACATGACAACCATAATTTTTTGATTAAAAAATGTTGAAATTTTGCTGTTAAAAGTGTAATTTAGGAAATCTTTGATCCGTATTTAAAATTCGACCGTAGGAAAACAAAACTTCATTCATTTCTGCATTCCTGGGTTCAAGTCTGAAACTCGTACTAGGGTTATTAGTAATTTTAAAGTCCAAATTAAAATTTGTCTACACTCATTCCCGTGTTATTCAAATGGGAAAAATTAGAAGAGAAAATATTTTAAAAAATTAAAAGCGTCAAACAAATCAGTTTAAAAACCCTACTACACCACCTTTCTCCGCACTGTGATTAAAGTGATACCTTTCTCTTGCTTCTACGTTCTCAAGTTATAGAATCACACACAAACACTTTTATAGATATATAAGATTGTTTCCAATAAAGTACAAATGTTTGAAAATTTTGTTATTTTAAAAAAGTTGTGAAAACCAATGAGGTTTGTTTTAAAATTTGTTCTTATTTTCTTTGAATGCATCTGGTATTAGAAACATTTTTTCTTCATTATCTAAAGAAGTTTTCTGCTTTCTTCCATTTTCTGTTGCTTTTTTATATTTGGTGATGGACATTATTTAACTAAACATTAGAATATTTATATATTATTTCCTTATTTTAAAATAATGTTTTCTATCTTGAGTCCTATTTTAACTTTATAGTAAATGCTTGTTTTATTTTATTTGACAATTAATGTTTTAAACATACTATAGCTGAAATTACGTCTATAATGAAAGTAGTTCATTATTTTTTACAAAACTTGTATTAAGTTCTCTTCAGCAAAGTATAACTACAATACACTTGAAATAATTAAATGCAGTGAATGACCACCAAATACTATTCTTATGTTAATTTAATCCATTTATAAAATTTTTATCAAAGCTGTTTAATCTTGAACAGATTGAAAGGGATTGTAAATTTAACTGTCTCATTCCAGAGTTTCCGTTCCATTTAAACATTTATTGCTCTTATTTGTTCTCAAGTTTATAAAAGCATCATAATAATATTTTGATATAATGCACAATAAGTGGGCACTACTCTTCTGAGAGATAAAAATTTCATGTCAATAAATCCCCATAGTTGAAAAAAAATCTGATGTGGCCACCACATGACTTTCTCCATATCTGTAATATTTCTAAAAATTCCAAATAGGTTACATAGTAATAAATATTTTAAGAAACTGGGAGAAAATTTTAGACTTGACACGAACAAAAATAAACTCAAACCATAGCCTTCTGATATTGGATATAGCCACAAAGCTCCAACAATTAAGAAAATAAAAAGGAGTGTTACTATGATGTAACTAAGTATCAATTGTTAACAATAGTCGTCGATAGGTGGCAGCTAAAAATATAAGATATCTCTTAAACAATGCATTATATGGGAAAATGTTTCAAACAAAGGTTGTAGAAAATTACATTTCCTACAACTTTTATTCCAGTACATTTTTACATTTATCAAACATTAAAGCAAATATTTCAAATTAACAGATAAGTGACAAGAGTAAACACCCACTTCCGGTTGTGACCGATTTTTACCAAAAACTAATCAGTTCTTGTGACTCTTATAAAAATGTTAAATAATTTTGCGTTGACCTGATTAATAATTTTTGAGTTAGATCACAAACACACACACACAGACATCATCAAGAAAATGGTCAAAACATGTTCAGGGAACCTCAGAACGTGTATTTCCGTTGAAATCTCGAAGTCGATTTTTTTCACGAAAACAATACATTCCCCTATATTACATATGGAGAAAGTATTACAGCAAATAAAAAATTATTAGTGTATGGATCAAATATTGTAAAATCATCAATCATTCTTAAATTTTACCTCTATTTTCTACTTATAAAATGTTATTAATTATAAAAAGAGATGGATTGAATATTTTGCTGTAATTATGTATTTTTTATTTATGAAGATTTTGTATTAAAACTATTATTTCTTTTTAATAACTGTTGAGGTTGAAAGGGTTCAGCTTCAATTGTAGCAGTTTTATAAAATGTAGAAGATATTTTTTAATATGTATAAAATATTTTGTGTTGTAAGCTATTGCTGTTACCTAGGTGGCTATTTAATTTTGTCATTTATATGCTGTGTGAATTTGAACTTATTTGATGAAATTTTATTTGTTTAGTCATTGCTAGTCAATACCTTAGAGTAGCAGTAAAGTGTTTCATGATCTTAATTTTTGATTGCCTGCTTTAGCTTGACACTAGTCCCCACATAACGTAGAAAATAACATTATTTTAATTATTTTGCTTTTTTACTATAATGTAGGTAATTTTGTTTAACCAATATTCCCTTAATTCATGGCATAGTGTACAGGTTAAGGAGACAGGTTCAATTTACTGTTTATTCCCATATGAACTTGGAACTTGGCCTTTTATCATGTATTGAATGAAATATTTTTCTGTAAGTAAACTTTAAATTTCTCTTTTCAGGCATGTTAAAAAGCTTTGTAGAATAGTAGATGTTTCCTAAAGTTATTGAGCATTAATGTTGTGTTCTGACTGCTGTTTGAAAATGTGAAGCTAATGCTGCCTCATGTCTACCTATATTGCACTACCCCTCCACAAAGGAAATAGTTTCTATTTTGCACCCTTTCTCTATTTAATGGTTTCGGTTAAAATTATGCCACAAGAAGAGAGTGAGAACAAATAAATATTTTTTTTAAATTTGACCGATTGAAAATGAGTAGTTACCTTCTAGTGAAATTCAAATTATTTGGGCATGCAGCAGAATCAAATGCCAAAATACAACACTTGCACCCAACGAAATGAAAACTTATGTGAAGGGTTAAAAATAGTGCATTTATTGTTTTTGCATGCCATGTATAAAAGCACTCGTTGTGATTTAATTGGGAAACATTTTATAAGAATGTTAATAATTTTTTCAGTTATTCAGTGCATTTTGAACTGTTTTTATTGTTATTATTTATACCAAAAGGATAGTAGAATAAATCTATAAAATTCATTTCAATATAAATTTTTGCATAAAATCTTAGAAACATTTTTTGCTCATATGCAACCATAATTCTTTATCAGAGATTTTGTTGTTCTGCCACAGTCAACATATTTTTCTTTGTTGAAATGATTACAAAGAATTATACTAATTTCATCAAATAATCTCAACTTCCTTCTGGCTAAGACTTACATTTTAGTGTTTAAATCTCTTAAATTGGAAGTTCTAATTCAAACTGTAAATTTGAAATATTTTCATTGTTTGCAATTTCATCATTTTTTTCTGTCTCCATGTCTGAGTGTAAGCCTACTATAATTGATAAATTTCAGAAAAATGTTGATTTTCCTTTTCGTTGAATAAATTTATGTGGTTGTTTACTCAATTCAATTGTTCGACATGAAAGTGCAAAGAGATTGATGATAAAGAAAACATTTAGCTTAATATAACACATTAGCTGAAATGCCCGGCTTCGCTCGGGAAAGTTTTCTTTTAAGTAGCAAATTATTTTTATTGCATATTGTATTGTAAAGTTTTACCATTAATATAATTACGCATTATCTCGTACTTAATATTCACGTGGATAGATGCACCAAAGCCTTTAAAGCAGCAATAAAATGATGTGGATTATAGCAATACTATTAGCCAAAACATAAACAATAGACAACATCTTGGTTACCAAACAAATGCAAGTAGATGAATCGATTTATGTTGCTATAAATCTTTCAATGTTAATGGTAAAAGATAACAATGTTCTAATATTCCTTAAAAATCATTTGACTCGCTTTAAAATTATTTATAGACTATATTTAGACATGACTCCATTTGTACCCTTTATCTTGGCGTTGGCTATTCTTCCTCTATGGTGCGCCACGGCGTGGATTTTCCTTGCATTAATCTTTACGTGGCTATCTCCCTTTGAAGAGGACAACAATTAAGAAATTTAGCTTTGTTGCCGCCTGGAAAATGTAAATAAATTTTGCACTTTAAGGATAATTTCGAGCAATTTAACATGTAATACAATAAAACATGAACAGAATTAAAATATTGTCTTTCTTGCATAAAATAAGCTATTTCTTGTGATCATAAGTTAATATTTAGGTATATTTATATCCACATCAGTGAAGGGCTGCATGGCATTTTGGGGTTTCTCCATGCCATTTCCCATGCATTCTTATGGAAATAGTATTTTGTTGACCCCTTGGGGTATAAGAGACCCAATGGTCTGCAAACCTAGACCACGTTCCATAGGATGGCCCATGAAACTTGAATTCGATAGCTTCAATGGTGTAAAAACATATAAAGAACATATATACATACACACACACTCTCTAAAATATTTATAAAAGTTCATTGTTGGCTGAAATGATATACTATGTCTTATAGCTCTTGTTAAAATGTAAATATCTTGAATGCTCAAGACTAAACTTTTTGCTTGGAGAATGCTGTGTGAAGTAATACATATTTTTATAATTTTTATATACAAAAATTTTCAGGTTTTCATGACTTCTTTGCTGAGAACATCATGCAAAAACTGTTTCATGGGTTTTTATGTGACATATCACCACATAATAGTTAAGACACCTGTTTTTTTCTCTTTTTACCCTTTCAGTCATTGAGTATGGGCCTCTTGAGATCTGACTATCTACTCAATTGTGCCACTGATAACATTAAGCAGGTTGAGATCAATACTATTGCATCAAGCCTTGGTGGTATAAGTGTGCAAATCACAGACATGAATAGGTAGGAGAAACTTTTTGGTAACTATTAAAAGAAAGGGTGTAAATACTTTTTTGTAGATAATCTTTTGCTTTTGATCCTTTTGCAATTATTGCCTTGTCATGTTAAGATATAATCTTTGTTTGTTTACCTAAGCATGTGGTTTTCTGTCTTTAATGTTTGGATTGAGAATTACTTCAACAGTTGGTTTTCATGTTTTGGCCTCACTTTATTTGTTTTTATTAATGCCAACCAAATTAGTGCTTTAATGCTTATTAATTAGTTTTGCTGCTTATTATGCTAAATTTGGAGAATGTTTTCTAGTAACTAATGCTTCCTATTGTAATATATTATAGCATAAGAGCAATTTCCAATTTTTTAAATTACCATTTATTCAATAGAAATATCTACTGATAATTAATATTACTCAACACGGGAAACCTCACCAGGCCCAGACACTGGTAGGATTCTTGATTCGGTGGGCGGTGGTGCATGGCCGTTCTTAGTTGGTGGAGCGATTTGTCTGGTTAATTCCGATAACGAACAAGACTCTGGCCTGCTAACTAGGCATTGGAATCTATTAAGCTTCCAATGTAGCAATCTTTTTAGAGGAACAGGCAGCTCCTAGCCGCATGAGATTGAGCAATAACAGGTCTGTGATGCCCTTAGATGTTCTGGGCCACACACGCGCTACACTGATGGAATCATCGTGTCTTCCCTGGCTGAAAGACCCGGGTAACCCGCTGCACCTCCTTTGTGCTAGGGGCTTGCAATTTTTTCCCATGAACGAAGAATTCCCAGTAAGCGCGAGTCATAAGCTCGCGTTGATTACGCCCCTGCCCTTTAAAGTTATAATTATTAGTTCAAGTATTTTGTGTTTAAATCAAACAAAATTCATAAAATAATTCGTCTCTATTATATGCCAAGGAAAAATAACATTTTGTAGGTAAAATTCATTGCAGAAAAATTGCTTAGTAAGATGACTATTATCTCGAATGAGATTCTTACCCCCTTGCAGGTGTTATATTATTTCAAAATTTATATTTTGACTAACAAGGACAGGTTGCAAAAATTGGTAAATGGATTTTAACGGAACTTTTACAGATAAAAATTTATCAAAAATAAGTAGATACGTGTTTTGTATTTTTGTCCCATTCTGCCTCGTTTTCGAGAAAATAATATTTTAAAAACGTTATTTTTCACTGATTTCAATATTCAGATACACATAAGCCTAACGTATGAAAGTAATCCATTGCGCTTTTAATTCTTCATAACTTTTAATCCATACGAGATAACACAGTGAAAATTGTTACGTAGGTGCATTTAGCAAGCCATAAGATTTTGGTGCTTTAAAAATTTTTATCAAAGACATCTAGCGTTTAAAAATGAAAAAAAAATTCCATTAGAAAATACTTTAAAGATTGAGTTTTCATAGTGCAGGCTATCGTTCATTTGCTTATATAAATTCGACAAATTAACACAAACACAAAGGCATCTGTTGGACACATCAGATTTTTAAAACATGAATTTATGCCACTTTCAATAATTAGTCAATAATATGCCTTATCATAGGAAGAACATCAAGTTTATGATGCTCCAAATTCATGCACAGGTATCAAAAATTAAATTAAAATTACAGATAACACAATAAAATAAACAAAATTAATAACTGATTATGAATTAGAGCATGAATTTTAATAGCATCCTGCCTGCTATTGATTTCCCTACTTTCTTGGATTAAATAGGTGCTGTTCTGGAGCCTACTAATATACAATTTCACTTGCCTATTAAAATAGACATCATATAGTTGACAGAAGGGTGTGCATCTCGGAGGAATGACTTTCACCTTATGCTGACGATCTCCATCTTTGTTAGTGAATTTGCCGTGAATGACGCCAATGTCTGTCTGATCTCCCCAAGAATCTAAAATTAACAAAAATTTATTATTCCTGACATATTTCTTAAGGACATTATCAACGTAGGAATGGAAATGTCCGGCTGTCATTTTTCCAGATTTTGGTGCTGTTACAAATAAGTTCTTATGTTGATTCATCCAGCTCTCCTCCTGTGTTTTATCTCATGGTCCAAAGTCACCCTTTGGTTCCTGCATGCATAAAAATACATGTAGTAGCAACTTTCCTGACGCATGATGGAGTATTGAGCAGTGTAAGAATGCGTGATTTAGTTTTTTTCTCTAATATCTACTTCTACTGCTTTTTCTTCCCTCTATGTTAAGGTACGATTTACATAGCCCCTGTATTCACATCCAGTTTGATCAATATTAATTACTAAATCGGGATAGTAACGTGCAATTAAATTATTTATGCACTTGGAGCGATTTTCAATGTTTCTTCCAAAGATATTGTACCTTTGTTTGTTACATACCACGTAACTTTTCGTTGACGAATTTTATGAACTTTTTAAAATTTGATCACCCAACTTCGCGAAGCTGAAAATTGGAAATATTCACATAAATGTTGTAATGAAGCTGCCGATGCCCATTCTTTCAGCATTCTTGTGGTAACCAGGTCTTTTCTCTCCCTCGCTTCATTAAACCTATCAAAGGTCCATTTTTCTATCATTTTCAACTTTTCGAACCTCGTTCCACCTTTTTCAACATCTTTGTTCCATGATATTAATTGGTCCTTTTTCTTCATCATGCTGGCTCCGTTATTCTGTAAGGTCTGTAAGCTCCAATTAGAATGTTCCCGCACCAACTTTATGATTTTAAGTTTTACGTCCAGCGGGACAACTTCGTATTTTCTTTTATTATTGCTCTGTCCATACCCTGTTCCTTGAGATGAGACTATTGCAGATTTTGATGACTCCGTGAAGTCCTCGTCAGATGATTCATCCAGTGTATGTTTCTGGTTCGATTTCATCCTCACGTAACAATTCCGCCTCTTCCTAAAGTGACATTTCTCCAAAAGCTGCACTATTACATCTCTCATGGCATCGTCTAAAAGCATTGTTTTATGGGACATACTTTCACTGACAGTTTCTCTGATGATATTCATTGCATGCCATTGGTAACTTCCTGGCTCTTGTTAAACAGTTTGCCATTTGATCAATTTTCATATTTCTATGGATTGTAACACATTATGTTATTATATACTGATAAATTTTAACACTTTAAAACCTTACACTGATATAAATAAATAGTTTGTTTTACAAACTATTATTGTTAGTGTTAAAACTAACTATTATTAGCAACAGAGGTATTGTTGCAGTCCGCTTATAAAAACGGCATGATGTTGTGGTAAGAGTATTAGTTTAACAATAACATTGTAAGTTAGGAAGCGAAGTGTTAACTTACAATTAGTAAATACTATATACATAATACCAATACTGTTTTCTTTACGGTTCTGCAAAATAGTCTCGTTATATGAAATACTGTTATCCATGTTAATAAATTAAAACCACATATTATGATCAAGTTTTTTCTTTGGATTTATCAGAGAGCAATTATTTTTGTTCATATTTTAATTTTGTTTATTGTAATTATTTTATTGTGTTATTTGTAATTTTAATTTAATTTTTGATACCTGTGCGTGAATCTGGAGCATAATAAACTCGATGTTCTTCCTATGATAAGGCATATTATTGACTAAATATTGAAAATGGCATAAATTCATGTTTTAAAAATCTGATGTGTCCAACAGATGACTTTCTTCATGTAAATAAAGTGCAATCTGGTCTCTTACTTAAATATATGTATAAATAAATGTAAATTTTATCCAGCCTGGATCCATTTTACCCTATCTAAATATTCTACCAATTAGGACAGTGTGCCATTTGAGGTGATGACATCAGCATTAGTCATAAAATGGGAACTTCCTTTTATATAATATATTAGCGTAAAATCCTGTTGAATTTCAACGGGAAATCTAGAAGGGTAATTTCTTATTATGTATTTCTAGCGAGGGGGAGGAAGAGGGAAAGGAACATGGATTAAAACAACAAGAAGTCCTCGGGGTTTAACAATGTCATTGTCATCAAGGTATTAATTGTTAATACTTCAAATTTTGTCTATTAATGGGAATAAACGTGAAGTGCGAACGATTTCAAACCGAAGACGAAAAAAGACTGTAAGAATAAGAAATCTTGATCATTCTTCTTTAAAACTATGCAGGTCCGAAGTTTGTATGTTAATTTTTTTAATTTATATAAGCAAATGAACGATAGCCTGCACTATGAAAACTCAATCTTTAATGTATTTTATAATGGAATTTTTTTTTTCGTTTTTAAATGCTAGATGTCTTTGATAAAAATTTTTAAAGCACCAAAATCTTACGGCTTGCTAAATGCACTTACATAACAATTTTCATTGTGTTATCTCATATGGTTTAAAAGTTATTAAGAATTAAAAGCGCGATAAATTACTTTCATACGTTACGCACGTTAGGACAAAAATCCAAAACACATACTATCTGCTTATTTTTGATAAATTTTTATCTGTGAAATTTGTTAAAATCCATTTACCAATTTTCGCAACCTCTCTTTGTAAGAAAATTAATTAATAAAGCTGTATTGTAACTAATGGAAAAATAGTTAAATATATCTTTAAAGTTATTAAGTTTAGTCCTTGTTTGGATGCATGTTATTTGATTTTAATTTTTAAGAAAAAATAAGTTTCACTGTACAGCTTTAGGTGTGTCACTGCATTCCTATTTTTTGTGGTTATTATTTTTCCTTAGAGAAATTATTCTTTTCATGCATTGTTTTAGCTTCAAAACTTAACTAATAGATGATAGAAGCAATATAGTTCAAAATGTGGCTAAATGTAATACTTGGGAGGTCTAATTTTATTTTATTGAAAGGTATTATATAAAAAATAATATAGGTACTTTATTTTTGAAGCCGTCCTAATATCATAAGAATGAGACTCAGTATTTTATCAAGGGGAATAATCTTACCGTCTCTTAATATAAATAGTGTTCTGCATATCTGCAGGTTCAGGTGCTCCTCCACCTTTCTCTATCCTGTGCCCTTCTCTTCATCTCCCCATACCCTCTTCCCTCCCTTAGAATATCCAACATCTTAATTCTTCTTCTTCCTCTTTTCTTTCTTCCCTACACTGTTCCTTCGATAGCATCCTTCAGTAATCCCTCTCTTCTTAATACTTTAGAATATTTTGAAATAAATTTGTAATATTTACATTTAAATAGAGAGACTTGGATTTTTGTTGTGATTTATATGTGCATTATTATGGGTGATTATTTTTATTTTTGATCAAATAAAATTTTACTGCATTGACTATATAAGTTTTTAGACTATTACATAATTCGTATTGTAAAAATATAGCAAGATTTTTCCATTATCACCTTGTGCTTTTTTGGTGCTAAAACTTTTTTTGACATGTAAATTATGATTCATGTTTTCATTGAAAATTAAACTACATTATTTACAAATTTTTAAACTAAGTTTTTAATTAATATTTAAGAAAATAAAATTTGAATTTTATATTTTTATTTTAGCAACTTATGAACCCTTTCAGTGCCATAATTTCTTTAGGGCATTTTGAACACAATTTAAACACTGACATCAGGATAAAACTTTGCTATAATGTAGAGGATGGAAACTAAGAGACGTCTTTTGCCGATTTACTGTTAGGCCCATATTTCATAATTTATAATTTGTTTGAAAAATTTTGGTCAAAAAATCTTGAGTTTGACCTATAAACAGCACTACACATTCATATACAATTGAAGTTCTGAATTGTATGTATGGAACACTGAGATGCTCTATATCTGCTTCCAATAGACTGATGGCTTGTTTGGTCCTTTGGTTAAAAGAAGGATCAAAGAAAACACTCCATTAATGTATTTGTCAAATGTAGTTCAAGTAGGAAAATGACCAGGCAACATGTGGCCTCATTCTACAAGAATGTTTTCAGTGAAAACATTTAAGATAAAGCGATTTTGATTTTATATTCTTGGAGTGTTCAAAAAGATGAGCAGCTTTTGAAAAGTTCACTTTCTGGCAGACACATTATTACTTTTATTATGCCTCTGAAAACAACAAAATAAGTTCAACCATTTAAAGTACTTTTCAGGCAATATAAGTTATTTGCAAGAAGAATCACCAGTCATGTATGACATTCCACCAAAGAAGAAGAAGAACCAGATATAATTAATGTTAGAATATTTATCATGAGAATGTATTCTGTTATTTATAACCAACTATGCACTCCTGTGTTTAATCAAATGTTGCAATATACATGACTGCATTCTGGTTATGAATCGACTCAAATTCCATAAGTGCAACAATTCAAAAATGCTCTGGAAATTAATTTCAACATAGGAGATGATAGCTGTTGCTTCAAAGATTATGAAAAATACGCTTTGTATATTGTGCTTATTGTGAAAATCTTTTTGTTTCATTCACTTTGTAAAAGAATTGCATTATCTAAATAAATGTATTATTTTTTTATTATTTCATTTTCATACTTTTATTTCAGAAGTTTATAGGTCACTAGGGTCATTTTCAACTTAAAAAATCGTCATCTTAATGGACAATTTTTTTAAATGCCATATTTAAAAATTCATAACTCAAGAAATATGGGTCTGATGGAAAACCATTTATATGCTTATCTCTTAGTTTTTTATGCTCTACACTACAGCAAAATTTCATCCCAAAGTTAGTGTTCAAGTTTGTGACCTTCCCTTGTTGGTTTCTATTATACCATAAGGCACCAGATATTTTTAAATATTATCTCTAAATTCTATTTTTGATTGTTATTTTTAAACTGATATACACCATGAAATCAACCTCGTAATTTGGTATAGTTTTGGAAATGAAAGGGTTAATAAGAATATTTTCAAGAAATTTGGTTTGATGCATGCAAGCTGCAGTTCTCGTCTAAGGGGGAAACATTAAAAATTATATTGCACCAATTTATGTTTCTGCAATTAAGGAATAAACGATATAAAAATTTGAGTTATACAGCAACATTTAAGTGCAGAATATATGTTTATAACACATTAACCAAGTAAAATCAAAATAAGTTTTATACAAATGATTGGCAAATGATATGAATTTCTGATGGAATTATGATCGAGCTAATAAATATTTTTTGTTACCTTCAGCTATGTTCTGCAAGAACTTGGACGTGCAGACTTACTTTCACATGTGAGTGCCATATTTATCCATTTACTGAGCATAATGATTATTATTACTTAATATATAGGTCTGATTTTAACACCCAAAATTTCTCATTTTGCAGCTTCCTGAAAACAATGCTTTGCAAGGTCTCTGTGGTGCAATGATTGAAGCTTGGAAAATTTATGGAAAGCCTGAGTAAGTAATGTAGCCTCTCAACTCATTGGTTAATTTAGTAAAAACATGAATATGTTCCAGCATTTCCTTATTATTAGTAATGATTAAGAAGCAAAATTAATTGATAAATATTTCAAATAAATTTTTTGATTTATCTACTGAAAAATATGTAATTCTAATGATGACATAAATATGAATATGTTAAATACTCAAACCAAGTAGTCTCTCCTAGCTAATGCTAAATCAGGTTTGGCGCATATGTAAAACTCTTTAAACTTAGTGGTATTTTGTTGCACTTAATACCTTGAAGGAAAGCACCCAAAATGTAATTTGTAAGAACTTAGCCTGAGGAAATTAGTTTTTATTGATTTTTGGCTTCATTGAGGCCATGTCTAAATGCTCCATCTCAGGAAAATCTCCAGATCATTATATTATAGAACATTTTCTGGTTGGTCTTAATCTTCAACAATGTAATATTCACATAAGGCTAAACATGGCAACATTGGACTGTGTTATCTATGCCTATGAATTCCATCATTCTCAGCAGAAATATCCTGGACTCGGACCACAAATTCCTCGATATTACCCTTTCATTGGCTAACTCCTTCAAACGTCATAGTTGGCCCTTCCCAGTTTGGTCTAAAGCACGTTGGGAAGGCATTCACGACTGTCTTGCCACTATCCCATGGCACATCCTTGATGCTTTGAATTCTGCCGATGCACTACATTTTTCTACAATGTTCTGTTTACCAGCATAAAAGACTATTCCTTTTACCAAGAAAAGGGCAACAAGATTCCTCTGTGGTATAAACCAGATGCAATCCTTTGTCTTAAAAACAAGAACTGTGCGTGGATGTTATGGAAATCCTTCCTCAGCAGTGCTTCTAAAAATTCATATGTGAACTTAAGGAACCCGTCAAAGCCACTTCTGCGGTGAGACTATGATGATTACTTGTCTGAATTCTCATCCATCATCACTTTCAACCCCAAAAAGTTTTGATCCCTTGTCAATTCTTGAAGGATTCATGACAGAATTCCAGATAAAATCACTTACATCAACTCCTGTGTAGCTGGGCCACATTGATCTGACCTCTTCAGTAAATTTTTCTCTGATGTCCTTATCTTCATCTTCCTCAACCCTATCAAATGCCAGGAGTACCATTCTCTAGTACATGTGTACAATCTTTCCGTTCTAAAAATCTCACCTCAAGAAGATCATCTATTTCTCTCAAAACTTTCTCTCCTCTCCCCTCTTTTTCTGGAAATGTGCTGACTCGCTCTCTTTCTCTTCTCATCATATTTGATCATTGTTTCCCCACTGGTATTTTTCCATGCCAATTGAAAACCTCCAATATTATACAGATTCTCAAATCTGGCAATAAATCTTATATTTCTTCATACTGTCCCATATCTTTACTTCTTGTTATTTCCTCAATATGTGAGAGAATAATCTTAAACTGTCTGTATCATTTCACTTCTCCTGATCTCTCGCCACTAGAGCATGGCTTTCTTCCAGGCCGCTCCTGTCTCTCAAATCTAACCATTTTTCAGTTTCATGCCATAAATTCTCAAAGAAACAAGTCTCAGCTTGATTCCAGTTTGACTTCCTCAGCCATAGTTTACTTATTTTTAAACTTCGTAAATGTTTCAATATTCATGGTAACTTTCTAACCCTAATACAGAGCTTTATGTCAGACTGAATGCAACATGTGGTTCTCTTTGGGTCAGCTTCTAGTTGGATCCCAGTTTGGTGCAGTGTTCCTCAAGGCACTGTTCTTGACCCATATCTGTTCAACCTTTTCCTTGATGACTTACCTGCTTCTATACCTCCTGGCCAGCCCATTCATTACTGTATGCAGATGACTGCAAAATTTTTAGGGAAATTGATTCAGCATCAGATTTACTCGATGGACTCAATATCTAGCTGGTGCGCCACTTGGAATCTGAGATTGAATCCTTCCAAATGTAGTGCCCTAACAATCACCCTTTGCCCTAACCCATTTCTCCATACTTATAGTCTAAATCAGGTGTCCCCAAACGACGGCCCGAGGGCCGGATCCGGCCCACGAAAGGGTTTTATCCGGCCCGCGGAAATTTTATTAAACATCATAAAATCAGTGTTTCCAATTTAAAAACAGGCACATTGTTCGCATTGGAATTTTTTCTTACATTTATTCACGTTTACTTATAGTTATATATGCATGTATGCTTAGGTAATTATAGAATAAAATATTTTAAATTTTGAAACATGGTTTTTTCGATCCAACCCGCCTAGCACTTTCAATATTCCTATGTGGCCCTCCTCTCAAAAAGTTTGGGGACCTCTGATCTAAATAGTAAACACCTATCAAGGATAGAGAATCAAAAGGATTTCAGGGTCATCATTGATAGTAAGCTCATCTTCTGTTCCCACTTGTCTAAAATGAAGAACAAAGCTGTGTCTCTTCTGGGACTTTTATATAGATTTATAGACATCAAGGACCCCTTTGTGCTATACACCTACTTCTGTCGAGTTGTCCTTCCTGCTATTTCCTATTTTTCCCCTATTTGGGTCATGTCAGCTTCCTCTAACCTAGCCTCTCAAGACAGTATCTTAAATTTATTTATAAAGACTAAAAATTTGTGTTCCTTCTCTCCAAAATGCCACAAAAACGAAATTTTGTCTTTACTTTCTTTTGAACCACTTCTGTTACTCCTTGCAAAATCAGTTCTTTCATTTCTCTATAATATTGTCAATACTAAAGTCCACTGACCTGAACTTCTTTCTCTCGATGGTTTCTATATTCCAACTCGGTCTACCTATCTCTCCTCTCTACTGCATGTTAATACTCCAAGACTTTCAGTAATATAGAGTTCTTTATTTTACCGCCTCCCAACTCCTTAATTCCTTGCCCATAATCTCAGATGCTTCCTGTCAGTCACTACGGACATTTATCTCATCCTTCAAACCTCAATCTTTGTATGTCTTCATACTCTGCCTGTTTTATTTTCTTTCTCCCAATTTTTTATTTATTATCTTATATATGATTTCAGAGTGTGGATTTGTTTGTTGGTTTGTTTGTATTTGCGATTCCCTTTTTCGTGAAAATTGAAGACAAAATCTCCTTTAAATATGGTATGGTTGGAAAGCACGGACTCCAGTGAGGGTGCAATGAGTGTTAATTTTTTCTCAAGTTTGTTTGATCAAACCTTTGCAGGATGAGTATGAGCATAATTAGTCTCAGTGATTCACTTTGTTAATCCTTCAGCCACCAATTTCTTCATGAACTTGTGATGAAAAATTGCTTATTTTTTATTACTGAATTCTTTCTACTGTGCCTTTGCAAAGCCAGTCAATAAGCATGAATGTGGAAATAATAGGATACACAGACCTAAAGAACAATCCATTAAAAATTGCAGGATGCAGAATGTTTTATCCAATCATGGTACACATGGAAATCATGGGATTTGTGGCTGGAGGTTAAAGTAACCATCTGGAAACTGAATTTTAATATTACTTCTGCTTACTTTATCTTGGCTTTTTTAAAACTTTTATTCAAATCAGAAATATCGCACCCAAAGCTAATTTTTATGCAGGCTGTGAAATTATTTTTGTCTCTTTAAATCATTTACCATTACAGAATGAATTTTACATTTTCTTTTCATTGTTTAGGGCTGTGATTTTATTTGTTATAGAAGATGTATCATATAATATATGTGACCAGCGCTTTCATGAATTTGAAATTCGGAAGATGGAACCAAGAGCCAAGGTTATTCGAAGAACTCTCACAGACCTAGGAAAAAGGGCTCAGTTGAATAATACGAAAGAACTGATCATGTATGTATTCTTTTGTTGTATATTATTTTAATGAACATTTTAAACTTTTTATTAAAATCAACTTTGAGAAGGAGAAAAATTCATAACTTGACCAGGAATCAAACCTGGGTCTCCCACTTTCTGGATAGATAGATGCTTTAACCAACTAAATTACTACAGCAGTCTAATTCTCCAGTCTCAAATTCAGAATTTTTTCGTTCTCAAAGTTGACCTTTATGTTAAACCCAATGTGCTCATGCATAAAAATTCTTTTTCTTTACATTCCATCCTTTTTATTTAAGTCAAATTAGATGTACCGGGCATTGCAGCATATAAGTTGACCTTGATTATTTTGTCTTGAAAATGCATGTTTAGGCATATACTCACCATACAAGTCCACCTTCTTTCACTTTACAATTACTTTTAAAAAAGTATTTTTCAGACAATCCAGGTCCCATGCAATTAAATCTTTGAATAAAACATGAATATAAACATCTCAATTATGTGTTTATGAGAAAATACAGATAACTCCCGATTATCCATGGTAATGACAGCAAGCAATGGTGCAGAAAATCAAAAACTGCATGTAATACAAGAATCATTTAATATAGCTATTACATACATTTTTGTCCTTACATTTGTATATCAGTGATTCAGATGTTTTGGAAGTTTACAATACTTCTAATGAACAAACAAAACACTGCAGTTTAAAAAGTGAAACATCTATACCCTCAATACTATAGGATGGGGTGGGCGTAAATAAATTGCTGAGGTAATCTTAAAGAAATATAACATAACCACTGTCTCATGTTCGGACTATATACTAAAATTGCTCTGCAGAGAAATTTTAAATGGCAGATTCCTCTTGTGCAACACATGCGAACTTCAGGTTGCCAGAAAATTGAAGGTCAATTATCACTATTTCAACAATGCTTGAGAGTGGTCAACTTAAGCTTTATCTGATGATTGTAAATTATATTAGAATGCTAAATACAATTTTATACATCTTGAAAAAGCCCTAGCAGACAAATTCTCATGATTTCATTTTTGAGGATAAAATGGACTTTGGATGATTGACATAAATGATTGGAAGACACCTATATGTGGGTTATTCCCAGTGTTCACATGACATGTATTGCATCACATTATATTACTGACAACAAATAGGTATCCTCATCATGGCTCCTTCAGGGAAAAGGATGAAGCATGAAACTGATTTTAGTTAAAAGTTGTAGAATTTGCTAAAAAATGTCCATTGACCAGTAATCCATCATTCAATACATTGGGCATGCATCATTTATGTATTTTACAAATTATTTCATCTATTAAAACGTCATTTGAATTTATATTTATTTATTAGGTATATAAATTGATTATTGTAAATCTTAAAAAATAAATTGCTACTATATAAATTGTAAACACTGAACAGCTAATTCAATATGGCGATCACCATCGCCAGAGGACTAACTGTATTCAACTACTATTCTACATCAATTGCCCGGAATTCAAGATTTACATTTTATGCTGGGCGTGTAAGAGAACCCTAGTTTTTACGAAGATTTTTAATTCTTTAACGGTTGAGTTGTACGCAACAATATATGCTAGTTAAAGTATATTTAAATTGAATTTTATCTGATAATGATTAGTCGTTTGCATTTTTCCCTTTGCTTAATTACTGAAGTTGAACAATCTTTCTGCGTGCCTAAATTGTTGTAATAATAAATGCTCAATTCTTTTTTGTTGTTTTTATATCAAGGAACTTAGAAGTATCTGTCTCTATTAACTTTATGACTCTTTATAGTTATACTTCAGCAATATATCCCTATGATTATAAAAATGAAAATTTGAGTGCTGGAAGTTTAAAAGAAAAAATTAAAAAAATTATTTTCAGTTTACAAGCAATATATAAATAACAAGTAGTGTGTTATCCAAGATCCTGAATAAAATTAGCTCATTTTTTCTTCTACTGCTAAGTTTGGTAATATTTTGTGTTATTTTGCTATTATTATTTCTCCAATTAATGTAATTGACAAATTAAGGAGAATTCAGAATTTTATCGCCTATTATATGCCTAAATTTAGTTTATCTTATTTTTTATATGGTTATACCACCACATATTCAGTCCGTAGAGCCTCATTTGTAAGTGGCATCAATGTGAACATGTATGCTTAAAATTTCAGCTTTCCATCTTTTATACTTTTGGATATTGAAAAAATATTTTTAAATGGGCCCCTATCTGACCTTGTATATTTTTCAAAACTCAATATAAAGAAAAACAAATGGCAGCAGTACTGAAATCCCCACTTGAAGTTTCAGCTCTCTATTGTTTACCGTTTTGCAACAATTAATTTATTTAACTTCTTACATTTCTTAATTTGTATGTGCAACAATTTATGAAATTAATAAAAAAATTAAATATCTGAGAAAAAAAACTTTTCTTGATCTTCCCCACCCTGAGGTTACCCTCCCAGACAATTGTGTCAGAATTCAATGCTAGTTGATAAATGTGATTCATGAGATTGACTTCTTATCATTCCTACTTATAACACTTGACTTAACATAATAATTTCTCATGAAAATCCAATTCCATTTTTAATGCTTTTTGAGTGAGATACTCTACTTAACTAAGGAGGAGACAACCTTTTCCATGGAGTGTCAGATTGTCAGAAATGCTAACGGTCCACTGTGCTGTTAAATAAACAAGTGAGAGAAAGTCATGTTAGAATCAAAGCATAAACTAGGTGTTTCTCTCAGAATTTTCAGGAGTGGAAATTCTGATTTTTGCTTCCAGTAACTTGGCATTTCTGCTAGAGCAGTATGATTCAGTATTATGTCAAATAATTCTAAAAAATTCCAAATTAATTTTTTATGAAATTCTATCATAGGGTATAGCACAGTCGAAATTTCAAATTTGATTTTTTGATTTCTGATAATATATAATTTTTACTTCTTATTTTACAAGTCAAAATTGGCAATTTTTGTTGAGTAGTATGACCCAGATATGCCATTTCAATAAAAGCCTCAAGTATACAATACTAAAATAGATGTGTCCATCAGATATATATATATATATATAGAAATTTTTATTAAGATTTTTTGGAAAAATAGGCTCCCTATGCAAGTCAACATAGTCAAGGCTTCAATGGTGAATTATATCATACAAACCAAAAGCTTAAGATTCATTTCCTATGATTATCTTGGTTACTGAAAATTTCTTTTTATCACCATATGATTCTCACACTTCACCTTTATAGAGATAAGCTAGAGGTTGCCGTTGTCTATTACCGTGCCGGCTATGAACCTGGGCACTATCACTCGGAATTAGAGTGGGAGGCAAGGTTGAGGGTGGAGAGGTCACGTGCCATTAAATGCCCTTCCATCCATTACCACCTGGCTGGGACCAAGAGGGTTCAGCAGGCACTTGCTTCTCCGTCTGTGCTTGAGAAAATGTTGGACAATTCCAAAGCAGCCACTGTTCGGGAAATATTCACTGGTCTCTATTCTCTCGATCTGGTATGCACTGAGTATAGTATTTGAGTTTATAACTCTGCTTATTTTTTACATCATACAGTTTTTGAGAGCTTTGTCTGAATATTTAAATTTTATCAAATATGAAATTCTTTCAACTAGCATTAAACTTAACAGACAATCAATCCCTAAAGCAGGAGTTGGGAAAATATGTCCCGCAGGCCATAGATGGCCCCCAGCAACATTTTATGCAGCTTGCAAAGCTATGATGAAAAATCAATCCATCAAATTTAACGCAAAAATCCATATTATTTAGGTAAAATTATGATAATATAACCTTTAATTTTGAAATTTTAACTCTAAAATCCTTATTTAAATTTGATTTTTATCTATATGATGCCTCAGAATCTCTCAATAACTTCTGATTTAAACTCTAACCCAGCTCGATGAAGCATTGTCAACCTCAAAATGTGGCCTGCAGAAGTATTTGTAATCACGAATGTGGCCCGCTATGTAGAAAAGGTCCACCCTTACCCTAAAGAGACCACACAGTGTATTCAGTATTGAGCAAGCAGTCATTTATGGGAATTAATTCCTATTCATGCTGAAGTACTTGTCTTCTGTGAAGAAATATCTTTTACTTCTCTGTGAACACTCTCTAGAAGTGTTTCTTCTTCAGAATTCTTGTTATTGACCCCAGCCGGTGATTGTAATTAGCCAATTCACTCATCCCAGAATATGAACTACATTATCATAAATCCTCATGACTCTCAAGAAATGTGAATTAAGATGAAAAAAGACATTGGACTGGGAAAATCATAGAGAGATTTTTCACTCTTTTTCTCCAACAGAAAGGATTGAAAATCCTGAGATGTAACCTTGTTTTCAATTCTGTTCAGTTATTGCATATTTGATTTTATTTAGGATGTGTATATATATTCCTAGGAAGAAAAATTTAGCTTTATGTTTAAATGTCAAGAATTAGGAACAAAAATAAGAAAATTAAAATAATTACTGATGGCTATTTGTAATGATTTTTATCACAAAATGTTCGATAATTTATTTGAGAAATATTAAATTAAACTTTTTGCCCTATAATGATAAATTATGATTTTGAATCAATTCAAAATACTTCAGGTATTTTTCTTCCCATTATTTGAATGGGTATTCAACTAGTACATATATAATTACTAGCATAATGCTCATCAAAGACTTGAGGGTTACCATTTATACTATATATTACCTCGCAGCATCTCAACGTAAAAATTAATTGTAAATGTTTATGACCGGGCAAGAGGGGAGAGGGTTGGCCATCTGGGTTAAACCCCAAAGGTTTTTTCTAAGAAATCCACTGTCATATGTTTTGCTAAGAAATATAATGGAGAGCATGGAATTGGACTGAGGTCACTGTTGGTCTTGTTTCCAGTTTTGAAGAGTGTAAACTCTCCAATGCATAAGTTTTCGGTTTTTTGATGTTATTAATTCTAAATCATGATTTTCACTGTAGTCATTGCAAAAGGTGCCTGAGGCGGTCGTCTCACGTATGGGGATGGCCCCGGTTGTACAAATAAAGTTTTAAAACCATCTCTGCATCTGTTATCAATGCCCTACTTGTTGTTAAATTATTAGAATAGCTTAAAAATTCATATAAGGAATAAAGTATGGCAGTGAACCAGGATTGGATTACACTGTTTAATAGAGGCTCTGTGTCAGCAAACTGTATTTTTCAGTTGCTATTTTGTGAAGAAAGAAATTGGTAATTGTTCTTCATCAGAATGTATTGAATTTAACAACATTGCAACTTAAATGACATAAAACAGGGAGTTTCCTATACTAAACTTGGTGAGAAATTATGAAAATTATAATTTTAGTGTTATAAAAAGGTTATGAATGTAGCATACAATTTTTGCATTAATAATATATTTCAGTTTAATTACTTTCATTGTTGATGATGATTGTATTGGTTTGTCTAGAGTGAAGAAGGGGATGCTGCAATTGAAATGGCACTTAAAAATCCTTTACATTATGTACTGAAGCCTCAAAGAGAAGGTGGGGGTAATAATGTATATGGTGAAGATGTCAAGAAAGTGCTGGAGAAGATGGCTGGTTCCAAGGAGCGCTGTGCTTGGATCTTAATGGAACGAATCATTCCTCCCGTGCAACGCTGCTACCTCATTCAACCCAACTCACCAACTCCCATCTTCACAGATTTGGTTAGCGAGCTTGGCATATTTGGTGTGATCATAGGGTGAGCTATAATTCTACTTTCTTTTTTTTCATACCTCATATTCCTTAGGCCTTGGGTATGAGAGCTATTAGCTTTCATAGATTACTATAGATTTTATTTTTTCCCTAAAATTTATTTACAATAGTCAATTAAAAAGCAAGTTTTCAAATGTTACTTTGTGCAAACGTCTTTAATGAAGTATTTCTGAATGTGTGTATGAAGCCACCACATACATGCCTTTTTTCACATTATCCCACAATGATTGAAGCATTTATCCCATTCTCAAATCAAATTTTTCATGCATGCAGTATATAAATCAAGGCTCTGTGCAGACAGTTATGTTAAATCCACATTAAACATCAACAGTTGCATCGTGAGAGATAGTGCTTCAAATGGGAGAAAATGTGAAAATCTATAATAAGGAGACCAAGACTATATGCTGGATGTCCAAGGATATTCCACTGAAATCTTTCTAATAGTTACTGATTTGATGTGCAATGTGAGTTTTGCATTGTCATGAAGAACATGAACTCTCCAAGTAAGCAACCATGATAGTTTCTAATTTCCTTCCGTAACCATTGTAGCATTGTATAATTCTCAGCCTCATTAATTGTTGTTCCACACTCCATGAAGTCCATGACTATTACTTGATGGATTTTTCAGAAAATGTTGTCATTTCTGGCTGAAGCTGACATTTAAAACTTTTTTGATGATGAGTTTGTGCCCTTACAATTGAGGTCCTTTTGGTTTCTAGTACAAAGTGATGCACCTACTTTGTCACTATTAATTAATTGATGAAAAGAGTCATTTTCTTCCTCAAAGTACCATTGCAGATGTTTAACAGAATGGTGACTAGACATTTAACCCATTGACATACTTAACCGTCTCCGATACTGCCTCAGTAAAAGTTTCTAAGTTTCCAGCTGGTAACTAACCTTTAACTAGACAGGTTTGTAAAGAGGTCTGTTATCATCGATAGAGTAGTTTTTTAGTCAATTTCGAAGTCATTAGATGGTCTAACATGTCTTTTAATCTTTTCCTGTAATAAGCAGTTTGAATATCTGACCTTGCTCAAATTTTTGCTGCATAGAAAATAGTAGCCAAATGGGTTAAATCCAATCCAGCCCTTGGAGACCAGGCCTCTTAAAGAATCACTTGTCAATATGGTAGAATATCAGGATTTTTTCTCATTTTCAGTATTTTTTAATGAAATTTTAAAGTTTACTTATCAAAAATGCTATCATTTTGTTATGGCCTGGTATCAATGAAACATATCTTCTTGTGTAGTAGAACCATGAATAAAATCAAATACTGATGCTCCTCAACTTATGGATGTCCGACTTATGGATTTTCAACTTTACGGATTTAATTCCCATGAGTTAAAATAAATTTCAAGATTTGGAAATATTTCACAAGTGCATAACGTGAGCGGTGTTTGGGAACTACTTGGCATCACGTCGGAAGAAAGTGTTACCCTCAGCATGTGCATTCTGATCGTCAGAAGAAGTGGCATCTCAGTATTGTTCCACATCACCTCATGGATGTATCTTGACTTCTGTTTGTGCGTATCTCAGATTATTTTTTTCGCATTTTTCTCGTAAAATTTCTGTAGTGCTGCCCATTACAAAATGTCTAATAAGCATGCATAGTACACTAACCTTTACTGTACTTAAGAACTTAATCTATAAGAGGCACTTCCGACTTATGGAATTTTTGACTTACGAAGGGATTTCAGAAACGTAACCTATCTGTAAGTCTGGGAGTGTCAGTATTATTATTATTCTTCCCAATTTTGTTTGTTGCACATACTCAACACATTCCTTTGGATATTTCTTGTGTCCACAATCTTCTTCATCATGTGCTTTTTCGTGTTGTTTGAAAGCTCATCAGGATGATCTCTCAATGAGGCTCATTGCAAAGATTTTTTTACTGTCTTTTATGTCATCAAGTATGGTCTTTGCTTTTCTCTCTTTTGTCAGGTAGTAGATTTTTCCATTCACTTGTATCCAAAACTTTATCCCAAACCAGTGCCTATGGTCTAATCCTCATATCAAGATCATGTAAGTGCTGTAGTTCAATCCAGTTGTGAGGATTTCTTATTTCAAAAGGAGAAGGTTGTGTTATGAGAAGAGACATACTCCTCCCTCCAAAACAGGTTTTTTTCATCCATAAAATACTCTATTCTACCATATCTGCAGGTTTACTGCTTTGTTAAATACATGGAAAACTAAATATGAAAGAACGTCACTTAATTTTTCCAATAAAAAAGAAAATATCAGCAGCATCTTTAATGTTCCATTGCAGAGAAAAATTTACAAAAGTTTAAACCATCCATTTAAATCTATTACTGGTAATTTTCAACAAAAAATAATTTTTCTATATCTTTACAACATACCGTATTAGCCCGAATATAATGCGACCCCGAATATAGTGCGACCCCAAGTATTTTGAAAGGAATTTTAGAAAAAGACGAAAAACATTTAATTTTCTCTATTTTGCACATTTAAATTACCTGTAAACTCATGAATTAAGTACTAAAGGGGGGTAATGTGACGCCACGTCTAAACGGTCCTCTTTTTCTAACGTTGAGTGTCGCGACCTTGCGTGAAGTTGTGCCAGTGCTGTGGTTTCTGCAATTTGACCTTGATTTATTTTCAAGTCTCCTCAGACCCTTACCGAGTATATTTGTACAATGTAGCATCGTTACATGAACGTCCAATTCACTTACAATGTAGCAATTATAAAAATATGCTCTGAAACACGCGTCATGAAACGCGCTGATACGCAGTTATTTTTTAAAGATACAAGTATTCGAATATAGTACGAATGCAACAAGTACTCGAATATAGTGCGAATGCGACTTTCAAAGGTACATATTGAGGAAAAAAACATCGCACTATATTCGGGTCAATACGGTAATGAAGCAAATATTTTAAATATAAATCACTAATAATAAAATTGATTAAATAAAAAGCAATCAATAAGGAGATGTTCAAAAGTTGGAGATTTCCATCATCAGTCACCATCATGCTAAGGCTGGTGTCACCACTTTTGTGTCTTTGATCATTGATATTATGTAATATTCAAGGGGCCCATATCTTTTGGTTGCTCAAAACATGAATGATGTTATACAGAACTCAATACATGTCAAATTCTTTATCTGCTACAATTTCACTCCTCTGTCTAGTTATATCCATTCCTCAATCTGTACTGTGTTCCTTGACATTGTTGGCATGCTCAGGCTTTCACTGAATTCTTTATCCATAAACTGTACTCATCCCTGGCTAAAGTGTCTTGAACATTAGGTCACACGTCGACATGGTATTCAGTATGAACCTCAATAATTTGACACTGAGTTTCTGCTACAGACCTGTTTTATCTGTGAAAACTGAATAACAGCCAAAAGTTCCTAAGGGAACCGTGTTTCTAGTGTATTCGCCATTGTTAAATTTCACTGGGATTATCATCTGTAAACAATTGTCGACAGGCTTCACAATGTTTCCTAACAAAACATGTTAATGCAGCCACATCCTGTAAAAATTTATTTCTGCTATGAATGGGGTAATGTAGACCTGTTAACCATATTTTCCAGTTCACCCTCGTAGCTTAACTTGTGACTTTAAGTGAATTACTGTAGAACCGCATTATAAGACGGATATCGATAGACATAAGAATATCTGCATTATAGGTTATCTGTGGTATATCCAGAATCACATATTGAAAGGTTGCGGAACTATTTTTTTATGGTCTGCCCCTATTTATACAAATTAATTGCAATTTAATTGCAAATTTGTATAGAAATGCACAGCCACTCTCTAAAGCTGTATACCACGTGAAAGCAATAAGCAGGCAGTAACCAAGCATAAAATCAAGATAACAAATTGGCATGGCAGTGATCCAAGTGGAGGTGACTATGCGCAGGCGGGTGCAGCATGAATGGCCTATGAACTTATTTTCTGGAGTGAGCAACCAGAACGGGTGGGAAAGCCTTTGATGAGACACTGTTGCAGTTCCTTAGGCAAGCCACATTAATATATGCAAATGCTTTGCTGGACCACATTACGATTCACATCAGAAGTTACTTTAGAGCGGGGTAGGTAATCTTTTCCATATGGCAGACTGCATCATTGATTTTGAATTCTTCTGTGGACTGCATTGGAAGTTACCTATGCTTAGGCGAACCAGATTAAAGTTAAAAGCGGAAGTTACTTAGAGTTTCTGAGGTATCACATAGGTGAAAATCAAGTTTAAAGAAGTCTTACTTTCTCATATACGCAGTATATTGAGAAAGTATTGTAATCGTGAAAAAATTCGACTTCGAGATTTTGATGGAAATACACGTTTTAGGTGACCCTGAGTCCAAAAAAGTTGTTTTCGGGCCCAAACGCATACATAAAATCGAATGATATCTCGTATTTGTGCACTATATCATCTTTTGCAGACTTTTTTTACATAAAAATGATATTTCACAAAAATAAAGGGTTATTCTTGGCAATTTTTAGAAAAATTTGATTTACTCAAAAATGGCTCCTGAGAATTTGATTAAAATCAATCCAACTGTAGGGATTGATGTCACAAATAATGCTACATAGGCCATATATCTCTTAAAGTCACTATATGGCATCCAGTGACATTACAATGTACACTAAGCTACCTTACCTAAGCCCTATGACATCACACCTTTGCCGTGATCCACTCAAAATCTTACTATAGCCTGTATGGTAACACTAAATCGCATGATACTTCATATTAGTGTATAATATCATTCATAATAGACACTCAGAAGAGATGAATGACATTTTGCAACAATTAAGGGTACTTTATTCTTAGATATTTTGAAACAAAATTCAATTTACTCAAAAATGACTATAAGGATTTTTATTAAAATCCATTCCATCATACAACCTGATGTCACAAATAATACTAACTAAGCCATATGTCCAAAAAATTACTATATATCGTCCAGTGACATTAAAATATATGCTAAATTACAATTAACTTTGATTTATAAAACATTTTTCTTTTATAAGCTTATACAGTCGACTAAACATATATACATAGTATATGAGAAAGTTTGTGCAATGTATATTGTGCCATTTATTTTAGGGTTACCAATTTAAAATGAACGGTTTTATTGTAATAATTACACCAAATAATAAAAATTTTGTTAAAATTTACGGGTTGCCTTTTCATCATAGCTTCACGGGCCTCATAAAATGTTGCCATGGGCCACAGGCTGCTCACCCCTGCTTTAGAAAAAGCGAAAGATTATATCAGTGAAAATTGATAAATAATATTTGCGCGTCAAAACTTCACAAGAAAATGTTTTCCGGCCCTAATTTTAACCAACAAAAATGCAGTTATCTGTATTAGACTTTACAGTTCGCTTTCATAGTGGCATCACAGGTCACATAAAATGCTCTTGCAAGTTTCCACACCCCTCAACTACAGCAACCATAGCAATTTGAGCAACTACCAGTACCCAATATGTTTAGGAGAGATTTTATGACTGAAAAAAGCTTTGAATGAAGTAATTTACACTTACTGAAGTGATAAATGGAGGTGAAATTTTTGAAGGACAGCTTTTTGAAAACCAAAGCTGACAAAAGTTTTCCAAAGAGCCAGGTTTTGATGCTTCGAAAATATTATTTTCCTTTTTCTTCATGACCATGATCTATAGGACTTGAGCCATTCAAAAATTATCACAATTATTCATGAAATATTTGTTTTGGCCATTTCAGATATGTGCCAAAACCATTGCATCAGACTTACTGTAGGGGTGCCGGTGGTGTAGTGGTTAGGACGCTGGCTGCTCGTCGCCCGATGCTTGAAAAAGTCATCGGGTACGAATCCTGCACAAGTAGGATTTTTCTCAAGGTCGCCCGGCCCCCTGTCTGTGTGGTTTGAGGAGACCGCGCAAATTCAGCTGTTCCGTCCTTCGGAAGGGACGTTAAGCCGTTGGCCCCCCTGGTGTTCTTCGTAAGAGCAGGCAAATGCCGGCACCAGATTTCCCTCCTTCCTTCCCCGGCTATTCATTGCACTGCCTCTGAGATACCCATTTGTGCTGTAAGAGAGGCGAATTGGCTGGGCACTCAAACAAACTTACTGTACACATTTCTGCTCAAATACTTGACATCTTTTTATTTATTTTTTTGGGAGACATGAGATCTTAAATTATCATTAATAATCATGCAGATCATAGTAGAAAGGGATTTTTAATTGATCATAATGCCTTTTTTGTTCAAATATTGAATTTTTTATTAAAATCAACAGTAAGTTGAAGTCACAGTAAAATGTTTGTGAATTTAATGCCAGAGTAATGAAATATTCAGTAAAACGGAATTATTTTCTGTCCTCTGCCAATTTACTATATAACATTATGTAAAAATGTTTCATTTTAATGAATATCATTGTAATGAAAATATCAGTGTAGCGCAATACAAATTCATCCCAGTATGAAAAAAATGCTATCGTTATAATGAAGTTTGTAAAAAGAAATTCCTTAAACAATACAATGTACACTTTTTGATCTTTACTGGGTTTGGTTTTTAGCATCTGACAATGCTGCAATGAATTAAACTTGGTGAAATCTCAGTCCAAGCAAGTGTATTGGATGATTACTAAACCAGGGATCAAGTTCAGGTAAACAAAAACATTTGCAGAAATACGAAAACATGTATTGCCAAAACATAATTCTTTCACTTTAATGCTCCGTGAATGTAAGTTCAATCATAAAACATACATAAATGTATCGTTTGAAATCTGAGTTGCTGCATCACATTGCCAGCATGTTGCCGTGAACTTGGTATGAAGAGTTACATTTAAAAGCATGTGCCATCAAAAAGCACCCTCTAGTCAAAATAACCGTGTTTGCCATGCGCCCTCGTCTACCACGTGCACCCCTATTTTTGGTCCAGTTCGGAGGGAAAAAAATTAATTCGTTCCGTAATAAGTTGACATCTGAGATTAAAAAAGGTGGCCTCTTCTCTGAAACAAGGTCCACTCATATACTTCATAAAATTCTTCGTTTTTTGCGAGTATAAATGAGCAAGTGTGTGGCAGTGAATTTACTAATGACACAATTTATATAACATGTTCAGAAATCCTCATGTAAGATGCGAGGTCCCCTTTTCTTACTGACATTTTGGGAAAAAAGTTGCGTGTGGTAAACTGAGACGAAACTGTCTCATTTTACATTATTCTCTCGTAATACTAAAAGTACTCGAAAATAGTTAAACGATACGATACCCTCGGTGACACTGCTGCTGCCAACAACAAATCAAATACCATACACTGGATAAATGTCACGAAATGTACTAACAATTATATTGCAGTGACATAATACAAAGCACAAATATAGTACAATACTTAGTAGAAATGTCCACTTGAGGAATCACAAATGATATGGAAAAGGGTTCGACTCGCAGATAACCTTTCCACAGGTGCGTTCACTCCGCTGTCTTCGCTCTCTCTCTCCCCTTCACTGCCTCTGCTCATGGCGACGTTGTCGGCTCCGAACTAATTCAGTTCGCAGTGAGGTGCCGGTAGATTGCGCTGCACTCGCGAACGCTAATTGGTTCTACCCTCGATCTACTAGTGTCCTCTTCCGGGCTAATGTCTGTTGCTATAAAAGAAGGCTTCCCACGAAAAAGGGTGCGTCACACGCAGGGTGCGTCGCAGGCAGGGGTCGTCTTTTGCTGGAGTTCGCCATTGGAAAGAGTTCGAACACAAAAACTTCTGGCGAACACGAAAAACTGATGGGGAACTCGATAAACTGTCAAAAGTAGGAAAATGCTGCAAAACAAGTAATTATGGTAAGTCACTGTCGTCAGTCACCTTGGTATAAAATCCCCCTTAGCATACCAGTGTCTATTAAATTGACTCTGCATATATCTATTAAAATTCTGAATAGAAAGAAATCAATACAAAAAGTTAAACAGTCCAAAGTCATCAAAGTCAGTACAGTTGGTCACTCAAGGGGGCCTGCTAAAGTTTCTTGCCCCAGGGCCTGTTGCTTACTTGTTCTGCCACTGGCTGCAACAACCCAAATACTCCAAAGACCCCACCAAAAATGCCTTGGATGAGCTTACCCAATGTGTCACGAACTTCTATCCAAATATTTTTGTCCTATGGAAACACAATGGGTCAGAACCGGTTGAATGGATTGGCACTATTAAACATTCATAGAGAGATTAAAATCACAACAGAATAAGTTTTAAATGAGCTTCAAAAGAGAAAACTAGGAATTCTAATTTAAAGAAACTCATGATATTAAGTAATGATTCAGAGGAAACCTTTTGATTGATAATTGTAATTTAATTAATCTTGTATTAGTATTATGTATTATGCTTCTTGTTAATTATAGTCCTCCAAATTTTTATTCAAGTAATACCATATTTCCTTATAATTTTTGCTAATTAGTTTTTACATAAAATGGTATCATATTAGTAGCCTTTCAAAATCCGATGCATTAATTTCAATGTTCACCTGAAAATAAATATTTATTTTAATGTCTTATGTTTTTTTAATTTTAGAACAATGTGTATTTCAATTATTTTAGAGATTATCGAACAAAACAAGTTAAAATATAATATCAATTTTTATAAATAACTTTATGTACGTGTGGCGCAATGTAGTGTGGATATTCTAATAATAAATCTCTTATGCTAAAAGGTTACACCAGGGTGGTGGTAGCCAGTCATTTACTCCTACTATCGCAAAGAATGATTGAAAACATTTTTTTTAATTCCCCCGAAAATATTGAGGATTGAATGTGTAAAAAATTTTATTAATGTTTATTAATTAAAATTTTCTCTTACATAGCTCAAATGATGGATATTCAAAAAAGAATAATATACACCACCTTTTTGAACTTCACGAATAATTGGTTCCGGAAAACTGTTTTCCCATAAGGCGCCATGTTATTACTGGAGAGTTGTTCTTATCCTACCTAAAATATTCACTTTTTTATCATAAATAATGCAGTTTAACAGAAAATAAAAGAAAACGTAACCGCAAATGAAAAACCTAGCATTATAAAGTAAAAAAAAATACTTTTAATTACCTTCAAAACACATAATAGCAAATGAAAATCCAGCATAACAAAGCGATTACACTTCTTTCCACACTTGTACAGTTTACCTCCACAAAATTTTGCATGTGATTTTTTTATCTTTTCTAAGAAAATGACAATTTAAATTGAACTACTGAAATGGAATGTTGAGTACATCATGCACAGATGCTTTCCTGGATTCTGCAACAAACATTTCCAAGCCGCAAAAAAACACTAGCATTAAAAATTGTGGTTCCATTTCTTTTACTAATTACATTAGAAAGGCATAACAAATAATAATAAATAAATAATTCAAAATTTGTTTGCATGTTTTCTTAATTAAAATATAAGCTCGTATTCATAAATCGTAAGTCGTGGGCCTTGCAAACTCCAATCGCCTAAGGGCATCACATCCTCTAACTCAGCCTCTGGATGTAGGTTTACAACGTAAAATGATAGATAATTTACCCAATTCACAGCTACCTTTAATTTTTGTACTTTTCACTGGATGAAATCTTCTTTAGTAACTCTGGAATGGATTTCCAAGTATTGTAGAATTCCAAACAGGTTTGCTTAAAATTTATTTTTGTCACTAGTAAGGCCTTGAGACTTGAAATTTGTGATTTTTCAAATGTCAACAACTTATTCATTTGTGAGAAAGCACGTTCAACAGAAGAATTAGTTCCAAGGAGGCATAATATAAACTGAATTAATTCTGACCTGTTTGTGGCTGATATCTCTGTCTGTGAAATGAATGGTTCCACCCAGCATTGATCTTAGATGCATTCCTAACGCCTTCTCAAACTGAATCATACAGGATCGGTGAGATACCATCTAGGATGATATCGATACCATACAAACTTTACAACATGTTTGAATAAGGGAAATCCCGAAGAATTATGCCAATGCACAAGCTACATCTGGTCATCTGTGTCATGGTGGACAAGGCTGATTCATATTCTTATTATTATTTTTGTTTCATTCGCTGTTATTATTTATGTATCTTTGATTGTTTTATGTTGTTTAATTCATTGTTATGAATGGCTTTATCTCATGTTCCATTCGTTGTAAAAACATTTGAATAATTGTGACATTTATCATCAATATATCCAAAAGCGGGACAATTTTGCATCGCCCAAAGTTTTTGGGGGACTACAGGACATGCTGCTCAATTGTGGGACTGTCCCACCGAAATCGGCACATCTGGTCACTTTAACAATTACCTGACTAGCAACCAATAGGCTAACATGCAATGACTATGGCCAAATACGTAATTAATTCCTACAGTAATATGTTCTCGTATGGATAAACACTGTTTATACATCGAAAAACTTTTCCTTTTTAATCCAATAAAACCTGTTAAGATGGATTTGGGTTGGGTTGTTGTAGTTGCATCTTAACTTTATATCAATATATTACTCGTACTATTTCTAAATTTGTACGAGTTCATTTTCTTACTATGATTACAATGACGACTTAGGCACTACGCAGTTCTCAGAATTACCGTTTTTGGCACTAGTGTCAGGGGGAGGATATATTGCACTTCCTCTGAATTTTAAAAATTGCATTTCATTGTGATGAATATATTTTGGTTGTCCAAATGACTTTGTTATACTGATATTTCACTGTACTTATATTTGTACTATCTATGCCTCTTATTTTAAAGGGATGAGAAAAAAGTGCTGATGAATCGTCAAGTTGGACATATGCTTAGGACAAAATTTGCCACTGCAAATGAAGGAGGAGTTGCTGCTGGGCATGGTGCTCTTGACAGTCCATTCCTGGTTGAGATGGATTCTTGCTGCCACCCTGTAGCTAAAAGTTGAATGTATTAATGTAAAAAATTAAAATTTATGGTAGTCATTGTTTGCCTGATGGACTCAATTTTGAAGACAATAAACATCATATCACTGAAAATTTGTCTGAAGATACAGTCAAACCCTGATTTAGTACCACCATTTGTCCATCACTGACATTGGCATTAAAGCAGGGGTGGAGGTAAATCGAGATATATGCTTGCTCTATGTAATCATAAGATGGAAGTTCTGTTCATGAGTGTTATGTGGAGGTGGCTAAATCAGGGTCTGACTGTATATTGATGGGTTCATTGAGAACATTTAATCTTAATTTTATTTAACAAGATAATAAATAATTTTATGATGATTTTCCACTACGGGCACATATTTCACTTGTGAAAACTGAATATCAGCACAGAGTTCCTGATGGAAACACATTTCAAATCCAGTCACCATTGTTAACTTCAATTGCAAATGCTATCAGTACATATTCATTGGCAGGCTGTATTGTGATAGCTCACAGAGCATGTTAACTTGCCCATTTCCTGTAATACTTTATTTCTCCATGGGACCAGGCAGTAGCCTTCATGGTTTTCTTTCTATTTTCGTCTAGAAAAATTCAATCTATGAGTTGCTTTATTTCACTTTTGTTTTATCACTTACAGTTTTAATTCTTTATTACAAGAAATTGTTTTCAGTTTCATATCATATCCATTTTTTGTTGGCTGAAGTATAAATGCAATTGTTAAAGTAAATAGGGACAAGGAGTTCAGAGATTAGCTTCTATACTAGATTATAATATACTACCAAATATTGTAGAATAATTGTAAACAGCAGCCTGAGGTCGGCAAGGAATAGAGAGGCATACTGTACAATGCTGTACTTACTGTAGTTATACCTGTTCCCATAGAGCAGCACCAGTAAGTACAGCATTGTAGAGTATGCCTCAGACTGCTCTGCTTGGATGAAGTTGTGGACATTTTTGCTTACAACTCGAGAACGGGAAATTGGCAGCATGTGAAATTTGTAGCATTTGTGTGGTAGCCAGACTCTACACTGACAGACACTATGCTGTAAGACACTACGCCGACAGACACCATGCCGACAGACACTACACCAATAGGACTTGACGCCGACAGACACTACGCCAACAGGACACTACACTGACAGACACTATGCCGACTGAGCAATATAAGGCCAAATAAACCTACTTTAGAAGTTTTCATAATTTCAATGGTTTAATTTTTTGACTGGGGCCCTAATAGTAGTACTCCACATGTAATATACCAATTGTTAATGACAATCAAATGAGAATTTTAAATAAAATAATGAAATGAAGAAGAAATATATAAGATATTATAATAAAATAGGCACAATATTGTTATCCATCAACTAGGAATTTTTATAACAATTAAGAATTTGCAGAGAAAAAGGAAAAAAGATGGTGAGGGAGACAGAGGGGGCATAATTTATTATAACAAAATATAAGCAATATAGGTATCCATCGACTAGAAATTATTATAACAATTAGGAATATAAAAGGAAAAAAGATGGTGTGGGGTACAGAGAGGGGAGGAAGGGGGGTGTAATATACTATTTAAATCTTCTTTATTGCGAGTCATAATAAGCATTGATGCCTTTTAACTTTATTACCCATTTTGATCATATATGTTTCTTTTTGTAAGTAGTTAATCTATAAGTACTTGCAAAAAATAAATGCTTGAAATTAAAAGTAGGATTTGAACATTTTATCATCTGCTATTTAGTAATAACATTCACAGAACGTAATGTCATGGAAATATAATATGAATAAGTGTTTTGATTCTTCTTCAAATTTGCTGGATTTATAAATTTTAGACCAAATTACAAACAAGACAAATGAGCAACTTTTGCTGATTAAACTGGACTTTAGATTCAAATGACCTGACTCATGCACTTGAATATATAATTCTATTGGCTACAATTAGCTGCAAGGAAAACTAATGGTACTTTCAATGCCTCTGCCAGCTTTTTCACAGAAAATTAATATTTAAATATGTTATCTGCTCATTCTTATGGATTTGTTATGGAGAGAATTTCTAGTTAAATCACATCAAATAAGCGTGTTTGAACTTAAAAATCCTTATGAATTAGGAATAGGATATATCAAAATTGACAAAAAACAGCGTTTTTCTATGATTTCTTCGTATTATTGATGCTTAGAAAAATTTTAATTTTTGTTAAATTATCCGCTAGCAAGGTCATCACAATAGTAGATTAGCTAATGAAGTGTGAACTGTTAATTTTATCCAATAATTTGATGTAGTGATCGAATCCAAGGCTTTAATATGCATCAAATTTGAGGTTAATTAAAGGTTTAATCTGTTTCCGACGAAGAAATGATAGAAAATATCATACAAAAATTACTGCCAGAATTTTATATCTATTCAAATAATATAATATTACAAAACATAGACATATAAACATGACGAAAAAATTTCATTTGAAACAATTTAGAAAAAAGATGTTGAATTTATATGAACAATAGACTTTATAAAAAATAATGAATAGTTTAATAAAATAGTTTAAATTCAGCCAGCATTATTCCTTCTTTTAATATTATGGAATCTCAACCAAATTTTATTTCAAAATACATAATTTCTTAGGATGAATAATCACAAATTATGAGCAATTGCCCTTAAATATGCAAGCCCGTCATCATTTGCATAATTGGTGACTATAGCCTTAGGTGGTTATTAACAAGACGTTTTTTAGAATTGAAAATATCCCGAGTTATTAAGAACGTTCTGGTGGGAGGCAAAGAACATCCCAGACTGCCCACTTCACTTATACATTTTTGATTGAGAATGACTAAATAAATGTAAAGTAATGTTTATCAAGTACATATTTATTTGATGAAAAAATAATTTAATAGAATTTACCATGCAAAAAGATAGCAAGATTGCTTATATTTTGTTATAATATATTACTCTCTCCCCTTCTTCCTCCTCCTGTCTCCCTCACCATCTTTTTTCTCTGCATATTCTTAATTGTTATAAAAATTCCTAGTTGATGGATATCATAATTGCTTATACTATTTTGTTAATAATATATTACGCCCCCCTTCCTCCCCCCTCTATCCCCCTGTTCCATCTTTTTTCTCTGCATATTTTTAATTGTTATAAAAATTCCTAGTTGATGGATATCATAATTGCTTATACTATTTTGTTAATAATATATTATGCCCCCCTTCCTCCCCCCTCTATCCCCCTGTTCCATCTTTTTTCTATGCATATTCTTAATTTTTATAAAAATTCCTAGTTGATGGATTTCATTATTTTATTTAAAATTCTCATTTAATTGTCATTAACAATTGGCATATTACAAGTGGAATACTACTATTAGGTCCACAGTCAAAAAATTAAATTTCATCAAAATTATTAAAACCTCTAAAGTAGGATATTTGGCCTTATTGCTCAGTCGGCGTAGTGTCCTATCGGCGTAGTGTCTGTCGGCATAGAGTCCTGTCTGCGTAGTGTCTGTCAGCGTAGTTTCTGTCAGCGTAGTGTCTGCTGGCGTAGTGGTCATCTGTGTGGTGTCTGTCGGCATAGAATCAACACACAGTTGGTGTAGGCATTCCATGTAAAGGTACCATTAGCTTTTTGCAGAAATCAGCATAACAGAAATGTGTTTTTGAGGTCAGACTTTGACCCAGCATTCCTCCAGCATTATTGTTTTCAACTCACATTTCCATATACAGAAAGATGCATTTCTTTAATCTACATCTGGAGGTGTAAACAATGTGTTTGTGCGATGCACATTACGCAAGTTTTTCACAAAACAAAAATCGGAACTCAAACTTCAAGTGCTCATAGTTCTGTAACAGTTGAGATTTTGGCCAATGTTGATAAAAGGCAATGTGTATGTGTGTCGACAACATATCTTGAAAACCAAGAAACTTAGAGATATAAAACTTGGTACACTTACTAATGGGACCATGAGGATGTACACCTCGGGGTCAGAATTTTGATTTTTGTGGGGAGGAGGGAAGTGGAGAGGGGTGCCATTTCCAATAAAATAACACGTAAAAGTTGGTTTTTCCACTTGCAGGTCGGTGATAGGCAGCATATCGCCTATAAAATTGGCAAGATAAAGAATCAGAATTTATTGCTTGACATAATTGTCTAAAACTTTTTGCAATAGTAACATATTTCGAGTTTAATTATTTACTTTGATAATTATTTTGGACAACATTGTTTTGGTTACCCATGAAGAATACTTGTTATAATTTGTTTTAGGATTCCTTTTTGGTGTACATCATTATCGTATAGCGAGTTCAACATCTATTAAGGGACATATTTAGTGCTTTTGGGATAACTGCAAGGAAGGTAAGATTCTGTATTTACTAAGTAAAAGTTTTGGATTATACTTTTTTGGTCATTGTGTTACTTAAAAATAAAACAATATAACAAATATTCATATCTGAATAATTAATCCTTTAATTCTATAACAATCTTATTTTAATTTTTATTATTTTTACCAAATCAATGGTTCAAATAAGAAACCATGCCTAAAAGAAGTGGAAGATTATTCTCAGATTCAAATATGATCAATTCCAAACAAATGGTTCTCACCAGAGCTGCAGTAAATGTCGATCAAAGAAATAAAAGACTTGAAGAGCAAAGAGTAAGGCAAATGTCAGAGCAACAAAAACTACTGACCAAAGGAATTGAAGAAGAAAGACTGAGACAGACGAGCATAAGGGCAAAAGGAACTAATGACCAAAGGGATATATGACTTCAAGAACAAAAAAAATGAAAGATATCACTGAAGGTACAATAAGAAAACTTCTATAACAATTAATTAATTTCAGCTTAAATATAATCTTTAACTTCTTCCTCCCTGAAATACCTATATGTACACTTTGCTTTCTCTTCAACTGAACATTTGTATGCATCAATTAAGCCAATTATACTTAATAGATTATAGCAACACTTTCCATGTCATACTAACACTTTTTATCCCCAAATTCGATTTCAAATTTATTTTGTTTCGTAGGTTTGACTTTAAAATATTCACCTGACAAATTAGACCCACAAAATCAGCCTTTGCATGGTAGAATGTATGGTTTAGCTAAATTTGAATATATCTTCAAACGTGTTTCCACCAGATGCATCCCTAGAGCTTGCAATTCCTGCCCAAGGTTTTAATGTTTTCGAGATTCATGACAACAAAATATGATGCAGTTTCTTCCACTGGAAATCAATTCGAGTGAAATAACTATATTTTAAAAGTGATTCCATTGATTGTTTATTATAATTATTTGATAAAAAATAGTCACCAAATTTGTCGATAAAGGATGCAGGAAAAATTTATTTATTTGGGCAAAAGATGGGAAGACAAGAAATATTGCATACCATTAAGCATTTCAATCAAAATTAACTTGGTTTCATTACTTGGTTTTATTCTCAAATCTTACTCAATATTTTTTGTCTTGACTTAAAAACCCGAGCTATTTGGAATAAAATTTTGGCTAAGATTAGTGATTTTGACATTGAATAAATATGAATAAATGCTCCCAAATAGTTATAAGCTCTTCCTGTCATATTAATTTATTCATATTTCTTGAATGTCAAAATCACTAATCTTAGCCAAAATTTGATTCCAAATAGCGACATAAAGGAATGAAATCCTTGAGGCATTGTCTATCAAAGAAATTAATCATGATATAGTCCCCGCCATGGAGTAACATCCCACAAACGTGTGTCTGAAGACACATGAACGGTGGTCATAGGCGAGGATTATTTTCCCCCAAACCTGAGTGTATTGTGTGCCGTGGTATGAAAAAGTCTGCGGAACCTGGTATGTGAGTAGGTATGCATGGTGTGTGACTGTTGGGTCCCTGGAGAGGAATAATGTCCCATAAACCTTTGTATCTAGATTTCTTAAAAAACTACGAAACACAACATTATAATACTTTTTACATTTTACTAAATTTCGTGTGTTAGTATAATGACATCATTATAAGTTTACATAATAATTTAAAATCAATGGCATAATAATATATTAATAAGACAATAATATTCATTTCCCGCGAAATTAAGGCATCTATCTGAAATTTTTAAATTCTCTGGCAATTGGCTCACGTCCGAGTTTTCGAATTTTCTGTTCCATGTCTTAGATCGCACTGTTTCAGCAATAGCTATAATCATCATTAAGACAATAGCCTATATGTTACACTAAAGTTTATGTAAAAATTAGGATATTTTTTGTGTTAGGATTATGGCATCGTCATCTGTGCCTTTTAGTACGTATCCGGATAAAAAATTAAAATTATAACTTCATCATATGTATACGTCATTGGCTGAAATTAAATGGATTATAATGCAGTATAAACATTAAATCAATGCTGTTGAAGTATGAAAAATCAATTCCCATTGAAAGGCATTGGGACCGTTGCTATGGCAGTTAAAATTTTTCATTGTTGAAAACCGAAAAACTTTTCATAATTTTATGATTGAAATCAAGTTTTTATGTAAATTCAGCATGGATTTGAATTCTGTCTTCAGGAAAAATAAACTGCATTTTTTCTTCCACAGTATGTTGCATGCCCCAACTTTGTATCTTAATTGTAAATAATTTAAAAATGCAATTTTATATAGCCCTGCACAGTTTTCATTGCTTTTCTTATGGGTGTTTAAAATTCAAAAACACCCCTTAAAAATAACATTTTCTGGAATTTCGGATTTTATCCAGAGGTTGTACCCAATGGCCTATATTCATGCCAAATTTCAGCTCTGTAGCACCTCTAGAAGTACCTTAGGTTTTATATGATATATCCTATATACAGGGTGATGAAACATAAACGGACATGGACTCCACCATGCAATTCCTTGGCAAAAATTAAGGGGCCAATGCTCTATTGCAAAAATTTCTGCCGATGCAGTTTTTGCAGAAAACACATATTATATATATATATATATATATATATATATATATATATATATATATATATATATATATATATATATATATATATATATATATATATATATAGTGGGTCACTCTCATTTACTCTACTGCTGAAGAAGGGCATAGGCCCGATAAGCTTGCGTGTTTTTTGTTTTTGTGTTCGTGTGTTCAACGTGTCTCTTCGACGCCCCCAGCAGCCTGCCAACTTGGTCTCCGACTTGGTAAGTGTCCGCTGGGCTTCCTTCAACACCTTGTTGCCACCCTCATCACTACCTTTTCATTTCCTTAAGTCAAGTCTATATATATACATAATAAATATTTGAAGGAACTGCAAGAAAAATTTAAAGAATTTACAAACACAAGTAAACTCAAACTGTAGATTTCTGATATTGAATATAGCCCAAAGCTCCAACAATTAGAAAAATAAAAAAGAGTGTAAAGTGTTTACAATAGTTGCCAGTAGGTGGTGTTGCAGTGGCAGCTAACTGATATAGTTTGTAAAATATCTCTTCAACAATGCATTATATGGGAAAATGTTTCGAACAAACATTATAGAAAATTAAATTTCCTACAACTTTTATTCCAACATGTTCTTACATTTATAAAATATTAAAGCAAATATTTCAAAAAAACAAATAAGTGACAAGAGTAAGCACCCACTTCTGTTTGACCGATGTTTACTAAAAACCAATCAGTTCTTCTTCCATTAATAAGATTGTCAAATATAAAATTTTTTGTTGATTTGATTAATAGTTTTTTAGTTCAAGCACCCACAAAATCTTGTATTCTTCTCGCAGGCTGACTGAATCAGAGGAGAGGTATGCCCAGGTTGAAAAAGAAATGTTGGCTATCACTTTTGCTTGTTCGAAGTACCATGAGTATATTTATGGCAGCATGTCAGTGACTGTTCACGGACCATAAGCTGTTAGTAGCTGTGATGAATAAGGATTTAAACAAAATAAAAATAAACTGATGTGGGCAACCCATGACTTTCTCCATATTTATATGGCAAATTACATGTTGTTAGCTCTGGGATTGTTGTCAATATTTAATTCTGGTTGACAATTAAGAAAAGAAAAAGGAGTGTTACTAAGACGTAACTAAGCGTCAATTGTTAACAATAGTCTTCAGTAGGTGGCATGGTGGTGGCAGCTAAAAATATAAGATATCTCTTAAACAATGCATTATATGGAAAAATGTATCAAACAAAGATTGCATAAAATTAAATTTCCTACAACTTTTATTCCAATACATTTTTACATTTATCAAATATTAAAGCAAATATTTTAAAATAACGGATAAGTGACAAGAGTAAACACCCACTTCCAGTCGACCGATTTTTACCAAAAATTAATCAGATCTAACTTTTATAAAAATGTTAAATATAAAATTTTGCATTGACCTGATTAATAGTTTTTGAGTTAGAGCGCCCACAAAAATCTATCACATACAGACAGACACACAGACATCATCGAGAAAATAGTCAAAACGTGTCGTATATGGAGAAAGTAATAACAGGCTAAGTGCTTAAAAATGAAATTGTCTATATATGAATTATATGTAGTATACCATCCTGGGAAATATGTTCATTCCAGACTATCTCTCGTGTAATTATCTTAATGCACCTGTTGTTGATGATGCATGCATGCTAGAGGTAGTGCCTATAATCTCAGCCCCAATAATAGAATTTAAAAATGATAGCCTTGAGAAATTCAAGACAGTAACAGTCCTTAATAAAACTATTAACTATTACCATACTGGTTGGCCAAGTGATAAAAAAAGCTTGAGGAAGGGGAATTGAGGCATTATCGGAAGTTACGTAATGATATCACAGTTCAAGACAATTTGGTTTATGTAGATGAAAAATTAGTAGTTCCCTTTAAGCTTAGGCAACACACATTAAAATTACTCCATGAAAGTCACATTGGAATCACGAAATCTTTTTAAAATACTATTATTGGGTTGGTTTGAGATTTTACGCCGAGAGTTTCATTAGTAGTTGCTCCATGTGTGACAGGTTTAAACTTAAAGTTATGTTTTCTCACTAATTTATTAATTAAATTGTTATCACATCCAAGTTTAATGGCAATTTGTTTTATGTGTTTGAGTTCCTTTGCATATCTAATTTTATTGAGGGGGATGTTACATAATCTATGTGTTAAAAATTAAAACACAGCTATTTTTTGGTTCATAGGGTGAAAGGAGTTATTAGGAATGAAGTTATCAGTATGTGTAGGTTTTCTAAAAATGTCAAACTCAATGTGTTGTCTATTATTTATAATTAGCAAGTCCAAAAATGGCAAGGTGGATACCATAACAATTTAATTAATAAATTAGTGAGAAAACATAACTCTAATAAAACTTTGTCCAATGCCACTTCTCTCAAATTAGTCAACAAAAAAGAGGACAAATGTGTAAAATTGCCTCATTTCCCACCATTAAACAGGGGCTTGAACAAAATTTTTAAGCATAAGAATTATACAATAACATATACAAATCCATATAATTTGAAAATTTTACTGGGCAGTACAAAAGACACAACAGAAACTTTGAACAAGTCCAGAATTTATAAAATATGTAAACTACACACACACACCGAAAAATCTTTCCGTGCTTCACTTGTTTCTCGGTCATCTTCATAATCCTTTCCGTTCAAATCTTTGCAGTCGACTCCCAGTCACTGTTGAAATGCATTGGGTGTTGTAACCCTCTAATTGTTTGGCTAAAGGAGTATTTTACCTTTAACTTCCCATTGATGACAAATTACTCAAGTCTGTAGTCCCTGAGGTTCATGAGCAAATGCTTATTAATCAGAACAAACAAAAGTCACATTATGATCAGACTGCTAGAAAAAATTGCCCATCATTTGAAGAAGGTGAGAAAATTTTGTTATTTAAGAATACTTGTTGGGTACTGGCCAGAGAAGTCAGAAGGGCACACACTTACTTTGTAGTTGAAAATCAGGGAACTATGTATAGATGCAATGTGGTACATCTAAGAAAGCATAGGGACCAAGAGATGAAGAACGTCCGATAACAGAGAAGGATGGTTCTGTACGAACGAGCTACAGAGGACATCCCACTCTATGGTCAGCCACTAGCAGATCATCGGCCTCAACTTGAGTCAGCAGCGCACCTTCCAGCTGGTCTGCCAGTCCCCGACCCACCCGTGCACCTGCTGCCATAACCTTCACCAACCCAGCTATTGATGCACCGGGATGGTGAATACTGCACCAGAAGTGGCAGAGTGGTGAGACAACCAACCAAGATGGACTTATAAAGAGGATAAAGGGGGAGATGTTGTATGTATGTTAGGTTGGTTACCCTGTATAGAGGTTGACAGCCTGTTATTGTGTGTGAGCATCATAAAGGACATTACAACATCAGAGCTTGTGAAAGTTTATTTTAAATTGCTTAATAAAGTTGTTATTAAAGTTCATTTTATTATTTCAACAGACCTATACTATAAAATAGAACAATATGACATTTAATTTTTCTGCTTCTGAATGTTTGTAGCATTTTTAATGTAGGATTATTAATTTCAAATAAATTCAGGATTTCACATGCATGCAATTTCATGCTTATGTTCTCATTTATTGTCTATATCAATTTTTGTTGTGATGTTAAAGCTTTTATTTCCATGGAGACTCACAAATCATTCTATTTAAAATTTGCCAAAAATAAAAAGTTGTATAAATAATGTTAACCTGTCTGAGGAGGAAAACTTGCAAAAGACAGAAAAATAAGTTGGTCTCTCTCGCAGATTTTACTGTAGCTGTCTTTATCAATACTTTACCAACTTTTAATTGTATAGCATAAATGTATATGTTATTTATTGTATCATATGATCAAAATTATACATTTTTTATTATTTTCATTAGGTAGAATTCCTACTTCCAAACATCCTCAACTTCTGTCTGTACATACATGCAAACATCATTTTGGAAAAATATCCTAAAATGTTTTACATTCCAAAAACTATTGCTTCTTCATGAATAAATAAATCAATAGGACACAATCTCACATGACACCTTGCATGATGCAAACGAGAATGCCATGTACAACAATCAACCTGATAAATACAACATATAAAGTAGGAAGTTTATTCATTCTACTCATAACACAAATTGATTGCTCTCACCCACATCCTTTCTTGGTATCACAATAGACAACAAGTCCTGGCAGATCCAGGATTTCAGCTGTGTGATAGCTCAGAATGGCCTGGTAGCTAATTCTTGCTGTCTCACTTCTGAAACAAGAGAATCAAATTAGAAACCTTGCACCAAAGGATGTCACACTGACATTAGGGCACTTTGTGATATTCTTACTTCCCTCGTGTTAAACCATTATATCATTTTTCAGAATTTCTATAAAAACTAATGTTACACTTTCATTTGAAGATTTTAATATAAGAAATTTAATAGAATTACACCTACTCCCTGATTAATGCTCTTAATTGGTGTGAATAGGAATTAGAGTAGAAGAAGATACCTGCATCTACCTATATGTACAGGGTGAGGCAATAGTCACTATACAGCCGTTATTTTATTAACAAAGAAAATTGGAACATGATAACATAAGCATCATGACCGAAGATTCTGTTCAATAACAGAATGCAACCAATTAAGACAAAAACAAAATCGTATACCGAAACGATCGAAACTTTACTACATTTTGATAAAGACATGTCAATTCATAAAAAAATTATCACATACACTTGATAAATAAAGGAACATGGAATGAGACCAACTAAAGGAAGAAATCAAATATCTTGGTATTACATTAAAAAACTGAACAATCAAAAAGGGAGCAATAAACAAAAAACAAACATATGTTGGCGCTATCCAGCTTTTAGTCACTGTAAAACCTTTAATTTAACCTCGAGAGTTAAGTTTTTCCTCTTTTTCTCCTCTGACCACCGGTTATCACTCATGGTCTTTTTATTTAAAGGAAAAATATAATTTAAACATAGTTCACTCTATATTTTTACCGACAAAAGTGTACACAGAACCATCAAGCAAGTTACAAGTTATTCACATTTTTACAGAATGACAGATAGAGCCACAAAGGGTGACAAAGGGACAGAAGTATGCTTTTATAGATATCTGACAAAAGTATTGGATTTGTTGTCATGGTAGTTAAAACTTTCCATTGTTATAAAATCAAAAAAGTACCTTCCTTCGTAGTTAAAAGCAAATATTCAAGTTAATTCAACATGGATGCATATTCTGTTTAAAAAAATGTTATTTCCATACTTTTTACATATAATTCTGCAAGAACTAAGTTCTTATCTTAATTTGAAGTAATTTTAAATATATATATGTTCAATGGGATGAAAAAATATTAATATTATTAGATTTCAAGTTGAATGACCTTTACGGATGTTTATATTTTGAACTAAATTAAATTACTTTTTAAACCCCTCAATTTACTTGATTTTATTTAATGGCCTGAATTTTAAAGTAGCCAAAGTAACAGATCGAAAGTTTTAATCATACGCTGCTTGATTCAGAATCGGCAGTGAATCACAGAATTGGAAATGACTCACTGAATCATCTAGGAAACTGAATTGGTTTCGTAAAATGACTCAGTAAATCACAGTGAACCACTGAACCAACTGAACTGTTCTTTTGACCAGTTTATTTAGGTGAACTGACTCGATTCCTTGAGATGAATTGATATTGCCACCTCTAGTCTGCATGTCTGTGAAGTTATATACGATATATCAATTGTCGGAGTGACCAACAACCATGATAGAAATATTGTATGTATTAGTACTATCATGCCAACAACTGAGTTGTAATGTATCGAAAGGTTAATTATTGCAAATTATGCGAAAAAATACGCCTGCCATTAAGAAGCGTATAACTAATTATATCATTTGGGTTCTTTGGCGTTTCATGAGCACCACTTCTGCAGCATCTCTAGGAACGAGATATTGAACTACAAGGTGCTGAAGTGGCGAGATTTGGAATTACGTGAAGCAGTACTCTATTGGAATTCGGCTAGGCCAGGGAAAGGAAATTTGAACCTGAATGAAAATTTCACTCATCCCCACCGGGTTGGGTGAGTTGGTAGAAGGGTTTTTTATTCCTCCTCATGTTCACTGTGTTCAGAGGCGTCTCCATTCAAAGAAAAAAGAAGGGATGCCGTTTTAGTGAATGTAAGGAGTAACAAAAAACACTTCCACCAGTTTACCCAAATTTTTGTTCATGTCAAATTTCCCTTCCCTGGCCCAGCCGAGTTCCAATGGAGTACTGCTCCACGTAATTCCAAATCTCACCACATTCAGCACCTTCTAATTCCATTTCTCGCCCCTAGATGGGTGCTGCGGAGGTGGTGCCCGTAAAATGCCTAACTACCCTAAATTACTTCTAAACATTTTTTATAATTTTAACTGAAGAACATGCATAAATGAGGGTATATAATAGTAATATTGATTGTTTATGTTTTTTCTTTACTACTTTGCTTAAAAATAGTGGGAAGTATGTATTCCAGTAGTGCTTCATATGCAATACACCTGTGGTTATCTGTGATTGATATTACCATTACAAAACTGGTAAATAACTTAAAATAAATACATCAAATGGCTGTATTTTTAAGTAAATATTTTTAGGTACCTTATTATTAATGGGGCTCCACCTCTACCAATAAAAGAAATATTTTTAATTATTTATATTATTGTACTTTTAACGGACTTCTCACCAATTCATTTACCTTTATACTTTCAGCATTCTTTTGCCTGATATACATCCGCCTAATGGGTCTATTTGAAGTAATTGAAGGATGTCTTTGCAAAAATAATTTCAGGGATCCTTTCCATGTTATAAGCATCAATATAGGATGTAGCATGTGCCGAGGTCAATGAAGAATATGCGATTTAATAATTTCAACTTCGTTGAAACAATCGTGCGTTGAATGACTTGACAAAAAATACTGACCACCACCTAACAACATAGAAAAAAATAAAAATATGAATGTGACTGCCCAGTTACATTTTAATGTGAAAAACGAAAAAGGATTTGTAAAAGGAGGACGAATGAAAGAAAAAAAAGCTACCCAAGAGAGAATCAAACTCGCCCCCTCACGTTTGGCAGGCATGCACGCACAATACGCTCACCGCCAACAATTACTTGTCAATTATGTATGCATTATTAAATTTATAGCGGTTGACATAAAATTGCAATATTTAATTGCGATTTTCAGAAAAAACTATCGGCCGTATATGCCCAAAAGGGGGTTTGCAGTGATCCTGGAATCCAGAGCTATACATCTACCAAGTTTCATAAAAATCCTTGATCTCACTACCATGTCCTCTCCTTGTCAAAGGGGTAAGATCAGAACAAAAGGAGTTGTTTACTCATCTCACACAACCTGTTGTAAATGGCGGGCTTCCATGAATCTCATCGGATTTTAGCCATCCAAATTTTCTTCCTGCTCGGATCTGCAGGAAAACGAAACATCCTAAAGCCATTTTCACCTCGATTCTTGCACCCAACAGCACAGCAGTAAGGCATAATTACTGCTTTGCACTCGCAAATGATAGACACAAAAGCGTTGCATCACTTTGCTAAGTGGACCACCTAGGAAATAAGTTCTAAAAAGCTGTTTTTGATGGATGATGGTAGTTTTAATAAGAACATCATTATGAATGATGATAGTTCTTATAAGAACTAATGATTGAATGAAGTAGCAATAAAAAAGATGAATAGAGTAAAAGCAAATTCACAGTAAGGCCCAAGAAATCCAAACACGAGGCGTTAGAGCAGACTGGCAGCTGCTGGCAGAGACTGACACAGACACCAAGATGGCGGGCTGGTATCACGTGATTCGTCTTGTCCAATGACAAGCTACGCTTTTCGGCAGATGTATCCACAAAGGTTGTCTGAACCTTCCATATACAGGGCCTTGATGGTGCCCCGTTATAAAACCAAAGTACCATAGGCCTTTTTGTCTTTCATTTGAGTCATCAATATGGTTCTTGAGGAGTAATATACATATAACTTCATAAGGCTGAGCGGACTGCTAGTTTATAGTGGGTGGAAAAATAAGAATTTCCGCAATGACTTGTAAACAATGCTGGGCCTGTGTAGATCCCGAGAGAGTAATCCTGGGCCCTGGTGCTTCTCCTTCTCTTGGGCCCATAATTCCTCTGTCAAGATTCAACAATCGATTTTTTTCAAATTCTCCATTGTCTATCATAACTGTCTTTATAATATGATTTTGGAAGACACGCAAGAATGTTTAAATATAACTATTTGAGTTCAGTCACCTCTAAGTCACGGGCCCCAATTATATGCACCGGGTGCACTCCCCTCTCCTGGGCCGGAGTCGCCCCTCCCCTCCCCCCCCCCACGGTGGCAGACCTGGCAGCATAGTAGTTACGCCACTGTCTCAAAGAAAAAAATAAGAATCATCTTCCGGTGTCCTGGAGTGCTAAAAGAAGGGCCTGGGCAGGGCTGACCCAACCTGGGGTGCAAGTGGTGCAGGGCGCACAGGGGCCAAGTAATCGGGAGCACCTTCCCATCAATATACATATTATTGGGACACGAGTTACACATATTGAATTGGTGATGTTGAAGTTGACCTTGCATTTCGAACACTTTAGCACCTATGTGCGAAAGTAGCAATGGAAAGGTGGGAATGCCAGAGCAATATAAAATCTTACCGGAAAAAATTACCGTCGAATCCCCACGATTCGCATTGTTCTACGCCTCTCACGCAAAGGGTCGTTAAAGAGGCGTTCAAAGTCTTTGGAGTCTCGTGTGCGGCAGGGGATAAGTGCACTGCATTCCCTACAATTGTTGCTATCTCGGAAGCCTGCCCTTTTAATTGGTATCTCCGCTCTGGCGAGTACCAGCTTGCAGTGGTGGTATTTCTTTCGTATAGTGCTATTGACCGTCACCACAACCAGCATGTTAAGAAATTATAAAGGGAGGTTTAAAATTCATAATTCAATTTCAAATATTTTAACCATCAAGGAAGCCCGTAGAGACTGAAACAAGATGGAGAAGTATACTCTATAAATGGAATATACAAAAATTTCAAAGACATTTTTATGGGAAATGCATATAAAACGGTATCGACAGTTTGGGCGGTACTTGAACTTTTATCTCCGAAACTAGCAGTGTGTGTATTTTTGGCTAATCAACCTCTTGGATTATTATAGCCATAACTCCTTCCACACTAAACACACAAGGGAGGAGGAAAACCTAGTACTGGCATTAGCCTACTCTTAACAAAGAGCACCAAGGGGGCCAATGGCTTAATGTCCCTTCTGAAGGACAATGCTGACTTTTCACGGTCTCCTCAAACCACACAAACGGGGCTGGGCAACCTTGGAAAAAATCCTACTTTTGCCGGAATCATGCCTGCTGCCTTTTCGAGCAGCAGGTGAGTAGCATCCAATGTCCTAACCACTACACCATTGACATCCCCCGAGAAGTTGAGCGATAAGTTTAAAGAAAGTAGATATAACTATGGAGACTAAAGCTCATTCAGAGCAAACAATGAAAAGATATGGTGATCGCAAAACCTAATGCTGGCGAGTAAATTTGCTTCCTGCTCAATGGAGTTGTAACCATGGCCTTATTCAAACTTTCCTAGACTGATTTAGTAAGGTCAGTATTTCCGAGAATCATACATGTATAATAGTAATTTTAGCTGTTCTATCAGAAAATCTGAATTTTTTATTGCAGTAGGTTTTAAAATGGGACAAAATGGCTTTTTTGTCCAAAATGACAAGATGGTCTGGAAAAGGCCCTAAAATGGGACTATCCTGGCAAAAATGGTCACCCTACCTAAAGTATCACGAACTGCCAGTCAGAGAAGAAGCTTGCATGGGGTTTCTGTAGGAATGCGGAGTGATTGCAAGTGAACTATGCAGTTCATTGTCCCCTCACTTTATCATCTTTTACAGCACTACTGCCCATGCTCCATAGTACTACCATTACCATTATTACCACTTGAATCAGAGTATTCAGGGCCAGTGCAAGTGTATTTTGTACCCTAGGTGAACCTTCTGCCTTGGACCCCCTTGCCCAAAATTAACTTTCAAAATTTAATATTGTTCATTATTATTAAACAAATTCTGCTATTATAAGTTCGGATTTAGTCTACACCATAAAGGAGAATAATCTGTTAATGAGTGTATATTTTCATTGTTTTATACTTTCACAATATACATCCTAAAAGAAATGAACATAGTATTAATACATTATAATTTATAATTTTATTTCTATTCTGGCCATATGTCAAGTCAAAGCATAATGCTTTCTTTCATATTCATTCATTTTTGCAGCAAGGGCAGCAAAAAAAATTTTCGGGAGCAGTTTTTGCCACTCCTCAAATTGTGCCACCTTAGGCTGCTGCCTAGTTTGCCTAGTGGAAGTATTATCTCAATTTGCTCCAGAACATTTAGATGCATCATTTATTTTATATGTGTAAGATTTTGGGTTTTCAACCTGAAGTTGCAAAATTGTTTTACAAAATGTAAGGCATGGAAGGAGTTAAAGTTAAAGAGGTCTACATATCTTTCTGTGTGTTCCTAATATGTAGTGGGTAAGTGATTACATTTTAATCTGTTCAACTACTGCATGATTCTTTTCCATTTTGTTGGCAAGCAGTTGCTTGGAGAAGATGAATGTTCTTCCTGAGAAAGTTTCTGAAATATTTCATGGGTTGAATAGACATTATTATGGCTATGGCTCCAAGAGCTTGGAATACAAAGGAATTGATTATATTCATCTGAATGTTGTTTACCTCCCTTGGCATCAGGAAAATCCCATATTGTGATGTTTAAGCATCCATGGAGATTTCAATATAGCAGTCATAAAAATTGCTATAAATATTTCAGTCATTAAAAGACAATATCTTTTAGCATTTATCCATAGACTTAAATTTAATCTTATTCAGAAAAAAGATTGCCTCTCAAAAAGTACTATTCTTAGCTGTCAGTTCAGTTAGTCAGAGTATATCTCTAGCAAATTTTGTCAGTCCTCTCCATAATTAGAACAATTATAAACTTGATTAAAAATTTACATTTGTCTTAAAGCATTTAATGGTTTGAAGTAACTCTCCTCAAAAAACAAAGTTTTCAATGAAGATTTAAATTATTTTTATGCTAGGGAGGGGAGGGGAGATAGTGGGGGGAGAGGAGGGAGGGGGGAGGGAGATTAATTGATTAATTTGTTCTTTATTTGGGGCGAGATTGAGACTAAGAAGTTCCATCTTCCACCTAACCCCTCGTCATGAAACATTACAATAATACATAGAACATTATGTAAATACAAGTATTGGAAAAGAAAAGATGTAATTTTGTGGGGAAAAATAGGACTGCTGAATAATGAAATCCATATAAAAAACCCACTGCAGGAAAACATCCACACAAGAAGGGGGTGTGAAAAACCTGGGAAACCTACTGAGGTTAACTAAACACATCAATAAATGAAATTTAGAGGGGATGGGAGAGAGTGGGGGGGAGGGAGAGGGGGGAGGGGAAGGAGGGAGAAAAAGGGAGGGAAGAATGGGAATCTTAATTTTAATACATAATCTGCACATACCCATCATATTTGATGGGCAAATATGCTAGTCTACCTTTGCCCCTCTGTCAAGCTATAAAAATGCGAATAACTCGATAAACAATTAAAATATATGTTTAAATTTGGCAGGAATACTAAATTCGCATATTTTATGGTGATGGCGAAAAAATCCCGAAAAATGTCCTGGGTTCGACTCCAAGGAAGATATTTTCATTTCCCATAAAATAATGTAAAAATCGACTTTTCGACGTTTAGTCTTTTATTCTTTTTGAGATCTAAATTAGAAAGAATTAACCTATGATCTTCAGATGAGAACCATTTAACAAAAAGATTACAAGGTTTTTTATTCTGTTCATTGTTTTTTGTCTACAGTTCGAGATTCCTCATGTTAAATGTTTAATTCGCATATTTTGGGGAAATCTTGGCATTTTAACGGGATGTTGACTTGCCTACCAATTACATTGTTAAATCTCGAAATCCTATTGTTATTTCAATCCTTATGGGTTTAAGCATGCTTTGAAGGCTTTTAATACGACAAGGAGAGAAAGACGAAAGGAGGGGAAAAATCTTTTCACAGCAATCAATGTAAACAACATTTGTTGCATTATTTACAAGAAGAAAATGGGAGGGAAGAGAAAGGGAGGAAGAATGAGAGGTTCCTAAATTTTAATACATAATCTGCACATACCCATCATATTTGATGGGCAATTATAGTAATATAATAGTTCAATTCCTTGCCACTACTGAGGAGGACATTTTCATGTTTTTTCAAAATGCCGGGAGGGCATAAATTTTGCAACAAAAAGAAAAACAAGTCCTCCTTTTGCCAGTTGTATGGTAACCCTGCCTCTAGGTGGTGTGGTGGTTATAGCTAAAAATATTGTTTTTATAATATCTCTTCAACAATGCATTGCATGGGAAAATAGTTTGAATAAAAGTTGTAGAAAATTAAATTTCCTACGACTTTTATTCCAATTATATTTTACATTGATCAAGTAATAAAGCAAATATTTGAAAGAAACAGATAAGTGGGAAGAGTAAACACCCACTTCAGGTTGACCAATTTTAACAAAAACTAATCAACTCTTGTTCCTCCAATAAAAATGTTAAATATAAAATTTTGTTGATCTGATTTATAGTTGTTGAGTTCGAGTGCCCACGAATTTCCTATCACAGACAATCGAGAAAATGGTCCAACATGTTCAGGGGACCTAAAAACATGTATTTCCGTTGAAATCTCAAAATCGATTTTTTTCATGAAATAATGCTTTTACCTATATGTACTACATATGGAGAAAGTAAAAACTGGAAAAATCCAAAAATGTGAGGTAATTGTTAAAATTCACAAGGAATTCACTGTAGGATTCAATGCACAGGATGTGATGTATAAAAACATAGCAGTCACTGTTACAAATGGTTTGCTATAAATTTCCATTTTTCAATTGTCTTTACTCATTACCATTGTGTTCATATCCTAACATATAGGCAACCTGAATGCCTCATCCCTGATCATATGCAACCACAATAGCAAAACTTCTACAAGGACTCTTCGGGTGTGACACACATTACAGAAGCTTATTATTAGAATAGATAATCAAAATGAAACAATCCACTATATGAAAAATGTTTCAAGCAGAAGTTGTACAAAATTATAACAGCTTTAATAAAAATTGAGATCTAACAATAAGTTCGGTGTTCTTAGCTTTAATAATAACAAATATTTACATAAATTGAGTTCTAAAGGAGATATTTGGGTAAAAACAGAAAAATAACCAGAGTAAACTTCCAATTCTGGTTGACTAGTTGCAGCCAAGACCTTATATTTATACGCAGCACCATAACTAGCTATTTTAGCACCCGGGGCTAACTAATAAAATATGCACCCCCTCGATAATAAATTCTCTAATACTTCTATTATATGGATTTAGAATGAACAATTAATACATAAAAGTAACTATAAATGATGTAATTTCTCACTATAAATGTACATAATTTAAATAGGTACATAATTATAAATATAATTATGTACATACATTATTACACACATACATAATAAAAATACAGAAAGTATAAATATTTTAATATTAAAAGTTATTCTACATGTTTTTAATGCAACAAACTCATCAATTACATGATTGAAATTTGTAGTTTCTGCTGTGCGTATGTCTGGAAACGTCTGTGAAATTGCCCCTGTCCTTGTGCCATGCTACCTCACACAACTTACCATTAAAAATTTTTGCGACCCTTCTTTAGTTATGCAGATGCTTCACTTGCCCCGCTCTAGTAATGGCACTGTTTATATATATATAAATATATCTTATATTTACCAGATCAAATGATTAATATGACAACTGTGAGCCAAAAACCAAATTCATGTAAACACTAATAATTTTGATCATAATAATAAAAATCTCATGTGGCCACCACATGATGTTCTCCACACCTGTAATATTTCTAAAAATTTCAAATGACAATAAATATTTTAAGGAACTGGGAGAATAGTTCAAAGACCTTACAAAGAACAGACATAAACTCATACCGTAGCCTTCTGATATTGGATAATAGCCATGAAGCTCCAACAATTAAGAATAAAAAGGAGCTTTACTAAATTGTAGCTAAGTGTAAACAAAAGTGTTTCCAAACCCGTCTCTAGGTAATGTGGTGTTCAGTAAAAAATGTTTTTAAAAATATCTCTTAAACAATGCAATGTATGGGAAAATGTTTCAAACAAAGGTTGCAGAAAATTAAATTACCTACAACTTGTATTCCAATAATTATTTACAATGATCAAGTATTAAAGGAAATATTTTTTTTTAATGGATGTGACCAGAGTAAATACCCACTTCCGGTTGACTGATTTTAATCAAAAACTATTCAACTCTTGTTCCTTTAATAAAAAAGTATAAAATTTGGCAATGATTTGATTACTGTAATTTTCTGATTATAATACGCACCCATGTTTTTACGAATGAAATGTGAAAATGGTCTTATCACCATACATAATACGCACCTAATTTTTTGTATCAAGATCAGTGTAACTTTTCACGAGATTATTAGCAATGTCAATACAGTTCTCGCTTTGCCACCAAGTGATATACGTGCCAGAGAGTTTATGAGGATATCACGTTACGTTCTAACTCACTTATTAAAGATTGACACAATGTATTAAAATATGTCTCAACGATGCATTTTGTATAAATCTGGTCGGTTGGAATAACAGTTCTTGCTTTGCCGCCGAGCAAAAGAGTTTATGAGAATATCACGTTATGTTCTGACTCACTTATTAAAGATTGACACAATGTATTAAAATATGTCTCAACAATGCATTTTGTATAAATCTGGTTGGTACGGTAATAGTTTTTGAGTTAGATCACAGACAAAACTCTTAACACACACACATGAAAACAATACTTTCCCCTATACTATATATGGGGAAAGTAAAAATAAAACTATTACATATAGACTTCAATTTTCACGACCCTATAATAATCTTTTATGGCCTCCAGTTTGCAAACTGTTGATTTCATACAAGGCACTTTAAATAAGATCCCCTTAGATCCTGATTCAAATGGTAAACAACCAGCATTGTTAAAAAAATATGGTTTAAATTATCATTGACTTGTGTTGTTCACCTCAGTCCCATAGAAAAGTACAGGTAGCTGCCCCTCATTAGCATTTGATTTGAGCACTCACTTACATAGGGATTAGGAATGGGAATGTGTTTTATCCAGACTGTTCTGTTACTTAAATCCACTATCCTGTGGAAAACAGAGTTTCTAATATAAATAAATAGTTAAATATATAAAGTCATACTGTTTGGCTACCTCAATTTTTTTAACACCATATGCAACATTGGGATGCTAAGAGCATTTTATTGACACAACGCTAGGCAAAACTGCCTTTAATGAGGGTTGACTGTCTTTAACTAAAGATTTTTGGCATACTACTTAAGTTCGCTTATGAAAAATGTAAATGTTTTATGATATGTATTGCTATGAACTTTCCTATGCATAAAATTAATCTTTTTGATGCAGTAAATGCTTGTGCCATATCAAAGGCTGCTTTTATAATTATGGTTCACAGTAAAAATTAAGTGTACAGGAGATGAATTGAGTTTTAACAAGAGTAATTAAGAACATCCTCACATATTTGCTGATATATATTTCTGCAACTTACCATTAATTAATAAAATTAACATTCAAGATTCTGGAAATGCGCAAAACTCATACACATGATCTATGACAACCTCATGAGAAAAAGTGGCATATTATGTGTGATGATATGTTCTTTATTCTCTTTTGAATGATTTTCATTGAAAAAATAAATAGAATAAAATTAATTTTCAGATTGCTAGATATAAATTAAAATTACTGTAGCAATTAGAATGTGATAAAGAACTGGTAATCATCTTCACCTTTTTGCATTAAAGATTTAGAATAGATATGTAAGCAAAATCTTTCATGAAGTTTTTATTATAATTTCAGCCATTTTATACTAATTTTAACTGAATATTTAAGCCAATATTCATTATTGTAATAGTTTCTTTTACTTTAATTACTTTTAATTTACCCATTAATGCCCATTGCAAAATTATTGATAAATAATTTATTTCTAATGTTACCCCGCACTCTAAATAATTATTTTTAGGAAATTTATTTATCAATTTAGAGTAATAAAAGAAATAAATTATTAATTTTACAATTTAAAAAAATCAATTAAAACTGCAATTTTTCAATGCTGGGCATTAATGGGTTAAAGGAATCAATTCTTTCATTTTCATCACCTTGGAGTTGTGTCATAAAACTTTATACAATTAATATCCTGCATGTTGGCTGGTTTCATAATTTCCCCTCAGTTTTGGTCTAAGGAGTTACAAGAGCTCCAGAATGCAAAACAGGAGCAATTACATAGCTGAATTTTCTTTCAGAGCTATTACATATACAAAACAATGACAGGATTTTAAACATAAAAAATTAGGTGAATCAGTTTCATCTCATAATAGCTTCTGTCCCAAGCTCATATCTAAAAATAACAAAAGCCTTCTCTGTTACATAGTATCTTCTTGTGTAACACTCTCCCTCCCTTTCCATTTCTCCTTGCATCCATCCTTCTCTCTCACCCTCCCTCTCTTTCCTCCCATCCCCTTCTCCTCTCTCAATCTATTGCTCTCCCTGTTTTTCTCTGTCCCTCTTTACATCTTTCCTTATCTAATTCCATCCCTCCCTTTCTCCTTAGCTACCACCCACCCTATCTCCCATCCTCCCCATCTCCATGACAGCAAACAATTTTTCCTTCAAAAGAATGAGAAATTTTGGCATTAAAAACAAATTTGTGGACCAATTCAATGCATGGTAGGAAAATAAATTTTAATATTTTTAGGAATTCTTTGTTCACGTCCTGAGTGTAATTTTAAAATGGTAACAAAAAAGGCTTGTACATAACATTTCAGCTCTTACTGTGTAATTCAAATGGAAAGGAGAAACAATCCTGAAATTGAACTTATGACTTCAACATTGATTGCAAGCAGCTTAAAATGTAATAGTGGTATCAAGAATGAGGTCAGGCTCAACCCTGTGGAATTTACTCATCGAGAAAAAGAAATAACTTTGTCACTTCCATAAATTTATTTGGCATGACCGGTTTCACTACAATCGTAGCATCATCAGGTGATAAAATATAAAAATCGTTCCACATATATAGGGAAAAAAGGGGAGGGGATAGGAAAGGTTACACAGAAAATGAATGGAAGGTAATTAAATAAACGGTTAGGAAAAGGAAGAGGTTGGAAAGGAAGGTGAAAGCAAAATAAAGTTACAAAAACTTAGTAAAAGGGGCCAAAGACAACAATGTTGATACAAAGTATTTACAAAATATTCGGTAAGCTAAATAGAGGAGAATGATTGTGGAAAAGGTATTCATTTAAGAGAAGCGAGTCTTCACAAATAATTACCTCTAGGTGTTCAAGAGCATCTTTTTTTCTCCTATAGATATGGAATGATTTTTATATTTTATCACCTGATGATGCTACGATTGTAGTGAAACTGGTCATGCCAAATAAATTTGTGGAAATGACAAAGTTCTTTCTTTTTCTTGATGTAATAGTGGTGTTTCCAAGTAATTCCTGAAAGTTTGAATTATCTGAGTTTGGCAGATAATTGGTCGCATTTATTTTTGAACGTATAAGCGAATCCATGCTGGAAAACCCGCGTTGGAGGAGGGTTTGCCGTAGTCAAGTTTTTATGTGGCGAATGTCAAATCGGTGCACACAGTAATCCCTTGTGACTAATCAAAACAGCAAATCAAAACCACGCATCTTGAGGATATACTGTACTTCTTAATTTGTTTTCCTGTCTAATTTCCTCCAGCTTACGCCATATCCATAACTAAAAACCCTCTACTCTGCCCACATCTTTTCTCAACTATAGAAAATTTTCCTTGGTTCCTATTATATATATTATATTGAATGTTAGCATGTAGAAATGCATGTAAATCATATGGATTTATCATTATCAATTAATTTAGAATGCATGCATAGAACATCTCGAAACTTTTTTTGCACTCCACGATGACATTAATATTATATGTAATTCTAAGATTTTGTCAAAAAACTTCAATTATATTACAGTTAATTTATAATTCCTCCAAGTTAGCTTGAGCTCTACTTGCCTACTTTTTATAAAAGGGTCCCTCAGGGCTCTGTGCTTTGCCCTATCCTTTTTATCAATGACTTGCCATTATCCTTCCCTGATTTTAAATTTACCATTTTTGCAGATGCTAGTAATGTTACAAGTAAAGATCGAATGGGAGTAATAAGTTTAAATAAATCAGGCTATGCAAAAGGAAGTGACAGATTGGCTTCCGTCCAATAAATTGGTTGCTAATGTAGACAAGACTTGTACTATGATTTTTTTCCCTCGGAGATCTGGAGAATTTTGACAATCCATCATATGTTAAATTTTTAGGTGTCTACCTAGATCCCATATTGGGAAAGTTCTCTTGGTCGAACTTCATAAAAGACTATTGAGATGTCAAGATTACAGTGCCTCTAAAACTGTTTTGAAAACTGCATATTTTGCAACTTTTCATTGAAAATTATTGTATTTAGTTTTAGCATGGGGTCACTCTGCCATTAGTAAAAATGTTTTCCATCTCCAAAGAAAAGCCATTACAATATTGGGAGGCCTAGGGTTCAGGGATGGTTGCCGGAATTCTTTTACAGAGCTGGGTATCATGACTTTTCCTTGTCTTTTTATATTTGAATGCTTATTGTATGTTCACAAGAATCTGGGAAATGATAGTATTATAAACTCTATTCATTCTTATGACACTAGGACAGCGTGGAAAATAAATGTCCGAGGCTTACTAAAGTGAGGAATGTTTTAACACTGCCAGTTAGTGTCAGGTCTCTTCCTCATACAAGATTCAAATTTGATTTGTCACATACAAAACCTAATTTGCATTAATTCGAATTCTTTCTTAAACATAATAACCTACATTCTTTTGGATTCGTAGTTCTCAAGCTCGTTTCTCTACTTTATGTTATTTTATGACAAAAATACCCTGTTTCTTACGGAAGATAGGATGTATCTGGATTCGAAACCGAGACCATCCGATGCGAACTTTAAAACTTAAATAACTTTTTCCTTTACCTAAAGGAAAAGTACCATTTTTTTATATCAGTTATCTCGTTAAACTTCATGAACGGAAATATATGCAAATTTATACACAAATTTACGACCTGAGTCCAGTTAAAACTCAAATGAGTACGAGACCAATTATTCCTGAAAAACAATTTCATTATTGGCTCGTGTACATCGAATGGTAACGGAGAACACACCTGGCTTGTCTTGTTTGAATCACGTTCACAAAAGAAGTCTTATATACTTACAAACGGTCATACCATAAGCGCGTCACAAATGAGAAAACATGTAAGGGCACACAAGGAAAAATAATGGAGTATATCAAATAGGTACGTCTTCACTACTTCTAAATTGAAAAAAACCTGAGCTTAATAAAACATGCAAAATATAAAAAAATCGATGTGTTGGTCGCAATTTTTCAATTTCTAACCATTCGAATAAGAAATGAAGATTTCAAACAAAAGATTCTTCACCAAGAGGAAAGATAGTTTACGGAATTAGCCAATCATTTTGACATACCTCGGGGTATTTGTTATTGGGTTTACTGTCATAACAGTTTGCAATGGTAAATTCTCTGCTACAATATTAATACAGAAAGGGATAAACGCAATGATGAAATCTAGAGCATACGTTGATTTTCGGCATTTATTCGTAAAACAAATGTACACTTAATTGTTCTTCTGATGAGCGTAGGAGTCAAATTCAAATTCAAATTTATTGGTCCGGGGATCATACATTCAGATGATATAGGACAATATACAGTAAATAACGCTAAAAGTAAAAAGTAAAAAATGCAATAAAAAAGATAATATAAAGTTAGCTGTCATACGTAATTACAATGACCTATCATTTAAATATTCATTAACAGAATAGTACATATTTCCTTGTAAAAACCTTTTCACCTTTATCTTAAAGGAATCAAAGTTTTGGATAAGTTTAAGTTGTGGAGGAAGTTTATTAAAAAGTCTGATTCCCATTTCTCTAGGTCCTAATTTTATGGTTTTGGTCCTTATTAAATTAAGATGCAAATCAGATTGTCCTCTAGTGAGGTAGTGATGATGGTCCGAATTAACTGTGAAATCATTTAAGTTATTTTTCACAAACAGTACTACTGACAGAATATAAATACATGGGAGGGGAAGAAGCTTCAAAGTCATAAAAATGGGCCTTGATGGAGAGTCATATGGTTTCCATGAGATTATTCTAACTGCTCTTTTCTGGATCTTGAAAATTTTGATGGAGTGAGGTGAAGAACCCCAGAAGATAATATTGTGTGTGATATGGGAATAGAATGTGCCATAATATAGATTCAAGAGGACGTCTCTACTAACTGTTTCTCTCAGCTGCCTAATCAGGTAACATGTAGAGCTTAGCTTATGGGATAAAATGTCGATGTGTGATTCCCAAGAGATATTAGCATTTAGGTGAACACCAAGAAATTTGCTAGTAGAGACTTGTTGGATAGATTTTTGATCAATTTTTATTAACAGACTTTCTGTTGACTTTTTGCTATGTGAGAAATGGATCATTTGGGATTTTTGTACATTAAGATTTAGGAGGTTATCTTGACACCAGTTGCTAAGATGGAGACTAACTAGTTTTGAGTTGTGTACAAGGCTGTTGTGTGATGAGGCAGAAAGTATAATGTTGGTATCATCAGCATATAAAAGCAATTTTGCACCTTCTATTTCATTAAAAGTGAGTGCAAGATCGTTAATGTATATTAAGAATAGGACGGGCCCCAAAATAGATCCTTGGGGAACACCTAATGAGTTAGTTTTATAGTTGGAGGAATATTTTATGCCTTTCACGTTGAGAGTTACAGCTTGGGAACGGTTTTGTAGGTAGGATCTTATCCAATTATTGGGGACCCCTCTGACTCCAATTCTTTCTAGTTTAACCATGAGATGACTATGATTGACATGATCAAATGCTTTTGAAAAATCAAAAAATAAGCCTAGGGTGTCTTGCTTTCGATCAAGTGATGACAGAATATAGTCAATAGCGTGATATATTGCTGATGTAGTTGATCTTCCTTGTCTGAAACCATGCTGACATGTGGACAGCAGTTGGTGTTTTTCCAGGAAGAAGATTAGTTGTTTATAAAAGACTTTTTCAATAACTTTGGAGAAAATATTCAGTATTGTTATGGGCCTGTAATTATTCATGTCATTTGTACATCCTTTGTTTTTATAAATGGGAACTATTTTAGAAACTTTTAGAGAGGAGGGAAATATACCAAGTTTTAATGATTCATTTATCAGAAATAAAAGAGGAAGTTTTATGAAGTCATAGCAACGAAAGATAATTTTTCCTGGTATTTCATCAGGGCCAGCACTATTTTTTTGGTCTAATTTAGAAATAATTAATTTTAATTCGGATTCTAGGCAGGGTCGAATAAAGAATGAGTTAAGAGTGTTTGGGAGAGAACCGGTATAAGTACTTAAAATTGGAGATGGTGTGGAATCTATTGTGAAAAATTGATTGAAATAATTGGCAAGTGTTGAATAATTTTGAAGGGAGTTATATGAGGGGTCCTTAATTTTTGGTAGAGGATGAACTGGGGATTTTCCTTTGCCTGCATTAATAATTTCCCATGAGGCCTTGGACTTATTGTCCGCTGCAAGTATCCTGTTATTGTTGTAAGTTTTTTTTGTTGTTGCTAGGAGTTTCCGATATTGCTTTTTAAGAGTTTTGTATTGGTCCTGTAATTCAGCATCATTGGATAGTTTGACCGATACAGCAAGGTCTTTGAGGAAGGAGGAAAAGCTGTGTATTTCATTTGAGATCCATGGTTTACTCTTTGCTTTACATTGGGTTTTCGTAAGTGTTAAGGGAAAGACTAGATTAAAATAATATTGAAAGCAGCTGTGAAATTGTTGGAAGCTATCATCAAAAGAGACAGCATTATAAACATTTGACCAGGTTTCGGATTGGAGCATTGATTGAAGCTTACGCACATTTCTTTCTGAAAAAACACGTTTATAATAAGATTTGACTGCTGGTGTTAAGTCAGGTTTGATGGTAGATATTATAGGGAGATGGTCAGAAATATCAGAGCTAATGACTTTTGTGTTGATATTACTGATATTGGTAAGTATGTTGTCAATTAAAGTTTGGGATTTTGAGGAAATCCTTGTAGGCTCAAAGGCCGTTATTTTCACATTAAATGAGTTAATGAGGTCAATAAACTCATTTTTAGCATTAGAATTTTCAAGAAGATTACAGTTAAAATCACCAGTAATAATAATATTTGGACTGTGTATTGAGTTATGAATTAATTCCAAAAGGCAGGTAAGTCTGTCTAGGAACACCTTGAAATCACCAAGTGGGGAGCGGTATATGGATAGGACTAAAAAAGATAAGTGAGTGACAGTGACACTGGTAACACAAGATTCAAACACTTTATCTTCATTTAGGAATTTGTATGAGAAGTTGATGGGATCATGACTTAAGTTACAACTAAAAAAAATTACAACACCACCATTCTTAAACTTAGAGCGAAAAAATATTTCAGCAATATAATAACCTGGAAGACATATTGAATTTAGTTCTACGGGCTTTAACGTGACACTTACGCACATTACTTATAGAAAGCAACATTGGATGAAATTAGATCTTGTCTAAGGTTAATGTTCAACTGCGTAGTTTTCCTTATGAATATTATGTTTTACACATACTGGTTATGACTAATAATACCATTTGCGGTAACAGTGAAATCTTGCAAAAACAAATAAAACCAAGGTAAAAGTCACTGTTGCCGGATCGTATACAATTCTACAACAAAAAACTTACCAGGATAATTTCCCTTACAGGGAATACAACATTCCACGAATCAAGTTATAATTTTCTAAAAAACTCAAATGGACTATTTTAGTATTAGAAAGTTGTCACGCATTCCGCATATCAAAAATTTAATCTGGCAATGGTGGATTGTTAGAGATATGAACGATATGAACCAATATGGCCGATTAATGTATGTTTACTTTGAGAAATAAATGAGAACGGAAAGCAGTCGACAATGGTGAAATTAAAGCATGTAAACGACTTGATAATTGGACAGAAACTGGTTAGTGTAGTCTGGTGATATTTTTAATAAAGAAAGAAAGCTGTTGTACATTTTAATTGAACTTTCTTTTCTTGTAAGTTTTTGTAATCGAATAAGTGTACCAGTTTAATGTTTTAGACTATTTTATATTATGACTTTCGAATATTTAATAACATTTTAGTTCACGGATGAAATATATGAATGATCTGTGAAGTGATGTATGCTGTTAGAATGAAATAGATGGTGCTTCACGCAAGTATTAATCCATGAGTTTTGTTCACTGTTTAAAATGTTAAATGGCATTCATTCAATGCGAAATTTTGTTCACTTTGCTATACCGTACCATAGCATTAGGCACTTCGGAAGATGTCGTTTTCCATATGTTTGAACACATTATTTGGTTAATTTTCAAACTATTGAAGATGCTAAAAGTTGCACAAAGTAGTTGATTTCCTTTACAGAATTAAGTATTACGACTCCCAATGCCCAACCAAGGTTTGTTATCCATCGCAGCCGTATGAAGAACCGACTTCAACTAACTAACTTTACGAAAAATTTAATTTTCTGTTAATATTGTCATGTACTCCTTAAAAAATATATCTAATAGTAAGGCAGGGGATTCCAAAATTTATAAGATCGACAAGGCGCCATGTTTACCACAGTTCCCGGCGAGAAGGAAAAAAGTTGTGACGTCATTGGCAGGCGTGGTGGAGATATGGTTTCAACAACAAGGGGAAAGAAAATACTAAATCTATGTGTGATATTTTGTCTTTGCCACACTTCGTGTAAGAGTGAGTTATATTTAACATCTTTTTATATTATCTATATCATTGTAAGCGCAGATGTTCATATTCCGAAGCGAATTAGAAAACGATAGCAGACGGCGAGCATCCCATCGACAATTCACTTCACCTAAATTTAATCTTGTTATTAGTAATCACCTTTACATAATAACTGCGCTGTCGCCGTTTTATTAAATCAGGTCAAGCTGTCGAACTTATATGCATTGCATACAAGGAACGGAGGTTGACGTTTCATGGTAATAGAATATTTTTCGCTTAAGGGTAAATTCTCCGATTATATCTTGGGTTCACCGAATTATAGGTTGTTAGGTGCACAATGATGATTAAGATAGAGCAGTTTTAACATTTGACGTTTGTAAATAATTATGCTAAAGTCGTCCACTTTTATTATATAGAGTTAACGTTGGCTCGATTCGAAAAAATACATTTTAATTGGTTGTTCTATTTTTCAGGTAACCTAATACAAATGATCAATAGGAAGAGGAAATCATCCATAAAAGTTCCATGCTAGTCTGTGATTGTTGAAACCACCAAAAGTTGTTCAAAATTTTAAAAATAATCTATTTTTTTACCAATGATATGTATATATTTTATTTATTATTGCCAAAGCAACTAATTTACGATCAAGTTCTGTGTTAACTTGGGTGAACGAATTAAGTTATAGCTAGATGAGATAGCTTAGTGCATTCAATATGTCCGTGTTTTTAAGTAATTTGAAGAAGGTCCTCCACCTTGGAGGAGGAAACGATGGAAAGAAGAAAAAAGGATTTAATAACATTAAAATGGACGTTGATCCAGAAGAGATATGGGAAATGGTGGGAGAATTGGGAGACGGTGCATTCGGAAAAGTTTACAAGGTTGGGGTATTACATGCTTCGAAGATGTTTGAGAGAAATAACAAATGAATAGTATTAACAAAATGTTATTTTTAAGGCTCAAAGACGCGGCACCGACGTATTTGCTGCTGCCAAGAGATGTGCTCTTGAAGGGGAAGATGACCTCTCAGATTTTATGATTGAGATTGATATTCTTTCTGAATGTAAACATCCCAATGTAGTTGATCTACAGGAGGCTTTCTTTTTTGAAGGAAAATTATGGGTGAGTCATTTGCATATATTTGGTTACTTTTCTTTTTGGGTGTTGCTAAGTAATTATAAAAATACGTTCAATTGTCGTTTTTAGTTGTTTAAATCAGGGTTTGTCAGGCTGTCAGTTGGTATATGAATTCACATTTATTTCAACAATTTTTCAAATTATCATTTAACTTCCACTAGCTTATTTTTAAAATTAACCATTTTTCTTTTTCAATTCAATTCAATATACATATATAAAACTTAATTTAGTGAATAAGTTTGGATGTCTCAATTTCCATACAGTAGGTTTTACTTTTGTTACATTTTGACATATTTGAATTTAATAGTAAGGTAAAACGTTGAGTGATTTGATTGTTGTGTCTTGTAAAACATTATTTTTTAATAACAGATGTTAATTGAATATTGTGATGGAGGAGCCCTTGATTCTATTATGGTGGAGCTTGAGAAACCATTAACAGAACTACAAATTGCATATGTCTGTCAACACATGTGCAATGGCTTGGATTTCCTTCATAAGAGTAAAGTCATACATCGAGACTTAAAGGCAGGCAATGTCCTTCTTACAATGCAAGGTGGAGTTAAACTGGGTAAGTCAAAATATCTTTCCACTCTTTACTGATACTAAACATAAAATAATGAATCCTGTGATGGGTCATTTTGGTAAGCTGAATTGGATATTTTATGGAATGCGATGCCAGTCTAAATTATATCTTATAATATTGTAATTTTTCAAATAAATTACATTTTATTAGTTTGACAATCTTCTTATTATAAATCTTCAGGGTCCATCTATTTAAACTGATTCAATATTTGTACCTGAATAAAAATGTTGCATTGCTACTTTATGGAAATATTTCTAATGCAAATTATTTCAATAAGTATGAATCAACTCTTGTTTATTATAGCTGACTTTGGTGTATCTGCCAAGAATAAACAAACATTGCAAAAGCGTGATACATTTATTGGAACTCCATACTGGATGGCTCCAGAAGTTGTGTTATGTGAGACTTTTCGTGATAATCCATACGACTTTAAGGTAAGCATTGTTTGATGATTACCAAGGAAAAAAAATTTTTAAGGCATTTTTTTCATTTCTCATGAAGTTTTCTTGTTTTTAGGTTGATATTTGGTCCCTTGGAATCACTCTGATTGAGTTTGCTCAAATGGAGCCTCCAAATCATGAGATGTCACCAATGAGGGTACTGCTCAAAATCCAAAAATCTGATCCACCAAAGCTTGATCGCCCTTCAGACTGGTCCAAAGACTTCAATGATTTCATTTCAGATTGTTTGATTAAGGATCCTACTCGCAGGCCAACAGCAGGAGAACTCCTTAAGGTGAGTCTTTTATGGAAGAAGCTATTAAAAAGGTTTATCTGTTATGAATTCCTCATTCTAGCATTTCCAAAACTAAAGATTGTGAAGAATGGTTTTAGGTGGATTATGAATAGTGAGGAATGAACACACAATAGTTTAAAATTTCTGCATGCATTACATGTCTGTAGAAATTTCATCAACTGCTTACATTGGCATATATTAGGGTAGATGAGACTTTTATCTTAATTCTTGCTCAAGCAAACCTTGGCAGTGTTTTTATAAACTAAAATAATGTTAAGATGTCATATCAGCAGCTGATTTTCAACTCTGTTTAAAACCGGATAATTCAAAATTTAGTTGCAGAAGAAGACAGAATTATTGACCCAATTATGATTCATTATTAGCATCTTCGTAGGCTTGGAAAGGAAGTATATCAGAGCAAAGCAAAGTGTTTCACTAAATAAAGATGGGAAATGGAACAACCTATAAAATCCAAGAAAAGTGCACTTGGGAATCAAAAGAAGGAAGTTTTCACAATAAGGGGAGTTCCTTTATGATGGTAGTTGCTAGATCATTGTAAGGGATATATTTTGTCTTTGTGGGAAGAATGGGCAGGTGAATTACTGGGCAAATATGTAAAAAGAAACTTTTTCTCTCACTTTTATGAATGCATTCAGAATCTTTTTATGGGCAACATTCATCTGTAGTGGAACTTATTAAACACATGTGTTTGGATTCTTTAAAATTATTAGATGGTGACAGCAGACTTGTACTCACTGACATGATTAATTTTAGAAATTTGTTGAGTTTGAAACTTCATTATCTCGACGAAAAAAATTTGTATAGAAAAATACATAACATAGCATATGAAGCATATAGCATATTTATAAAAAATAGTTTTTATTTGAATTAAATTGAGTTGTTTGTAGGCTTTCTCATATACAGGCAAGAAAAAATGTCCGTATTTTCTGGCATGTAAAATTTTTTTAAAAATTTACTCCTAGAAACAGATTTGTTTGGAGAAGGATATAAAGATTCATCAGTGGTTGAAAAACAACAAGCCAATTATTGGTTGGAAAGCATCTATTAGTTTATTAATTTTTTAAATTACCATATCTAATCGTTTATAAGCCGAACTTTTTTCAAATTTTTTGTCTCCAGAACTAGCTTATAGCTAGTGATGTGGCCACCACACCTGTAATATTTGTAAAAATTCCAAATAGGTTAAATGATAATAAATATTTTAAGGAACTGCAAGAAAAATTCAGACCTTACTAAAACGTAACTAAGCCAAAAAAGTGTTTACAAAATTCACCTCTAGGTAGGGTTATCAGATACCAAAGTTATAAAAGTAGCACAAAACACCTGAAATGGACAACAGAGGAAGACATGTTCGTAATTTGTGTAAATAAATAAAAAACACGATTAAAATAAAATCGTGTTATTTTATTAATATTATAATGAAGGTATTGCAGTTGTTTCTATCCAAAGATAAATTCGCCTATATAATTTGCTTGGTTGTGTCAGTGAGTGATTAAGGACTGTGTTCCTTATGTCAAGCCCAAATCTAAACGTTTCCCTCCTTGGTATAGTAGAGACACTCTTTTGACCTTAAAAAACAAAAACCGAGCTTGGGAACTTTGGAAAACTCACCGCAGTTTAGAATCACGAAACACTTTTGTTAACTTAAGGCGCTTATGTAAGTCCCTATTAGAAAAAGACTATACTAACTACATTAACAAAATCTCCTCTAATATCTCCTCAAACCCCCGGCAGTTCTGGGCGGTCGTCAATGGGCGTCGTAATAATAGGGAAATACCAGATATAATTTTTAATGGCCCTCGTCTAGCTGTGGGACTCAATAGACCGGAACTTTTTAACAATTTTTTTAACGAATGCTTTGTTCTCCCTCGTAACATCTCCAGTGAGTTTGAAGACCCACACTTGCATCATGTAGCTTCTAATTTTACATTATCTGATTTACAAACTTCTTCATGTGAAGTCTATGAATTCCTATGCAAAATTAATCCACATCGCTCTATAGGCCCTGATGGACTAAGTCCTGTATTTTTACGCAACTTTGCTTCTTCTCTCTGTATTCCATTGAGTATAATTTTCAACAGATGCTACTCCTTAGGTCTCTTTCCCTCTCAATTGAAACGTGTGAATATTATTCCGATTCATAAATCAGGTTCCAAATCGGACGTTACAAATTACCAACCAATTTCTTTACTTCCTATTCTTTCTTCAATTTGTGAAAAAATTATTTTAAACCGCCTCTTTTATTTTACTTCTCCGCACTTATCCACCAAACAACATGGCTTTGTTCCGGGCCGCTCTTGCTTGTCAAATCTAGCTGTTTTCCAAAAGCACTCCGTGGAAGCCTTAGAAAATAATTCACAACTAGATACAATATTCCTTGATTTCTCTAAGGCTTTTGATTCTTTGAATCACAACCATCTACATCATAAGCTTAGCCACCGCTTCAACTTGCATGGAAATTTCCTTCTGCTATTACGTAGTTTTTTAAATAACAGATATCAGCGAGTCATTCTTTCAGGCCATACTTCAAATTGGTCAATTGTTCCTTCAGGTGTTCCTCAGGGCAGTGTTCTTGCCCCCTTTTTGTTTAACCTTTTTATTGATGACTTATCATCTCAATTACGTCCCTCTCAAGCCGAAATACTTATGTATGCAGATGACTGCAAAATATTTAGGCAAATTCACTCCGCTGAAGACAGCTTAATACTTCAACAGGCACTCAACATCGTAACCAACTGGTGTTCTGATTCTTCTCTTCGATTAAACCCAAACAAATCCACCGTAATGACCGTAACTCTTCGCAAAAATCCTCTAGAATTTAACTACACAATTGACTCTATTTTATTACCCAGAACCATTCTTCAGAAGGACCTAGGGGTATTAATTGATAATAAGTTAAACTTCACAGCACACATAACTGCAACAAAACGCAAAGCTATGTCCCTACTAGGAATATTATACAGATTTACGGACATAAAGGATGCAACTTCCCTTAAATTATACTTTTCCACATTAGTCTTCCCAGTTGTGAATTATGCTTCCCCTATTTGGTCTATGGCTGCAGCCTCTAATCTTTCTTCTCTTGATTGCGTACTAAATTTCTTTGTTAGAATAGTTAAATATCGTATACCCTCTCTTCGGACTTCCTCTAAGGAAGCCATCCTAACGGCCTTGTCCCTAGACCAATTTTCGGTATCTCGACAAAAATCTGACCTCTCCTTTTGTTATAACATTTTAAACTCTAATATAGACAGTCCAGAACTCTTGGCCTCTTTCGGTTTACGAGTACCCTCTAGAACAACACGCTCTATGGATTTACTCCACATTCCAACCACAAGGTTATCTATTGTTAGGCGCTCTCTTTTTTTCCGTCTTCCTACCCTATTTAATTATCTACCTTCCCACATAGATCCGTTTATCCTTTCCTGTAAATCATTTATCAAAGGTTCTAGAGCTCATTTACCTCATTCTCACCTCTGATTTCTTTGTGCTCTATCCGCAGTGTTATTTTCCCTTTTCTCTTTCATGTTGTATTCTTATTATTATTCTCTGTATTTTTCCTGTTTTTTTATTCGCTTTTATTTATACTCATGATGTTATATATTACTCTAAAATGGCGAATGCTGTATGTGAAATTTTTAATTAAATAAATAAATAAATAAGTATAATGCTCGACTATGGCGCCATTATAAAAGATCTGAAAAATCGAGAACCATTTATGACCGACTTGAATGTTATTTTTAACAAACTTTCTGAGTAGGTAGACGACTGAAATTTCATAGTATGTATAGTAAAAGCCATTTACAAAAAAATCTTCAAAAAAGATCATTTCTATTTCCCATAAAATAACACAAAAATCAATTTAGCCACATGCAAGCTTTCATTCTTTTGCTTATACAAATAAGAAAAATGGACCCACAATTTTCAAAATGGGACTGTTTTAAAGGAAAATGAACAGTTTCTTGTTTTTATCATCTAATGGCTCCCTCGGTCTGCAAATGTTCAAATTTAATGTTTAAATGACGTTTTGGCAAAATTTAGCGATTTTGAGGATTTTTCTTAAAAAAACTCTGCCTCTTTCTTCGCTGTTAATAAATGATTTCAGATTACAGAATTGTTCAAATAATTTACACCCCTTTCCTTCGGGTATCTAAGGCATGGCAACCCTACCTCTACGTGATGTGGTTGTGGTGGTAGCTAAAAAATATGGTATTAAAAATAACCCTTAAACAATGCATTGTATAGGAAAATGTTTCAAACAGAAATTGTAGAAAATTAAATTTCCTACAACTTTTATTCTATTAATGTTTTGCATAGATCAAGTATTAAAGCAAATATTTGAAAGAAATGGATGTGACAAGAGTAAACACCCACTTCCGGTTGACCGATTTTAACCAAAAACTAATCAATTCTTGTTTCTCCAATAAAAATGTCAAATATAAAATTTCGCGTTAATCTGATTAATGGTTTTTGAGTTATAGTGCCCACAAATTTCCTATCACACACATCAACGAGAAAATGATCCAAACATGTTCAAGGGACCTCAAAACATATATTTCCGTTGAAATCTCGAAATTGATTTTTTCACGAAAATACTTTTTTCTATACAGGTTTCCCTATTTATGCAGGTTCGCTTTATGCGATTTCGCTATTATGCGACCAACTTATTGCTACCGGAATTTCTTCTTGTGCATCTTTGATTTGCTCTTATGCGGCCAGTGCAATACATATTAAATAAAGTTCTCCACTACACCACAAATTTTTAGCTTAAAAAATTTGGCATTTAAACTCCATCTCATTTTAGATAATGCGCCTGGTCATCCGCAAAGTATTCAATTTGCACATTCAAACATCGAAGTTATCTTTCTGCCCCCAAATACAACTTCACTTCTCCAACCCTTAGACCAAGGAGTGATTGCTGCATTCAAGAGGTACTGTACCCATCGCACATTCCACTACATCTTAAATGAAATGGAACGTGACCCCGCTATGAATGTCACCCAATGCTGGAAAAATTATACCATTGTATATTGCATACAAAACATTAGTCTATTGAAGAGGTGAAACCTTTGACTATAAATGCATGTTGGGGAAAATTGTGGAAGGAATCTCTCGTTAACTTCAATGGATTTCCTTCACTTGATGTAAAAGGAAGATGATTGCTAGGATGGCACATGATATTGGAGGGGAGGGGTTTGAGGATTTGCAACCAGAAGAGATAGTAGAACTTATAGTCTCGCACAGTGGAGAGTTAACTGAAGAGGACCTTGATGAACTTGTTCAGTTTAATGATGAAAATGATGATGTGGAGAAGGATGTGACGACAAAGTCAAAGTTGAATTTTAAAACATTGGCAGGGATAATGAAACAGGCGTCTGAACTTATGGATACGGTGTTTGATGTTGACCCAGTCATGGAACGAAACATTAAATTTAAGAGAAGTATGGAAAATTTACTAAATCTCTATAGAGAGGGCATTTGAGTTTCTCTTAAAGTAGCTTGTGATGGGCACCTGCTTCGACTTTTTTTAAGGTCTTTGTAAAGTAGCACTGTCAACTCTCGAAGTTCTCATTCATCTGTTGGCATGCCAATGGATGCCCCACAAGAGGGAGCCTTATCCTACTAACATTTCCAATGCCGCAATTACCATTACCATTAAAGGGACATCAACACTGTTTGAGTCATTATTTATTTAATGTTTTTTATTAATGCATTAAATTGTAAATGAACTACCATAGCTACTCGAATTATTCTTGCAATTTTTCTTAAAATAATGCAAATAAAACATTGGGTGCGTTATTACTTATACCGCATATTTTTTCTTAATTCCACGTCGAGAAATAAAGATTTGAGAACTACTGGTTATGCTTATTACTATATAAACTGGGGGCAACTGTTCCCCTAACCCCATTTATCCCTTAAGTCTATAGTATCTATATTCACGGCATTTTTCAGAAACATCACCCGCAAATATGGAGGGATTACTGTATTGCTGATCGGTTACAAATAATTCACTGCCTTGTTAATAATAACAAAAAGAATTCTACAGAAGATCGTGCAAATTCAGCGTTCCATCCTTCGGAAGGAACGTTAAGCAGTTGGCCCCCCTGGTGCTTTTTATCAAGAGTAGGCTAATGCTGGCACCGGGTTTCCCTCCTCCCTTCTGTGTGCAAAATGACCATAGCTGTCGGCGCACTTAAAAAAAAAGAATTCTACAGAAAGAACGTAGATGTTTGAAGTTGTATGTATTGCATAAAAAACCTTCTTCTATACCAAAACAACTTGCTAGAATTTGAAAAGTGTGTATTTGTAAATTTTAAGTTAAAATCTTATAAGTCTTGAAGCCTTCATTGTATAAGATGTAGCATGATTTTAGGACATTTTTGTGACAAAAAACTGCGTCTGTGATTCTGTTTAAGGGGAATTTTTTTTACATTGTAAGAGCAGGCGATAGATAAATTTTATGATCAATTCTTAATATTTTACTTTTGTAATATTCTTGATATATTAATTATATTAATAAATTATTGAACATCAATAATTTTCAAGAATAATAATTTATAGTGTTACTAAAAATGCAAAATCAAATATGTTTAATATTTTTATGATGAATAATATTTGAGTGCAGGCAAAAATGTAAAAATAAATTAATGAGAATCACCATAATAATAAAAAGATAATTTCCTGTTGTGTGTCAGGCTCTTCTGAAAAGGAAAGTTAGGACTTTGTTCACTATGTGGCAATAATGAAGATTTCATACGCTTAGCAAGCCTCACCAAGAAATATGCATGGAAGATACCAGATATTTTTCTTACAATGACCTGTTATCCAAATTGGCATGAAATTTGAGATGATTTACTACCTGGACAGAAACCATATGATAGATAGACCAAATTTAGTGGCAAGAGTTTTAAGCTAAAATTAGTAGTTAAAAATGACATAGCGTTACTATTCTAGAGTTAATGCTTTATTTATAAAAAATGACGCACAGCATATTTTATAACCTATGTACTGGAAGATTATTTCATGTGATGAGAGTTGTTTCATGTCTTGTGTCAAGGAATTTTTTGTAGGCTAGTGATTGACCTAATTGAAGAATAGCATATGATTTATGGAATTTATATTTTTCCTTAACTTTTGCTGTAGGAAACTACCCTGTATTGAACAAATTGAGATTATGTGGACTAGTGTGCATGAGCACAATTTATGTTTTGATATGTTTAGAATTCTTTTTATAAAATGTGATTGATGTTACAGTTCAATACATAATGACTATTATTGATGTAGCGTTGACAGCTGGCTAGAAGCCAATCTGTAACATATGTAAATAATCTTTTTTGTTCTTGGAAATATTCTAGCTTCCTTTTATCAACTGTACTTTGGATTCCAAGCCAATTCGGGACCTTCTTCTTGAATACAAAGCCGAAGTGGTGGAAGAGGAAGAAGTTATGGATGAAGAGGCTGAGGTAAGTAGTTGCCTCTTGTTATGAAGTTTTTCTTTCTTCTATGAACAACTTAAACAATTTTTTGCATACGTTTTCATCACTCTCTTGGCAGTAAGGGAAACAAATGTTCTTGGGGACTAATTAATATAAAAAGTTTTTGAAAATGTTAATATTAAAATGCCCACTCACATTAGCAGAACATAATTATATTGGTGACAAAAATTCAATTTTTCGCCCATTAATCGATTAGAAATTGTTTCAATTTCACACCAAATTGTAGTCGATAAATGAGAGAGTATAATTAATCCTAGAAAAAGTCGTTTAATCAATGTAAATTGATTTCATGCTTCCCCATATGTAGCGGGGTAGGAAACAGAAAAAACACAGAGAACAGTACCAGCGCATTGGTAAGTTTCCATTTTGCATTGCTGTAATCTCCTGAGGTAGTTTGTTGGCCCTTGCTTTGGGTTCGTGACCATTAGCTTTTGGTCTCTTACTGATTGAATGCATGAATCAAATGTATTTGTAGTGCAGTAAAATCCTCATCCATGAAATTTTACAGCGTTATTTTATAAATATTTACAATTTGGGCAAACGTTAAAATACAGTCAACTCTCTTTCCATGAATTATTGTTTAAAATATGAATTTTGCAATGGATACATTGAATGTGCACCCTCTTTCACCTTCACCAAATGTACTGTTCACTTAGTTAATCTTTACCAAATGTCCAACTCTGAGTTATCAGTACATTTTTCAGTAGATTAGTTGACAACAAATATGTGGTCATTGGTGGGCTCTTATACGTATATCCTTAGACTGAAATCTGTAACACTTGAACTATCAGCTTTATGTAGGTGGTTTGACCCAGTGTCAAATTATTTTTTTTGTTTTGTTCACTGTATGTTTTCTTTTTTTATTTTATGTTAAGAAATAAAACCATATCTAAGGATTTTCCTTTGACAAAAGCATTGTTATTCATGAATATATATACTCTACATATTAATTATTTATTTAGTACAGTACTGAGTTAGTGGGCCAGCACTTGCGTAAATCCAACATGTTATTAATGACCATCATCATACACAGATCGATAAATGCAAAACTTGCCAGTGTCAGTTTACTTTCACTACTGAAGGTGAGAACTGGGTGATAGTGTTTATTTTTGTTTCACAAAAATAAAGTGCATACCAATGGGACATGATTTTTTTTTGCCTGGAATGGATCTTGGCTTTTTAACATGGGAGTCCTTGAGGGAATTAGGATCTTAGAGCAAGCAAACAGCTTTTCAAGAAGGAATATTATTCAAAGAGAGTTGCCTGTATATGTATTTTCACATTTTCCTCCCTATCAGCATTTTGAAGTTAATTTAAATCAGTTGCAATGAAGTAGAGTGATCCTAATGTCCTTGTTTTTTATGAATTTCCATATTATTTTGAATGATTTTATCTTATTGTTGCTCGAGTTATTTTTATTTACTTGATGATGATGCCCATTATAAGGCTTCCTTTAAAAGTTGAGATGAATTCTTAAAAAATGTCACGAATTTATCCCCCAAATGTAGAAAAAGAAGTTTGTGGCAACAGGCATCTGTAAGATTGTTATTGCTTAAACTCCCGCATGGATGTTGAAGAAATTTTTTTAAGTAGCCATCAATCATTACATGTTAAATTTTTCTAAGTTCTATTAAACTATGATTATTCTGGAAGTAATTAATAATTATAAAATTTTTCCTCCTCAGATAAGTAATTCATATGAGAATTATCAAGCTCATATGGCTGAAAATTTTCAAGAACAAGTACCTAAATATAAAATAATTGAAAAAGTTCTTACCTCAGGTATTTCCAATAGCCACAACAAGGTTATGAAAAACCAGATGCGCATTTTGCATTTCTTTTAGATTCTACTTTCGGTGATTTACCACTGAAGATGGCTGCATTGTAGCCAAAATCTGTATCTGGTTTTTCATAGCATTGTTATGGCTATTGGAGATACCTGAGATGAGCTTTTTTCAATTTTCTTATATTGAAGTGCTTATTCTTGAATCCTAGGATAAGGAAAGATATCCTGAAATCTAATAATTGTATTAAGAGGTTTTACTGAAATTGATTCATTTTCACAAATGATTTACTTGATTTGATTCTTCATTTTTGTGTGATAATTTGCTACTACTAAATAAAATTCCGAAATATTTTGCTCTGTTCTGAGATAAATCATTGTCAAGTTTTCTAAACATTAAAATTGATAGGCTGGCTTAGGTCAATTATCTAGATAACTTTTAGTAAAAATACGGATGAATAAACTGTTTGCAACTTTCAACCTCGATCAAGGAGAGGCAACGACCTTCAGGTCATGGATTTTGATGAAATGCAGTCAGGTGATTCTATATTAAAAATATGGAGACATTTAATTCAAATTAAATCCTGTTGATGTTATGATTGTATCGAAACTGGTTGTGCTATTTTAAAATTCCATCAAAGATACATAGTTGATTTTCGTTTGTATCATGAGTAAATTCCGCAAAGTGGAGCTTGAACTAATTCATGATACAAGGAGACTCAAGATTTATGTGAATGCATCCTTGGTTTCAAAAAGTCAGCATAAAAAATATGCATGAGCATTGTATATCACTGAGTGACGTAGAAATGAGGAAACATATAAGAGATAGTTATAATTCTTTGGTTAAGTTTTAAGTGTATGCCAACTATTTTATGATAAACTTGAATCTCCTAACATTTGAAGTATTGGTCTCTGTATGAGAAAAAATATATTTTCCATAAAAATCATAAAATAAATTAACAGAACTTTTTAATTTTTACTTTATCTTTCAAGAATTTTCACTCCTGAATCAATGTTGTAACATTCTCAATGAAACAAAATTTTCCCTCAACTTTTTATCATGAAGAAGTGGCTGGAAGCTTTCTTTTTTAGTGGTGTTCACTTAGAAACTTCCATCATCAATTACGACATCCCTAAACTAACAATCAAAAGAAACAATGTGTTTAGTTCTTTTCAATCACAAATAGAAGTATTTTTGGCCCATTTTTTCGTAAATGAGAGGATTAACAGCTACCTTTTACTTGCCATTAATCTAATACATACTTAGATTTCAATCTGTAAAATAATATTCAGCAGAAAAAGTTAACTTCTGTAAGAAAGTTAAATTGTAATTGGCATTATGTATTCCCCAAGATCCTTTGATTCCTAAATGCAGTATGGAAACTACTACCTATTGTGTGCACTTTTAATGCTAAGGATATCAAAATTGTTTACAGTAATATTTCCATTTGTGTTACATTACATGTAAATAACTTTTCATGAATTTTTCTGTTGCACACTTATAACAATTATCTGCATGATTTCCTTTGCACTATATCTATGATAACAAATCTATCTTCTGATTTATTCTAAAACATTTAAAACAAATTGTTCTTGAAATATTTCCAAATATAGGAATGTTACAGTTAATTGTTAATTTATGGAATGTATTACTTGCCTTATGATTGTTAATCCACTAATTTATGTTGGATTTGCATTTTCTGTGAGTTTGGTCCTTATCTCGACTCTGCAATCTCAAAATAACGTATATCAATAGGGCATGATATTGAAGAGATACAAAATTGATAAACTCAAGCTTGAAAGACAATCTCTAAATGACACAAAATTTAAAATCCAATTTTTTAAAATAAATAAATATTATTATTTTTAATTTTAATTTTCATAATATACTATCAACGTTCAAAATAAATGAAATATTTTGGTGGTTAACATAGATTTGAGTTAATATTTTTATATTATTCCATATCATTGATTTATTGCTTCATATAGTCACACATTCCGTCTTTGAGATTGTCCTATCAAAATTGTATCCTTTTGAGGTTTCAAGATTTTGCCTATGCACCATTTTTTATGGATGTGTAATTGATAGTTTTTCCATTAAGTATATCCTGAACAGATTTATAACCATTGGCTGTATTAGTATGGCCACTTGCATCTCTTGGTAATCATTCAAAAGACATGAAATAAACATCTGAGAAAACTTTTTATTCCATTGTAATTAATGCTAGAAAACTTAACAGGTTTGCTGACTTTTGTGTTAGGAAGTGTCTGCAGATTTTAGCTCACCATTTTAGTTTACTTGGTGTCAAAAGTTTGTACTTTGTATATTTCAGTCATAGTGTAAATATAACCTCTCGAATCTAGCATTCAAAAACCCTGCTCTTTTAGAAGTGCAGCTCATCCACTTCTTAAAAATATCTTATAGTTACTATCTTTGCCACCATAAACAAACAACCTTTAATCTCTCCTTCATCTCTGGTAACATAAAGTGAAAGTGACCTTCTGCTCAATGGTTGTCAATAATGAAACATAGAAGGAGTGATAATTTGATAATTACCATCAACTTTGAGATTTTAGTGGTTTTATTTTCCTCTCTTTAATACCATAGACAAGTATACTTGTCCTTTTTTTGATATCTCTACCTGGATGTTTACTTGTTTTTGAAATATCTGTCGTGACTATTCAAAATAGAGTCGAAGACTGCAGTGATTTTACTTAACATGTAAATTGCTAACAAAATTTTATGTACATGTAAAATTAAAATTTACACTTTTGCATGTTTTTACCAGAAGAATGTTATTGTAAAGCTTGTGTGTAGCTTATTCATTCATAGAATGCTTTTGGTAATTTCTCAGCTTGTTTGCATTTAATTTATCTTCAAAGAAATCATATTCTGTCCTTTGGCTAAGTAAAATAAATAACTTTTGAAGCTTACTGTTGAATGAAATAAGTCTTGAATTTTTCAGAACATTGTTTATTTCTCGTTTTATCAATCATCTACAATTAATAAACAATTTTTATCCTCTACAGTATAGATTTCTAATGAAGAATTTCCTTGGCAAATGCTCTCTTTGTTATTGGTTTCTAATGCAGGTTCTCGTGTAATTTAATGCAGTGGAATTTCAAAATTATATTTATTGCTATAATGACCATTTTTGAAGAAAAAAGAGATAGGTTTATTTTTTCTGGATAAAATATCTCAAGAAATCACATAAAATTCACAAATGAAATATGCATGGATATCTCAAGTAGTTTTTTCTTAAGTATCTGTCAAATGTAAATCTTACTGTACTTGCTGAATGTAACATTCTCGATTCCTTCTGTTGGTGAGAGTTTGACTAATCATTAACTCTGATGGTGCATCTCTGGTAGCTAAGTGGTGGGATGCTTTGTAATGATAACTGTAACTTTGTGTTCGTCTAACGGGGTATGGTTTTGTCATGCATGCGGCTCTCCTGGCCCCCCGCAGCCAACAAGGTGCATGGTCCCTGAGGAGAGGGAGGTATGTTATTTTCCACCTCTCTCCCCAACCCATGTCTCTCCTCTCCTTTTCTAGTTATTCTGTAGCATTTGATTCTGTTGAGGTAGAATATCCAAGTATGTTTATGGTTCTCCTTCGGGAGAATGTCTTTTCTCTGCGTTGTCTTTATTACATAAATAAAATGGATAATTATATTCTAAATGGAGGTGTATGAAATTGTAATGGAATTGTAGGAAAATATTGCATTTTCATACTTCTTTATGTCCGAGGTGAAATTATCTGGAAAATTCTGGTTACCTCACTGAGTTAATGGTTACTATTATTGGTCTATGTGAGTACAAAAGTTTTCTGTAGAATGTAGGTATAATTTTTAAGATACATTTTGGAATTGAAGGAATTAACATTAATCATATTGACCTCTTTCATTGTCCTTGATGACATGAGTAATTAAGCTTTTTAGTGCTCTTTATGCACTATAGTTTTTATACTTGGCATGTTAATTATTTACAAATAAGGTCATCTCAAAAAGTTTCATTTGAGAATGTTGGTGATAAAACTTGTTATTTACAATGAGAAATCAAGGAAAGAAGAAATCTGAATACAGGAAAACCATGTTAAGTCAATATTAGATTTATCAAATGCTATTAACTTTAAATTCAAAAACAATACTTAATCCTATGAACTGCTTAAACTTCTTTTGACTGGTTTTTATATAGTTTACAGCCGTGCTTGGTTTTAAAAAATTTTTCATATGGGAATTTTAATACTTTTCATGCTTATTAAATTAAATTTCTTTTGGAATGTCATCCCATTTTCACTGGTGTTACAAATTTAGGTAACAATCGCAAAAAAATTTTCTTTCCCTTAAAGATTTGTGTTTTTATGTTATGGGCAAATCTAGATTTGCTGGAATGTAACAGGCAAGTCCTGAAGAAAAGTTTAAATTCTGGATTTGCCCAAATGTAACGGTCAAATCCTGAAGTTAGATGTCAGATTCAGAGTTTGCCCGGGCATATAGCAAAATCTCCACAAGTATTGAGCAGATCTAGGTATGCCCAGGCAAATCTCAGTGTATTGTAGATTCAGGGTTGGATTGATGTGGATTCATATTTGGTAGATCGAGTTTTATCTTCAAAATGACTTATGAACTGAAGATGGAAAGAACTGCTGCGTAATTCATTACAATTAACAAAAATCGGTAATTATATGTCTCAAAAAAAAGTTGGGATACTGGGACAGAACAATTGAAAACCAGAACAAATTCTGGATGAATGTAGGATGTGAGCCCCACCACATATAGGTTTGCTCAAAACGAAAAAAAATTCCGTAAACTAGATATATTTTGCCTTTGAGTATGAGTGCATGTGCTTGAATTTAGTCTGTTTGGTCCCTGTCATTGTCATGAGATGCATAAACCATCAGATGTGCTTGAGTTATCAAGTCCCTGGCGAGAAAAAAATTTTCTGTTAACTTGATATATTTTAATTGTTTACCTCAAAAAAAAGTATAAATACTTTTAATGAAATTTCAATAACGTAGTTAACATGCCATAAATCAGAGTTGTCCAATAACCATTCGGGGACAAAATATAATGATAATTTGTAGACCGTGCAAATTCAGCTGTTCCATCCTTCGTAAGGGACGTTAAGCCGTTGACCCTCTTGGTGTTCTTTGTTAAGAGAAGGCTAATGCCAGCACCGGGTTTCTCTTCTCCCTCGCTATTCAGCTATTCATCGCACTTCCTCTTAGATACTCATTGTGCGTAGGCAAGAGGTGAATCAGCTGGGAACATATATTAGGATGGTAATTTGTCACAGTGCAGTGACCCAAGACCTTAGCATATTATAGATGTGAAGTGTCATTGGTCTTTTCTGACTCACTGACAAAATGCACCTAATATATAGACACAATATACAGATAACAGGACCTATACAACAGGATGGATTTTGATGAAATTTAGTAATTAGAATTTATATGAGAGATGAAGGATTTCATGACTTATTTGATTAAATCATCCAGCCAGGGGATACAGCCTTCTCTCGTTTTATGAACTTAATTCGTTCCACGAAAACTTCATTAAACAAAAATTTGTAAAACGAAAATTATTTTCCCATTACTTCATATGTAAAAAATTTAAATGGTTCCGAAGTTCAAAATAAAAAAAATCCCATATTTCACTTAAAAACAATACAAAACGATACCAAATTGAGAAAAAAACATCAATAATTATATATTAATATATTTAAATGACATTCTTAGTCATTAGCCTATGATGTCTTACTCTATATATTAGTGGTATTAGCCTATGATATCCTAGCCTATGTAAGCCTATGATAGGTTAAATGCGGCGCTTATGCTTGCCTTTCTCCAGTCTTTGAATAATATTTAGTTTCTGGGTTACACTTCACTTTACCACTTGCAGCACCTGAAAGGCTGGCAGTTTAGGAGGCATGACTCACAAAACTTAATTCGTTCCACGAAAACTTCATTAAACAAAAATTTGTAAAACGAAAATTATTTTCCCATTACTTCCTATGTAAAAAATTTAAATGGTTCCGAAGTTCAAAATAAAAAAAATCCCATATTTCACTTAAAAACAATACAAAACGATACCAAATTGAGAAAAAAACATCAATAATTATATATTAATATATTTATATTATATTATATTGGAAAAGCCCAGGAGATAGAATGAGATGCCAAATAGATTACATCCTTGTAAAACAAAGATTCAGGAACAGCATAAAGAACGCCAAGGCATTGCAAGGAGCAGACATTGATTCAGATCACAGCCTTCTAATACTTGACATGAGTACAAAGCTCAAACAAATAAGAAAAACGAGAAGAGAAAGACAGACCTGGGACCTAGAAAAACTGAAAGAAAGGCAGGATGTAGTCAGCATGAAGTTGGAAGATAACCTAAGAAAGTTGGAAAACAAACCGAAGACCGTTGATATAGAATGGGATGAAATTAAAACCAGTATCAAGGATACCTTGGATAAAGAGATTGGAAAACAAGAGAAGAAAATCAGAAAACCATGGATCACGAAGGAAATGCTGGAGAAAATGGATGAGAGACGAAAATGGAAAAACGTTAACAGTGAAGAAGGTAGAGCCAACTATAGGCGTATAAACAATGAGTTGAGAAGGGTAACAGATAAAGCTAGAGAAAATTGGATAAAAGGAAAATGTGATGAAATAGAACAAATGGAGAAGCTAGGACGGTACGATATGATGTACGCTAGGGCACTGGAATTAGAAGATAAGAAGTCTAATGGAATTTGTGGTAAAGGAATTATGAATACGGATGGGAAGATAGTCTCAGAAACAAAGGATGTAGCACAGGTATGGGAAGAATACATTAAAGAATTATACAGCAAACAGGCAGGAGCGGCAAAAATAGAACTGGAAAATGAGGAAAACATTGAAGAAGACAACTTAGGACCAAGTATTATGGAGAGCGAAGTAGAAAAGGCGATAGTGGAACTAAAGAAGGGGAAAGCCACGGGCAGCGATGGAATACCGGCTGAGATACTTAAAGTCATAGGATCAGAAGGACTAAAAGTGATCACGAAATTAATTAATAAGATTTACGACACGGGAGAGTGGCCTCAGGATTTCCTAGAAGTAACAATGATCCCTCTAAAGAAGAAGCCAAAGGCAATGCAGTGTAAAGATTACAGAACTATAAGCCTTCTGTCACACACATCGAAGATCATCACGAGGATTCTTAATAAAAGGCTGGAGAAAAAGGCAGAAGAAATAATAGGGGAAGATCAATTCGGTTTCAGAAAAGGACGAGGAACTAGAGATGCTATAGGAGTAGTTAGAATCATATCAGAAAGGGCAATAGAATACAGTCAAGATATCTGCGCATGTTTCGTAGACTGGCAGAAGGCCTTTGATAGAGTAAATTGGGTAAAGTTGATGAAGATATTAAAGGATATAGGTGTAGACTGGAAAGACAGGAGACTGATTAGGAATCTATATGAGAATCAAGTTGTAAAGGTCAGGTTTGAGAATGTGAACACCTGCGGAATAAATATCGGTAGAGGAGTAAGACAAGGCTGCTGCCTATCGCCAACCCTATTCAATATATATGGAGAAAGTCTAATGCAAGAAGCTTTAGAAGGCACAGGGGATTTCAAAATTGGAGGAAGGATTATAAGAACAGTGAAATACGCAGATGATCAAGTACTTCTAGCAAGAAAGAAAGAGGAGCTACAAAAAATGATAAATAGACTAGTGATAACAGGTAGAAAATACGGTATGGAAATAAATACAGAAAAATCCAAGGTCATTCAATATCGGGTAAAGAAGAGAATCTGAACATAACTATTGGGGGAAAGCCATTAGAACAAGTTTCAGAATATAAATACCTTGGAAGTATCATAACACAAGAGGCAAAATGTACGGATGAGATCAAAACTAGAATAGGAAAAGCAAAAGCGGCTTTCAGGAGAAAGAAACAACTACTTACAGGGAATATAAGGGGAGATATCCGCAAGAAGTTGATAAAATGCTACGTATGGAGTATAGCATTGTATGTGGCAGAAACATGGACGCTAAGGAAAAATGACATCAAATACTTGGAAAGCTTTGAAATGTGGACTTGGAGGAGAATGCTGAAGATAAAATGGACAGATAGGATGAAAAACGATGAAGTGCTACGAAGAATAGGAGAGAAGCGAATGATTATACAGACTATCAGAAAGAGGAAGGCTAACTGGGTTGGACATTACCTGAGGAGAGAGAGTATGATTAAAGACGTGTTAGAAGGAAAACTAGATGGGAAAAGGGAAAGAGGTAGGAAAAGGTTTCAGCTGATAGACGATTTGAAAGGGAAAGAGAGTTATCAAGATATAAAGAGGACAGCGGAAAATAGGAGTATATGGAGAACCAAGTTTAACCAAGAATAATCACGGACCTGTCTACGGACAGACTACCTATGATGATGATGATATTTAAATGACATTCTTAGTCATTAGCCTATGATGTCTTACTCTATATATTAGTGGTATTAGCCTATGATATCCTAGCCTATGTAAGCCTATGATAGGTTAAATGCGGCGCTTATGCTTGCCTTTCTCCAATCTTTGAATAATATTTAGTTTCTGGGTTACACTTCACTTTACCACTTGCAGCACCTGAAAGGCTGGCAGTTTAGGAGGCATGACTCACAAAAATATATCTCGATTTAAAAAATAAAAATGCACACCACTCAGCGAACCGAATTTCACAAAGAACGGCAACTGAGACGCAGATGATGGTTCTTATTTGGAACAGCATGATGCAATCTGATGAACTTCACCGAGCTTTCCCGAATTTTCCTGAAGCTGATAGAGCCTGTATAAGCGAAATTTTTTCAATATTTGAAAAATAGAATTTTTATGCGAACGTAACGAACTTGTATAAGCGAAAATTTGTTCGCAAATCGAAAAATAGGTGTGAAACCTCAGTTTGTATAAGATAAAAACTTGAAAAATGGAAGTTCATAAAACTAGGGAAGGCTGTACAAAATGAACTTTTTCCTGCATGTCATAAAATGTACTGCCCATAAAATAATTTCTTTTCAGTAATGGGAGACTGTCAAATATCGGGAATTACCGAAAATTTTATGAAGTTGTATTGTATGGCTATTGTTATAGGCAAATATAAAGTTTTTTCGTTGAATTTTTAACAGATATTTATAAAAAAGCAATTTAAAATGGGCGAGTTGATGCCGAACTCGATCACATCCAATTGGTTGCTGAAGTTTGCAGAGTGTTTAGTGACGTCAGTGCATGCCACAAGCATGTTAGCCGATGCTAGCCGTGCTAGAAGCCATTGTGCTGATATAGAAGTAGAAGCTTGAAAGACATAATTCATTTTTTCCCTCTATAGTCCGTCTTAGAAGAAATATTGGTAGAAGTATTGCACCTTCCTGCACTTGTATAATCTGTTTACGAAATTTTAATTAAAAACTTTCCCATAGTATTTCAACGGGCTTCTCCCTAGTTAGTTAATAAAGTTAATTTTTTAAGACTATATAAACATTCATCTAATTCACATTAAGACTAAAAGGAAAAAATACAACAAATAAAAATAAAATTTTTAAGTCAATAACTTGTATAAAGCGCACAAAAAGTGTAAAAATCAAAATATAATTTTGTTTTTAGTAACTTATATAAAACGCACTGAATGAAAAAAATTTTAATTATTGAATTAATGGAGATATTGAATATATAAAAGTTATGTTGCATTCTTGAAGACATCTGAACTAATTATTAGAATTTATATAAAATTTTCGGTAATTCCCGATATTTGACAGTCCCCCATTAAGATTGTCTGAGGACATTACCTAATTATTATCAAAAGGGAAGTTTTTTAAAGAAAATTTCTGAAATCTAACAACTTAATATTACATTCTTATACTATTGTATTGTAGAAATTTTACCAAGTTACTTTATTTTGAATTATGGATTTCTACGAAGTAATTTCCGAAACAGTTAATATTAATTAAAATTTTCTATTGTTCACTTTTTAATATAGCTTGCCACTTTAAATGGAAGGTTAATTGATCTGAATTAGTGTTACCTGTTGTTTGGTTAGTCCAGTTACATATTAGATAAGCGGTACCCAACCTGGGAACCGCGGCTAATTTTTAGGATGCCGCAATAAAATTAGTTTTGTAAATAAATCAACGATTTGGATGTTTACAGTTAACTAGGGCATTAATGTTTTCTCTAATAAATTGATTATATTGTGGTAACAACAAATGGATATGTCCAAACTTTGTAATACTTGTTTGTGAAAATATAAAAACCTTGTTTGAAGGTTGGGGTGCCATGAAATTCTGTTTATCTTTGAAAGGGTTCCATGCCTACTAAAAGGTTGGGAACCACTGCATTAGATCTTACTTTTTTATGTAATTTATGTTTTCTAGAACATAAGCTTCCTTTGGTGTTAACATCACTATTTTAGTTGTAACCTTCATCTGATTCGTTTAATCCATATTTCTAGGAACCTAAAATGTACATAATGTTAAATGCTTAGCCACTTCTTAAAAAAAGCTCATTTTATAGTGTGTAATGCTGGAAGTATAGGTGTGTTGAAACCTTATGGCCCCTAAATGCACAAACTGCCACGTCGTTTAAGGGGAGGGAAAGCGATTCAGCTTGACAGTTTGGCCAACTAAACCCTAATGCTTGTGGGCTAAATATTTAGCCACCAGTATTTTCTCATGCCCACTTTCTATTTTGGTCAGATTGTCCTTCCTTACAAATAAGGGCCACATAATTTGTTTCTTTACTAGGATTTTGATCAAGTTTTGAAGAATAAATGAGGAATATTTGATCACTCAATATTAGTAAAAATTACAAATGAATTATCAATCATATTCCCTAACTTAGAAGTGGTAGGATCGGTATCCATGATAATAATTAATTAAATAAAAACAGAAAACAAAATAACGAGTCTGATAATGCAATATAAAAATGAAACAAATTAAGCAATAGTGAAAACTAAATACACAAGACTAAAACAGCAATAAAAACAATGATAATAAATAGCGATATCAACGGTAAGTATTGACAAAGAAAACTATAGCTACCGAAAATGCAATAACAAACACTCGATAACCAAACAGCAATAAAAACTATGATAACAAAACAATGGCAATAGGAGAACAGCAGAGCAGTTGGCAATGAAGGCACATGAAGTCTCAGTAGAGAATGGCATAGAATTTTACCCTCCCCTCCGCGCAGTCCACGTTTCGAGAATGGACTCTTCCAGATCAAAATTCGTTTCTGCACATGAGCCATAAGCTTTCAACAGAGCTATACATATTTAGTAGGTAACAAAAACTGAGAAGCTCAATTCATATAATATTAAACTAACTATTTATTTCATCCTCAGATCTTAATTTTCTATTACTGCAGAATATAGCTAGAACCAATACTGTTTCTATATTTTTTAAGGCTAATGCATGTATTTTATGGTACTCTAAAATTAATCTACAGATTTCACTGCATATATTAATCTGATCACAGGCTGGTTTTCTTGCCAGTAATATTGTCAATGATTATACATCAAGGCTAGGATAGTTAATTTTGAACCAAATGCATAGAAAATTAGTATATTCATTGGTATTATATTTTATATAAAAGAGATTAGATTAGAAATTAAAAAATATGATGGTGGAGTAGGCTGCCTAAAGGTAATGCCCTTTTTATTCTTTTCTAACATATAATTGCCACTATTTTATGAATTTTGAAATAGCTTCTTGTAAATTACATTTAGCTTATTAACAATATATTGTTTTGCTAAAAATGCCAGCAATTTTATACTTTCATATCCAAAGCTTTATATGAATCAATTGAGAGTTTTTACTTCTGAATGATTTGTTAAATCATTGGGTCTATTTTAATGTTTGTTTGAATTGTAATTTGAGAGGCATTTGTACTATAAAGATTAGCTAACTGTTAATGTAATTTTGCTTTATTTTTGGAATTTTTAAATTTTTATATCAGATATGTAGGAATTTCATATTGCTATCAATTTTTAATTGTTGAAAGATAAACTGCTAAAATTTAAGAATAAATTTGAAATATATTTAATACAGTATCACCGGAGATGAGGTACATCACTGTATATTTAAAGTGAATGTGTATGGATGGGAGAGGAATGTAAATGCAGTCAACTTATCTGCATTTTTAATTTCCTATGAGCTACTGTTGGTGTAGTTTTAAGTTTCAGTTGTGTAGATCATGAGTTCTAATCTGTGTTAGTGATTGGAAAAATGAAGATAAAATACAAAATATCTTCTGCTATATAAAATTGTCATTCTTTTGACCAGAAGTTCTCAACTTGCAGTTCTTGTTAGTGGTCAAAAAATCACCCATGACTAGAAGCTATTATGATGGCAGTGGGATTGTACCTGCAATCCAAAAGGGTTTGTAGCAGGAAACCAATATTAGGCCAAAACTGTAGAAATATGATCTAAGGTGGTCTGTCATATTCTTTTATGTTGGGTGACCTAGAAATGCAAAAAATGATAACCACAGCTGTAGATGATAATGAGTAATATTCTCGATAGAAATGTGTAGCCCATGCATACATTCTCTTCATAAAGTTGTTTTCATAATATGTAAGTAAATTGCATTTTTATTTATTTTAATTGATAGAATTCTTATTACCTTAAGAAAAGAGCTCCTTATTAAATAAATTTGTTCATTTTTTGCCAGCAAAAATTAATCATTTTGAATTTCTATTACTATTTTTCTCAATTAATGCTTCTCTTATTTGACCATTACAGGACCCCCGTACGTCCCAGCTGCCCCCATTCCTGGAACCTGGAGAAGATGACTCCGCTTCCCTTAAGAGTGACATTGATGTTAAAAGTGAGTTTTTTTAACCCAAAAAGATTTTATTTAAGCTAATACTCGATCAAGATTCAGCAAAAACATCTGGATCTGAGCTTAAAGTTATGTCTATAGAAAATTTTTATATAGATCTGCTGTAAAACATCACTTCAATTACAGCAGACAAACAGATGGAGCAAATGACTTGAGTAGTGCAGTTTAAAAGTATGATTGATACACTTAAGGAAATAAAAATAATTGTTTAGTTTGCATAAATTTAATTTAAATGATTTGTATTTTCTGTAGATTATTAAATAATGTAGTGTTTAATGTAATATGACTATTTTGCATGAGTTGATTGTAAACAGTAATTGTTCCTGCTGATTCCTAAATCAAAAGGTTTTGTTAACTTGGTGATATTTTCCCAAATTCTTTCAGCACCAGAGTTTGGGCTGGTCCCTGGGGAGCAGTCTACAGAGGAGGAGGAAGGAGAGGAGGTGTCAAAGAAGAGGGAGGCTGATAAGGAGGGACAAAGGGAAAGGGGAGAGACAGAAAGGAAGAGATTTAGGATTGGGAGTGATGTTGAAGAGACTGAGGTTCGGGGCATGGTGGGAGGTGGATCCCGTGAGGAAATCACAGTGGTAAGATTGTCTTTCACAAAGAAAATATGTCGTATGTTTGTCTCATATTTCTTGTTTTAACACACTCAAACATGAATGATAGCATATGCTGTTTAGAGTGCCTCCCAAAAATAATCTTTATTTGATTTACCTGCCAATATATTGTGAATAAAGAAAGATCAAACTTTTTTAAGGTTCAGAGAATCTGTTAAACCAAACATTCTATCTGTGATATCATTCAAGTTTTTTCTAATTTTTTTTAGTTCTCGCTGTAGTTACAACCATTTCATCTACCAATGAGTGGTTGTCAATGTCCCGAGTATTCTTCCAAGTTTTAAGAATGATAATGAAACTATCTTAATTATATGATGAAAATGCATGATAGATATTGATTTGGGAAAGTGAATTAGAGGGAAATATAATTTTGATGGCTTTAAAAATATCAAGATTGGTAGTTTCCCTGTTTTAGTTGGAATGAAATTAATTAGAGGTGGGACGAATCCGAAATTTTCTCGAATCTGAATCCTAAAAGGTTCTCGAATCTCATGAATCTCGGATCTCTCGAATCCTTCATATAAGAATAATAATAAGAAGAAAAAAGAAAAAACTTTTACTTAAAATTAACAGTTTTTAATTAAAGCAAAATTTTAAATCTGCATTTAATGAAAAATAAATTTAAGAATACAGTTTTTAAAAATACACCTATATTTATTAAGAAGATACAAATGAAATTTTGTTAATGAAGTACATAATTAAAACTCTTGAATCTTGAGGTTCATTTTCTCAACATAATTTGACAAAAATATTCGAGTATCAGTTCAAATTTTTTACATTTTTCCAAAGGATTATTTCAAGAGTTAACATAGATAAACACTAAACATGGAACACTAAATTCTCTCCAGAAAATTTAGAAAAATCAAAAACTTGTTTATTTTAAGAGTTCATGAAAGTACTGAACACTTTTAGGACAATCTAAAAGAGCAGAAATCTTCAATGGAGATTTTTATTTAAGAAAACTAGCATTCGAACTCGCTCTGGATCGCCATGAGGTGATATTGGTGATCCGGATACCACTGAAATTGCAACAATCGCGTTCTTTTTTAATAAACGCTTCAATTGGACGTCAATAAAACTAATCTTTCCAAAGTTTTGAGTTAAAATGTTTAACGGTTTTTTAGGTTAGGATTCGAATGGCGAAAAAAGTGCGAAGATTCGAGTTTTCGAATCTCGAATCTTTTTCAAGATTCGCGGGATTCGAGGAATCGAATGTCCCATCCCTAAAATTAATAATGTGAACAATGTTTCTGTAGTTCCAGGATGGTATGTCCACTGCCCTATGGTCCATATTTTTATGTTCACAGTCAGAATGTCCTCAACATTTACATCCACTAGATCATATGTCCACATTACTGTATGTCCTGTACAAAGATGTCCTCTAGAATTTATGTCCACATATTTATCCTCAGCGCTATATCCTTTATTAGATGTTTTAAGTACAATATAATGTACAGTATAATCTAAGTACAAAGATTTCAACTAGTATTTAACCATATTTTTGGTGGATCATTGTTATAAGTCTTAACTGTTGTGGTTACTATAGTGTCAGTTATTTCATGTCACAACATTTGGAAAGATATTTGGTGCAAGTCATATGAATTAGGTTTGACATTTAAATTCATAATGGCCACAGCTACAATAATATTGAAGATAGGAAATAAATTGCTTGTGAACAACAACTTTTGCTACCACTTCCATTCTATTAGCAGTAATGGATCAAAATAATATTGGAGATGTGAAACATGTGACAAATGTAATGTGAGATTAGTAACAAAGGCATATAATGACAAACACCATTATCTACAAATAAAGGGGGCATCATCATCTTCCATCCTCTCAAATTATGGTTTAGTGAGCCTATCTGCAAATTTCTCATTAGTGGACATAGTAGTATTGGAGATAAATATATGGACATAAATTTTAGTAGACATCTTTGTACTGGACATGCAGTAATGTGGACAAATGATTAAGTTGAATCTAGTGGACATAAATGTTCCGAACATTATGATTGTGGACATCAAAAATGGACCATAGGGCAGTGGATATATGGGTTCTGGACATATCAACTGTGAACCGTTTCTGCATTTGACTATGAGTGTAAAAGTAGGTTAAATCTTTTACTTTCAACTGAGAGTCCACTAAAGAATTCTTGATGCAGTTTTTGCTGTTGAAACACTGATTAAGATACAAAGACACAACTGCTTTTTAAAGTGAATCTTTAAGCAAAAACCCTATAAGGATTAAGTGCAATATATCCTAATAGAAAATGATGAAAAAGGGAACTAATTCCTCCTGTTTTATGCATGTCACAATATTTTCAAAGACACCACACATCCAAAATAGTTTTAAGCTCAGAATTTATAAAATTTTCATATTAACTTAAAAAAAATAGTATATAATCTGCCAACAGTTTTTAGGCATTCTTTACCAGCAAGACATTACTTGCGGAACACCTTATGAGCATATCTTGTCTGTCATAGCTTTCATCTCTTAAACTGCTGCACGGATTTTAATTAAGTATGAGTGATCATTATTAAAATTTATCACCCAATTGTTATTTTGAACTGCATCTGTCACTTAGAACTTCCACTTTACATAATTACTTTAATAAACTTATATACTCATATCTTGTTAACCCGCCATTGGTATTTTGTGATGCCATTGGTCATGGGTGAGGGCCTCGCTCACCCAGATGATTGTTCCTTTCTTGCAGTACAAATAATAATTTATTATATCATTTGTGCATTATCTTCCACAATTTTGTATCCTTAAAAAATGTTTAAGTATAAATATAAATAAAAAAGCTTTAATACCATATCTGCCTGAATACAAGACAATGTTTTTTGTCAAAATCTATCAAGAAAAAAGCATCCCTCGGCTTAAATGCGAGTCGGAGAAAAATTTGGGGTTAGGGTAGTCATCTGTAGATGGCAGCACGTCTCTCATTGCCATCACGTTCAAATGATAGTACTATATTTTTCATAAAGTAAATATTTTACCTACAATGAATATTAATGAATAAATAATAAAGCTAGAGTAATGAATTTAGCAGTATCTGTGTTTTGTTACCGTTGTTACCTTTTCTTTCATTTCTAAATGCTATTGGATATTTTATTTCATTTCTCAGGGCTATGCACATGTATCATTAAGAATAGTTAGCAAATTGTATTATTTTTCATTAGCCATTATAAGAAGTTTCTATTAGTTTTACTTGGCTATTGTAGTTATTGCTATAGCCATTGTAATCTTTGTATGCATGTTATGCATGGAATTTATTAAAATTGCATCAATTTACTACACAGACGATTATGCAAAATGCGATGATGGCTTTGGATGCTCAACTGTTTGAATTTCGGTAAAACTTGACATGGAACGCGTATAATTATAAAAATGCAATTTCTTAAAGCAATGTAAATGCTAATTTCATTGGAAATAGACTTGGATTAAAAATTATTTTGGCGAGTTTGCTATTGCTTTATCTGACCTTTTGTGAAAATGAAGATCATTGAAATTATTGTCACTGAATGTGGAACATTATTCAACAATGCAAAATTATTGGAGTAATATTTCAAAATATCAACAACTAAACCATTTCCCACTCTTTTCTTCGATCTCAAATAATGTATTCTAGGCCATGCATGCATGCCTGGCACACTTCAGCATAAAATTTATGAAATTTACTTTTTTTGCCAAAAAAATGGTGGAAATTTTTAGGGGGTCGGCTTAAATCCAGGGTCAGCATCTATTTGAGCAGATACGGAATATTTTTTATAAAGATTTTATTAATTTTAAATAATAATGAAAAATACTCGAATGCAGAATTCTCAAAAATAAAATGGTAGAAAAAATGTAAAAATTGGTATAAAAGTAAAATAAAGCTAAAAATTTAATTGTACAATTTCAATATGGTGAGGAGACTGGTATATAACAAACATAACTCTCTCGATGGCACATGAATCGTCACTATTCTCTCAATTGTATGCATCCCCATATTTGCTGCCCATGAACAAACAAAATGGTCCAAATAGAACTTATGATGCCTGCTTTCCTTCTTAAATTAAATGTGGTGCAGCAGTTACTTGCTTTAATAGCTTAAAATCTCCATGGATGAGTTGCTCTTTGTGTTCCCAAATATCATAATTTCGCATTATAAAATATTACATATACATTCGAACTGAAAACTAAAATATTTGTATTTGTGTGAGAAAAATGATGTATGTATTATACTAGACTATAATGAATCCGAGTCCAACAATAGTCATTGCAATGGCAAAACTTTCATAGAGTGATAAAAACACCCGTACATACACGAAATTCAAAGAAATGTGATTGAAAAGCAAAATTGTATGATGAAAATTAAAATCTACATTCCTTTCTTCAGAGAATGATACAAATCTTGCTCCAATATAACAATTTTAAGATATTTTAATGTGCAAGAGAAAATTACCCTGCACAATGGATTTCAGATTTCCCAGGTAAATCAAATGGGAAGAGTAGTTCCTGGAATTGAACCCAGGACTTGAATCATTGCAAGAAACACTATCCTTGGGAGCTCGGCTCCAGTAGCAAGAGATTTCCACCAAATGTCATTAAAATCGGTCTATTGGTTCAAAAGAGGGGGCAGACAAACGACAAAACTATATGCATTCTGGAAATATATCTGGGAGAACATGTGATGTAAATTCGAATACTTTTAGGAAGGTATACTGATTCTAAAAGTCGTAACTTGTATAGAAAAAAATGAAAGCATGTTTATTCTAGGAGTGAGGGATACCCTCACCACGCAACCAATGGTGGGTTAAATCGCATTTGTCAAGCAACAATGAAATACCATATTTTTCAATCCCATGCCCTTATATGATTTGTAATTTATTCAGATAGAGAACAGCATTTATCACAAGAAAGTATGCAAGATCACATAATTACAAGTTATAGTTTCGGAGATAAAAATTCACGCCAAATCTTTCGGTACTATTTCATATGTATTTCCCATAAAGAATGCCTTTAAAACCTTTGTGTATTCCGTTTATGAAGTATACTTTTCCATCTTGTTAATATTGTTGATATTTGCAGTATTTCTTTCAAATGATTTTCGAGTAATTAATTTAATTAAATCAAAAACGATTCAAATTCTGCCGATTTTAAATCACACTTAAACGGTTAAAGCTTTTTGCTTCTTAACAAGTGTTTTCGTGAATTACTTTGTGACTTACTGCATTTGAAACTCATTTGTTAGATTTCTAATTTTAATTGTTTGAGTGATGCATGATATTCCTTTGTTTTATCAATTCATCATGGCTATGTGTTGATGTTTGCTGAATTGTAACAGGAGGAAAAACCAATTCAAGAGGGAGGGAAGTGGAGGAGAGAGGGAAGAGAGAAGGGCCCTGCCCCTCCCCCTCCAGCCAAGCCACAGAGGCCAGAGGTGGAGGAGCAGGCAATCAAGTCAAGGGAGGAGGAAGAGGAGAAGAGGAAGTTGGAAGAAGCAACTAAGGCAGAAGAAGAAGCTAAAAGGATTGAAGAAGCTAAAAGGATTGAAGAAGCTAGAAGGGCGGAGGAGGAGACTAGAAGAGCAGAGGAGGAGGATAGAAGAGCAGAAGAAGTCAGGAAGGCAGAGGAAGAAGCCAAGAGAGCAGAGGAGGCCAGGAAGGAAGAGGAAGAATCGAGGAGACAAGAGGAGGCCAGAAGGGAAGAGGAAGAGAAACTGAAGATGTCCGAGAAGTTTGGTGAAGAAGGTGGAGAGGTAAACCTGTTAGCAGAAAGTGGAGCTAAGACAGATCAGAAGGGATTGGATTATCCTGATGATGTCCGTACTATCCACACTCCTACAGTTCCTCTTCCTCTTGCAAGGGTGGCTGATGTTACTAAGGCAGAAGATGGAAACCTCTCTTCAGATGTTTTTGTCGTCGGAGGTATGCAAATAATTAAAATATTTCAAATTTCTCTCATTTTTAGCTCCTTAAAGATTGATATGAGAAATTTTTCTCGGGTTACTGCCCGGGTCATGTCGTCGTTCAGGACCAACGTTTCGGTGTCTGACTTCGACGCCATCTTCAGGGTTACTGATGATGCTGAAGATGGCGTCAAAGTCAGACACTGAAACGTTGGTCCTGAACGACGACATGACCCTGGCAGTAACCCGAGAAAAATTTCTCATATTCATTCGCCGGGAAAACTTCAAATCTTTCGCATTAAAAATTGGTAAGTTTTAAGAATGGTTTAGAAACAAATCATCAACCATTACCTTCTAATCTGACCCATACCATATTTACTCGTGTACCCTGTGCACTTTTTTACCTGGAACGCCTGTGAAAAAAAGGGGGTACGCGTCTTACACAGGATTTTCTGACCAAATAATATAAATTTTATCAATAGTAAATTTTCTGCAATATGATTGCATCTATGTTTATATATGCAGAAGACGTTGAATTCTACAAAGTAGATGCGTATCTATGCGACCAACAAATGTTTAGGTCAGTGTTTCTCAACCGCCGTGGCCGATACGCTGCCGGTCCACAGTCCAGTTATTTAGTGAAGTCCATAATTATCTTAAGTGAGGAAGTATTGATACCCTTTTCGGTTAAGTACCCTTATAATGGATTGTGGGAAGAGATTACGCTCGTATACCATTCAAGAAAAATTGCAAATTTTAATCATTTATATTGAATATTATCTACAATAAATTTTCATTTAAAAGGTAAAGGGTTAAACTGCTGCTAATTATTCAACTTTGTGAGAAAAATGGTGCTTTGGAGTCTAGGATATAATGGACAGTGGACCCTGGACCAGGAATTGAGCAATATGTGAAGCTCCATATCTGTGCGTAATTTTACTAAAGATAAAGTGCGTAATATGCTAAAGTTATCTTTGATATTACCTCAAAACGGTAAATTGTGGACGAAGTTGCATAATATTACATTAAACATTTCTTGTCCCCAACATTATCTCTGATTTTTTGGATACGACAGTTGTACACTTGATCTATCTAAATAGGTTTTCCTCAATGTTGACTCACTTGGAACCTCTTTGTTTGTCTATTTTTCCAAAAACACTTTCAAATAACTTTTCTAATTTCCATAAAGGAATGCCGGTTTCGAGGAAAGATTTACACAAGTTGAAGAAAAATTCCGACTGCCTAGATGAAGCTGAACAAAACAATGGTAAAAGGGTCGTCTTCTTACTGCCGTGAGTCTTCTTATCAGCTGCAGCTTTATGTTTTGAGGTACTTATATGTGCTGCGAGACAAAGTACTTTTTCTCCGAATTCACCGACTTTTCACAAAGTTTACAAAAAAGCACTGAACCGTCTGTCGAGAGAATATCAACACCAAACTCTCGAATGAAATTGTTCAGTCTCTGCTTCGTGGAAACACTCACTTTAGGCATTGTGGCCACTAGAAAGGAAATGTCATGTTCACCACACACACAATTTGTTAAATACGGCTGTTGTGAACTGTTTGAAAGCCAAAAGACAGCTGAGGGATGCTAGGAGTGAAAGGGAGGATTCATTAGGCCTTCCCAAGCCATGGGTTTTCCAAAAGTGAACTCAGGTCAATAGCAGTGGTCACATTAAGATAAAGACATGCCAATGGTCAGAATTTTATATGATACCAAATCGAGGGTGGGTAAAACCCATCAAACAAAACAGTATAATGGTCAAATTTAAGCGATTTGGCAAAAATTGAGTTAAATAGGAAAAAATAGGCATTTTTGGTTAAAAAGGCATATTTGGGGGAAAAAGCATGAAATTGGCAAAAAAGGCATTTTGCCTTAACTTCTGGGCTTTAGCAATGACTATTGATTCTTTTATATCTCTCTATCTGCTAAAAACGTTTTCTGCCTCTCTACCACTGGAGGAGAAGAGCTGGCAGTACAGTTACTGACAGGAGGGGTGGCGATTGTGCACACAATCTGTTCAAAAGAGTGGTGGAGGTAGGTAAGGTGATGTAGGTGGGGAAGGGATGGAAGGGTGAGGTTTGCATGCAGTACATTCAATGTAAATGTACTACTTAATGTGGAACATGCACGTTACTGATCTAAAAAAGAGAACAATTTGGAGGGAAAGGAAATAAAATTAAATACATTGTCTTTTAAGAGACTAATGAAAGCAGTCAGCCTTGAAAATCTGTGAAGGTGAGGGTGCCAGAGCGAGGCATGTAAAATTACTAGCAGAAGTAATAGGGAGCAAGCAAGTGATGATCAAGTCACAAAGGACCCAATGCTCCAGAGTGAATAATAAATATATATGCTGAAATTAAGCTACGTTCTTCAATAAACACATTTCAGCTTTTTTACACTATGGTATAATTTAACAGTAATACAAGCTGCAAATAGATAATTATATGAAAAAATCTATGTACAGACTGGAAGCCTGTTATCCCTCAGGAACACCAAACTTGCTGCCCATTTATGCCAAATGACTTCTTTCCTCATTCATCTATTGAAAAATTGTTGCAACCAACTGTTAGGGAATGTTTGTGTTGGCATATTTCAAATTAAAGGTCCCAGAAGCAAACCCTTAATTGGCAGAGAAATGAATGTGATATGAAATGTGCATCCTACTAAGAGAAAGCCAGATAATGGAGCTAGATATAATTTTCTGTTAAATATATGCCGAAAGGAGGGGGTTCAGGGGATGCACATAGGCAGCAGGTGAATTCACCTTGCAGAGCAAGGAACAGGATTGATGTGCATAGGGGTAGAGTCCCTGGTACTTGATAATCAAACCAGAAAGACACCTCTAATTTTGGTCCAAGAACTGGAAAAGAAGCCCCAAGGAACACTTGATTCAGCCTTGGATGGTAAAAATGTAATTATCTTTGTGAGGGGGAATAATAATTCAGTTGTAACATAAGCTTCAAATTGGGATGTTATCTCTCTCTACTGAACATGAAAAGGTTTTCAATTAAAACAGGAAATACTGTATTGTCCCGAATATAAAACGACCTGGAATATAACGCAACCCTAAGATTTTTGGAAAGTTTTTCAAGAAAAAAACTAAACCTTGAATATAATGCAACCCCAAATAATCTTCAGCTAATCTAATACAAGTTCCTCGTTCATCCATCCCTTCTCCTGCACGTGAAAGAATACACCTGACAGTAACTTTTCCTTTAGCATTGGCGGCCCGTCGGCCGTGACTGCAAGCATAACAGTTATCCTTGATTTCTCATTTCCGGTGGATTTTAACAACAACAATTTAGCTCCGACTAATTTAAAATTCATGTGATAACTTTGTCAGATTCCTCTGTTAACCTGGGATTTGGAAGAACCTTTTTTCTCAACATGATCAACCTCCTTTTTGTCACCCATTGTTAAAATAATGGCTGTATAAAAACTCGCTAAGGTAGTTAAAAAGAATATGCCGACGCAATTATAGCTTCAATGCAATGGCTATCGAGGGGTTCAGCCGCCAATTGAACTTGATCTATTCTTGAATGCTTTTCAAGTACAACGTAATGTACGCCTAATGTGTCTACAATGTAACAAGTATGTTTTATCTCGTAAAGAAATGTGCGGAATGTACGGTTATTTTTCAAAACACGATTTTACGATCTTTTAAAATCACTAGTACTCAAACATAATGCGGGGGCTACTTTTAAAATTTCTTTTTTTGGAAAAAAACATCGTTATATTCAAGACAATATGGTATATCAATGTTTTTTAACCACTACCAATAAATACACAAATGACAGGAATTTAATGGAGATTTTTCTGACTTTATACCAAATACAATTTAAAGAAGTGATAATGGTTGTTATTTTGTTATTATATTGGCAAATATAAAGTTTATGCGTTGAGACTTGTCTGGTAAACATATTTCACATTCAGTTAAAAAAATTTTATTTTCATGGCATTTGAATTGAATGGCAATTATAATTTAAAATTTCTATGGTCAAAAATATTAGGTTTAGCAAACTTTCTTTTGTTCTTTTCAGAAGTTTTGGAGACGTCAGTTCCAGGAATCAATACTTCCACTGTTCGTATCACTGGTGAAACTGTTGAGAGTGAGGAGTCTCCTGTGACAGTCATCTCAACCCATCTCCCTCCTACGCCTTCCCCTTCACCTGCTGGAGGAGAAGTCTTCATATTGGCTAACGAAACCAATAAGACCCATGTGGGAGAGTCATCCACAGATGAAGATCACTTCCCAATAAGGCTAGATGAAAGTGAGGTTTTGGTAGTAACACCAGGTCCTCCTGTAGGGGAACTGCCATGGTCGCCAGGTGGTGCAGGAGATCCAGGTCATGTCTCTGTGGTGCTAGTCGGTGAAGGTGACACATCGATTCCCCTTTCACCAGGAGGTGATGCAGGTATTTTAACCATCTATTTATTTTTTCATTCTTCAGTTCTCTAGCATTTGGAAGATTTTTGACTTAACCTTCCCATGTCTTTCTAATTTTCTTCTTTCGGTGATCTTTTCTCATGATTATTTCTTTTTTGGCTGTCCAGAAGCCAATGCCTTTTAATTTCCTTTGATATTATTTTGCACAATTTCTTACCTAATGAAAATTTACTGTACTTTTTAAAATGTGACTTTTTCTTAATTTGCAGGAGAAATATCTATACGTGGTACTATTCACTTAGAAGGTACAACAGAGAGTGCAACAGATGTAGACAGATTACAGCCAGAAGAGTTGGAGAATGTTATTATTCAAAGAGAGTTGACACCTCCAAGAGAAAGAACAGAGATCACATCTGGACAGGTAAAATCAATGCTAAAACATAGGTGAATGTCTAATTGAAAATGAAGTAATTTGCCAAGGCTATGAAACAATAGTATTGAATATATTGAATTGCATTTGTGGTTTTAATTGTTATTTTTATTGTAAGTTAAAGGTTTTCATTTTAATTAATTTCATATGTAGGTTGTGGTTGAATCAGTCGGAGGGCTTCGGGAAGGTGAAATTGTTGGGCGATCTTACACACCAGAAGATTTACATCTGGTTGAGAGACATCCAACTCCAACACCTACAGAAAGGTTTAATCACTTAGTTATTCTGCATTTTCCTTCCATTGTATTTTAATTGTTGCTGTTTCACTCCTAGTAAAAATCAGATGGAACCTAAAAATGTAATATTTTTTGTTTGCTTTATATTTTACTGTTTTACAATCATTTTTCCTTTAACTTGCTATATATTTAATATGACCCTGATCCAATATCCGTATCGTTTTCAATGGTCTACTTTTAAAGTCTGATTAATAACCTTATCTGTTACGTATTTCTCAAAATTCCAGAATATTTTTTAAAAGTCTCATCTACTTTCTTTACAAGGTAATTTTTCAATTATTTGTTTTAAATTGGCAAAAGGAATATTTTTTTGTTCTGTATGCATAGATCAGATGCAGAGTCCACATCAGGCGGTATTCCAGTGGGTCAAGGAAGTGAAGGTGGTAGTGACATAGGTCCAGGACATGAGGAGACAGAAGTGGTCTTAAGACGAGGTCAGCGTTATGCGGTAAGGCATATCATTCCTCTCAGATGTGTATTATTCATTTAAAGTTATTTTATAGCCATAATATTGATGCTGACTCAGAAAGTACCGTATCTGCCCGAATAGAAGCCGACCCCACGAAATTTTCCAACATTTTTTGGCAAAAAAAGTATTTTCGTAAATTTTATGCTTAAGTGTACCAGACATGCATGCACAACCTAGAATACATTATAAATTACATCTATATAATTATATAGGTTCCATGTTAAGTTTTATTAGGTATTATTACAGTTAATTATAAATATAGTCAACGCCGTTGATCACACCTTACAATCAAATGTAAGTATATTTATTTATCTTACTGGAATTCAAACTGTTGCGCATCGAAAGCTGTCATCGAATTTGGCGTGATCGTATACTTAGTCATTATACGCAATTTTAATAGATTCTATGAAAGAGGTTTCCAAGTTTTATTATTATTGCTGTTAATTATCAGATGAATTGCAGTTAACGCCGTTGCTCACACCTTCGAATCAGACGTATCTTATGTTAGCGGAATTCAAACAGTTGCGCATCGAAAGTCGTCATCAAATTTTGAGAATTGACTAAGCAGACGATATCGTCTGCTTAGTCAATATACACAATTTTAATACATTCTATGAAAGAGGGTTTTAACATGCATACAAAAATGGCAATGGCTATAGCAAAATATAAAATAAACAAGAAAAATTATTATGAACTTCTTTTATACTGTCGGCTCCTAACTTTAACGTACCTGCCATTTAAATGATCCGTAAAAGCTACGACGTCTGCTACATCTGAACTTTAAATCGATTGCAGCACCAAGAAGTGCAATTAAAACAAAGAGTTGAAGAAGCTTAGTGTAGTCAGAATTTGTAAAAACCTCTAATAAGACCGGTGTTGGTATCTTAAGAACTCGTTGCAAATTATGATGAAAACGAATTTGCTGTAGCGTGCAATCATACTATGAACCTGGTGGGTTGTTAAAACTCGATTGTTTTATATACCGCCCTTTCCTTTGGATAAGAACCCACTTTTAACTACGTGTTAAAATATATAAATAACATTCAATAGCAATTTAAATTACAGCTCCGGGCAACAGGAGGTATGCTATGGAAACAAGACATTTTTCAGCGATGGCGTCGTACGAGGATGCCAAATTTTTCCTCAGGCTCGCATTTAAGCCGAGGGTGATTTTTTTCATGATAGATTTTGACAAAAACTATCGGCTTATATTGGGGCAGATACGGTATGTAAATAAACCATAGGTTTTTTTATAAAAAAACTAGCAGAATTGCCTGGCGTTGTGCGGGAGGGGGTGTACACATTTGAGCAGAGGTCGGCAACGCAGTGACCGCAAGATATTTGTGTGTTGCCCGCCAGCCAAAAAGAGAACTCAAGTTAAACAATAACGGAAAACTCTCAGAAGACCAATAAGTTGCGGAACAAGATGAAGAATAGAACTTTGTAACCAACATCTTAATCTTACATCACACCGAGTCGAATCGTGTGTCTGTTACAAAATAACTTCGTCAAGGTCAGGACATATAAGCGAACAGAATGGGGCCATACATTGTTGGATCAAGACATTGTTGTCATTAACAGAGTTCTTTTCATAATGACTCCTCTGTTACCCCTCTCTTGTTTATCCATGTCCCTTTCCCTTCTCCCTACCCTGCCCTAGTATAAATACATCCTTCACAGCGTTTTTCGGAGATTACTCGCCGAGAGTAGGAGAAGCCGCTATCGTGTTTGTGTGATTGCCGTGCCTGTGCTGACAATTCATACAAACCTTCTCGTACGAACTGTACGAAAAGATAGGGAAAATTCTCCGCCCCTAGTTTATGCTAGGTGAAGGTGTCCTGTCGCCTTCAATCGCTATTATGGGTGTAAGGCTAACTGAGATCCTTGTTCTCAACCCATCGTGTACTATAGCTCCATTAGCCGGTTCAGGCTATTTGGAGGTAGGCGTTCGATACGGGAAAACTATTTCCCTATGTCGCGTGAAACTCCCAAGTTCTTGTCAAAAGTCGTTGGTTTCGGAGTTCTGTCCTCCGTCTTGTAGCATAACTTGGCTTGAGTTATTGTTGTGAGCCGTTGGTTTCGGAGTCACCATCATCTGCCTTTACAGAATCATCAGATCAAATATTATACAAAATTAATGTGAATAAACTTAGTTTGTCTGTAGGAAATGTGGTGAAGTTTGTTGTTTTAAGTGTCTATCTGCCTTAGTTATTACCTATACTTGTGAAAAGAAAAACTGTAGAAGTGTTTGTCATAACTGCATGTCTATATTGTATAATGTCGTGAATTTCAACGTTGCTTTTATGGCTTTTTTCTCCCTTTGAGGTCAATGAGGAAAGACTATGTTAGTAATGCTGTTGGATTTGTTAAACTGAAGTGAGAAGGAAAAATTTGTATTATTAAAGGCAAGATTTGCCCTGAACACAGAATAAGATAAAGAGGTTATGAAGTGAGTGTAGTTGTAGATGAAGAAGAAGATTTAGTCACGTCTGTGGAGTGTCATGACTGCCCTTATTTAGCAAAACATGGTCCTTCAAAATATCATGCTGTCGTGGATATTATGGGAACAAATTTATTAAAATACTTAAATTACAGAACTAACTTAATAGGTATCATTTGTAGAAGTATTTGGTTCATAACTTGGTACTTAAACATATGCACTGCAACAGTAATTATTTGCTTAATAAACCCATAGCCCAATGATTTCCGTAAGTTTGATCTTATGTATTTAGAATAGGTATATTACATTATGGAGGTTTTGTTAAAATATATATGCTAATCTTTGAAACATAAAAATATAATTTACTCTTTCAAAGTTCTCCAGAAATATATGCATCATGTCAATGTAATGCAGACATAAGTGATAAACTAAAATACGAAGCAATAAAATTACGTACATACATATAACTTAGATTAAAATGATCTTCACAGACAAATACAGTTGTACGTTCCGATATATCAGATACGTATCTCCTCATGGCTTTCAACCACAATATTCTCCGCTTCTTATTTCTTCCCAAGGAGCTCGGTAGCGTGAAGAACAATTTTCTCGGGGTTTTAAACGTTGTATTTAAGCAGTGAGGTACCAGACAATACTTATAACCCTTCTTAACGTCCATATTCTGCATTTTAGCTACGATATCAGGAAAAGCAACAGGATGAAGTATCAAAACTGTGTGCTTTCAGTACGGTCGTAAGCGTCGTAAGGAATTCGATGACGTCACGTACCCCTTACTACTCTCTCTCCAACCAGGATGCCATTTTCGCGAGATATTTAAAAGAGTTATTTTTAAAAAACTTTTGCATAATGAAGACGATTTAACAAAAAGTTAAGTCAATTACAAAGAATTAAAAAGAAACATTAAACATTTTGACAGTCCCCCATTACTACTATTAAACATGCAGATTTCTGACTTTGCAAAAGTTTTTGCGGGTTTTTTAATTTCTTACAATAGTCTAGCTAAAACATGCCAAGCTTCTATCTGTTCTCTTTTGGAAAAGAGTTTCAAACTGCTTCTTGTCATAATCTCTGTTTTTCTATGCGTCTCCCTGTGAGTTCTGTTTCTGATGCTATCTAAGCAGCCTTTCTTTGCGCATCTGATTTGTTGCCAGTTAAACGTGGAATTTTTTGGGTGGCATTGCTAATCTAAAAACCATTTAAGTATTATTATTAAAATGAAAACAAACTAACCCCAACAATTAGAAGTAACTACTATGGTGATATTCTGTGAAAATGCCTAAAAATCCATGCAAATGTAATTTTTGATCATTTTTGATCAAGAGACGAAATTGTATGACCTGAATAATATTATTTATACTATTAGGAGTAAATCAGTATGAATTTTATGACTCTAGGTCAATGACATTCATACTTGAATGTTCAAATTACAAAATGACTACATCTATTCCCATATTACTCCCATGTTATTGTTATGGAAATGCTATTCTGTGGACCCCATGAGGTTCCCACAGGTGTCAAACCCCACCTATGCTCTTCCTTTTGGCCCTATTAGATAGCATGCCAAGTTTGGTGGCTCTAGGATCAACCGTGTGGATTTGTATAGCCGGACAAACATACAAACCAACAAACTTTCTGAATTATAGTAAAGATGTATCATGCATATGTTTTTCTTCTGCCCATTTAATCAAAATGAATCAAGATAAAGCAAACATAGAATTCAGAGGTCACAATGTTCAATTGGCATTTTACTGATCTTTTCCTGATTCATCGAATTGTAGATGTAATCATACACCTTGTCGCATTTCTTTACATTAAACCTTTAAAGATTAACAGATAACTGAAAATCTTTCTGCAGTTTTTCGATCTATGTCATCATTTGTTGTTCTATTTTTATTTCAGGATAGTCACGCACGTGCGGCAATGAAAGAAGAGATCAGAACAATGAACCTAAAGAAGAAGACAAGAAAGAGAACTCGCAAGTTTGAGATTGATGGTGTTGTAGTTACTACCACTACTAGCAGAGTCATCTATGGAGATGAAGGAAATGGGCGCTTATATGATGACCATGTCTTCAGGTGTGTATATCACATTTTATTCAATAAACAGAAAATCACAGATTTAGAAATGAAATGATGATTGTAATCATAATGATGGTGGTGTTTACTTTGATAGCCACAAAATTGCTCATAAAACCTTAGGCACACTTGGATTTGCCTATCATTTTTGTGACAGCCAAATATTGTCATCATACATAAACATTACAAAATCAAATGAAAGTTGAAATTTGGGATATCGTATTTGGTTTGAGTGCCTTTCAATCTGTTCTTTATTAATATAAAATTTTAACCATGTCATGACATGGTATTATTAATATCATGCGTGTCACTTGCAGAATGGAAAAACTTTCTTTTTGTTACAGAAAGCAGGAGCTGAGGGAGTTAAAAATGCTCCAGAAGCAAGAACAAAAGCAGTTTCAAGATCTTTCCTTTAAAGCTCAGTTCTACAAAGAGCAGCAGGTAAACGTTGATTCAACCATCTCATTTATTTTGCATGGAAAGAAAAAAATTCTTTTGGAGTTGATTTGACAATTGCTTTAGTCTCTGAAGTGTTATGAGACTGTCATACTAGGGGTCCTGCCCCTATTCACAATGTGCCTTGCATTTCTTCTCGCTAAGCTGAAAATAAATTTTCGGAACTTTTATCAAAACATATATAAGCCTATATATACCTATACTTACTTTTCTTACTAATATTTTTTCCAAAAAGGAGGAGACTATATTCGGACTAATATGGCAATCGTAATTTTGTGGATATTTCTTTTTCTTCTCATAATGGAGGTTGAAAGATTAAATAAGGTTATATGAGAACTTTATTAAATCTACGTACATAATAATAAGTTACTTAAAAATTAGAAATTTGTGAGGCATGGCCTCAGATTGATGTTTCGGGTAAGGCTATGCTTAGAAATATGTTCAAAACAGATGATTTCACAGTTTCAAAAACATACCTCATGTAATTTGCGACCCCCTAATGTTTGGCTAAAAAATTTGTCTCAAAAAGTCGCAAATTATGCGAGTACATATGGTAGTTTGGTGCGCGGGAAGGGATACTGCATATGGCGTTGGAGATGCCAGATGGCTGGTATATCCCATAGGTCTTAAATGCAACAATGTATTCAAGATGTATGGCATCTTCCACAAGGTGCTCAATTTCGGATATTATTTAGATCTTGGGTCTGCACTTCTGCTACCACTGTTCAGCACGCCGTCTAATGTCCACCATTCTAACTACCTCCACCTATCGGGAATATTGCCGCCGTTCACTGCTTGTGAGGCTGGAACTTTTTGCAGTTACTGTTTTCCAAGTGGGGGATAGTGCAGAGTCTAAATAATTTCCTTAATTTCTATGCTTAGAAGTATTTTTTCCCATTGACTTATTTACTGTAATGTGTGGGTGGTTAGGCGAATTCCGACTTATGTAAAACTCAGGTTATGTAAAGGTTTGCGTAACAGAACCCTTAAATAAATCGTGGAGTGGCTGTATAGGATTCTACTAATCCTATATATAATATCCCAAGTAACTGTCCATCTGTATCCCTCTGTATCTCAATATTGGTTTGCTGTAGAGAAACACGATAAATGAAATTTTGTTTCTACCATCTAGGATACCCCAAGAAAACTTTTCATTTTCATCTTGAAACAAAATGACAGCCATTTAAAATATTTAATAATAATTTATATTTCGAAAACGGCACATTGGAGAAAAAACTTTTTGAACAAAAAAATGTCTAGATAAGAGTTTCAAATATTTATTTTCAGCTTACTGAGAAGAAATGTGGTGTGTAGTGTCAAGGTTCCTGGAGCAAGTGAAACGAGAGAAGGATGCGATTGATGCACGTTGAAGCAGGGCTCCTATTCCTCTAATCCAAACAAATTTTTTTGTTCTCAATAACCAACCTTTTATAAATTGGATTTAATAAGTTCTTATTGAATTTTCATCTAAAAAAGGAAAGATATTGTGATGCTTTCAGTATTTTATTTTCATATTCATAAAACCTATTCAGTGTTTTCCACATTGACTGCCATGATAGTCATTTTAACCTGCATAGTCCTGATACTGTTATGCTATTAGGTTTTGTTTTGACTATCAGATACTGCTGGTTTTGGAGGGTATGTAGCCTATATAAGATTCACAGTCAGTGTAATTCAAATGTGAATTGGAAAAGTGCAGTCATCAGATTATAACTATGATAAAATGATAAAAGTTAATTTTGCATTTATGAGCTGCTGCTTCGGGCATCAAGTAACAGTTAATGTTATATTCTAAACTTGAACTAACCTTAGTAAATATTGCCTTTACAGGAGAAAAAGTTTGAACAAGACAGGCAGACTCTTCTTCGTACTTATGAAGCTGATTTGGAAGCTCAGGTGCGTGCGCATCGTCAGCAAGTGGAAAGGACAGAACAGCAACAAGAGGTTGACCTTAGGCTGGCTTCCAAAAAAATACGAGCAGAACAGGTAAGAAATTGATGGAATAAAATGATCTTAAGGTCCTATGCAGATAGACATAAGCTGTTAAGTTGAGAATACTTTTAAAATGAGAAAAAAAATCTGCTATAACTGGGAATCGAACCTGGGTCTTCCCAGCAAGTGGAAGACCCGGGTTTGGATCCCGGTCATAGCAGAATTGTTTCTCATTTCAAAAATGTTCTCTGACTGGGTAAGGTTAAGTAAATATTGTGTCAGTGGTTGTTTTAATCCTTATTTGATATTGATCCAGATTAATACCTCGAAACTTGGATTTTTTCAAAAAGGGTATATTGATGATATGATTGCCTTTTGTATTGCTGCATTACCAGTTAATGTATGGTGATTCATCACAGCTGAGCATATTTAAAGGCGAGAGATGCTATGACTTTGGTTTGGATTAATATCTTTAAGCAGATGAGCCACTTCAACTCTTTTGGAAACACTTTAAATTTTCTAAGGTTTACAAAATTATATAGTATCGTTATAGTAGTCATTTGCTGGTCAATTTCTAGATATATGGAAAACAGTAGATTTTGTACAAGTATAGTTACTCGAATGAGCATGAAAACTTAATCTGTATGTACATCTCTTCTTGTATAGGAAAAAGAACTAAAACAATTCCGAGAAGGATTGAAACAAGAGCTGAGGCTTCTACGACAAGAGGTTGATCTGTTGCCTAGGGATAAGAGGAAGAGTGCTTTCCGCTCCAAGAAGGAGGCAATGGAAATAGAACATGAGGAAAGGGTATGCAGAACTCATTTTTTCTACGAAATCTTTGTACATACTGGAAGCAATTACTTTTACCCAAATGCCATTTCAAAGCACATTGGTCTATCACCTCTTATATCAACAAGTTTTGTCTTGCCTATTCATTGTGGTTCAGTTTGCATTTTAGATTCTTTTCCTGAAATTCTGTTTGAAGTTACTTCATGAAATACTCTAAGCTTTATAACCCTCAAGCATGTAAGCCTAAAGCCCAATTGATGAAAAATTACTCATATTACCATACATTGGTTGCATTTCACTTACAAAAGTAGTCATGATCTGCCACCAAATCACTCAAACTTATGTCTTTTGATACTATCTCTCTACCATATCATCTGAATCTCCCTCATCCAGGCTCTATTATTCCGTAGTAGATATAGCTTTTGAATTTTTTTAAAAGAAGAATCAGTGATTATCATTTACTCTTCTCCAAAAACCAACAAATTAATGGAATAGGATATTCTTGTAGTTTTTGTAGCACATCAAACCTGGATTCTCTTTTTATTTTGTCATTTATGCAGTTATTAGCAACATTTTTTTTAACTTCTTGATATCAGTAAATAATTTGTTCTAGATGAACTTACCTCAGTTTTGTGGAATCTAATCACATTTTTTAAATATATTGCAGGAGAAGCAATTTCTGGAAAGTTTGAATGAAAGCCATGAGAATTCTTTACGGCGTATGGGTGAAGCACATCGTGAAAAAATGGCTCTTATGGAGAGACAGTTCCTTCAGCAACAACAGCAGGTAAGTTAGTGTTACAAAAATGTTTTGTCAAAGTATTAATGTCACAGTTAATTGTGCTAAGTTAATTCTAGTTGTGTATTATTTCAACTGTTTTAATATTCTTTGGGAGTTTCAAAGAGGTACAATAAAACCTCTAACTACTCAACTTCTGTATAATGAAAACCTTCGTATTTTATACTATTGCCTTTGCCTCAACTAAACTCATAGTAATTATACAACAAAATTATCTCTTTATTGCGAACATCAGTTTTACATAACTCTCCATTTACCAAAGTAGAAATATGTCCCCATTACCAAAATATTCCTCCATATATCAAAATTATCTTTATCAATTCATACAGCCAATCAAAAAGCAATGTCATTTTGACAATAAGCGTAGCATTAATTATTCATAGAGCTCATATTTAGGAAATGAGCCTTCCTCTCACCATTGCCATCTAGCAGCTGCTATACTGAACTATTTGTAGGAAGTTGCGGCGTACTCTTTAAACAGCTGAATGTCATATGTATCCTTCACAACACCCTAAATGCTGTCGTGTTCCAATGATGCATGTTTCGTCATTGGAGAAAGTTACTCAGATGTCCTGATGATGCATATTGCATCCTCCACTTCAAAGTTTGGAAGAAGATACAAAATATGCCCAAATGAAATTTTGTGCTGATAATTAGGGATGGGACGGTTCCACTTTTTTCTGGTTCTCGGTTCCGATTATATTAATCTGATTCTGGTTATATTAATCTGATCCCAGTTTTTAGGCACGTTCCACTTCCAGCATAAGTGCCTGTTAGCTTCAGTTTGTCTGTCCATCCATATGCTCATTCTCAGCTTTTACTGAACAGATATTTATGTAATTTGATATTAAGGACTTAAAGTCCAAGACAATAAAAAATCACATAATAACTTAAGCCAATCGGGCACAATTTTACTGGTGACAAAAAATGAACTTTCCGTTATATCTCATAAATTTTTTCTCATATCAAAATAGTTCTCAGATAAACTTGTAAAACAAGTAACGTAGAATATTTCCTTTCCTATACATTTTTATCGTTGGAGTAGCCGTTATCAAGAAAATCGAACAAGAAAGTCATAATTCGCTTTGAACTTGCAAAAATTAAAGCTACCTAATTGTTGTCAACGTAAACAATCTTATTGGTTACTTATGGAAATAAGATCTGCTATAATAACAAAATACATTTAATTCCTTATGCATGCATGACAGATTTTGTAAGTGAAAGGAAATCTACAGCAAAGAAAAGAACATAAACGTAAATATTACAACTACTGAACTCACGTGAGGTGTTTTAAATAATTTTTGATTGTTTGGTTGATTAAAACTGATTAGAAAACAAATCAGTAAATAAAAATAGAATATTTTCCTGGCATAATTTCTGATATATTGTTTTGCATGCAGTATTTAATCATTAAATTACGTAATATGTTTATTGATGCACCAACTAAGGGGGGAGAAGAAATTTTTAATAGACAGAGATATACAGTAAAACCTCGTTATTTCGATCCCGGATAATTCGAAATAGCATGTAATTCGAAGCTAAGAGCAGTCCCTGGCCAACATCATAGGATTTTGCATACTTTTTAATATGGATTATTCGAAATACATCTACAATGAAATTCAAAGTCATGATCTGGTCTGATGACTTGTGAACATTGTTTAATTCAAAACCTTTACCCATATTATGTGTTTAAGTGGAAAGTTCATGTGCACACATGACAAAACCCTCATGTTTTTGTTCTCCATTTCTCGCAAACTAAATACAGTAAAACCCCATATTTACGTTATCGGAATGTACGTTTTCCCGCTATTTACAACATTTTTTAGGTCCCGTCAATTTTCCTATGATTCCAATGTAAGTAAAACCCTGTATTTACACTATTTCATTTTAAGTTTTCCAGCCATTTTACGTTATAGAATTTCCGATTTTTTTTAAAGAATTTAGCATGTGATTCCCAAAAGTTTTAAACATTTTTCAGCTTAGCTTTGCAAAAAAATCAGAACTGTTGTGGACAAAGATTTTGAAATCGGCGGCAGAGTAAGAGGCAGAAATATGAACTTTCTTTTCAAAACAACACTTGCTACGATGTTACTCAGGAGCAGTGTACTTTGAGATGGAAATGCATCTAAAAAGTTAATAAATGTATTAGTGCCATATTAGGATGCAAGTCTTTAAATACTGGGTCGTCAATGTGTTCAATGATATCTATTACTTGTTATTGTCTTGCATGTAACCAAAGTGGGCTGATATTTTGAGAATTTATCATCCAATTTTTATGCATTCTTTACCAGTGAAGTGGTAGTATCAGAATGCCTTATGGGCATGTCTGATTTGTCCAACTGTCGTAACTTGTATCTCCTGAACTGGTGAATGGATTTTAATTAAATTAAATACAAGTGATCCGTGTTAAAATTTACCATCCAATTATGATTTGAAATGCATCCATCAATTAGAGCTTCCACTTTATATAAGCACTTGAATACACTGATACTCATATTTCGTTACATGGCATCCATCAAGCAATAATTAATTACCATATTTTCTCTTGCTAACTCTCATATGATCTGTAAGGAATAGATTTAAAAAATTATTCGGATAGAAGACAACATTTGCCACAAAAAAATCCACGAGATCACATAATTGTGACACTTTCAGAGATAAAAACTCGAAAATCCCAAACAACATCACATATTTTGTTTACATTGATCACTGCAACAGTTCTATCAGCAAACAACAATTAAAAATCCATATTTTTCTTTCCCAAGCTTTTATATGATCTGTGAGGTATAAGCTAAAAAATTTATTCGGATAGAGGACATTTACCACAAAAAAAAGTCTGCAGAACCACATAATATAACATATAGTTTCAAAGATTAAAATTCAAGAACCGCCCAATCTTTTGATACTGTTTTATACATATTTCCCATAAAAAATGCTTTGAAAAACTCTGTATTCCATTTACAGTATGGAATGTTAAAAATCCAAGGAAGATCAGTCTAGCATTAGCCATTCGTATTGGTATACAAAGCCCAAATTATGAGTACATTTTTTTACATTACATTAATAAGACAGTTAGTTGAACCATTAAATATTATGGGCAAATAGAATGAGATCATATGAGATAAAACTTGAGGAAATAGTGGTAGATAGATATTTATGAGTGTTTCCTTTCTCATCAGTTAATGCGAGCAAGAGAATCGGCACTGTGGGAGCTAGAGGAGCGCCAGATTCATGAGAAGCAGCAATTGGCCAAGCGACAGCTGAAAGACATTTTCTTCATGCAGAGGCACCAGGTAATTCAGTGAAAGTTCACACAAAGGAGAATTGAAAGTAATCTGTATCATAGTAATCTCACTTTAAGTGTCTTTGCCAAATGTATTTTTAGGAAAAATTCTAGATGGGTTCATGTAAAATTATATAAGCGTTAAATTTTAATTTATTATTTTGTGTATCAATTTTTGATGAGATTTTATGGGACTCCTGTTTTGTAGATGCTTACTCGTCATGAGAAGGAATTGGAACAGGTTAGGCGTATGAATCAGCGAATGGAAGAGGACTTATTAAAACGGCAGTCAGCCGAAAAACGTGCTCTTCCTAAACGAATACGTACCGAGATGAAGGCTCGAGAAATGATGTTCAGGGAGTCGATGAGAATTCCTGTGAGTGGTGCTCCACCCTCTCCCAATCCCTCACTCATAGTCGATCCTGAGGAAGAGAGAGAAAAGATAAGGAAGGTGAGTACTGCAATTATATATTACTCTTTATCCTGCATTGCTGCGTTTTGTCCAAGTTATTTTTTCAGATTTTGTTTTGTAATTCTTTTCTTTTGTTGAAGAGAATTACACTTTTACTTGGTTTGTTTATAGTGACTTTAACATTTTGGAATATGATTTGCAAAATTTAAGGGCTTTGTTTTAAAAATTTATTTGGTTATTTTTCAATCTTAAATTGTCAGAGATGAAATAAATAATTATGAAATAAATGGCAGGCCATGTATTAATTCAAGCTTTAGCGAGTCTTAGTATTTTATACTCTTTAAAAAAATATCTTTTTTTGTGGAACATAAACCATCATAAAATATTAAATATTTTACATTTTTATAGTGTTTCATATTCTTATGTCATTTTATGATTGTCTTGCCCAGTGGTGAGCAACCTAAAGCCTGCAGGGCACATGTGGCCCACAAGAGTGTTTTATGTGGCCCACGAAGCTTTGATTAAAAAGAGATGGTTCAATTTTAATTCTTATTCATTAGCAGTATAATTTTCTGCGGCCTCATACTCTTATCTGTTAAGAAAAGTCCTTTTCTCAACATTACTTTTACCTCCTTGGGCTCTTGTATTATTGTCAAAATTAATCGCTTCATAGCATATTTAATTGATTTTCTTCCTTTTATATATGCTTTATCCACTCAGTATCATCATGGTGATATTATCTTTAATGGTACACAGTATTTCATTGACATATATTATCGTAATGATGATATTTGGCTTCAGCCAAAAGTTCCTGTTACAGTCATGCAACACTATATGGGGTCCAACGTGATGCAGTATTTTTATTTGAATTAACTCATTTCATAATTTGGGATAATAATAATAAATATTTTTCAATCCTTATATCGGTTTAATTAGCCAGGGAATAAACACAAAAGTTGAAAGTTGTGGTGGTTTTCTGTTGCCTTCCACACAGAACACATAAGGGAGGAGGGAAACACGATGCCGGCATTAGCCTATTCTTACAAGGAGCACCAAGGAGGCCCACTGTTTAATGTCCCCTCCGAAGGATGGAGTGCTGATTTGTACATTCTCCTCATTGTCTTGTACACATACAAATAATTTTGCAGGATTTGTGCCCACTGTCCTGTTTAGCAGCAAGCGAGTAGCAAGCCATTGTTCTAACCATTACACCACCGACACATCCAGTTTGAGATATATGTACAATATTTCAAATATCGTATTTACTTGAATATAACACAAGGTGTTTTTTTCTATTTTGGCACTTAAAAAACTAAGTCATCTTATATTTGTGCAGTATGGAATAACTTCACGTGAATCCATGATTTTAATTCAAAGTGGATGACATTTGTTTCGGCACCAGCAGATGTAATTCTATCCCATTTTATGGGCACAAAGAGGGACGCTACAAATATTTATAATAACAAGTGGTTGTATTTAACAATGGACTACCAGTTATATGTGAAACTATGCAGTTGAAGGCCTTGGTAATATCAACATCATTTAAGATACCATAGCAATTTCAAAGCAAGTGTTGTTTGAATCACCAGGTTCATGAGGCAAAATGGATTAGCTCTTTGGCAAAGGACAACATTGGCACAAAGACTTCCAACAGATTATAGTGAAAAATTAATTGATCATCAACATTATCTTATTCATGTACAACATACCTGTTAGTTCAAAAGGGGAATGCAGACGAAACCTGTTTTTGTTATGCCATACACAACACCACAGTTGATATAGAAGGTGTAAAGTCAGTGTTAGTAAAAACAACTAGGAACAAAAAGCTGAGGGTAACAGTAAATTTGTCAGTGCCGCTGATAGGAGCAATTTGCTACCATTTGTAACATTTAAGAGAAAGAATCTACCTAAGGAAAACTGCTTTATGGCAGTGTAATGAGAAAGGTTAGATGACCAATGAATTGATAATCAAGTGGCTAAATGATGTTCGGAATGAATGGCCAGGTGCTCATTTAAAGGTGAGAGAGCTGGTGCTGGTTTTTCAGGACATCTTACAGTGTGTGGAATCTCAATTTTCTTAAGTCAATACCAATTTTGTGGTCATGCCAGGAGGATTGACCTACCAACTGCAAGGTCTTATTATGGTGATCAACAAACCATTCAAAGATCATCTACATCACCTTTATGGAGAATGGTTGTTGCCAGGGAATTGCCCACTTACTCCAGCAGGGAAAACAAAAATAAAACGAGGGCCTACTAATTGTAAGACAAAGGATAAAAATTGCATAAGACAGCATCTCATCAGAATCAATTGTTCCTGGGTGTGAAAAGTGTTTCCAACAGCATGGGTGGATTGGTAGATGACATTCTGTGGATGGTGGAAGCCAAAGCAGCAGTCAAAGTCTTCCAGTGATTTGAGAAATTAAATTCTAGATGATAAAAGTTAATGTACTGCGATAAGATTGTTGTTGGTTTTTTATACATTTTACCCAAGTCATCAGAATGTTGTCATGGACTATGAACAATATTCAGGTAAAAACAATTTTAAGCATGTGTAAAAATTCTGTTTCTTGACTTGAAATTTTTGCAAAGGTAAATGAGATGTATGCCCCATAAAATGGTCTTTAATCACAATAAAACATTTTCATACAGAATGATATGAATTTATTATTGCCACTGAAAGATTTTGATTAATAATATTTGAGAAATTGTGCATCTTTATCTTTTTACAGTTTCAAGAGAACGAAAAGAAGAGGTATCGTGCTGAACAGCTCCATTTTGAGAGGAAGCATCAAAGACAATTAGAAGAATTAAGGGCCACATCAGATGCCACCGTTAAAGAGCTTGAGCAACTTCAGAATGAAAAGCGTATGTTTCACTAGGAGAGCTTTTATTGAGATTAAATATTTTTGTTTTTGGAAATGATATATGAAAAATAGTAATAACTTATAATTAATTTTTTAGCTTATTTTTATTAAGTAAACTAAACAGCTTTATTAGTAAATAATATTAATAAATTCTTATCAAATTGAATTAATGTTGTGGTTAATGGCATTTGCATATCAAATACTATTCATATGCTTCAGAGATATTCTGTGAGGTTTACAAAATCATTTTGATTATACAAAGATGATCCTTTTTCCATTCTTTAATGAGAGCTTTGATAATTAAAATATTGAGGTAAAAAAAGAATGTATGCTATTTTATTTTAAAATAACAATATGTAATATCAATAACACAAGGATAAAAAGTTGTTTTTTTCCACATTTAATTTTAGGAAAAATGCTGATGGAGCATGAGACAATGAAGTTGAAGGAACAGGAGGAAGGTTATGCAAGAGAGCTGAAGGAGTGGAAGTCTCAGCTTAAACCTCGCAAACAGGCAAATATAATTCTTTTTTCCAAACTATATTCATTATTTCATATAATCAGCAATTTGCTGTTTCTTCTATAAAATGTATGATTTAATTTTGGCTATGATTGCAATTAATATCAATTTTTACAGTTTAAAACTGTCTTAATTATTTAGGTTCTGTTTTCAAAGTTAGGACTAATGAAGAACATAAATGTTTCATGAATAAGTCCAAGAAATCAAAGTTTTCCAAAAATTTGATTTTAAATGATAACCAATTCAACTTCACCCCATCTCTCTCCATATTGAGCATAAAGGCTAAAAATTAGATCTTCTGGAACAATTGGAAATACTTTCCCTTGCACTAGACAGAAATTCTCCATTAGTTAACGATTTTCTCCTTCAATCCCACTCTCCACTTCTTTCAGCCATTTGCTACCCCAAATATGCCTCACCTCAAAATGATGTATGCCCCTCCTTATCCCTTCTCATCCTTTTCATTCCTGGTTTTCATGGCACATCCACCCACATTTACCAAGTTCCTCTTGTTATTGCCATGAACACATGACTGCTCAATATCCCTTTACCCTTTGCCAGTCGTGGTAGTCAGGTGGTTCGAGTATCTGACAACAGAGACCAAGGTCACGGGTTCGAATCACGCCGATGGCATGGACGTCTGTGTATGTACAGAGTTATATGTAAGAATGGACCAGAAGGTCTAAATATCGCCCTTAAATAAAGTTGATTTATTATTATTACCCTCATTCTCGCCTGTTTCTTTCATTCACCCCTCTGATTCCCTTCTCTCTCTTCTAACACAATAATAAGAACCTACATCTACATTTTTCCCAGAAGGGAACCTCTCTCCCTCCGCCATTGACCCCTCTCTTTAGGCTTGTATGCTCAGTCTTATTCCAGCACCTGATGATAATGTTGTGCATGGTAACCAAGTAGAAATTTTGTTAAATAAAACTTGTTCCAAAAAGTGGTCATTATTTTTTATTTTCATAACACATGAACATGAATTACCTCCAAGTTATGGCTCATTTGGTTAACTACATATTTTTTTAAATGTTATTAATAACTGCATATGGAAATTTTAGTATAAAATATGATATTTTATATAGCTAAGTTAATTTTTCTTCTTGTAAATCAAGTTTATTTTTGTATTATTTGCTTAAATTCATAGCTTAAAATCGTTTCCAGTTTTTTATAAAGCAAATTTTTATATTTTACCAAATGACTGGTGAAAGCTGAGAAAATGACTGCTTGAAACAGGTTGGTTATTTCCATTTAATGACTAATTTAACTACTTTCAGAGATTGGAAGAGAAGTTTCTCCAGCAGTTGGAGGAGCATGAACGGCAATATCCCCCGAGTCCACAAGGACGACAGGCCACTAATGGACGTGGGATGAGTCTCTCAACATAAGAGAACACAATGTAGAAAACTTGTCTCTACCGTCCACCTCTCTTGGCTTCCAAACAATGGCTTTTAATGACCATTGTGCTGTTTATCACCATATTTATGTCTTAACCTCATCTTCTAGTGGCTTGTGACCTTGTGGCAGACAATGGTTGACTCGTTTCAACTATGTGATAGGAAAAGTCCTTAGAACCTCCTTCCCTTGATTTGTTGACAACCTATCTTTTATGGTTGTTCCAAGACAGAAAAACTGCCAAGTGAGCCTTTCATGTGTACGATAAACATTCCGTGGTGACTAGAAAGGCCCAAATGGCAGTGTTATGGCTCTTGTGCCAATTCCCCCAAACTTGTCACATTATTATTGAAATTTTTGTATATTTTTTAAAAAGTATAACATAACTAGGTCTCAAAAGTTTTCCAATGGCAAGTTTTGCTATGTGAAAAGAGGCTGTGAGTGCGTTAGTACATGTGTACTGGAGGAACATTCCAATTCCTCCTGAGAGGATGGCCGAGCAGTAATAGCTTGACTACAAATTAATTTTGAAGTCATTGTTTTTCTGCTCTCAAATGATTTGTGCCCTAATAAGAAATAATAGATATCAGCTGATATTTTGTTAGCTTTCATATATATGATATAACCAAGGCATTGAGACTGCTTAAGTAATTAAAAGTGTAAATTTCATTGAAATCATATGAAAATAATGTGAAGAATGTAGACAGTGATTGTTGAAGATTTGTATGCTTAAAATTTGTTATTTTTAATAATGGGAAAAGGATTGTTGGTGCACTTGGCCTTTACCTATCAAAGTGTTAAACTGTTAGGGATGCCTGACATACATAACTATCAAGTTATTGAATTGTAATATTTGGATTGTTGACTCCAAATGGTATATCTTTAAATCCATTTACACTTCAAAATCTCATAAACCACTTCCTCAGTAAAGGTCTGACTGATTGATCAGTGTGTTTGATAACTAGTTTTGTTTTAGGTCAGTGAAATTGATATACTGTTGGTAGTGATTAGAAAATTCCATTCAGGGAAAGTTGACTGAAAGTGCAAGGATATTTGTAAATGAGAGATTATTATTAGTAAGCACAGTTGTTCATGTGCTTTCACAAGATGGCATCAATTTCATCTGTGTATGTACATTTGTTCATAATTTTTACATATAAATACATATGTATTAATATAGCAAGAAGATAACTTAAATCTATTTTACTCATGAGAAACTTCCAAGCCATGCTTTTGTTGATTGGTGTCATGAAAAAGAAAATGGAGTCATTTTTTTATTGTCAAGTACCTACTAAATTGGTCATTTTATGGATGATCAATGTGAATTGGTCCAGTGAGATACAGTGTCCAATGAATGTGGTTGGTGTATACGGTCACTAGCATTCCAGGGGTTTTTCTTTGGACACCTTTTTATTAGAAAGTTTTTATGTTCTATTCGGAGCAGACATTAATTTCATTAAACCAATGATATAGAGCTTCCATTTAGAAAAATATTTTCTCATTCATTACAGTGTTAACACTGTTATTAATAATTTGTTCAACTGAGTAAACTAGTTTTATTTTGGAAAGATTATTTTGATGGTATTTATTCATTCATTGCAAACTTGTCTGTATTAAAAACCCCTGTTTAAAAGTGTACATTAAAATGTTGATCATGTTTAATATATTTTACTTGTATGACTAATGTTTTAAACCTCTTTACCATTACATTTCCACGGAAATTTTAGCTATACCCTAGAAACCATTTTAAAAACTTTGCCCTATTATCTTTTATATACTTGTAGGTGTTTTAAGAAAAAAATCCTAACCTCAAGTATGTCTAAATTTAATTTTGCTTATGCTATATCAGATGTAAAATTTCTTTAAAAATCTATACTTCACTGTTGTAGTGATGTGATTCTATATCTGCTGACACAAAGAGTGAACCATTTTACTATGCTGCCCCTTCAGTCTTCCTTTTACAAAATAACCACTCCTCAATTCATTAACGTATTTCAACTCATCTTTGTTACAGATATAAACAAACTGAAAATATTAGCTTATTTACTGTGGGAACATTACTTTTATAGTATTTATAACTGCAACCTCATTGTTAATTATAAACCAGTTTGTAAATAAATCATTGAAAATAATATATTAATTTATGTAATTTTTTTATTATTAACACAGTTTCCATTTAGACAAACCATTCTGCTACTTATATATTCAACCACATAGATGGAATAATGCCTACTTAGGTTACCTGTGCGAAGCATAGATTTTTTAAGTACCATGAAACAACCTTGCAAAAGTTTGCCCATTGAGAACGTGAAAATATTAATTATTCCATGGTTTACTGCCAGAATAAAAAGATTACAACTTCAAGGACATGGAAAAGTTACTTGTTTGCTGAGAAATTATCAATGGCTGACAGAATAATAGCAAAGGAACAACATTAACAGGGAGTCCATAAGATTGATTCTTACTGAATGACTGAAGAAATTTTGTGCAAAAATGTTTTCCAATAATATGACACGAGCAGAGATAGAGAGAAATTTGTGCTGATCGTTCACAAAGGATTCAGGAAGCTAACAACTTGATGAATAGAATCATAACCAGCGATGAAACTTGGGTGTTTCAATATGATCCATAGATGAAAAGGCAAAGCATTCACTGGAAGAAGCCATCATTACCACATCCCAAGAAAGCTCATATGTACAAGTCCAATGTGAAGACAATGCTGATGTTTTTTTGATGAAAAGGTATTTGTCCACCATGTGTTTGTTCCTACTGATAAGATGGTGAACCAAAGATATTATCTTGAGGTGTTGTAGCAATAACAATATCGTGTTTGATGCACAAAACCGGAATTGTTCCCTAACAAATAGATTTTGCACCATGGCAATGCTCCAGTGCACACAGCTCTTTCAGTTAAGGCCATTCTTGTGAAAAAAATAAATTACAGTCCTGGTTCATCTGCACTATTCACTGGACCTGCTTGTTTGACTTATATTCCTAATATTGAAAATTAAGCTTGAAGTGCCTCATTTTGAGTCTGTAGAAGTTATCGAGGCAAATGTAACTGCTGTTTTAAAAGCTTAACACAAAATTATTGTTTTGAAAGCCTAAAAAGCCTCTGGGAAATGTGTATCGCTGCAGAAGGGAACTATCATGAAAGTGATCACAGCCATTAGAGATAAGTTTTCACATGCAGCTATTTATAAGAGCTGTCTCATTACTTTATTGTCATAAAGTATATTTTATGCTTGCTTAGCATTAAAACCGAAAATAAATGAGGAGGGAGAAAGGCATAAAATACACTAAGGAAACAGTCGACATTGGTACCAATCGACTGAGAATTTTATAACAATTACGAATACGCAGCATCAAGGTAAAAATAAAGGAGGGGGAGGGAAAAGTGGGGAGGGTGTAAGATGCGCTAAGGAAACACTCGACATTGGTATCAATCGACTGAGAATTTTATAGCTATTATGAATACACAGCAGAAAGGCAAAAATAAAGGAGGGGGAGGAAAAAGGGGAGAGGGCATACGATATGGTACGGCGAAAGTCGACATTGGTATCCATCGACTGAAAATTATATAACATTTACGAATATGCATCAGAAAGTCTAAAATAAAGGAGGGGGAGGGTGTAAGATACGCTAAGGAAACAGTCGACATTGGTATCAATCGACTGAAAATTATATAACAATTACGAATACCCACTAGAAAGACTAAAATAAATCGGGGAAAAGGGGGGAGGGCATAAGATATGCTAAGGAAAGAGTTGGCATTGGTATCAATCGACAGAATTTTATAAAAATTACGAATGTGCAGCATAAAGTTGAAAATAAAGAAGGGGGAGGGAAAAGGGGGGAGTCCATTGATACCAATGTCGACTTTCCTTAGCATACCTTAATCCCTCCACCTCCTTTATTTTCACCTTTGTATTCGTAATTGTTATAAAACTCAGTCTATTGATACCAATGTCGACTGTTTCCTTAGCGTATCTTATGCCCCCCCCTTTCCCTCCTTTATTTTCGACTTTCTGCAGTGTATCCATAATTGCTATAAAATTCTCGGTTGATGGATACCAATGTTGACAGTTTCCTTAGCGTATCTTCCGCCCTCCCCCCTTTTCTTTACTCCTTCCATTTTTTTGCTGCATATTCGTAAATCCCCCTCCTTCCATCCCCACCTCTAGTTTTCAGGAAATGCTTATTCTACTATGTGATATTCTAGCAACTGGGACTTTGGTCTTTTGCTTCTCGAGCATTTGGGATAAAGGCAAGTGGGATTTCTAGCAACAGGGTTGTATGGCAAGTGGGAATCGAGGCTATGAAATCGAGCAACTGGGGCAACACCTCTTTGGAGATCCAGAGTAAAATACATGTAAAGTCAGAATTATATTTCGTAGTGAGATATGGCAATTCGGGAGTTATTGTTTTGTTAGTTGTTATTCGATTCGATGCTTGTGTTCTAAAAACAATAACAAATGTAGATGTCATACTATTATATGCTTGCAGGCAGTGCGCCTCAAACATCAGGCAAAGTCGGGAATCACCACCAATGCTCGCAAGCGTACGTGAAAGTACTGGAAGCTAGAGGTAGCACCTTTGAAAAGGGAGTAGGAAATGTTTAGTTTGTGAGTCGTGTAAAACGAGTTCGCGTAAATCAAGTAATAGAACAAATAATAAATTCCGTTCTACTTAATACGCATAAATCGGGAGCTGCCAGTGTTTAAAAAAATTCCTTTAGATCCAATAATGCGATGCATATGAATACAGTAATGCCCCGCTATATGTCAGATGCATTCCTGGAAACTGCGACTTATAACGAAACAACGTATAGCAAAACATATTTTCCCATAAGAACAATGAAAAATGTAGTGTTTATGCTCCAGGCGGATATTTCGTAGTTATGAAATTATAATATTAGTATTTTTATAAAAAAACGCTGGAAAGGTACATTTGCTCAAATGAAGATTAATAATAATGAAATTTCTGTAGCTAATATTAGTAAGTGAAATTGTAACTACTGCGTAACATTGCTCTCACATATTTGGTAGGTAGAGAGCCCAAAAGGTCGCAAAATGAAATTTAACACGTAATTTAATTTATATAAATAATAATAAACATGAAATTAAAAGACAAATAGAGGGGTTTTATTGTTATAGTAATAATTTATGTATCGCAATTGTAATTTCTAAAATTTTGCTCTTAGCGCTTAACAAATGACGTATATGCGAAGCAATGCAACTTATAACGAAATTTCTTCCTAAATTGATTGACGACATATATGCGAAACAACATATAACAGGGCAACATATAGCAGGGTATTACTGTATATCAAAAAATTTACAACAATATTTTCCAAAAACTCAATTAAATTTACAAAAAATGTCAAAATTTTAAAATACCAAAATTTATAAATTATAAAGCATTTTAAAATTTGAAAAAATCCAATTATTAGAAATTATTGCAATTTTTTTCAAATTATGAAGTACTGTTGATAACATCAACATCTATAAATGGATGAATTGAATGAACTACAGTATGACCTTGCTCATCCAACAGCTTAGGCTCCTGGAAAAAGCATTGCAGTGCAAGTTGCAGTATAACAAATCCATTATTCTAATAGGATCATTGTTATAAATGGATGTTATGTCCCTCAAAGCTCCATATTTTCATAAGTTTTCTTAGAAGCATAGATTTTTAACATCGCAATTGAACTAATATGGTGCATAAATGATATCCCAATATGAACTGAACATTTAAAACCCAAAATAAATATTCCAAAGCATTAAAAATATTGTGCAAAATTGGCATTATTATACATTACGGTAATGTTCAGTAAATATAAAAATTTAAATGAAATAGACATGAAAATGTCAAGTTAATTTTTTAAATAATAAGATACCTTAAATTCTTTCTTCCTGGGCTTCATTGGCCTCTGAAATTTTGTTGGCTGTTGGAAGGAGGTTATTGGAGGAATTTGGAAGATGAGAAGGTGCCTTCAGGAGACATGGAGGGGCTTTTTTGGCTGAGAATTAGGAGGGCTTTTATCAGATGATTTGGGTAGAGGTCATGAAAGTTTCATCCCAAGACCCCTCAACCGGTTTCTTCATAAGGTCCTCCTACAAAGTAGAGTGTTAGCCTAGATTAAAGGATAGTTCAAGGGATAATGTTTCTGAAGCACAATTCAAATCACTAGCAATTTTTCCATTTCTGCAATAAGACTTGAAAGTTACCTTATTGTCGTAGATTTCATAGACACAAAACCTTCCACCACTTTAAGGGTTCACTCCTTGTCTTTTAACATTGTCACTGTGGTTGCATGAGACATGCCTATGACAATAGTGATTTGGGTGTTAGTTTTGCCTCGGACCTTTTAATAATATCTACCTTCATTTCTAGTGTCACAGGCTCTCTAATTCGATTTTTATCATAAGTTTCACTTTAGATGCCATTCTGATTAATAGTCTATGATATATTAACAACAAAATTCACAATTAACGGCCACAATAGCTAAAGTGAACTACAATCCAGCAAACAAAGAGGAAAAACTTTTACCTCAAAGTGGATAACCACAGGAATCATGACATTCATCAAACAAAAAAGAATATTGCATTATGAAGCACGAGAAACTAAATATGTATCAATTATTAATCATTATAAAAAAATACAACAAGGCAAAAATAATGGCAAATGATAAATATATTCTTTGTTCAAATAACACAAGTAAAGCAACTTGGACAATATTAAAAAAAGAGATGGGTTTGAAAGAAAATAAGAATAACGAAATCTCAAACATTGTTCTGAATGATAACAGTATTTCTGATCCAGAAAGTATTGCTGAGTCTTGTAACAGCTTTATTCTAAATGCTGCAAAAGAATTACAGGTTAGTCCCTCAATCACCAAAGCCATGGCTAAACTCCATAGTAATAAATCCTGCAATAACAAGTGCCACCATTCTAAGTCCAGTAACTAAAGCTGAAGTAAAGAAATTCATATCTTGATTTGAAGCTTTCCCGGCGAATCATCATGGTGAATTTTTCTCGGGTTTCCAACCGGGTTGTCTCGGAGATTTCTTCCGACGTTTCGGCGACTAGCTCTGTCGCCATCTTCAGGGATCCTGAAGATGGCGACAGAGCTAGTCGCCGAAACGTCGGAAGAAATCTCCGAGACAACCCGGTTGGAAACCCGAGAAAAATTCACCATGAATTCATATCTTGTTTAAAAAATAAAAAATCGAGTGGTTGGGATGAAGTGCCAGCATTTATAATTAAAGAAGTGATGGAGTACATTACTGACCCACTCTGCAAAATAATAAATCAATCATTTCATACAGGAACTTTTCCAGAAAGGCTGAAGTATACAATAGTTAGGCCACTACATAAAGAAGGACCTCCTGAATTGTTAAACAATTACCGTCCAATATCTCATTTGTCAAATTTTTCTAAAATATTTGAAATGGCTGCACAAACCTGTCTTTCTAATCACTTAGAATATAATCACCTGTTATCAAATAGTCAGAATGGCTTTAGAAAGAAATACTCAACTACTACAGCATTAATAGACTTTGTAAATAATGTTTCTGAATCCATTGATCAATCACAGTCTACAGCAGGATTGATCTCTGACTTATCCAAAGCATTTGATTGTGTTAGACATGAAATATTAATCAGGAAATTAAAGCACTATGATGTCCATAGCAATTCTCTCAAATGGTTTGAATCTTATCTTTCTAAACGCAAACAAAAAACAATAATAAGTAATAAGAATCAATCTTTTTGTTCAGAGTGGAGTGATGTGAAAATAGGAGTGCCACAGGGATCTGTCCTTGGTCCATTACTTTTTATTGTTTATATGAATGATCTGCCCTATGATGTGAAAGCAGACATTATCTTATATGCGGATGATACATCAGCCATCTTAAAGGAAAAAACAATAGCAGATCTAGGTAAAAATTTGCTTCAAACAATATAAAATATGGAGGAATGGTTTTCTGCAAATGGACTTAAGTTAAATATAACTAAAACTAATGTTATTAATTTTAGAACTGCCAAAAATAAAAAAAATTGTCTTGGAATCGATTAGTGAAAATTTTAATGTAAATATCAAGCACTCAACCAAGTTATTGGGAGTATACATTGATGAGAATATGAAATGGAAAGACCAAATTAATAATTTAGCAGTAAGATTAAATAGAGCATGCTTCAATATGTCAATACTTGCATCAATAACTATCATGCCAATCAGATTAGCAGTGTACTATGGGTATTTCTTTTCAATACTTAAATACGGCATAATTTTGTGGGGAAATGCTTCTGGCTGGGAAACTATTTTTAAAATTAAAAAAAGGGTTACGTATAATGACCGGCTCAGGCTTAAGAGATTCCTCTAAGCCAATATTTAAAAAATATAATGTTTTAACTCTTCCATCACTCTATCTTTATGAGCTAATATGCTATGTCAATAAGAATCAAGATTACTTTAAAAATCTTCAGTCTGAGCATAAATATGATGCAAGAGGCAAAGATAACTTGAATCTACCACAGCAATAATTAAAACTAATGGAAAATAGTCCATATTATAATGGTATCAAAGTTTATAATAAATTGTCCCTAAAATTTAGAGAATAATGTAAAATATTTCCAGGAGAAAGTGAAAGAGTTTTTGTTAAAAAAGTGTTATTATTCAGTACGGGAATATATGGAAGACAATGATGTGTCATTGATTGATTGATGTAATGTTAAGTATATTGTGAATTAGAATTCAATGTAACATTTATATTGTAATGTATGTGTGATGTGTAACAGTTATATTGTAATGTATGTGTGATGTGTAACAGTTATATTGTAATGTATGTGTAACGTGTAACAATTAATGTATGTATGTATTTGACGAGACACCTATTTACCAACAGACTTGTACTGAAACCATCTAAATGTAATGTGTCAATAAAAATATAAAAAAATAGAAGCGAGCGTAAACAAACTGAACAGTGTGCCATATACTGCGGCGTATGAGTGGTCATCGAAATACTAGTCGCTCGCTGATTGGCCGATTCGGCGCGATGTATGAGCGAAATGGCGTTGCCCCGGATAACGGCGGGAAACGGGGAAACTTACTAACAATAGAATTAACATAATATGATATCATTTAGAATTATTTAAGAATTTTTTAACACGTTATTGCGGATATTATAATCAAATGACTGATTTTGTAATAGGTTAGCTTATCCTAGATTAATACTACATGCTTACATTAAATTTGGTGCGGTACAAAACGAATCCCATGCCAAGTGTGCCTTTACACTCAGCATAATCGCATAATCATACCTTAAAAAGTTAAAATGAAGATATTGAAGCCATCTGCAAAAAACCCAATGATGACGAGTAAAGCGGTGACGATGACGACGGTGATATTTTTATACGGTATTATTCTACTTCTTTTACTAAATGCTTGTTAAACCATTCTAAAAACAGCGCACTTGTAACCCAGACTTTTTTGTTAGCTCTCGAAAACACCGGTTGACCGTGTTCAATGTTTTTCTCCTTCAATGTCCGAAGATGTAAAGATTGGTATACAATCATGGGCTTCATCATGCAGTCCCCCGAAGCGTTAGCACATAGGAGAAGGTAAATCAGTGTTTGGCTGCTTTAAACCCAGGAGCCGATTTCGCTTCAATTGACAAAAATGTTTTTGAAGGCATTCTTTTCCAAAACGACGCTGTCTCGTCTACGTTGAATACTTGCTGTCGAGTGTAACCACAAACTTCAATGTATTTTCGCAGTTGTTCATGAAAACTTTCTGCTGTAGTCCGCGGACACCGATTCACGATGGCAGCAGTAGTCGAAAAACCCTCGAAACTGCGAAGCAGGCGAATTTGGGGCTTCTACTGTACATGGAAAGCAAATTAATCGTTGCCTAAATAATTCTAAAATTAATAAAGAACAAGAAATTCATATTGTAACCTACTTTAACCAACAGTAGTAGAAATAAAAGCTGCTTGACGCTATTCTCGAAATGTTTTTTAAAAAATTCAATTGAAAGCTCAGTGCTGTAGTCGTAAAAAAAGCAGAGGGTATACAGAAGTAAAACTTCAGGGGGAGGAGGGGTATTACCAGCGGTGTGCTGCCAAATACTTAACAACCGGCTCGCTCGTGTCGCCGCCCCTGGCAGTTATGTATCCCACCCGCCATCTAATTGATGACGTTTCTGATGGTCCTGAGTTTGCATTATCTGTTCTTTGAAAGAATATGAAAATATTTCCATATAAACAAGATAATATCGTGTATACAAATTGAATATTTATTTTAAATATTTTAATAACATTTATGATTATTATATTGTATATTTAATACATTTATAACCAGTGGTGTGCTGGTCAATTTTTAACAACAATGAATGCATATAGATACATAAGTTTTTTATAAATTGTACTGATTTACAACAAAGTGGAGCACAAAATTTTCAAACAATAGTAAAATATTCAATATTCTTTATTGTAAATTCCATATAGCCAATTGATTCTCACAGAATGCTTTCGTTGATTTTTGCCGAACTCTTGTATCTGTAGCCAATCTATGGTTGCGATTCAACCATGATTTGACAAATGGAGTTGCATCCCAATTCACTAACTCTTTTCCCAATAAATTTATCGGCATTAATTCCGATATGTGATCTATTGTCAAACTATTTCTCACCCTCGTACAAATTATGTTCATTAAACTAAAGCATCTTTCAGCTTCAGCACTACTGATTGCAATAGTGCTAACTATCTTCTTAGCTTTTTGTATAGTTGCAGGAATTGAAACATTGCGTGATTCTAGATTATTATCTACAAAATCCCGAAAATCGTTCAAATCAATTTCATATTTTAAAATTTCATTTAAATGATGCAATTTTTTTCACCAGCTATCCATGGTGAAGTTAGTTCTTCATAAGGCCAAGTAGATGGTTCTAATAAATCTAAATAATTATAAATGCTTTCATCATTATGAAAAAGTTCTTCTTTCACGATGAGTAAATTCCACAGGGATGAGCCTGACCTCGTTATTGATATTTGCTTTCATCATTGATTCTGTCTGATAAAAGACGAAAAATTCATGTGTTGAATTATATTTTCTAATAACATATTCCTAGGAAAAGCATTGCACTTATTATTTTTATTAAATGGAATATCTTTAAACTTATCTGACGTCATTAAATCTTCCACTTGAGATTCATGCTTTCCAGTACAAACCTTTAAATTTTCCAAAGCTCTTATGGTTCGTTTGATTAATTTGTGCGCTTTCTGAATGTTAGTTGATCTTGACTGCAGTGCAATTGAAAGTAATGAAAATTCTTCAAGAATGTCAATTATTAAAGCAAGGTCTTGCAAGAAATTAATGTTAGCTAACCTCTTTGCCAGACCAGAATAAGAAGAACGAGAAAAATGCATATATAACGCAGGATATGAGCGTCATACAGCAGTAGCAGCTCGTAAACTACATGCCGCCCATCTTGGTCCCAGTACCCGACCAATTTTAATAATCTCAATTTCAAGTTCTTTAGCTACAGTTTCTAGCTCGGTTTGATTTTTATTAGATTGGTGATAAATACTATAAATTCTATCTAAAAATATTTTAAAATGATTAACTTGTTTTATTTCGGATATTGAATCGTCGAGTGATAATTGCAATTGATGATTTAAACAGTGCCAAATAACGATTTTAGGAAAATCTTCTAACAACTTGGTAGCTACTCCAGACTTTCTTCCCAACATTGTATTAGCACCATCAGAACAAAATGCGATTAAATTATCTTTCAAGTATTCGTTGTTAAATCCACAATAATTTAAAGTAGAAAGTAATGAAATAAAAATACACTCTGCTATGGTTGACATCAATTCTTTTAAAGCGACAAATAACATTACTGGTGCGGAAGCGGATTGAACTGCGCACTGGAGATAAATCACTAGAGTGCTTTTTTCTAAATTGTAGATGCTTCGTCAATTAGGATACATATTTTGGCATTCACTTCTATAATATTCTTAAATATCTTCATTTAAATTTATTTTGCTATATGTGCCGCTATTCTTATTGCACTGTATCGTGAATGCAAACAATTGCCTATATCTACGCCATTTTTGTTTTGTAATTCTAATGACGCCTCAATATTGGATAAAGACCTCTTACGTTTTATCCAAACTGTCAACAGTATTGAAAATTGTTACGGTAGCATCAATATTTTCATTATATAGTTTGTGTACTAAATTAGAAATTGAGTCATTAGCCGATTCTTTTAACAAATCTTGAATTTTAATATGGGCTTTAGAAACATCGTGTTCCCTATTTTTCGTAGAGAAGCTTGCCTAGTACTTTTATTACTGTCATTTGGGATTACTAAATATGCGCTCTATTCCTTCGACAGATGGACAGTCTTTTCTGCTGTCACTCCTAAATGCTGAACTATTGAACAATTCTTACATCCTAATTTACCTTCCTATACTTGAAGCCATTTGTACTGTTCTATAAACACACTTGTTTGTTTTTCGTTCCAAAAATCCGGGAGGGCAAGATTATCTATTTCTTTCATTGACGAACATGACGGTTTATCTTCACTGACTGGTCGTTCAACTGGTTCGAAATTTGGTTCCGACGCTCCACAATGATTTTCGTTACTATCATTATATTCTGTGTCTGTTTTCACCGTCTTCACATTTTAAAAACTTAATAGATTACTCCGTCTTTTTGACATTTTTAGGATCAAGATCTGAAAAATTATTTATGACTAATTTCAATTTTTTGATGCGATTAATAGCATTTTGTAAATTAAAAGTACGACTTCAAATTTTAATTATGTTAATTTTAACAAATAATTTCTAACGAATAAGCAAAATGTTTATTATTGTTCAACATTTTAACGTCAAAACTTGTTAATGATTTCTTGGTATAATTTAAAAAAGAACGGAAATGTTGAGCTAAAACACCTTCTTTTTCATCTTACACCCATAACTTCCGTTATATGAATAAATCAAGATATTATGACAAAACTTTTCATGAAAAGCATTGCAACTTACAAAAACACTGATTTACTCAATCACCATATACAAGTTTTTCGCTCAAATGCCTCTCAAAACAGTTCGTTCTGTGGGCGAAAAGCCGAATGTAGTCAGAAAAAATATTTCGTACGCATTTCTGAACATTTGGTTCAATGTATCATTTTATCTATGAACTCCGATGCAATTGTATGGCAAATTGCACTGTTCCTTGACAGAAAATCACGAGTTGGTTACAATGTGTGAGTTTAGAAGGTGAGAAGATAACAAAGTCCCGAAATACTTTTACTCGTGCGTTGTAAGCTGGAGAACATTACTTTGTATTGGGAAGGGGGAAGAGAGACGAAATTAATAATGAGACACGGAAAGAAATTGCACCTTTCCTAATGTTAATGTACTGCGACCTTGTCAGGTTGTTCTCAACAAGAAGCGCCAGCGCTTCTTCTCCGGTGTATAGTAATGTTGATGATTTATAAGCTTTTTTAACTTTTATAGCTCGACGAGGAGTTGTTTGAGTGACTTCTTTCATCAATGCTGCAGCGTCTCGTTTTCCTGAAATATGAAGAGAATGTTGAGCCGAGAAAACGAATTCTTTTTGCGTATGCGATTCCATCAAAGGCCGCACTCTCGCTCGTTTAATATAAGATGCTTCGTATCCAAATCTTCAATACTTGTCGCTGGATACGAAAATTTTCGTGCTATCTGGGTAGATAATAGTAAATTGTAGTAAAATAATTAGGAAGTGAGGAGTTTTGAGTTTTTAATACCTATGTTATAATATAATTTATTTAATTGTATATTTTCATTCCTTATGTTTATAGTCATTGCCGTGTTTAACAACCGGCTCGCAAAATTCTTGAAAATTTAACAACCGGCTCGCGCGAGCCGGTTCCAGCACACCACTGGGTATTACCCAATTTTTTAAAGAGCAAATTACATGACTATAATGTTATTTTGAATTTCTTTGAAAATTTTATTTGAATTAATTGATGTATATAAAAAGTTAAAAAATAATAAGCACAGTATTTATTTTCAATCTGATCGAAACAAAAGTAGTATTATAATATTAGTATTAAATCACTTCGTGGGCCACATATTTTCAAGAATTGCAGGTGCAGCTTCAATATTTGGGGCCACGAAAAAAGGAGTATTTGGTTGTTTTTTTCATTCACCCTGTATAATTTCTCATAAGGCGAGGATATGCACCATTTGTTCGAAAAAGCAGAGGGTATACCCTATTCATAAGAAAAAGCGGTGGGTATACGACATATACCACTACAGCACTGTGAAAGCCTTTGAGATCTGAGCAAGGATAAGAAAAAACTGAAGCACTAATTAAAAATCCAACATATTGCTGCAATGGAATATAATTATGGAGACACCTTTAGGTATTCACTCAAGAATTTTTGAGTTTGTCTCAAACTGAAATCAAATTTAAGAATAAGCCTATATGAAAAATTAACCTTATTTTAATTACCTCCAATAGCCGTAAGATTTTTATAAAAAAACCAGAAGCACATTTCAGCTACAATTTGATCAATTACCACTGAAGGCAATTGCATTGTAGCTAACATGAACATCTGGTTTTTCATAAACTAGTTATGACCATCTAAGATAAGTACTTAATTTTCAATTTTTATACTCAATATATATCATTACATCTTAAATCTATATTATGTAAGACTTATATGGGTGTTATGTTTTAATGCAACAGTGAGGTAGGTCATCTTATCTCGATGACTGAACCTCTTTCGCTCAATTTTTCCATCTTTGTTGGTTACAGATTGGTAGAGATAAGACAAATTAATTCACAAGCTAAGGAAAATGTGAGTATCCAGGAACAGCAAATATTCAGAAAATTTCCTTATTCTTTAATCCTTGACAAATTCATAATAGTTCAACTCTTTGCCTTCTATGAATAAGGGGTTTGTTGGCACAATCTCTTGAGCTTTGATTTAAATGGTCTCCTGCACAACCTAAAATACACATTTAAATGCCAGCAAAGATGCAGGAAACACTTCAGCGAAACAATGGTTTAAATGTAAATTTTTTCGCATAACTAAATCATAATGGATGCACTCTTACCTTTAAGGGGGTGATAATTTTAAAAGCATCCAGGAACACACAAAGGGCTCACCTTTGTGTTGTGCAGACCTTGCAATCTCTAGCTGGGTTAATTTTTGTGTCAATGATTGCATAGGAAAATGTCTTTGCAGCAATCTCATGGATATACCTCCATGAGATATACCTCTGCCATATGTTGTCTTGGCATGGAAACAGATTCAAGATGTTGTGTAAGTATCATTCAAAGTTGTTTTTCTTGTTGGCTTTCCCATTTCCCTTCTTGATTTCCACAATATTACATAGGTGTTGAACAGGGTAATAGCCATCGGATTGAAGAATATCTTTCTGTATCCCACAAATTTTAGCATGATGGTCATTCCAATCTTCTCATTCAATTCTCTTATTGTAATCTATTTCCTTTATATTTGCAGGCTCATGTATTCTAAGGGTACTTCAAGTTTATCAGCACATGGGTAATGGAATCAATATTTTTACATCATCTCTGGTCTATATCTACTTATGAAACTCCTTCGATTCTAGCACATGCCCTGCAGTGTCAGCACAAAATAACAGCAGAATCTAACGGTGAATATTCTATAGACATGACGTAGTCTGGCTGTTTGGACTCTGCAGCTTACCACATCTCCAATACGACATTTGAGCTCAAGGGGTTAAAAAGGGCTCAATTTGTCAATGAACATACATTAACCTTTAATAATGCAAATCTTTAAAAATGCTCATTTATAAGAAGTGAACATACTTCATTTACCAGCAGAACCATAGGTATACATTGTTTGCTATAATTACTTTGTTGCACAAATGATAAAAGTTTCTTGATATTTACACAAATGAGGATAACACTAAACTTCCTTAAAGCACCGTCCTCAACAGCAATAAAAAAATTTACTACACCGTCGAAAAGAATGCAAAAATTGGCATTAAAATTTTCCATCCAATAAATGGCAGCAATTTTAATGTATCATCAGTATTTATTTAAATATACAACAACACATAGATAATCATCAGTCTGTAAAAAAAAATCATAGTCCGATTTGCATTTAAGATTGTTCATGCAGTGGACTTTATCTGTTACAAAAATAAATTCAACAGCACTTGAGCACATAAAGAAACCTGTGCCTATGATCTTGTTTGACTGCTGTCATGAAAAACGATATTGATGAGATTGATGTATCCTCATTAGAAGATTTTTGTTTAGTTTCACCGATGATGTTAAACCAATTTCTTTGCTTCAAAGAAACTTTTGAGGTGTTTCATTTGCCACGCACCCATTATGAGGAGGATACACGTTTGTGTAATTGACCACCACAGAACTCTCTGGTTTGTGCTTTCACTTGTCTGTCTGAAGCGTTCTTCACGGAACTAAAATGAAGAAAATATCCAATTATAAACACTAAAAATTTAGAATATCATTTAAATATAAAAATATTCATAGAGAAAATGTCATGATGCTATTGCAAAGTGTAAGATTATATGCCTAAATAATTCGAATAAAAGTTTTTGTATTATATACAAACCCTCTGATAATTCTGCTCCTTAGTAATCTGTTCCACCTGATCCAATAATTGCCTTATCCTCAGCTGCAATTCTGAAAGTTTTTCCTTCTGTGCTACATTGGCATAGTCAATTGCATGTTCTCCCACTTGTATATCCAAATGTACACGCTAAAAAAAATAAATTATTTAAGTCATGGGGAGTAACTTCCGATAATTTATATATACAATTATAAATTAACAACTCTTACCAACTGTGTTCCACTAAACCATTTCGTGCTGTTGGAGTAGAGGCATATCACATGTTCGCCAGGTGTGTGTGAAGTGAATGTAAACCTGCCTTCCGAACTGTAAACCTAGTAGTAAGATATGGAGATTATGGTATCTACTCGAATTGCACACTGGCACATAAGTTTACTACTCAAAAAAGGTTTTCGGGCCATAGTCAAATTAGATTATTTCACGTAGAATACTAATGTCAGCAATATTTCATCAACAGCCAGTAGGTGCACCCATCCTTGGCATACGTAAATCTAATAATATTCATTTGGTAGGTACCTCGCTAACTTACCCGCGAAAGAATAGTTTTCTCCTCTGGATCTTTCACTTCAACATGCATTCCTATACCGGGACTAGATGGCATAAAACCACCAGTTCGTGGGTCATATAATTGAACCTTATAATTCCCTGAGAAAATGAACGAAATTCAAGGCCTATTACATATTACGCGGTCAATAATCATATAAACAGTCAAACATGTTTGGTGTTATGACTATTTTGGCAGTATTATCTGGCAGTGATTCGTTACGTCAAAACAAATACCTACCGATCACCATCGTTTCGTCTGGAATTTCTTCAATGAAACATTTGCGCTCAGTTTCACCTATATGAAAGTATAGGGCATACGTTCTAGATATATACACTAATAACAGTAGTAAACTAACAAAATTGCACTTCCACATCTTAGATACTAGACAAGAGACATTCGCCACCGTGTCTGACGGAACTAGTGAAGTCAAGTTGTATCTTAAATAATCGCCTTCTTCCAAAATATTACATTATTTAGATTGAAATTGAATGATTACAAATATGAAAATAATGAATCAAATTAATTTTTCCGTGAGCAAATATTTCATCCCCAGATTTTAAGTATGTCAAAAAACATCTGGTAGTCAAACGTCGGGTTTCCGATTTTCTGCTGAAATTCAAGCTTTCATTGTGAACATGGACAATTTGGAGTTATTGTTCACTTTAGTCATTGGACTTGTAATATTAATAGGAATACTGTCTTTTTTTCTAAGGAAAAAAGGTGCTTAAATATTTCAAATCTTTGCGGTAATTTTATTATACTGTACGGTTTAATATAGTTATATGTAATTCTGTGTATCATTTGGTAGGAGTCTCAAAAGTTCCTGATGCAGACAGTCCACGTGAACAACAACCCGCTCTTCCTCGGCGTGCAGTAGCCGCGAGAAACCAAAGGTTGAGGTTACGCCCTGCAGGTATTCATCACCTTATGACAAACATACTTTGTATAATTGTTATTAGCGACTCGGACTGAGAGTAGATAACAACCAACCTCAAAATTTACGTCCCTTGCTCGAAAAATAGCTTGGGTATGATCCTTTACTTTGAAACTCTCCGTATTAACAAGTCTAATCTTTTTTGCAATCCATTCATGTTTGATTAACCCATAAATATATTATTTATATGCTAGTTGCCAATCGACGAGAGAACGTTTCTGAAGAAGAAAATGAAGAACCAGAAGAAACAGAACGTAATATTGAATTACCAGAGGGTAAAATAGGCGCAAAGAAAAGGGCGAAACTTGAAGCCAAAGCCGACAAAAAAGCATTAAGAGAGGTATGTAAATTTTGTTAATCTGTAGTATTGTTAACATGTAGAAAATGATAATTCTGGAACTGTTGCTATCTTATTAGTAACAGAAATATTTTTATGCAGTTTACGAATTAAAGCTGTTGTTTATACTTCTCTAGTTTATTTGACCTTTGCTTTGTTCACTAATGTGACATTATCTTTCATAGATAAAAGTTAAATTTAGTTTGTCTATGATGAAAGTATATTTTACTAAAAAGTTGAGGGAGCAGGGTCAAGTCAATTTTTGGGACGCCTTGTTTTGAAGGGTCCCTATACACAGAATGCTCTCCATACTAAATCACATTAACTTCAAGTTAATTTATGTAAGATTGCACAAAACATGATGAACAAACCCTTGTGGTAATAAATGATGATGAGGGCTTGGCTCTTGAAATATGTATTTAGCATTAGTGGTCTTATCTAAGAGCTTGTATGGTTTCGAGTTAGAATTTCAAATTATCAAACCCTTGTGGTGCTATTTGATTTTCTGAAACTACTCATTTGTTTCATAGGCAGAAGAAAGGGAAAGAGAAGAGAAAAAGAAGAAAGAGGCCTTAAAAGAGGAGGAGAGGGAAAAAAGAGAAGAACGAGAAAAGAGAGAAGAAGCAGCAAGAGAAGAGGAAGAGAAAAAGCTTAGAGAAGAGAAAGAAAAGAAGGAGAGAGAAGAATATGAGCGTATGAAGGAGGCCTTCTCGATCGAAGAGGAGGGATTTGAGGAGAATGCTGAGGATGATGAGAGCAACCTATTCAACACATTTCTTACCTTCATCAAAGTAAGTGATTGGGAAAGGCAGATGTATAGAATAATTCTGAGTAGTCTTGCTAGCTGATAGGGATGGTAACATGGATTATTAAAACATATCATTTGATAAATTGGATTAGACCCAGATTAATCATTAACAAGGTGTTACCTTCAGCGGTCTTCACTCGGTGAGATTTATCCTGCATGCACAGTGTCCCTGTAAGCAACATTTGTTTTTGTCATAACTTTTAAATGTTTCTGCATCTTATAGAATCATTGTAATTTTGGAAGGCTTTTGGTATGTATGCTGTTTACCCATATTGTCTGCTTATACTCATAATTTCATTCATTAACCACTTGACTGGGAGAAGGAAGAGACCAGAAGTGCATTCCAGTTGGGGAGTCAGGACTGAAATGTATCATTTTTATATTATCTCTTACCATATATTTCTTTTTTTCATATGTAAAGGAATTTGTTCAATTTGCAATAAGGCATTAAAAATTCATAGTTATTGTTATTAACAATTAAAAATGGCAAAATATTTGGAGACAAAACTTCTCATCAATTTTCTGGTAGAATAAATTAAAATCGCTAATGAATTTGTTTTTACGATAAGCAATATTTAAGAAAGGAGGGAAGCAGCAGTAAAAGTTGGATTTAGCATAAAATTCGTACTTCTATTAAGTATAAGTATCTGCTTGTATATAGAAAGTCTAGTTTTCCCCAAAGAATTTAATCAATTTACAATAATGTATTAAAAATTCACAATTTATTATTAACAATTAATTTGATGGAATAAAGCGATCTGAAGATCCTATGCAGACAGGCATAAACTGTAATGTTGGGAATAATTTTGAAGCGAGAAAAAAGTCTGCTATGACTGGGAATCGAACCCGGATCTTGCCGGGCGGATGTTCTTGCTTGGTAATATCACTATTTGAGAGGTAGGAGTTTTCTTCAGTTTATCTCTTCGAGGACATCCATTGGGGCTTGGTTAGTTCCGTCCCAACCAAGAAAACATCCGCGTTCAGAAACGAGAAAATTGATCTGCTATGATAGTTCAGTGGTAGAACATCTGCCTGGCAACTGGAAGACCCGGGTTCGATTCCCGGTCATAGCAGACTTTTTTCTCGTTTCAAAATTATTCCCAACGATTAATTTGTTAAACTTGCATTTTTAATACTTTTTGAACCAAAGTTTTTCTTAATATTTTCAGACAAATCGATTACAAAGCAGTAGTCCATATACTATTTGATATTAAATAGAGAAAACAATTTCTTTATAACAAAAGATATTAAATAACAATAAAACTGTGAAATTGATTCAAAACAAAAGTCCTAAATATGATGCATTCACTTACACACAGAGTCTAGGTATCCTACAAATAATTCAACCAATTTACAGTAACATACTGAAATATGTAAATAAACAATTTTTTATTAACAATTAATTTGCTAAAAAATCCAAATTTTAATACATTCTCAACCAAAATTTCTGCGTCAGATTCACTATCGCTAACATCAGTATTTATGTACACATTGTTGCTAAATTCTCCATCACTTTCTTCTAAGATATCGGGAATATCTTAGTCTGAAATCTGTGACCATTTAATTGTAAGGTCCATTTCACATGAAATCTATTGAAGGCTTTTCAGAAAAACAAATGGAAAACTTCAACTGAAATTTCCCAATATATGGTAACTCTCGATGCTTGTACTACTAAGTTCACAGGGAAACTAACCTTTCTATGAAAACCGCATCTCAAAAATGTTTCTGCAATGGGTAGTGGGAAATTTTTATTAGCACTCGTAAACCAGATGTGTCAAAGAAGCAAAATCGGTAAAAACACCAGATGTTTCAAAGAGGAAAAATGGGTAAAAAGTCCATTGTTTGAGTTTGCATGTCCATGCAAAATAGATTTTATTGAATGACTAAGAATGCCGACCAGGCAGGGTTTCGCAATGAAGAGTCTACATCTTGGCAAATTTGGCCTAATCACTATCTATTTGCATGGATGTGAACCTAAACAACGAAGATAGCCATCACACCCAAATGGTTTGCACTGTGCTAATGACGAGTATGATCGTCACACTCAGTCAAATGGTTAAATGAGAATTAGTAAAATCCTGAAAGAGCTGGAAGTGAAAAAATGCTAATGTTTCATTTCTTTTACAATGAGACATTTAATTTGCATTCTTATTTCTTCCATTGTCACATTTTAGTTGAAAAATATATGAATTTATCTTAGTAAATCAAATTATTTTTATTGAATTTTTTCTAGTTTTTGTGAAAGAATCTTTAGAATTCCTGTTCTTAAAATTAAATTCTCAACGATTGGCTGAAAAAACATTTTTTACCTGAAAACGTTTTTATCCATGCATATCAATCTATATGTAAATTACCATAAATATACTCTGTGTAGATATCAATGGAAACTCGATAAGGGATTTCTGCTTGGCTATATTTATGCTAATAAAATGATTCAACTTGAACAGTAAGCATTTCTAATTTTCATGTTGATTGCTTCTACTTTAAAAAAGTTTCTGATAATGTTTTCGTTTTTAACCATTGAAATATTTTAATAATAATGAATATTTAAGAAATCATTATAAAATTGGAATATAAAATGCATATTTTTTTGTGAATGTAATAACTAATTTAGTCTCAGTAATTAAATTGTTTCATTCATACCCACATGTTGTGCTGTTAGCTAGTCTATTTATTATAATAGTTTTCAAGGCTCTCTAGCATCTATTTAGGAAAGTTTTTGTCAACGAGAGTGCAGCAGCACTCTGAGATTAGAGTCCTGAACTGGCCCCGGCCCACCCAGCCCATGGGCTGGGTACAGGCCGATCCTTTGGAATTCATTACGGGCCTGGGCTTTAAAAATTGCTGATAATCATGATGTGGTGCCAACAAAGCAATGCATCCATCCATTGTAATATCAGTATGTATAAATATACAACTGTTTAAAGGTGGGGTTGCTATAAAATTATTTTTGGTTTTTGAAAGCATATCATGCCTACAAAAACTTTTGGGCACTGCTGCTTTAGGATTTTTAGAATACTACAAGTTAATATGTGTAGATGAAACTTAAGACTTGGAGACCAAAATAGATGTTAAATTTGAAGATTTCTTATTGCTACTTTCCTCCATAGGAATATGGTATGGGAGCTAGTATAATTATGCATTCACTTTCCTAAAATTATTTATTTGTATCTTCTGCATGCTCATTTACAGGAAAATAAGGTAGTCGTATTGGAAGACTTGGCTGCACATTTTAAAATGAAAACACAAGCAGTTATCGAAAGGATACAACAATTGCAAGCAGATGGTTTTCTTACAGGTTAGTGTATTTTTCTGCAAATTTTAAAATCATTTCTATAGAATTCCAGCATGTGCCAATCTGTTTATGAACTCCCCCCCACAATACTCGACCTATTTAGAATGATTATACTACATTTAAAAACTAACAAGGAGAGGCTTGGGATCACGGATTTTGATGAAAACTGTCCAAATGAGACCATTGTTTCATGGACTGCAATATTTAAAATGATCATTATTATATTATATGTTTCTGCATTCATTATCTCCAAATAAAAATTATACAGCTTCTTTTTTTTGGAGAATATTTTCACTCTTGGATAATATGAAAAAAAAAATTCAATATTTGGGAATGAACCTGGGCCTACAGCATAGGAGCCAACTACATTATCCACTTACCCATTCTTAGCAACAATTCGACAATGAGGCCTATTAAGTAGCATGTAATGTTTTTGCATATTTTCGACGCTGATTTCTTGAACCCAAGGGCCCAATCACAAAAACCCTGAGACACGGGTCTCCTTATTTTCAATGTAGAATCACCTGGTCGATTTTCAACAAAATCCAATAGCTTCTCATTGTAAGATCAAGTGAATTTGTGTAAGTTGACATGAGGTCATGTTCAAGATCACGCTCACCTCTGTGCTACATAGGAAATATATGGGAGCACCTGAAAGGATAGATTACTTTTGTTGGAGAGAAATTTTGAATTCGTGATAATAGTGTAAAAGTGTTAAAATTATAAATAAACCATTGTTTCGTGATTCTAATGATATGAAATAAAGATTGTCATCGCGCTTTACTGTATTGTCTTTTCCTTTAGCTTTCTACGTATTTCAATTTGCATTCATTCAGAATTGAATCACTTGTGCTTAAGATTGTTAATTTATTTTATTTTTTTATTATTGTTGAAAATTTTAATGTATAAATAATTTAGAAATTCAGCATTGCAACCACAAAAGTGCATGAGGCTTTCAGATAAGAGGTGAGTATTAATTATCACATAAAAAGATGTTCTGTATATGTATTTTATAATGTCAACCCTTTGATGCTCAAGGTGCCGATATATTGGCTTTGCAGGGTTGTCTGAAAAAGCTCAAGTGGCCAATATAACGGCTCCAGCTTTAAATTCATACAACTAACAATTGCATTGCAATTGTTGGTAAATGGAAGACTACACATTATTTCATATTGTTTAAATGTTTAATTTTTATTACGTTAAAGTATTTTTTCTAAGTGATGATATTTGCTATTCCTTCCTTTGTGACTATAAAACCTAGCTAATTGTCGCGTTGTCGCCAAGATTTCAAAACTGAAAAATGTTTATACCAGTTGCCTGAGAAATAAAAAGGTAATAATTTGCTCTTTTTATATCTTACAGATATTTTCTGATTATTTATTTCAACCTTATTGTAGTTTTTCCTCCCAAGGATGATTTGGGTTTCTTGTTCATAGATTATGAGATCCCACTCTTCTCCCAGGCATTTGTATTGTATGTATACTAGCTCATTAGTTATCAGAATGCTATCTAACAAATGCTGATGCATGTTTTTCAGTCTTGAAGGTGCTGATACTCGTAGTATGTGCTAAACAAAAATATTTAATTAGAAGAGGATCCCGTTGGCCGTGCAAACATTCTAGGCATACTGCTGTCTGCTGCACACTTTTCCTCAATATCGTGTCAGATTATAAACAAAATTCTGAATATTTATACATTATCTCTAAGCATGACAGAAATGATGATTTTTATATCTTACAGAAATTTTCGTATTCGTTTCAATCTAATTTTATTTGTTCATCCCAAGGATGAGTGAGATTTCTCACTTGTAGATAACACTATCCATAGGCTGCACTGTTGTCAGCAAGTGGAGTACTAATTTTTGCAAACCATTTAATGTCTACTGCTACATTGCTATCAGATTGCTATGTATCGAAAGCTGATGCATGTTTTTTGCTGCTTCTCGTAGTAAGCGCAAGAAAATATTTTTTGTATGAAGACGATCCAGTTGTTAGTACTGAGGATCAACCAAGAAGATGTTTTGTCTTACTCTGAGGACTTGTTCTCTAATTCATACCCAAGTATATTTTTTCATTCAGTGGTTTTTTAGTGCTTTATAGATTTCTCTGTGTGTTGCAAAAATTGCAAACTGGAAATTTTAAAAGCAACAAAAATTTCATAATGGCAGGCCCTTCACGTAAAAGTATGAATGAACATGAAATTATGGACTATTTAGATAATGTAGTATCAGATGATAGTGAATTGCTGTTTTCCCCAGGTGATTTAGGATCTGCAAGTAATAGTGAATGTATTAAAAAAATGAGTTACATAGTTTTATATATTATTCAATATCTCAAAGACTAACATAGTTATGTAAATAAGACTTGCATCTTTTATAAAGAAAAAAAGGGCTTTTTGAAAATATATACAGGGTGTCCGGCCTTAAAGGTCAATTATATCTCCGTTCTCATTACATTTATTGAAAAAGTGAAAACATCCTCAAAAGCCCTACAATACTAAGTTTTTTATCTCCTTAATGCAGTTCAATATGCGCACCATTAGTGGCATGGCACACATCAAACTGATATTCAACTTCCTGCCATGTGTTGACAAGCATGGCAGCTGTGACACAATCGGTAGCTCTCAGAATTCTGTCCTGTAATTCGTCAACAGTTTGCACCTTGTCTTTATAAACAGTCTTTTATGAACCTACAAAAAAAAAGAAATCTAAAGGGGTTAGATCAGGAGACCGAGGGGGCCAAGGAATCGACACACATGGAATGTTGCTTCATCGGAAAAGCACACCCTTTCAAGGAATTTATCTTTTCCTTCAATGCGGGAAAGCATTTCCACAGCAAACTCCTTTCTTAAACCACGATCCCTAGGTGTGATTTTATGGATCAGCTGGAGTTTGTACACATGTAGTCGCAGCCTTTTATGCAAAATGTCATGCACAGTGGAGCGAGGTATCCCTAGCTGCAAACTTGCATGACAAACTGACTTTCGAGAGCTTCTTTGAAATGCCTCCCGCACTTGCTCCACCTTCCACTCTGATACACTGCGGCATGGAAGGCCATGTTGTCGCAACACACTTCCTGTCTCCTTTAGATGCTGATCCCAATGCATCACCACTTTGTAAGTTGGTGCTGCTTGGTTTTCGTAAACCTGGCTGAATTTGCATCGAACATAGGTGTATGGCTTCAACTCAGCAAGCCAGAGAACACAGTCAACTTTCTGCCGCACGGAAAACATCTTCACAACTGCCGAAAGAACTATGTAATGTGATTCCTGCCTGCGCGCATGTCCTTGGGGACGCTGGGGGAAAAAACTTGAAGACTTGCCTTCGTAAATACAATTAAAACAAAACTACCTAATTGTTGCAGAGATATAATCATTTATTTTATTGACCTTTAAGGCTGGACACCCTGTATTATAACCTAGTATCAATAGAGAATCTAAAGCTACATAGCTTAGAAATGTTTTTTTTTTCTTTTAAATAAAAAAACTATTTTTTATATTGTTAACCAGGGGGCAAGTATCAAGAACAATTGTTTTAATAAACAATAAATATATTCACAACTTGCATGAATAATTTCAATTCCCTAAATTAGAAAATAGAGATGCAATAATTTTTAAAAAATCATTCAATTTTTCCAACAGTGATGCGAGTTTTTCAGAAATAAAGTGAAAAATTCCCCGAGTGCATAAGAGTCACTAATGTCATGTCACTAATTTATCCTATTATGTTTTTGAGAATATCATTAATTTACTATTACTAAAATTCTGATTACACATTAGAAAACCTTTTACATTTTAGGTCCTTACCAACCATCTTCCAAATGCACTATGAGCAATTTTGGGCCTGGTTCTTAACCTTTTAACTTAGTGTAGTGCATATACACTTCGTACCAGTGGTAGGTTTAAAGCGTACATGCCTCCTAGCAATTTCTAACTTGGCAAAAATTTGTCATTAGTAACCTTAGTAGAAATATGAGAAGAAACAATAAACCTTGGATTAAATTAAAATATGCAAGTTTTGTTTTAAAATTGTCCAGCAATAAACTGTGGAACTAAGAATTGTCCAATCAATGGGTTTAGCATACATCACATGAATGTGTTACTCCACAAAGTCCAAAACCTCCTGTGCTTTACTTGTATAAATTCACACTCAAGGGACTATAATTCCTGCCGAGGTTTACAACAATTTGTATGTGAAATTCACATTTGGCTTACTCAACTGTTTTGTGCTGTAGAACTTGAATCCAATGGACAAGCAGCGTAAGATGTGCTTGTCAATTCATTCTCTGAATATCTGTCATTTACACAGGTGTCATCGATGATCGAGGAAAGTTCATTTATGTGTCTCCTGAGGAACTGGAAGCTGTGGCGAAGTTTGTGAGACAAAGAGGAAGAGTTTCAATTATGGAATTGGCAGAAAGTAGCAATAAGCTCATAAATCTTGTTCCAAGCAAAGTGAGTGTAACTGCCAGTGAATCTTGACTGTTATAATACTCCGCTCTGATGGGCAATTGTCTGGACTCGAGTGTATTTTTGTAAATATGTACTTGTTCAAGTTCTGAACTTGATCAACTTCCACAAAGTTACAATGAAATTGTGATGGTTTTCTAATGATCTTAATAAAAATGTAAATTTAATCCAAAGTGTAAATGCAACAAATTTGATTAATCAACTACCTTAATGTTTCAATCTTTTCACTTGCTAAAAATCTTAATGGATAAACCTCTTGTTGAAGCATTTTTGTACAAAATATCATATATTGAATGAAAATGTGAAGACAATAAACATTATTTAAATATATGTATTTACAAGGTTTCTTGTTATCATTCATTAAAAGCTGCATTAAAACTAATTATCATCAGATACTTCCTCCTCTTCACCACTTGTTTCACTGGCATCCCCTGCTTCTGACAAACACTTGTTGCAGTGACAGATGAACAGATAATTTTCTCTGCAATGAAAGCAAATTGGCAATGATATTGATGTAAAACAAATTGTGCTAACTGACCACAAGCCTCAAGTTTATTTACCTTAGAACCTTGCAGCGACTGTGGCGACTTCTACTAAGAGCGCACTCATCCAAATAACTGACGCACACTTCTTCGCCTTGCGGTATGTCTCTTTTGGCTCTTAGGACCAGGCAAGAATCACCCAGAGGAAAGGTCTGCTCAGCATTGGGCTCACAGTCATGATTGCAAGCACTCTGCAAGATGTATAGACCAGAACCCTCTGCATCTAGGAAGCCTCCAGCGACTTCAAAAGAAAAGCTTACTTGGATATTTCAATATTTTTTTAAAACATTGCTCAAGCTTTTACACCACAATTTGCAAAATTAGAGCTGAAAAAGTTGTCCCATTGAAGTAACTCAATAATAAATAGTATTATATTATTTTAAAAATGAATTGTCAAAAGAAATAGATTCATGTTTTAACCTGCAATTAGTCACAGAGTCATATGACCCCAAGTCATGTTTTTCAGTCAATAACAAAAGTAGTGGAGTATCAATCATGACCAATCTTAGATTATCTGCACTATTAACCTTGCTGGTGGTTTTAATGTTTTCTTTATTCCAATGATTTTGATATTTTACTTTTTAATTCACAAAGTACACAGATTACGTGTTTTGATTGTGAAAATATTTTACATTGAGATTTTTATAGAAATGAGTATTATGGACACCCCAGAGTCCAAAAAAGTGGTCTTTCATCTTTGCAGAGCTCGAGGGCCTAAACCAGGAGTGGCCAAACCACAGCCCTTTTAACTTAACATGCAGCTCTTATTCATTTACACTCAAGGGTATATCAAAGTTTATCATGTCAGAATGCAATAACCTGATGTGACAGATATTTTGGGAATGCTTAAGGGACATGCAATTTCTCTGCATTACTTTGAATACAAGTTCATACATTTTTGTGCTGCTTTCAAACTAAGAAAGGTGATGCCCCCTCCAAATGAAAGTATACAGTACATAATTTCACCTTACAAAACAGTAGTTTATTTAAAATAAAATGTTATAATATGAAATGTTCAAATTGTCATTTGCTGTGTCTCCAAGTGTGCTGCGCCCTATGTAGGCACCTCACTTGTCTTGGCTCTGGCAATGATACATGATAATTTTGAATTGAAACAATAATAAAGAATGGTAGAAACTATGGCAAAGATTAATATGGTGGAAGGGTTCCTCCTTAATTGTGAAATTTTATTATTCTAGAATGGGATTTCACACAGCTTTTTAGAAGTCTTATAAGCCTTTTTGCCCATGACAGTGGTCAACTAAGTAATGACATTTGCTTGCACAATCACACAACTATATGGAAAAAATAAAATAATACTAATTTTACAGTTAAGGAACTCTTCCACCATATTGAATCGAATTGTTAAAATAGTAGTAAATATCTGGAACAATATGGAAACAGGAGTTAAATTGTACTCAAGGAAATTTTAGATCAAAAAAAGTATATATCTGTAAATTTTAAAGGACTGTACGACAATTTTAATCTATAACAATACCCTTTGAAAATCTACAAGGTATAAACCAAAGATTTTCAGACTGGTTTTTGTGGATTTATAGTAACAATACGGTTGGCAGCACTGGAAAACTTATGACTTGATTTTCGAGATTTTACAAGGTCATAATGCTGTGTTGTCTGATTTATGCTATTCAAGTTTTTCTCAATAGAGTTTTTGCCGATGTCATAAAAATTGCTCCAAAAGTTGATCATACATAAAAAACTGTGATACCCAGAAATTGTTTGTTCTGGTACCAACCAAATATTCAAGAGGACAAAAATATCCTGAAATGGGTCATCCATGATAATAAAGCATGGGTCTTTTAGAGCATTCCATAGACCAAATTTCTGTCTTAAATGAAAAACTCCCGAATCACAAAGATCAAAAAGGTGGGATTGTCAAAATGAAGGTGAAGACAATGTTGACCATTTAATTTCTCAGTGAAGGTATTGTTCACAATGAATTTGTACCAGATTGTCAAAGAGTGAAGCTAGCATCCTGCTTTTACATCCTTCAAGGTCTGAGAGATGCAGTTTGTAGTAAGAGGCAAAATTTTTGACCGGATCTCAGAGTTCTTCACAATACACCATCTCATTCTCTCAATAAGGAAATTTTTTGCCAAATTTAAAATCGCTGAGATAGATCATATGCTGTATTCATCCAACATCACCCCTTTTGACTTCTTGTTTCACAAGTTCAAACTTTCATTTAACCTCTTGACTGGGGAAAGCAAGAGACCAGAAGTGCACTCCAGTTGGAGAATTGGGAATAAAATGTATCTTTTTTATATTACCGTTTACCATATATCTCTTTTTTCATATATAAAGGAATTTGCTCCCATTTGCAATAATGTATTAAAATTTTGTAAAGTAACTAATTGTTCTAACAAATAATTTTTTAATATAATTTATTATTAACAAATTGTTGTTAACAATTAAAAATAAATGTCAAAATATTTTGAATCAAAACTTCCCATAAATTTTCTAGTAGAATAAATTAAAAACACTAATGATTTTGTTTTTACGATAAGCAATATTTAACAATCAAAGGAGTGATACAGCAGTAAAAGTTGGATTTAGCATAAATTTTGTACTTCTACTAATTATAATTATCCATTTGTATATAGATAGTCTAGGTTTCCCCAAAGAATTTAACCAATTACAATAATGTATTTAAAATGATCAATTCAAAATTTGTTATTAACAATTAATTTGTTAAACCATTAAATTTGTTATGCTTTTTGAACCAAAGTTTTCTTAATGTTTTCAGACGAATCAATTACAAAGCAGTACTCCATATGCTATTTGATATTGAGGAGAAATAGAGAAAACAATTCTATATAACAAAAGATGAAATAACAATAAAACTGTGGAATTAGTAAAAACAAAAGTCCTAAATATAACGCATTCGCTTACACACAGCCAGTCTAGGTACCCCACAAATAATTCAATCAACTTACAGTAATGTATTAAAATGCATAAAATAATTTATTATCACTTTCTTCTAAAATTGAGGATATCTTTATCTGAAATCATTGGCCATTTACTTATAGAAGCCACTTCATGATATTCACTATTAGAAGAACTAAAATCTATGGATATTTTTCAGAAAAACCAATAGTTACACTGAAATTCCCAATGCTGTGTTAACTTTCGATGCTCGTACTACAAGTTCACAGGAAAACTAACCTCTCTATGAAAAAAGCACATCTCAAAAATAATGTTACGGCAAGGGGTAGTGGGAAGTATTCATTAGCCCTGGTAAACCAAATGTGCCAAAGAAGCAAAATCAGAAAAAAACCAGATGTGTCAAAGAAGAACAAGAAGTCCAAACCAGGACTACTGCAGGCTGGTTTCCCAAAGTTGAAGTCCTGAATTGATTACTTATATTGACAGGAAATGTTTCAGTATCTGTTAGTCATTCCAAGGAATTCTCATACCATAAATACTACTTGTAGATCATATTTTATCAATGATAGAGAAAAATTGGAAAACAAATTAATAGAGCATTATCAGGTTTAAAATACTAAAAGCAATGTAAAAATTTCTTTCTGGCATTATATTTTGCATGTATTTTTTAAATAAACGAATTTAATAAATGTTATTGTTTATACACTAATATGCCTGGACAACTGTCCATTGCTGAAGAGTAGTCAAACAGAAAAGAAAATAACCCATTTGTTCACTTGTCTATACTCAAGCCGAGTTCGGTAATAATCGTCTCCATGGCAGCAATCTGATAAAATGCAATTTAAAATGCAAAAATGCTGTTTTAGTAGAAATTCAAGGAAATACTATCGTCAAAATTCTGTGATAAGAATTAGAATTTAAATTCTTTTCCCCTTAGTACAGTAGAAAACTCGCTCCGATATCACAATTTCAAGATATTTTAAAGTGTTAAAGAAAACATCCTTACACGATGGATTTGAGACTTAATATGTAAAACAAATTGGGAAAAAACGTTCCTGGAATCGAACCCAGGACTTCAATCTTCGCCAAATAAAAATATAGCCCAGAGGTGGGCCCTGGCAGCACGAGCATCATACCAAGTTTCATGAAAATCGGTCTACTGGTGCAAAAGTTGTTAGTAGGGGACACACACACAGACAGGACCATTTCATAAGGCTATGTTTCCTTTGGAAACCAGCCTAAAGATGGGTCGAAATTCATGGTGTCTGAGTTTGCATGTTCATGTGAAATATATTTTATTGCACATCTAAGAATGGAAGACAGGGTGGTATGCAACCCCACACAACACGTGCAGGGTTTCATGACAAAGGGATTAAATCTCGGAAAATTTGGCCTAAATGCCATCTGTTTGCATGAATGTGAACCTAAAGAACCAAGGAATACTAGAGGAAGCTCATGACAAAAGAGCTTGCCATGCCCATAGAGAAAGATGAAAAAAAACCTTAATGACGAAAATAACCGTCATGCCCAAATGGTGGCCACTGTGCTTATGACGAGTATGATCGTCACGCCCAGTCAAATGGTTAATAGATGACACTCTTGAATCATAGGAACAAATCAAACAAAATATGATGGTGACACTGAGTAACATCACAAAACATGACTTATAAAAATGTTTCCAGGCATGGCAACAGCATTGGGAGAAGTGTATGGCTTGGCATTTTATATATCATCAGTATGGGTAATTTTGGGCCAAAACCCAAATATTTAACAAAAAAATTTATCGACTGTTGGAACTTAAAGTTTAATAGCTATTAAAAATTATATAATAGTGCATTTTAATGTAAAGAACTTCATAAGGATCAGCCAAAGTAAGCCCTTGGCATTTCTGGCTTAATCAGATTTAAGTTCATTAGAAAAGAATAAATTACAAAGCAAAGGCAAAAATTTGTCAACATTGAGAATATTCTACACCCCAAGAAATTATGGCATTCTGCCCTCTTTAGTTTCCTATCTCCTCCCTCAGTTTCCCATGTCTGCCATCAGTTGACGTGTTCAAATTCTAGCATCACTCGAACTCCAGCATTCACTTGAACTCAAGCATTCGCTCAAACTCCAGCATTTTGCGCGAACTCCAGCATTTGCACGTTAGTTACTGTGTTACTCCTTATATAGCCATCAGACATTAGCCAAGAAGGGAATGCTGGAATCACCCTAATTAGCCAATCAACTTCCACAAGAGGTACACCCTCATCTCGACAGGAGGAGGAACCTTGAGAGATTGAATCTGGCAACACCGGAAGCATGACCCCTGAGAGCTGACGGCATACAGAGAACAGAGACGGCCAGGAATGAAACACAAGAGAGAGAACAGGCAGAGACCGGTGAAGAAGCACCGATGAAGAGTGAACAGGCAGAGACCAGCGAAGAAGCACCAACGTCGAGAGAACAGACGAGTCCAGCGAGGAAGCCAAGAGAGAGACCAGCCGGCAAGATTCCTCCCTGCATCAGATCACACTTTTTGTATTGTTTACTATCCCTCCAAAGAGGAATATTATGATTATCTCTAAAGTATATTATTCTTGTTCCAATATATTTGTAAGCATTTTGCCTTTCATGTTACCATTGTCTTATATATGATTGTCTTGAGTCAGGATGTGTTAATTAAATGAGTCGTATCTTGTGAATTACGAGAGTAATGTGAATGAGACAATACATCTCAAAATCTTGCAGTCTGTACCAGAAAACAGGCGACGAGAGAATTTTATATCATCATCATGCTGCTGTCCAAAGACAGGTTTTAGCTGAATCCCTGCCTCCATCTCTCTCTCTCCCTAGAAGCCTCTTTTATATCTCTATAAGTACTATATTCCTGCTTTATATTCTTTAATAATCCTATTCTTTTTCTCCCTCTTCCTCTAATTTTGCCCTCTAAGATCGTCCTTTGTAAACACTGTCTTCTCAATATGTGCCCTATCCAATTTGCTTTCCTTTTCCTGATTGTTTTTATTAGCATCCTTTCTTCTCCCACCATTTCTAATACTTCTTCATTTCTCTTCCTCTCTGTCCATTTCACTTTCATCCTCCTCCCCCATACCCACATCTCAAAACTTTCTAAATATTTTTCCCCCTTTCTCCTTACTGTCCACGTCTCTGCACCATAAAGAGCTATGCTCCATATGTAGCATTTTGCTCATTTCTTCCTTGTTTCTAAATTTATTTTCTTGCTCGTGAGAAGCTCCTTCTCGTTAAATGCTGCTTTTGCCATTGCAATCCTACTTCTGATGTCCTGTGTACTACTTCCATCCTGCTCTAAAATACTGCCAAGATATTTGAAACTACTTAATTGTTCTAATTTTTGGCCATTTACCATTATATTTAATTCTTTATGTTCCTTTGAAACCACCATGACTTTCGTTTTTTCAGCATTGATCTTCATTCCATATTGTTGGCCAACCTCCACTAGTCTGTCTGTCATCCTCTGAAGTTCTTTCTCGTCTTCTGCTATTAATCCCTGATCATCTGCATATCTTAAATCCTTTCTCTTCCATCAACACTTCTTCTGATATTGTTTCTGCATAAATATTAAATATCGCTGGTAAAATAGGACATCCCTGCCTCACTCTCCTCCCTATTGAAGTAGTTTCTTCTCCTTCAACCCTGACTCTAATCTTTTGATCAAAGTAAAGGTTTTTAAGCAGTCTTTTATCTTTCCAATCTATTCCTATTTTATTTAAAATACCCAACATTTTATCCCATTTCACTCAGTCAAAAGCTTTCTCCCAATCTACAAAACAAAAATACATACCTTTATTGACTTCTAGTGCTCTTTCTATCATCATCCTCATACATCCTATAGCATCTCTAGTCCCTCGTCCTCTTCTGAAACCAAATTGATTATCTTGTAGCTCCTTTTCTATTTTACCTTCAATTCTTTTGGTTATTATTCTGGTTAGAACTTTAGCTGTATGAGAAATTAAACTAATAGTTCTGTAATCCTTACAACATTTTGCATTGTTCTTTTCTCCAGTGGCACCATAACAGCATCTAAAAAATCTTCAGGCCATATGCCAGTATCATATACTTAGTTAAAGAATTTTGTGAGTTGCTTAACTGCTTTCGACCCCAAAACCTTAAGAACGTCCACAGGTATATCATCACTCCCAACAGCCTTCCTTCTTTTCATGTCATCAATTGCTCTTTTAACTTCAGACTCGAGAATAATTGGTCCTAGCTGATCTTTTTCCACATCCTCTTTTTCATTTAATTCAATATTTCTTGGCTTTCCTTCTTTGTCTTACAGAACCTCAATGTATTCTTTCCAGACTTTCTTTACATTGTCTTTACATTTTACCACTTTTGTTCATGATTCCTTTACGTCCTATCTTTCTTGCCTTTTTCTTGAATAGTTCCCTTGCTTTGCTATACATGAGGTCTGTTCTACAAATTCTTTCACACTTGAAAATCTCCTCGCATTTCTAATTTCTCTTAATGCTCTTCAGTCTACATTGTGTATTTGCCACCAAAAGGTTGTGGTCGGAATCGATATCTGCCCCTGGTAGTGTTTTCACATTTTTAATGCTATTTCTAAATCTTTCATTGACTAGTATGTAATCTATCTGGTATCGTCTCTGGTCTCCTGGGCTTTTTCATGTGTACAATCTCCGCTGGTGATGCTTAAACCATGTATTAGTTACAATCAAGTTTCTCCCCTCTTTCATTTCTCTTCCCTAGTCCATATTTTCCCACTATGTTACCTTTCTGTCCCTCTCCGACTACACTGTTCCAGTCTCCCATTACTATGGTGGTGATCCTTCCTTTTCCCTCCTCCTCCAATATCTCCATAATCTGTTCATACATTTCATCTACTTGGTCATCACCGGCATTAGTTGTTGGCATATACACTTGAATTATAAGCATTTCCACTGGCTCCATCTGTAGTTTTACGGCTATTAATCTATCATTAACAGTAACTACCTTGCTAATTCTTTCAGCTATCTCTTTTCTCATTATAATCCCTACTTCCCTTTCCTTTTCTCTCCTCCCGAGTAAATAATCAAATTCGTCTGAATTTATATAGCCTTCTCCTTCCCACCAAACTTCACTAAGACCTACTATGCCTACATTATTCCTTCGCATTTCCCTTTTTAAGTTCTCTAGTTTATCCCCTGAATTCATAGTCCTAACATTCCATGTGCCTATTCTTAATTTCTCACTACTTGCTTTCTTCTTATTAATGTTACATTTCCTCTGTGCATCCCCTAGGTTAGTCCTCACCCGGAGATCCGATTGGGGGACTATTTTACCTCCGGAATATTTTACCCCAGAGAGATCCATAGAGGTATTTGCAGCTGTTCAGCCTATCATGGGGAATATAATGGGGTAGTTTCCCCTTGCTTTCCTCATCGCAGTTTCACAAGAGTGATTACCCATCCGTAGCTCTTCAGATCCACATGATCACCACCTACAGAGGTACTGTGCAAGCTGCTGCCCTTGCACAGGGGGATGTAAAACCCCCAAGACTACTCCTTAGTCTGACTCTTCCCCTCAGACCTTTCCGGCTTGGATGGTCCTACCAGGAGAATTATCTCCCGCCGGCATAGCTCTTTGGTTCATAAGAGTACACAAACCCTCCCACCTCTGTAAGGTTATGCAGTCCTTAGGGAGGGGAATTTTATATAGGTATCTAGAATGATGGTGGCCTATCCCATCATTGCATTAGAAATTGTTGTTAATTATTTATGGGTAACATCAAACTTTAATTGTAAACATTTCTGCATTACCATCTAATTTTTATTTTGAGATAAAGCTCTCAAATAAAAATATCTGCTGTTATAAGAAACCTACCACTTTCCAAATCTTCATATAGACCATCAATAAAAGAATCAATAGCTGTCCTCTGATCAGGAGGTAACTCCAAAGCTGACACATTGTTGACCCACTGGGCAAGTGGGCTGGTACCTACACCTTGACCATTGGTCCCAACCAAAACTACCAGAGATTGAAAACCTTGGGGAGTTAGCCACTGAAAAAAGATTTAACCAAAAATCAAATTTAAAGAGAGAATCACAAGCATAAGAAAGCATTTTAAGAACAACTTTAATATAATGAACATCTACAAAGAGCTCTGAGGCAATTACATTTTGAACTTCATCTGAGTATAATGCTTTTGCAGTAAGCTCTCTGAGAACTTCCAACTGGCCTGAGAATTGTTCACCCAAAATCTTGTGAGCTATTTCCTCCTCTTCATTTACAGTTCGATGGCAAAACTAGAAAAGAAATTTTTCTATAAGTATTTTATGGAATAATAAGAGCCAACTTTTCTTGTTAACAATTAAACTGACTAATACCTGCATGAACATATTTAATGCTGCGGCTTTGTCCTCTGCTTGTCTCACTGTTGCAATGATGCGTGCAAGAAGCATGATACTTGTAGTTTCTGGAGGATAGTGCATCTGTCTGAAAATAATTTACACCACTTGGAAATAAAAAAAAACAAAGCATTGGTGCATGATTAAGTTAAAAGTTGAAATAAAAAGACTAATATTTTAAGACTTACTTCCATGTGTCATTTAAAATGGTCAGAGGGTGGGAAGGATTTTGCTCATGAGTTCCTGTGCAGAGTACCATGTGGTACTGCTTCCATGCCCGCTGTTGACAATCCTCACTACAGTATTGAACCTATAAAAAAAACAATTCATAAACTGCAATAGATTAAAAGAGTAAAATGTCGAAATTTTTATTACCAGCCGCTCTCAAAGAATTGTTGAAATATACAAATTTTAAACAAAAAAGGACATTAATGAATGAGTTTTGTCAAAAGAGCTTGGGAAAATGAAAAATTCAACAATGAGCATTCATTGTCACCTAAATTTAATTCCAATAGATGAGCTATGCATCTTCAGCTAACCATAAAAGTTGAGCAGAACAGACCCTTATTTTAACAACACGGGAATAAATCCTCAATCGTAATTCACCAATTTAAATGAAGTAACAATCAGTGAATTGCCAATGAAAGGGTCTTTGTAGATGAAGTGCACATCTGCTTCATTAAACTATTCTATGGCTGTAAGAAATATTTCGATGTTTCTCAACTGGGGGTCCCCAGACCCCTAGGGATCCACACATTATTTCTTGGGAGTCTGCAAGTTAGTCAGGAAATTGTTTATTTATCTATAATTTGTTTGATCCTGATCGCAGCTCTGTTTAACATTTCAATATGAATAAACGAGAACAAATGAAAAATTTATACAATTTTCATGGAGAGGTGGTCTGCAGAAATTGTGGGGCATCCTAAGGGTCTGCAGCTCTATAAAGGCTGAGAAACACTGATTTAGATGATCTAGCAAATGTCCCCCATAAATTTTTACAACATAAGAATACAAATGTGAAAAACCATAGTTAAAAATATGAAAACTGCTGGAATGAAGCATGTTGATTCTATATTCAATTAATTCACTCTAATGGCTGCTATGCAGCATTCAACATATTGACATATTCAAAAAGTTCCTCACGAAATCCACAATTGTTTAAATAAGCCATACAGAAACCCCTTTGATTTAATTTGAACAACTTGAAAAAGTTGATTATTAAGTAGCCATCTTACAATGTTAACAGTTCTTAATATAATATTTCATGGTTTATTTGATTAATGAACTAACCCCACAAGCAGGGCACTCAGTATGCCTTTCTTTATTTGTAGGGCAACATTCAGGAAACGGGAGAACCAAATTAACGTTTCCCGTCAACCGACGAACATTTTCTTCAGTTGACTCAAGTGACCTATCAAAAAGGACAAATACAAATATTTATTGGCAATTCTGTAACAATCGATCAAACATATGAATAAATTATCAATTCTTCAAATACAACAAATTACTTGTTTAATGTAAAAACGTAACCACAATTTATATGAATATAAATATTCCATTATAAATAAAACTGACCGAAGAATTATCAAAAAGCTTAATAACGTAGATTTATAAATCATTAAATTCTGAAATTAGGTAAATAAGACTCACCTTAAGCAATTATCACAGGCAAGATACTTGTATGCAGCATTCCAAGAGAACTGGCAGCATACTATTGGTCTTTCTTGCATGATAATCTCTCCAGTTTTGATATGTCTTGTCGCTAACAAACCTTTTCCCTGATTAACAACATGGAAATGTAAGATAATGAGAGACCTCTTACTTAATCGCATTACTGAAGTTGTCTTGATAAAACCTACCTTTGTATCTCCGATGTAAACAGTAGTAACACTAGAAGAATCCATTATTTATAAAATGTTTTGAATTCACCTTCCCACGTGCGGCTTACACGGACGTCAAAACACCTGCACATATTTCTGCTCATTGAAGTTAGCGTCGACATTTATCGACACTATCACTATCGAAATTTGCAACGATAATGCGACAATTCTTATTCTGTGAATACCTCAAATTAAACTTTACTTTGTAGCATAAAAAATTGTTCACGCAACGCGTTATTACTATTTTTATGGTTTTAATTTAATCATTTTTCAAAATCTAGAGTAATATCCAAACGATTGGACGGAAAATTTTACAACAAATAAATGGCGTCCTATTGTCCATTGGACTGATTTTCTTATAAATATAAAATTTTTATAGGTGTAAACTAAAGAATTATAAAAAATTAAAATGGCTGGATATTTTAGTAGCTATAATCTTTATGTGCATAATAATTTAGTTATTGGCGGCAGTTTAATGCTAAAATGGCCTTATTTTTATCTGTGAAGAGGATATTAAAACGTCTCTTTGGGATTCCTCTTCAACTAATTTGAGAATTACATACTTGATAATGTTCTGAAAATAGCACGCTCTTCAGATGAATTGACCTTATTAGTGGCTTATGCAAAGAAAAAAGTACTTTTCTAAACATTCTCATATAAAGAGAAATATCTCAACTCCAAAATCATTTCTTGTGCAAATGTTTGTTGAATGTCTGCCAATTTTCTATCTATAGACTCCAGCAGTAGTGAGGGCCCACTTAGAAACATTTGAATTGCCATTTTTATTTCTTTATACATTTATAAATAACTACTTCTATTTACCCAAGCCAAAAAATTGCTGTTTTCTTATAAATTAAATTTTATTTATGCATTAATTCTGTATTTATTGTTTAAGAGGGCTTAGTTATTCTTGCACAGCTATGCCACTATTTTTTCATTGATAATTGAAGCGAATTTTCAATCATTTTCAAAGTGAAAACAGAGCTTTTTGAGGTAATCAAATTTTGAAAATTTATTGATTCATCCAAAATGCACTTTGCCTCAAGAGTTTGAAACTTAATTTGCCATCCATATTTCCTCCAATTATTTATAAAAATAAGAGGAAAACTACCAACGAATTAATTATAGAAAAATTAAAATGGAAAAATCATTAAATTAAATAAGTTAAAAACTTATTTATTTCATTCCTCCACCAAAGTCACTCAATATAATGTTTATAGCTTTCCAATCAATGGCAAAAAAATTAAATGCATACATGACATCAGAAAGAATGATACAATGTTATATTCTGTACAACAACCAAAAAGCAACCAAATCCACTCATTTATATTAAAATGTCACTCAATGAAGATTTTAATTAATAAAATAATTTGTGGTGACTAACCACTTTGTGCCTCTTTTTTACATAATCACTGGAAATGCAAAATAATATTTTCTGAACCTAGTTATACACTTAACTGAACCACACAACACATGTAGTAGATTTTAAAATGTAGTAATATCATTCCAAGTTCTAAGTTGCATTGATTTTTGATGACAATACAAAAATGCAAATCATTCTCTTAGAAATTATAGAAAATATGAAATAAGCAGTAAATCCAAAAAACTCAATACTATTCCAGAGACACTAGTGGCCATTATTGTACACTTAAAATAGAAAAACAAAACAATCCATCACGCTATGGAGAAGAACTTAGTACAGAGAGGCAAGAAAAATTATAAATCTATAAGAAAGTTCCATCTCACTATTACAAACCCTATTTCCAAAATAAACTTGAAAAACCTTTTATGATGTGAGATACTGAAAATAATTCCATTTTAAATTCAAAAGCATTTCATGGACCTACTATCAATGACAACAATTTACCTATTTACATAGCTTAGTTATATTTTATTACAGCCACATCATTACACAATGGTGATCAGGAATACATGTAGAACAATATACTTTTCTACATTCAGCTAGAAGGAAATCTGCTGTCTTTGTCATAGCTGCCATCAAAAAGTAAACTTTTATACTCTTTGTTACAGTCGAGGAAGCTTGCAAAACAATGAATTTTTGAAACCTAAGTTAATGGTTTAGAGTTATAACATGTTTGGCACACTTACTGTTTGCATTAGCAATGAAATCATTCAGCATCATTCCCTGTACCTCATATACTTTAGAGAAAGGCAAATAAAGACGGAGGAAAACTTGTAAAATAAGTTCACCCATACAAAACCAAATAAAAAATAGACATTTTTGAAAATAAAACCCTTAATATGCCTGATATTGAAAAATCTGAGATTCCCTTAACTTATGCCTCTGGTTTAAGAATCACAAGTAACAAAATAACCCAGCAGGTTGCAGATCTACAAGCTAAGTGACTGCTTTGCCTGGTCCACTGTTCTATTCCATTTGCAACTTAAAGATCCAGGCAATTCCATTAAACACCCCCAAAGCTTTAATATTGAGTTCATCAAATTACCAAAATGAATTTCAACAATCTTAGAATACTGCTGCTTGGTCTCCTCAGGAGTCCATGAGCTCATGAACGTGCGCAAACACACAAATGCACTCAACAGGCACACAGGCACATGCACGCACACACTCTCGATCTCACACTTGGAACACATGCACAGGGTGAGTGGAATATTCACAATGACTACTCTTCTCTCCAGGGACTCTTCACAGCCTACCAAATGAGACGGTATGTGAAGCATTTGAATTTTTGCACTTTATGTTGATTTAGGACCAAGTGAAACAGAGGCAGACCTTCTCTGGGGAACAAACTCAGCAGCATTTGGGTTGAGTGTACTCTAAATGGAATAAAGCCAACAATTAGAACCAAGAGTAAATAATAAAACTGATGAAAAAACAGAATCAGAAACAACATTTATTTGAGAAAAACTCGTGCTAACCTGTCTAGCTAAGTCATCCTGAACCCTCAAATTTTCCATGTTCTGGCAAATATCAGCAGGAGAGCTAGAATCAAATTGGAACACATCAATAAAATTTTGTATTGTAAAAAAATGACTGCATCTAACCAAAGTCAAATAAGGAATTCGTCTCACAACTTTGTATGTCACTCTGAATGTTCATTTTTTTAAGAGATTTGACCTACTATGCAGCAGAAAATATGATGCTACTTCAAAATTTTTAAGCAAATAGAATAAACTAAGAAAACTGGGCTCACTCACTGGGTTCACTCAAAGATTCTAATTAAAAAATACAAATTTCAAATCAGTATCTTAACCTCTAAATGCTGAACATGTCCGTATGGCCAAGCAAAATGCGATCACTAATGGACATATATTTTACATAAGTTTTCAACATGTTTCTTCCTGCTAAAAAACAGAAGCATGCAATTCATCATTATTTTTTACTATAAAATGCTTTTTTTATTACTAATATATGAGATATGCGATTTTTCCATAAAACGAACAAAAATACCCCAAAATAAATCCGGTGTTTAAAGGTTAATGAAACCTCTGCATTCTGAATACAAAGTGATGATTAACCAGTCATGTGAAAATGCAAATCAGTCTTTATCAACATTATTATACCTGTAAGACATATCTTGTTTTTCGACTAGATTCCAGCCATAAAGTGAGCTTGAAAATTCACTTTCGGAAGGTGTGACAAATACCATAGCAAAATGAAATATCTCACTTGTTAACTGGGGCACCATTTTCTGTTGGTGGGGACCAAGGATGACAATTTTCTGATGACCCATTGGTGTTTCCAGCTCCATTCTGCATGCCATCCAACTCCCGTTCATCTTCCAACATTGCTTCTATACACTGCTCCATAAGGGCTTCCTCCTCCAGTTGCTGCATCACCTGTAATATTTCAAGAGAAACCAAATTTTAAACAATTAAATAGAGTAATTAATTCCAGATTGGAAGAAAACCTCAGTTATCATCAAACTCCTGGCTTATAAACTGTGCCGAACTATTGAAATACCTTTCCATCCCTAATTAAGTGATAATCAAAGCAAACTCCTCTGAAACATATGCATGTTTTTTGTAAGACCGGATTATTTACCAAAACCTAAGTGTTACATTAATTTTCATTTATTTTTCACTTTATAGACTTTTAAATCTAACTAAAAAATTTCTTATCTGTGTGTCAAATTTATGGCAAAGGAGAATTTTTTTCCATAGTAACACTTCACCTTAGTTTTCAAATTTATTGTTACTCCGATGACACAAATTATGAAAAAATACTACATGTTATTTTGGGTAAATAGGAAAACACTGAACTTAGAAAGATAATGTGTTCCAGTTCTGGAACAAAAATGTAGACAATTTGCAAACAGTAGTATGAAAGAAGCAGAGGAAGATATAATTTTCGTTAACATTACAGGTTTAACAAAAATGTGAAAATTATAATGCTACAAACAATATTAAGTTAAGATTTATATACTTTAAGACAAAGAAAAACTATGCTTTATGCCTTTAAAAATTTTACTGAGAGAATTATTTATTTATTAATTATCTATTTAGTTTTTCTAAAAGCTCATATCCAATTTCTTGGGGGGAAAATTACTACAGATGCCTCAATTTAAAACTTATTTCCAGGGCCATTGCGTGAGGTGAATTTGAGAGGCGGCCACCTCAGGCAGCACTTTCCTAGGAGCAGCATTATAGCATTGTCGCCACATAGATGCATCTATATATCATGAAATGGAGCAAAATTTTGTCTTATTGCCTCAGGTAGCAGATGTCCATGCAACGGCCATTTATTTCACAATAACAGCACATGAGTAACACTGACTGTAACTGTCAATTAATAAAAACTGTGCCAGAACATGGTGATTCAGTTGATTTGTGCTCATAGAAATGAATTTAAAATTTAAATAATAAAAATATCCACAAAATATAAAACAATCTAGAAGAAGGGTTATCAACCTTTTTGCTTTCATAAACTAACCTCCAAAACAAAACCAAGTACATGATTCAAGGGCAGATCCAGAGGGTGGTAAAGGGAGTAATAACTCCTCTCCCCAAGATTTCAGAACAACGAAAAAGTTAATAAAACAATAAAAATAACATCGGAGAAATGTTACTTTCTTTCTGTTTTTACTTTGGTGTACAAAATGATAACTATTTCCTTTTTTACATATTGCAAGCTGTATCCTTTTGGGGATATATTCAAATAGCTTATTTTTTCATCTTTGATAATTCCCCCTACCAAGGATGAAGTCCTTCACATGAAACATCATTACTGTACTGCCAAATCTTCTGAAACCTCGGAAGGAATGTGAAGCTACAAAATGTCCCTTCCCCTTTCCGTGCTCCCTTTAAACTCTTATCACTGTGATTTGCTCCTAGCAGAACACTCCAACCCCTCCCCCACAATGGTCAATGTGTTTTCTCTGCGGCATTGCTACTTCTAGTTTTAGAAGATTTGGCACATCAGTCATACATGCTTTTGAAAGAGTGACGATTCAGATGATTCGGGGGTTTGGCAACACAGCGTAAGGCAGGAGGCACGAAACCACTCCTGCAAACCCGCACCTCCCTTATTCACTGCCGAAGCAGCGCTGCTCACACCCTCAAGGTCAGGTCTTCAGAAGTTGTGGTGGGATAGTAGTCACATTTCTGTGGTTGAAGCTATAATCAATTTCAAGTCACTAACCATTCTGTACCACAGGTATAATCCCATTATCATTGCTTACAGCATTTAACTTTTTTTTATCACTAATGCAGACCACCTACACTAGGGTGACCAACCAGTGCAAATTTGGAGGGATAGTTCCTCCTTTTTATCAGTCATCCCGCTTTATTAAATGTCACAGCTTTTGCCCCGCTTTTTGAAAAATCATGATTTATATCCCCAAATTGTTATTTTAACTACCTTGGAACACACTCCTTGGCCAGACCAAACTAGTTGTAACATAAGTAGTGTAGTTTTTTTAATTTCAAAAAGAAATACTTTAAACTTTAATTATCTGAACTTTGACCAGCACCCTCTTTTTCGATAACATAGCCCCATCTACAACGCAATTTTTCGATGCCACACTTATAGAAGCTGATCGGCATTGAATCAAAAGAGATAGTGAGGTCAGAAGAGATCTCATCAACGTCATACTGTTTTTCATTCAGGCAGTCCTGTAGAGATAGAAACAGATGGTAGTCGGATGCGCAAAATCAGGTGAGTATGGAGGGTGCATTGGAACTCTTATGATTTTCAGCTGCGTCACCTTTGCAACATGAGGTCGCACAGAAGAATGGCACCATAGCGATCACCAGAGCAGTCCTTTTTCGGAGCACAGCTTGATGTAAATGCTCTAATTGTTGACAGCAGAGCTTGGCAGTGATATTCTGATTCAGTTCCAACAGCTCAATGTGGATAACACCCCTTATATCCTGCAAAATGAACAGCATGATCTTCTAAGGGGGCAATCAGCATTTTGGGGTGGGATCTGCAGTCTGACTGCAACCCAGCCACTGCATCTTGCTTCGAATATTCACATATAACACCTATTTCTCATCTCCAGTTACAATGCGCTCCAAAAATAGTTCACAAGATTGTCAAAAGTGCAAGAAAGCACACACTAAGACACGTCACAGCAGGTTGTCTTTTGTCAGTTGATGTGGACTTTGCCAAACTTCTAATGGTGTCTGTGAACAATCATTTGTAAATAGTCGAGCTTCTTGGCCATTTCTTGAGTGGTTTCAGGTGGTTCTGATTCAAACAGAACTTGGAGGGAGTCGTTGTCAAGGTCGACTGATCCTCCGGATCAGGGGTGATCAGACAGGTTGAAATCAACTGATTTGAACTTGGCAAACCAATGCTGACACTTATGAATATCAAGAGCTTCACCATAAATGGTGCAAATGTTTTCGGTCATGTTGGTTGCATTACTGCCTTGCTTGAACTCATATAGCATGCATTGGCAGATGTGGATGTCATCAGTGGTCATGGTTGACTCTGATAATTAGGGTTTAGAATAAAGAACTTAATTAAAGAATTGCGATATATAATAACCAACTTAATTAAAGAATTACAAAGAAACAATTGCAATTTCCACACATTTCTTTTTGAAAATCGTGATACTTTGTAATTCTTTTAAATTAAAATGCTTACTATGTTAAAAAACAACATTACTTACATTACAACCTAATATCTAATATCAATGTAATATATCTATCTAAGGCTGATCCATCCATAAATACACCACTGTAATATGTCCCTCCTTATAGTTGATAAATATTTTTAAATGTCCCTTCTTAGCTTCCTGAAAAGTTGGTCACCTTAATCAACACCAAATTCATAGACAACAGTTTGAGAACCACTGGTTTAGAGAGTTATATTAAAAAGACAAAATCTTTCATTCTATAAATTATAAAAATAAAATAAAATGTTCTCAAACCCTGGTATACATTAATATTAAATTAAAACTAAAATAAATCCTGGAAGCAATAGTGATGAAGGTGAGACTGTGCCTGCAATCCAAAAGTGCCATTAGCTGGAAACTGACAATAGACCCCAATTACAGAAAAATAACTTATGATGGTTCAGAGTTATATTTTCTCCTGGAGGATAGTCCATGAGGGCAAAAATGCTGATAGTGTTATCTTTAGTCAATAACAGAAAAATGCTACTTTAACTCCATTCATTTGGCGATTTTAGAAACATGAAAGCAAAGATGAATAAACATCTCGTTTTTTCTAAGAAATTCTAGGAGTAACATTAAGTTATTGTAGCCATCACCAGGAGTGGATATAAGACCAGGCGATCTACATGACCACCTAGGACCTTGTGCCGTTGGAGGCCTCACATATCTGGGAACATAGCATCTAGAGTCGCAAGACAGTTAGTGTTAAAAGAGTCAGCAGTTTATTGCAAAAGGGGAAAGTTGTACAAATAGAAGAAGTGAAAAGTTCAATCACAAAGAAGCAGACATATAACCTAAATGATGATGAAGATAACGTAAATTATATCTGGTAAAGACCAGTCTTACCTAATGGGTATTAGCAAAAAGGAAATTATTTCTAAGAGTTCCACTCAAAGACTGCAATCAAAATGGACCTCAGACCCCCATTTTAAATATATATACAAAGAAATTATTAAGAATTCGATAGCCTGGTTCTCTCAATAAAATTTAACATTATCATAATTCTTGAGCTGCTGGCATCAAAAACTACTATTGTCTAGGGGCCTCGCAAATCACTATTGCCTAAGGGGCCTCGCAAACTACTATCTTCTAGGGCAGTGTCTCTCAACTGGTGGGACATGAATGTCATCTGGATGGGAGGCAAAGTTTCGAATTTATGATTTATGATTCTTAAAAATTCCATTAATGTCTAATATAATACTGAAATGCAGTTGGCATAAACATTCGATTCTTGGAAAAGGTGGGGATTGGTTTTATCATGGCGTGACCAAGGTTTTTTGACAAATGGTTGCTGTGACCAAGGTTTTTGACAAATCTATTGGTGGGACGCAAGATGCAAAAGGTTGAAAACCACCGGTCTAGGGGCCTTGCACTCCCTAATTCCGCGTCCGGTCATCACTATCCATGGCAAATATGAAAGGCGTTAAAAATAACTTTCCAATTCAACAACAAAAATACACGCAACATCAATGCTCTTTTAAGAAAAACAGTAGCAATTTCAATTTCGTAATTAAAATATTCTATGCAACCTTACTGCTAAAATTATTCCCACATAATATTTAGGTTGTAATGAAAAAATTTTAACAAACATAACTTTTACATAAGTAATATTTCCACAAAATGTATAATCCTATGCTGAAATTACCAACCATTGAACTATTGAAAAGTGTGTATAATATCAATTAGATTTAGAATTGTACCTCCTTGTCAAATTCTTCTTCATTTTCCATCCACATGTACTCCGAAAAATCTCCATCGGTTGTTGGAGAGTCCAAATCATCGTTTCCGTTTCCTATATCTGCCGCATCCGAAATGTATGATATAACGGATTCGTGACCATAATATCCATTTCCGGATCCACTTCCAGGGATCTTCATTATCATATCAAAACTGGTGACCTAAAAATGAAGCTTTATGATTAACAACATATGTGTGATCACTATCATTTGATAATTCAATAAAATTTGAAATTAAGCAGAAAGGTTGTACAATATTTTTTAATATTGGTCGACATTTCCTCAAGTCATATGCAATCGATAAAAACTAATGATCAAAACTGCAATTAATTCCTATGATAAATTCATACACAACATTGATTCCAATGCAACATATGCGAATTCTAGTATTTTCACAAGTTAATTAAAATTATAAAAACGCTATAAATGCGTTTTGCGATAATGTAAACAACGAATGCCGAAAAAAAAGTTTGTCATCAATTTATGGTTAGATATAAACGTATTACACACAAATGATGTGCAGCGTAGATCACTGACCTTAATATTTTTCGCTTATGTTTTCTAAAAACTACTTGCTTAAACTAAATTAGTTTTTGATCAATGACACCAAACAAAGAAATGAATAAAACGTTACATTCGTTTACGGAATACATTCAATTGTCAGTGAGTTATTAACCAACATATGTACAAAGTCAAAGATTAAAATCCATTTCAAGTGATTTTACTCGAATTAATGTAAAACCAACTTTAAAATGCTAATAAATAAATAACTAACTTCTTTGAAATTTACAGAAGTTTTTCCTAATATGCACAGTTTTATAATAAGTTTTATTAACAAACTTGCCTAATGTTTTCAAAATAGTCTCCAATGCATACAATGCCTACAGGTTACCAAAGACGCGATCAGCTGTTTTCTGGCAAGGAACTACTGCCATCTGCATACATATAATATTTATATTTATTTTGGTGCTAAGAATAATACGTTTTTAAAAACAATTATGTCAAATTTTGCGTAATAAGATATTTACTAGTTCAATTGCTTAGATTTGCTATAATTATAAATATCTGTAAATATAAAAAGTGAAGGTAGAGGTGCCATTTTGTGTCCAAGGAGTATTGTTTTCATATTTTTTTCGAAAATGACCGGATTAAAATGCACAATTTTAACGACAATAATAAATGAATAGCACATTAAAATGTAAAACTATCAGATTGTGTTATGAATTTTAATAATTGATTGGATATTTTTCTTTTTAGAAATTTACCTTTGGAGATTGTTCAAGCGGAATCCTCGTAGCTGGCAGTAGCAGGCGAAGCAGGAATGGTGACGTATGTGTGTGTTGTCATTTGATCAAAACAAAGCGTCAGTTCCACAGACAGTGGTGGGTTGTCAAATCCGTCAGTTGTATAGTGTTTTCGTCTGCGCGGAAAGAGGTATTATTCGAATAAAATGATACCGCATCCGAAGTCAAGCTCTGAAGATGTTTTGGGAGGTGAGTTTCAAATTGTTTATTTCTGCAGAATGTAGTTCTTCGGTTTACCGTTTAAATACAATCACTCGACAATTTTGTAGTAATCAAAGATGGCAAAAGTTTCGACTTGTTTTCAAAATTCTCGTAAAAGTGTCTGCTTTTCATTGCTGTGATAATTTTTTGACGTCAACAAGTAGCGTCATTTTGGCGATGAAGTTAATAACTTTGATTGATTTATTGTATTGTTTAACTTTAGAAGTGTTATTGCGTAGTTGTTCATTTGTTCCCAACTTTAGACATCTGTATCCTTCGTTGCATTGTATTTTGCTTAGTATCTGAGTATATGTTAATATGTTAAACCAGTCAATATTCAGATGCCCAGGAATTGTGTTCGTTTCATTACAACCGTTACATTCTAAGGTTTTTGATTGCGCGTATATGTAATATCTTGGATTTTATGTATCCAACAATTTAACGTGCGGAACGCGGGCATAATTTTCATAAAGGAGGATTTTTTCTCTTGACAACACACAAGCGTCCAAGCGTATAGATTGTGCAAACTACCACCTCTTCCTTTTTGTATAATAGCAACCAATCAGTGGCCCACAATTAGCAGCAAATTTTGGAATTGTCTGGAGAAATGGAGCAAATCGGCACAGAATTCCTTAAGCTTTAATTTCGAGCTCTAATCTTTAGAAATACCAGTATTACTTTTGTCGGATACTCCACGATAAAAGTTCTTTGTCACTAAACATTTTAAACTACTTAAAACGACCATTAAATGTTAGTAACGGAAATCGAATACGTCAAAATATCGATGCGAGCTGAGTTACCGTATTAAGGGAATCTTCAAATATGGAATTAATATGTTAATAAATCGGTACTAAAACAATCAATGCAATATCTTCAAAATCAGTGCGGTACGGGTTGTCACTTTATATATGATGCAATTGGGATATTTTCGAATTACTTCATGAATCTCATATAAAGTTAAAAGATGAAACAGCTTGTTCTTGCAGGACGTATTGTGTGATTTAGAATGTTATAGGTAATGCATTTCGTGTAAATACATAAATATATGTCATCACTTTTGTCTCCTTGCCATATGTTTTACCACAAACATACTTAGTTTTGTTGTGGTCCGGAGAATATAGCTTGAATACCTATCTAATGAATGAAAATTTATTTATCTTTAAGAATTGCCCGCCGAATTCATATCTTAAGAAGTTTATTAAGTTATTTTTCTTTCGATAATAGGATAATGAATCAGAAATTTTAATACAGCTATTGCCTGTAAAATTTGTTGTGTACCAAAAGCGTATATATACGAGTTAAATCTTGCATAGTATGTTCATGTTTACTTATAATTTTTAATTGAAATTAATAAGTTCGCCAGCTATGTATTTTTAGCGCGCCTAAAAACAGCAAGATTTTGGTATGCTGAGCTAAAGGAAATATTTTTGGAGAAATTTTCCATTATCTGCTTTATGGTGAGTTTTACCCGCCTAAGTACTACCGAATCGGCAGCAATTAGTATTGCATTAAAAGTTGTGATTAATTTTTGGTATTTCCGCTACAAATCAATTCCGATATTTAGAAAAAACTAGAAGTAAACGCTTTTGACTTCGTGTTCATTTTGAGAATAATTAAGAGACGGGTAAAAAGTTTCCCGAGTTTGGACTGAGGGGGATAATAGTATTAGGTCGATTTTTGTTTAAAATACAGATGTAGCGGGCTTCCGAGGTATAGAAATAGAGAACGAAACAAAAAAATTTGAATTATGGATTTGCTTCGCCTTTTCTTCATTCAGTTCGGGGCGTAGTTGAACAACCAAATTCGTTATCATAAGAATGCCGCCTTGCTTCAGAATGATCTGCATTCTCTTCTTCACTATATCTCATTTCTAGTGTCCTTCAGTGGATGACCTTCGACGTTGCTATCTATCATAGTATGCTCTTACCGTTCCAGCCTTCTGTTAGTCGTCTTGATTAAACTTCCCTCTTTTCCGACACTTCCATATTTTCATTTTTTCTCTTCGTAGTTCATATTCTCTGTAAACCCCGTACCGTTTTTCGAAAGCTTCCGATCGTCTTACATTTTCCCCCATCGTCAAGCTCTCAGACATCCCATCCCCACGATCAATATCAGTTTTAATTAATCTTTTCCGAGTTCGTAATTTTGATCCCTTCCATTGCATTCCGCCTTCGCCTCCGGGCCCTTGCTTGGTCCCAATCCTTGAGTAGTGCTCCAATGAAGAGAAAACGTTACAAAATTGCCAGCTTTTCCTCAAACTACAATCATGTTCATCTTTGTTTCTAGTTGTGGTTCTGGAAAACAATAAATATACGAGTTTCGGGACTTCAGAAAGTTTTCAAACAATAACTCACGGCGGCACAATAACAAAATATGTATGTCATTTTAGATTATGGAGCTAAAACAAATTGTGTTCGTAATGCAAGGGGCTCGTAAATTAGGCAGAGTTTCGCCTTAAGAGGATGGTCGGAATAGATTTTTTTCACAGGAATTTTTTCTATGGTATTGTAAATATATTTCCGAGAAAGTTCCGATAACATTTCGCCTTGGCTATTTTTCCTTGCGAGGGCGAAAATAACTACTTCCGCGTCTCCGCAGAAATTCGGAAGTTTGCGGAAAAAAGAATCGCGGAACCTAGAATGGCTTTTTTGCTAACCGAAAAGGGAGCACTTAGGAGAGGAATGAAAAGTTATCGTATGGTGTTGTTCGTCTTCTAAAAATCTCTTAAATAAACAGTTTCGTTTTTTATAGACTTCTTCTAGGCAAGGGTGAATTATAAAACTATGATCCCGTAGCTGTTTCTTGGCTACAGGAATTATATCGTCCGTTTTGGGAGATTGGTAATTCTATTTCTTTTTTTAACTTTCTGAATGGCGCGCTTCCTCGAACTCCGCCGACCTTAACGCGTCTGCCGCTGTTAGAAAATCGCTTAAGACGGTCGGATTTGATAATATCAATTCTCAATCGAATGCGCAAAAAATCAATTGAAGAACGTATAAGTTTATGAAATTGTGAGAGACAGGCGACGCAGCAATGAAACTAGATATAACCGCCTCCTTTAAGACTAATAAAAACTGTGACATTATGTAATGTCTGGGATTTCTCCGTGTCGTATATCCGTTTACACTCATGTGGCCGCCAGGGACACAAGCATATCCACAAGATAGGATTTCGCGCGAGGATTTTTTATCCTCAGCGCCACTTTGACTGGAGATGCGCGATTTACACGCATGTGTGTTGATAACTTTCGACAGTATTATCGTCTCGTCCGCAAGATAGCGAATGAATATCCCAAGTTTCCTTTCGCGGTTTTTTTCGTGCCGGAATTAAACTTGTGGTTCCGGATTTTTTTAAATTTATATTTTATTCATGTTCGTTCGTCCATGCAACCAGAGTTAAAGCGAGTCGCTCCACAGCGGGAGAATTTTTTTTTTTTGCGGATCTGGAATTCTAGGTAGCGTGATGCGTACGTGATGCTGGTCTCGCCGATGCCGTCCGCAGTGCAGTTGATGCCATCTCGAGTCAAGAAATGAAAATAATTTCCGAGTAGCCGTGATCTTGATGCGTAATCGTGAGGAGATTCTTAGTATCTCTGCTTGTATTCCGGTGAAAAATGTTTACACAGCCGAACCTTGGCGATTTCATTGTTATGGAAGACAAGCCAATTCGAGTATGGTGAATTCGGTTTAAGATTTATTGAAAGAAAAATATTTTGTTCGATCTATCGATAAAATAGGGAGATTGTAAACCGCTCGTTGAAATAAACACTGGTGTATCCGAACGCGAAATACTTATTAAAATTATTATTTAAACATTTCGGTCATATTTATGCTATTTGTCTGTCGACACGTTGTTTATGTTGACAGCAAGTGTCAAGGTCAAGCTATTATCAGCAGGATGAAATTATTTCGTTATCAGTTTGGACGGAAACGTATAAACAATAGGTAATAAGAGCCATGAAACTTTCCGTTTAGTCGCGGGTATGTATTTTACTTTAACTCTTCCATTGTTAAGTATATCATGGTTAATATATTAGCCGCTTTATTCAAGACCTTAAAATGTATTCTAGCATTTCTCATATACGACATGGCCTGTTATATTTTGCGAAATACCTTGTTTCCGTTCTTAATATCGTAGATAATCTTTTGGTCGTCGACGGATGGATTCTAAACATCCGTTCGTTCCTAATCCGTTGGCAGGGGAGCGTTACTGTGGGCACGTCGACACACGCAGATGGCGTAAAGGTAGGTTTAATTACGAAAGGTTTCTTTGAAATGATGAACATTTGTGCTTGATGAGCTTCGTCCGGTAAGAGATGGAGAGGTGATCTCCGAGTGTGGATGGAGTCTGGGGGTTGTGTTGGCAGCGAGTTGGGTTTGCCTGGAGCTTCGGGAGGGGGAGGTATGGTTGTGTGGCGTTGTGAGGGGAAGGGTTTCAATAAGAAAGGTGGAACTTGTTGCGTGCTGCTTGACTGTAACATTTTAGCTGTGTTCCGCCGGGAGGGCGCGACCTATCCTCATAGGCGGTGGGGCTCGCCTCCCGCCCTCACCCTCTGCGCTAGCGGTTGCCGAATTATGAGCCGAGGAAATGGGCAGAGAGGATGGAAAATATTTTTCCATGTTTGTTGAGCTAAACATGCTCGCAAAGGAGATGGAATCCTCCTCATGCAAACTGGCCGTTAAATTCAAATTTAGAGCGAGCGGGCGTCTTCTCGAAACTTTCTAATATCACAGTAGGTACTACCGAAAGTATATTTTTCTAATATTGTTAATAAAATAGAATTGGCCTGAAAGATGTACTTCTTTCGTCCCTTATGCCTGAGAGAATTAAAGAAAATGAAATATTTAATAGGATTTGTTAGCTTATGGCAGCAGGATTTTAATTGCAGCCTTTCCGAAAAAAGAACTCGTGTTTGTTTCGATGTCTTAAAATTATCAGGATTGTTCACACATTTTTCTCTTAAGTGTGATTGTTGGAACAGTTGAAACATTGATGTGGTATTTGATAGAAGACTGGTTTTCAAGGCTTGCGAATCCTATACATCCATTACAATTGGGCCTTTCTTCCTCCGAGAGGGAGAGGGAATACACTTTTTTGTTTGTGCATTTCTCAGAAAATTTGCCCTGCGTGTCTTGGAAAATTATTAGTAACGAATGTTAAGAATTTTCCTAATGTAAGATAGGTATTGTGTCACCACTTTTTTCTTCAGCTAATGTGATACTTGTCTTAATTGAGTCGCAGTCCTGCTACGAAAAATCGTCTTTCAAATAATATAGTTATAGTTAGATTTACGGTTTATTATGCCAGAAGAGGTCTTTGACGTATTCCTTGCGTTGAAGAAGAAGATAACTATTTTATATATAGTATTAATTTCTTAGTTTTTATTGTCATTGTGATTGGATAAAAATTTCGATCGGTAGAAGCTTTATCCTAAGAGGATGTCTGGAAAGCTAATTACGAAACTGTAAAAATACGATTATTTATTTAACCGACATTTTTCCTTTTATTTTGAAAGTGGACCAACTTTCTGCCATTTCGTTTAATTTTCGATATTAAGGTACATGTGCTCCTTGCCCTTTCGAGTATGCTATATAACCTGCACACTGATGAACGGAATTACTCCTTTGTCTTTGTAGTGTTCTCATATTCTAGACTCGCGATGCTGGACTTGAGACCTACACTTACGTGGACTAGACGTATATTACAGGTTCTTAAGAGGTGGTCTCTGACCATTTCACGCTTACAAGGAGAGGCTACGAACCTCGGATCACGGATTTTGATAAAACGCTACTAGATGATTCTACATAAAAAATAAGGAAATCCTTGTCTCGGGGTTTTTGGAATGTACCCTTGGGTTCGAGAAATCAACGTCGAAAATATCGACTCCAACATTTAAAATGCCAATTATTATATGTTTCTACGTTACTTACCTCTAAATAAAAATTATACAGCGTCTTTTTAGCGGAGAATATTACTCTTCAAATAACGCTTGGAAATTTGAAAAAAAATTAAATCAATTAGGTTCGAACTCGGGCCTACGCCGCAGGAGCCAGTCACGATATCCGTTCTGCCATTCCCGTTCTTATCATATATTTGTCAATGAAGTCTATTTAACTGCATACAATGTTTTTTTTGCATATTTTCGACGGTTTCTCGAACCCAAGGGCCCATTCACAAAAACCCAGAGACACGGGTTTACTTATTTTTGAGGTAGAATCGCCTGATAGCGTTTTATCAAAATACGTGACCTGAAGGTCGTAGCCTTTCCTTGATAGCTGAATTCTTTGCATTTTTCCGACCCGAAGTCAATTTAATATATTTTCAATAAATTACCTTTGCTTATTTAATAGAAAACCGATTTATCGGTATTGTCTTGTAAATTGTATTAAACGTCGGAAGCAAAATTGTTTTCTTTTGTCATCAATTACTCTAGTAACAATAACGAAGATGAGCGAGATTCGAATCAGCGACCTTAATATTTGGAGGCAGACACCGTACCAGACATTCTGCCAAGGCTCGATGAATCAACAATGTGCGCATTTCAAAAACAAAAGCCTTGTTCAATTGTTCTTTAACGATCGTTGATTCTAACAAGATAAAATCAGATAAAAATATTTTCGAATTATTTAATCTTCATAAATACGAGATTATTCCCGTTGCGTTCTTCTTACAATAACAACTGCGTCGTAAATTGTTTATTAGTTTTACTGAACGGTAATTGCGTTGTTTATAAGAAATCTTTTGGAGGAGTCCACTTAAAAAGTCATAGTTCGACTGATACTTTTTCCTCGTTCTTAATGCCGTATTACGTCACTTAAGAAATTTCGAAAATAAACTGCGTCAACTTACACTGCTGATTGTTAGAAGGTTAGAAGCAAAAATCCGTGTTGAATGATTGTTGAAGCGACATCGTGCAACCGTCTTTAATAGCGGCAGGACGTTGTCCCTCTCCCACTTGACGGAGTTGGATGACCGCTTAGGCGGGAATCGAAGCAACGCATTTCGAAGTTTATAAACCGCCTGGGAAGAGGCGTTTAGCGGATTGATTAGGAGACCGTGAAGTTCTACTACGCGCTTAAATTACGCACATAAAATATATATACAAGATAATGCTAGCAGTTTATATACCTCTCATCTTTGTCGATATAGTATTAATGCGCGTTATTGAAAAATGATAACGAAGCTCGTAAAGTATTGTGGATCTTTTGCGCAGCATTTATATATTTATGCGTCGTTTCTTCCGTATTTGGACGGTATCGACGAATTCAGCGCAATGTTGTTGTGCGTCGAGGGTTAAATTGAAATCTACGTGGTTGGCATGCATGCGTAAGACGCAGCGGGGATCGATCGACGGGATGTGGTACTCGTGGGTTCTCTCTAGGCGAATAGGCACTTATATATGTTTTCAAATTAGTATCGTCCACGGCTTATTTCTAAGTCAGATGTTGGCGCTTCACTCTGACGAAACTTAACCGTCGTCATTGCTTGCGTCAAAACGCAGTAGAATATCAATAACAAATCACGCCACGGAAACAATGGCGCGATGTCGACGTGTTTGAGACGTATTCTAGAGGAGTCGATGCCCTTAAAGTTGCGTATTACGGTGAGATTTACTCTTAGACCGCGCATTAAGTTGACTCCGCGTATGTGTGTTCGTCCTCCGTTACTCCCCATTACTCGGTCTTGCTTAGCGTTTATTTTAATTAGACGTCATTTTAACTGATCCAAGATTTTTCAACTGCATTTAAATTATTTTTCTGGCATTAATTAAGGTTAGTTTTTGCATTAAGGGATAATTATCTTGGACAGTTAAAAATAAGCAACGATTTCGCTCTATGCTTGTTTTTGTTGTCGAGGTACTCAACTCGTTTCTCCCGACTGTTTATAGCTAGGAGGAGTTATCTTAATTATCAGTCTTAAGAGAATGTTAACGCAATAAAGTTAAATTTCACGTGATTTAAATCAACTTTGTGAGTGAAATCGTAGATTAAAATTAAACTAATAAAATAATGACGTTATTTTTGCGAGGGCGTCCGCAATCGTTCGCAGTGTCGTCGTTGTTTAACTTTCCATCCAATGAAGCCATCGGGACGCACTAAGTCGGTTCGCTCTTCGATACAACGGCACAATTAGAACACTTCCCGCTCCTGCACACATTCTGCGCCTGGACCTTGAGGTGTTTGACTTAGCAAACAGTTGGCTCCCTCTTGTCACTTCCCCATGTGACTCGCGTGGAAACCTCGTCTTCAATGAATGAATCCTTATCCGTTCACCTTGAAAACTTTCGCTGCAGATATTTACATATGACGCTGGCTATGCATATAAAATTGTTTCCTGCTAGTGTGCCCTGGCTTTCGTATAGTCTTCTAATGCTTTAGTGCTTTGGTTTCTTTTGTGTGCCAATGTGTCAAATTTCATGTAATTTTCCTCTTCTGCAAACGATTTTCCATGTTTGACCGTAATGATTAAATAAACAACGATTTTGATATAGTCGGTACGAATAACTTTTTCTGTGAGTAAACTGAGTAATATTCACATTTATACAAATTAATAAACGAAACGTTACATTAAAAAATAGCTCAGCTCTATAATCGGGAAAACATGCGTGGAATGTAGTATTTTTAAATAATTATAACCCGTTAATTTCTTACTGTATGAGTATGATGCTGCAGATAAGGAGCAGCAAGTAAAAACCAAAGTTATCGGGGGAAACCTCGTTCAATCGCGGAATAGGTTAATTGTTAGGAGCTTAATTGTGCTTGATGGCACTTCAGAGCACTTACGCGTTAGAAAAAATTCCCATTGTCAAATTCTCTACCGCTACGGAATAAAAGTGAGATACGTTAATTTGTGGCTTTTCCCCGATCGATGGAGAAAGTCCACGGGCGATTGCTATCGCATGGAGGGTGGGTGGGAGAGAGAGAGAGAGGGGGGATCCCGTTGCGAAAGGAAAGTGGTGGTGGGCTAGGGAAGCATGAAAAGATGTAGACGCCTATTACTCATCTCTGAGCGGCAAAGGGCTCCCTCCGCAGTCACCACCTCCCTTCTCTCGCTTCGGAAAAAACGAGGGGGGAAATTGGTCGTCTCGCGAAATTTGCGCGGGATGCGTTCGACGCCCTTGCCAAGGGCACTAGCCCCGCGCTCTCGGAAATAGGCAGGGGCGTGGGGAAGGAGGGCAACGGTTTGGAAGGCCGTTCGGGAGGGGAGAGGAAGGCCGTCCGGGTGCGGTGCAATATTCTCGAGAAAAGTCAAGAGGAATGGATGGATGGATGGGGTGGGCCTGGATGGCATCGAGCCAGATTCCTCCGGTGAGGCGGACGTTATTCGAGTTGGTTTCGCGTGGATACGGTCGGGTCACGATTAGTCACGTGATCGGCTGCACGGACCATCTGGAAGAAAGGAAGGAGATAATACGACTCACCTCCTGTCAGTTGATGCGGCTTTTTGGACGGTGCCGCGTTTTATTTTTGCCCCGGACCTCCGTTTGTCGCAACGGCGCATGCAGACTGGTTGCGTCGTCCTTCTTCCGCCTTCTCTCTTAATCCTTTGACGGTGGGAACCTTGAAGCGCAGGGATCGCGTCCGTGAGAGGGAATGGGTGGCTACAATCCCACCAGGGCATACGACGTGTCGCCCACGTCCGTGAAATTGTGCCTATCGATGGATTTCGATTCATTGTATCGATCCATGTTTTCCTTCCATTTATGCCCTTTTCATACGAAGAATTATTGTATAATTAGTTCACAGGTTAAAAGAAAAAAATATAATATTCTCGTTAGCGCAGCACACTATGAAAAAGGCATGCAGATGTGATTCAATGTTGCCGATTAATAAACTAGCTGTACTGTGATGCAATTAAGTTGAGCTTTGTTTTCATGATTGCAAGTTTTGTGATAAAAAAGTAGTTGGCAATAAATAAATATCATACTGTAATGGAGAAAGTGATTTGCCTGTCCGGAATCTGATTGGGTACTGAAGATTCCCACAGGTTATCGCACGACAAGCTGACACTTAACGATAAACATTATTAGAAAGTATGAATACTTAGGGCAAAAATTGTCGTGTGATCACAATTATATTCGGAATCGAGCGCAACATAATTACTTTCTTTCCATTATCTCAAATAAATATAAACATTTATGTTGCCTTGGAAGTGCCAATCGAGGAATAACAGTGAACGAAAATATTAGTATTGTTGCCAGTTAACAAAAATATGCCTAAATAAAGATAATTATTTATTTTGTACGATAAATAAATAATTATGTTAATGAAGTCAGATATGAAGATTAAAATTGATGTTTATTTGAAGGCCTTTTAGGGCATTTTCTGCGAAAGCTGCGTCTTTATTCTTTCACTAAAACAGAAAATAAGATTTTTATAAATTTATTTTAATGAAATCACGTTTTGTATGCTCTAAAAAGTAAAAAGCTAAATAAATCTAAAAGTCTCATATTTGAATTATCCATAAAGTAAAAATAGTTTTGGACATATAAAAGTTGTGCAACTTAATGTTTTAAGAATAAGTTTTCATTAATATTTCTTTGCCACACAACGTGTATTTGCTCAAATCTATTTTTACTTAACGCAGCATTCAAATATTTGTATTTTATATCGATAGTTTGCTTTTTCGTGCGCAAAAATTGATGTCATTATTTTTTATTTAATTTGTTTAAGTAGTGCTTAATTCACGTAAACCCGTCATATTTGACGGGTAAATTCGACTAAATAATACTTAACGATACACAGTCTAAAACGCATATAGGTATACTTGAATACTGTCGTGTAACCACAATTATTCAGGATCAATCGAAACAGCGAAAATGCGCCACCTCATTGCCTGGCGTAAAAAAAACTAAAAAATTCTTATTCATCTGTATCTATTGTGTAAAAAGTGATTGCCTTTATGTTCTTGCTGGGTTCGAATTTGAGACGTCGCCATGTTTATTTTGGCTCTGTTCAAGGAGAAGAGACTGTTGTAAATAAGCTATTTACTGGGTCTAAACTTCGACAGTCTCAGAACAAAGACCCAACCGCGTTCAATAGAAAAACTAGCTGCGCGAATTCTTCAAGCGTTCTTAACTTGTTCGACGCGCACTGCGTCAGATTGACGATTTGGCCGATCGGCCTTTTTGCGACCTCCTTTACATTCCACAATCACATCGGTAAATTATTATTATCGTCCGTGTTCTATTGTCCGTCTTTCTTTTTAAGACCTGCCAACTCCGTAATTTCCGTTCCATCCGTTCTCCTCTATTTACCCGTACTTTATATGCGTTGTCGTTTTTGCGAGGAATCCTATTGCGCCTCATCATTTTAGGTTAATAGCGCCATTTATATCCGCCATTATAATTTTTTTCGTCGTTTTCTATACATTGGGTAGGGTTTGTGACGCATTCAAAGTTGAGCTGTTGGGAAAAAATAGCAGCGAAACAACCATGTCCATCACAGGCTATTGCTAGTCAAAAACAACCTCTCGAGGTGTTCACGAAGCCCTACCCGTCTTATAAATTTTCCCAGGTTAATTACGTTTGAAAATGGAGGGAAGTACGTGTGACGTGCGATAGCCGAGCGTTCTTGTTTGGTCTCCTCGGTGATTTATCGACCAAAGTGAAAGAAATCCCGTGCAAGTGAAAGCGAGGTCGTCCGCGATCTCTTTGCTCGTTCTGGGTAATTGCGAGCCGTTAGTGATCTCGTTAATTACTCAGGAGCGAAATTAAGAAGTGCATTAAACGTCTGAGTCAATACGGACGCCGGGGAGTGTTACCGTTTACGAATGGCGTTTGTATATTCCGGTTGCATTTCTATCTCGCGTAAATTACAACGGCAGAGAAAGAAAAAAGAAACGGACGTGTTACTGTCTCCGGGGAATGAATGTTCTTGTTCGATGGGCTGCGGGGCACGCGACCATGCTTTTCGCACGCAACTTTCCTCCCCTGAAAAAATTCGCGCATACATTGTTTGCCGTCGGGTCGGCGACCGTGACGTGCGCCGTCTCCAGATGGAGAAGGGACGGAGACGACTCTTTTCAAAAAAGGTGACCGCGAATAACTGGGAGATTCGTCGAAATGTGTTGGCAACTTTTTGAACGGAAAATTTCTCCATCGGAAGGGTCTAAGAAAAATAAAAGGAATGCCGTCGGTGTATGAGGCTGTCGTGATACGCCGGTTATCTCTCGAGGGTGCGTGTGTTTTTTCTTCGGTCTGCGAGGTGAACAACCTCCGACGCTCGGTCGTGTATCTTTCGGTCGTTAATTTCCTCGCGTTACTCATTCGTTTCTCATCGGAGAAAGAAACAATGAAGGGTCTTATTCGCTCGCGAGCTGTCCCCATTTAATTGGAACCCACAATTATATGGGTTGGAAGGATCAGGAGAGTGCTTCGTTTTGTTTGATCTTCTTAGAATCGAATGCTTCTAGTTATTTATTTGTATATATCTGCATGTAATAAATTCATCGGTAACCTCTTGCGTATGTTGTGATTGAAATGACTAAAACTTTATCTTTTTTAAGAACATTTTTGGCCTCTGTGGAATCTAGAACCTTCTTTGAAATTTACTTTAGCATTATGTTCGTTGTAAGAAATCCACCTTCGGTTTATTCTGAACATTTTTAAAGGTTGGCATTATAAACGTGATCGGGCTTACATTTAAGATTGTAAAATTTACATTAGTTTCAATGTTTAATATTTTTGTTCACCTAGCATATCGCGTCAAAAGGTCAGTCCCGACGGATAGAAAACAAAACCATTTTCCAGTGTCTGAAAGCAGACTTGTCAAATTTCATATTATAGCCGCGCCTCGTCATCGCTCTATTCTTTTTAGGAAAGCTGCAATGATTAAGAAATTAGTGTATTCCTCAGCTTAATGATTGAGAAAATGCGTTGTGTTATGGCTTCATAAATAGAAAATATCTCCTTTCAAGGAGAATAAGTGCTCATTAAATGTTAAATGTATTTTTGACATAAAAGCTTGCATGGGGACCCTGAGAGGCATTGATCGGACCGCCAATGTAACTTTCACGTCTTGAAGAATCAATATAGACATGCTGTTACTCTTATCGTTAGTGGTCTATCACGGTGAGGAAGGAAAACGGTGCGCCGCGTAAAATAAAGTGGCCCAGGGCTTTAATATCCTTTCGCTCAGAACCCATAGCTTTTTATTGACGACATTTGCTACGTAATAAATACAGGTTGTGTAAGAAGATCGGAAGAGGATCTCTCTAAGAAAATGGAAATCTAAAACAAAGAAAAAGAAAAGTCTGACACCAATGTAGATAGCTGCTATATTATAGCGCATTGCCCTTTTATTTTTTAATGTTATCATCATACTTGAGTACAGGGAGCGATAACTCGATGTTGTATTTTTAAGTCGTATGTGCGTACGATATTGAGAAATTTGGGACCAGCGCAGATCACATACGCAAAGAATACGCACAGATGGTAATTTAAATTTTTTCGATATTTTCTGATGCGGGTGTGTTATAAAAGTTCTTTGCCATTGACTCCGGTGCACTGGGATACGCAGCAACATAAAACGTTAACAAACAAGTTAGTAAAAGGTAGTCGGAAGACCCTGAGCTTCGGCAGTTGAAGCTTTAAGCCTTGAGAAACCCTGGATGATTCTGTGCCTCCCTCTGGCGGTATGTCGGCATTAAACTTTTTTATTTTAAAAGCCGTCCTTCGCTCCATTGCCGATAGCTGTACGATAAGCAAACATTACCCAATTTAAATATGTGATGCGAAAATTCTTTTCGTCAGCGCCTGATTGCTTCATTTCTTATTTTAAGACGAAATCTTTTTTAATGGCAAAAAAGAGAAGTTCTCCGCATTGTGTAACAGTTGATTTCGCAGTGCCGTGTTACTTAGTATCGAAATACAAGAGGAAGCCCACGAAACCGGCCTGTGCTTATAGTTTCGCTTGCGGAAGGCAGTGATTGATCCAAGCTATGAATAGCAAGTCTCTTTCGTCATTTACTTAATCATATGCTTCTCTGAATAAAGGTTTGGTGCTCTTTCCTTATTAGAAGTTTGTTTTTGCCGAACCGTCATTGTGTAGTGCTGTAGTACATAAAATAAATAATAATAATCATAAAATGTACCCAAATAAATTACCTGAAAATTCGATGTACTTGGAATTGCGTTGCACTGCTCCCTCTTTTTCCTTGTTATTATCCGTATATTATAGATGTACGGGCAAGTGATGAAAAAGCTGTTTTCAATATTTTTCTTCGTCGCTTTTTAATAAACATGCAAATAAAAAATTGGGAAGACATCAACCCACGCATCGAGCGGCTTCTTTTAGATGTTGAAAACACGCTCATCTCCTCACCTTTTATTGAAGAGACAGCCTCTGCCTATTGAAATCATTCGACCAAGAAAATAACCTTAAAAAGTAATGATAAAATATAATTTTTAATTTTTAGAATGCGAAAATTATACCGATATTGTAAAATAAATCACAGCCAGTATTTTTTTAAAAACATGTTATCTTAAATTAGTGTGGCGCAGCATATTAGAAGCCTCAATTAACAACACTCGTAAACGCATCGTTTCTGATGATAAGATTACAAAAATCGTTGTTTTATCTTTAGTGGAACGAGGGAAAATTTTCAGGTATATTTTTTCTGCCTGTTTTTCCATGAGTCTTAAAAGTGACTATTTGATATGTGTGATTGTAGTTGCGACTCAAAATCACTATTTCAGATTTAACATTTAGTTAACTTACTGAAATATTAGTGGGATATAAAAAAACTATCGTCGTGGTAAATAGAGACAATCATATTATCGAATATATATTGAGGCAATGCGCCGATGTGGTGTTTAAAAAAATGAAAATATTTGTTGCGTCAGCTAAGAGAAATCTGCGAACAGAGTAATCGAAGGTGGAGGCTAAGGAAAGTGGGGCTCGGGAGCGCTTCGTTCCATTTACGGAAAATTAACCTCAGAGCAGATGTTTCCGGGAGAACCCTTCTCCCCGAAGACTATAACTAGAACACAATAGGAAGTGAGGGTGCGTGATTCTCTCTCACCCCCGGCGACGCGGCCGTCTCGGCGACCTTCCAGGGAGAGACATAAGGATTTATTGGTCGCAAGATAGTCTTCCCTCGCAAGGTTGCCACAGGTTGCCAGAATGCGCCGCATCGTTCAGGAAATGGGAAAATTAGCTTCTTCCCCTTCCGATGTCTTTTCTTCAGAATCGTCCATTTTTTGGGTTTTTACAAAATGCTTCTTTTGATTAATCGTGGCACGATTAATCAGGATGAAAAGTAACTGTGCTTTTCTCTTAGAGATTGTTAGGCGTTCTCAAGGTGAAGCAGCGAACGAGAACGGAGACGAGATATGTTACTACGCAACGCGTCATTCGTGATTCAGTCGGCCCACGTGCGGAATGCCTGCTCCAAGCACTTCCTTTTTCAGAAAAAACTTATTGTACGCAATTGGAGCACTGCGATTGAAAAAATTCTTTAGCCTAAAAAAGTAAATGTCGACAAAAATAACTTCATATTGTTCTGAAAGGGATTTAATTGATTTAAAGACATTTCTCTCGCTTGCACTTTCATTAAGAAAAACATCACACTCAGCTCAAGTGCATTATTAACATATATGTTATAATATCAAGTTTAATTATGTCTACAGATGTCGGGATTACTGTGTAAACTTGGTGTTTCGCAGCATCTCCTGTTAGTACAATTCACTAAGTTGCGTTAAGGTTCAGAAATTACGACAGTTAAATAACGCACAGGCGTTGAATGATGCCTAATCCCGTTCGGGTGGTCACGAATGCTTTCAAAAGTATTTATATTAATATTTTTAATGTTATTATTTGTAAGTGTAATATTACAATTTTATATGTCAAGATTTACTTCTACATCCCAACTTGAAGTTCTATGATTCAGAATAACTTATATTTATGCTTGTGACCTCATTATTTTCATATATAGGACGGATAACGGTAATTTTAGTACATCTCCGTGATTATAAAATAACTAAAAGGTTTGAAGAGAAATTTCGATTTTTTTCTAGAATTTAATAATGTGCGCTTTGGAGGGACGTCCGTTCCCTCCGGGAGCATAACTTAATTCGCATATTCGCGGACCGTCCGCTTTTCCGATGACACAGTAAGCGGCGGACCTCGTAATATTTTCGCCCGACCCTCCGAGCAACCGCTTTCTCTCTCTCGAGCCTCATTGCTTCATTCTCCCCGCAGAGTCGTGGGTGGACCTGAGCGCTCGCGGCACCGGAGGAGCAACCCCTTTGGGGAGCACCCAGACGATGTTGCAGCAGCATCTCCCTTTGAGCTGCTCCGTTTCTGGGGAGGAGTACCTAAGGCTGTTGCGAGAGGCCCAGAGGGAAAGCAACCCTTCGTCCGCCCCCCTCTCGCTCGCCTCCTCCAGAAGGGACACTCCCGGTCACAGGTAACGCCCGCCCTCTAGGACCCATTCAAGCCCCCCTTCCTCGCCCACCGATCTCTCATCAAAGCGGGTCTTTTTCGTATATGTGGCGCCCTCGCCACCATATCATGAGATGGACCCCTCCGTTAGTTATTGCACCACCGATGTTTTGGCAAAAGCTCTCGACCTAGACGTATCTAACCTTCGGAGACAGTTCGTATTTCCCCCCTGGCAATGGCACACTTCTCCCCGGGGGGGGGGGGGGGAGGAGGGGGGGGCTACGTCCAAAATCGTTAAGTATCATCAACCCGATCCGTCCTCTCACTTTGGTTGGCCTATTTGTGATTTCCTCTCCCTCTCTAATTTAATATAGGCCACCCATCCTGGTTTTCGGCATTTGCCATCCATACGGGTGTATTGCCCAATTATCAATGCGGATATATTTTAACGAAAGTTATGTAGGATTTCAATTTTTAATTAAATTATCTTGGCGATCTCTCGAGCATGTGAAAGTTTTTTATGCATGTTCTCCAAACCAACATTCCATACTGCCCACGTTATTGTCCCATCTATTGGGCGCATTACTCAGCATCGGTCTCTACTGTCTGTGCACACACAAAGGATACTTTTGTATTTTAATAAAATTTAATATTTGATTGCTTAATTGAAACAATAAAATCGTCAAACTTGCGTCCTATCAATTGATCAAGAGTGGGAGCTTGCAGAAAAAAATGAAATGAAAAACGTTTCCTACAACTGCTGTTGAAGAAAAAAAAACATTCCAGTTAAAGAGCCTACTAATTCTTATGAATACCAAAATACTCGCCAATCCTGCCAACTTTTTATAGTAGCGTTCGCTAGCCTTGGAGATCGTTTCCAACGACTCTTATAATCGCTTCGCATATTTCCCATCCTACAGTTCATTTTTATTTAGGAAATAAGCGGAAGAGTAGGTATGTTGCAAGAGGCTTAATGCTGTCCCAACCTTATCAATGAAGAGTATCCTTATCGTTCTTGCGTTCCCCCTAACAGTGGCCGCTGATTTTGGATAGTCATTTATCGCAGCCCAATAAAACGTCCTCTACAAAAGTGGTTTGCACTTCCTTAGGTTGAATCTCGGCGTCCTAATTTATCCTCAGTTTTACTTCCTTTTTTGAAAAATGGTCTCGTAAAAAATTGTTTCCCGCTCTCTACTGGTTCACTTCAATGAATGGAATTTGTAATTTTTATTTTGTGGCAAGTGCCATATCTGTGAATCATATAGGTTCAAACATTTGATTTGAGGCTTTTCTATATTCTTTTTACGATACTTAAAATAAAGAAACTTAAAAGAATTTTGATTTTTTTCGTTACGAACAAGTTAATGCGTCTTTTTACTATAATAAGCCATTTATTTCCCTTAATTTCACATAATCATAATCGCGTTAATATTATGTTACGCAACACCCTTGGTCGCGAACGCCGCTCTTTGCGATCAATCGAATTTTCGTCTTATGGTCATGGAAGTCGATCGGCTCCATATAGCGCGCAAAACCTCTCCCACACTTAAAAAAGAGGGCAGGTTGTTTTTCAAATATCTCTCGTCCGGGTCCGTGTTTTTCGGCTGCGTTCGCTCGTGGCCTCGAACACTGGCGTCGCGGTTCCAGGGTGTCCTTGGGAGCTCTGCGGAGTATCGTCGCCTCGTCCTTTGGAATAGTTCCATCGACGGGTCGAAGATGGCATGTCGCCCAGAGGCACCCTCTCGTTTTGTCGTAACTAAGTGGTTTACTAATCGCATTGCTCTACCTTAAATTCGGATCGTGATGGAGTTCATCGCCCGGGAACTGTATACGTCCGTCCGTCTTTCGGGGCGCAGTATTTTTCCAAAAGCATTATCTGTAGACTTTTGACTCTTTTAAATATTGCATGCGAAACCACCGTCGCTTGGGATTAATAATTATTCAAGTATGTCGTGCACAACGTGTTGTGCGAAAGCGACTTACCTGGCCGACTCGCAAAATCCTGCGACGCGACGTTGAATAACAACGACTCGATTACGAGGACGGAAATGGAACAAGCTGTGCCGAATTAGTTCAAGTGCCATTCCCTGGTTCAACTTTTCTGCATCTTTTTGCTCCCTATCCTCGTTTGGATGCTTTCGCCAATAAATAATAGACTTCACCCGCATCACATTTGAAAACAACTACTCGATTTCTCGCGCACGCCAGGAGAGAACCCAGTTTTTGTATTTCACTCACTCCTGGATGATTGCGTTTTTGATTTTCTTTAATAAATTTAAAATAATATTTTATTCTTTCCTAAGATTAGTCGACAGTTTTGTCCTTGCTTACAAAAAGGAATGATTTTCATTCGACATTCTGAAAAATATTTTTGTTATCATTATGTGCAGTGAATATCTACGATTCTAACCTTAGAATGAAACTAATTCGATATTTAGATAAGAATTCAAATAAAGATATAAATATACTAAAAAAGTAAAGTTTCTTCTGGTTGGAGAATTTCGAGTTACGGCGGTTCGACTACATTTATTATTTTACTTCTATTGCCGCTTTTCGTATTTAATTTTTCATTGTACAATAGATAATATTCTCTCGCAGAGAATCTCGTAAAAATAAATAATTGTAACTAAATTCGCGAAATACCTGATGCGAACATCTCAATTTAAGTTGTACAATTTCCTCTCGTAAGGCCAATTACCACCGCTCGCCATAACGACGGACAACCCTGAATACTTATCTAATCGAACGCCGTTTTCCGTCCAGTTAGCGCTGGAAAACCAAAATAAAAAATTCTTGACTTCTTAATGAGAAACTAGATCTCGTTCTCCTTCACCTTGAGAGTCTGAGTGCACTCTTTTCTCGCAAAGTCGCTCGCAGCTTTCTTTATTTAGTCTTCATTGCTTCCTTCGATTTCTGGTCGACAATGTTGTGATGTCAGTTGCAACTCTTTTGCGACGCTAAACAATTCCTTCGTCGACACATAATGATCCTTCATCCAAAACTTCTTCCTTAATTATTGCTTCGTTGATTAAGCACTTGTAAACACGGTCTTCTCGCGGTGATTTTGGGTTTCCATAGCGTAACTGAAGTACGGTTCTATTCACGAGGATGTTCCGTGCAATATCTCCCAAGGAAACATCCATCTACTTCTACATTTTCCCCCTTACAGCATTCTGCCCGTCTTCTGCAGCAACTTCATTACATAAATCAATTTACCCCGCAAACTTGTCCCGTTGAAGTTCGAAGAACTTTGTTAAAGCGTAGCCGCTCGAGAGCCTCCTTGGTTCAGTTTGCGGTGATGTGTAATGCACATTTAATCGCGAGATACGTCGAAATATATTGCTCGTTTTTTTAACTACGTACTTATAATTTTCGCTGAGAAATTTATGACGTCTCAAATCTGTGGTTTTATTTTTACGATAGGGAGAGCTTTGGATCTATTTTGTATATTGAGATTCTCTTGAATTGGCTCCTTCATTCATCAGCATCGATCACTATTCCAAGAACAGCATCTGTACCCATGCATTGCTGATTCCTGTTCTGTATAAAACCACCTTTCATGTAAAGAATTTCTCCCGTTGTCGATAAAATTTATTTACCATGTCTGTAATTCACATGTCCAACAATATTAAATATATAAAAAAATATCATTTAATTTGTCCTATCATACGAAAAATTGATGATTACGATAACTCAAATATAGGATAACTTCGATATTTGGCGTCATTTCTTCAACGCTATTTTTTGCTGCATCACTTGAACGAGGAATTTTCTATTGCTCACCGCCCATCCGCGTTGTATCACAAGTGACATTGGATCGCGGTATTTTTCTATCGTATAAATGCTACTGAGTGGCTCTTTTTTTTAAATAGCTATATATATAATGCGATTGCTCTTCTCAATAATGAACTCTTCTTACGAAGTGGTTTTTTTTAGTCATGACATTTAGTTTTTGAACAGGAAAATATTATCATGGATTACAAATTTTGTTATTCTAAAACTTCTCAACTTTCACAGCTGAATTACGTCTGTTTGTTTACAAATATTTGCTTTGGATTGAAGGTCGCTACCACCCAAAAAATCACTTCAATTATATATAATTTTACTAAATTCATTCGATATTTAAAATGTGAATATTATATTCGAAACATGGCGTTTTTTCTCGCAAAAGAGCTACCAACGATAGTGAACACGCTGTAAATTTCCTCTGAAGATACGGATAATTTAAGCGCTAAGAATTACTACCTTCGATGTACGGGATTTTGCCACATAACGTCCGGTTTCCGTCTATTGTTCGGAAATTAATAAGATGAAAAGTTTTCTAATCAGCGTCAGATTTTGCAACCACATCATGTCCTAGTATATCTTGCTTACTCAAATATTAATGACATTAAATTTTCTACACTTGTGTGCACCATCGGCGGATGCATGGGATCATTGCACACCCTTTTAGGTCAACTGTAACTTGTGTACTGTGAAATTGTGTACTTAAGATTATGCCAACATTTATAAAATTTTATTTGTCCAGTAAAGAAAAGTACGGCAGATGTAGCCATTGTACTAAAATTATATTTAAACAATCTGATAGTGAAGAGAACAAAAAATATTTTATGGTTATTCCAGAATATTCTTGGGAATTTATTTGTAAAGATTCTCCAGAACGAACCATTAGACTTTAAATTTCCTTACGCGTAGAAAACCACGTTTGCGGAATTACTTGAGCTTGTAAGAACAGAAGTATAAAAAATCATTAGAAGCTGCATAATAAAATTACGGAATGGGAATGGGCCACCTTGACATCGGGAATTAATTTTCGTTTAAAGCCCAAGGACGACACTTAAGCACATTAGTCACTTGATGTTGCAGAAGAGATAATTTTGGAGTGGTCAAATGGAAAATTTCGCTCCGTATCTCTGTTGCGGTGTCGACTGGAGGCTTATTTTCTGGTTATCACAAACTTAGGCAAAGAATTCATCACATGCTGTGCAAAGAAAAGTCATACGTCGTGCGTTGGCCTCCCCCTTGCACATAAAGTGTTTAGTGTGAGGGTAATTGTAAAGCCTTAGAACTTTATTGTGTTTACTTAAGCAAATATTTGTTTTTGAAAGGACTGGAAGAAGCCTTTAATTCATTAAAATGCAAAATACGTCGCAGTGAATCAACAAAATTCCAGAACAACTTGAGGAGCATATAAGTAAGAATTCAAATTATTCTGTGGAAACCTGTGTGACGGCTTAAATTAAATCAGCAAATTACCTTTAAAACTACTTTTGCGGTCCCAAAATAAGGAAAAAATAAGCGTAATTGTGGAGTCCTCGCTGTTAATGGACTGGAAAACGCGTTTTTCGGATTCTAAAAGGAGCTTTTAGTATTTTTCAGTGAATCTGAATTACCTCCAAAGTGGAAATAAAACAAATTTCTTTGGACTTGGCGTTAGTGCGAATGCGAAGTTGGAGTCATTGTAATCTTTTTAAAAACGAAACCTGGAAATTCGTTAGATCTAATCGTGCGTATTTGGACAATGAGAACGCATTCGCTTTGAATAAAATTCGAAAAGAATGAGTAAGACGTAAGTTGGAGTAGCATTGCAATTCTGAGAATTGCAGTTCATCCGTCCCGAAAGTCAATTTCAATGGCTTTTCTTTCTAACAGTTACATTAGTCATAAGTTTCATGATTTCAAAATTTTCATTATAATCTTGTGTCCGTACAGCACCATTGTTCTCGACATAATGTCAACTCATACTCTTAAAATATTTTTTGGAAGTGTAAATATATTTTTAGATTTCGAGCCCAGAAGTATTTTCGTTGTATTATCACAATTTGCATTGTCGCGAATTTCTATGTTCACCGGGGTGGGGTGCTTCTGTGTCTGCACTTTCACTTCTCTCATTCCTGAAATCTAGAGAGATTTAAAAAATTTCAGTTGTATAATTCCTTTTTCTGTGAAGCACATTTTTTTATCTGATCTGATCGCTCAGAAAAAACCTCCGGCACCAAATGCCTTTAAAATTGTCGGCCGAGAACGACCGCGGCAGGATTCGAATTGATGGATGACTCATTCAGTCTATTCTGCTTCGAAGTTCGGCGTACGTGCTTCTGGTTGCGTATGTAGATAAATCTATTGAACTCATTTCACTTTTTCTATTTATTAAACAGTAAATTCCACCGATACCTCATAACGGAATAAAAAATCGACCTTTCCGAAATCGCTGGACGAGAAAATACCCCACCATTCCGAATCCCTGATTCAGAGATGGGGTATGCAAAAGTTGTTTCTCTTTTCTCCATCAGACGTTCCGAGCGAGGTTACCTCTTCGTCCTTGAAAGCCGACTCGAGATGGTCAAGTGTTGTAGCGGCCATGAAGTTAAATTACGCTTCTTTATTTTTTTGCACGATTTTTATTCAGTTCTCCTCCCCCCTCCCATCTGGAGAAGTCATGCGTGCGTTCTTCTCTCATTTGCAGAAATTGCACCAATTAATTCAGAAAATTAACTATAATTTGGTCTGAGTTAAACTATTTAATGGCTAAATAATCTTAATTACTAACACTTTTATCAAAATTGCTTTAATCTTTATTCCAGGAAAGACGAGTACGGTAAGGGAAGAGTACGTACGGACCTACGGTAACATTAAGTACTAGTAAACGTATCGGAAGATGTGCGTTAACTGGTCGTACGTTTGTATATTGATGTCAAGTTAGTAACATTTCCTAAACGTTCAGCGCTGAACTACACCTAGATATAGACAGGATTAATTAGGATCGAACAAATGGCGTAGTTATCTCCAAGTGCCATAAAAAGACGTACACTTCCTAGCTTTTAGAGGATGCTTGTGTCATTTTTCCACCTCCGCGTTTCACATGATACAGTTCTAATAACACCTTTACAAGCAATCCATTCATTAACACAAGTAGTTTCCGATTAACGCAAACGCGAGGTGAATCATGGGGAAGTGAGCCAATTTTCTCCCGTGAGGGCAAATAAAGGATTCTCGGAAGTGTTTCTGCGGTCGCGTGATGCGCTGAGTGTACACTTTGATCCCACAATGGTGTTCTCTTTTCTTTCCCTCGACAGCCCCAAGTCGCCGCCCAACAGTCCCGACACGGAGGCTGCCTCCGAAGATGACCTCGGAGGTGTGTACGTCAACTATTGCGGAGGCGGAGGGAGTAAGGTGAGTGCATGGAGGAGTTGTGGAGGGGGCGGGGGAAGTGTTAAACTGGGAGTGGGAAACGCCGACGCACAGACCTCTTTATTAAATTGGAGGATGCGCATGGTGTGGGCGGAAACCGTAGCGTGTGTGGGTCTCTGAATGCTTGCGTGTTTGTTGCTGGTTTTAGGATGAATTGGATCAGAAGGCTGCTTGCTGCGCAGGATGCGAGCATTTCGTTACAACACGTCTCTGTCTATGGCGCCTTCTCGAGAAGCGCTTCAATGAACCTCTTCCCGGTTCTTATTATATCGTGTGGAGCGTGCATTGCAAGCGGAAGAGGGAGGAAGTTTCCTACCGGAAATTATCTCACCTTCATATTGCGTTATTTAGATGCATTAATGATCTAAATTTAGTTTCCGCATGCAGTAATAGGTGAACGCTGTTTAGATTTGAGTATTTATTGCAATAATAATCGCTTATTTCCTTGTATAGGAAAGGCTTTTTATTTTTAAGAAACTGGCCGAGCTGCTCGACACAGAACAGAGAGAGTGCAGACAAATTAAAGCAAAATTAATTTCTTTTGCATTTAATTTTTTTCATAATCGGTACGTGCTTTTGCGATCGTCGAATCGGTAACATACTCAAAATTTTCATTTGTAGCTATACTATTGTGAATTCTAGGACCTAGAAAAATATAAAATTTTCATATATGTTACCTATCTCCTGTATTATGTAGTTATTTCGGTGACAGCGTTTAATTGGGACGTCAGCTTTCGATTTTGTACGAGCTCCTTATAGACAAAAATAAATTATATTCTAAATAGGTTGTGTATATTTATACCCGAGTACTTAAAATGTATTATAACTGTAATATACCTCGCAGCGCTCAAATTCCTATCCCACTGAAATTTATTGCGTCCTTCGAAAGTTGGTACTACCTCATCGGGAGATGTAAATAAATGTGTTTGAACTGTGGTGCGTCACAGCGATGCATATAACCAAATTAGTAAATGTCTCCTTTGTATTACCTGTTAATGCAAATCTCCTACAATATTTATTTTCTTCGTATACAATTCCCAAACAAACAGACAAATTGGGCGCAAGGGCTTTTATTATAGAAGTTTCACTTATCCTAAAATATAGAAACTTTGGTAACTTTGGGCGCGATTGGTATCAAGATTTGTTTTTATCTCTTGCAATCTGTGCGTTCGCCCGTTTACAGCAGTCGGATGAATACGATTTTTTTAAACTCCTATGCAAATTAATTCTTTCGTTACTTGCGCTAATATGCCTCTTAGATACCCATTGCGCGTAGACAAGAGGTAGATCAGCAGGGAACATAACATAAACACACACACTTGCGATAATAAGTATACGGTCGACGTTCATTTAAACACTCTAATCTACTCAATTGAAGATATAGCATTCTACACCACATATTAGTTATTTAGGTCAACACGTAATGCTTGCCACTGTGCGAATGCAATTTGATATGCACAATCTCATGAAGATAGCAACAGAACGGTTGTCCTTAACGATGAAAATTTAATTCCGCGTGACAGAGTGATATACAAAAACTATTATATTAAGGCAGTATTTCTTAACTTGTGGGGCGCGCATGAGGATTCCAGGGGGAGGGGCGCGAAGCATTTTGGACCAAAATCAGTTTTGCCTCAAATTTCTGTCACATATGTTTTTAATGCTGTCCATTTACCTGCTTTAATAGTTTTTCATTTCTTTTATAAATAACTATTTAGATGATATAACTCTTGTACTGGTGTTTTCAATTGTTTTGCCAACTTGTCACCTCCATAACAGATGAATGAATTTATTATACGTAGAAGTAAAACATGAAAAACCAAAAGGGACTGTTAGGCGATGACAACTTATTGCCGATTGTCCAAAAAATAACGCTAGCTTGTCAGATGTGAGCTGTGCGTTGAAATCAAAATGAAGGAGATTAGAATTCACTAGCTCGCACACTCGAACTCAGCTCATGCGCTTACAATTAGATAAGCAGACAAACTTATGTCATAAAAATTAGTTACCATTACAAATAATTATAATAACCCTTATAAACAAAAGAAGAAAATGTTCTGGAGGAAGGAGGGGAGCTTGGGGGTTTTAGAAGATCAGAAAGTGGGCTTGAGACGAAAGATTCTAAGATTAAAAGGTTAGAAATTTGAGCCTTTTATTACAAGTCCAGTGTTCTATTCATAGACAACACTCAACTACTTTACTGAAAAATATTGACTTTTTAATTGTACGTTGCAATAATTTACCAAGAATTATTTCCTTTGAAGTGTATATATATATATATATATATATATATATAATTTCATCTGAATTTTCGGTTGGATGTAGATTGGCCTTGGTAGATGGGTGGTTAGCGTGTCTGGCTCCCAATGCTAGGGTCGCGGGTTCGAATCCTGCCTCGGGCATGGTTGTATGTGTTCGTCTTTGTTAATGTTATTACGCTCATTGTAAAAGGCCGTTAACGGCCGTTTATGAGCTAATATAAAATAAATAAATAAATTTAAGAGAGAGTGACTACCAAAGCTTAATAATAAGAAATGTATGAAGCTTTGTGCCACGCTACTATATTGCGTTTTATCAATCTTTAAGATTAGATTAATTTGATCGTGACGTCATATTTACACGACATAATAAGTTGAGGTAGCTTCTTTCTTATCCTTGGTATTTTCGGTAGGATCACCTAAAAATAGGAGTTATCCTTCATTGAAAATCATGAAATTTTCCTCGTTCATTGACTTAGTGGAGTAGTATTTCCGTCGCCCGAAAATTCCAGCTGTTGGACTCTTCTTTCTTTTTATTTGCCGGGGCAAGTCGCGCAGATGTAAAAATAATTCAGCTGTGCAAGGAAACTTTTTTATCCGCATACTTCTTTTGCTTATCTTCTTCTTGCTTGCTTGGCTCTTAAGAGAAAAACAAAGTTGGCGCGTTCAGATTTTTTAATTTGCACTATTGCCTCTTGAATGTCATTGCTATAAAACACACGGTTTTATTTTGTCCGATGTCTTTAACTTTATGTCCAAAATTATTTTATAGCAAATTTAGTTTTCGCGTCTTACTATTTACGTGTAAGATAAATCGTATGGACTTACAGTAATTAGAACTTTTCGTTGATAACTGTTGTCGTGGAAAAGATACAATCTAAGCAACCCACGCATAAGATACTGTTGGACAGGTTCTCGGCCCTCGTTTCTCGTAACCTATTTAGAAGTTTTCTGCACCTAATGTGTTATCGGGCTGCGTTTTTAATCGAACTACGTCGGCACTGGAAGTAAACGCATTACTACTGGTTGGTTACGCTGGACGTGGGCTATTGTCCGCTAACGCACAAATGCTTGGGGTTTCGTGTTTTAGTAAAATCATAAACGTCAACTGTATCATAAAACGTCTTGGTATTTATTGTTTTTATTTCAGTGATATAACCAAGTTTCTGAATTGATTTCCGTAATACGGAAAGAGATAAAATGAACTTTTTCTTTCATTTTTTATAGTATTTTTGTTTTCTAATCTAAATTATTTAAAGAATGGAAAAGTAGTTATCTAAGGTATATCCAATAGCCACAACAAGGTCATTTTGTAGTGGCTATTGGAGATACCCGAGATAAGTACTTTTTCAATTTTTTTATATTTAAGTGCTTATTCTTGCATTTTTTTAAGCCATAAGACGAGGTCGATAATTCTCTAGTGGATCCTAAATATGTCATCACAGAATCACACGTCGCCGATTCAGTTCTTTCGCTCGGATGACTTCGATGAAAAATCTATTTCCTTGTCATACCAGTTGCGTGTTAAATTTCATATAGGCCATTCTCAGTATCGAACGTTCTCATTCTCTCACGGGGATTAACCCCTCATCCGCAAGTATTCCGCACTCCGGTTCCATCGGGTGCGGTTTTTCCGGCCCCCCTCCTTCACCCTCACCCGCCTCATTCCTTTCATCCTTTCCCTCTCGGGCTCACTCAGTCCCAGTCGACCCGACCCGGCGCAGCACTCCATTTTTGGTTCTTTTATTCCGACCTGTCATTCGCGCGCGTCTGCCCTTTTCCCCGACCATTTGCAGACTCGACGCTTCAATATTCTTCCCATCGGTTCCTCGCTTCGCAATCGGTGTTGTTGCTTTTTTTTTGTTTCCGCTCTTGATACTTTGTCTGTTGCTTGTTTGTTCCTTTCGTCGCTGAAAAATGAAATTCCCGCTTTAGAGTGCTATCGATAATGTCGGCCTTCCTCCAATGAATTTTAGACGTATTTAAAAGTTGGATAACTTCACTAGTCCGGATGGTTGTTATCTTAGGCTGCTTTATGTTCAGTGACATCCGGAAATCGGTTATGTTCTTTAGAAACTAGTTTTTGGCTTTGTTAATCGAGAGAATATTTTGGTTTTTATGCAAAGTCCAGAGTCAGGAGTCAAGGACGTGGATAAGGGAATTAAATATAGCAATGAGAAGATAACACAGCAGTTACTTACATCAAGTATTGATGTTTGGAGCAATATTCATAATGGGATATAAAAATAGTTTGTAAGATACAAGTAAATGTCAAATTCTCTTTGGATCTTTATGCACCGGATACGATACGTTAGGTATCGCTTCCCAGCGATTTCTTAGCCAGGGGAAAAACTTATCCTCGGCTGTAGTTGGCCCATTCATACTCCAATTCATTTATTTCCGTATTTATTTTTCCCCAAATAACTTGGATTATCCATTTGAAAATATAATATCATTATTCAATCATTCAAGTGCCGGAAAATTACTATTTAACATTTTAACATTTGCTGCCTTTGAATGACAGTCGTATTATGTTCAGCAAATTGCAGTAGTAATATCGGCCAGTTTCTATATCAGCGAAGCATTTTTATTTTAAACTGGAAAAAACTAGTAAAAAAACAATAATAATGCGGCCAGTGGTCCCACGGATGGCTTATCAAGCAAATTCGTCTTGCATGCCAGTAGTTCACCATCCATGTCCTGCTCATGTGGAAAGTTTTTTATATGCTTTCCCCGAGACATCGCTCAGTTCATTCTTATTGGATAGCATATGGCCGCGTATAAGAATCCTGCTAGGAACATTAAAACTTCCGTTCTTCCTCGCGTTAGATTGTATTCTGGTTTTGAAACACATCGATGCCAATGAATCCATTATAGTTTTTGAACTCATCCTTTACACAGCTGATGTAACGGGCATGGTTCTCGATGGTTACTTATTTAGCTGGCTCACTATTGCAGATGGTGACGTGTAAGGGCCATAAAGCATTCATGTTTAATCTCCGCCTTAAGTCCCTTCGACGATGTTAGCTTAACTGTCCAAATGCATACCTATTTGGGATCGCCACAGTCATATGGTTACGGGATGTTCATTATCTTTACTCGATTGAAAAGAAATGCGTGCCCTAGGCTATCTCTCCGGCTCTTGGCACGTGCTGCTTTATTTATTCCCTCGACTTATCTCTCTTCGGGAGTTCTTAAACCCATCCAGTATACGTGGGCGAAGCTTTTCCTGCGAGTCGGTAGCGAAACTAGAATACCGCAGGGACCGCGACCGCGGAGGAGGGGGGAAGGGAGGGGTGGCGATAGATTTAGGGGGCCCTATAGGTTCATCTATATCTATATTTTTTATTAAACAACGAATTGTGAAAGGGTACAAAAATTATTTTCTCTGGGTGGAGCGAAAGTTTGTAGTTCCGTTACTGCTGCGAGAACTCTCAAACGGCGTCCCTTGGACGCATGATGAAAACAACATCCGGTGTCTGTAATACATAAACGTTTCAAGCATTAAGCTTACAAAAAAGTGCGTTGCTACATCACTTTCAATCTAACAAAACAAGAAAAACGAGTTCGGAAGACATTTTAAACGCAGGGAGGCAAAAATCTACCCTTTAGTGTGTGAAAAATGCTCTTTTCAATCCATTTTCAGCGTAGAATCGTAGAGCATAAAACCGGCGAATTAACACTCAAGTCAATTTCTTGGTTTGGGAGATGATCGTACGGTTAACTCGACCTTTTTATGACCATAGGACGGGTGGGCGATCTACGGCCCGCGGGCGACCACCGAGAGTATTTTATGCGGCCCGCGAAGCTATAATGAAAAATCGATTCGAAAAAAAACGTAACACAAAATTCATCTTTTTTAAAATTATTGTAATAAAACCTTCATTTTTTTAATTTTAACCCAAAATTCTTATTTAAACTTGATTTTAACTTAGATGACTACACAGAATCTCTAGATAATTTCCGATTCGACTCGAATCCGGCCTACCGCAGGCATTGGCAACTTCAACCTCTTCAATAGGGGTTATACTTGCAACGCCATCTCCTTCGACTGGGAAGCGGTGGCGTCTACGTGCGCAGAAGTCAGCGTTTCAAACGGTACCGAGAAGGAGGAATTCTCGGTAAATCATAGGATTTATTCGGAGATCAGAAAGAATTTCCGTTCGCGCCTCGGACATCCGACACGTGCGTTCGTGGGGACAGGCACGTTGGCTCCTGTCGGAAGCGCACACTTAAGCGGCCCACGAGGGCTGCAACAGGAGAGGGAAAGAGAGTAGGAGAAATGAAGGAGAGACGGAGTCTATGCAGCGAGCACTGCTCCGAGAGACGGGAATGCCCCCTCAGGTGGTGGGAGGGTGGCAGGCGCCGCCTTGCTAGGGGCGGTGGACGTGGGGAAGAGGGGAGGGAGCGACGTGCGTTTACGTGGAGAGCCGCACGTACTCTTCGTCGGGAGGAGGGGGCGTCGCTGGGCGGAGAGTGAGCGTGAAGGATGGAGGGGAAGGGCGTCCCCGGGGCAACCTCCTCGCTCCTTATCGCCAATCCACCTCTCCGCAGAGGTCGGCGTCCCCGCTGCACCCTGAGGCCAATGATAAGCACGCGATGAAATCACGCTATGGGGTCTGTTCCGCCGATTACCTCCCGTCCGCGTTTTGATTGCCGGATCCAGGAGAAGAGTTGTTATTTTGTCACTGCCATTTGCGAAGCGCACGCGTGATTCTTTAACACGTTGACTGCCGTGTGGGTCATATTTTTCCCACAACCTGTCATCCTCGTGGGGCCGTGAGAGTCAGCTATGCCTCTCAGCAGGTACATATACCTATTTGAGCCGTCGTGACTCATCGGAGACACTTTCGACGGTGTGTTGGATGTATGTATGGCTTAGTGAACTGTGGTCTTTGAGATGCTTATATTCTCTTGGCCCCCGATTAAGGGTTAAAAAAATGACGTAAAATTCCTTTGGCTCCGAGACATTTTAAAAAATGTGTTGGTCTGGCAGTCAACGGGTTAACGTATTATTTTGTTTCCGCTTTCCAATCTCATGTCGTCTATATATACATCGGTGTTAGCATATCTTGATCCAGTTCTTAACAACACCACTTCTATGATTTTATAGTTGATTGTACATAAAGGCAATAGTGACAGTTGGCATTGGAAATCATGTTTTTATATCGCAAACCTATAAGTGCATGTAGTCAAAGTAAATGTTCACAATTAGAAAGTAATTAATAGGTGTCCATGCTTATAGTTATGCATGTTTATTATTTTCTTGCTCTTTTTGTTTTAATATTTTTGTCTCTCAACTTTTTTGCTGTCTGAAGAGGGCGATTTAAAAAAAAGGAACCTTGACAATTATCCCGTAAGCATCGACGGCAATGCACTGAAAAAAGATTACATCGTGACGTGGAGGCGAGCACGATTTGTGCCATAGAGCATGGGTCGGCAACATACGGTCCGCGGGCCGGATGCGGCCCCCCGAGGGTGCTTTATGCAGCCCGCGAAGCCATAATGAAAAAGCGATCGGTACAATTTAACATAAAATTTCGTATTTTGTCAGTAAAAATTTGGTCTCAAAACCTTTCCTGATGAATATTTAACGCTGCTAAATACGAGACCTAAGCATCTCCGGAAAACCTCGGATGCAAACACTCATCCGCCCCGCCGAAGCACTCGTGACTTTCAATGCTGCCCTCCGAAGCATTCGCGTTACGAATGTGGCCCGGCATTCACAAAAGCTTGCCGATCCCTGCTATAGAGAATAAGCATATTCTCGATTTTCACATACTATAATCAGCGGCTTTATCGTCCCTCGACCTTAAACCGTCGTTAATAAGGGGACTAATAAAGGTGAAAGTCTCTCACACTTCCCTCTCTCTGCTTTCTTCGTATAAATATCACCCGGGATCGATCCAACGACCCTCCACCTTCCCACGCGCGCTCGTTGCAATCATTGGCCCGCGCTGAGCGTTCTGTTTCAATGATTCTTTTTCTTCGAGTGTGCGCAGGTGGCCGTTCATATATCCGTTTCGCCGCCGCCGCTGTCCTTTTCTCCCGTGGACGCTAGACGGGTCTGCTCCATCTATCTCTCTATCCCCTTCACTATCGATACTTTCTCAGCGTCGTTGCACTTGAATGCGCCGTGACAGTCGTACCAAGCGAGGGCAGCACCTTCTCAAGAGAAGGGTTAAATCGAGTTCAAAGTCCCCGTATGTTTACACTCGAATAACATTAAAATACTCAAGCCCCAACATTCAGATTCTTATCAGTTTTGAAAATCTTCTTTTGCAGATGTTGGTACTAAGGTTCATGCTTAGAGAAATTTGAGAGATTTCACGGCCCCTCGGATAAAATTACAATGTCGGCTGTAATTTAGTGAGGCACTATTTGCAGCCAATGTAAAATATTAGAGCCAAGTGGTTAACTATAAATATCAGGAAAAATTGTTTGCCTTGTCGACCTGATCTATATGGTGGTGTCCTTGATATCAAAGTACGTTTTTAGTCATAAAAAGGAAATGCGCGTGGCTATTGTGCGTGCGTATGTTTTGCAGCGTTAATTTTTATGCGACATATTAGCCCATTGTTAAAATAGGCTCCGCGTAATCGGAATTCGCGTGGATGCACGCATTTAAAATGGCGTCCATCAATTAGTAGAGGGTAATTTCAACGGAATCGCAGTTGACACTGTTGAGACGCACGTACACATAGTCGACCTTGAAGTTTCGAAAGGTTTAAAAGAATGACCGCCGGCATCGAAGCCGCGTGCGTGCCCGCACGTATGTTGACGTCGGGCCGCGGCGTGACCAGCTGCGCGTGTCGCATGCAGGTGGTAGTGGAGGGTGGAATCAATCGGTTCGAGAGTGATGACGACTACATTAGCTTCGCTCTACCCCGAATTCGGTCTTTTGTTAGGAAGCGGAAGCGCGGCATTTGGGTGCTCCATGTAGGACGCTGGATATCGCGTAAAAAAGCAAACAGTAGAATAGAGAAACGCCCACTGACAGTTATCTGACTATAAAAGAACGCAAGAACTATACTAAAACAATGCTAACAGGAAGACATGAAGAAAGGCTTAATGTTCGTTTATACCCAAAAATTCAGTGCTTTTATGAATAAATATCGATGAAACCCTTATTTAGGGAGAAAACGGTAATAGTGATTTTAAAAATAAAATACCTTGTTCATAAAAATTTACGAGGGTCACCCCAAAAGTAATGATTCAGATTATTCTCGGAGAAATGTTTAATTAATAGAGAAAGCAACTACTCAGTGACTGTTAACAAGAATGTGTTAAAATACCTTTGATAGAAATTGAGCGAAAAAATAATTACAGGTATTTTCGCACATTTTCTTTTACTTTGTTGTTGCCTTAAGTCTTAATTAAACTTTTATCAAAAAAATACAATCATGACTTGTGGGGTGATCCTCCAATGTATGTAACAAAAATGTTCTGTATACAGACTAATATGTATTGATTTTCTATTTTTTTTTAATTATTCAACTTTTTAATATCCTGGTTTGCCTCAGCACAAATATGGTGTTGCTTTCCTGTGGTGTCTCTTTTCAACTGGCAGACAGAATGCCAAAAATTAAATGACAGTGAATGATTAGTTGGATAGATGTCCTTATATTTCATTGTTTAATTTTAAAGGATGGTGAGTTAATGGGCACAGACTGGATCTGGGAATGGAGCAGTCGACCTGAGTTGGTTCCTCCAAGGTCAGTAAAAATCCTAGTTTGGTTTTAATAAACTCTTTTTGGTCTTCCTTAATGGGTTGCCTAATATAGTAATGTGGGATACCTATATTTCATGTCTCTTCTTGTACTGTTAATGTAAGGAGGATTAATGAAGGGTGGGGTGTGATATTTTTCTACAATTATGAGCAATTAAAATGTCGGAGACAAAAGCATATTTCAAGGAGAGTAAAAGTTCTTTGAATATAGGAGTGAATAAATTTGAAGTTTAGATATAATAGAAATTCTGCTGTTTTACTCATTTGTTTAAAGGAAACTTAAAGAAACCAGCTAATTAAAGTAGATACATTTTTGTGTCATTTAGTGATATTGAAACATTAAAGCTAATATTTTTAATTTTCTACCATTACATTGTTCTTGACCTAAAAATAGACATGTTGATCCTTAGAAAGGTATTCCAGCAAGATTCCCCATCTAAAAATTCTCTTATATAATTGTTTAATGATTTATTCTTCAGGGATTGGAACTTCAAGCACCCTAAAAAGAGGACCTATAGCATCCGCCATACTAAGTTTGGGAAGACAAGTCTGTTCTCCAAGGAAGTGCTTTACACACTTTTCATAACCAATGTGATTTCCATTCTTCTGGGCACAGGCGTTGGGTAAGGGTGATCTTATTGATGATGGCTCTTAAGTATTTATTACCTAACATATTTTGGAATCAGCTCACAATATTAAAGCATAGATAATCTACTAACACACTATCCTAAAATTAGTCTTTTTAGAAAACTTTTTAAGTGTATCATTTACTGCATTCATTAATGGATATTAATATACCCTTGTTTTCAATAAATTAACAACACTTTGCCTACCAATAACTTCTTAAATGGGAATTCCTAGTAATGAAAAATATTTATTATTTAACTGTGATAAAAGACCCATGCAGTCACTATAGTAATTTTAATGTGATGCATTGGAAAATGATATGAAATATTTGAAATGATTTCGATGTGGACATGGAGGAGAACAGAGAGAATAAAATGAATGGATAAAAGCATAAAACCTCTGCTAGTCACATTACACAAACTTTCTTATATCTGAACACTTCTAATCTAGACAGAAATGTCACTAGACCCAGAATAATGCAGCCATCACAGTATATAGGGAAAGTTTTGTAACCATGGGAAATGATGCTTTGCACTGTAATGGCACCTATATGGTTTCACTGATGTTTTAGTATATTTGAGACCGGAGTTTTAATATTATGTGTAAAAGTTATTTTCAGTGACATCTGATTCTATATTATTATGTAACTGAATTTCAATCAAAGTCACGTGCATTGTTTTTGAGTAAATCATTATTTTGTGAAAATTGGGAGTTACGTAACCCAGATTGTTGGGGTGATATAGCTCATCTTAACGAGGTTTCAATTCCAGGTGATACCATGTATAAATTAAAGATATTGATGGAATAAGTGAAAGTATTTTGACTCTAGTGTTGTGCATAGACAACAAAGAGAGAGAGAATGGTAGAAACCACATTTTTAGTATCAGGGGCACCTAAAACCTGCAAATTTATCAAATACTCAATCTAGTACAATACTTTCTCCTCTGTTTTTCTATGAGGGATTATCTTCCAAATAGTCAAGCTTCATTCATTAGTAGACTAATTGTCATAGTTTTATTTGCCACTTGTAAATAAAGATTCTTCTTTCTGAAACATGCGTTCCTTTCCCCTTTGAATACTACTTCTGTAAAACCTGTTTAATCATATCCAAAAGAAAAATATAATGGTGTTGGTAATTTTTTCAAAAATAATATGCATTTGAAACAAAAAGGCGTCTATGCCTTATCTTCATTGCCTTGAAAAATAAAAAATTAATTATACTTGCAAGATTACAGCAGTGCAATGTGGGTGATAGCACCCACCAGTGAGCATTTTAGGGTTATTGGTGGGTGCTTTTATAATTAAGTTGACAAAATGGGCAGTGAACTTATTTCAGATAGCAAAATATAGTAAAAGTGGGCGGTGAATCAAAAAAATGTTGAAGGGATACAGGATAGTATTAAATAAATTATTCTAACAATAAAATCTTAAGAAAGCAATAGTAGTTAAGAAAGGTAAAATAAATAAATGAGTAAAATACAGTGTAATGCATTTTAAAAAATTGAGAGGTCTGCAATGTAGTAGGTAATTGCCAATAAACTATTTTAGGCATCTTTAACCTTTAATTACTCACATGGGGTCAATATGGCTCCATGAAATATTAACCAATTGATATGAAAGTAACCTTGCCCACTTATACAATTCTCAAACAACTTAATTACTGCTACAATTCCTTCATCACTTACATGCTGATTATTTTGTGATGTTGTTCATTGATTTGGAATAGGAAGATTTTGCTAATTACGTGGACCCTGCTGGACTTCCATAAGTTATATGAAAGTTGGGCTGATATGTATTTGTCATTAAATTATTCAGTATCTACTCACATTGCTGAGAAACTGGATGAGTACATGGGGTGCCGTAATTATTCATATCTATTGAAAAACTGAAATAAAAAATTTCACAATAAAGATTAAGGATATAAAATGTTATTTTATGAAGTATTTTTACTATGTTACATGTTTAATAAAACTAATGCTGTGCAAATGTTTTTAATTCCACAATGATTTAATAAATTATTATTTTTTCACTAAAACAAAAATTCTTTGTGAGGTCATCAGTGGGCAAAGAATTTTTGTCTTCTTCTTTAAGAATTAAATTTTGCTTAAGCTTTTCATGTCATCTCTAAATACGAGGGGTGTTTCCAGTCCTGGAAATTATTTTTTATTTTTATATGATTACCTATATGTCATCAATATTACACTAGTTTTTCAATATAATCTCCATTGAGATTCATACATTTTTGCCAACGTGAAATTAGTTTTTTATACCACTTTCAAAAAAATATTTTGGCATGTATTTTATCCATCTGTCTATAGCACTTTTCACTTCATTTAGGCTCTTAAAACGCACACCTCTTAGTAGTTTCTTCATTTCTGGAAATAAATGGAAGTCGCTAGGTGCTAAGTCAGGAGAATACGCTGGATGCGGCAATAATTTCCATCGTAAATCACCCAAAACTTCTTTTGTATGACGAGCCATATGAGGCCTCGCATTATTTTGCTGCAACAACGGTCGTGCATGCAGCTTTCCAGGCCGCTTTTTGATAAGTGCTCTACTCAATGGCCCAGAAAGCAAATCTGAATAATATTGTGCATTAATCGTAGAACCCTTTGGGAGATAATCTACGAGAATTATTCCTGCGCAATCCCAAAAAACCGTAATCATAACCTTTCCGAATGACAGCACAACACGAGCTTTGATAGAGGGTCCTTCTTCTGCTCGCCTCCATTCTCTGGATTGACTTTTTGTTTCGGGATTAAAGTAGGGTATCCAAGTTTCATCGGTGGTTATTAATCGTTGCTAAAATGTGTCACTGTGTGCTTGCATTAGGTCTTGCAATTGTCGACAAACATTCACCTTACGAAGTTTCTGTTCAGGTCCCAACAGTCGTGGCACCCAACGTGCTGAAACCTTGGTTATTCCCAAATGCTTATGCAGAATCTGATGAACTTGCCTGGTACCAATACCGATACTTTTACCAATTTTGCGAATTATCACACACCTGTCTTCCATAACAAGTTTTTCAACTGCAGCAATATTTTTCTTATAAACTGCAGTGTTTGGTCGTCCATTGCGCTGATCGTCTTCTAGGCTTGGTCGTTTTTAAATCGGCCAACCCAGCGATAAACTGTACTTTTTGATTCCGCAGACTCACCAAAAACTGCTTGCAAGCGCTGAACAATTTCTGATGATTTAACACCCTCCTTCCACAAAAACAAAATGATTGCTCTTTGCGATTGTACAGCATCTTCCATGGGTACAATTGTAGAGTTCTTAAAGTAGCTGTTTATTTACTGAGTGACAGAAGCCAACTTAATAGCTTTGTTGCTATGGAATGATAAACATGTATGCAATTGTTTATAACTTCTATGGTTCATTATGTGCTTTAAACTTAAGCAGCAGAACCCAATTCTCAAAACTTGGGAAACACCCCTCTTATTTCATTTGAAATTCATAGTGTTTTACTTTTAAAGACCCTAAATTATGAAGAGGAATTACAATGAACTTACTAGAGTACCATCATACTTCTCTTATTTTATAAGAAACAAATTCTACAGTTTGTTCAAGAAATTCTCACATTGACTGAAACATGGGCTAATGGTTGATTTATCATAGCATAATTACTCGACAAAGTAGGCAGCATTTATATCTTTGAATATAAAAGTCACTGTGATGGATCATAACATCGTACTAAAATATCATACTAGTTCATTATTTCAAGAACAAGCAATTTTAAAAATATACTTGCCTCGGGTATCTCCAATAGCCATAAGGTTAAAAAACCATATGCGCATTTTGGTAATTCACCGAAAATAGATTATTTTAGAATGTATTTTTGATGAATTACCACTGAAGATGGCTGCTTTGTAACTGAAATACACATATTGTTTTTTAACCTTGTGGCTATTGGAGATACCTGAGGCAAGTACATTTTTTAAATATTTCTTGTTTTTGAATGTTTTTCAGCCCTATGACAAGCTCAATAGTTCCCTGTTGAATTGTTCATTAATGAATACAGAACTTTAAGAGCACAGTTGATGGTCAGTTAATATTAAAAGAAAGCTGAAATTTTCTATCAGCTTTAGAAAGACAGTTTAAGGCCAAAAAGTTCTTGTGTAGTGTTGGATGTCACAATGCTATGAAAACACAAACTTGTCTCTCCTCTCTCAATACGTTAGAAGTGGCTATTGCAGTCAGTCATAAATGTATATTATGTACTTTATTGTGTGCTTTATAAAACTATTTTCTAAAGAATGAATGGGTAAAATCAGTTTAATGACAAAACTTAATGGACATGATATTCTTCTTCACAGAGTTTGGCTGAGTAGAAGAGGCTGTGGATATCTACCTCGCACTGGTTTAGAATGACGTGAAAAGATGTTAATGGACCAACCCCTGTCCGCATTTGGAGGACACTCTTGGATCGATCCTTCAGGATCCAGAAGCAAAGGGGGCAGTAGAACCAGATTTGGCAAAGTGATGTGATCCTCCATCTTGGATTGCCAAAATTACCACGTTCCATACTATTACTCTTCTTACCTTACTGAAAATTTCTGAAGGAAATTCAATTTATGGTAGATGCGAATGCCCAAAGATAATTTGGGTGAGAAAGATCATTTTTATTTTGGACTCCTGCATATTTCTTGTTGCTTAAGTCCCACTATGTCAATATTTAATATACGTCTTATATTAAAATTACTTAAAAAACTTAACTAAGCTATAACTCCATAAAAATGTACATTTTATATTGTAAGTAGATTCAAGTTTTTTCCTGACCATTTGTGCATATATGATAGAATTGATGTTTTATTTTAAAATTATAAAAAAATAAAATGATATACTTCATAATTATAATAAATAATTCTAAGACAATGGGGTTTAGCTTTAAAGTTTCATTTGGCAACTCTGACTTTCTATCAAATTTTCAGCATATCTAAAGAAATATTCATTTAAAAACACACAGTTTTTAGATGAGAATTTAGAAATGATTACATTCATACAATTTAACACGTGTACAACAAACTACAACAAAGATAATGTGAAGACAGCTGATTTTGTCTAATCTGGTTTTGTAATGTTTATATGACCAAATTCAGCAAAAGAAAAATACCATACTTTAATGTTACAACCAGATTATTGATAATTAGAATTAGCATTTTTGTTCTATTTAATGACCTGTTTGGTTCATCATAGTGGTTGACTTACATAAATGCATTTTTCCTTACCATTACATTTTTTGTCCTTAAAATATCCTGTTTACATTGGCTGTTTCATCTTAAGTTTCCAAAATGATATGTAAAAGTGAAATTTTGTTTAATGACTAATATTGTGTATGATTAATCATATTTATTTAAATTCCGTTTTGTTGAGAGAAGAGCGTTTGAAGGAGTGGGCAGTATCCAAATTCCATTTGGATTAGCTAAACTGTCCTTTGATAGTGAATTCTTTTAATGATTTTCTTTGTATTGTGTGAGTTCAGAAGTTGTGTTGATCTGCTTTAATAGGAATTGAAAGTAAGCTCTACAATATGTTTTACATGCTGAGCACAGTGAAAGATTTTTCCTACCAGCTTGATCTCTCTAATTTGTTGTTGGATTTTTCAATTTTTACTGTCTTTCATAATATGAAATTTTTACCTGAAAATGTTTTCCCCCCTTTAAAACTCCAAACTTGTATCAAAAGTGTTGATTTGGAAAACTTATTTGGTTATCAGAGCTTATATTAGCTCTTAATGGATATTTTCAAAATATTTAACTTTTTACATTAAAAATGAAATTTTTACCTGAAAATGTTCTCCCCCCCCCTTTAAAACTCCAAACTTGTATCAAAAGTGTTGATTTGGAAAGCTTATTTGGTTATCAGGGCTTATATTAGCTCTTAATGGATATTTTCAAAATATTTAACTTTTTACATTAAAAATAGGTACCTATACATTTTATAATGATAATTCACCAATTATATAAAATACAAAGACAGTAAAGTAAATATTCATGTCATAAGATTATGTATATACTTTCAATTTATTAAAACTGATGTGGAATTTTTACTAAGAGAAGTGCATTACCATGATCCTGTATTCATTCAATGTAACCTCTTCAGTGCATCAAATAATTTGCAACACAACTTTTCAAGCAGTAGGACATTATGAAAATATTAAATTTTGAAGCATGTCTGCTCCAAACCTTGCGACCACCATTGTGCCAAAGAAAATTCACTGCCCTACTCTCTCAACAAGATATAAGATACAGTAGAAAATAAAAAAGGAAGGATATTGTTTGTCAGCAAAAATTAAATTTTAATGAGTAAAGAGGTAAAATTTAAAAGACCAAATACGAATTAAAATTAAAAAATTGTATGTAAAAATATATCAAACAAATTTCATAAATAAAATTAACAATTAAAATTTTCAATTAACAAAACTGCAAAAACAATATCTTATGTTAATGGATCAAGTTGCTATTAATTATTTATAGTTACTATAAATGGTTAGTGTAGTATTAAGCTTTGTTTAAACAAATTGGTATGGATGTATTTTCTCCATGATGGGTCAAAATTCTCTTGACAAAATGTTTGGTGGTATGTAGGATACGAAAGGGACTGATGAACGTGTAATATAATGAGAAACTTAAATATCCAACACTTAAGAAAATGAAACATTGGGTTCCAATTGTGGCTTGAGTCTTGTGAATGATTTGGTAAATAATGAAAGCCATGAAATTCACTGTGAAACCAGTTGACAAGAGACTAAGAGAAGTAAAAAATATTGTTATACATTTCTTCGATATTAACAAATAAAATTAATCTGGCTTAGTTACGCTATAAATCTCAATCTATTTCTTATGAGAAACCTAGGTTTCAAAGTGCAGCACATCTGATTTTTCCTATTATTTTTAATAAAAAGCTGTAAGAACAAAGACGTAAAAACTCAATGCAAATTAAATAGTCACCAGAAGTTCAACATGATCCCTGTTTTTCCCCTATTATAATTATTTTCTTATTGAAAATGGATGATTTCATGGACAAACAAAATGCATTAACCACATTATAAGAGGCCAAAACCAAAAGATTACTGAGAATGGGGAGTTAGAAAGACTACTCATACAGAGATCCAAATGAAGGCACATTGTTCATAAGAATAAATGTATAGCTAGTACACTTGACATGAAAAATGATTTTTATAATAGAATGATTTATTAGGATATTTATAAGGGATAGTGATAATGAGGTAAAAATTACATTGAACCACTTGCATAAAACTGCATTGATGCTCTGGCAAAATATAACCTATTCTTGCGAAGCAAAACTAACATACAATACATCAAAATATGTGAAAAAATATTTTATAAGTGTTGAAAGCTGTTGCTATCCCTCTACAGTTGCTCCTGGAAAACACCTCAGATGCCAAAATTTCAGTTTTTCAACAAGATTAGGCATTATCAAAAGAATAAATGTATAATATTTATTATAAAAGAACATAGTAATATTATATAAAGTATGTTAATGAATAAAGTATGTTGATGTTAAGAACTGAGAGGAAAATTCAATTTTGATTAAATGAAATCGTGTAAGGGTAACATCTGGATCAAACGTAGTCGGGTCACCCTGTGTGGTCCCCAATGTAGCTCACATGTAAAACCAGCCAGTACAGAGTATTCCCATGTTTCCTCGAACACAAAAACAGAGACCATTATGTTTCTTCCTGTTCTGATCAGATTATTTAAAATTTTAAGCAAATGCATTATAGTATCAAGTACATAAACTAAAACCACAGTTTCTGAAAAAAAAATGAATTATTTGCTATGATAGTTCAGTATCTAACTGGTGAGTGAGAGACCCAAGTCTGATTTCTGGTAATGGCAGAATTTTTCTCCTGATTTAAAATTATTCCCTAAAACCATGATAGTAAAAACCCAACAGGACCTAGGAAATGGAGTCCCCAAGGGCCTGTATTTGGGCCGCTATTATTTATATTGTCAATGATATATGTCAACTTAGATCCAAAAGAATATAAATATTAGTTGCAGATGATATACCACAAAAATAGACCAACTTATAACAGACATGAAAAGTCACAAATAAAATAGAAAAGTGGTCAAACGATCTACTACATTTAAATCAGTCAAAGAAAACTTTTTCCTTTTCCATACCTACCTATCAAAAGTCTTTCCTTTCAATATCAGTAGACAACCACTGATTTGCAGTCATCCCCCACAAAATTTCTTGTACTATATTTCTCAGGTACATTAGATTGGTCCTCTCACGTACACAATACTCCCAGCAGAATCAGCATACCCATCTTTAATACTCTTAACTACAATTTACTATGCCTTCATATACAAAGCCATAAAATATGGTATGTTCTGGGATCTTCACCCTAGCCCCAAGACTTCATATCCCAAAAAAGAGCAATAAGCAGAGGCAGATTTAACGGCGGGCACACTGGGCGCGCGCCCTGGGCCCCGACTTCTGAAGGGCCCCCGCAAAACTCCAACTTTACACTTTTTTCTAATGACACCAAGTTTGGTTTCATATGTGCAATTTAAATTACGTACAAGTTTACAATCGGCGGTAAAACCTGATAGTATGTTTATATTCGCTTATTTTCATTATTTCATTTCTACGCTGCATACTATACACATACTACGCTGCATAGGCCCCGCACGGATGCGCTACCGCTCATCGGAGCAATAGAATCGTATTTGCTACTTTGTACTTACAAAGGTTCTCCTGCAGTGCAGACTTACGATATACGCGTATATCGTATATTGTTGAAATTATATTAAGATAAAATGAATTCCTGTTGTTACAACAGCGCCTGGATTTTCGTAGTTTATGAATAATTTTTGAATTTTAATTAATCTTTTTTTAAGGGGCCCAATATTTTCTTCTGCGTCCGGGGCCTCAATCGACCTTAATCCCCCGCTGGCAATAAGATTTATCTATAAAATAACTAGAAATACTCCAAGCAAAAAAGTATTAAAAGAAAACGTATTAATTCTGTCAGGTATGTTCATTTATGAATAAGTAAAATGATAAAAGAAAACATACGCCTCTTCCAACAGAATTGTGCCAATTACCTATTTTTAACTTGAGTAAAATTTGATGTTCGAGAACAACATCAACTCTCTCTCACAAAAAATCCATACATATCTTGCAGTAAAATGTACGATGCTCTCCCCACCCATATCAATGACCTCAAATCTAATGATGTATTTAAGAAACAAACAAAGAGGCATTTGATAAAAAATGCGTTCACAACCAGTGGAAGAATAAAATTGATCGAAAGATATATATGCATTTGAAAAAGTAAGGTAAATAACAAAATTCTTGAAAACACATGTCCTAAATTCGCCATAGCTGACCTAAAGCAAATTTTCTAGTTGAATAATTTACTTAGCCACGATGTTTTTTTAAATTCACGATTCGATAATAAAAGCATCGAAATAAAAACAGCTTTTCCCTATATAAACATGAAAATATGCATTCTACCAAATGTGCAATTCCGACTTTGTTCAAAAAGGATTGTTTGGCTCCAAATCAAGGTATTAGTAAAAACACTATGCAAATACTTCACTCACAATTCTAATTTCGACTTTTGAGATTGGCGCAAAATAAAAAATGACCTACAGAGGACTCTAACGTGTGTTTTTCTTTATATTGAATTACATTTATCACATTTTGATGACTACATTGAATACATTAATTGTAAAAAAGGTCCAAATATTTTTATTTAGCTATTATTAAGAACAATAAAAGAATAAAAGCTAATAAGCATTTAAAAATAAATTCAGCCAATGCGCATGAGCGTCGGGCAGCGCCGAAAACCGCGGCAAAGTAAGACGTCCATTGTTTTGGCAGCTGTTTGTTAGAAATGGCACCAGTAAATGAATCAAAAAAGGAGGAATGCAGCACAAATACATTTCCCAATGGTGAGGCGAAGGGAAGTTCTTTGCGGGAATGCGAAGGAATTAATTCTAAGTGAGTAAGAAATGTATTTCATGTCAGTCTTCTTAGTTCTTAATATCAACCCTTCTTTAAATTTCTGAATTTATGTTATTGTCTCGTTAGATTCTGGAGTTTAATTCTTAGTGACCTTTCATATTTTATTTGTAAGAATAAACATATTTTTTCTTAATAGGGTCGACATTAACCAGAAATCTCTCGTTAGATTTGAAGCCAATAAAGATACAGCTGGATTTAGTTGGTGTGAAGATCGAGAACCTGACGCGTAAGACATTCTTTAAGTTGGAATCGATTGAGTTAATTTGGACGTAACATTACGTTACTGGTACTTTTAACATTCCAGGGCGTTGCAGCAGTTAGTTAATAAAAACAACACCGCTGAAGACCTTAATACGAGATGCACCGCAGGAGTGAGTGAAAAATCAGCAGATGATGTATCTGAGGACATAAAAATAAAACAAGAAGTTTTAAGTTCAGATGATGAATATGATGATTTTAATCAGTACTCATCAGAAGTCGGTGTGAAATGTGAGATTAAAGAGGAACCGGAAGATGCTGATAGCCATTCTGAATCCGGTACAGAAAGAAACATTAAATCTGAAAATGACAACGAAGAAGCATTTCAGGGAGGTTCAAATGAGGATAGTCAAGAGGGTTCCTTGTCAGGTGTTGGAAGAATGGTGGAGCGTTGCCAAAAAGACTTAAGTGATTTTCGAGTTGTTAGTCCAATGAAGGGCCCTGATTCGAGAAAGAGGAGCAGAGAACCCAGACCAGTTGACACGGCTTTAAGAGGATTTAAGTGGTATGAAAATTTACCATGTGAATTCCTGTGCACAACAGCTAAGCTGCGTAATATGTTAAAATTTCGTAATTTATCCATTCAGGGACAGTCCTCGCAAGAAGAAACAAGCATTTTCAAAGTCAGCCGATTTGGAAACAGACCCAGTTGTCCTCGCGAGAAGGCAAAAACAGATCGACTACGGAAAGAACACTGTTGCCTATGACAGATATGTTTCCCTAATTCCAAAGTGAGTTCTTCATTTATACTAGTCGATGTTTTCCATTCAAGTGTCATCTTGCAGTTATTTACACCAAAGATTGTTTCACAATTCACTCATTTGGATACAAAATTATGACTGCAATGTTGAAAGTTTTTCTCACAATTTTCATCTTGGAAATATGCCTTGTTACTGCTGGACTATTTGATTTGACTTTCTGAAAATCTTAGCTAAAAATAACATGCCTTGAATTAATCTTCAGCTATTATTAGTTTGGGTAATTCATTTTCCTGTTCTATTTGCCCCATAATGAACTCTTCACATAACTTGGTTCACTCAAAAGTTTCTTTATTTTCGTCTATCGTTCAATTTTTTCAAGCTTATGCTCTATTGTCATAAACATTTGTTTTCCAAAGATTGGGCAGGATCTCAGACAATTCCATTTAATACCTAATTGTGAAATAATACTTTGTCTATAGAATGTTCATTGTTTCTATTCTGTCAAGTTATATGAAACTCTGTTGTATGATGTCACTCATATGATCTCTGAAATTTTACAGACATGATGAATCATATGAATTCCTGTAATTTTAGGGAAAAGAGGGCTCCCGGTCACCCCAGAACACCTCCAAAGAATGTCAAATACAGCCGTCGTGCATGGGATGGTATGGTAAGAGTATGGAGACAGCAACTCCATATCTTTGATCCTCCTGAGACAGAATGCACCAGCGAAAAAAGGTTAGTCACCTCTCTTTCATTGCAAAGAATGCTTATCTTCATAATCATCATCATTCTTTAATAACCAAGAAATCTAGGATGTTACGTAATAATATACAGTAAAAAATCGGATGTGGTGCTAGAATCATTGTCAATATTGAACTGAAGTACATATCTCCTTAACGTTTGGCTCTACAAAAAATTATTAAATACAATAGTTGTAGAGAATAAAATTATTTATAACTTAGGTTATTAAATACTATTAAATTAATGGAAAATTACAGGAGATATTTGACACAAACATAAAAATAACAAGAATGAACGTCTACTTCTGGTCGACCGGTTTTAGCTCAAGTCTGTCTAATCAGTTCTTGACTTTCTAATACAAATGCTAAATATGAAATTTTTGAGTTCGAGTGCCCACAAAATTCCGGTCACAGACATCATCGAGAAAATAGTCTAAACATGTTCAGGTTACCTTAAAACATATTTCCATTGAAATCTCAAATTCGATTTTTTTCTTGAAAACAATACTTTCTCTAGACTTCGTATATAGAGAAAGTAAAAACTTACTGTGGATGTTCAGTTTTATGTAGTTTGTAGATGATTATAAATCCAAATGGAAGAGGAATAATTGTAAATTTTATTCCAATCACAGAAGAGATGAATCTTAACAGTATGCATTACGTTTCTTGATATTTGTTTTGCACAAATAATAATAATAATAAATTTTCCTTGGGTTGAATGCAATATATATCCACACAGGAAGTAAAGACAAAGATGTGTAACTTTAGGTCTCTGCCTCTAAATTAACCAAAGAAGGGTAGGGTCAACTGAATTGCACATATGGGAAAGTGACGAAATGCATAGTCCTATACATTGAGTGTCAATGCCAGGCATTAAAGGGATTCGAAACTAATTCTGTATTCCATAGGTCAGTTTGCTTGAAGCTGTTCTGTTCAGTAGCAAAATCTAAGTGTTGCATTAGTGTGCATTTAATTTGTGATTCTTTAAAACTAGTGTTAATATTTTGTGCAACGTTATAATTTAAATTTGGTATAATAACTGAATCGATTTTGACATTATTTTCCTGAATGTAGTGTTTTAAACTCTCAAAATGAGTTTGTGCAAATCGCTTAAAAGGAAAGCTTAGTGTGTTTGTAACTGTGAGATTAATAGTGAGTGGGAAGACGAATTTCTTTTTACTTTGGGATTGGATGTGTGTGCCTGGGGTGTTGTAGCACAATTAAAAATCTAAAAAATATTATCTGAAGAGACATTGAGACTAAACATAACGATCGGATCGAAGGGCAAAGGATAAAATGTGGCACCAAATTACACAGTGAATATATATGCAATAAGATTTCATGTATTAAAAAACAGCAATTTCTTTTTAAGAAGTGCAGTGATTTATGCGTATCTATGCTTGAGGCATCGTACAAAATTGCTTTTCTGCTTGCTAAAAAAAAGAAACCATTTTCAGCTGGTGAAGAGTTAATAAAACCTAGTCTTGAAATTGTCGCTGCACAACTTGGTTTCGACAATTGAAAAAAGTAAGGGATATCTCACTATCAAGAGAGACCATAACACAGTGAGTGGAAGAAATCGCGAACGATGTTGTTAAGCATATTACAAACCTTGCTTTGGAGTGCAAACACTTTTCAATGGCAATGGACGAATCTTTGGAAATTTGCAACCCTGCACAGCTTTGAATTTTTATAAGTGCAGTAAGTGAAGATTTCCACGTAATTGACGAGCTTCTTAGTCTCGAATCACTCCACGGGACAACAAAAGGTAGCGATTTGTTTGAAAAATTAAAATCATCCTTAGAAATAAAGAACCTTGATTACAATAAGCTGGAAAGTTTTTGTACTGATGGTGCACCAGCAATGATAGGGAAAAAGAATGGGTGCACGGCTTTACTTGAAAATTTTTTGAATCGACCTTTGTTATCATATCACTGTATTATACACCAAGAAGCCTTGTGAGGAAAAAGTTGAAAAATGAATGACGTTATGGTTACTGTGGTTAAGTGTGTCAATAAAATTACTGCATCACCGCCAGTTCAAAGAATATTGCGAAATGTTGGAAGAAGAGTATGGCGATGTTATTCTGCAGTCTGAGGTGAATTGGCTCTCCAGAGGGAAAGTGTTGCATCGCTTTTGGCTTCTGAAAGATACCATTTTTGGAAGAAAAGGATGAGTTTTATGAGGAAAGAAGAAATTTGAAAGATAACGAGTGGCTAAGTGACCTAGCATTTTTAGCAGATATTACTGGTCATCTTAATACTGTAAATGTAAAAACTGCAAGGGAAAGATAAATTGTTATCACACGTTTTTTAATGATATAATGTCGTTTAAGATGAAACTTAATATGCTGGCATCGCATCTTAACTGTAAGACAGAAAAGACTGAATCACTTTGAACAACTAAAAATGCAGAGTGACGTATTCAAATTTAGCTGTGATAAATATATTGAAAAACTTGATGGACTTAGAGAGACCTTTGAATCTCGTTTCTGCGAATTCGGAGGAGAGGAAACAACATTGCACTTTTTACGAATCCATTCCTATTATCAGATGAAAGGATTAATGACATGGATTCTAAAATTCAAACAGAAATTATGTACTTAAAATTCAATTCTGCACTGAAAGGCAAATTTGATCAACTTCCTGCAGTACCAAATGGGAAAGAAATGATTGAATTTTGGCGAATCCTGCCTTGAGAAAGTTTTCCAAATTTGAGAAACTTTGCATGGAAATACATATGTTGGTTTGCAAGTACGGACATCTGCAAACAAGCATTTTATGCGATGAAAGTGATCAAAAACAAGCAGAAGTCACGATTAAAGAATGGTAACCTCCAGAATCTTCTTCTTCTTGCAACAACTACCTTGACAGCAGACATCAACAGCCTAGCTGCAAACAAACAGCACCAAAATTGAGTTCTAAAAAGATGAAAGTTTTTTAAAGCTAAACTTGACATTTTATCTAACCCGCCCCTTGCAGAAAATCCTAGGTGTGTGCTTCCTATCATTATTTGTTTATGCATAAGTTTTCAGCACAAATTTCATTACATTCGCAACTATTAAAATTTTATGTTCAAGTTAAAATTATTAAAGTGAATGGATTCCAGAGAAAAGTCGTAAAAATGTAGAAAGAGAAACAGGAGGCCGGAGAGTGTTTGTCCAAATCCAAGGCAGAAATTCTATCGAGTATAGACATAAATGGATTAGAATTACATATTAAAGAAGGCAAACAGTTAATCATAGTCTAACACAAATATTAATAAAATAAATACAATTTGATTTGTAAATATATTAATATTATATTTTAAAAACTTTTCGTGGCACTTCGCCAAATCACCCATGTCTGAGTGGTCTGCAGTTAATAAAGGTTGCGCTCCACTGCACTAACACAGTCACATCTGATTTAGCTCAAATGCATGCACAAAACTCAATTACTATTTGGCTGATGCTAATATTGCAAAAATAGCTGTTTCAACAGGAAGCCACAAACATTTCACAATCTAAAAGTAAAAGAAATAGACTTAAATGAGGGGAAAAAATCTTTGATTTTTATATTTAAATGAAAAAATCTGATGTGGCCACCACATGGCTTTCTCCATACCTGTAATATTTTTAAAAATTCCAAATAGGTTAAATGATAATAAATATTTGAAGGATCTGTGAGAAAAATGTAAAGACTTTACAAAGATCAGAAATAAACTCAAACCGTAGCCTTCTGATAATGAATATAGCCCGAAGCTCCAACAATTAAGAAAATAAAAAGGAGCATAAAGTATTTACAATAGTCGCCGATAGGTGGTGTGGCAGTGACAGCTAAATAATTTAGTTTTTAAAATATCTCTTCAACAATGCATGCATGCAATTATATGGGAAAATGTTTCAAACAAACATTGTAGAAAATTAAATTTCCTAGAACTTTTATTCCAGTATTTTTTTACATTTATCAAATATTAAAAAAAATGGATAAGTGACCAGAGTTAACACTCACTTCCATTTGACCGATGTTTACCAAAAACTAATCAGCGCTTCTTCCTTTAACAAAAATGTCAAATATAAAATTTCGTATTGATCTGATTAATAGTTTTTGAGTTAGAGCACCCACAAAATCCTGGTCACAGACATCATTGAGAAAATAGTCAAAATCTGTTCAGGGGACCTTAAAACATGTATTTCCATTTAAATCTTGAATTCGATTTTTTCATGAAAACAATACTTTATACTTCGTGTATGGAGAAAGTAAAAATTAATCTGGAAATTAAATAAAAGTTGAAAGGAATGTTGTTTCGTCTAAGTTTCGCTGTCATTCATTATAAAATCATTAAATAAATCGCATTTTCATCTCGAGCTTTTTTTTTTTCATTTTAGCATGAGTGTTAAAATGTAACTACTACAAAACCACTTATTAATATATTTTAAAAATCAGGTGACATTAAGAGTAAGCTTTTTGTTAAAATATCTTATTGAAATTTAAGCTGTTTGTGTTGTGATTCATTCTTAAAGTCGATACCTTTTCTTGCAGACTCTCTTCAGAGTCTGCAGGAGGTAGCTCTCCTGCACGGTCGTCGCCAGTTCCCTTAGAAGAGGAAAATGATGGTGATTTCCTTGCCCTTGATGATGACATCTTGGCAGATATGTGAAGAACTTCTTGCATCACTAATCTATATTTCCTATAAATTAATATATATGTATATATATCTGTCATTATTTGCTCGGTATACTTGTGATAAATGGCATTTCATTCATGTAGAAAGTGCACCACTCAATATCATGGGTACTGAGTCCCATAACAATTAAAATTGGTTATTTATTGACCAGTTATGTAGTGGTAACATATTTCATGGGAATGCCCCATTGTATGTTTTTTAATCTAGGGTAATAATGCAATTATCAAAGTTAATGTGTGTAATTTAAGCTGTTAGCAATGATTTTCAAAAGTTTTGTAAAACACTGCATATTATTGGTTATATTGAGTTTTAAACATTTTAGTAAAATATAACATTGTCGATTAGTATTTTTAAGCAGTGGGAAAATTTGAATCTACCTCCAAGATTGGATTTGGTCAAAAATATGAAATTTTATTTATGGCTCTTCTTCATAAATTAAGGTTAATAAGTTCAGTGTGTTCTCTGTTGTTAAAGTATTTTTACAATTGGCAGATAATAATATCAATAGTATTTAACAATTGTGCAATATTTTTCATTTCCTAAGTAGTCCAGTGAAACATTTTCATTTCTAAAATATTATTATCCTGCACAAAGTTTTATTGGAAAAAACATGCATGTCAGAATATATCTAAGTTTCAGTAAAATATTCTATTTCATTTATCTCATATAGACCAACTTACAGCTTACAAAAAGTTTTGCATACCTGCCTAATAATAGAACAGTTATCAAATAAATAATATTTCCCAAAAGTAGCATATCTAACAAAATGATGCCACTAAGGAATGATTCAAGCTTAAAAATTCAGAATTGATACTGGAATGGATGATTTAAAAACAAATTACATTCAGGGGTAGAAATGAGTTTTCAGAACTAGGTATACGCTTCAAAATCAATGGAATAGAAGTATGGAGGGTAGAAATAACCAGCATATTTAAAAATATTGCTGCTCAGAGGTTACTTTGAAAATCGGAGCAAAGGGAGGGGGCATTTTAAATAATAAAAGTAATATTTTTATTCTATGGAAGAACTAGGTTTATGGTATATACCCCATTTCCATCCCTGATTACATTGAAATTCAACAAGAGAGGCTGCTGTTCATGTTTAAAAAGGAAATACTACTAATAAAGCCATCTTTCTTATCTTTATGTTTTCATTAATCTCCTCTTTGGCATGGTGTGCCAAAGGTAGCATTTGCCATAGGCGCTGCTTGCCAAAGGTGTAACATGCCTGTTACCATGAGAAAAAATCTTTTTGGTCAAAAAATATTTAATACATGCTCAAATATCAAAAACGATATAAAGATATTTTTTAATTATAACTGAAACAAAATAATATCGCACCAAGTAATACTATTTTTTACATTCATCATACTCGTCTATTTGCAATCCTCTTCACTATCTCGGAGGAAGATTAAGAGGGTTGGATACTTGGCAGTAAACAGGCCCCTCATCAATTTAGCGGGTCAGTAATGTGCACATTGCCTACATATAAGCCCATATTGATAGGTGAGAATCTAGTAATTTGCTGTGAACATCAAGAAGCATCAGGGCTGCCTATACTGAAAATATATTTCATCCAAGTACATGAAGATATTATTTAGATTTCATAAATGATACATGTGATGTGTACAGTAAAAAGTTCCTGGACTATGTGTGTGCTACAAGTGTTTGACATCTCTTCTCTTGTACATTATTATCAAGTATATATTAACCTTTAGCTATACAGAGAGGCAAGTTCTGTTCTTTTTGTATTACAAGTTTCTTCGTTATAAACTGTGGAGAATTGAGTGCTCATGCAATTTCGAAGTCTGGCTGATGTTCTTAGGTTATTTATTATGGTGATAATAATATTAGTGCATCCTTCCTCAAAATATTCTCCCTCCGCCACAATGCACTTCTCCCAGTACTAATAGAGATACTGGATTGGTCTATCTGTTCTCCTGCTCCAGGATCCACAAATTTCACTCGTAGGGAATTCATTGTGGTAGTAGGTCTACTGGTTGCCTCTTCACTTATGTAATGCGGAAAGCCTCGGGCTGCTTACAAGAGATGCTGGAAGCAATCCAGAAACACTTCTTTTGGATTGGTAAGCAGCACCTCCTGTGTTTCTGCAATGACTGCTCTCTCACTACTAAAGCCAACTTCGAAAGCCGAAAATACTCCACAGCTTATAACAAAGAAAATAGTAATGCAATAAGAATGGTTTTTGCCTTTCTGTATAGCTTACAGATAGTCCTTGATAATAATGTACAAGTGATCCGTTGTCAAGCACTTGTAGTGCACTCGGACAGACAGTCCAGGAACTTTTTAACTAGACCACATATATTGACACTTGCTGGGAAATATTTGAATACTACATAGTATAATGTGTCAAAAATGACGACTCCATAATTTTTGTAAATTCTAGCTTTTTTAAAAACAACGAAAATTTGAAATTAAGTCAATAAAACATTTATGGTGTATAAAATTGACCCTACCTTCCTCTTGCCAAAAATTTTTAAGAAATCAAATTTTAGCCATAACATTAGCTTATATTCAAAATTTGGTGAAGATTCATTAAGAATTGGCTGAGTTATAGTGGTTCTAAAAGCATTAGCGAAAAACATAAACTGAGCAAATTATATTGTAGGATGTCTTAAATAAATTGAAGTAAGGCCACTGTACATGTCAGATATGGCCTGATGCCATAGGTTGGGAACTCCTGCTGTAGAACACTGTTATCTGACCAAGGCGAGGCATGGAGTGCCTTGCGAGGCCAGGGGTTGGGCCATGAAGTGGGTAGGGGGGCAGAGCCCTCCTAATTCCCAAATAAAAATTATTTAGAAAAGTAGAAAGACCATTAGGGCAATAATCTTTCCTTTAATAAACAAATGATGTAGTACATATTTACAAATGAATGCATCCAAATAATGTGATACATGTATGTACACACAATTATACAACCTTGTTTGAAGATGAGGGTGGTGCAAAATTCTGTTTATCACTGAAAGGCTGCTAATCCTGGGAACCACGAGTAGATTCTGAATATCTCAGGCCTATCTATCTCGTGTAAGGTGGTCCCCTGACTTTTTCATATATTTTTTTGTATATCTCGTGTATAAGTCGACTCCAGATTTTCAGGTGCAGTAGAACGGATTATTTTGTATTCAATACTTGTTGATCCATTAAGTTCCAATATCTCAGACTTATAGATCTACGTATACAGATCTGATGACCTGTTCCAAGAGCAGACCATGAACCCTTGCCTTCTTTCTCTGAACTGGACATTTTTGTACCATACTGGCTTGCCTAAGTCAACGTGTACAGGAAACCAATACAAAACTGACTAACCCAACCCAGGTGGTGGAGGACATGGCGGCTTGGATTTACCATATATACTCATGTATAAGTTGATTTCGTGTATAGGTTGACTTTTTCATAATTATTTTGGTTTTTACGTATATCTCGTGTATAAGTCGACTCCAGATTTTCAGATGCAGTAGAATGGATTTTTTTTGTAATCAATACATGTTGATCCATTAAGTTCCCTTTAGTCTGATACAACTATGTTGTGTCAAAGCAGCGAAGCAGTCCGATGTCTCCCCCAGCGCCACTGCATAACATCAAAAGTCATTACATTGTATATACCTTTGTAATAGATCAAATGACTCATATTTCATCCTGGCGCTATCTTTGTAAAGGAGAACAGGAAACAAAATTGACGTTGAATTTCGGAAGATAAGTGGCGCCACAATTGATGATAAATCGGCAGAAACGTGGAAATCCGTTTTTGGAAGGGGAATGGAGGAACCTACCCCTCGGAGAGTGCAAATATGCACGTGGAAGGAAAACCAAGACAACCCCTTACCAATACAACCCAGTAGGAAAGCGTAATATTTCTTAAGTTTCAAATTTCCATAATATGTAGGTGAGAGTATGTAGTACAATATCTCAGTGAGGGCAAAAGTGAACGTGGAAGGAAAGGATGCAAATGTAAAACAAAGTGACTCTATCGCTGCCAACGTTACAATAAAGAATATTACAGATCTCCCCTTACATTACAAACCTCAAAATCTTATATTTATGTTTGACTTCTGTTTTTCCGCCTTTCCTCCTGGTAGTTCCATTTCTTGTCACTTTTTTCGACGTCGCCAGCACTAGCATCGCCTTGTTTACCTTTGCCCCAGTTATGCACAAATTACCATAATTTTTATACTATAAATACTTTGGCGATACTAATTTAATCTGCAACGCTTAGAGGTAGGCATTGCCTTTTTGTGAATCACAGATGAGGTGTTTTTTATTTACATGTCACAGTTACCATATTGCACATCTGTTTTGCTGCCAGTTTTCTGTCTTGCTGCCATCATGTTCTCAAATGTTAGGTTTACCAAAACTGTTTAATTATATGCAAAGCATCAGAGATCAACTTAGGATCACCAAATTATATAGTAATTTATTCTTTCTATACATCGGTATTTAAATATTCGATAGTTATTGATACAGTTCAAGTACAACAAGACTAAATTCCATAAAATTTTAATAACCGCAGGGCAAATAAAGTCATGGGTTTAAACCTATTAAAAATATTTCTCGTGTATAAGTCAACCCCAGAGATTTTTGCTAAAACCTCACCTATACACAAGTATATATGGTAGTATATTCATTTGTATAGCCAGGCCCGCAATTCTTCAAGGGATCCGGCCGAGTATACCAGTATGTTGTATATGTACTTGTTGACAAAGTGGATCTCAGTGGTTTCCTAGTATTCCTCGAGTTAATATCCATTTATCATGGTCATTTATGTGGCATAAATATACACTATGTATGTATTAAATATTTTAGTGCAACCAACATAAATTGTATTGACTTATATTTTCAAGAGTAGATCACAGTGGTTTCCTAGTATTCCTCGAGTTAATATCCATTTATTGCGGTCATTTATGCTGTATAAATATGTACTATGTACGTATTCAATATTTTAGTACAACCAACATAAATTGTATGGACATATTTTCAAGATGTTTAATTTGGATTAACAATCAAGGTAAGTAATCGCTAGCTATTTATTTATACACTTATATTTACTTAAGCATTAATATTTTAATTGAGAATTACTCATAAGTTAAATACCGTATTTACTTGTGTACTCATTATATTTGTTTTATTTTTGTTATATTCATTAAATTGTTTTGGCTATTTAAGATTAACATGTTATTTTTTCAATAAATATAGTAAATTTTTTCAGAAATGATTTGTTGCTTTTTAACCCTCATATCTACATGCGGACACACATGCACACACACACTTTGCACTGGGGCCCGCGATAGCTCTCGACACCCCTGCATATAGCTGGAGCGTGGTTTTCTTAAAAAATACCATAGGAATGCCAAAAAAAAACTATTTAGGTGTAGTTTTTCATGGAATACGAATAATTCATCAAGAAATACATATCTTAATCAATTATTCTGAAATAAAATTGAGGCAGTCCTCTTTGACCTGAAATAATACATCCTGCTGAGAGAGTTGCCTTATATATGACCCTTCCCAAGCAAAGGGTTGAACCGCCCTCTTGCCAGATATATATCTATACTTGCCTCCACACAGAAGAGATAAAACATTTTTAGCATGTTTTCTTAAAAGAAAAAAATATTGTGATCACTATTCGTCTATCTGTGCACAACAAGTAACTTCTTTTTTAAGAGATATTTAGAAAATCCTTTTTGAATTTGAAAGCTCTTATCATACTATGAATTTTTAACTGATTGGATTTTCCAAGTAGTCCATAGATTTTCCAGTATAGTGCTTTTCAGATGAGATGGTGAGTGAGGAGGAGGCAAAAGAGAAAGTAGACGGGGGCAAGACAGTGAACCAATAGTAAAGGAGGGGGAACCTAAGCAATCGAAAGATCATTCTCCATCGAATCTCCCTAATGGTAACATCGTGTCCGAGTGTACTGTGTTGCCACATTTGCAATTTCCTTTTAAATGTCTGCTGAACATTACGTGTTCCGGTGTAGAGTTGGCAACGTCTAGCATGAGCTTTCTGTTAGGAAGCAGTACCCCATCTCTTAGCAGCAGAGACATACGAGTGGTCCCAAGTACAGCTGCAATCTGACCCCATCTCATCTGAAAAGTACTATAGGAGGCTTCAAATTCAGAAAATTGAAATGGTATTGTCATCAAACTACTGCAGTTAGTTGAAAAATTCTTTTTGAATTAGATAGCTCTTATCAAATCTATGAATTTTACAGTGATTTGATTTTTCAAGTAAATTGATTTTTCATTAGGTGGCTTAAAATTCAGAAAATTCAAAACTTTGAAACAGTATTGTAGACAAACTACTAAAGCCACAGGAGTGAGGTTTTCATGGATGGGAAGGCCTGGTAAGGATCTGAATTCCAACAGTGCATGTTGTCCCCTACCAAATAGGAAAACCTTTTACTTTAGGAAGGGTATCTTGTACTTACATTTGAATATCAGTGAGTAGTACCTTTAGGGAGTTTACAATATTTTTAATGAACAAACAAAACACTGAGGTTAAAAAAGCGAAACATCCGTACATACAGTAGCCTAGGGCGAGATGAACAAATAAATCATAGAAAGTTTTTTTTAATAACTACCATATTCAGGTTAACATACTATTTCATGTTTATCTTTAATTGTTAACAATACATGTTTCTCTTCCAATCACAAACATCTTTACTGAAATAATTTTTAAGCCACTACCTAAAGTTCTTATAATACACTCAAATTGCTGGTTAGGATGCTGGCTGCTATTCACCTGTTGCAAGGGGCAGCGGGCATGAATCCTCCGAAAGCAGGATTTTTTCCAAGGTTGCTCAACCCTGTTTGTGTGGTTTGAGGAGACCATGCAAAGTCAGTGCCCCATCCTTCGGAAGGGACGTTAAGCAATTGGTCCCCTTGGTGCCTTTCATAAAGAGTAGGCTAATGCCAGCACTGGGGTTCCCTTCAAGTTGGCAACATTTGTGGTTTAAATTGGAAAATTGAAGGTCTCTCTATTTCAACATACCTCCAGAGTGGCGAATCTTTTGACGAATGCTTTATTTGAAGATGATTACTTTTTTAATTTTCCTATTTGGATAAGAATATGAATGTATTTTGCTAGTAAAATATATCAGATAACTAAATGCACACATTTTTTTCCTTCTTGAAAATAGCTAGTAGCCAAATTTCTCACGATTGTGTTTTTAAGGATATAAAGGACTTAGGATGATTGCCGCAGTAACTGGGAGTCACCTATATTAAAAGAACATTTGAATTTATAGTTACTAGTGATACCCGCAAAAACTTTGTGAAGTCAGTCAGAAATCTGCATGTTTAAAAGTAATAATAGCTCATTTCTTATAAAATCAGACATTTTGAATTTCATGTTTGTTTTTATAATTTACATGTGCAATTTTAATTGCTTCTCCCTTACAAAATGGTCACATTCCAGTATTGAAATAAAGATTTTTTTCTTTTTGTCAATTGTTAAAAATGCCCACAGCCCACAAACAGTTTACTGAATAATAGCAATCTGCAATTATTAACGTTGCAATCTATTAAGTTTGACATTGCTACAACTATAATTTCGATGCTTCATAAAAAGTGCAAAACGAATAATGGAATTCACTATCTATTTGAAGGCTACACTACTCCAATCAGAGGTAACAATGTGGGTCACCTTGGCAACACCCAGAAAGAGTACGAAAAAGCCAAAATTTCGAAAAGAAACATATTTCTGAGAAATTCTTCTGTGTAACATCTAAACATTGCAAGAATAGATAGTTTATAGTTTTAGCCATCGAATAAAGCAAAAACTGAGAAATTTGGTACATATTTATGTATTTTAACAAATGAAGGACATAAACCTTGCACCTTGAAAAATCGAAATTCCTGTATATACGGGAAAATATAATTGCCTCCTGGAGTCGAACCTGGGACACTTCTGTAAATGAAAATAGTTTTCCTGTGGTCTCCTAATTGGCAGAAACAAAATGGTGTTTACAGCATTTCTCTATGAAACACTGTTCAGGAGTTAAAAGGGGAGACGGACGGATGTACAGACATGGAGTAATTATATATTAAAGATTTATTATGTATATTAGTTGATTATTTTAAATCTTAAAAAATAAATGTGTTAAATAAACTGTAAACATTGAAACAGGTGATTCAACCTGCGCTGGAGGATTAGCCACATTCAACTACTATTCCACATCAGTCATCTAAAAATTCAAGGTTTGCATGTTTATACTTAGTCAATTAGTTGACCCTAGTTTTTTCGAAGATTTTTTATCACTTTAAAGGTCAACTTATATGCTGCAATATATGGTAAATGTTTTCCAGATATTGACAAACTATTTATGGAAAAATTCAAAATGGCCCTTTGATAACCCATAAAACTCCTGTCCCTGAACTTTATATAGTTGCTTGGTTACAGTAACAGTTTAGTAACTTCGCTATTCAATTTGTATCTCTACAGTGAACTTTTTTCTCAAGAGAGATTTGTATTCAAAAGACAATTAGTCCAACAAAGGTTAAAAGTAACTGTAATTTCCACATTTATTCATGAATACTTCTTTTATAGCACGGACAGAAAACAAAGATTTTGGCTAAAAATATCACCTTTCAAAAACTTTAAATAATACAGTTTAAGTTTGTTGGATATAAATCATGGAGATGAATATCATACAGCAAAAGATAATTTGATTTAATAAGACACCCAATTATTTTACAATAGTATTCATATTCATCTCTTGTTGCTAATGAATTTCAGGCTGATGTATTCAAAATGATTCTCACAGAAACATTACTAAATTAATTTGTGCGGATGACATAAATATATCTGAGTTATATAACATCCTGGATTCAAGCTTTTTAGACAAAAAGCACAATCATTTACATTATTCTTCTGGAACATAATTATAAATTTAAATTATGTAACCTGATAAAATTTTTTTGCAACATTATCCTCATATTCATTTTTTAAATAAGTAGGATTAGGGGTTCTTCAGCAGTTTGCATTAATATGTTTTATGCGAGAGTTGAGTTTTTCAAACCATAAAAAATAATCAAAGTTCAAGAATTATTCTTTAAAATGAATAATTCAACTTATTGTCCATCAGTTCTGTTGTAACTAGAGGTATATTATTTATCACTCATTTAATTCATATCACATAATTGCCATCAAAAGGTGTAAATAAATTTCATTCAACTGTTTATAAATTATACATTTCTACAATAAGTTACATGTTTTATACATCCATTGAAATGTACAGAATAACTGTAATGTGCAGATTTGCACAGGTAACCAAGAAACTTATTGCTTTACAACTTTGAGGAAATATGCTTATCTTGGTCTGGTTTTGTAATGGGAGGCCTTTCTACAGCACTGCCCTCTTTTTCCACTGCCCTTTTGATGGTTTCATGTTCAAGCACTTTACCTATCTGATCCTCAATTTGTAAGGTCTCTTCCTTCTCCATCAACTGAATTACCTCGCTGATCTGCTTGGGTGTTAGATGTACATTCTCCTTTCCTATCAACTCAATCACCTGGCAAAATAACAGACAATGTTAAAATGTTAAGTTGGTTAGTTCGAATTATATATATATATATATATATATATATATATATATATATATATATATATATATATATATATATATATATATATATATATATACATTAACAATTAAAATATTTATCATCAACTATTGATTTCATGATCCTTGAAGATGGATTGATGAGTACTAAATATATGATAATATGCACCACAAAGATGAAGATTATAATACATCATTGGTCGAGTGAATCAAACATTGTGAAAGCATCAATTCATATAAGGTAAAATTTAGAGGACCTCAAGTGCTTTCTTAATTAGCTTAGATAGTCAAAAACAGCACTTTATTAGTAGATATATGTATTAACATCAGAGAGACGTTTGGGAATTTTCGGTCTAGAGAGGGGGGACTGAAGGGCTTTGGAATTCAACCCTACTTTCACTATGTAACTCAAGGTACAAATTAATGTGGATTCACATTAGCCAGCACTTTTTCAGAAAGCATCCTCCATGACATAAAAGGGTCAGGAGCATCTGTTTTAAATCAATGATTAAAAGGAGAAATGTTTTTAAAATAAATATATCAGATTTTAAAATAATGAAGTCATATGTATGTATCATTTGTTGAAATCAACGAAATTATAATGTAGTCAATCAAAGCCATTTTAAAAAACATTAAAGTGATGCTATTACAATATAGATTATCAATTCCCATTTAAAAGCATTGTACTCATTGCCAATGTAGTTGATATTTTTTATCGTTGAAAATGTTTCTTTTTTTCAGATTAAAAACAAATTTTTTGTCAATTTGTTACAGATTTGAATTTAAATTTAAAAAAATAATAAACTCATTCTTTCAGCTATAGAAATGTTTTTGTCCTGAAATTTTATCTCAATTTTATCTAATTAAAAATGCAGTTTTATAAAGGTCTGATTTCCATACAAGGGTAGAAATGAAACAATGGGGTTAACAAAAACCCCTAAAAATTAATTTTTTTGGGATTTCGGATTTTTTCCATCAGTTTTATCCAATACTCTTTCAACATGCCAAATTTCAGGTCTGTAGTCCTTCTATAAGTACCTTAACATTAATATCATATGTGAGAAGCAGCTATTTATTGTAGATAATGCAGCTTTAACCTCATTTTCAAATTTCAGGATAATTTATTTTTCATATACCACCTTCAATTTTGTATGAAGAGACCAAAAAATATGTGACAATATCAGCGCAACTCAACTGTGAAGAGACTGAATCCTACACCTTCTCCCAATATAGATACAGCTTTTTTAAATAAAAAGTGTCAATCTTGTAATTGCAAAATAGCCATAAACACTGTATATGCACAATGTTTTGCTTTATCATTACAATTAATGGCACGATAAAGAAGCAGAAGAGTTTATATCTCTTTTGTCCATAATTTATCAAATGATACTTTATGCATTATCATTATCTTTTAAAATATAAATATATAAATTAAAATCTTCCATTACAGATATTTTTTGGTGAACCCCTTCGGGATTCACTAACCACCCCATGGGGAACACTGGTCTATGGGTATTTATATGAACCCATCTAGTCGAACCTGCCAGTGTACTTAAAAAGTATTCAAAGAGGTTGGAGTCATTCTTGTTCGTTAAAGTCAACAATACATTCAGCACGAGAAAAAATGTCTAAATTCAGTTAAAAATTGCTTACCTTAAGAACATCATCTACTCTAATAGCACCATCCTGGTCCACGTCAATTTCTCCAAGAACCTGCGCAATTCTTTCCAACTTAGAGCTGTCAGGCACCTTTTGAATTCGTTGGATAGACTTAATAAGCTCTTCTATGCTCACAAGTTCTTTTCTGTTAACAAAATAAGTATGTAGTTAAAATACAAGCATATCATGAAAATAACAATATCAAATACTATATAACACACTGATTTTACTATTCAGCCAAGTACCGCATGGCTCAAATATAAGACGCTAATATTTAACCCCTTAACCACAGGGGTTTTTCCTACTCATTGAGTAGTTGTTTTTTGGGAAAATGGAAATAAAAGAGCAGACAACAAATAATAAAAAATCATAATAATTATATATAAGCTGCCAGAGAAGATTGATGTCTAAGTGGTTAAAGCAACCAGCTGAAAGCACATGTGATACTACGGTGTTTAAAAGCAGCTCAGGCAATGCACGGAAACAAAGTTTGATATGGTTAAGAGGTTAATCTCCATGTTTGTAGCTATCTCTACTACAGTTCAAATCATCTAAATTAGGGACACTTAACCCAAGGCCCATTGCTGTTTCATAATTTTCAAATTTATTTTTACACTTTTCTAGTAATTATATACATAATACCCTAATTCTCTTGGTCTGTCCATCTATCAGAACGCTGCTTTGATTCATATTGAGTGAAATCAGAAGCTTGATCGTGATCTTTTCAATGTGTTTAACACTCAACTGTCACGATCTTTTAACATGTTTTGACAAATTTCCCAGCTAGATAGACGATTGAAAATGGGTTGGAATGCTTGATTCAGGTATTACAAGGCAATGATGAAAAAACTCCAAAAAATAGACCCAGAAGATTTCCATTTCCCATAAGGTAACATGTAAAAATCAATTTTTCAACTTACAGGCTTTTACTCTTTTGCAAATTAGAAAGATAATTGTCTTTATTATGGCTAGACTGAGACTAGGAACTCTATTTTTCCAGAGAAGGAGAGTGAGGGATAATGGGAAGGAGGAGAATGGGAAGGAAGAGAATGGGAGAGAGGAGGAGAGAAAATTCAGTTCATTATTCAAGCGTTTCCTTTTTTAAGGAATAAAACCACCTATTTTATTTGGCTTGTCTGTTTGTATGCATACATCAAGGAAAGGTGGAATGATTTCAATCCATTTGTTATTTAGGATTTATATTAATGAAGAAGATAAGACTCAGAAACTAGATCAAATAATCCAATCAAGACTGCCACTTCACTGGAAACAAATGACATTTTTGTTTCATAAAATATTCACCTTAGAATGTAATGTACTTGCAGCAATTGTAAAGTGGAACAAAATAAACATTTCCTTTCTAATAAATTTTAATATAGCTAATTTAGTTTTAAAAAATCAAAATTTTTAATTGCACATCTATGCAATAGGGACATCTATTTTTGTGTTATTTGAGAATTTTATCGAAATAGATAACAAAGATGGCATATCTGGGTCATATCACTCAATCTAAACTGCAAATTTTTTCTTTTATTAAAATGAAGAGTGAAAATGGTACACACAAGTCATAGAACTTAACTAGGACTATCATATTATAGGAAATGAAAGTTAAAATTTAAGTTCATAATCCTATGATATATCTAAATTGAATGCAAATGTTAACAAGTTTAAGAAACAGTGAGATTGTGCGAAATTTTAATCATTTAACTCAAACTTGGTAGCCACCTCACTGGAAAGTATAAACTCGTGAACTTCCTGAGAGCAATGCACCTAAGTTATGCAAGACTCAATAAGTGCATTACTCCAACAACTAGTCAACTTGACAAAAGAGGAATGCCAAAAAAAGAGTTAGTGCTGCAGTGCTAATTCATGAGCTATCAGTTGAATGATATCCTGCGACACTGGTTTTCTGTCTGTTCTTTGAGTATGTACAAATTTTACAGTTTCTTCTTCTAACTCATAAAGCTGTCCTCGTTTGGGTCCACAATATGTTTTTCTTGGTGACTTAGCATGTTCAAATTTCCACCTGCTAAGAAATTTCCAGAGGTTTAAAGCAGTGATAGTCAACCTTTTTAGTCGGCATACCCCTTAAAATATTTTTGATGAAATTCGTGTCCTCTGGTATATTTTAAAGTTAACTAACTGTTATTATTGGCTAGTCTACAAATATATGTATTTTCTAATGATATGATTTACATATATTTTATCCATGAGATAATTAATAGATGTTGCTTCGCTATTTTTTACATTAGATATCCTTAATATTGTATCTCTTTGAAAGATCTCGCATATACCCAGGGATAGGCATACTTTAGGTTGAATACAGCTGATATAAAAAACATGTTTATGTTAGCTGTTCTCATTTTGGTTATATTTTTTAAAGTAAAGCAACTTTTCTTTTTCAATGAGCACTAATTAAAATTATGAAACAAAATGCTCTGAATGAAAAATCAGGTAGCATTTGTGTTCCAAGAATTTTTGCTGAACACATTTGAAATTTCCTGTTTCCCAGATAAGTGTGCTAAAATAACATAAATATCATTTCTGTTGCGATGCATGGATGACCAAAACCTCCTCTCAGTATGAACACCTCACTGGCAGGGTTATGTGAAGAGTGTGGAGGGCCCCTACCTCCATCTCCCTCTGCTTTGCAGAGATTTTCCAGGTATCTCGGTGAGCCAACATTTACTGCATTTACGTAACATTTTTTTCTCTAGTGGGGCTTGTCGACGATTAACTGGTAACATTTTACCAGCCAGTGATGTATGACAAACATGTTTTGACTCGAAATGTTTAATTTTGCCTTACCCTCTCGTTTTCTGTAACCACACGGAATGAAAAATAGGATGCGTAATAATCGTATTCACTATTTTCTGATAATCGGGTGTTCCCAGATTAATTTTACACTAACAACATTCATTTTCTGTCAGCGAGAATACTTCTGAAATCCGCAATTATTTAAAGCAGTGGTTCCCAACCTTTTTCAGTCAACGTACCCCCTTGGCTTTGAGTCAAGCTTCACGTACTCCCTTCTCAATTTTTTACCATGTATGTGCATAAAAGAAAATACACAGATTAAAGACTTTTCATAAAGAAAACTTTATTAGGTACACGAATAAAATAAATTTAAAAACATTATTATAAATATTATTTATCAAAACATAAGCAAAAAAACTTATTAGTGAGATCCTTGATCTTGTTTACTGTCAACCAACAGTATTATTCTTGGTAAAGTTTTCGAAAGAGATATACGCATATCAAGTTCAGCCTCCAGTTTGTTCCTGAATTGGTTTTGATTGAAAAAAGGACTGAATATCCTGATTTGCAACAATAAGTGGTAACAAACCTAATTAAAACCCTGTAAGCTCTTTTAATAAGAATTGGATATGCTTCTCTCAGTGTACACCAGAATTTATGTAATTTCATTGATTCAAAATCAATATGGAGTTTATGATTATTGCGCAGTTCAATTAACTCGTCTTTTGTTCTGTTGGCGTCGCTTATTTTTTCTAAGTCAATATGAAAAGGATTTCTTATCCAAATGTCACTAATTTGGTCAGTCGGGATGATTCCTTCAAATGTGTCTATCAGATTTTTTAATTAGGTATATAATTTATAATAGTGATTGTCTCATGAGTTCTTTTCAGTACTATATATTGCAGTTATGTGTCTACGTTAGCTGTTACTCCCAGGTCTTTAATGTACTATTATTACCAACAGACCAACAGAATAAGACATTTATACATAATAATAATAATAATGTACTTACAAAATAAACAAAATAGAAAGTACAAGGAATTGTTTGTAATACTTTTAACTGTCTTCATAAATTGCTACAAATTTTAAATTCACGACTGAGCCTTGATGACTATCTCGACTCGCCAAATCAAAACAGCGCTTGTTCGACAATTGAAAAAAGTGATATTTGTATGGTAGTCACATATTACTAATAAAAGCAGTTTATGAATTTAAGCTTGTATAATTTGACAATCGTATTGTAGTAAAAATTAAGTGCATCTTAAAGGTAACTGGCGTTAAACAGCATTAAGCTTTTAGATTGAAAATTTGTTTTATCTGCCGACAAAAATGCGAACTAAAATACCCTGACTTACCTCTTTCGGGTTTTTAAATGTCAAGCTAATAATAGCGTTGTGAATTTCATTGTTTAAAACTATAAATACGTTTGAAAATGTCAAAAACATCCAAATAACAGAAAAGCAAACAATATATTATATTGAATTTAATAAGCTTTGGTGAGGAAAAGAGGTAGGTAACAGAAGCATAGCGATTTTCAAAGACCGTGTAAGATCTTTTGAATAGGATAAAAATTTAATTTACCAAATATCTCACGCAGGGACGGCCCGAACAATGGGCGAGCCGGGTGACTGCCTTGGGCGCCAAAGTTTTCGAGGCACTATCCTGATTATTTATCTATGCATTACTTGCAAGTGAATAAATATTGGATACCAATTTATATCGAGGAACAGGTAAGAATCTTTATGGCATTCCTTTTAATTCTTCATTATCAATAATTTTTACAGCGTGATGAGTAAATTAACATGCACTTTGTAAATATCTCAACAAACATTAAGGTAGGGGGGTGGTGGAGTGCTATTTTGCCCGGGGCACGAAAATTCCTCGGGTCGCCCCTGATCTCACGTACCCCTTGATTGGGTTTCACGTACCCCAGGTTGGGAACCACTGATTTAAAGCTAAACAGAATAACTGTATTCCCGAGAATTTGATACGCACTATAAATTTTGGTCTATATTTCGCGAGAAATTATAATATGTAATGATACATTTTATAGTGAATTAATAACGTGAGATATTTTATGCCCTCGTTCACAAATACTCTGCCCCGCTATCAGACAGTGCATAAACGAATCGAATGCATATTAAGATAAAAATCATTATCTCATCTTGCACTTTTATTAGTAATGAGACATTAATATTGACTATTATTGTTTTCATAGAATGCACTATTATGATAATGAACATATTAATCATTACGTATTGTTACGTGTATATTCAATGGTTTGGCAGTGCTTTGCTTGATATGAGCCTCATAATTAATCCCTCAGCGCCAGTTTGTGCATGGTACAGACCTCGGTTTCTTACCGTATCGCCGGCCTCTGTGCGTGGTATGCACCCACGCCACGCTGCTTTTAATTTGCTATACAGAGATAAGTTTTTAATTTTTTTCGATTGGCTTTCAAAATATTATATAGAAAAGTTTTTACCTTAAGAAGACATTGAATACAATATTTTTCGAATCGTTTTGGTTACGCAAAACTAAATTACGTCTGCTCCGCTGGTTGACACGAGTAAAAATGATTTGCTTTATCTTCACCTTTAATTTCTTTCATTTACTCAAAAATTTTTAATGCCTCTAAATCACTTTCAGAAATTAGCTCATTCTTTATGGATGGAAATCATTTTTTAAAAAGTCGACAATTTTCATCAGAAAATCCTGTCTTCAGAAAGAATACGATCAAAGATACAGAACAAAAGGTGAGTGCTCTCAATCAATAGGAATTAGTAGTGCTCAAGGTCGATAAGGCACCATGAGAAGAAGGGGAATAGGGGACAGCTAGAGATGATTCATTCTCGCTTTCATAAATTTTACCGTTATTCGTAAACAGTTCTCGAGTGCCACAACGTCTGTGTTTGGCAGAGATCAAGTGGGAAGAGATTCTCAGCTACTGCGTTGTAAGGAGAACGAAGCAGCAAGCTGAATATTTACAGAGAACTTGACTGTGTTATTTGAATGGAGTTGAAGTCCATGGAAACTATTCTAGCACTAAAAGCAGTGATTAAGAGTTAAACATTTGGGTGGTATAAACCATTATTATGTCATCATGCGATAACGCATAAACTTATTGAAATAGAATTATGTAAAAAATGAGCTATATACCATGTACTATGGCATAGATATTCCAAAATTTTCACGTAAATCCGATTATTAGGTTAAGCGTTATAAATGTTTATAATGAACTACAACAAAATTGGCCATTTCAATTAAATATCTGCCGGATTTACGGTAGAGTGGTAATTAAATCTAGCCCGTTTAGGAGGGGTTAAGCCTGACGTACCTGCGCATGGCTGGGCTGCCCCTGCGTGTATGCAACCCCTGCAATCTCCATACACTGAACATGCCTTTTTTCAGTCCCGCCAATTTCGTTATATTGAGGTTTTACTGTACCAAGACATGCATAAAACACTGGCAATCTTAGTGTGTGTTAAACTCTCTCAACTCCTTGGAAAACTTACACATTTACAAAAACCGTCAAACAATCATGAATACAGACACGGAATTCAACAAAACCTTGTACAAACTGACAGATAATCATAACATCAATGCCTAAAAAGTTTTTCGCATTTCTTTTGTTTTTCATTCCCCTCATTACCTGAATCCTCATTGTCCTCACAGTTGACTTTCAGTCACTGTCATGTGAAGTACTCCCTTGAAGATGCCCACTTAGTGGGCGAAATGCATCGGGTTGTTATAAACTTTTATGGCTTAAGGAGTTTTCCCACCTATGTAATGTATTCTAGACCGTGCATGCATGCCAAGCACACTTCAGCATAAAATCTGCAAAATTTGGTTTGCTGCCAAAAAATGGTGGAAGTTTTGGGGGGTCGGCCTCTATTTGGGCAGATACAGTAGTCAATTTTGAGATACTGCTACACAGATGCAACATGGCACTTTGTTCTGTGATATCGATTTCATTCATTCTCCATATTTTTTCTTACGATATCACATCCATACACCTCATTCTAATTCGCCCAGTTAAGACAATTGTTATTCACTTGAGTAACAACAGCTGGGAAGAACTTTACACATAAACAATGGTGATATATTCAGATAAGCATTTTAAATACAATAATAAGCCAACAATTGCAATTTGCAATGGCAAGAGCTTAAAAAGTAATCAGCAAGCATGATCCATTTTCTCATTCAGCTATTCCCAACTAGGGATGGTGATTCGGAGGAAGTGAGGAGATAGGTATACCTCACATAGCATTACAGTGATGCTATTTTTGCACTGAGAGGATCCAGAAACAGTCAATGTTTATGATTTTGTTTTTGTCGAAATTTTGTTGCACGGAGGTGGATTAAATTTCAGGGACCAGGATCAGCCTTCACTCTATGGGAGTTTCGTAGTTACAGAAGTTTGTTATAGAGAGGCTTCTTGTATGCATTTTACATGTTCCAGATGCAGAGATCATAGTTCATTATACGGAGGTTTTACTGTATTTACTTGGCCAATGTGAAATAAACTCAAAGAGCTTAAATTGCAAAAAATTAATATGAGTTAAAAAATCATCTCTACAGTATATAATACAGTGTGTCCTCAATTAATGTCATTAATTCAATCCTGAAAATCTCAACATAGAACAAAACAACATTAAATGAACCAAATATTTTCCATAAGCACCCATTTATACAATATAATCAGTTCCAAAACCTCGAGTTCAAAAGCTCTAAAAATGCAAAAAGATGTCATATACTGTATTTTATGGAACTATACGCTGCCTCATATAATATGAGTGGTAACAGAACATAAATCAATCAAAAAAATCATGCATTATCATAGAAATTACATAAATTAAACAAATTGTACAACATAACTTCATTTTAAAGTGCCCAATATTGGAAAAAGGCTACATTTTACAATAGTACTTTTAGTGAAAAGAAAAAGGAACTACGTAATACCAATCCGGCGAAATGTAGTTGTAATGCAAGTTCATGATTTGACATTACTAGAAAAGAAATGCAACTAACAAATTATTTCTTGCACCAGTTACTGTATAATTAATGAAATATCTACCATAATATGTATTAGTAAACATTTATTTTGCTCTTTTTATTGAACTGTGAGTATCATTAGGCCCAAAGAAGGATAACCACAGCTGACACAAAGGAAAATAAAATCAGGAGACGTTAAACTCAAGTTATCCCAGTAGTACAGAATAATTTCAAGTTTATAAATAAGGCATTCAGTAGATATTCCTTTCTGTTCAACTCACAAAGCTTACAAGGTTTCTAAGGGGATTAAGAGGATTTTAATGACTGCTGGGAGGAACTTTGAGGAAGATATTACTACCACTTCTTTTGGGACCCATTGCTACTAAATATCACCATGCAAATAATGCCAATTTAATAAAAATACATCAATCCAAAACACTCTCTCTGCTCAAATAAGTGATATGCCAAAACTGGAGAAGCATTGTGCAACAAATACGCATGAGAATCATCTAATCAGTATTTTATTCATGTGTCATTTCAGTGCCGAGTCAGGATGATGCTAACTTGAATCATTGATGTTAATTCAAATATGGGTAGTAATTTTTGAACGAGGTTAACACAAATCAGCATTAATCGAAGCAATGTTAAACTGAGGACACACTGTATAAGTGAAAATGGTTGAGAAGGTTGGGCTACAATTAAAAGATGATATACTTACACCTTTTCATCAGACTCCTGCTTATCAAGATCCAGCTTGATCATCTCTTCTTCTTTCTGCAGCTGAGATACAAGATTATCCATCTTCATAATCATACTATTGACTTTCTTTGAGAGTCTCTTGGCTGCCAGGGATTCTTTAACATGAGCTTTAACATCCACAGCTTTAACAACCTTTGCCAAAGCCTCTACATCCTGAAATTTAAAGATCCGACATTGTTTAATCAAAGATTCAACATTGTCTATGTGCCATGTAAGTGTTGAACTAAGAAATAATGAATGACACTTCCTTTAAATTTGTCAAGGCATTTTTTTCACATAGGAACATAACATAGAGAACAAGGAAATGGTTTTAATTACTTTGGCATTAATTAAGATGGTAAATAGTTAATAAAGAACCAATTTCTGCACAACATAATTTCAAAATAGCAACAAACTTTTGAAAATGATTATAAGAACCTATACGATTTATGAGAAGACAATCATAGGTGAAAGAATGAATGTGTCAAGGGAACCGTTTCATCCCATTTGTCATCTGTAAACAAGCACATGACTCGTTCCTTCCATACACAGTTTTAGTCGGACAAAAGAATGCAAAGATCTTTTAAAAGTGCCAACCAAGAAAATGAGTGCAGGGCTGTCCCTAGGTGGTAAGCAGGTAAGGCGCCTCCTTAGGGCGGCATCTCTCTGGGGGTGGCAAATGAGTTGGTCTTGTAGACTTACTTAACATAAGGCGCTTTACGAAATCAAATTGCATTTGTCCTATAACTCATAAATTTTTTTACCAAATAGAGGAATTTCAATAGACAAGTCCCTAACATTATGGAAGTGCTGTGTATCCTTCAAGCAGTACATTTCTTTCAAATCCTCCAAGTTAAGAATCAAAACCTTCAAGCGGTAAGATATACTGGCTACTTATGGTCATTTCTTGTCTTCACAGGGAAGAATAGTACGTTTCATTTGCCACTTATCACAGCTGATGCAAACAAGACCACGTCAATAGTTTTGAATCTGGTGGAGCCTCTACTGAACCAGGGATGGTCTGTCTGGATGGACAATTATAACTCTCCTTCACTTGCAAAACTACTAAAAGGCTCATATCATACAGATTGTGTTGGAAACTTGAGATTAAACAGGAAAAATTTCCCTCAGTACATGAAAGAAAAGAAGCTAATAAAACAGAAGTAACTGGACAGCATTCCGGCCCTATTTCAGTTATGAAATGGAGAGAAAAAAATCATCACAATGATTTCAACATTTCACAGTGACGAGACAAGGACTATAGTGAAAGGTGGTAAAGAAAAACAGAAGCTCATTTGTGTGTTAGACTATAACATCTACATGATACGGGGGGCCTATAACTATATAGACAAGGGATTCCCAATGCGGTGCTCGCAGGTGCCATGGTGCTCACAAAGGTTCACTGTGGTGCCTGCCAAGGTTTGTTTAGGTGTCCTCCTTAAAACTTTTTAGTGATGCCCGCCAAGGTTTGTTCAGGTGTCCTCCCTAAATTTTTTTAGCTCTTTTGTCTTATAGTGTTGAGTGTCCACAAAATCTAGAAAGTACTAATCTAAAAGGACTTCATGACTTTGTCTTATAAAATTTACATAGTCATACATGGCATGATATGATTTCACTCGCGGTTTTGTTTACAAATTCTTCGACCTCTCGGATGCTTTTTGGTCATGCTATGCTGTGAACACAAGTGGGTGCAGTCCTCTTTCTTTCTTTCTTTCCAGTATTTTGTGCTGGCTACCAATTCTTTGGGATATTCGATTTGGTTAGTATCTGCAGTCTCTATCACACTGTGAACTTTCTTGGAGAGTTTGGTAAATAGATATTGCAATGCAAAATGCAAATTATAGTACAACCTGACCCAAAGAGAGTCTCTGCAAGAAACATCACGACATATCTACCCAAAACCCAAATTATTATCTTTAATTTTCCCCTTCCCTGTATACATTTCCTAATGAAAAACACATCCTAATGTTCCATCAGCTCTTCCTCACCACTTGAACCCCCTTTTGATGGGTTTCATTAGAGAGAGCCCAGTAAATTCCACCATCACTTCTACTACCTGATACTCCGAAGTTATACTTCTTACATTTACAGTTAAAACTACCTAAAATCAGTCTAACCTTATAGTTTATCAACATTTGGGCTATCTTTTGAAGGCTGCCATGAATTGTCATACACATGAAAGTTCTGCAAAATTGACAAAAATCTATTCCATGACAACTACTGATACATTTAATACATTCAGAGCCCTATTTGTGGACCAATAGTCTTTGATACTAGGAAGATCATGAAATACCACTGTAAAAATAAACCATAACCAAGCTTTGAACACATTTACTGTCAGATCTTTCCAAATATTTTCATTTCTGCATTCGGTTGATAGTTTTTGCATGGCACACAAATTAGTGTTTGACACAGTAGTTCAACATATCCATTTCAAATGGTAAACCTTGGGAAATAAAAATATGGTTTTTTGATTTTTGTTTGCTGACAGAATCATCAATGCAACAAAATATGCGATTTTCTAAAAATTTTATCTCCAAGAAGAGAAATCATAATTATGTACATGTTTTTGCAATTGTTTTGGGGCAAATGTTGACCTCTATCTGAATCAATTTTTTAATTGATACCTTACAGATCATATGAGAGATATGGACAGACAAATACAGTATTTAATTATTGCTTGATGGATGCAATTTAATCAGATATGAGCATAAGTAAAGTGAAAGTTCTAATTGAGGGAAGCAGTTCAAATGGACAGACAAGACGTACCCATAAGGTATTCCTCTACTATCACATCACTAGTCAAGAACAACTTCAGTAATGTTATGGCTACTAACTGTTAATGTGCGAGTTGTTTATAATTGGAAATAAAAAATAAAGAGGTATTACTTTCTGACCACCCCTTGTAGTAAAACTGAAATATGACTCCTCCAAGTGTAGTATAATATTATTAAATAAAGTGGCATTATTCAAGGGCATGAAAACTAGGAATTTTAAATCCATTTGCACAGAAGATGTATTTTCATTTCTCACACAGAAACAATGACTGAGGATTTGCAAAAATTTTGTTACACTAACCTCTTTATAATCTTGCATCTCCTCCTTTAATTCTTTCAATTCCTCTTGCTCAATAAGAAGACGCTTTTTCTCCTTACCAAGACTTGCAAGACCGTCTTCAATGTCTTCTAAATCTTTACCTGACACTACCTGCATAAAGAAAACAAATTATTGGTCATATATTTACTTAGAAATACCATAAACATTGACAGAAATAATACAATATTATCAGCATGTGTCTTCTAATTTAAGATCAAATCAAATACTAGTTTAATTATAAATATATTATTGTTCGCAAATATTTTTTATCTTGACTAAAATATTATAATAGGAATAAAAACTCAGATTTCATGCAATTTCCTAAACATTATTTCAACAAATTTAGTCAATTAAAAATTTTACTATCTGCACAGTACAAGAATTCTGAATTTTCCAGTTTTCATTGATTTGAAAGAAGCTTCAAATGAAAAAATTAATTTTGATATTACTTTAAATGAATGTGTTGACTAAACATTCCTTTGGTAAATTTAAAAAAATGTTAATTTCAAAAACTATATCTGGAAATCTTCGAGTTAGTTCTAAATTCAATTATGACTAATTAAAATAAATGTCCCATAAAAATACAAAAAAGTACTTCTGAAGATGTTTTGGCAACAGTAACTGGAATAACGGAAGGTTCCTCTGCTACAGCAGTGACTTTTTCTTTATCTGCCAGCTCTGCTTCTGGAACCAATTCCTTGAAAATAAAAAAGAAAAAACAACAATGAGCAAAAAATACTAAAAGGGTAACAGCAATTGGTTTTTAAAAATTGACATCTCTTATTTAACCTTAATTTTATGTATAGTAAAAACATTCTAGCGTGGCAGTGCGCAGTAGGCACATTTACGGTAGGACGAGTCCATCCTCGAGGTGGGACCGCCTATAGGGGAGGTGGTGTTTAGCTGTGGGTATTTGATGCGCAAACTTGGACTCTCGCAAACCAAAATTGTGTTACTGCGCATAGGCTCTGACATCGGCTCCCCCTTAAAGTTTCTCCTTCCCATTCATTCCCTTCCCCTCTCATGCGTCTCTGCCTGCCACCTTAGAGAGCCCAAACTATACTAATGATGCATATACATCACTTAGGTAAAGTCCAATAGCTGCCTTAAACTATTTGCTGGTATTTTTCCCATTAGCAATTAATGCGAATGACCAGTTGGAGTTTAAACAAATATGCACTCATTCAAACAATCATATTTAGGAGTTTATTGAAGATATCCTGTTCACATAAATACACTTAATGCATTCAAGGTTGCTTGTACATTTATAATAAACTAGAGTAATGTGATATCTTACGGGAAACAGAAATTACATCCTCGAGCAGAACTCGGGTCTTTATTGACTTTTAATGCATGATTGAAGTATTGCTGTTAAATTTCAATCTTTTATCCAGTCAGGATGTTTGTTAAAAACATGTTAAAAATGCATTATGCCAAGTGACAGAATAAGCGTTTTATATTGAGAGAAGATATTATGCCTTTAGTATTAAATACAAAACATAAAAAGATAATAACAATGAGTAGTTGAGAGCATGAGACCTTCGCAGAGACAGTATGGTCAGTCAAGGCTGTCTCGCAGATGGTTAGGTCAGCGGAAGGCTTAAGGATAAATTCAATCCAAAAATAATAAGCTTCTTGTAGACTATACAATGCATTTATTTTTGAAAATATTTTGCTTACCTACTTGTAGCTAATGTTCTTGTTATCAACTCTAGTTCTATTTTCTGCTATAAATGATATAGAAAATTAATTTAAACTAGCATGAAAGATCATGATAGCAGTTATGAAACCTAGGTGGCTGGCAGGCAGCCTAGCAGGATGGATTTTTAATCAATGATATATTTAACAAAAAATCATATATGTACTTTAGCTCTACTCCCAGAAAATTAATCTCTATTTAAGCTACATCATTTACAATATTTACATTCAATATATGATGCACAATAATGTGGGTCTTATTTTTTAATATTACCAGAATTATATCCTTGAATGAATATTTTATTTAAGCCAAAAGCTCATTTTTGTTTCCAGTCAAGTGTGGACCCTGATTGGGTGAACAGGCCTAAATATTAAATTCCACAATAATCCACCCAATGGTATAGCCACTGTTATGTGCATACAGGTAAGAAAATAAAAAAACAATAGTTCTTTAAAAATGACATGTGCCTATAAAATTTACCTTTTTTTAAGAACTTTTATATTAACTTATCATGACATATGTATATATAATTACATACTAGAGGTTCTACCCCTGGGCCCTTATGGGGCCTAATCCAATCTGACAGCTCGCTTTGCTCACCTATTATCTACAAGCTAATTTACCATGAACTTAATAAATATTTGAAATACATAAAATAATGTCACAAAATTAAACAGAAATAACTCATAAACCACTGACTGTATTTTCATTGTCTTCTGCAAATGATTTACAAACGGGAGTTTTGTTACACAATTTCCACATGTGAACCTTTTGTTGCTCGGACAGTGTCCAATCGATAATTGATTTCTACCCATGTGCATTCAAGCATATCTGGTGTGATTGTGGAAATGAGATCTGCGATTCTGTTACGCAAATGCTGAAGATCCTTAATGGGCATTCTGTAAAGTGTCTTTCACATAGCCCCACATAAAAAAGTCCGGTGGGGTCAAATCCGGGGACTGCGGTGGCCAAGCGAATGGCCCATCCCGACCAACGCAATGTCCAGGAAAATGTCTATCAAGAAGCTGTCTAACAGGAAGAGACCAATGTGGGGGTGCCCCGTCTTGTTGGACCACGATATTTGGTTGCAGTTCCTGAAGCTGAGGTAGCACAAATTCTTGTAACATATCCACATACACAATCGAGGTTACTGGTTTTTCCACAAAAAAGAAAGTTCCAATTATGCAATCATGCATGAAGCCGCACCAGACGTTAACTTTTGGAGTGTCTCTTTCATGTTCCCTCACTTCACGAGGCAGCTCAGAGACCCATATCCGGACGTTGTGACGATTAACGAACCCTGATAAATGAAATGTCGCTTCATCTGAAAACAGAACTCTTTGCAAAAAAGTGTTATCTTTGTCTATTCTGTTCAACATATCGACAGTAAAATTCATTCTTTTTGGTTTGTCACTGTCTCGCAATGCCTGCACAATTTGCACCTTGTATGCATGCAGTTTAAGATGCCTGCGAAGCACTTTGTGGATGGTTGAGTGTGGAATCTGCAGTTTCCATGATGCATGACGAGTTGATTTCCTGGGGCTGCGCTGGAAAGCTTCCCGTATCGCCTCAACGTGCGATTCAGGTACAGAGGGTCTTCCTGGGTGCAACACCTTCCCTATACTGCCTGTTTCCATAAATCGATGATGCCACTGTTTAATATCATGTCTGGAAGGTGCATCTCATCTACCGTACACCCTTCTGAAGTTTCATTGCACGTGCATTGTGGATTTCATCTCTATAAACCACTCGACACAATGAGCCTTTTCCTGCATGGTCACCATTTTCAAACAAGTGAACATCGGTACGCATGCATGACATTCAATGCCATCTGTTGCCAACATGCAAAAACTCCTAACTTTTGTGAATCATTTGCAGAAGAGGGAATGAAAATACAGTCAGTCGTTTACGAGTTATTGCTGTTTAATTTTGTGACATTTTATGTACACCCTGTATATATATTCATTAAAACATACCCTCATAATAACTTAAGTTCTTAAAACACAGAATTGGTACTATGTAGTTTGTTTTTAATATAAAAAATCCAGATAACGTGGATTAAGGTTCTCATTAACATGGTTTGGTTAGATCTGTGATTCCAGATTGCTGAGCAAGAAATAGAAATTTTAGCGGGCACGAGTGCTTTCTTTATAACCATAGATAATTGACAACACCACTCTATTTGTAGGTACATATGCATAGAGAGAGGTTTGAGAATTTCAAGTCTAGAGGAGGGTTAATGAAGGTGTATGGAACTAAACTCTCCTTTCACTAGGTATGTAAAGCTAGGTTTACATAATGTAGATTCATATTACCCGGCAATTTTTCAGAATGCATCTTCTGCAATATAGGAAGGCCAGGTATGTAATTTTACAAAAATAATTCAAATGAGTAATGTGTTTTTTATAAATATGAGAATAAGCAATAAAAAATTGAAAAAAATCTTATCTCAGGTATCATATGTTTACTCATTGGTTGAAATCAATGGGAATATAATGTAGTCTATTCATTCCCTTTTAAAAAGCATTAAATTGATGCTATTACAATCTATATAAATAATAAGCCAGGTTATCGTGTACCACAAAAGTGGGGATGAGTGTATCATATTTATCGATTGCATTTTAAAACTACTAAGACTCATAGTAGGAACTCTAGACTTGAAACAAAGAATGCTTAACAGAACAAAATTTCGTTTTCCTGCCACTGAATCTGTCCACAAATTAATTTTTAATATGAGAATTTGACATATTTTTATTGCATCCCATTGGTCCACATATTCAAGAAACTGTGTCACTGCTTTTAAGTCTAAAAAATATCTTGGGTACAATAAATATAACGATGGTAACAAAAATGAACAAATATTCAATTATTCATTGATATAGTTTTAATGAAGTCAGATATAGGGATTAAAATTGCAGAATTTTTTGTATTTGAAGACATTTATGAAAGCTAAGTTTTTAGTCTTTGAAAAAGCAGAAAAATTACATTTATATAAATTTATTTTAATGAAATAACGTCTTATATACACTAAAAGTACAAAATAAATCAAATTTCGAATAATTGAATGGCCAAGAAAGTAAATATAGTTTAGGGCATATAAAATTGTATGCAGTATAATGTTTAACAATTAAATCTTCATTAATATTCCTTTGACACAACTTTTATTTCTCCAAAACTATTTTTACTGCCTGAAACATGCAATTAGATTAATTTTATATTAATTGCTTAATTTTTAGTGCATCTAAAAGTTGGTTTCATTAATTTTTTATTCAAATTTTATTTAAACCTAATACTTAACTCATGCACACCAGTCATTTTTGAGAGGCAGTTACACTAGTATGGATTATAAATTCCCATTAAAAATCATTGGACTTGTTGCCATGGTAGTTGATATTTCTTATTGTTAAAGGATAGAGAGCTGAAACTTGGACTGTAGATTTCCGTACCGCTGCCATTTGTTTTTCTTTGGATTTGAGTTTTGAAAAAGATACAGGATCAGACAGGAGCTCATTAAATTTTTTTTAAATATCTCCGAAGGTATAAAAGATGGAATGCTGAAATTTTGAGGGTATGTTTTCACATTGATGAAGCTTCCAAAATGAGGCTCTAGTGACAATATATGGCAGTATAAACATAAAAAATAAAATAAGCGAAGTTTATGTATACTAGTGGTACCCGCAAAACTTTTGGGAAGTCAGTCAGAAATCTGCATGTTTAAAAGTAATAATAGCCCATTTCTCCTTATAAAATTAGACAACTGACATTTTGAATATCATGTTTGTTTTTATAATTTATATGTGCAATTTTAATTGCTTATCCCTTACGAAAAAGGTCACATTCCAGTATTGAAATAAAGAAAGATTTTTTTCGTATGGTCAATTGTTAAAAATGCCCACAGCCCACATGCAGTTTACTGGATAATAATAATCTGCAATTATTAAAGTTGCAATCAAAGCGAAGTGAATAACACAATTCTTTCATCTATTTGAAGGCTTAATAGATGCTAATTCAATCAGAGGCAACAATGCGGGTCGCATTGGCAAAACCCAGAAAGAGTACAAAAAAGCCATAAAATTTCGAAAAGAAACGCGTTTCAGAGAAATTCTTCCGTTTAACATCTAAACATTGGAAGAATAAGACAGTTTATAGTTTTAGCCATCAAGTAAAGCAAAAACTGAAAAATTCGGTCCATATTAATGTATTTTAATTAATGAAGGACATAAACCTTGGACCTTGAAAAATCGAAATTCCTGTGTAAACATATGGGAAAATATAATCGTCTCCCAGAGTAAAATCTGGGACCCTTCCATAAATGAAAACCATTTTCCTGGGGTCTCCTAGTTGGCAGAAACAAAATGGCGTTTACAGCATTTCTCTATGACAAACTGTTCAAGAGATAAAAGGGGAGAAGGCCGGATGGACAGACATTGAATAATTATATATAAAAGATACTGTATTTTTCGGTGTACAAGACGCTCCCTTATATAAGATGCACACCTAAAATCGCGTCATTTTTCAGGCTTTAAAAATATTTTTCCATAAAGCATGTTTGTGTACCGTTTAGACATGTATTAAAAAGTCGACAGCAAGAAAATGGAATTTCGTTCCTTTAGGCAGTCATTGCTTCAAGTCTCGAATCCTACAATGATGTTAAAATAATTTTAATATGCAAATGATTAACATGCTACACTCATCCCTTTATTGATCAAATGGAGAAAATAAATGCTCCTGTAATCAAACCCATGACTTCAGCATAAACGGTAAGCAGCTTAAAATATTAAGGTAGTGCTGCCATGTAATTCCTGAAAGTTTGATCAAAAAATCTGATGTGGCCACCATATGACTTGCTACATATCTGTAATATTTCTAAAAATTCCAAATACCGTATTTAATCGATTATAAGCCGACACTGATTCTAAGCCGACCCCCACTTTTCACAAGTCCACGCAAGGAAAAAAAATATTTTTGGTCAATTAGGACTATTTATCTCGATAATCCAACAAGTATGAATGTGGCGGATTTTCAGTTCGTAATTAAATAAAGATTAAAAACTGAAATTGCAACAACATTAACACATTTTTTTACTAAAATATATCTTCACACGACGACTCTTTTTCACTCTCCTCATCCCACAAAACGTCATCTTCTGTGCCATCGAACGAGTTTGTAATGGAACACTTTTTGAATGAACGTACAATCAGATCACCCGGAATGCCATTCCATGCAGCGGCAACCCAGGATGTAATCTCAGACAGGCTCGCTCTTTTAACACGTCACTTCTCTTTATCTCTCCTCCAGCGTCTAACATTTGATTCATCAATCCCAAAGCGCCGTTGTGCTGCAAGATTAGATGTCTCTTCTGCATAGGCAATAACGTTCCTCTTAAAGTTCGCAGAGTAATGCGTTCGTCCCATCATGGGGTAATTAAAAACCGAAAAACTCGCTAAGAAATAAGAAGTTTACACTTGCCGCGAGGATGTTCACAACGAAACGAAATATTTCACTCGGGAATCACAGGACACACTCACAAGACACTTAACAGTGTTGCCAACACCGGAGTTTGTATACATGATGTATGTTTGTGAATTTGAAACAGTATTGAAAGAATACTTAATAGCTTTATCAATGTAATGAGTGGAGAGTGGTAATGACTATAAAATACGAGGAAGGTAGTTTAAGAATACTATTTATTTGATGAATGATGCGTCCGTTATTTAATTGAAAAAACGGGAGAAATCGTCGCATGTTTAACATTATAAACTTGGAAGTACTTATTTTGTTACATTTAACGATAAAATTATTTATTTAAAAAAAAACCTGAAACATCAATTTGGTGAAAATTAAGTCGAAAAATCCGCTATCCCCTATCTTACATTTTTCTAATCCCCAGACGGTATCTAGATAAAAAGCTAGATTTAGCGGAAAATACGTCAAGTTGGTGACACTACAATGAAATATTTTAGTTAGTGGAGGGGGAGTGTGAAAGCCTACGAATACGTGCACTGCCACCACAATTATTACAACTTTGACGCGCCTCTTATTATTTACGTAATTTATTTCGTCTTAGTTATTCGGTCATTTTTATTCTTCTTTATAGTAGATAGTTTACGTATTCTTTAAAACGCTTATATCTTGCATTATAATGTAACTGAAGAAATAAATTCAATTACTATTTTATTTGACACCGATTCTAAGACGAGTGGCAATTTCTGAGATGGTGAAAAGGTAAAAAAAGTCGGCTTACAATCGATTAAATACGGTAGGTTACATAATAATAAATATTTTAAGAAATCGCAAGAAAATTTTAGACTTTACAAAGAACAGAAATAAACTCAAACCATAGCCTTCTGATATTGGATATAGCCACAAAGCTCCAACAATTAAGAAAAGAAAAGGAGCGTTACTAAGATGTAACTAAGCGTCAATTGTTAACAATAATTGTCAGTAGGTGGCATGATGGAGGCAGCTAAAAATATAAGATCTCTTAAACAATGCATTATATGGAAAAATGTTTCAAACAAAGGTTATATAAAATTAAATTTCCTACAACTTTTATTCCAATACATTTTTACATTTATCAAATATTAAAGCAAAATTTCAAAACAATGGATAAGTGACAAGAGTAAACACCCACTTCCGGTAGACTGACTTTTACCAAAAACTAATCAGTTCTTGTGACTTTTATAAAAATGTTAAATATAAAATTTTTCGGACCTGATTAATAGTTTTTGAGTAAGAGCACCCACAAAAAAGCTATCAAATACACACACACACAGACATCATCGAGAAAATGGTCAAAAACGTGTTCAGGGAACCTCAAAACGTGTATTTCCGTTGAAATCTCGAAGTTGATTTTTTTCATGAAAACAATACTTTCCCCTATACTACGTATATGGAGAAAGTAAAAAGAATGGAAAGTGTTTGAGTTATAAGAATTTTTGTTATTCTCACAGTTGATCCACAGCATGACTGGATTTATTGGCTTAATATTTATATAGATTGCATAAAAGACTTAAAACAACAAAAGTTTACTTAATTATAGATTTAAAAGCAGCATTGCCTATCCCATGCGGGCATCCATTTCTTTCTCAATGTGATTCAACTGACGTACGTCATGGCATCTTTTGCTGTACTTTTCTTACGCCATATTTTTTATATTTTAAAATTTAAGAATGCAATGCAAGCCCTCAGTGATTTCCATGAAAGTGGGATTGAAAAACTACTCTAAAAATGCAAATACAGTGGAACTTCCATAACTCGAACATATGTAACTGGAGTTATCCATAACTTGAAGTGAATTAATTTTACGGGGCAAAATAGAAATGAGAAAAACGTATTTCCATAAGTTGAATTTTCTATAACTCGAATATTTTTTTGTTTCCCTTGAAGTTCAACTTATGGAAGTTCCACTGTATTTTGAATTTTGGACTTTTCTTATTGATTGCATTCAATAATCTTCCATCATGCAAAATTTCAGGTCTGTAGCCCTTCAAAAAAATACCTAAGGTCTTATATCCTCCTATATCATATATCCTATGCAAAAAGCAGCCATTTATGATAGTTATATAAATCTATTCAACTTAAAATTGTCAAATTACTGGAAAATCTACTTTAACCATTCTTTCAGATTTAATGAGACCAATGTTAAAGAGGCTTTCGGATAATCTCCATGTAATATAATGGCCCAAGCACGATTCCAGGACCACTTCATTCCAGATTTTAATAAAATGGGAATGGATACAATGTATTTTTAGCCTACTTTCCAGAATGGAAATAGGTTTATAGTTTTAGTCATTGTGTCTGTCTGTCTATCCCCCTATTAACTTTTGAACCAATAGACCGATTTTCATGAAACTTGGTGAAAATCTCTTGCTACATGGGCCGAGCTCCTGTGGATAATTTTTGTTGTGAAGATTGAAGTTCTGGGTTCGATTCCAGGAATTATCCTTCCCATTTGATTTACATGGGAAATCTGAAATCCACCATGCAGGGTAATTTTCTCATGCACATTAAAATATTTTAGAATTGTAATATAGGAGCGAGTTTTGTACTATTCTCTGAGGAAATGAATGAAGATCCTAATTTTTATCGTAGAATTTTGCTTATCGATTGTATTTCTTAGAATTTTGCATAAATGCAGGAAATTTTGCAGTTTTTATCACTCATTACGAGAGCGTTGCCATAGCAACAACTATTGTTAGACTCAGATTCGGTATATTCTAATACATACACATGTTATTTTTGCAGCACAAATACACGTGATCAATTTAATATTGTTTGAATGTATTTGTAGTATTTTATAATGCTCAATTATGAAATTTGGGAACACAAGGAGCTACATATCTGCGATGACTTTAAAGCTATTAAAGCCAATAAATGATTAAATGGAAAGTAGGCATCATAAGTTCTGTTTGGAACATCTTGTTTTGATTTGCATTTTAAAATTACTTTTAAAAAATCATACAACCTTGAGACTTGAACCAAAGAATCCATAAAATAATGAAAATCCATTTTCTTACCATTGATTTTTCAATAAGTGTTGATTTTACCCACGGATTTGTTCTGAACACAAAAATTTTGTTTACTTATATGAAAAATTTTCATCTTCGAGGGAAATTCCATTGTTGCTGATTTAATGAAATTAAGGACAGTGTATTACATCATATGAAAATGCATGCATAAATTTTTCTATTTAAAAGCTATTTACAAAAATTAATTTTTATATTGTCACTAGTAGCATCAATAAAGGCAAAACCAATTGGGAATAGTAAGTAGGCACAGCTGGAGCAAATGAATATTAACGAAAAAGTCTTACTTCTATCTTCTTTGTGACTTCCTCTTTCCTCTTCAACTCTTCTTTTTCTTCCATTCTCTCTTCTTTTATCCTCCTCTGCTCCTCTTTGATGAGCTCTAATTTCACCAAGTTGTTTATCTTACCTTCTCGTTCACCAATCGCTGCTGTTGCTTTAGTCACCTGAAAATTAAAGTTTTTAGCTATGGTGTAACCTTGCAAACATAAATTGGTTAATACAAAATGCTTATTTAAAAGAAGTTATTACTTTAGACCTCTGAGAAAATATGGGTATGTATTGCATTTTATAATTAACTCATACTTAAAAATCATGAAATTTTAAATCCCTTGAAGTTTATACTAATGAGATAATGTTGTAGTTTCATTTTAGCCTATAATTTTTAAGGAAAGAGCAAATGGAAAATTCAAAACTGGCAAACTCACAAATTATGGGAAAATATTATAACCTGAGGAGTATTAATAAATTATATTATAGAAAACATGGAATTCCACAGATCAGCTTAACTGCAAAAAGTATACATGAGAATAAAGAATCCATTGTAAAATTTAACAAAAAATTAACTATGCACACATATTTAAAAAACATTCACTCACCACTGTGTCAGGCAGAACTGAAATGGTGACCTTCAGTTGGTCACCTGGGGTAATTGTGTCAGGGAGAAGTAGGGCACGAGAAAGTAACAGAAGGGAAGGTGGGACCTTCTCATTGAGGCTCAGGTCCAGCCATTGCTCCAATTGAGAACGAAGTCGCTCCTCTGACACTCCATATGCTCGCATACCCCTGCTACGGCAGGCCTGCTGCAGCTCAGAGGCTGTGAGGGACTCAATGCCTTCCTTCATGATTAACTAGGTGCACAAGAGAAATAAATATCAAAATAGCAATATAAAAATGTATGCAAGCTATATCAATAATACAATTACTTTTAAAAATTGAAAATATTCTTTTAATACCATAAAAGTTGTATATTATAATTTAGAGCAAATATTAAAATGGTAAAATTGACATTTCATGCCATTTTTTAGGATGTCAAATTAGCAATACATAATTTTCATGATTTTTCCCAACCTCTAATGAAATTGAAAAATATTCATAATACCATAACAATGCATTTGATGCATTACTACTGCAAGACGCTTGAATTTAATCAATAAATATAGTAATATCATCTAAAAATGCTATCAAACATTTCCAAATACATTTTATTCTATTTATTTATTAAATTGTTTAAAAGATAATGCCTGAAAATATGAAAAGGAAATATAAAGTATAATAATATCCTTTTCAACATTTAATTTAAACTGATACTTCTAGAGAAATTTACAATAAAATTATAACCCAATTGTTCTTGCAGTCACATTTAAATTTATGGCAGATAATGCTTCTGTACAGAAATCCTTAAAATCATTTCTCTATCCTTTTTCAGTATTGTGTCATTTCTGAGAGGTTAAAGATTTTTTTCTTTTAATCAACCTCTTGGATTATTACACAGGTTCAAGATTCAAGCTTGAAATTATCCTCCCCTGTCCTGCTTTTTGCCTTATCCATTTACTGGTAATTACCAATCTTCATTTCGTATAAGATCTCCAATCTTCTTCTTCCACTTCTGTTTAATCTTTCCTTCTAGTAGATCCCTTGAGATACATTCTCTTTTAGTATAAATCCCAAACAGTCAATTTCCTTTTGTTTTATGTAGCTTATCAGTTTTTTCTGTTTATTCTTCATGGTACCTTTTCATTTCTTATTTGGCATGTAGATTTTGTTGTAAGGATCATTCTCCAAATCCACATTTCAAAGCTTTCCAAATAGTTTACATCTTGCTTTCTAAGAGTCCATCTTTCTGCTCCAAACAGTGCTATATTCCAAATAAAACACTGCATAAAATCATAAATGTGCATTAAAATCATTATCCTTCAAAAACACCCATACTCAAGCTGCTAGTGAAATGCTTTTTCATGGACAAATTGCATAGCTCTTCAGCAATGCAAAGTTACCAATTTCCCATAGGATGTAAGAAATTGAAGAGTTATTATAAACAATAATAATTGTATGCTATTATGTGAGTGGTAAATCAAAACAGTCAAAAAGAAAAAAATGAAAAGCAAAATTTCATTTAAATGAGACAAAATATTTTTGCCAACCTAATGTTCTCATACTTGGGCTAGTAAATGTTTAAGGAAAAATAGTAAAGGTCAGAATATATTCCATGACCAAGTTTGGTCACAGATTACTGTATTTACCCAAATCCAAAGCGAAGTTTTTTTCCGAATTTCAGCTTGCAAAAATCAGGGGTCATCTTAAATTCGAGTATGAAATTGTATACTGTCAATATGTCATGGTCAATTGATCACACATCAATTTGTGATGCTTCAATTCATGGTGCGTTAATTCATCACACTACAAACTCGTCATGCATCAATACATCGCACGACAATACATCGCTAAACAAATTTGTCGCATGACAATTACATTGCGAGACAAATTGGAAGACACCATGACTGGTGCACAGCAGTGGGATACACTTTTGGTTGGGTGTCACCCCTTGTCATACACCATCCAATGTATTTTGCGTAATTCTGGTATTATCAAAATATACAGAAAAATTATTTTGCAGAAGTGTCTCCCCCTGCCATTTACCAGTCATGGTGTATCGTGAAAATTTGTTGAGAGGAATTGATGCATGATGAGTTTGTCATGCTATGTATTGATGTGCAACGAATTTTTTATGCGATGAATTGATGCGTGATGAAATGACCGCGACAAATTTACGCGCAACAAAATGACCACGACAAGTCATAGAACTGTAGGAAGTATGATTACACGTTTAATCGATGTTTTTTAACCCTTTCATGTAACTAAAGTCGAATGAGGATTGTGTACCTTCTGCTGTCATATTCGACTATAATCCACAACACAGAAATTTCTACCACCTGCTACCACATTCTACTATAGTCGAACTACTCAGAAATGGCATTTTTAACTCTCTATATCATGATACCACTTACTGGGAATCCACCCAAATTAGCGCAGCAAACCCTGTAAAGAGCTAGCGGTTCATCCAAATATTCTGCCTATGGTCAGTTCTTATTTTAGTCAAGAAGTATTACTTTTGTTTTTAATTGTTCTTCAAACCAATACCCAGTAAATTATAGCGTTTTTATGCTGCAGTTATTGTTTACGTGTATAATACTTTTATTTATTTCAGCATTTTTGTGGTTTTCGTGTATTTTTTGTGTGTGAGACCTTAAAATGCTTCCCCATATTTATACTGCATGATCTCAAACATTATTTTAGATGTAGATTTCTGTAAAATAAATGTAGAACATCATTAGCACATCACATACTTGATGTTCTGGAAGGATATAATTTACTATATCTTTCAAACAACATACTCTGCTACTCAAGCTGCCTGAAAATCTGCTTAGAGAGTCCTTTCTCGCGACATGTTTATTCGTGTTGTTCATTTTTTTCGCATCTTCTACTTCATCACTCAATGACTCACTCAGGTCCTCTCAACGCATAGATGAACCTTTTGCTTTCTCAAGCAGAAAAACCTGTTTACTTAATGTGATAAAAGTTTTATACACACCAATTGTGCTGAAAAGAGCACTGCTGATGAGTCATAACACAAACTTGGCTAAACATTTTCTTGTTTTTCTAAAGTCAGTGCTATAGGATTAAGAAAATATTACTTGAAATAAAAACGGATATTTTCGCAATCAGCAGGCATCGCATGACCTGAAACTGAAATTTTCTAGATCCATAAGGAACACGCTAATGTAACCCAAATATTACAAATTACTTTGATATTCCATACATTATAATTGTTTCCTAACTTAATTTTGGCTTTACTGAGAAGTTATTAAATCATAATTATTTGCACGTGTCTCACTTAGATGTAGCTGACCAAAACCATATATTTTATGACTTTATTTCAGTTGTAATATTTCCCCCTGATATTTCTAAAATTAGAAAAATGGCCGAGCAGAGTAGAAAAAGGAAAAATAGAAGAAGATATTGCTGATTAACTCTCTGAGAGTATCTGTAAAAATTGATCGATCGTGCCAGTGTACTATGAAAGGGAATTGCCGAAGTAAGCAAACTAATTACCTTTGTATGTACTGCCCAGAAAAACCTCCACTTTGTGTTGTGCCCTGTTACCAAAAATACCACACAAGAAACACTATAAAGAATATTGCAAATGTTCTAATAGGTCAAATAACAAAAACAAAAAGTGTTAAGTATTAAGTGATGTGAAATTTTAAAATTTTTATAAGTTTAGTCCATTTTTTTTAAGGTACATAATAAAATAGTGAAAAAAATTAGTTTTTCATGTCCATGAGTGCATATGCAAACAGGAATAACACATTTTGAGGTAAGAAGAAAAAAAATTATTTCTTCATTCAATTGAGTACCTGCCGGACAAAGTCACCAATTTAATTTGGCAGTCAAAGGGTTAAACAAATGAAACGTGATAAAATAGTTGTATCTACTGAAAATTTTCATTACAAACCTATGATCTGGAATTCAATTATTAAAGTCTTAATTTTAAAAATTCTTTTTTATTCAAACAAAAATGTGAAACAAACCATTTAAATTAATGAACGAACTAGTATACCTAAATTGAATACGAGTGTTCAAAATGTACACCAAATACATTCATTGAAAAATTAGGTCAAAAACGTTTTTCTGTTCTGAGTCTGATAAGAGAGATTCAAGGTCGTCTTGGATTCAGGTAAATACAGTAGGTCATATAGATAGAACTCACCTTGTCATCAGCTGCTAATTGTCTAAGCCTCAATCTCAGCTGAAACCGTAGGAAGTTGTCAGTTCCTAGAGGTTGAATCTCTAAAACACGACACAAGGCAGCTAGTTGTGGACGTGATAAAGAATCTAGTGTAATTTCATCCTCAAAAAGTTTAGAGAATTTCAATATTTCTTTATTGGTGGCTAACTCTCCCGAAGTTCTAACCTATAATAAATGAGCACAATGATAATTTTGAGAAGTAAAACATTAGTGTTAAACAAAATAATTTCACATACTGAATTCAAGAGAAAAATTATACAAGCAAAACATTTACCAAATGGTAAAATTGATTCCTTTGATAGAAAATGAGAATGAAATTTATAAGTGTATCAATCATTTAAGTTATTCATCAAATTCTGATGTAGTATAACAAATTCGTATTGAATTATAGACAGTGTTTTGTTATTTACTCCAATACAAATTTTCAGTTGCTGCATTTAAACCCAACGACTTACATAAAACATTAATTGCACACAATATTTCAGATATATAAGAATGGAACAATTACAAAATACAACAGATATAAAATACAACAGATATAAAATTATAATAGTAAAAGAGGCTTTAGAGAGAAAAAAATGGTCAAGATCCAAATAAATACTTCAATAAGATATCGGTACATATCACCAGAGAAAAAAGAAGTTTACTCATTATGATAAGTTATAAACATAACATACTAAATATGTATTGAAAAATTATTCAGGTTGAAGGTGTCAGGAAAAGGAAAATAATGATTCTGAACAGATTATTGGGTTAATAGCAAGACTAATGGAAGAACATTAGAAAAAGCTGAATTATGGAGATTCAGAATGTGCGAAATGTTGATGACAATAAAAAGCAAGAAAACTAGATTTCACTTGTTTAAAAAGTATGTCAACCTAATTGGAAATCTTGAAGCAGTTATGGTATGGAAAATATTTACAAAATATATTTTACTTTACCCTAATAAAAAACTCAGCAAATTCTTTGGCTAACTGAGAGGAATGACCTTTTGAAGTCACAGACATATCATCCAATGTTTCCTGTAGGAACTTGGCCATTTCCAATTTCACTTTGAGTGCTTTCTTCATTTTATCTTCCTGGAATAGGTAAAGCACCACATCATGAATTGAGGATACTATAACTTTAAATTTTATATCCCCTAACCAATTGAACATATAGCAAGCTGATTCATAAAATAAGAACAGTAAATCATTTATTAAAATTAAGGGTATATACGAGGCATACTTATTTTTTTTTCAATGAAAAGAGAACAACGAAAAAGTGTTTTACAGACATTTAAAGTATTTTACATTTTATAAAATAATAAACAATGTTAAACTTCCTTATTTAGTTAAGAAATAATAAACCATAAAATGCAACAAAAAATATTTTCTCATCAATATTAAATCATTTTCAGGGACAATGATGATAAATTAAATCAATTTGCCAATAATAATTGAAAAAAGAACATTCATCACCATACAACAGTAATTAGCATACAATACAGAGAGAAACTGTTTTTATTTAAAGATATTCCAAAAAACATGTTTAAATCTAAAAAAAGAGCAGCTTTTTCAGAAACAACTTATTCAAGACATTTACAGGTAAAATATATCTCAGGGCAGAATTGGTTTTTAATTTACAGTGGTAAGGATGCTTATGTCTATAAACCCCATCAGCTCAGTAAAAAACTTAAGGCGAACTTAAAACCAAATGATGAACAGAAATAATAAATACCAACTACAAATAATGATTACTTAAAAAATTTCAACTGATATTAGGCTAAAGAACTTCATGAATTAACTGCTTCTCTGATGGGTCAAAAAAGTCACAATTTTTTATTTTAGTTTTGAAAATACAACAGAGAGACCATTAGAAAAATGTAATAATTTTTTGTTTATATGTGTTGTTACAAATTATATTTAACCTGCAATCACGTTTCACTTTGGGGTATGTAAAGCAATATAAAATCTATAATAATAAAAGGTGTCCGTGTTTGTATGTCTGTGGCCATCGTAACTTATCAGAAAGTAAAGGTAAGAACTTCAGAATTTGGTGGTAACTTCAGGTTGATCATGAGAGTTGCAATGCTAAGAATAATTTAAATTGGCCCACTGGGGCCCGAGGAGTCCTCATGGAATGGTTGGTTCTAATTAGTTTTTTGAAGCTATCTCAGCAACCATTAGACCAATTTTGATGAATTCTCCACCAATATCAGTTTTGATGAGACTATTCCATGCCAAAAATGGACAAAGAGTTGCAGTGCAAAAATAATTTAAATCGGCCCATGGGGCTCAAGGGGTCCCCATGAAACTGTCGAACCAAATTTCTGTTCTTTGAAGGTATCTCAGCAACCAATTGACCAATTTTTATGAATCCTCCACCAATATCAATATTTTGATGAGACATATTTTCAAGCCTAAAATGGATTAAATCGGTCTAGAGGGTCGTAATGTTAGGCCAGATCCAAATTTCATGGTGTCAAGGGGTCCCCATCCAACAGTCAATCCAAATTTTGTTTTTTTTTTAAAGATATCTCAGCAACCAATTTTGATGAATCCGCCACCAATATCAATGTTTTGATGAGCCACATTTTCGAGCCGACAATGGACAAAATTGTTCCATGGGGATGAAGGGTCATAATGTTAGAGCTGGTCCAAATTTTATGGGGTCCCCATGGAACGGTTGGTCCAAATTAAGTTTTTTGAAGATATCTCAGCAACCAATTGACCAATTTTGATCAATCCTCCACCAATATCAATGTTTTGATGAGATGCATTTTTGAGGCATGAACGAGATATTCTTTTTATCAACCAACAAGTGATAATTAGAAAGTTTATCATTTTTTTCATAGGATTCCAATAATACCATCAGACTTTCCATTTCAATTTCCAATTTGTCTAAGTTTTGCAATGAGCACCAATAAAGCTCAATGACAATCACTTAAAATAGTTGGACTTGATCTGTGAAATCTTTGCTTTGTACACAGCCAACTTTATGTATGCTCAAGAGTAGGTGGTGAAAGAAAATTATATATTTCAGCTCAAAATGGAAGGGCAATTAATGTAGTTTATAATGAAGCCTTACTTAATAGTTACTAAGTAGGAATTTTATTTCATTAATACAAATGTTTAAATATGCTAATAAAATTATTAAAAATGCAAATGCTCTACATATTTCAATTATGCGTTTTAAATTATTTCTTTTACAAAATAATTGTTTTTTGTCAAATAAAATATATTAAAAATAGTTATCATTACAAGAGAAAATTGTGGCCGAAGGTTGCTTTAGGGGTTGGTGTGCGGAGCATGCAGGGGAGGAGACCCTAGTAACAAAATATAATAACAACAAAAACTGTGAGTGCAATTGCAAGTGAAGACGCTAAGCATATTCACTATAAACATTAATGAATAACTGACATGAAAAGCTTTTCAAAAACCCTATCATGAAAGGGTACATCACCACCTCCTGTGACACCTCCACAAACTGAGGCAAAGGAAAGTTATCTGGAAATACCCTGAGTGAGAAAGACCTGGTGTATATCAGGGGTTGAAATTAAAGCAGATAGGCTGTAAACAGTAAACTTGGCCATTAACTGTGTCAATTACTCCTGGGCACTCGATCCCTGGTTGTCAGTGCCAGCAAAGAAGTAGTTATCCCTGCAGGGTTAGCGACTGACCCACCAATGTCTGTGTTCCACAGAAATAAAGGATAAATTATTGGTACTATGGGAAGCTTGAGTCACTTGGTGTATGGGTTGGATTCGTAGGGGCTATTGGTGTGCCTTTGGGCCAAGCGGATGCTAGACTGCAACCCCCATCAGATGGGGAACAAAGACCGGCAAATTTGTTTAATCTGATAGTCTGTACAGCTAGTCGTTGTGTAGATGTGCTGGGAGGATGTTTGGTCCTGCCTTCAATGGCCCTCAGAAGAGAGGAGATACACTCCGCATCCTGCTTGCAGATGCTGCAGGGATGTAGCTTTAAGGCTGAGGTGTCTGAGGAAGACTGCCTTCATTTGAGGGCCGGTTATGTCTATGACTGTCCAGTTACATTTCATGTGGATTTCAAAAAACCTGCTTGGAAAAATCCAAACTTGTGACTACTTCAGACTCCTGATGGCCAAAAAGTAAGCTACTGGCATGAATCAAGACTGCTCGATCATGTTATGCATGCCAAGGAAAAAATAGAGTAGCCCGAGTATGCTCAGAATTTGCTCCGCCAATTAGTCCAAGTATACTCGGAAAAATCAGGAAAGTAGTTAATCAGAATTGGAAATATATCAAATTTCAAGTGTGAATTTTAAATGATGACTTCAGATAAATTTATAAATTAACATAAAATGAAGTTAAAGCATGCCAATATATAAATACATTTAATAAATGAAATTGCTTGGCATGACAACACCTATCACTTATTAACTATATGATGGCATCTAAGGTTATAATAAAGACTTTTGCAGAATATATTAACAACATAAATGATGACTGTATAACAAAAAGAATATATATAGTATCACCAATACTGATTAAACTAAATTGAATATATTTATAGGACTATGTAATGCATTATTGTATAAATTAATAGTAATGTAATGCACCCAAAAAAATCTAATAAAATTTACCTGTGTTAAGAAAAAAAATAAAAATATATGCTGTGTAACCTCAATAGAACGAGTACAGCATATAACGAGAACTTCATTATAGCGAGCAAAAGCACCATTACTGTCAAATTCTTAACATTATATAGATGGAATTTAATTTTTGGATATTATGAGTACTCATTAGAACAAGTATTTTTATGAATTTTATCAAGACTTGTCATATTGAGGTTTCACTGACATTTCCTAAAATAAACCCATGAGAATCATGATTTTTTCTTATGTACAATCATGCTCAAATATGCTATACTTAGGCACATGAGCATCCACAGAAATTTTTTCAGGGGAATGATTGGGAGAAGGTAAAACCCAGGGTCACCTTGGGGCTATACTGTGGTGTGACTGCACCTAACCCCAATGCAAGTTGCTCAACTTCAATAATATTTATAGCTATTTTAATTATACTTTTCTTTAATACTGTGTATTATATCTTTTTATCAGAAACTCTAGCAGTAACTGCCCCCTCTCCTTCTTGTGGATGGCCATGCTTTGGTAAGTTATACTACATCCTACTGCATCACAGAATAAATTATATACATAGAATATGTATTGATAAGCTTCAAGTTAGATATACATGGAAGCTACTCATAATAACAATTTTCACTAAAAAATCATGCTTGGTACCAAATCACCTTGGAGGAAGATGATAATGAATAACTTGTATATACTAGCTATTGAATCTCTGAATAGTTTATCTACTTGGGGAAACATTATTACATAAAATCATCCTGCAAAGAGAGAGTTTCAAAAGTAAAAAAGAAATTTAATTTATGTACCACTAAACTGTTTAAATTACACATACATATATAGAAAGCAACCCAATATATGACTCTAAATTCCTTATACAAAACTCATTTATTAGAAATAATAAATAAATTACTTGAAAATCATAATAAAGAACACATGATACCTTTTCATTAGCTGTTTGAAAGGTGGAAGGAAGCATTCCTGGAAATAACTTCAAGGCTACTGGAAGCAGCAATTCCATGAATGGAACAATAATGAACACAGAAAATGGAAGAAGACGAAATAAATCAGAGGTTGTCCTAACAAGCTGAAAAGAAAATTTTACACATTTTATCGAGAAAGTTAAATTGTTATCTTTGTTCTTAATGTAAAACATATTTTTACAACTAACCTGACGGTGCTCCCGTCTACTCAGTGATTTACCATTAAGCACTCGCCAGCACAATGCCAAAGATACTTTTATGTCTATGAATAATAATCTAAAACCATGGTAATAATGCTTCACTTCATCAATCACTTTTTGTTTGAAGGTTTTTTTGGGAGGCACAGCATCTTTAACAGGCAAAACCTCATCCTTCTCCTTTAATTTTTCTTTAAGAACTTCAACTGTCTCTTCGACCTTAGAAGAGGCCTTTCTTGGCTCTGCATCATAAACTTGTCCACTTGTATGAAAATGACTGACACACAATGCTATGTAGCCTGGCCTATTCATTTTTAGATCTATTCTCATTCTGAACTGATTTGGGACCAGGGAAAGGTAACTGGAGTATTTAATTTTTACCGAAGTTAAATTGTTGTGAGACTGTGCATGAATTAGTTGTGTTCTTTGACGATAATCAGAAATAAATTTTGGATGCTTATAAATAAAAAGCACATCTCGGTGACGACACCGGCAACCACCTGAAACAAATTCCCAATTTCAGTAAATAATACATATTGCTTTCTATAAACAAGCATTGTAAATACAGAATACGCATAAAATTTATTTTTAGTTAGAAAATAATACTCACGTTTCAACAAATGATTTGATCCCATTGCTACTGCTTTGCAGTTACCGCTTAACCCGTACATGATCGAATAATACCACTCGTTCTACGATCTTTAACATCCATTAGGCAATAACGGAGTAGATAATATGATAGATCGGCGAACACATGATCAACGCGACAAGATACATAGCCTTTCTAAAACTTCACGACTTCACTTCTAAAAAACATATGTAGGTGCCGTCGTGCCGTTGAAGACGAACTTAGCACGAATCCTATGAAAGATAAAGGCCTGCTTTATGTTGACACAGTTTTATCCATCGCCTGTAACTTATTCTCTCAGTGTGAAATCATTACGACTATGCTAAATTAACGAACGGATGTGATAACACTGAAAATATTTAGCTAAATACCTATTACTCTGATTTTTCTAATAAAGCGGTACAATTGGTACTACCACAACACCATGCACTGATCATCGCTTTCGGAGCATTTCAGAGTAAATAGTTTCCACGATACATCAAACTCGATTTTCGATTCCTTCGAAGAAATTGCTGATTATTATCGATTATAAGTTTAAAATAACAAATTTTCATATCGTATCTGTTCCTCTCTCGCTATTTTCATTGTCAGTGGTATTATTGCAACATAGGCTTAAGAATTTTTTTCCATGCATCTAAAATTGTTTCTCCATAAATTTTTCTTGCGTCATCTTTTAAAATAACAGAAGATGCGGATCAACAAATTCTTGTTAGAATTCAATGCCTATTATTTTTTAGATTAAAATATAACATGAAATACCAAATTACCATACCTACTACTGTTAAAAGTATATAGAAACTATAAATATGTATGTATGTCACAACGAAGGGCGCATAAATTGAAGTAGCCGAAACTACAGCAATTATTCCGAATCCGTAATATATTATTGTTTCAGCGAGTGACGCATAAATTTTATTTGTATCATTATCGAAAATTATTACTTTAAAGATATATAGTAAGTTCTATTGGGATATTTTGCTGATAACCTGATTATTGTTGTTTAATAGTACTCTCAATTTATGTTCAAGTGTTTTAATTTATGTACGTACGTCTTTCTTGTTTCTAATGAAAGTTGTAATGCTCATTATGAATTACTGCAAGTAATTACCTAGGTATCTATAAGGTGACCAGATTCAACGGAAGGTGAACTGAGACATAAGGTGCTCTGAGGAAGAAAAAGCGAGAAATAACGGTGAAAATACGATTTTTATTTATATTCTATATAAACAAAATTCACGGTTTGTTCACGATTTTTCTCTCATATGGAAGCAAATAATTTTACAAAATCAAACAATACGTAGGTACGCCGTATTGTTACAGAATTACTAAGGAACTTACGGGACCTTAATCGGAGCAAATATTTTAGAATCGCATTTTATACTAGTTACCGTGATACAGTCTCGCAATGAAGTCGAATCAAATTCTATGAATGTTTCCACAAAGAAAGTATGATGTACCGAAGCTTAGCCCTGAAAATATGGAATTCCGAATAACCGGAACTTCTGTTCACCTTAAGCTAGTAATAAGCAGTGTCGTGACATGAGTGAATTAACAATCTTGAAATAAACAGTGGTGTCAAAGCTCTCGGTTTAAATTCTGTTCACTTATGAGGAAATTTTCTCAGAAAATAAAATTGACAACTGCCAATAGTAAGCAAATTGATGTTGAGGGCATATATTAATTAAACATGCCTGCGTTAAAGTTTATCCGAACAAAATAAAAAAAGGATTACTCTTGAGAATTGCGTTGTAAAACACTCATACGTCACTACCAATCTGTAAATACTTCTGTCGTCGTCAAAATGCTCTCCATATTATTCATTAACAACCCAAGTTAATTCGACGAGGTTTTATATGTACTTATGATGTGGAAAGCAATAGGTTTAGGCGAGATAAATTATCACACGGAATTCACCCAGATATCACGTTTTCAACCATTGAAAAATTTAACAACTGATAACGTAGCGTAATTACATTTGTTGAAGGAAAAACGGCCGTTGATTCAAGTGAAGGCTGCACCGCGGGTGTCTCGGAATTTGAAGTGGATAGGTTTATTTTGTTTATGTTAGGAAGATGGAGATGACTGTTTGGTTTTGATGGTTAATGATGCAGTATTTAAGTTTCTAATTAATCTGAAGAGGGTTTTTAAGTATGGCACAGGATAGAAAAAATTTAAAAAGTTACACACGAAAAGGCGGACATAGATTTACAGGGTCTGTACTTTGTGAATCAACTTCCAGGGGATCTTTCAACAATTCATTTAAAACCAAATTGACTCGTAAACGAAAGCGCAAAAAACGTGATGAATCTTCGAAAGAGAACTATGTGGCTCGCGGTACATATGTATCGAAACCAATAGGTCTTAAAAGACCTTGTAGAATTTCAAGTACAGAGAAAAAGTCTCCATTTTCTTCAATCTTCAATGACTCTCTACCTTTTGAAGAGTCTCCATTTTCTAAACTAGCAAAAAGTGTTAGGTGAGTACTAATATATTTGACAAATGTACTGCCACTGTCATGTATGTGTTGTTGGATAATATTTATTTACAAATATTCTCCTGGCAATAGTTGATTAGTGTTTAGTTTAACTTAGGTAAACATATCAAATAAGATTAACATGAAATGGATCTTCGAGAAATGTTTTTGTATTATTTTCTCTCCGTCGTATACTCGACGCAGCCTGGAAATATTATGCAAAGAATTGAAAACATTTTAGACAATTTTACGCATGGTGTAACTTAACTAAAAGTGTACTCCTAGAATTCGTAAGCGTTAATTTTAGCGCTTTTTATTACTATCAACCAATATTTCCCTATTCTTTATAGGAAAGACCTGGGACTGAAATTCGTGAATCTGAACAAATTTCGTTCCCCTAACACTTTCGCCGGGGACAAATTTCAGAGCAGTTCTTCTGGGTGCTTGGCAGTCTCAGGTGATTCAAGTGGTCAAGTGTTATCAGTCGGTCCTGAATCCTTACCTTCAGTTGGTTCCATACAGAGTAAGGATTCTTGTGAGCTTGGAACCCCAGAGCCTAATTCAGTGCCCACAAAAGAATTGGCAATAAACCTTTTTCGGAAGAATATTTCTCCTCAATTACTAGGAGATAGTTTGGACCAGCCTGTTTTTTCAGCTAGCCCCGATCAAGAAAATAGTGATGTTAGGAGGTTTTCCATTGACATTATAGATGGTACGCCTTTACCCATCTCTTCGTTTCATAAAAAATGGAATAAAACCTTCAGAAAAAGAAGACAAGCCGTATTACTTACAAGCACGCCGTTGTGTAAAACAAATTCGATCTCTTCCTCCAAGAATCTTTCATCACCATTTCAGCTGGAAAATCAGAAAGTGGGATCTGAAATTCTAAGAAGCATATCAAATGTCTCAAAAGGTCATTCTGATTCTTTACCAACTTCTTGGGAAGCAGTTCTATATGCCTGCAACCAAATGTGTGCAATAGATTTTTCTACATTTGTTCAACAGAGGTTGGTGACTTAGCATGCCTGTGTACTTTTTGATTTTTTAATGCCAAGAGTATTGCAATCAAAACCAAGTATACAAAGCAAGTATTTGAAACTGGTTTTGAATTTCTGCAATTATTTAATTACCTTACTGTCATTAATTACACTTTTGTGCATCTAATTATTAAAGGATCTATTAAATAACTTTTGTCCGTGCATTCTAATTTCCTGATTTAATCAACATTTTGGTACTCATTACTCATTTGTTAATTGTGTGTTTTTTTCCTAGAATCTTTGCATTTAGATTTGTATGGTGTACCCATTGCGCATGTTAACTATTCCTAGGAATTTAATTGCTTTGAATTTCTGATATTAATGTCCAAAAGTAAAAGTTTCCTTGAAAATGTACATATAAAATGTAATTAGCAATTGATTAACACATGTAACATTCAGTATCATAGTTAGTTTAGAGATTTTTTTAATGCCTCATTCCTATATTCCTTTTGACTAATGATTTCATTGTCCTTGTTTTAACATTTCTTTGGAAATTTCTTTCCAGGCTACCTGTTACTCTACAGAAAGTTGGTGAGGGTGTGTTTTCAGAAGTTTTTGGATGTTTGGATGAGAGAGGTATTCGTAGTGTTTGGAAAGTTCAACCCTTTGAAGGTGACTTGATAGTCAATGGCGAAGAACAGAAGAAAGCGATTGATATTTTGTCAGAAATATACATAACCAAGTAAGCAGCCAAAATGATGTTCTTATCAATGTTACATCTGAATTCTTTGTATGTTTGAGTGATAACTTACATTATAATTAATTTAAATCCTGCTGTAATATAATAATATATAATGACTCCTTTGAAGTAATGCAGTAGTTTTGTTTATAGGGTTTTTGTTAGATATATCTTATCTCTTTTTATATTTATATAACAAGTAAGAAAGTACCTGAAAAACACTGTGAATATAGATACTAAAGGCTTATGGGATAAATGGGTTTATGGGAACAGCTACCCCCAGTTTATATAGTAATAACATTGTTTTTTTTAACTTTTATTAAGTATTAATAAGCATAGCCTGTAGTTCTTGAATCTATACTTCTCGAGGTGGAATTACGAAAAAATATGCGGTAGACGTAATCATGCACCCAATGTTTTATTCGCACTATTTAAGGAAAAATTGCAAGATTAATTTGAGTAAATATGGTGGTTCATTTACAATTTAATGCATTCATAAAAAACAAATAAATGATGACTCATATATTTAATAATGGTGTTGATGGTAATTACGGCATTGGAAATGTTAGTTGGACAAGGCTCCCTCCTTTGAGCATTGGCAGTGCTACTTTCGGAGACAGCATTTGAGTTTCTCTTAAAGTAGCTTGTGATTTTCACCTGCTTAAACTTTTTTGAAGGTCTTTGTAAACCTCTCCATAGGGATTTAGTAAATCTTACATAGTTCTTTTAATTTTAATGCTTCAGTCCATGACTGGGTCAACAGCAAACACTGTATCTATAAGTTCAGATGCCTGTTCCATTTTCTCTGCCAATGTTTTCAAGTTCAACTTAGACTTTGTCGTCATATCCGCAATTTTTTCAGCATTCGGTGACAGTCATAGTGGGGTCATATTCCATTTCATTTAAGATGTAGTGGAATGTGCGATGGGTATAGTAGCTCTTGTACTCAGCTATCTCTCCTTTTTCTAAGGGTTGGAGAAGTGAAGTTGTATTTGTGGGCAGAAAGATAACTTCGATGTTTGAATGTGCAAATTGAATACTCTGTGGATGACCAGGCACATTATCTAAAATGAGAATGAGTTTAAATGCCAAATATTTTAAGATAAAACTTTTGTGACTTCATGAACAAAACAATTATGGAATCAATCCATAAAAAATGTTTCGGTGACCCAGGCCTTCTTGTTTGAATGCCAAAAACAGGTAGTTTATGCTTATTTTCCCTTTCGATGCACGATGATTCAGTGAATGATTAATCAACATTGGCTTAATCATGCAATCCCCAGGCACATTGTCACAGAAAGGGGGGTTACCCTGTCCACACGCTGAACGTTCTTCTGTGGAGATGGATGGTCGCAAAGGCATCTTCTTCCAAAACAAGCCCAACTTGTCAACATTAAAAAGTTGCTCGGGTTTGTACCCCTTCTCTTCAATGAGTTTTTTAAGATGGCTTGGGAAAGTTTCAGCTGCCAAAGTATCTGCCAGTGCTGATTCTCCAGTTATTTTAACATTATGTAAAGCATATCTTCTTTTAAATTTCTCCAACCATCCCTTACTTGCTGTAAGTGATTTGGTGCTGCTTCCTTCAGTGGCCGATGTTGTCCTTAAGCGCTCATATGAGCGAAGCGCTTTTTTGTGTATCACCTGGCTACTCAATGGAACTTTTTTTCGCGTTTGATCTTCGATCCAAATATTTAGGGTATTTTTCATCTTCTCGATGTCACGATCACGAACATAGCAAGACACTGGCATTTTTAGGCACACTTACACTAACCCATATACTTGCCTCCTTTTTTTATTTATCTCACAGTCGATTCATTGATAGTATATGCCCTACCAACGGATGCAACACTTTCGCTTTGTGACAGCTTTTCTAACAATTCAACCTTTTCACTTAATGACATAACTTTTCTTGCTCGTCTCACTCTTTTATTGGATCTCATTTCACTTCCTTTGCATTTGGGGCTATGATATAAAATACTGTGAACAAGCACAACAATTAGGGATGTACAGGGGTTTCCATGGTACAGTAGTGCTTTTCATCAAATTCGCCATAGTATAATCGTATACTTCTGTATTTGCTTTGAAATCAGAAATTTTTTCCTTATATTGTGGTAGCCCTGCTTTTTTGAACCATTCTAAACATGTTCATATCAATTGGCATTCTATACTCGCCCTACACATGAAATTTCTTTGTAATCGGTGCATCCAATACCTTCCAAATTACAGAAAAATTCTAACCTTGGTATTGTGGTAGCCCTCTTCATTCGACCTGGTTGAAATATGCTATTTTTTATTTATTTATATATGAAGACTATATATATCATATTTTGTAAAATCCATGTGGTCAGGTCTCTAGAAATACGTATAAAAGAAATATTATTTAACTTTTTACTGTGGTAGCCCTGCTCTTTAGCTCAGCTTTAAACATCTTGATTTTATTATGGTATGTTGTATAAATTACATATACAAAATTTAATTGAAATCTGTACAGCCAATTCTTCCCGATATATGCGTACAGACGGGCGGACATCACAAAGATAATAGTGCTTTTCTTGGAAAGATGTATTACCAATATCTAGAGAGCATTTGGATGAAGTTTGGAGTGAACAAATGCATAGATGGGCGTAGAATATTACTGCATCAACTTTTATGCAGCATGTGTACCACATGATGTTGTATTGCACAGTGATTTAAGGTAAGCGATTGCGAATAAGTGAAGTTTATTTCCCAAGAATATTGAAACTTGCTACAATAATTCCTGTGCGAATAAGCAAAATCACAAATATGGAGGGATTACTGTATACAGGTTTCCCATGGTACAGAAGTGCTTTTCATCAAATTCATAGTTACTGAAAAATTCTAACCTTGATATTGTGGTAGCCCTGTTTAGTTGATCTGGTCCAAATATGTCATTTTGGTCATGTATTTATGTGAAGATTCTATGTACCAAATTTGGTTGAAATCATTTCAGCCAATTCTTCTCTAATATATGGATATGGACAGATGGACATCACAAAGATAATAGTGCTTTTCAGCAATCACGAAAAGTACTAGTAAAGGTGTAGGGGTATTTCCTGATTTGAATTCATAAAATTTTCATTTTTGGTCACATAACTACCCAGAATCCTGCTGCAGACTTCTATGGCCCCATATCAACATACATTGTTTTAAACCAACGAATGACTACTTTTCAATATCAAGAATCATTCCTAACTAGTTGTTTCCCGTCAATAAATCTACTGGTTGGTTACATCAAATATTGTCTTGGTAGTAAGCCTTCTGTCACATCACCAAGACGCTCAGCGACTGCAAGGTTTATTTCCTTCTACTAATGTCCTCTAGGAGCACCATCTTAACATCGACCATTACAACTACTTCAAGCAGAGCTTAGCCGGTCACAAAAACCTCAATAACTCATCAACAGTATGAACGATTCCAATTTTGGTTAAAATCCGACAACAATTACGATCACTTTACATGAAGACCTACATGTAGTTTACAATGTTCCTTTGTTTCAACTTGGGAACCGCTGGACATATTTTCATTAAATTTAGTATTGGGGAGTTTTACTAAAATTGGTCAACCGATTCCAATTTTTGTTAAAATCGGACAATAATTACAACCACTTTACATGAAGACCTACATGTAGTTTACAATGGGCTTATTTTGATCAAATTTGGTATTGGGGAGTTTTGCTGAAATGAATCAAACAATTCCAATTTTTGGTTAAAATGAGACAATAATTACGACTACTTTACATGAAGACCTGGATGTATTTTACGATGTTCCTCTGTTTTAACTCGGGAACTGCTACTTCTCGTTAAATACTCATCTGAGCAAAAAATATAGAGAACATTGTGAAATCTCAAAGGATGCATTTGGTAAGACTGTGTACTTTGACATGGAGTATACCTTTCCAAATTTGTTCTCTTCTGAGCTCTTATATGATCTGTAAGTTATATATTTTTAAAAATATTCAGATAGAGGGCAACATTTGCCATAAAACAGTCTGCGAGACCACATAATTACAACCTTCATTTCAGGTATAAAAATTCAAGAATCTTTCGATGCCGTGTTTTATGTATTTCCTATAAAGAACACCTTTGAAATCTCTGTGTATTCCATTTATGAAGTATACTTTTCCATCTTGTATATATTAATCCATTCCCAAATAAAATCATATAAAAGTTTTATCAATATGTTATAAAAATATTTTTATAGTCAAACAATGTTGTTAAAAACAAAAATTGTCGGGTATAATTTTTGTTTTCTTCTTTCCCTGCTTCAACCTCTAGTTTAAGATCTCTTTGATGAAATATGTATTAACCTGTATAATTTATCACTTCGTTTATTTGTTTGATTGGTAACAAAATATAAAAATGTTGAAATAAAAACTAATGCTTTTAAAGTATAAATACAGGTTTCCCTCGCTTTATGTGGGGGTTGCGTTTCAGGAAAGTGACGCTTAAAGCGAATTCGCATAAAAAGAAACCATATTTTCATGTAAAAGAGGGATACGTTCCACAAGCAATCCTAACTCCCCTCCAAGACCTTCTTTCGCTCCATAACGACTTCTTATGCGCTAATTATAAACTTAAAACAATTAACACTGTAAAATATATTCACCAATAAAAGGAAGCAGACGAGCACTAGTGGTAGCTGTCGTGGGTGACATAATAGTGGAGTTTTGCAGGCAAGAACACATCCAGTGTAGAATTGTCTGACGACAGAAATGGAGATGAGGTGGAGGTGTTGCGAATGGGCTTGGGATGGAGCGATTGGTAGACTCACGGAGGTTGTAGGCTCAACCGATGGAAACAGTTCCATCCGTAGCATCAGCATGCTTTAAAATTTGAGTTTTTGCTCCAGCGTCAATGCGGTCCTCTACCTCTTCATTTCGTGTGAGGGGTAGCCATGCGTTTGGAAGCCATTCTCTCGTTGGTAACAGTGGAAAAATGCATTACAAAGATACCAAAAAGTACGAATGTGCACAGCACAATGGACAAACGGCACAACTGGTAACTCCTAACTGAAGGCAAAAGGAACTCTTAGAAGATATCCATTGCATCTTTTGTGAAGAAGGGGAGAACAACTGACTAGTAAGGGAAAACATCCAAGGGTCTGCCACTCCACTAAATCTGGGCCCTCCCCACATTTCGAGAGATGACCTATGCAGTTACGACAGCCTTATTCGTATTTGGGATGAGTTTATTGACCAGAACCAAACACCATGTTGTCTGAAGAGAAATGCTCAATATACAAATCTTCTCAAGTATGCTCAAACGGCATCACACGTAATCTCTCTCTCATCTCTTTTACTGTAGTACTAATTCACACAGTATAAGAGACAATGAGAGACTGAATGGTTGCCTTGTGGTATAGTGGAGAACTTTCTTTCATTTGCATTGCACTGGCTGCGTAACCGCATAAGAGCAAATCAAAGATGCATAAAAGGAAATTCTGGTAGCAAAAAAATTGGTCGCATAATAGCGAATTCACATAGAGAAAACCTGCATAAAGCGAGGGAAACCTGTTATAAAATCTAAAGCAGCGATCTTTTTCATATTGTAAGAAATAGATTATTTAAAACTCTTTGATCCATCTGTCTTATTTTTTAATTATAGGTTTTGTATTCTTTGTTATGAATCAATAAAAATTAAGAATAATTAAATCTGAGTTAAAAAGGCCTTTCAAGCACTTTTATTCTACCTAACAAAAGCATTAAATATATCTTTAACCGTAAGACTCAAACTTGCCTGTTGGTGTTCGCACATCCCTAATTTCTGGCTAATTAGCCTCTTGGACTGAAAATAATTTAAAAGTTATGTAAAATAGACTATTATGCACTAAGTTCTTCCCTTGATTTTTACAGTTCTCTGAGTGACCTGCGGAATGGAAGTCATTTCATGACAGATTGTTTTGTGGAGTCTTTAGGTTTTAAGTGTGTTCATGGCCCATATCCTGAAGTGCTACTGAAACTATGGCAGCAATATGATGAAGAGAAAGGTATGACTATTAATTAAAGACAGTAAATTAACATTTTTAACAACCATTTTGGTAGTTGATTACATTTTTAACAACTGGTTTGAACCGGTGCTAACTAGCAGAATGACACCCAGTGGCATAACTAGAAATTCTGCCCCCTTCCCTGCCTCCCTGCGAAAATATCATTCTAAATTTTCTTATAAAATTACTATAATAAAAGCCTAGATTTGTTTATGTATAACAGTGATGTCATCAATGGCACTTTTTAACATGTTTTTAACCAACTTCCCAATTAGGTGGAAGGTTGAAATTTCACAGGAATATTTTATTCAGATGTAAAAATTAAATTAAAAAAATACGAAAAAAAGACCCAGGTTCGACTCCAGGGGATTTACATTTCCCATAAGATAACACGTAAAAAGCGACTTTTTAAAGTGCAGGCTTTTATACTTATGGAAATTCAAATTAGAAAGAATTGACGCATGATCTTTTGAATTTGAACTATGCTTTAGGAAAATTAATGAAGTTGCTTATTCTATTCATCTTTTTCCGCCTACCATTAAAAATCTCTCATATTAAACATTTAAATCAAATATTTTGGGAAAATATCGACCTTGTTTGGGTCCTTAAAATGATTTCCGTACTGAGCACCTTAAAGTTTCGTTTTGCTTGCTTCCACCTTCACACATTTGTCACCGCGAAATATTTCCTCCTGGCCTCACAATTGTTAGTTTCTTCAGCATAATGCACTACCATTAGCTTAAAATTTTTATCAAAACTTCATCTTGTACATTGTGATGCATTCCCTTTTACAGAAGTGCCTTTCTTCTCTACATGATCTGTCATTTCAGTCCTAAGATTTGGGGTAACTTATTTAAAACTACTAAAAATAATAACTAGTTCTCACTTCATGTTAAAACTTAGCAAAGTTTGTACCAATCTCATGCTCTCATACTCTTCAAACTGCAGGTGCACTAGTCTGCCGCTGGCTCATCAATCAGAAAGTAACAAATATGTTTAAATTGTAACAAGACACACAAAGCACTGGCAATCTTAGTGGAACCATTTTTAGTACCGTATGTATAAAATTTTCTACCCAGCCGATTACAAGTTCTGACATAGGTTTGTCAACACTCCCATTCCAGAAGTACCTATTAAATTAAATGTAATGTATTGTGTATGTATAAATAAATGCATTTTCATAGACATAGAATTGGCATCAAGGTGTTCTGTGCAGCATTTAAAACTTTGTACTCAATTTTAAGACAATCTCCAATTTTTTTCCTGATATTTGTGGAAGAAAACCTCGTGTCCTTCTGGGTTAATATGGTAATAGGTTAAGAATAACCTTATATGTTTGTTATATTCAAACAATTGATGCACATGTTGCATATTAGGTTATGTCATATCATTTCAATGGTTAAATCCCTTGTATATACTTACCGAGTACGTGTTGTTAGTTCTAATTTAAATACATAATTATATAGAAAATTTAGCCCAGACTTTTATGCATTGGATTATATAAGTTCTACCAACATTTAAAGAAATGACATGTAAATGTGGAACATGAATTTGAGTGATTGGTTGGAAAATACTGGAAGGATGGAAAACAATGAAGGAAAATCATGCAGGGTAAAAGTTGTTTTAAAATTATGCAAGGGGAGTAGGACTTGTTTTTGAAATGTCAATTGTAAGCATTTATATTCCATATTTTTTGGGCTATTGAGACAAAGTTCAGAGCCGAGCAAGCCAGCTTTCTCCCTAATGCAAGTATTAAGGATTTGGTCCAGCGATTCGGGATGAGTCTAAAATCTCACCATAGTGCCTTCTACAAATTTGCATCCAAGATAGTTGCCACAGTCACCCTGTCCTTGTTCCAACTACAACAAAAATGTAGACTATAATGTAGTGATAAATCTAAATAAACAATTATATGAAAAAGCCACAAAAATTTTCGGACAAAGGGCTGGTATGAGTAAATACAAGTTTAAAAAGGAATCAAACTGTATAAACCTAAGTGGATGGTTAGAAGCTAATGACCTTTTACTTTGTTGGTTTTAATTTATGCAGGATCAGAAAATGACTGTCCTTCAGTTTTTTCTGAGCAACAACTTATGTTGGTGACAGAGCTTGAATATGCCGGAGTGTGCATGGAAGATTTTCAGTTTAATTCTGCACCTCAAGCTCTTTCAGTGTTCATCCAAGTAAGTTTACATGTTATATTCTGGTGAGAAAGCTAAGTAATTCAATTGTAGATATTGAAGCAGATGTTAAATTTCTTATGCTGATGAAGGAAAATTATTATTCAACTTGTTAAAATTTTGGAGAAACACAAAAATTTTCCATCATTACTTTTTCTTGACATTTATATCTAGAGAAAATGCAAGACCATGCAAAAATGCACTTTATTAATTGTATGGCTTCCAGAAAATAGAATAAATTTATTGTAACCTTGTTGGACATTTTAAGTCAATTGGAAATGTAGTTACCTAGTTAGTCTTTAACCCTCTTAGTGCCACGGGCCGATATATCGGCTTTTGCTCCTCGGGCAAAAAGTGCCGCGAGCCGATATATCGGCTCAAGCGTAGACCATAATTAATTAATTTGTGATGTTAATAATTACATTTATCCTTCATGTGATGTGTCAGAATTTAATCACCAACAATTAATCCATTTTAAGTTAATAAAAAAACATTAAATTCATATCTAAAAAAATAACTTCATATTGTTTTTTTCCCCAAGGTGTTACAAAATTCTAAAATTCACGCTGGAACTTTTCGCTAGCACCACCAAAATTTGGTGGCACTAAGAGGGTTAATATTTTTATTATCTCATATTTTTTGTGAAAACTTAAGGTTACTTTAATTTGAAAGCTAATAAATTAAGTTGTTGCAAAACATAATTACCTTTTTATACCCACTTCAAATTTTTTAAATCATGATCTACTGTGCAGTTTTTAATTTAAAACTCTCTCATCTGCTAAGGTAGCACATGCACTTGCAGTGGGAGAAATGGCCTTGGAGTTTGAACACCGTGATCTTCACTGGGGTAACATCATGGTCTGCAAGACTCCAGCTAAACATGTTAGTTTTAACATTTCTGGGGGAAAAAGGACAATGGAAACTAAAGGCGTTGTTGTTAAAATTGTGGACTTTAGCCTTTCACGGGCTTCCATAAATGGTCAACCACTGTTTGCTGATCTTGCTGTCACACCTGACATTTTTGAATCTACAGGAGAGTACCAGTTTGAGGTGTATAGACTCATGAGGAATCACACTGAGTGAGTCTTATAAGTCGTTTTAAATCCAAACTTATAAATTATAATTAAAGTGACTATATGCTTTGAGTCTACATCGGTTGAAGCAGCATTTTTCCTCTTAAATACCCACAAACTTGGGAAGTATGTTTGGATAAATGGAATTCATCAACATAAACTTCTATTGAAATATAGATTTCATAAGTGCATTGATGTGGAATACAAGTAGTGCTCCCTAGCCTAACAACTAATAATTAGTATGCCTCAGATTACAAATGGCAGGTGGGAGGTTGGGGAATGAATACAGGCATTGTAGAAGGGAATTCACAGGGTAAAGCTATGTGAATAGATAGTTTTGCGACACCACAAAATAGTAAAACTGATTGTTCGATTGAAATACAGTAAAACTCCAAAATTCGCAGGGGTTATATTCCCAAAAACACTGCAAATTTGGAATCTGCCAAAATGGAAGCAAAGGCCTTATGAGAAAATGGGGGTTAGGTTCACAGCTCTCCATTATTTTGACAACAATAAATAATGAAATGATAGGCTAAAAGTGGTTTTGAACCAATATAATATGACACTTAAATCTGCCATAGCCATACAGTAAATTTGCCAAGATAATTTCGCGTAAACCAAGATTAACAAAGAGTATGCTGAAGAAATATTTATTGAATCACGTAAAAAGGCAAAAAAATGCACGCATTAAAATTGGTGTGCACTACAAAATGAACCAAATAACTTTCGTGCTCTGAAGGGTTCCTGCAGGCACACTATCCCAGATATTCTATTCATTTTTCTTAATGTACGAAACTGTTGACTCATTAATCCCATATTGTCTGCTCACTATGCCGCACTGGGGCCACTAGCAAGTTTATTTAGCAACTTTTTTCTCACTTAAAGTCAATGTCTTCTTTTTGCTTCTGCTTCCTGTATTTACACTTGCTTTCCTCTTAGTAGACATTTTCGAAAAACATGTTCACAACATGATAAAATAAACTTGGCAGATGGAGAACTTCATTTGTGTATTTCTGTTTAAATTTTTCTCGCAGTTCCTTAAAATATTCATTATCATTTAACCTATTTGGAATTTTTAGAAATATTACAGGTATGGAGAAAGTGGCTAGGATATTATGTATATAATTTTCTGCATATAAGATGTACTTGTTTACTGATAAGGTAACAATGCCTGTGAGAGAATTACTATATGCGGCCAGGTGGTTACGTCTGAAATTCAGATTAGTAACGCAGCCATGTTGCAATCCTATTGCTGGTGACCCTGTGATGCAGCACTGTTTACTCGAATGGGGAATTTTTGTCTGCATGACCACCTAATACCATTTCTATTGGGTCCATTACCTGTGTTTTTTCCATCCGAACTCAGACTCAGTTTGTTAATTATCTGGTGCCAACATTGAGGGATTACTGTAATCACCTCTGCAGAATTGTCCTAAACTCCTGCATGCATCCTCCCTTCATACCATTGATTCTTGTGGAAAAAAGTGTTTCAATTTACATTGTACTTTTCAGGAATGCATTCTCAACGTAAATCAGGGTATACCTATATCACCAGGTATATACTATGAAAAATTTCCTACGGATTGCCGAAGCCATATTGCTGTACATTTATTTACAATCGGAGAGGGTTGGGAACAGTCCTCCCTTTTATTCCAATATGTAGGGAATTGCTGGATTGAATTTGTTCTTTCTAATTTATGAAGTACATAGAGAAAGTATAAATTTTGTGGAATAATTCGATTTTAAGATTTTGACAAATGTACATACTTTAGGTACCCTTTGGTCCAAAAAATCAGTTTTGCAATTCTGTCTGATGTTGTCTGCTCTTGTGACTAAATAGCTTTAAAAATTCCGAATAAACAATGTCTTCATATAAGGTATCATCCAGAATAGAAACTTTGTTGAAATGGACGATATAACACAACAATGGAAATATTTTGTTACCGATTTTCACAAAATGTCAATTGACTCAAAAATAGCTTAAAGGATTTTTATCAAAATCTATCCAGTTATACAGCTTGTTGTCATAAACAATACTAAATAATCCATATGTCTTAAAAAATAACTATATAGTATCCAGTGACCATTAGCGGATCTGCAATAAGGCTAAAGTAGGCACTAGCCTAGGAGCGGCAAGATTTCAGAGTTGGAATAAAAAAAGTTAATATTACACCAACTTCTAATGAATTAGACTATTATTTTAGGGAAAAAAGTGCCAAAGACGGGTCGGAGAAATTGTTTGGCCAAGGAGTGAGAAATTTCCAAATCTTCACCTGCAAGTGACATTACGTTATATCAAATTTTATGCCTAGCTGCCACTATGCTGCCCACACAGTAATATAACCTGTGACATTATTATAAGGATTAGAAGTGTATGTATATATTGAGAAATTTTGTGCAATGTATGATGCAATGATTTTTTTACTTGCATAAAGGTTTTATGGATGCCCAAGGTATGCTTTTTCAAGATACACTCAATTTTATAGGATTACATCCTCAGCTAGGGACACTTTTACATATTGTTTAACCCATTGGCTGTGGAATTCTTATATACCTGAACAGGAATATATTACCCTTAGCTGCAGAATTTGGATTTACCCAACGACCTTCAAAAAACTTTTAGCCGATGCTACTTCCTTCCCTCCATCCTCTATGACTTTTTAATGCATTTGGAATTCTCCTAGTGCTCATGCTTGAATAGAATGCCAGATGCCTAGCTCATAAACCTTCTTAAGCCTCTTCTACGAGACATTCTCTTTTTGAGGAATATTATCTTTTCAAAGAAACATTTACCACGCCCTCCCCTTGGATATTACTATACTTACACAAATGGTTTTTGCAAATACTCATATTGCCAAGTTTTTCAAATATAACACACGAGATGTTCTTTTGATTCAGTGTAAAATTACCTTGTGAGCACGAGAATATTTACGATCTTCATTTATTTATTATAACTTCATTGCCATTATTAATACCATTATTAATCAAAGTTTACTTTTTACTTCCAATTTGAAATAAAAAGTTACTATTAACTTTTTATTATCAAACTAAAGTAATTGCCCATCAGTTGGAAGTCACCTGAAGCACTGGCCCCTAACAACAAAGTTAGTCTGTCCTTCGTAGGCTTCTGACCTGACATAAAAACTTCCTCTTTGGTGGTATAGGTCCTATTAGGCAGCTTCTTCCAAAAGAGACCAGTCTCATCACAATTAAACACCTATTGTGAAAGATAGCCTTCCTCTTCCATCAACTCAGAAAATTCAAATTTAAACTTTGCTGCACCCTCCTTGTATGAATTAACAGCTTCCCCATGCGTAATCACATTGTGGATTCCAGTCCTTGTCTTAAATTGTTTAAACCAGCCTTTGCTAGCCTTAAAATCATCATACACTTCACTGGATGATTCAGGGGCCTTACGTCTGAGATCATAAGAAATACATTTGGCTCTATCACACACAAAATTGGCACCAATAGACTCACCTTGCATTTGTCTCTCCTTAATCCATAACATTAACAGTCTTTCCAATTCCACAATTAGTTCTTACCTTTGATCTCTCCTTTTGAAGCATCTTTTACTCTCAGGTCTTTGAGTTTGGTCCTATTCTGTAATATGGTAGACACAGTGGCCAGGTCATACTCCTTCGCATGTTCATTTGTTTTGCTACCCTTGTCACACTTTTCAGTAATTTATAATTTAGTTTTCACTTCTATTCCTTTTCTACTTTTCTTTTCACTTTTAGGGGCCATTGTAACACAATTTAGTCTGAAAGTATAAAATAATTTATGAAATAACACCAAGTCTAGACAGAGCTCTAAACACCATCAAAACGCAACAAACAAAGTCTTAAGACTCAGGAATGGGAATCGGTGATTGACTGAGGGCTGCTCAGACCAATTTTAAGCGCTCCAATTGACTGTAATTGGCAGCTGTGTGCCCGTTGTAAGTTGGTCCCTATGTGATGTTGCAGTTGTTATGCAAATCATGGGGCCTATGGGAGGCCGTCCATTATACAAAATCATGCTATGCAAGTGGGTTGTTATGTGGAGGTCCACTGTAATTATTATCAGAGAAGCCAAAAGATTATACAAATATTTGCTGAAAATAAGAGTAAAATCAAAATAATATGTTATAATGTATTAAGAATCAGCAGAAATTTACTTGAAATATTTGCGCAAATTATAAGTTGTTGATGTAGTTACACTACACTCCTGCAAAATTTTACTCTATGCAGGTGACTGCAAAATCATCAAATTGATAAATTCTTCCCAGGACAAACTCGTACTCCAGGCTGCACTTACTTCTTTTGCTGAGTGGTGTGCAGCTTGAAAACTCAAAATTAATCCCACAAAATGTAAGCTTCTTCCTTTCAGTCTAAAGTCCACCCTTATTCCCTTTTCATACATGATAAGTGGGGATACCATTCCAGTTGTTTACAACATTAATGATCTAGGAGTTATCTTTGACAGTAAAGTCACCTTTAACAAGCATATTGAGAAAATTGTCTCTAAATCTGTCTCTCTTCTGGGAATATTATATAGACTCCCAGAAATCAAAGACCCTTCTGCTATGGTTTCATTTTATAATGGTTATGTTTTACCAGTGGTAAGTTACTGCTCCCCAATTTGGTGTATATCTGCCCCTACAAATTTAAAGCGTTTAGAATCAATCGAGGTTTTTCCTAGCCATAATTCGACACCACGCACAGATTCCTAACAATACTTGAAGCCTTCTCTCACTTCCTAGTAGATGACAGTTTTCCGATCTTACCTACCTTCATTCAATTATTAACGGTTTCTACTGCTCACCTGAGATTTTAGCGAACTTTGCCCTCTGTATTCCCTCGCACACAACCCATCTGAAGGATTTGTTTCATATACCCAATTTTCACCTCTTTATTTCAAAGTGCTCTCTTTTCTGCCAAATTCCAACAGCATACAACAACTGAACTGTTAAAATGAATTGACTGTCTTCTCTTATCTTTCTTAATGTTAAGCTGTGTACCTTATTGATGTTATTTTACTATTTTATTTTATGTTATTATATTGTATTTTATTGTATTATACCATACTTGTTTATTGTTTCCAATGTAATTGGGTCATTGTGCTGTTTTTGGGACAAATAAATAAATAGATTTTTACATGTTCTCTTATGGAAAAGAGAAGGGATTTTTTTCATAAATGGCTTTTATTATAAGAATCAAACATTCCTACTAAATTTCAATCTTCTACCTAGTTGGGAAATATCGCGATTGAGCTTCAAATTTCACTCAATACAAATCAAAGCAGCATTTCAACGAACATATGGACAGACCAACAGACAAACCAATGGACGGACTGACAGAATTAGGATATTATGTATATAATTAACATTGTCTTTTTTTACCTCTGACTTGATCTAAAATTACTATTAATTATGCATGAGGGAGTAAGATATTACAGGCATCCCTCGAGATATGCTTTTTTGCTAATGCATCATGGGAAAATTTAGGACAAAATTCAAGATATATTCCTTCGCTAATACAATTAAAATATTTCATTGTCATGACTTTTTATTTCTCTTGATGATATGGCTCACATTAATGTTCTTGGCAACAAAGATAAGCCCCTCAAGTGTGATTTTTCCATGATATTTAAACCTGAGCGTGTATTTTTTGGCTTTGTTGATTTCTGAGCACATATACATACTTAGTACATCGTCACCATCCAACACACGTGAGCTAGAAGACATTTTGAAGTGATTGGGGGTTGTACTAAAGGGGCAGACTGAAGAAAGAAAAAGAAATAAATAAGGTGTAAACACAGACAACAAAGAACCACTGAAATATCCTGAATAGAATAGAGCTCGTAATGAATATGCAGATGCTGGAGGGGCTATAGACTGCTCAAGCAAACTCATTTACAGTCTTTCTCTTGTACTTGGTTTTCATAGCCATCAGTTTTTCATTGCAGTATTTTTTATCACTATTTTTGAGTATTAAATAATAATCCTCATGCCGGAAGTTTAAAGTTGCATCTAAAGGAAAACAGGCTATTTCTCTTGAAATAAAATTTGAAGTTGAGAAATGCTTTGAAATTACTACGGGGTACCTTTTTATGTACTGATCTCTACATATTTGAGTGTATTTTAGTTATTTAATATGTAACTATTATTAGCACAATATATGGCCAATTATCTCAATATTTAGGTAACAACTAAGTTGAAATTTTCGAGCTAAGGACACATTAATCACTATAAAGTAGGGTTATATGGAAAAGTGCTTAATCGAGATACGCTCAGTTTCCTAGGAATGCATTCCTGACATGTCTCGAGGGAAACCTTTATATATTATTATCGTTATTCACTTGAAATGTGGTAATATAATATCTGAATTTTTTATATTTGTGCCATAAAACCTTGTTTATGACAATTTAATAATATTCCATGCAATTTATTTTGTCATTTTTTATTCCACGAACATAAATTGTAAGCCTCAAAAATAATTTACTACGAAGAACTTTCCCTTTTTTTTTAGTATTTCGTAATTTTGGGAACTCCCCAAAATTTAATGCTGCAGCTAAAGGGTTAAGACTAATTTTTGCTGTCTCAGGCAATATGTTAATTTGACTGGTTATGCTTCAAATGCAAAATTGACGGTCAGCATTTTTATAATAGTTAAAAAATTTTATAATAATGTTTTATAAAGTATCATCAACCATTCTTTGGAATTGTATATTTATGAAAATCAATCATGTTTACTTCAAAATTGTGAATTTTGAAAACATTGCATAACAAACTTAGAATTATATGGTAGAGATTTTTTTTCTCAAATTATCCATTTCCAGGTTAATTATTGAGGTATTTTTTTATATTCTCCTTGTAATTTATGAAATTCAAGGCTGTTTTATATCATGCCTTATGCTGGATTCTTAAGTAAATATGAAAATTTATTACAGCACATAAATTTGTAATCTCATTCAAAAATATTTTCTTTTTTCCAGGAATATATGGAGCAAATATACTCCCTATACCAATGTTCTGTGGCTGCATTACCTTGTTCTTCAAATGTGTAAAGCTGTGAAATATAAAAATAAAAAAACCAAGGTACATAAACAAGATATGAAGACACTGACATCAATTTCATCGTCAATTCTTGATTACTCGAGTGCAGCAGATTTTGTGGCTACTCAGACATTCTATCCATACACATGTGAAGTCTTTATTGATTAATTGGATACAAAGATAGTTACCATTGAAAGCAGTCATCAAGATGAGGTTATGCTTCTTATAAGGGAAAGAATGTAATTAACTGGTAATGAAAACTGATTTTCCAGTGCTTATCATATCTTTTACTCTATGAATTAGCACGTTATGCCTTGGTAAATTAACTTATTTTTTTCAAAGTATGAATTGTTTATTTTGTATATGCTTGAGATTAAGATGCATTATTCTAATTTTAATGTATATATAAATATCTGACAATTACAACTCTTCCCAATATATTTTACTTTTAGAACAAGTACAAATTTATCTTGTATTTTTAAATATATCTATTGTACATATCAGCATAGCATATATAGCATTGTTGAACAAGATGTGATGTATAAATGAGAGTAAAAGTATTTTTCAAATTTGATAAATTTATTTTTGTTGGATATGATAGACATTCCTTTTAATAATTATATTATTATTTTGGTGCTAAATGAATTGTAAATAATAGAGAGTTACTTAACTCTTATTGATCTATGACAAAGGAATTACACTTTCACAACTCTAGCTGTATAGTTTAAAGCTAAAGTTTAAATCTTCTTGATCATGATTATTGTGATCTAAGAAATCTATCACAACTGAAAATTGTTTTTTTTTTTAAATAAACAAAGGATTATCATATTGACTAAAAGCAATTATTTTTAAGTGAAAGGGTTATTTTATTAATTTCGGGGAGAATATCAATAAGCCAATAGCAAGTGTGATCTCATATTTAGGGATTAACTGTCACCAAACCAGCAGGACCAAGGCGTTGTCTTTTTCCGATAGTAAGGGATGCATCACGAGTTGAGCTCCTACTTGTTGCAGGTCCGCCTGCAAGGCGCAGTGGCTCAAAGCCTAGTTCTGCGACAGGAATCCCATGCTGCCTGAGTTTTGCTTCATAGGTGCAGATTAGGTCATCATGTGCCTTTGTTACACGTGTCAATTCCCACTGCAGCTCCCTAATGGCAGCATCTTTCCTTTCAAGAACCTCCTAAAATAAAATAAAAATGTGTTAAATTCATTAGTTGAGAAAATTACATATTTTAGAATAACACAAATGAAACTGAGGATTAATAATTTAAGGAATTTTCACGGTACAGGAAAAAGAAAGAGAACTGCACTTTTTCATTTCAGTTGCAATGCTGTTAGCTAAGTCGACTAAGCATAATTATAGGCAGCAATTAGAATACTTTATAGTAGAATAGAATTATTACCTCGATTTGATGAGAAACACCAGCAAGTGAAGTTGGATCTATGTTGGTTGCCCTGATAACTTCTTTTAGCTGTATATCCTTCCTCTCCAGAGTTTCCTGGAGAGCATTAACCTATATAAAATTTAAATCAATATATCAACAGAGAGAAAAAGTTTTATCTTAAAAAATATGGCACCTTGAAAAAGAAATATGTATATATTAGGAATTCAGTTGCACACACTTCAAAAAACTTTTTGCATTCAAAACTTTTGTACACATTGTTGCATTTGGCAGTTTTCTCCAGAGGCACTGATTTTTTTCCCAATAATTGTTTGCAGGGCCGTGCAAAGGCACTTGGGGGCCCGGATGCAAAAAGGGTTAAGGGGCCTCGTTTATTTATGTTGAGACAAAAAATATTAAATGGAGCATATATTTATTAAGTATTAATTATTACAATATTGTTGTTTTGATAAATAGTAAAAACAAAACAATCATCTATAATAGACATTAAAAGTAAAGTACTCCTTTAGCCAAACAATTAGAGGGATACAACCCTCTAATTGTTGGCTAAAGGAGTACTTTATTTTTAATAATCTGAGCCAAAGTTATTGAGCTACCAACGATATATAATAGACATATTAAATGTTATCATCAACTCGACACAAAAAGGGAATTAACACTAATGTTTTATGTATTACAATATATTGATTATTTCAGTATTATTAAATGATTGAAACAAAACAACCACCTATAATTAAATAGTCAAAACAAAATAATCACCTATAACAGACATATTAAATGTTATTATCAATTTGTTACAAAGAGGGAATTCACATATTTTATGTATTTTTAGTTTTTTAGAAGTCTTTTCCACCCAGTTATTAATTACATCCTCAAAAGAACATTCACTAGCTATTTCCCATTCAATTGATAATATTGCTCAAGCATTTAATCTTTCTTGAAGCATTGATGACCATAAGTATGTTTTTATTAACTTTAATTTACTGAAAGATCTCTCAGCTGATGCTACTGTTACAAGGAGAGTAAAAAAAAATCTTAAAGCAACAAATATATTAGGAAATATTTCTTCTAAAGTATTTTCTATGATAAATAATAAAATGTCTTTCGGATTTCTAATATTATCTTTGTTTTGTATCATGTCCTTTAAATATGTAATTTCTGAACAAATACTATTTGAGAAGTCATTTTAATAATCTTTGTGACTCTCCCCCAAATCTGATTTTGATGCTTTTTTAAATGTTTATGAGAAAATCAAAGTTTTTTGTCACTTGTGGTAATCTATCAAAACGGTCATGTAATTGTTGTATAGCAATGTCAATTAAGTTAAAATAAAATGTTATTTTCATTTTTCACCTAAATCTCTTATTATTTCATCTTCACAATTTTCATCATAAAACCTTTTCTTTTTTTCCTACTTTCAGGAAAATCTGTATTTATTTGTAATTTTCTAGCATTATCCTTGGCAACTAGTAATATTTCTTTAAATTTTTCTCTTTTCTCACAATCTTTCTTTTTGAGCTTTTATTAACAATTCTGCACAATCTATAGTCCAATCAGGGGACTGCATATATTTGCTTATTTTACTGATTTCACTCGATCAAGTTTTATCAAGTCACTATTACAAAAATTATTTGATACCTGTTGATGATCTTCAATGACGTTTGTTACAGAAGTTGGTGAATCACTCTCTCGTTCTTCATTTTCTTTTGTTATTTTTTCACACTTCTTTATTTTCTTTTGACACATCTTCAAATACTTCAGTCTTTTGCTCTTCATCAACGAGCATTGATGATGATGTGGATGGTCATTGCCCTTCATCTTCTTGCATGGAAAATAACCAACGTGACATACTACCCTGGTATTTTTGTTTTTCTTCTACGTTTTTCTTTATTCCTCTCTTTTTTGCTCCAGAAAGATACACTCATTTTGTAGACATTTTCTCACTAATCTCTATTAAATTATTTGTTTATGAAAATATTGAAAATTAATATTATACATACCCAGTGGAAAACCTTAGTAAAAATAATTATTACTCAGTTTGCGAATCACAAAACAGCAACAAAACAAATATAACTTCACTACTGTATGCAAGTTCACAGGGACTTTACACCAACTAGTTACTGGGTTTGTGCGCAAGCTTTCTCATGTTGGATGAGGCTGCGGGGATGGATGAGGAGCTGAGACAATAGAGACCCGCAGACCTTCAGTCGAACCACTACACGGAACTGACGTGTTCTCCAAATTGTTTGTTATTTTAATATACACACTATTTTGCATAATAGCCATTGAATCTGCAGTTGAATTTCTTTTCAAATAAATTGTTATTAGCTAAGGTGACCAGATATTTTTTTCCAAAAGGGAGGACAGATCCTGTTTTTTTACAAAATGGAAGGACAAAGGGAATGAAAAGGAAGGACACATTTCACGACAAAAAAACTGTTTATATGCTTTATTTCATATTTTTTCAAACAAAATTAAGGTTGTAAAAGAACATACATTACAAGTATCATGACATATTTATTTATATTTATTTTATTTAAAAAAATGCTGTAAGCTTTCAAGAAAAATAACGAGTGCCTCGACATAATTTTAGAGACCATTTTTCACAGTAAAACACTCAAATTACATAATGACAAATCGCATTGAACAAATGTCAATTTCAGAAGCTCAAAGGTAAATCGCACAAATTTTAAACGTAAGTGTTCATTAATTACATGTGTTTTACACATTCGAGAAAAATAAGCCCCAACACGGAAAAGTTTAAACGAAGTTCACAAGCAATTAAAATTGTTATTTATTCTAAATTATGTGCTGATTGCTTGAAAATTATTTTATAGGAACCAATATTTATTGAAAATATATTTATTCAAAATATATATTTATTGAAACAAATCTTTTCTCAAGAGGCTGAAATATGTAGTATGTTTTTAAAAATAAAGTATTTTTATTCTAATAATGACTTATGATGGTTTTGTATTGAAATATTTGTCATTTCTGTGAATCTTTTTCAAAAGATAGTCATTTAACATTTCTGAGAATTGATCGCAGCTATAATCCATGTTAACTTTTATCATTATGATTGAGGTCAATGTTTCCAAAGAAAGACTGCTCTTTACACAGTCCCACACATCATTAATTAACAAGAATACACGCTCTACACTTGCATTTGTCCCAGGTAAACATTAAGCCATTTCAACCAATATCTATAAATTAATACAAGGAAGATATTTGGTTTTAAAAAATTGAAATATTTCCACCCATCTTTTGTCGACTTCTATTTTATTTTCAGATCATTCAGAAAACTTCTTAGTTGAGCAGTACTCATTTAGTCTCTGAACCTCATCAAACAGTACAGTACATCAATCTTTATGAGACACTTTATTTGCAAATTTCATTGATTCTACCCTTTTTTCCTACTCTGTTGATTTTCTTAATAAAGTCCACTGGAAAACATTATTCCATCCAGAAATTTTGTCCATTTGATCAAATAATCAAGGCAATTTCTATAAAATAGTTGAACCTCGTCCGTGAATGCCCCTCTAACGGTTGGATTATTCTCTTCTAGTTTTTTCAATAACTTATCTGCATTTACTGGTCAACATTTCATATTTAATCTGGATTCCAATTGATCATTAAAACTGTGAAGAATTGACATTACTTCAGCTGCACATATTTTGTTCTTTTTTTAAGTTTGAGACATTTATCTAAACTTAAAAAATTTAAGCTTAATGGTTCAAATAATTGAGTAACACGTTCAATGGCAGGTGTTAAAGCCAACCACTTGGTTTTTGAGTAACCTAATAATTTCTTATGCTCAACTGAAGCGACCTCACAAAATTTAGTTTGACTCTTGACTCTCACAGTGAAACGACGAAAATGTAAGTATATTTGTGGAAGGATTACTTCTATATCTATAGCCAGTTGACTTGAGAATACACAAATACACCAATTAAAAGAACGCATGGCTTGAGTAAAAGGAAGGACAATAGCAGAGAAATGTTCAAAAAGGAGGACATGGAAGGACAAAAGGTTTAGGGAGGACAGCGATTGAAAAAGAAGGACTGTCCTTCCAAAAGGAGGACGTTTGGTCACCTTATATTAGCACTCTGTTGCCGGACCTCGGATCAGAAAGAACCCTGTCCTCATGATGTTATATCTTGTATAAGTTTAATTTGTATTTACAATTTGCCTTTCATGCAATTCTTTCATAAGAATGTAAGATTCATTTTTATTGTATTTTCAAGCAGGAATGTAGGAAACTTACTGTATCAAATTTTTATTCTTGCCTGGCTCATGCTATACTTTCATAAGAATTAAGCATTTTTATCGTATTTTCATGCAACACTGTAGGAAACTTACTTTGTATCTAATTTTTATTCCTGCCTTGGTTAATGTAGATCCAGCTGCATTGTTGGTGCACTACACAATGTAGTCATGCTATCATTAGGGCTCCTTTCCATATTAGTGATTGAATTTGAACTTATGGCGTTATTTACATTAAAACTTGATTTGAATTTTGAATAACATATAGTATCTACAGTGTATTCCTTAGGGTAAACAATAAAATGTTCATTAAACAGTTATTTGTTTTATTTTGTTAAATTGTAAACATTTGAAACTTAAAATGATTGGGTCCCGAAGGACCCAGGTCTGGAGTTCACATTCTTAATGATAGATCCGGCGTCCGATTGTTAGTAAAATAATTAATAACAAAAAAGGCAATGCGGAATATTTCTGAAATTATTTTATTAATTGACAAAGGTCCGCAAAAGTTTTAATGAATTAAATTGTCATTAAAAATAAAAACAAAAACATTTCAACTATTATTTTAAGGCTCCAAAATACTTATCAAGATTGTATTATTTTATCTACTAATTTTTTAAAAAACATTTCAAATTCTATGCTCCCTCGATTGGGGCCCTGGTGCAGCACGTCCAATGCACTCCCCATTTGCATGGCCCTGATTGTCTGTTACTGATTACATTTATCAGGTTGAGATGCACTTTTCCTATCTATGTTCTGCATTGAAAATGGATAAATGAAATTTTATGTTTGAGAGGATTGGTGATGTAACTTAACCAACCAGGAATATCCACAGAAAAACAAATTTAAGCATTCCAAAAAAGTAGAATAAATTACTTTTAACATTAACTATTAGATTCACTTATCAACCCTTAAATATGGAATTATGAATGGGTCTGGAGTTAGGGGAAAATGGTTGAATATAATTTCATCTTTTTAAAATTGTAATTCAAGAAAGAATTATCAAGCACACATTATGCCTGAAATCAAATTGAAATGAAACTGAAAAAGGTTTATTCCATAGCCACAAAAGAATTTGGAAAACCAGATGAGCAATTGAGCTACGAAGTAGCAGTACTCAGAGATTCATTGACAGTAAATTCTAAACAAGTAGGGATGTACACGGGTTTCCTGTGGTACAGAAGTGCTTTTTGTCAAATTCTCCGTAGTATAATTGTATACTAATGTATTTGATTTGAAATCAAAATTATTTTTCCATATATTGGGGTAGCTCTACCTTTTATATTTGCTCTAAACATTTCGTTTTACCATTCTATACTCACCCTACAAACGAAATTACTTTCAAATCAGTTCAGCCAATACCTTCCAAATTCATAGTTACAGAAAAATTCTAACCTTGATATTGTGGTAGCCCTGTATAATAGACCCAGTTTAGATATGATATTTAGGTTATTTATTTATATGAAGATTACATTTACCATATTTGGTTAAAATCTATGCGGTCAGTTCCCTAGAACTGTGTAAAATAAATATTATTAATGGTTTTATTGTGGTAGCCCTGCTCTTTAGTTCCACTTTAAAAACATTTATTTCATTATGGTATGTTGTACAAATCTTATGTACAAAATTTAGTTTGAAATTCGTTCAGCCAATTCCTTCCAAATCCATAATTACTGAAAGAGTTTAATTTGTAATTGTGGCACACCTGTTTGGCTGATTCAGTTTAAATCTGCTAATATGGCTTTGTATATTGATGCTGACAGTTTAACACAAATACATGTAAAAAGAAATGTTTTAATTACTTGTATTGTGGCAGCCCTGCTTCCTATATCTATACTAAACATCTTGATTTTGTTTTTTCATGTGGCACACTTCCTTGATGCAAAATTTCGTTGAAATCGGTTCTACCAATTCCTTCCAGATTCATAATTACAGAAAAGTTTAACTTTACTATTGTGTCAACCCTGCTGAGTCGATCTGTTCCAAATATGCCATTTTGGTAAGTAATTTATGTGAATACCTATTTTATGTACCAAATTTGGTTGAAATCCGTTAAGCCAATTCTTCCCTGATATATGTGTATGGACGGACGGACATCACAAAGATAATAGTGCTTTTCAGCAATGACAAAAAGCACTAAAAATATGACTGCAGCTTTGTAGCCAAGATACAAATGGTTTTCCTAATCCTTTAATGCGTTTGGAGAAACAATTTTTCAATTATAAAATATGTTTAAAACTTTTAAGGTTTCAAAATTACTATGCCACAGGTGAAGCTGGTTGGTGAGGGTTAGAAATGCACAAATGGTGCCACATCTTAGTGGATTTTTGAACCTAGTATTAAAAGGGTACATTGATTCCTCCCTAGAAAAACAGGCATTATATTAAAATGATATTCACACACAATGTACACGATCTAAGAAAAATACCGCATTTACCCGAATCCAAGACAAGATTTCCTTCCAAATTTCAGCTTGCAAAAATTGGGGGTCGTCTTAAATTCGAGTACAAAGTCCTATACCGTATATACATCGCGGTCAATTGATTGCGCGTCAAATCGCCGTGCTTCAATTCGTGGCGCGTTAATTTGTCACACGACGAACTCATCGCGCGCCAATTCATCGCTAGACAAATTCGTCGCGAGATAAATTGGTAGGCAAGACACCATGACTGGTGTATGGCAGGGAGATACACTTTTTGGGAATCACCATCTAATATATCTCGCGTAAGAGAATTGCGATTCATTCTAATATTATCGAAATATAAAGAAAGATTTTTTGTGGAAAAGTGTATATAAGTATCAAATTATACATATAGTTTCAGTGAACTCAGCGTAACGCTGACGTCATCAATGGCACGTTTTAACGCGTTTTTAACAAACTTCCCGATTAGAGGGAAAGTTGAAATTTCGCAGGAATGTTTGATTCAGATATAAAAATTAAATGACGAGAAAAAAATACGATAAAAGACCCTGGTTCGACTCCAGGGGGGCGATTTCCATTTCCCGTAAGATAACATGTAAAAAGCGACTTTTTAAAGTGCAGGCTTTTATTCTTTTGGAACTTAAAATTAGAAAGAATTGACGAATGATCTTCGAATATGAACTATGTTTTAGGAATATTAATGAAGTTTCTTATTCTATTCATCCTTTTCCGCCTACCGTTCGAAATCTCTCATATTAAACATTTCAATCACATATCTTGGGAAAATATCGACTTTTAAACGGGATGTTGTCTTGCCATGTTATTGTTAAACTTCGAGAATCATATGTTGTCTCAACCCGCATATGCGTAATATATACGAGTGCATAGATTGCCTTAAATTATCGTAGGCTTTTTCGCGAAATTACGTAATTTGAATCGGACTGGGATTTAGTTTGGATTCCTTTGCTTATCGAAACGACCATATAGATGTAAGAGAGGGAGATGTGTGGAGGGAGATAGGTAGGAAGGGATATAGAATGGAAGGTACAAAGTAAGAGTGGTATAGAATTAGTCTATTTTTTCAGAGGAGATAGAAAGGAGAGGGAGACAGGATGGGAGGGAAGAGGATGGGAAGGAGCGAGGATGGGAGGGAAGAGGATGGGAGGGAGGAGGATGGGAGAGAGGAAGAGAGAAAAGGAGGAAGAATGGGAAGTTCACGAAATTTAACATGCATATCCGTTACATTTGACTGGCAATTACGCTAGTTGATTATATAAGAGGCCATTTTAATCATTTATGTACATACTGTACACTAACTTATTCATGTTCATGTATGTATTTTATTTTTACTTTCTCCATATACGAAGTATAGAGAAAGTATTGTTTTCATGAAAAAAATCGAATTCGAGATTTCAACGGAAATACACGTTTTAAGGTCCCCTGAACACGTTTTGACTATTTTCTCGATGATGTCTGTGTGCCTGTCTGTGATAGATTTTTGTGGGCGCTCTAACACAAAAACCATTAATCAGGTCAACGCAAAATTTTATATTTAACATCTTTATAAAAGTTAGAAGATCTGATTAGTTTTTGGTAAAAATCGGTCGACCGGAAGTGGGTGTTTACTCTTGTCACTTATCCGTTATTTTGAAATATTTCCTTTAATATTTGATAAATGTAAAAATGTATAGAAATAAAAGTTGTAGGAAATTTTATTTTCTACAACCTTTGTTTGAACCATTTTTCCATATAATGCATTGTTTAAGAGATATCTTATATTTTGAGCTGCCACCACCACACCACCTACCGAAGACTATTGTTAACAATTGACGCTTAGTTACGTCTTAGTTAACGCTCCTTTTTCTTTTCTTAATTGTCAACCGGAAGTAAATATTGACAACAATCCCAGAACTAACAACATGTAATTTGCCATATAAATATGGAGAAAGTCATGTGATGCCCACATCAGTTTATTTTAATGAGTGTCCAATTTTACACACCTATAAGAAAAGCATTGAAAATGGTGCAGACCGATATAAAATTGCTTTTTTAAATCATTTACAATTAAGATGTATAGTCGAGATATTCACCATACTGTGGACAAAAGAATGAAGTTTATTTTTCTTGAAGACAGAATTCTAATTTATGCTGAATTTGTGTAAAAATCCGATTTTAATCATAAAATTATTAAAATTTTTGTGGCCTTCAACAATGAAAAATATGAACTACCATAGCATCGACTCCAGTGCCTTTCAATGGGAATTGATTTTCCATACTTTAAGAGCATTAATGTAATGCTTATACTGCATTATAATCCATTTGATTTCAGCCAACGACGTAAACATAAGATGACGTGATAATTTTAAATTAATTTTTTTATTCAGGTACTAAAAGGTACGAATGATGAAACCATAATCCTAACACACAAAATATCCTAATTTTTACATAAATTTTAGTGTAACATATAAACTATTATCTCAATGATGATTATAGTTATTGCTTAAAAAGGGCAATCTGAGCCATAAAACTTGAAATTCGAAAACTTGGACGCGAGCCGATTGCCAGAGAATTCAGAAATTCCGGATAGATGCCTTAACTTAGCAGAAAATTAAAACTATTATCTTATATAAATGGACTCTGTGTAGTTCAAATCCTGTAGCGTTGGTTTATTTACGAGTTTATATCTTGGTGTATGGTGATTTTTTGAAGGCTTGCAATATGCAAGCACCGACAACTCGTATAAAAAATCACCAAAGGCTTCAGGTTTTAAAATTTGATTGAACTTACTAGGTTGTTGAAACATTCAATTACTAAATAACTTTATAGTTGCCATGAATTGTAAAAACTAAAGTTAATTTTTTACCTTGTGATTCAGTATCTCAGATTGTAGGCCCAGTCTCTGCTGAATTTCCAAAACAGCAGAATTAAAGTTGTTGTCCAGTGCATCTTTTTCATCTTTAACCTACAAAAAATAAAATAGCTATATAGGATGACAGGGTCAAGTGTGTTATATACAGTAAATCCTCCCAAATCTAGCATATGAAAATCCCTACTCCTCCTGAAAACTGGCAATTAAAAAAAATAGGTAGGAGGTTATCACTTCAGGGTAACAATGAGCACCCTGTACTTAACAATCTCTGTAATCCTATAAATAAAAGAGAATGTTTGTTTGTCTGTCTGTGGCAGCCATAACTCTTCAGAAAATAAATGTAGGAGCTTCAAAATTTGGCAGCAGCTTCAGGTTGATACTGAGAGTTGCAGTGCCAAAAATAATTCAAATCGGCCAACAGGGGCTCGAGGGTTCTCATTGTTGGTCCAAATGCCAGTTTTTCAAGATATCTATCTCAGCAACCAATTGACCGATTTTGATGAATTCTCCAATAATATCAATGTTTTGATGAGATACATTTTTGAGCACAAAATGGATAAAATTGGTCCAAGGGGTCAAGGATCGTAATGTAGGGTCGATCCAAATTTCACGAGTTCAAGGGGTTCCCATGGAACGACAGTCCAAATTTCGGCAATGTCCGTCTGCCTGTACGTATATATCAGGGAAGATCTGGCTGAACCAGTTTCGACCAAATTAGGTAGGTACATAGAATCTTCACATAAATACATGACCAAAATGACATATTTGGACCAGATAGACTAAGCAGGGGTGCCACAATTGCAAAATAAAGTTTTCTGTAGTTATGCTAGTTTGGCTATTTATGGATAATTTTAAAATAAATTGGAAAATTATGACCCTAAAAGTAGAAACTGAAATTAAAAATTTCCGCTGAGCTATATAATGTAAATTTTAAAAAAGTAATGCAATTACCTTGCTAAATCGAAGCTCAAGAACCTCATATGCCGCTTTCAGATCCTCTAGCTCTTTTTGAGCATTTTTTAGTTTGAGTCTTGTGTTCTATATAAAGGAGTTAAAAAGAAGTAAAACATTTATTATAAAATATTCTTTTGTTTACAATAAATTTGACCAACAAAATTAGGAAATTAAAGAAATCATTTAAACTTTTCAAGGAAGCAATACAAAATTTGGTACTGTTTCCATAACTGAGTGGAAGGTAAACAAAGCTATGGTAGCACTGTTGATGGCAAGAAAGCAACGAGAAACAGAACTACCAGGGGGAAAGGCGAAAAAGCTGAACTTAAATGTCGTACATAAATATAAGAAGGAAAATAGTACAAGTAATATCACAGAAGATGAATGCAACCCAACCTGAGGGGAAGGCCACAGTGAACTTGGGAAGGAACCAATACCACTTAACCAAATTTACCCAACTCGGGGGGCTGAGTAGGCATATGCCACGTACTGGTAGCATTTTACATTTTATTACCATTTCTTTCTCGCAACTGACAGTGCTTTGTTTACCTTCCATCTGGTTATGGAAAGAGAACCCAAAATTTTAATTACTATATTTGTCAGTCAAAAACTCAATTATTAAAAACATTTTTCAGAAAGATTTTCAATACTTTTTTATGCTCTAATGTTATTTACAGAAGCAAAAACAGCAATTCCACATGTTACCACTTACCATTGTAAAACTCCAAATAGTTCCAAAGTGCACATCAAACAAATTATTTTATGAACTAAAAGGCATGCACTAAAGAACCATACCCTAACATGATATTGCACTACCAGTATGTTGAATCATTGAATGGGTAATCTGTGCACCTTAGATACAATGATAACATTTAAGAATTGAGTGTTAAAATATCTGTGTTAAACTTGCAACTCTTTAGCCTATGCCATTTAGAAAACTACTGTTACTTATCTCAGTTATAAAGAGATCTTCTTTCTTTACAATGATAATGGTTAATTCCAGATTAAGCTCATAAGTATAAAAAATTGAAAAATTGAGTACTTGTTTTAGGTATCTCCAATATTCATAACAAGGTTATAAAAACCAAAACCTTGTTATGACTATTGGAGATATCAAAGATTAAGTGTTTAATTGTTGACACTTAAGTGCTTATTCTAGAATTTATTTTCTGCCATTCTATGAGCTTGATAATTCTCTAATGAATGGATGATTATGGTTACTTTGTATCTGAAATACCTATTGTTAGTTTTGTGAAACAATTTTGGAATTAGCTTAGGAGTTTTTTTCTTTTCCTCCTATTCTTTACATAAATAAGTTCATCTAAATTATGAAATTACATGGAAAATTTTCTGCATAGAAAATATTTTATCTTGGAATATTAAAGATAATTTCTATAATATTATTGGAAGGAGCCCAATTGAAGAGAGATATTGAGTCTTCTTTTCTTTGGAAATTCATATAAATTTACTACACCTACATACACTTCCTATTGCTATTCCAGAATCAAAAGAAATTGGGAAAATAATACTAACAGCAAGACATATCTTGTCTCTCTCATAGTTTTGAAGGTTGCGCCTAAGCTCAACAACCTCCTTTCGTGCAAGACGTAATGGCTCCACAAGTTTGCTGTTCTCAGCCTGAACATCTCGTACTTGTCTCTCCATTCTTTCTCCTTGTTGCTTGAGATTTTCCATCTCCTCCTACAAGCATTTGATGATTTCATTAATGAAAATTATTAACTATTAAATACCATTCATCTCCTATTTATAAAAGCATTGTCTCATGACTTGCAGATGATGGTCGTAAAGAGAAAAAGACAAGGTGAGCTTGCTCATGAAACCAAAATATCAACTTTTCTTTCAGAAACCGAATTGTACTTGAAAAATAATAATATATTTTAAGATAAGTTGAGTTTACAATTATAACTTCTAACCTTTAAGCTTCCAATAAGAGCCAAATTATTCAATGTGATATCACTGTAATAATTTTTAGCATCTGTGAAAGCTTGCTCATGGTTCTGCATCAAAGTGTTAATTTGCATGTTCTTACGCTCTTCTACTTCTGTCAGCTCCATTTGATGCATCAGGGTTAATTCTGATCGAAGAGAAATAAGGTTGCGCTCTCCTTTTGATTCAATCTCTTTTGCTTCTCTCAGGAATTTCTCTTGCTTGGCTCCTAGTTCTTCACTGTGTTGCTAAGGTAATTAAACCCAGAGTGAAAACACTAGAGTATTTGTATACATTTATTTATTTAGTTTAAAAAACAGCACAGAGGCCGCATTACATTGAAACATATAACTGTAAGAAATAATATCATTAAAATAAATAACTATAAGAAATACAATGACAATATTATTAACAGCAATTGAAATGACCATAAAAAAACAGCACCAGAAATTAGGGAAAAGTAGCATTACGTAGAAGGTAGTTGATTATGGAAAAAAAATGGGTGAGAAAATTTCAAGATTCAGAAGTGAAGCCAGTAAGGAATTATATGCAAATGGGAGGTGGTAAGAGAGAGAGAGAGCGTTGGGAGACAAAATTTTGGTAAATGAAAAAGATTTTGAAAGTGAGTGGAATGAGATGGAACAAGAATAGAAAAATAAGATGAAAGTAAAGGGGAGCGATAGAAACCATTGATGAGAGAAACATGGAATCAAAGTTTTATATTCCCAGTACTATACTCAATTAAAAAGACAATGTTTTTTTAGAAGACAAAACTATGTTCAGCAGTAACAAATGTAGAAATATAGAGTTACTTATACCAACCAGTCGCAAAGCACGCATTTGCTCTTGATGAGCCAACTCTTTTTCTACCATTTGAGCTTTGAGTTTCTTAAGATCATTCAGCAATTCACCCTCTTCCTCCTGATGAGCCTCTTGTGACAACTTAAGGGATACCATGTTTTCAGCCTGAAAAAGTACCATAGAACAAAAATAAATCCAAAATATATACATACATTTTTATGGTATGACAAACATAAAAACATATTGGAACAATTTTTGAAACGAGAAAAAAAAAAGTCTGCTATGACCGGGAATTGAACCCGGGTCTTCCACTTGCCGGGCGGATGTTCTACCCCTGAACTATCGTAGCAGAACATTTTCTCTCGTTTCTGAACACGGATGTTTTCCTTGGTAGGACGGGAAACGATAGTTCAGGGGTAGAACATCCGCCCGGCAAGTGGAAGACCCGGGTTCAATTCCCGGTCATAGCAGACTTTTTTCTCGTTTCAAAAATTGTTCCAACTTTCACAGCTTATGCCTGTCTGCATTGGATCTTCGGATCATATCATTCCATCAATTTCATAAAAACATATATTATAGAAAAAGTTGAAATGGTAGGTTGTACTGAAATGAATTTCAATGCTTTAAGTGCTGCAACCATTTTTCATAGTTTCTTAAGTTTGAGATCAAAACAAAATTTTAGATTTTATAACTTAAATGCTTTTCATACAATGAGATTTTCTATATTTTTCACACCAACAATCCAAGAGATTTTTTTCTGTGTAATCAATTTTACATGTTGAGGATAATGAGTGCAGTTATTATACATTGGTCACAGAATTAATTTAAAAAACTACAATTTTTTCTCATAACCTTAAGCTCAGAGATGTTATTCTGATGTTCATACAAAAGATGCTTTATTTTCTGCTTAAGAAATTTCATCTCAGATTGATGAGCCTCCTCTGCTTCTTCCATGTCACGATCTTTATTTCTGAAAGTTGATGGCAATTAAAGATCTTAATTTCACTAAGATATTTACCATATCATCACATATTTAATAAGATTTTTACAAGGTTATGTAATGATTATGTCTGTTATGTAAGCTTTTTAGCTTTTTCATTCAGAATATATATAAAAGTACATGGAAAAAATATCTAACATTAAAAATTTCAAAATTTTAACTTAAAAACAGGAGCAAAACAAAAATACCAAAAAATATGGTTTAATTCAATATATTCAAAGTTTTAGGTATGGAATCTTATTGAAAAAACATATGTTTAAAAGTTATGAAATGGTTATGGAACTCCAAAAAGTAATTAGCTTTTTAAGTATATACAGAGAAAGCAATTGTTTCTAGAGGTGAATGGCTCATACCGAAGTTCAGCTTTGGTCTCATCCAGCTCTTTCCGAGTGATATCCCAAAAAGCTTTGAGTTTATCCCTTTCCAACTGAAAGAAATTCCTTTCTTCTCTCTCCCTCTCCAGTTCTTCACGAAGGCGGTGGGCATGAGCTTCTAATTGCTCACGATTCATTTCTGTTGTATCAACTCCATCGATAACACCCCCACTAGAGCCTCCCCCTCCCTTCTTCTTCCCCCCTCCTCCCTTCCCTTTTTTTGGAGGCTATGATTTATTCCATGAAATAAAAATGTACTCAACTTTGGAACAATTCGTGTGGCATTATGTAATCCTTATTTGTTTTTGGATTTACAATTTTTATTTTTATAGGAATTTTTCATCTATACCAATGATTGAATAAATTAGGAAAGAATCTTAAATGTGGATATTTGCTTTTGACATTTCATAATTTAAAGTTGCACCAGTGTTTTAGTGATTTACATGAGATTTGGCTGAAATGTATATTTTGCCTCATCTCCCAGAATGAAATCGTGAATTATTGTTTCAATTTATAACTTGGAAAAAATAAATAAATTCATTGGAACAATTAGAAGTTCTTGAAATATTATCTTGAAAAGTTCCATTTAATCATTTATTGTATATTGTATTATTTATCAAACAGGTTGATTTTTGTTTGCATTAAAACATATCGCCCAACTTTTGACCTATTGTTTTAATTAAAAAGTTCATATTTATTCACATAAACAGGATTTTTAAACAAATTTGGTTCAAATATGAAAATACTTGTGTGGAATCAAATTTCTCGGTTATACACCAAATAAATAAATTATATAATAGTAAGCTTTTCGAGAATATATGAATATAGCGGTGCTAAAATATGAAACTGCCTATTTTGCTAATGATTAGCTGTGCTTTGTAGTTTACCAGAGTTCAACCATTTTACATTACTTAAAATCCTCTTAAATTCTACTTATGACAAAATTAATTAGACTATGAAATAAAATCTTAAAAATAATAGAATAAGAATATCATCTTGATTTTTTGTGAAACTGAATGTAGTCTTTTACGGCTATATAACACATTTAAATATTTTTAACAAATGAGTCTCCGTAAATTATGTAATCTAAGTATCATGGTACTACTATAATATGTATAGTAGTACCATACTAAGTATGTACAAAACTATCCTTAGCTGTTCGCATCATGGCACAATTACATAAATTAAGATATGGCGGTTCATTTGATAATATACGTAATAATTGTTTCAAGGTCCATTTTTCGCGATTTTAGCTGCACACGAACATAACTGACTCTAATTAATCGAAAAATGCATTTAAAAATAATGGAAAAGTTTTTTAAAAGTACTTCTCAAAATTAAACTAATAATGGAAAGATTCGATGCCTATCTGGCGATAAAGAATCTTTAAAGACAGAGAAATTACACAAAAAAATCGTGATAATATTTAGAAACTTTACGTGACTTAAACCCATCGGGACGTAGTATCCCAGGAAATGACGGATCGGTAATCCCTAAGAGTTTACAGAAACTGTCTAGTAATAGAGCTGAAAGAATATAATGAGTTTTTCGAAAAGCCTATCGACATTTTTTCGGAAGATGGAGAAATCTAAAAAATAAAATATAGAGAAACGGTAGCTACAAAGAGGACAGAGATTTATGGAAAATAGAAACTAAATGTTTTTTCAACGGGTTAAAAGTACTTGACTCGGGAAAGAAAAGCTGTATTTATCATGATTTAAACTTTCCAATTTACACGAAAGATGAACGAATCAAAGTCACATTTTCTCTTACCATTTTCCTCAGAAGTCACAAAAACTAGCTCTCCTCCCGTATCCATGACAGCGCGAAGTGGAATAAAGCGTTATTGTTTATGTTCGCTCCAAAAAATTAAAGGGCGCCTAAGACACTTGATGCCCAGTACTATCGATGCTGAATTACTTCTTAAAATTAAGGGATAATCTAAGTAAAGTTATTCATTTCTAAAAACTATCTTATTATCTATGGTTTTTGTTATGTTGCTCATAGTATTAATGTCATTTCAGTAATTACGCTTCTGGGCGTGAAGTTCAAATAATTCGTAAATTGAAACAATGTTTATTCACAAAAATACATACTATTGCATAAAAAATGAAGACGGCGGCTACTAGTATATCACAACAAAAGGGATCAGCTGTATTCCTTTTTTATGGTGCCGGACTGATTTTAATTATTTTTTACTGACTCGTATAGAGGTACTTAAAATTTTTATTTAATAATCAGCTCTAGTGCTGTCACTTAGAGCACTTATCGGTATTTTGACACCTCAATTTCTATCCTCCAAATTTTAAAATTTACCTTTCTATTAAGTTAACGTTCAATGATTTGATAGAATTTTAATATTCGTACAACGAACATAAACATCTTATTTTTTACGTCGCATGTATTTATTTTAACCCGAACATAATTGGTCTCTTTAATTATAACTCAAAACTGTGTGGCCGTTTTTATACAAAGTTTCATTTTTAATCTTTTATATGTGATAATAACTTAATAAAGTAAAAAAACTTATGATAATGATTACAGAAGTCGGTTTTACTCAACCTTAGGTTTCACATGGCTAAAGAGACTTGTGAATTTGGACGAATATGTAACAATTTTATATATATATACACACACCTCCACCCAGTGTCACTGCCATCAGTTCTCTCTCGCGCTGACAAAGGGATCACCCAGAGAGCTCCAATCTACATGCCTCTTACCAATTCCCCAGTGGATCTTCTATTGGTAAGTGTCCACTGGGCTTCCTAACCTACGACTTTGATCCCTGATGGCAGATTACTGTACCCAGAGCCATATCTAAAATTTGTGGTCTGCTTGCAAAAACAAATTTTGATCTCCTGTAGCAGTGGTTCCCAAAATTTATTGTATGCACTGCACTGTTTCAAAGAATTTTGTAGCACACATCTTGAAACAAGGTTTTTATACTTTTACATACAGGCAGCGCCGCAACTAGTTATTTTCGCACCCAGGGCAAACTACCAAATATGCAACCCCTCCATAAAAAATTCTAATACCTATTTTTTTAATATATGGATTTTGGGTGAACAATTAATAAATAAAAATAAACTATAAAAGATATAATTTCTCACTATAAATGTACATTATTTAAATACATAATTATAAATATAATTACATACATAATTTAAATATAGAAAATATAAATATTTTAATATTAAAGAGTTATTCTACGTGATTTTAATGCAACAAACTCATCAATAAGATCATAGAAATTTATAATTTCTGCTATGCATAATGTCCAGAATGCTAATTATTATATGGGAAAATGTTTCGAACAAACGTAGAAAATTTAATTTTCTACAACTTTTATTCCAGTGATCAAGTATTAATGCAAATATTTTAAGAAATCTGATGTGGTCACCACATGACTTTCTCCATACCTGTAATATTTCTAAAAATTCCAAATAGGTTATATGATAATAAATATTTTAACCCTCCGGTGCTCATGGGGGGTAGATTTCTACCCCACCCCTCCCATTTTATGATTTCCCTCCAGTTCGTTTTTTGCTCTCCTCCTTTTCATTAACTGGAATGACACATGTGTGGAAGGTTTTTAGGCAAAAATTTCTTGTAATGTGTCGACCGTTTTTGAGTAAAGACGCTTTTTTATGGAGTGGCGGTTACGGAGTGGTTAGAGCATTGGCCTTCCACGCAGTGGTCCCAGGTTTGAATCCGGTGGATGTCAGGATTTTTCAATCTGGAATCGTCCCCCCCTACTTGTGTGATTTGAGCACACTGCGCAAGTCAGCGCTCCGTCCTTCAGAAGGGACATTAAGCTGTTGGCCCCCTTGGTGCTCTTCGTAAAGAGTAGACTAATGCCGGCACCGGGTTTCCCTCCTTCCTTGTGTGTTTGGTGTGTAAGAAGTAATGGCTATAATAATCCAAGAGATTGATTAGCCAGAAATATAAGACAACAACAATGCTGTTTTGGTGATTTAGTTTTTAATGCAACAGTGGGCAGTTTTTCATGTTTCTGTTCCTCACTCAACAAATTTTAACAGATACCTATAAATTGAGGTGAGGAAAAAACTTTTTCTTTTTAATTTCTCTCCTTATGAAATATTATTGATAGTAAATACTTAAATTTTTATACACTAATTGTCTCACATTAATTTATTTATAATTTGTGGTTGTATATGGCATCTGAGAATACTAGTTGTGTGAAACATTTGATAAAATGAGGACTTGAAAAATAGTAAAATTATTACAATCTTACTTGCATAAATTTTTGTATTTATTATATATTTATATTGGCAAGTATTTGTAATTTAACAATTTTTCACCAAATTTAATTTTGTATTTGCATTCAAAAAATGTTTGCTATTTTTGACAAAAATATTGACAGGTTTTGTAAATTTTTATTTTAAAATAATTTTATTGAATATTGTTAAAAAACTATGTTATGTTTCTATTAAATTATATATATATATATATATGTCAATGAATGAACTACATTTGGTATGCATTTTCAATGTAATTCATAAAATCGATCCACGTGAGTACTCCCATTTGAACAATCTGCGCAAGTACGAGAGAAATTTAAATACTTTACAAAGAACAGAAATAAACTCAAACCATAACCTCCTGATATTGGATATAGCCAAGAAGCTCCAACAATTAAGACAATAAAAAGGAGCGTTAATAAGACAAGAATTAAGTGTTTACAATAGTCACCTGTAGGTGGTGTGGTTGTGGCAACTAAGAAATTAAGTTTTTCAGATATCTCTTAAACGATGTATTATATGCAAAAATGTTTTAAACAAAGGTTGTAGAAAATTAAATTTCCTACAAATTTTATTCCAGTACGTTTTTACATATATATATCAAATATTAAAGGAAATATTTCAAAATAACGGATAAGTGACGAGAGTAAATATCCACTTCTTGTTGACAAATTTTTACCAAAAACTAATCAACTCTTGTAACTTTCATATTAATGTTAAATATAAAATTTTGCGTTGACCTGATTAATAGTTTTTCAGTTAGAACACCCACAAAATAACTGTCAAATATGCACACACCCACAGAAATCATCACGAAAATAGTCAAAAGGAGTTCAGGGGACCTTAAAACATGTATTTCCGTTGAAATTTCGAATTCATTTTTTTTCATAAAAATAATACAGGTGGCAACTGAATGGCAAGGTCAGGCGGACACAATGAGACCCTCCCCACCATCATACGTCACCCCCCTCCAACTGAGCGCCTCTCTGAAAGTGTAAATAGAACTCGGAAACACCCTGTACTTTCTCTATACTTCATATATGGAGAAAGTAAAAAACAGATGTGACAAGATTCAACACCCACTTCCAGTTGACTGAGTTTTACCAAAAACTAATCAGTTCTTTTCTCTTGAACAGAAATGTCAAATATTAAATTTCGCGTTAATCTGATTAATAGTTTTTGAGTTTGAGCACCAACAAAATTACAGTCACAGCACACACGTAGACACCATCGAGAAAATAGTCAAAACATGTTCAGGGGACCTTAAAATATGTATTTCCGTTGAAATCTCGAATTTGATTTTTTTCATGAAAACAACTTTCTCTATATTTCATGCACGGAGAAAGTAAAAATGAGGATTAAAAATTTATCAGGAATCTTAAACAGTGATGTTAGCACATATTGCCAGGCATTTTTTGTTTCCAAGTTATTCCCAATAAGAGAGAAAGTCTACCAAAGTAGGCAAGAAAGAATTCCATTGTATAAGACCTGAATCTTGAGCTTCAGTTGGCCAGTATTCATCTCTATAATAATACACAAGTGTTGATTGGTTGATGATCATTTTATGTTGGGTAGATCTCAAAAACTGTAGAAGATAATGGTTTGAAAATTTCCAGACATGCTTGATACTCATATTAAAAGTGACTAACAAAAAAATATCTGGAAAAATAACACAAGTTCGACCTCGGGATGATTTCAATTTCTAATAAGGTAACACATAAAAATGGATTTTTGACATGCAGGCTTTTATTCTTTTGGAAATTAAAATTAGAAAAAACTGACCTTCAATCATCTGATTTGAACTATTTTAAAGAAAAATTAATAAAATCACTCTATTCATCTTTTTTCACCTACGGTTCAAAATCCCTCACATCGAAAGTTTAAATCACATATTTAGAGAAAATATTGCCATTTTAACGATAACTGCCTTGACGACAATGTAATTGCCAAAACTTGAGCTCAGATTGCTGTCTCAAGGCTAAATGCCTTCCCCTCCCCTACCGCAAAATTTATCTTGATAAATGACTTGCAAAAAACAAAATCCATACAAATAGTGAGTTAAACTAATTTATTTCAAACTTAAAACTATTAATTCCTTTTTTATTAATTTGAACCCGTCATTTTTGACAGGCAATATAGGTACTAGTAGTTATATAAAAATGGAAACATCCATTTCTTTCAACTAATGGACATCACAATCAGGATATAAACAGGATGTCATCTGTTAGCCCATAAGGAAGATGTTCCTAGGCTGTATAAATACATTCAAAAATCAAACTTAATGATGGAAGTAAAGACAAAATTTGAATGCAAAGTAAAAACATCACTACAATATAAATACCATATTTCCTCGATTCTAAGACCTTCTTTTTTCACTTTTCAATGTCTCTGAAATTGGGTTGCATCTTACATTCTATGGTGTCTGTAATATTATTTTTTTGAAAAGCTATTACTATCAAGGGTGTGTCTTACAATCGATGGCATCTTAGAATCAAGGAAATATGGTATTATAATGTCACTGAATGGCATATAGTAATTTTTGAGAAATATGGCTTTTGCAGTATTGTTTATGACTCTAAGCTCTACAACTGAGTGAATTTTAATCAAAATAATTTTTTGAATAAATCTAAATTTTGTGAAAATCAACTAGAATAAACTACCCTTCATTGTTGTGCTATATCGCTTGTTTCTTACAAGTTTATAGTCTGGATAATATTGTCTTTTGTTCAATTTTGTTGAACTACTTAAGCTTTAGGGCAGGGGTGGGCAACCTTTTCAATGTGGCGAGCACCAAGTAACATTCTAGAGCACCCAGCAAGCACCAATATACTTTTGTAAAAGTAGGATATGATAAAAAAGAAATCAAATCAACATCAAAATGATTGAAAATGTACTGTTGTACATTTAAGAAAGAAATCAGGCTAAAAAATCAAATTAGTGGTACTAGGAAAGATGTTTTTAATATCGTAGAAGTGCAGTCAAGACTGCGGTGCTCACAAGCATCAGGTTGTGGACCCCTGACAGACAGCATGGCAAAAACAACTTTTTTGGACTCTGGAACACCTAAAACGTGTACTTTCATCAAAATATTGAAGCCAGATTATTTTGTGATTACAATACTTCCTCTATGTACTACATATATGAGAAAGTAAAAATGAAACAAGGTGTGGATGAATTCCAAGATATCCTAAAAAAAAATTATCTTAGTACTCCTTATGGAAATCAGATTACAATTTTTAGATGGAATTTTGGCTTTATTTTGTGACAAAGTTGTTATAAATATCAAATGTGTGCATAATATGTAATGCCTTACTATGACACTTTCAAATAAAGGTAGTCTTTCATCAACCTCAGTTGAAAAATTGTACCTGGTCTTTCGTATCTTCATTTTTCCATCCAATGGTTTAGTTGGGTAATTTTACTTATATTATAATCTACGTTCGTGAAGAAGCTATGTACTATCTAGTCCAGAGATCTCAAACCCAAATCAGTGCACGGGCTGCATGAAGGCCCTCCACTGAGCCCACATATTTGCCACATCCTCACACCATTTCATATTCTTTAGACATTCATTCTCCCATTAAAAAAATAAATAAATTGCCCCAACCCCATGACATGGCCTTAAACCCACTCATTACAAAAATACTTGATTTAGCATCAAGAGTCAGGTTCTTCATAAATTTCATTTTCCTGCCATTAATTTTCAGATACGCATCGAATCAGTCTATAAATTACTTGTAACAAAATTTGATGTATTTTTCCATAGAAATCTTTTGTCATGATGGTGATTTGCTTTCATAAGCGCCTGCAGTAAGAGGCATTTGCTCCTACATTTCACAAAAAATTGCTCATTATAGATATAAAAGCCTATATGTTCTTTGGTTGGTCACATGCTGTTTTGCCCCACGGTGAAAAAATTTCTGCAAGCACCCATGTTTGCAATGTTGCCAATTTCAGATGATTTCTTATGATTGAAAGGGATTATATATTCATGTAGCATCTCTTCACATATTCAAGAAATTTCCACACTGATTCGAAGTTTAAAGAATACCATGGTTACAACAAATAATATGATGCAAATGAAAATAAGTACATATTAAATTATTCATTGATATTGTTAATTAGGTCATATATAGAAATAAATTACTGAATTTTTGAAGGACTTCAAGGACATTTTCTGTGAAAGTTGATTAAGTTTTTAATCTTTAACTAAAGACAAAAAAATAAAATATGAATTCCATAAAGTAACTATAGTTTTGGGCATATTAAAGTTGTGTGGCATGTTTAATGAATAAATCTTCATTAATATTTCTTTGCTACACAACTTTTATATGCCCAAAACTATTTTTACTTTTTGGAAGATTCAATTATGTGGATTTTCTATTATTGTTCACTTTTTAGTGCACATAAATCACTTTCAATTACCGTATCTTGCAGTGTATAAGTTGACCTATAGAGCTTTAAAAATCTTTAAAAAAATGAAGTTTGACTTATGCACCAAGTATAAAAATAGGAACCTTAAAAATACCAGCTAAAAGACAAAGAATATTCATTAGAGAATTATCAAGATCACATGGCTGAAATAAGCATTTAACAACCTTGTTATGGTCATTAGAGATAACTAAGACAACTACTCATTGTTTTCAATTTTGGATACTTATGCACTTACTCTTGAATTTGACATCAAATATGCTTGTTTAACGTGAAAATAGCTTCATATTTTATACACTTGGTCAGCAGGGCTACAATGAGGGTTTTACTTGCAAATCACAATACTTACCAGAGAATGATACTATGTGACATCACACATGCCATATTAACATGGAGGAGTTTCTGGTATATTTCTAAATAGTAATTTCCCATGTATTTCCTGATCACAAAATCAGCATTTCACTACTGAGATGCTTCTTGCCATGTTTCATTCAAAACTTGTTAGTCACCTTGATTTTTTCTGAAGAAAGATTTCATTAATTACTTCTTAGGTGAAAAAAGGTGGGTCTACTTATATAGTGAATATATGCCTAAACACATTTTCATGCTGAAAAATTGAGATTGACCTATACACCATGATACACAGTACTTTTACGATTCTTGAAACACTATAAATTGCATAATTTGGAAAGTAGACAAAATTGGGTACTTTCTTAAGATGAAAATTAATTAATAATCATTCACAGTTGTAACAATATCTAACAACTCAAAGCCAAAGCGTAAATAGTACACATTATCAGGAAAGAGATAAAACAAAGAACTGGCAAATTCTCATCTTTTCTCCAAGTTACACAATTTCCAGGAAAATCAAACTGCTGTCTATAGCTTCTAAGGTTCAAGCATTACAAGTAAGTCACTGCATAAAATATGCAATAAGAATAGAAAGCCTGCAACAACATTTTCTGATCAATTACCCAGTGGCGAATTTGGACATTTTCTGCCACAAGGACATTTATTTTGGTCGCCCTTTATTTATAGATCTGCTCCTTAACATAATTGAATTATGGCTCCACCAGACTTCGGCATCTCTTAACACCTTTTGGCTCTTCAAGGTCTTTCATTCTTAATTAACTGAATGCAGTTGATTGTCTCCAAATGTGTTGGATTATAATTTCAACAATCAGCAATATTCTGAAATTTACACTAATATATCTTTTAATGTAACAATTTTGTGAAAATTGGACCATTACCAAGCCATGGCCTTACTAAAGACCTGCCATTGCAAATACCTAACACTAACAGATAAAATCTGTTAGTTTTAGGTTTAATTATTAAATTCTACTTAATAAAGAGGTGTTTTTACAATGTTATTTTTCATTTCTTTCATTTTACTAACAGATAACATTTTCAGTTAGTAAATGACCAAGACTGAAAAAAATCTATTTTATGGCAATGAATTTCCAAGGCATTCAAAAAGTTTTAAATCATTTACAGCAAAAAGAAAGTTCAGCTGTATACATCTCTGGCAAAAATTCAATAAATTACAGTTCATTCATTTAATTAAAAAAATTTAAATTGCAAATTAAAGGATAAGCATTAAACATTCCTTATAATATGTTATATAAGTTTCTTTTTAGAAATAATAATCACTATCTTTCATTAGGGTATTGGATAAACTGTAGCAAGATTGATTATTAAGTCAGTAATAGGCACAAGAGTAAAGTATAGTAATAAAATAAATATAAATGGAAGGTTCAAAATGTATCCAGTAAAAAATAAGACTCAGTTGAAAAATAGCTTTTGTTTACAATTAACTTAAAACTACTTAATATTCACATCACAAATATAAAAATATTCAGTTGGTAGCCTTCACAACTTTCCTTTCAAATTCTATATTTTCACAATTTGCAATGTCATTTTCACATCCCATAATTGTTCCTCACTTTCTACCATGCAGAAACAGCTTGCCATTTAAGATGAAAGGAAAGATTGAGTACAATTTGCTTTACCAATGAATATGTAAAACTTGTCCACAAACAAATTATCATCACTGGAGTTATCCATCAGGATACACTAGAAGCATCAGGCAAGTGTGACATTAGCAGCCCCAAAATACCTCTCTAAATGAGCACGCCCTTGAGGTGAAAGTCCAGCATGAATAAGTGGCCCTAAACGCCCTGGATGTGACACAGATAATTTCCCTAAGGACTCTGCTAACAGCAATTTCGGATCTGAAATGTCTGAAAATAGAATTAAAAAATTATTATTGTGCAAATCATAAAGAAAAACTTTTATGCCAAGTTGAAAATGATCTTTTACATATGAATTTATTTACACATACAGGCAAGAGGATCCGTTTCCCTGCCACGTGCAAAAGTTAATCTTGAGTAGGCTGCCTGGTAACCACCTGCATTTGGATCTGCTTCTGTGACATTATAAGGAATATCTTCCACTTTCTCACTATCATCCTCAGGAAGCTCAAAAAGTTCAACCAGTGCATTCAATAGAGGGGGCCTATTGAGAAAATCCCACAAACAAAATATTTCTTGCATTATTTCTTGTATAATTAATGAAAAATATACCATGTTAGAGATAAACAAAAAATTTATTTCATTGTTTTGAACAGCAAGTTTTATTAGACCCAAAGAAGGATAACCACTCATTCGAACCGCAGCTGATACAAATGAAAATAAAATCAGGGAACATTAAACTCAAATTATCACAATAGTACAGAAGAATTTCAAGTTTATAAATAGGGCATTTGGCAGATCTAGCTTTCTGAACAACTCACTATTAAAGTGGATTAAGAGGATTTTAATGACTGCTGGGGAGACTTTGAGGAGGCCAAAACTATCACTTTTTGGGCCCATATATACAAAATATCATCACGTAAATAATGCAAAATTAACAAAAATACATCAATCCAAAAGACTCTTCCCACTCAAATAAAGTGGTCTGCCACAACTGAAGAAGCGTTGCTCAACACATGCATACAAGAGCCAACTACACAGTATTTATGGTATGTGTTACTAGCTGGAGTACCTTGCATTGGTCGGGAATATTTAAACCCACTACCAAGTGTCTGAAGGCGCTAATGTAGTTTATGTGACTTCCGTTTGGAGTACCTGGCATTGCCTGGGAATATTTAAAGCCACCAGCATGTGTAGATCACGCGACTTATGTCCAATGACGCAAATACAGTTCACGTGGCTACTGTCCAATGGCACTAACGTATTTTGTAGCATAATGCATAGTGCTTATAATGTAGCTTCTCTCCCCCCAAAATTTTTCATCACCATATAGCCTATGTTACTCACAGAGTAAAATTATATACCTATGTAAAGTTTCATGACGATATCATCAAAGGTGTGGATTTGTATAGCAGATAAACAAACAAACAAAATTTCAGTTTTATATATTAAGATTTCAGCACAGTCAGGACGATGCTAACTTGAATCATCAATGACATTAATTCGAATATAGGTAGTAATTTTTGAACAATATTAATGTGAATCAACATTAATTGAAGGGACGTTAAATTGAGGACACACTGTATAGCTTGTTTTTCACTGCATCTTTGTTTGACTTTTCATAATATTTAAAATCAGGAATATCATTTGTAATCACTCTGTACTTAATTTTTGCAATTCACTTGGAAACTATCTTCCATCATAAAATTATTAATGATAGTGCACCATTAGGTTAAATATTTAAAAGTTATGAAAGCAATAACAAAATTTTAAAATAGGAATTTAGCATGCAAAAAAATTCCTACATGAACAGAAGCAGATCTAGCTAAGGGGAGTTTATAAGAAAACAAATATATAAATCTATAGTATGCATTATAAATTGGTTAGATATTTACATAATATTTATAGAATGCCAATATTATAAAAATACGAATTGAGATGATCAACCCCCATTATCCCCCTTTGTATCTGCCATGGTCCATGAAGTCATAGTAATTAACACTCTCATTGATGGAATAATATAATCCGAAGATCCTATGCAGACAGGCATAAGCTGTAAAGGTGGGAATAATTTTGAAACGAGAAAAAAGTCGGCTTGACCGGGACTTTTTTCTCGTTTCAAAATTATTCCCAACACTCTCATTGTTTAAAAAACCAAAAGTATGCATTTGTTCAATTTCTAAATAGTAAATATGGTCATGAATTTTGCATAAATTTTAATTCCTTATTTAAAAAACTCTTCTTTCATGTATACTGTCTATGTCCCAAGTTCATAACCTTCAAATGATTTTAAAATAAAAAAATCTGATGTGGCCACCACATGACTTTCTCCATATCTGTAATATTTCTTCAAGTTCCAAATAGGTTACATAATAATAAATATTTTAAGAAACTGCAAGACAATTTTAGACTTGACAAAGAACAGAAGTAAACTCAAACCACAGCCTTCTAATATTGGATATAGCCACAAAGCTCCAACAATTACGATAAGAAAAAGGAGTGTTACTAAGACGTAACTAAGCATCAATTGTTAACAATAGTCATCGGTTGGTGGCGTGGTGGTGGCAGCTAAAAATATAAGATATCCCTTAAATAATGCATTATATGGAAAAATGTTACAAACAAAGTTTGTAGAAAATTAAACTTCCTACAACTTTTATTCCAGTATATTTTTACATTTATCAAATATTGAAGCAAATATTTCAAAATAACAGATGACAAGAGTAAACACCCACTTCCGGTTGGCCTATTTTTAACAAAAACTAATCAGTTCTTCTGACTTTTATAAAATTGTTAAATATAAAATTTCATGTTGACCTGATTAATGGTTTTTGAGTTACAGCACCCACAAAAAGCTATCTCTCTCATGCACGTGCGCATGCACACAGACATCATCGAGAAAATGGTCAAAACGTGTTCAGGGGACCACAAAACGTGTATTTTCGTTGGAATCTCGAAGTCGATTTTTTTCATGAATACAATACTTTCCCCTATACTACGTACATGGAGAAAGTAAAAATATGCTGCACTCATTCTCTATCATTGAATTCCATACTGCATAACAGAAACAATAAGATACTGCCTATTACATAAATAAATTCATATGGCAATTGTACGGTTACTTTGAACCAGTCTCATTTTGTCAGTCAAAAAACAGTACAAATAACTGTAGGATAGTGAGTGAAATTTGTGAAAGGAAAGGAATTAGTCATTTCACTGGTAATCCATCTCTTAAACTTAACAATCATTAATCTTCTGTGCCCAGAATAAATAATTTCAAATTAAATAATTATGAAATGTATACATAATTTTTCATTTCATACAGCTGTGATCACTCAATATACTGCATGACATTTATATAAATTTATATTCTCTACTGACCACAAGTTTGCATACTGTCCTTCTGTTAGCTGAGAGCACTCAGTGAGTAGCTTTGTAAGGCCCACAGCAACCACCTTGCGGTTGGTTTTTCCAGCTACTTTCTGTACATCTGTGACAATGAGCCTTTCGACCACCATTGCAAACATCCTGCACCATGTAAAAAGAATCATTAATAAGCAATATAGGGATGCTTATTATAATAAAAATATTGTATAATACCCAACTTAATAAAAATAATCATACATTAAACCAGGAGCATGCAATTTAATTTTTGTTCAAAAATTCTCTCGAAAATTCAGGTACAAACATTACATGAACTGCTGCAGGTGACTCAGAAAATCCGCATTTTCTGAATAATTTAACCTTACTAAATGTTTCAAGGGATTCATGCATGTTTCAAAGGTTTTATGTATCAGTTTAGTTAACTACAATGATAAAATTGTAGCAACTTTTTATGATTTAATATTGACCTAATGCAGGTGGTTTTTTCAAAACAGTAAGTAATGTACATTAATTTTCTCCAGATATTCAATGAATAGGAGATGCAAACATTACACACTCATACTTATTGCATGAGCAAATATGATATATCAGAGCTTTTTTATACTAATAGGATATTAAAGATGAAAGGATTGTTCTTACCTTTGCTGAATGCCATCAACTAAGTCAACAAATGTAGATGCTCCACACTTAACAATATATAAACAAAAAAATGCCAGAAGCCCTTTAACAAATTTAATTGTCTTGGAGAAGGAAAGCCTTTGGAAAAGAACCACAAACACCTGACGGACGAATGGGGACAGCTCCTCCCTAGCATTCAATAAAAAGAGGAATAAAGTTGTTTAGAATATGATTTAGCAATAAATACAGAATAAAGAATGCTTGTCATTGCTTATTATTATTTCAATTAATAATAACATATATGTATGTACACATATATTCCTGAATTTAAGGCAGCGGCTAAACTGAAAGTGATTCACACCAGACCCGACTGACTTGACAGACTGGGATGGCCACAATAATTCAGACTAATTGGGAAACATTGTCAATCGTGAATAATGAGCTCCTCAAGTTCCACTGGCGAGTGAGATGAGTGTTTATTAAAAAACTCCCTTAATTAGTGGAATACAAGTAGGTGGTTTTGAGTGCATGATCTTTGGTGATTACATACAGAGGGTGGATATTTTAACAAGTGTAAAATTGAGGAACTATCTGGGTAAATAAATAGTTTATTATTAATAATGTTTTATGTCACGATTATGATACTGCTTATCTCTTTAATCCCAATGCTGTGGTCTCTCTGGCACTAGTTATATTAATGTAGATTTACTATCTTCCATCTCAACACAATTGCACAGTAGAATGGCTGACAGATATCTGGCAAAAAACCAAACTTGCTTGGTTATCAGACCGTCTGAAGTGGTCTGTTAAGGCCGGGTGATGCCAGTGTAGCCACTCAAACCACAAACAGTATGTTTGATTCCACCCAACTAGTCTTAAGTCGGGTTTGGAGGTCAGGTCTCATCTGATCCGCTTTCAGTGCAGCTGCTGCCTTAGGCAGCTCTCCTAGTAGAGCTTCCCACTAATGGAAAAATGTTCAACACCTCTTCTTAGGCAAAAATACTTTCCTTATGTAAATGACATACTTGAGTTTCCCTTTTGATCTTTCGCAGAATTTTACACTCATTTTGGTAATGTCAAATTTTCATGCTTTAGTCTCTATACTTAAAAATCATGGATCCAATCAGAATTAGTTTCATACTATGTATATAAAAGAGGTCTCTTTGCTTTTCACATGCTAACAAATGAATATAAACTTGTTTTGTACTCAGGTAAAAATATAGAAATTCAGTTAATTCTTTTAATATGACAATTTTAAAATAAAACTCATATATGAGGGGTGACTGAAATGTCTCAGCCTAAGTAGAAAAGGAATATGGGAGGGAAGTGTCATTTATATTATACATTGTAGCTTGACATCTTGTGACAATGTATACACAGTTGAATGATAATTCTCTCTGCAGTTCATTCTCAGCATATCACTTTGTGTAATGTAAAAACCCCTCAACTGAGATGGAGAAATTTGAGCACCAAGCTGTGATTCATTACCTTTTTCTGAAAGGTTTAGGTACTAAAGACATCCCTGTGGATATAGAGCAGACATTGGGAAATGATACACCCAATGAAGCAAACTTTGAAAAAGTGGGTAGGAAATTTCAGGAGAAGTAAGAGTTTAGAGGAGGAACCCCACAGTGGACATCCTGTCTTAGTCACAACAGAGGAAAACATTCAAATGTATCAACATCGGAGGAGACTATGTGGAAAAGCTGCAAGTATTACCATGAAATTGTGAGCTACAATGTATATAAATGACACTTCTCTCACCTATTCCCTTCCTACTTAGGCTGAGAACTTTTCAGTCATCCCTTGTACATGCAAATGAATTGATAATAATAAATAGGAGATCTGCAAAAGTATAATGTGAATTCTAAAATTTTTTGCTTGATGATGAGAGGATAACTAAAACAATTTTTAAAATATCTTTTTAGCAATTTTGTACAATAACCAATCAATAAATTCCAACAGTTGTCTTAATTGCTATGTCAGAACAACAAATAAAATATAACATTCTTCCCACAATATGTGGAAATTTTTATAATTGCATTATATTTTTAAAATTTATAAATTCCTGCCAATATTGAGCTCTATAGGCAAACATAAACCATTATTTAGAGAATACCTATACCTTCAGCATAATTTGGAATATGCATGTTCCTTTAGTGGAAAATGTTTTGGTAAATGAATGCCTATGTGAACTTTATGCTACTCACGCTGGGCAATGAAGAAGTATTGCTGACATGAGCCTAAATCCCTCACCATCATTGATTTTGGATGCAATTAACTTTTGAAAAACTCCCAGAAGACCACTCTGAAAATGAAGATAAGGTTTGTTTAACCAAATGCATACAAGAAAATGGCAAGAAAAACCAAAATTATAAAATTCTGAAAAGATTAATCACTTTTAAAATAACTGATTTTTTATAATTAAGGGAAATTTGTTGCATGTTTATCAAGAGAAAAATAATTTTAATAATGATGTTATTGCTAAATTATAGAAAAATACAAAATAATGATTGCTAATGTAATTAAATAAAAACTGGAATGTTGTGGACAAAACATATCTCCACTCCTGTTAGTCATTGACTTAATGAGTGACTACCTACAAGAAACACTGTTACTATGAAACAAAATGAGAGGAAATATTTTCCATTCATAAATAACCATTAATGTAACTAGTGACATTACTGTATGGACACAAAGTGCATAGCTATAAGAAAATATTTTTGCTATGATAATTTTGTTGAGATCATGTTTTATAACATGTTAATGAGCATCATACCATCAAACAATTCATTTTTAATTGGAATATTTAAAGAATAATATTAATTTACTTCATATCAAGTTTGCTCACCAGTCTTGAAGATGAGCAGACCTCTGAGCCTCCACGGCTAACATATGCACAAAGGAGACGTGCCAATGGCACCACATTTCCAGAGTTGTCCCAGAGAACAGGAGCAACAAGACAAGGAAGCAGGGCCATGTAAGGCCCACTCACAGCTTTTCCTTCACCTCCCTCCTCAGGTCTTAGTTCTAGTAGCAAGGATAGCAGTTGAAAGACATAAGGGATGAACTCTGTTGAAAAAATGTTATTTGTAAACAAACAATTATTGCTCCTCTCCCAAATTTTGCTTATCGAGTTGGGAAACAAAACTATACTAATTTGAACATTACGACAAACCTCACCTTGCACATCTTGCTGCAGAATATCTTGAAAAATTGGAAATAGAACAGCTTCAAAAGATGATGCTGCACCTGGAGTGGCTCTGCAAGCTATACTGCTCACAATGTAAAAGTTGAAATTGATTACTTCTAAAGTTTAAAACTTAAAATGAGTTGATCTCTGACATACTTGGGTATTACAATTAAAAAAATATGAAATAATTCATGTAAATCTACAGATCCATCTAGTTTTACACCTTAGGTCATTTTTAATATTTACGTTATTTATGAAATAAATCAAATGAAACTACAGATCCATCTAGATATACATCTTAGGTCATTTTTAATACACTGTAAACCTGATATAACGATGTTGGGATCCAAGATATTTGACCGCATTATAAGTGAATCCGCATTATATCACATTTACCCATTTATAATTACATGCAGTGACAGCCGACCCCATAAACCTACCAGTCAGAAATGACATTGTGGTAACCATTATCCGTGCACAAATGGGTGAGAAAAAGAGAGAAAAGAACACAGCAGTTAAAAATATTTGGTTTTAAAAATTTGAAATAAATATTTTCATTTTTATTGTGTTCCAGTTTGAAGAACAAACATTTACTGATTAACAACAACCATGATTACCAGCACACTTCTATCATCAATAAAGAGCACATGTAACGGAAAGGCAACTAAGTTTGCAATCAGCCGTTGCCATTGAGTGAAAACTATGTAATTACAAAAGAAAAAAGAAGGGGTCCAACCATTGCCCGCGTTATAAGTGATCCCGCATTATATCGGGTCTAGAGTGTACATGTTAGTTTCAATATAAAGAAGTTACAAATTAATGCTTTAGCTACATTATAGGAAAATCCAACCTAAGAAATGAATATGTGCCACCAACCTAATTGTAAGAGCAAGCGTTTCAAACAAGTAGTGATTGAAATGTGGCCTTGAGGGATTCTTTGCAGCAACAGTAAGTTTGTTGGTCAACTTTGGAAGTGCTTCTTCCATGTGAGGCAAAGACTTCTCTTGGAGCACAGAAAATACCCGCATAATTCCTAAGAAATGAAGCAAAATTAACAGAATAAATACTTTTTCAAAAAATAAAAATCAAACCTACTGCATACATCTTGAATATTAATGCTTCGGAAACAACAAGAAATCCAATTTCCGAAGGGACATCAATTTTAATGTTACAAATGAGTACATCCAGTATTTACTTAAACTAGGGAGATACCTGTTCTGCAAACGGTTTTAAGCGCCCATACCATTTTAAAAGTTGTTGGTAATATTTAGCCTTTATTTGTGAATCTAATGGACTAGCTGCGATATATCTATTATAGCTTATCTTCAGATGAAAACTATTTTTAGAATGAATATCGATAGAGTAATTCCCCATCAATAATGCTAGGTATACATGAACAAAGTATTAAATTTAAATTAAGACACTTCCCATTCTCCCTTCCTCCCTCTTTGTCTTCCTCTCAGCCATTCTCCCAGACACTCTCCTTCTCAAGCTCCCCTCAAAAATTAAGCAATCACTCATATTCTTGTTAATCAAATGGGGAAAATAAACATTTCTGCAATCAAACCCATGATTTCATGATAGATGATGACATGTTTAATAGGTATAAGAGGTACTATATTTTTCGGGCTATAAGATGCACTTTTTTCCAGAAAAATGATTTCCAAAATCAGCCTGCATCTTATAGACTGAAGGTAAGATTATTACTGTATTTAGTAGTGACACTCAGGAACCCACTCATCCCAAAAATGGAATTATTTGCCAGTCATTCATCGCAAAATAATTAAAATATAAATTATTAATAATGATTTAAGAAAAAATTGTTAATATATACAGTTAAACAATGTGAATTCCGATGGCTCATTTTCATTATTGCACTTCATTACTGTCCTCTACAGTAATTACAATTTTGGTGTTTGCGATGTTTGCTGCGATGATTAATTCCTAATAGTTGAATAGAGCGATTAATGTTGTGTAACATTAGAATTCCAATAGACAGTAGCTATAAGCTTCAGGCGATTCAATACGCAAAAATGCAGGAAAACCGAGCAGCAGAACAGCATTCTGGCCCACATCCTACAGAAAAAACGATTTGTGAATGGAAAAAACAGGAGGAAAAACTGAAGGTGACAGTGAAAGAGAAACATAGTTTGTCCTAAATGGCCACTACTAGAGGAGGAAGTGAAAACATGGATAGTAGAAATAGGTTCCTAGGTATCACGGTAGGACTAGTGTTTAAACAACACTGGCAACTGTAGAAAAGTGATGTATGCTAACATCTTCTTACTTCTTATATATTTACCTATATGAATAAAGTCCTTCGCATAGAAGAGCTCATTACCTTATTTATTGAAACACCCTCGTACCATTCTACCCCACATTCAGTTAATTAGGTAAACATGTAATGCTGTCCCATATCTACCAAATTTTCAGGTTTATAAGACACCTCTAAAAAGAAGGCCATTTTCCAGTTTAAAAAATTTTTTACTCAAAAATAGATTTGTTTGGATAAGGATATAAGATTCATCAGTGCTTAAAAAAACATCAAGTTAATTATTGGTTGAAAAGCATTTATTAGGTTATTAATTTTGAAAATATACCGTATTTACTCGTATATAAGCCACACTATTTTTTCCAAATTTTTTGCCTCTAGAATGAGGATGAGGCTTCAAAAAATCAGATAAATCCAAAAATGTGAGATAATTATTAAAATTCACTAAGAATTTGCTAAATAACTGGGTGTGTGTGTATTTTTGGCTAATCAACCTCTTGGATTATTATAGTCATAGCTCCTTCCACACCGAACACACAAGGGAGGAGGGAAACCCGGTGCCGGCATTAGCCTACTCTTAACAAAGAGCATCAAGGGGGCCAATGGCTTAACGTCCATTCCGAAGGATAGAATGCTGACTTTGCATGGTCTCCTCAAACCACAAAAACAGAGGGGAGGGCAAAGGAAAAATCCTACTTTTGCAGGATTCGTGCCTGCTGGCCTTTCAAGCAGCAGGTGAGTAGCAGCCAGCGTCCTAACCACTACACTAACAGCACTCCCTAAATGTCTGGGTGATCGACATTCAGGATGTGATGCATATAAGCATTACATAATTACCACAACAAATAAACAAGTAAAATACACTTGCTACCGTAAGAGGTGAAAGCACGTTTTCTTCAAGATTTTTAGGGTTCGGATTGCCTCCCCCTTTAGGGAGGGGACAACTTGTATCATTAGAATGTAGAGTCTCACTAGACCTTCTCATTCATGAAAACTTCACTCCTTTGGCTTCAGTAGTTTATCTGCAATACCATTTCAACGTTTTGAATTTTCCGAATTTGAAGTCACCTAGCAGAAAATATATGAATTATCGTAAAAATCCAATCATTGGGCAAGTCATAAAATGATAAGGTCTATCTAATTCAAGAAGAATTTTTTAAATATCTCCAGTAGTATGGCTACAATACCGTTTCAAAATTATGAATTTTATGATTTTGGAGACACCTAGTGGAAAATCTATGAACTACTTGGAATTTTCATCGCTTTCCACATGCAAAATATTTGAGTAAATAGCTGGTCATACCGAGATCGGTACAAATAATTCACCAAAAATTTATTATTATAAATAATAACAAATAGAATTCCACAGAATGAATGCAGATGTTTGAAGTTGTATGTACTGCATAGAAAATCTCCCTCTATGCCAAAAACAGTGTTATGGGAATTTGAAAAATGTGCATATCTAAATTTTAAGTGAAATATCATATCAGCATTTAAACCTTCATTATATAAGATGCAGTATGATTTTAGGACAAATTTTTAAGACAAAAAAGTGCATCTTATGCACCGGAAAATATGGTGAATCAAATTAGATATACATAATCCCATAAAGATAGAAACCATATGGTTGTTGTTAACATGTTCATGCTGGAGTGGCCCACCAGTGAATTGCTAATGTTATTCCGGTATAGTGGAGCAACCCACTAGTGGGTCGCCTGGTTTCCTTCCCATTTGGCAGGACAGCTGAATTTGATGAAAGGGAAAATAGTTGAGTAGCTATTCACTGGTGGGTCACCCCACCATGAGGGAAGGGAACCTACTAGTAAGTTGCTGCTGTTATTCCTGTGGGTCACCTCAGCATGTGTTAATAATGAAACATTTTCTCAACACAGCATGTGTTAATAATGAAACATTTTCTCAACATGACAGAAATAAAATTAATAGACTGAAATTATGCACTTGAATATACCATAAATAATTTCAACGAGTTTTTCTCTGTAATAAAACAAATATCATATGTTTACAATACCTTTCATAGCAAATTCATTTTCCTCAGAACCAGGAAAGGAGAATACACCAAACAAATTAGTAAGTACGTCTCTTGATAAGGAAAGTAAGTCATCTGCACTGACCCTAAAAAAACAATTATAATAGTAAAATTTTAAAATTAATAAATATTGCAAATATTAGTTCCATATCAATACAAACTATTAATCTCAAAGTAACGAGACTAACTATTTTCTAAATTCTTTTTCTGTTCCTTTTAGACCATCCCCGTCACATAACAGCCATAAAAATACAACTTTGAATACTAACAAAAAAGAGATTCTATAATTAAAGCTACATATTTAAGTATCCACAGAAAACAACTGGAATTTCTGTTAGGTCTTATCTGTAGACATAAATTCTTATTGCTCATATATTATGAAAGAATCCCTAAGAATGAGTGGATACAGAAATACACTAACAGCATGAGGCATTCACAAAAACTTTTCAAGTGTCTTTTATCCATATCTAGGTCAGCCGTACAAACATAACTTTGTAGAAATGGTAAGAGAAACTTCAACACAAAACATATCAGTAATTTGTGATGTTATCAGTTAGGAATAAGCAAAAGAATAACAGAATAGATAGGAAAATAGAGTTCACTGCTATGGCTGATGTAATAGCCTTATAACACAAAAGTTAGTTAGTTTTTGCAGCCTCTTAATTATTTATTGCTTCAATGCACACTAGAATATAATATGCATAAGGCATACATTGATATTAAATTAACATCTTTTAATAGAGTAAAAAAATATTTTATGAAAAATGAGTAAAATTATAATCAATTGTCATTGAAAACAAAATTTTTATATCCTCTATAATTCAAATAATTTTATGATATAGATGCATTAAAAGGAAGTGTGACTGCAATTTCTTTTAATTTAACAGCTATACATAATATTTCAAAACAAGATAACTAGGGGAAAAACATTTTTGTCAAAGTTTATTCAACTTCATAAAAAAATATCTGAAATAACAACTTGATAAAATTATTGCTTTACAATAAGAATTGTTTACATACACTGGAACTGATGCAGCATTCCCTGCAGGCGCTGCTGTTCTTAAGGCAAGGATGCCATCAATAGCACACGCAGCATAGGAGTGCACTACACGATGAGGAGAGGTTAGTAAGTGCACCAGCCTTGGAAGAGCTCGTCCAACCACAACTTGAGATTGTAACTGGTTTCGGAACGTAATTATATACTTAATAGCATCAGCTCGAATAACAGGCAGGGATGTCACTGAAAGAGTTGTAGAGGCCTATCTATTGATACTGAAATCATAATAATTCTGGTGAGATGGCATTAATGTAAAATGACACAAAATTTATCAATTATGACACCCTAAGATAACTACCATATTTATCCGAATCCAAGGCGAGATATTTTCCAAAATCAAGGGTCATCTTAAATTCGAGTATGAAGCGATATACCATCAATACATCACGGACAACTCGTCACACGACAAACTCATCGTGAGACAATTTCTTTGTGAGAATAATTCATCGTGAGACATATTCATCACGAGACAAATTGGAAGGCAAGACAATGACAGGTGCATGGCAGGGGGATACACTGGTTGAGTTGGGAGTCATTCCTTGAAATACACCATCCATGAATAATTTGCTAAGAGAATTGCGATTCATTTGGGTATTTTCGAAATATAAAGAAAAATTTTGCTGTGGAAAAGTGTCTTCCCCCTACACCAGTCATGGTGTCTCGCCTTCCAATTTGTCTCACGACGAATTTATTGATCGATGAATTGATGCACGATGAGTTGTCGTACGATATACTGACGCACAATGAATTTTTTGTGCTACAAATTGACATGATCAACTGACAAGTTGTTGTAGAACCATAGGAAGTATGATTTCGTGTTTAATAAACGATTTTTTAAACAAACAAAACAAAATAAAATATTTGTATCTGCTGAAAATTTTCATTGCAGCTAACAACCTGGATTTCAATTAATACAATATTAATTTTTAAAAACATTTTAAAAATTGTATTTTCTCAAACAAAAATTTGTAACAAACCATTTCAATTAATGAACAAACAAGTATACCTACATTGAATGTGTGTGTTCAAAACACACCAAATACATTCAGTGAGAAATTAGGTCATAAAATCATTTTGTTTTGACAGTCTGCTAAAAGGGGAGAGGTTGCCTTGGATTTGGGTAAATATGGTAATTATCCAAAAATAAAAATATTCCTCATCAAAACTCATTCCACCATTGCCCATTCATTTAAATGTACAGTATAGGTCCCTGTATCTGACTTCCAGCTATCTGATTAGTCCACTTATCTTACCTCTTGGGCTTCACTAAAATATGGTTCACATGGTAGTCTCCATAGGTAATTAAGATTACCTAAACTATTTCCCATTCCTGCAAGTGAATGAGAGGTTTTATGCAGTTTTATGCTTAAATTTTAACTTTAAAGGCTGATGAGAATGCCAATGACCCATCAATTCCTATTAATATTCTGTAATGATTGAGCAACCCAAACCTCTCCTATTAAGACTTAGTGTGGTTTACAGCACCTATCTTATATAGATGTGGGATATTATGTGAATGCAAAATTTTAAAAGTAAAAATTATTTATTTTTAGATTTTACTAGTTTCACCTATTATACAACTTTTTTGTTATCTAACATAGATCAGGTCCCAGAGAGTACAGATACAAGGACTTTTACTATATAAAGTAATTTCTCATACCATCTGTCTTCTCTAATTCAGGATAAATATGCTGCACCGCAAAATCTCCAATATTTACTAATTGAGATATTTGTGTTGTTCCATGCTTTTGAGTAGATCCCTTCACTGCTAAAGATGTAACTAGGTAGAGAGCTGCATCTTTGCATCTCCAATTGGATTCTGGATTCTCAGCATAACGTGAAAGCATTGCCTAAAACATTAAGTGCATTTTAAATTACTTTGTAGCTAATGATGTTAGGCAAAAAATTATTAAGTTCAATTTTTAGCTAATAATTACACTAAGTTCGAATAAATCTAAGGCAAGAACTATATGAAGAATTTACTCAAAATAACTGGACAAATCATATACTATGCTTAAAAAATCACCATTGTAGATGAATGAAACATTTCCAATTCCTATTGTTACTAGGCATATAACAATTCCAGGAGATTCTGCCTTGAGAGTAGTTCAATTCCAGGAGATTTGTCTATTCAAGTACAGCAATACCTCACTTTATGTGACAGATAGGTTCCTGAAAATTTCGCACTAAGTTAAATTCATCATCAAGTCAATGAGGGTAGGTTCCATTGATGCGAAAACGAAAGCGTAACATTAATAAAAATTCGCCATTAACCTTAAAAAACAGCTTATTTTCGGCTTCCACCCATCAATGCCAGATGCAAATCTTTACATTTCTTCAATAACTTATCTTCATCGGTAATTTTCAAACGCTATAGTAAACTAAAAATTTCATTATATTCAGGCAAAATTGTAAATAATTCCTGTATGAATGAAATCTTAAATAAATCAGCGAGGAGGTTTTATTCGGAGAACAACCTTTCTTTAAAAATAATAGTGCCAAAATAACCATCAATCGAGAGATAAAAATTGTTTGTCATCCTCAGGATTTCTTTTATATAATAGTATCACATTCTGACCCTAAATGGAGATCCACAAACAATATAACTAACAACCACAAGTCTGTAAAAAATGGAATTTCTAATTCATATACAGTTAGATTGCATCAATAATCGGCCACCTTTGTTTTTTTTTAAACCTGGTAGGCACGGGTCTGCCTCGCATTATAACGAATCAACTTAAAATGGGGTCGTGCAAAGCAAGGTATGCCTGTATATAATGTCTAGTAAAATTCCGGAAGATTTATTCATGGACATGTATGACCACAGAAACAGTTGTGGGACAACTTAGGCAGCATTTACTATTTTTTTAGTGTATATGGATTCAGGAAAATTTTGTAAAGATGGTTTTTTCATAAAGATGGATGAGAAGACACTCTTTCATCAATCTGCAAATGCACATGTGTTGGAAAAATGAGTTTCTTTGAAAGAAATAAAAATTTAATACCTCCGCCGGTCCATGGTCCAGTATTTATATTTATATTATATTCCATTTTCTCATAAAAGTTTTATAATGGGCAGCATTGGTTAATGAAAAACTTGTTTTCAGTTGTCAAAGTGTAACTTTTTCAAATAATTGGTGCTTTAAAATTGATTTTACAGGTCCTTAGTGGATTATTCAGATAATACACTGGTCCGCGGTAAACTTTCTGTTAATACACCGGTCCGCGATGAACTTTCAGTTGAGAACCACTGTTCTAGGGAACTCAGAATGTGAATTTTCATTGAAATCTCAAAATTGATTTTTATCATGAAAATAATACTCTCCCTATACTACGTATGGAGAAAGTAAAAGCACTCAGGGAACTGTTAAGGTCACAGTTTAACATGAAATACCCAAGTTTCATTAACTTATGCTTAAAAAGCCTTCAATATTTCAAATTACCAGTAAATGTCCGTAAATGTAGACATGTCCAGCACCAATACAACTGAGTAAAATAAGGCAACTAAATTATGTAGACTATATTATGAATGAAAATTTCTTATATTATTTAATCAATTTTATATAGCACATTAATGAACAGTTAACCTACTTGAACATAATCACCAAACACAGACATCATCTGAGCTTCAAAATGATTGGAGAGAGCTCGAACTAGGTCACATGCAGAACGTCGCCTGGTTCCAACATCAGAGCCCTCTAAATCACGTCGCAGGTATTCTTCAGGGTTATCACCAAAGAGCTCTTCATCAGAAGCTAAAACATTGAAAAAAGTTATTGTAGGAGGAATATTTGGGCAAAAACTCATAAAACGAAAATTATTCTCCCATTACTTCCCATGTAAAAACTTTTAATTGGTTCTGAAGGTCAAAATAAAATAAATGGCGCAATATACATTGCACAAACTTTCTCATATACATATATATGTTTGGTCCACTGTGTATGCTTGTAAAAGAAAAACGCTTACAATTCAAAGTTAACCGTAGTTTAGCATATATTTTAATGGCAGTGATCGATATTTAGCAAATTTTTGGGATATATGACTTAGTTAGTACTATTTGTGACATCAGGCAGTATGATTGGATGGATTTTAATCAAAATCCTTATAGCGATTTTTGAGTAAATCGAATTTTTTTCGAAATATCCAAGAATAAAGTACCTTTAATTGTTGCGCAATATCATTCATCTCTTCAGAATGTCTTTTATGAATGATATTATCCACAAATATGAGATATCATTTAATTTAGTTTAACCGTAAGGCTGTAGTTGTAGTAAGGTTTTAAATAGATCACGGCGGAGGTGTGACGTCATAAGGCTTAAGTAAAGTAGCTTAGCGTAAATTGTAATGTCACTGGATGCCATATGGTGACTTTGTGAGAAATATGGCTTATGCAGCATTATTTATAACATCAGGCTCTACAGATGGATTGATTTTAATCAAATTCTATGGAGCCATTTTTGAGTAAATCAAAATGTTCTAAAAATCGCCAAGAATCAACTAGCCTTTATTTTTGTGCAATATCATTTTTATGAAAAAACGGTCAGCAAAAGATGATATATTGCATAAATATGAGATATCATTCGATTTAATGTACGTTTTTGGGCCCTAGGATGGCGGACAGACAGACAGATGGCATGGCAAAAACCACTTTTATGGACTCAGGGGCACCTAAAACATGTATTTTCATCAAAATCTCAAAGTTGAACGATTCCAAATTGAGAAAAAACAACAATAATGATATATTTATGTATTTAAATGACATTCATAGTCATTAGCCTATGTCTTACTCTATATATTAGTGGTATTAGCCTATGATATCCTAGCCTATGTTAGCCAACAATAGGTTAAATGCGACCACTTGCCTTTCTCCAATCTTTGAATAATATTTAGTTTCTGGGCTACACTTAAAGCCCTCTCTTTTTTCACTTTACCAATTGCAATACCTGAAAGGCTGACATGTTTAGGAGCCATGATTCACAAAAATATATCTTGATTAAAAAGATAAAAATGCACACCACTCTGCAAACAAAATTTCACAAAGAACAGCAGCACGCGTACTGAGACCGAGATGATGGTTCTTATTTAAAACAGCGTGATGCAATCTGACAAACTTGACCGAGCTCTCCCGAACTTTCCCGAATTGGATAGAGCACGTATAAGTGAAAATTTATTCAATATTTGAGAAATAGGATTTTCATGCGAACGTAACAAACTCCTATAAGCGAAAATGTTCGCAAAGTGAAAAATAGGTATGAAATTGCTCAGTTCGTACAAGCAAAAACTCGTAAGACCGAAATTCATAAAACAAGGAATGGCTGTACATGTAATACTTTCTAAGTAATCTTAAAATGTGGTTGAAAGTTATGCGGTGTAATGTCTCAAAAACACATACACCAGTACTTACTATATACTGAATTGAAACTTATTGCAATCTTTAATACAACTCCTTAATATTAGGTATGGGACCATGACCTACTTAAATATATGCAATACATACTAAGGATACAGTTCAAAGCCAAGTTGACTGCAAATAAACAGTCATGCTAACAAGATGAGTATATCACAAAAGTTACAAACAGAAATATAAGTGATATGAATTTACTTCTAAAAACCATGGACTAGGATTTCACATAACACATGATATCTGTTTCGTATGTTGTCACAACTCCACATTTTTTGTTTGTACTGTAAATTAGAAACAGATTAAGCAAAGAAAAATCAAAAAGCATTTGTTTGAACTTTTTATCTTTATAAATTATGACAATTTAGATAAAGTTATAATGCTTAATAAAACAATTTTGCAGGGATTTTCAAATGAGTGGTTGATAACTTACTTCCAAATTCCACATTTGGAATTATTACTTTTTCGCAAATACTTGAAAGAACAGAAGGATCTTCAAAAAGTTTGCTGTAATGGGCCCGCTCAGCCACAGAGACAAGGAACTGCAGGGCATTGCTTACAAGCTATGGAAAAAAAGCATTACAAACATTACTTACATACCAAAAATCAATAAAATTAGCATACACACAATGATATTTAATACAATACTGATGAGTTTTGTTCCCCAAATAAGTAAATAGAGAATTTTAGTTTTTTGAACAAATTATAAAAATTCTTAGGTTATGAAAATATTATCATTCCATGACAATTAAGAGAGTGTAGTAACATTTCTTTCTTAATTGCTGCCACAGTAGCAAACAAAACATCACAAATGACAAAATAGTTCTTCATTGAGATGACGATAGCTCAATCAAAATTATTCTTACAAATTTGATAAAAAAGGGTTAAAATGAAGCAAATTGAAAAGTGTAATGTAGATAGTGAAGTTCTATGTGCATGGGTGCATATGCCTGAACTTAAATTTCAAGGCAAAGAAGGAGAAAATTCTGAGTTTGAAGGGAACAAACCCAGGCCTCCCACTTACTAGACATATGCTTTAACCAGCTAATATATCTGGCCAGTATTATTCAGCAGAATTTCCTTAATATAATAATGGTAATTCATACTGGCTTGATAGCTTAGCTGGTTAAGGCACCCACCAGGCTAGTGGAAGACTCAGGTTTCCTTCCTGATCATGTTCAATATTTTTTCTCCTCCTTTACCTTGAAATATAATTACAAATATATTAAAAATAATTTATTACAAGCATATAGATCTTTAAAATTCTATGCAATAATGATATAAGGAAAAATATACAAGAAAACCTTTGCCAATTTAAAAATTTGGTAAGAAATTTTTAAGAATATTTATTGTATAAATAATTTTCCATAAATATTTGGCATCACAATATCATCTTATAGATACAAAACAATGTAACACAAGAATTATTAAGAGAAAGTATTAGAAAATCATACCACATCAAATTTTGGTTGAGGGCCAGTTGTTACAAGCAGGTTCCATACATCTGTTACCATTTGTGGTAGAAATGGCTGAAACTCTTCATCATACTTCTGTGCATACAGTGAAACATTATCACATACTTGTGACTTCAGTAGCTCCAGTGGACCCACCTCTTCATCTTCCTGGAAAAGAAATTCCTCTTAAATACAAGACAATGTTCCATTCAACTTCCTTTATATAAGGACACACCTACAAAATGTCATTATGTCAGACTTAAAAAATTGGGCCACCAATGGGATAAAAAAGTTAACAATTAATATCTTACCAAAAATTTAGATAGATCCAACAGCTATAAAATAGCCAAGGAAGCTTCAATTGGCCACATGCATGAAGAAGTGTTTATTAATGAGTTCATACCAGAGAAACCCACCTGTGGGTCAAAACATTAGCATCCCAACCAGGCACAGTAATCTGCTGATGGGTTTCCATATGTTAACTTTTCCACACGAATGGTTATTGTAGATTTAGATGGTGACCCTATCCTAAGATATAATGTAAACATAAGGACCAGTATCTGCGACGTTTATGCAGAATACATCCCTCGCGGATATCGGGGGAGTAGTGTATATGTATTTATATACTAGTAGAAGGTGCTTGCATACTGCAAGCATTTCATCTCACGTTGAAAAAACATTAATTTTTCAGAGAGATATTTCATCATTGTAAATATTTCTTTAATTCAAGTTTTATCTTCTGCACCAATTCTGCAGCAATTTTCGTTTTTCCCTTATGTAAAAATAATATATTAAAACAATCCCCAAACTTTGCAATTTTAAGAATTTTATACTTTCTCCATTATGGGGTACTAATGCTACACATTTCTGCCAAATTTTAAAGTTGTAGCACTTTTAGAAGTGAAATAATATTTTTCTAATTGTTTAAATTTTAAACATTTTTAACGGCCGCCGCAATATATTTATGGAGAGATTCAAATGTTTATTTGTGCAAATGCACTACTCTGTAAATAACATGAAAATGTCAGCTTCCTAGCTCATCCCGTAGTACCTAAACAGTTATTTATTTGTTCAAAATTTAAGAATTTTTAATGGCAACACAAATTAAAATATCAAAATTTCTATAATCCTTATTTCGTTTTTTACAAATCCTACCTCTAAAAAAATTTCAGCTCCGTAGCACATTTGGAAATACATAAATCTTGAAAATTTGTATAAACAATTGCGAATTTTTAGTGGCCGCATTGTTGCACCTTTTCAAGATTTTCGTTTTTTCTAGTCTGTTTCGCACAAAATACTACCTAAGAAAAAAAATTCAAATCTCCAGCTCATCTGGAAGTGCCTCAACATTAGTATCCTCCTATATATCATATGTTATATCCTCCTCTGTAAGGAACGTCTATCTATAATGATACGTGGTAAGTCAATAAGTTCTAGGGCTGGCCGTCGTGTGGCGTTGCTGTGGTTGTAAGCCATCGGCTCATGCATTTGACAAGTAATGGTATAACAGCTCTACTTCCAGTGCTAAGCATTTGGTCGCACACATGTGTTCAGCAGTTGTTTAGTGAGTTTGAAAGAAAGGTGTATGCAGTGCATCAGCGGAGCGAAAAAAGTTCAATTTTGAGCAATGAGCGAACATCAAATTTGGCCAGCTGCTTTGTAAATCGGCAACAGAAACACTACAGCTGTTACAGCAGGCATACAGTGATGAAGCACTAAGCTGCAGTGTTGAGTTTGACTGGCACCACTGGTTCAGAAAAGGAAGGGAGTCTCTTGAAGATGACGACCGAAGTGGTCGTCCAGTAACGACATAGACTGCAGAGAACGTCCGGAAGGTGCAATGAATTGTGCATGAAAACCTTCACAGACTGTTGACAGCATAGCTGTGCAACTAAACATTTCTCATGGAAGTTGCCATGCAATTCTCACAAAAGATCTCAACGCCGGGTGATTTGTGGGAACCTGGTAATGGCTGCTGATAGGGATGAAGGATTCCTGCAGTGCATAATCGCTGGTGATGAAACATGGTGCTTCTTGTATGACCCACAAATGAAGCACCAATCAGCTACGTGGAAATCTCCAAAGTCACAGTGGAAACAAAAATGTCACCAAGACAGATTGAAAGGAAAGGTAATGCCGAAGGTCTTTTTCGACTGCAGGGGAATTGTGCACATGGAGTCCATTCCAGAAGGGGCAATTTTGAATAAAGATCGATACGTGCAGATTCTGCGACGTCTACGTGATTCCATTCGTCGCAAGCGGCCAGATTTGTGGGCAGCAAGAAATTGGATGCTACTGCACAACAATGCTCCCGCGCACCACTCTGTCCTTGTCCAGCAAGAGTTGGCAAAACATGGAACGATGATATTGCCCATTCTCCTGACATTTCGCACTGTGACTTTTTTGTTTCCAAGCCTCAAAGATGTGCTTCCTGGTCGTTGTTTCGGCAGAGCTGCAGATGTCATTGCAGCTTCAACAGAGGCTCTCTGTGCAGTTCCAAAACATGCTTTCCAGGCTTGCTTCCAGCAGTTGTACAAGAGGTGGCAGAAGTGCTTTGTGGCTGAGAGGAACTACTTTGAAGGGGGATGTGTGTAAAGTAATGTAATGCAAAGTTCCCTGCTACCAGCGACCCCAGTCCTAGAACTTACTGACTCTACCATGTACATATCTAATATCTATATTAAACAGAATTCTGTCCTCCTTTCTGTGTGTTTGCACGTTTGCAGCACATTTTTCATTTGCATTTTAAAATCACTTAGAATTGCGATATGAATACAGGACTTGCACCAGATGATGCCAAAAAGAACGGATATTCATTTTCCAGCCATCGATTTTCAAATATGTGTTGAATCGTTCCACAAATTTGTTCTTAACATGAAAATTTGGCTAAATTTTAGACGAAAAAATTTCATGGTCAAGGACGATGGCATTGTTGCTGATCTATCAAAATTACGTCTATATCTAAAAGCAATGACATGAACTTTGATATTGTATTTGAAATCAATTGTGAGAACTTTTCTTATATATTTTGAATCCATTTTAATCGAAAGGGAAGTAATGATGGCTTAATTTGAACGATAGGTTTGTTTACTGCAGTGCCATTCCTAAGGCATGGAAGAAATGCGAATGAACGTACAACTGCTAATATTTTAATTAGCTTTTTGTTTTGTTTACCTTGATGATGAAAGAACTTAGTAAGTAGCTTTTTTAATTCACACATTTTTTGTAATCAGTATAAATGCACCGCCCATGCATCAAATATCTTGCTTGATTAACAAAAGAAATTAATCATAATCATTGTCAATATAGTAATTTGCTTTAAAGTGCCCAATAAAATTTGCAAACGAAAAGATATTTTCAATGTACATTTGAAGTATCTTCCTATTTGAAATGTTGAGTTGTTCATCATTACAATGCATTGGAGTCGTTTCTAAGTTTTTACGCTACGTGTTTGTTTTAAATTTACATGAAACTTTTCTCATAAATTTTCAATTGGGTTTCGTCCTTCATGATTTTGTTTCATTGGAACCTGTTTATAAAATATCGAAAAATCTGAAGAAATGAATATAAACTTAAACTCAAGAGAAGAATGAAAAGAGAAAAGAAGAATGGGAAGTGCCTTAAATTTAATATTTAATCCATGCATACCTGTCATATTGACGGTTTTTATACTAGTACATTATAAATATTATAATTTGGTTAAAAGTGATGCGGACAGTTCAACACAAATACTTGTAAAACGAATTTTTTATTACTTTTATTGTGGCAGCCCTGCTTTCTATATCTATACTAAAATTCTTGATTTTGTTTTTTTGTATTGCACAAGACCTTCATACAAAATTTCGTTGAAATCGATTCATCCAATTCCTTCCAAAAGCATAATTACAGAGAAGTTTTATTTTGCAATTGTGGTACCCCTGCTCAGTCAATCCAGTCTAAATGTCATTTTGGTCATGTATTTATGTGAAGATTCTATGTGCCTACCAAGTTTAGTTAAAATCAGTTCAACCAGTTCTTCTCTGATATATGTGTACGGACGGAAGGACATCAACGAACTGACCATTCCATGGGGATCCCTTGACCCCGTGGATCGATTTGAATTATTTATGGCACTGCAACTCTCATGAGCAACCTGAAGCTGCTAACAAATTTTGAGGCTCCTACATTTATTTTCTGAAGAGTTATGACTGCGACAGACACACAGACAACTTATTTTATTATAGATTATGGCCCTTCATCCCTGTAGACCGCTTGTCCATTTTCGGCTCGAAAATGCATCTCATCAAAACATTGACATTGGTGGAGGATTCTTCAAAATTGGTCAATTGGTAACTGAAATATCTTTAAAAAAAAACAAAATTTGGATCGAACGTTGCATGGGGACCCCTCGACACCATGAAATTTGAACCGGCCCCAACACCATGACCCTTCGAACAAGTGGACCGATTTTATTCATTTTAGGCTTGAAAATGTGTCTCATCAAAATATTGATATTGGCGGAGGATTCATAAAAATCGGTCAATTGATTGCTGAGATATCTTCAAAAAATATAAATTTGGTCTGACAGTTTCATGGGGACCCCTCAGGCTCCGTGGGCCGATTAAAATTATTTTTGCCCATTTTTGACATGGAAATGTCTCATCAAAAAATTGATATTGGTGTAGAAGTCATCAAAATCGGACAAATGGTTGCTGAGATATCAAAAAGAAAATGAAATTTGAACCGACCATTCTATGAGGACCCCCAGTGGACCGATTTGAATCATTTTTGGCACTGCAACTCTCATGATCAACCTGAAGCTGCCACCAAACTTTGAAGTTCCTACATTTATTTTCTGAAAAGTTAAGACTGCCACACATACACACACCTTTTATTATTCTAGATTTAAGAATGTAAGTTTGTTTGTATGTGGAGTTCACTTTTTCGTGAAAACAGAAGACAAAACCCCTTTAAATGTGGTATAGTTAGAAAGCAAAGACTCCTGTGAGGTTGCAATGGGTGTTCACTTTTAGGCGTTCTTTACCAGCAAAGCAGAAATAGCAGAATGCATTATGGGCACCTCTGGTCCATCTGTCGTAATTTTCATCTGCTAAACCGCTATACAGATTTTAATTAAATTAAGTATGAGCGATTCATTATTAAAATTTATCGCCCAATTATGATATTGAACTGAATCCGTCAATTACAACTTCCACTTTACATAATTACTTTAATAAACTTATACTCATATCTTGTTAAATGGTATCTGTCAAGCAACAATGAAATACCCAACTTTTCTCTTCCTAGCTCTTATATGATCTGTAAGGTACAGATTAAAAAAATTATTATAGAGAACAACATTTACTACAAGAGAGTCCAGGAGACCACATAAGAGTTATAGTTTCCGAGATAGAAATTCGAGAAAATCCCAAGCAAAACATCGCATATTTTGTTTACATCGATCGCGAAGACGTTTCTCTCAGCAAACAACAATTAAAAATCCATATATTTCTCTCCCATGCTTTTATATGATCTGTGAGGTATAGTTTAAAAAATTTATTTGGATAGAGAACAAAATTTACTACAAGATAGTCCCCAAGATCATAAAATTACGACTTATAGTTTCCGGGATAAAAATTCGAGAATCGTTCAATCTTTCGATACCATTTCATATGTATTTCCCATTAAGAACACCTTTGAAATCTCTGTATATTCCATATATGGAGTATACTTTTCCATCTTGTTATTTTCTCCATACGTAGTATAGGGGAAAGTATCATTTTCATAAAAAAAATCGAATTCGACATTTCAAGGAAATACATGTTTTGAGGTCCCCTGAACACGTTTTGACCATTATTTCGATGATGTCTGTGTGTGTATGTGATAGGAATTTTGTGGATGCTCTAACTCAAAAGCTATTAATTACACCAATGTGAAATTTTATATTTGACATTTTTCTTCAAGAGACAAGAGTCAATTAATTTTTGGTTAAAATTGGTCAACCAGAAGTGACACTTTACTCTTTTGGTTTTTGCCAATTTTCTCCATTAAAAATTGTTTAATCTTTCTTTGTTCTTTTCTTAACCGATATCCTCTGCCTTTGGATGGATAGTTGCAAATTTAGGTATTTTACTATTTCATACTCATCAATATTTATTTCAGTATGTTACATGAGAGATATTTAATGCAATCATACTTTACATAAGAATACTAAAAGTATGGAGAAAGTCATGTGATGGCCACATCAGATTTTTTCCTCAAGTTCCTTGGATCGATTCGAGAGGCTTTTCATTTTTCCATTTGAATAACATGTAATCAGCTGCAATCTGATGTGTAGACCTTACATCTTTAACATTTTTAAATGTCTCAAAATTGATATATTATTGCAGAATTTGTACTTTTTTATGGAGAAAAGAATCTAGATTCTTATCCTAATTATCTAATCACTTATCTAATTTAGTTTATATAGCAAAATTTTAGTATCACAATTTTCATGCAAAATAAAGGTATTAACTATATAGAAGTGGTTATAAAAATTCATTTTTATATAATCACTTGTTCATAAATGAATCAAAAACACTGTGCAATTATTGTACAGGTTCAGCTAGTATCTATTAATTACAATTAGGTTTATTACCAACCTCTGTCTTTAGCTCTTTAATATCTGTGTTGAGAAGAGTGTGAAAGTTGCTCATCCAAGTAGACATATTATCTTCAAAAAATTCTGGTAAATCCTGGAAATAAAAGTTATCTTTGGAGTATATCTTTTAAAGAGGTTGTGTACATACATGTATGTAATATAAAAAATTGAAAACATCACCACAAAACTAAAAGTACAACAGCAAAGCATCTTTTGCAAATTCTACTTAATGTTTTCCATCACTTTCACAGTTAAAGTCGCGATGTCGGAAAAGAGAAAATGATTCAAACTTTTTGCATTCCATTCAAAGAGAAACTGTACACAAATGAGGCAACCCTAGACTAAAATATGCAAAATAAGTGACAAGACACTGCTGCCTCCACGGAGGGTAAATCAACTTTTGCGAATTCTTCTTCATGTTCAAGTCGCGGAAAGTATTACGAGAAGTTTTGTTTCGAATTTGCAGATGCAAATTATAAATTAATGAATATTCAAAGTATATTTATGTATAAATAAAAATTTATATATCCACTTTAATACGACAATCTCTCTTGCTCGAACACCTATCTCCCACATTTTATTTGGTTTTGTATGGGATTTATGTATTTGCTTAGCATGAATTCGCTTAACACGACACTTTTTAGGAACGTATCTCTCATGTTAAGTGAGAACTATCTGTATTCACATTGGAATTCCTATGCATTTTGCATCCACGTGATCTTCAGTCAATGAATATGTTATTATTTGTTCAAGTTTAGGAGCTATGTGAAGTTCTTTGATGAATAGACTTTGTTTGACTTGATTATTTTAGTGTGCTGCATCACTGATATTATTCTTATAAAAAAGATGATGATAAATACATCCACTGAAAGAAATAATAATATATAAATTTTCTGAATGTGTAGTATCAAAATCTTGCAACATCTTATAGGCCAGCAATATAGTAATCCAATGCTGTCTTAAAGCCACCTTTGTTAATCAAAGGCAAAAATATATTGCCATCAGAACATCTGAAATTTTATATTTCCTTATAAACAGTGAGAGAATAAAAATAAATAACCATAGCAAAAACAAAAAGGGTTTCCATAAATGTGCAAGGTTCTTTGTAGTGTATATGTCATGGTAAATGTGCATAGTCCGGTAAATGTGTACATTTCCCGGTTAATGTGCAAATTTACCACCAAGTTCGGTAAATGTAAGTATAACATACTTTTACCGATTGGATTGGGGAAATGTACACATTTACCTAGAGACACTGGTAAATGTGGATAACCATCGCAAAACTGGCCACAACATGGCAGCATTGCAAACATCTGTTGCAGTTTAGAATTATGGTAAATGTGTAAATTTCCTGGTAAATGTGCACAACTAACTAAATTAAATTTGAACATGAAGGAAAATTTTATTCGGCCTCACTGGGTTGGGTAAGTTAGTCGAAGTGTTTTTGGTTCCTCCTCACGTTCACTGTGTTCCCCCCTCGGGTTAAGAAGTGTTCACCTTAATATATACCAGTGGAGCCGAAACCTTGATGATTTTTGTTTCCACATTTACCAAGGCACATCAGTAAAAGTGCACATTTACCGGTAAATGCACACATTTCTTGATTACGTACCTTTACCGTAACACATATACAGTAAACCCTCGATTTAACAGACTCATGGCCGACGCGTCTGGTCGCTAAGGATCCTTTCCCTATCGTCGCTTTGTCTGCGATTTCAGATCACTGACCATCTGTCGATGCTGAGGGCAGTCCGTTCACAAAGAGCATTATGTATTGCCTGACATTTGGTTCCTGTCTGATGTTTTTCTGTGCTTTTCAGTTTTCGCCATAAAATTTTTGCCACTTTTAAACTTCCCACTGGGACCATCAATGAAACTTCTAGGGGAAAGTGTTTGGCGAGGGTGTTGAGCACCGAGCGATGAAATTAAAAGGAGGCAGAGTGAGGCAGTGGAAATACGAATTCATTTGTTATGCTGCACTTAGGGATACATTGGTTTGATTCTCGATAGCACAGGATTTCTCGCAGGAGTTCATACTTGCCATGGTGATGTTTTTCGTGTCTATGCATTAGTAACTTACGAGATGAAAACATTGTTGAGTTGTATGTCGAATGAAACAATAGGCATGCTAATTTAAATTTCAAGGGGTGAAAGCATAATCACTAGTTGAATGCAGTGATTGCTCCAAGAAAAGAGGAACTAAAAAAAAACTTGACTGGGCAATTTTGGATTGTCATATTTATGTTCCAAATCTTCCAATCTATTAGTTTTTTGCTCTTTTAGGTTGATAAAAAACTGTGATGTTTATAAAATATGTACGTAAATATAAAAAAACTACATCAGTCGGAAGTGAAGTGGCGAGAGTGGGAGATCGTGGATGATATGCGCACAGAAATTTCAAAGTCGTAATTATGCATTCTCTCCGAATTCGAATTAATAGTTTTATCGCATTAGATAAACATGCATTATTCTTGTTCCAGTGTTCCTAATGTACTGCATTTGATATAAGATGTGGCCATTTAGTAGGTGCATTTTGCTTCATCATATGATGAACTTTCGGATTTAACCGACTTTTGGCAATAACGAACAACCCATCCTCCCAATTAGTCCATTAAATCGAGGACTTAATGTATTTAAATATTCACAACAGAAATGCATTGCTCATCTCCTGAGTACCAAAAATCAGTGGCATAACAATAGGGTGGCATGGGTGACCAAATGCCATGGGCCCGTGAATTATTCTGCATATATAAGAATATACATTTTTTAGTGATTTCTCTTTTTTATCTTAATTTCTGAACGACTATCCAGTCAATCATTATTTTTGGACTGAGTAATTCAAGAAGTCTAACCTTTTCAGCATATTCCCAACAATTGATTTATAATTACAACTTGATAGGCTTTACAATGGATTTGTTTTAATTGAAAGAAAGACCGCTAATAATATTTTGCCACGGGCCCTTCTGCTCCTATTTATGCCACTGCCAAAAATACACATTGACAACTTGCACAAAAGAAACATAGCTTAAAAATGCTAACTCTGTTTCTCATTGTGATGTTTTATAGTAACACAATAAAAGAATTTTTTGTTCAAATTCATAGGTATTAGTCATTTTCAATTGAAGTAAAAATCAAATATCATCTAAAAGGAAATTTTAAATACTTGATAATTTTTTTGAGCGACCAGACAATGTAGTTTCTAACCTATAACATGCAATAAATGTCTTACTAACTCTTACCTGGAAGTTAAGCGAGTAGAAAACTTTGCAGATAATTGTAAGGGAGTTGTAGAGTGTTTTCAATGCATCCACATTGTTTGCATGAACAGTGGTCAAATTCATTGTAGCCTGAAATATCGACCAATAGTGATATAGTGCAAGAGAGTAATAAGACAAGAATACAAATAATGATACAAAGAAAACCAACAATATTAATTATGCAAAACCTCAAATGATTTCTTAGTCAAAAATTAAATACTTTATTTCAAAACTAGAAAAATTAAAACTTCTTAAACTACTCAAAAAAATTTCTTACCACAAAAAGATCAGTGAGAGGACGAGCAAATGTGTCTAGAACAAACTTGATCTCAGTCCACAGTCGCTGAGACTTGAATTCATGTCTGTAACGTTTGAACAATGAGTGTGCTGTACGAAGAACTCCATTTATGACATGAAAATCACCTACAAATATAAATAAAGGTCATATAACAATACCAAAATTATAAAATATCAACTTCAATGATTCAAACAAATTATGAATGATAATAAATGACATAGAGCTGTGCTATGAATTTGTTTCACAATGTCCTAAAGTCACTTGCTGCTCTTGAAAAATCTAAATGAAAACTTATTTATATAATATTGAAGTTAATTTTTAAATAATTTTTCTCCAACTTTTAACCTAAGTAATTGTTAACAACATTCAAGGCAAGGGGTGAAATGGCTGTTGCTGTCTACTGCATTTGAAATTAGATGAAGGATTTTGAACAAAAGTTAAGTTTAGAAGAAAAAAATTAGATAATTGCTACTTTTTGTAATCCATTAATGTGAAAAAATTGACTTTTGACAAACTAAAAATCTTCTTCCTATGCTACAATATAAATGTATATTATAGTTTAACCCTTTCCACTCATATGTCGGGGGTGCCCCGACATTTTAATTTTCCTGTTCCACTCATATGTTGGGAGAGCCCCAGCAGTTTTTTATTTAATCCCCGCATTTGTAATGGTGGTACATTACAATTTAATTGATCCCTCTACTTCTTCAATACATTCTGTGACTCTGCAACTAGTATGGTTTTTCCTTTTGTGATTTTATTAATTTTGTAAGGATTATGATGCAAGCAGCGCAGTCAGACACAACAGTTGAAGAATCGAAAATTTATATAGGAAAAAATGTAACAATGAACATGTTATTTACAAGACTTTATTACACAACAATTGAAAACTTGACGTATTAGTAGTGTATATTTAGAAAAAATGTAATAATATTTGAAAACATTTTCTAAAATTCAATTTTTTTCTCTTTTAATGCTTGAAAAAATTTTATAATGATAATGTAAGCAAGATTAGAAAAACTAATGTTTTGAAAAAATAAATTTTTTGCTTAAATTTAAATACAAGCTGTGGGAGCCAAGGGGCAGAATTTATTCATGTGGAAAGGGTTAACAAAATACAGTCAAACACCAATTTACCACCCCCACATACTGCCCATGAATCATTGTTAACAGAACTTCCATCTTATGATTACACAGAGCAAGCATATATCTCGATTAACTGTATCCCCACTTTAGTGCAAATGATAGTAATGGACAAAGTGGCGCTAAATCAGTGTTTGACTGTAATATTCAAGCGTAAATACCAGTTCGAGGTATTACTTCAGGTTTTATAAATTCCCACAGAAACAAGATAATATTTACAACAAATGAGACTACTAACCAGCATTAAATTTTTCTACCATTTGAGATAATAATCCTGGCCACTTGTCTGGGAAATCATGTCGACCAATAAGAGACACAGCATCACTTAACTGTCTCTGCACGGATTCCGGAGAACGGAGCATGAGATCTACAATGAGAGCTTTTACAGCATCTCTGTCAGAAGCATGGATACGGTCCTGGCCTTCATCTCCATCCTGCAGATAGTATTGTCTCAATAACTTAACTCTACACTACATTTAACAATCGAGAAAATTGGGAGTCCTTCATTTTACAAATCTAAATTTATAAAATGATAAAAACAAAGGAAATAATATTAAACCGCAAAACAAATACCAAAATGATTAAATTCTGAATAATCATAATATGACAAAAAATAAGATACACAGCCATCACTGTTTATGAGGCACATCCATTTCTGAAAAACTGAGCTAAGCTAAATTATTTTCCTTTTTCATTGAAATGTTCATATGAGTTCAAGAATGCTTCTCACATATGAAATTTTTGGTCCTAAAATGTTACCCATTCACATCAACTGAACTATAAAAATTACACGTCAAGATTGATAACAGCAAGTACCTGATACGCATACCTCTACTACATGTAGATACAATTACCACATACCACAGTGTATAAGTCGACCTTTTAAGCATTAAAAGGCTTCTTCAGCAATTAAAGAAAATCTTTAAAAACTGAAGGATGGCAAGTATAAAAATCGGAATCTTAAATTTTAGGTAAGAATATTGAAGATGGATGGTTAACTTGAAACTAGTTTCATATTTTATTCTTATTGGTTGGTAGGACCATGATGTTACCAATGTCAATAAGTGTTATTGAAAACTGTAATGAACATCAAAGAATGATACTACTGTGATGTTTCATACGTCATGTGAATATAAGGGAATTTCTCTGATTTTTCCTAAATAGGAATTTACTGCACATTTCCCAATCAGCCATTCACTATTGAGGTGCTAATGTTTTGTTGAAAATTTCATTTGTTTAGGACCATGATATTGTCTGAAGCGTGATTTCATGAATAATATTTGCTAAGTGAAAAAGCAGGTCAACTTATATGGTGAGTAAATGCCTAAAAATATATTTTCATGCAAAAATAGTGATGTCAACTTAAACACTGTAATGTGCCATTTATGTTATCAAACACGTTATGAACACATTTCGTTATATGCCACACGACTTTGCATATATAACATTTGTTTTGTCAGAAAGCTCAAAAAAACAGCTTTTGTAATGTTTACATCAATATTATTTCTTACATAATTATTAAAATTAATTCTTGAGCACTAAATTGAATTTTTAGATATTTACAGAATACTAAAACCCCCGAGTGGCCAACCAGAAACTCTTGAGTCGCATCTGATTCTTCTGACATTAATATGCATCTCCTTGAATCTTGGAACTATTTATTTGTGACATACGTCTGATGTACTCATGTTATCATGTTTTGCATAAGTTCAATTGACATAAATGTGAAAAAAGTTCACTATGAAGGTAGTAATGGCTTACTTTTACAATTATTTGTATGGGAAAATTGTTTTTTCTATAACCTATTTCATTATACATCGCAATTCTCAGAAGCAAATCCCATTTTCTTAGTTAATTTAAACAACTACTCTGATTCATTTGACCATTTCCCATTGGGCTTCTCGTCCACTAATTCTATCATACAACTTGCACATGAATAGAGAAAAATTGGATACATTCACATCATCTTTCCTGAATGTCCAAATCCATACAGTAACACACAACATGCCAATTTTTACTAAACTCTTAATACCTTCATAAAAAGCTATCACCAAATATAAAGGCCTCTTTTGATATCAGCGATTTAGTTTTAAGTTATTAAATTTCCATGGATTTTGTATTGCTTGAATTATAAAGTTAGATCATAAGTCATTTCAACAGAGAATACCGAATTACCTTGCTGTGACATGATTATTTCAACTCATTATGTGCACAATTTACTTTGTCCATACCTTTATGGATAGCACTAAAACATTGACTTGGAGGTTGGAATTTACCATTAGAACAGAACAAGTTTTCTGTATAGGAACCGAAAAAGATCAATCAAAAAAGTCAAATCAAAGTATTAGCCAATATCTGAAAATCATCAGCATTTTCAAGAAGAAAAAATCTTACGCTGCAAAGCAACAATAGGTTTAATTTTCACCGATATAATTTTAATTGCTATAACACAATGTGCATTGATTTAATACCCTATAAGTAACACAAAATAAAAATTATTTATTTAAAATTATTCATTTCATTAATCTTTATTTTTAAGTCCGAGGGACATGTAAGATAAATACAATTACAAATTAGTAATGGCGTTAATGATGCTAAGCAATGAATTTGGAATCGAAATATCAATCAACAGACCACTTCCCAATTTCTCTTGACAAAATTCTTGAAAGCAACAGCACCAGAAAGCCGAATGTTCAGCGGCAAATCTTCCTTTCCAACCAAATGTAACAGCAATAATGGAAAATTCTGCGTCACTTCAATGGATTCAAGAAACTTTTCGGCTGCAATCGATATTAAAGTACATTTCACGAGTCAAAATAATATATTATAAACTTTCGACATTTAACTTCAAAATATCAATGTACAAACCTGGTTTCCTCACACTAATTTCAGGTGATAAAGTCTGTTGCAGATAACCTGCTAAAGTTTGCAAGTTGCCGTCATTCAGTTCCATGACGCCCGGCTTCCTAGTTTAATCGCCAAACCTCTTAATGTAAAAGAGGAATTAATTAAATAATCAAGAGATTTAAATTAATGAAATGTGTGGGTATAGCTTCTTCTCTCTTAAATTATATTGGTTAACATTCACCACACTAAACCGCAAAGACGAATCAAAACTTCCACCAACATGAGATTCAACGTTCGAATGTTACAGCGCCATCTAAGATTTGGGAATAAAACTGTTTTCTGACGGTCGCCATCGGTCGTCATTCCTTTCTCCCTTGAGGTATTGATAAAGCTGCAGGTACGTTGATGTTTCACTCAAAGTTTTCGGTGAAGTGGTTATTTAATACATATTAACTCCTCTAAGTAGCCGGAACAATTCAAGTAATTCAATAACGTTTGTATTTTAATTATATAATAGTGAAAAACCGCGTTATTAAAATTACGGAATATGCATAGTTTTCAATGAAAAAATTGAATATTTCACAAAGCTAAAACTCGTTCAATTAATTGTAATTAACATTTATTTCAAGTAAAGCATTGTTTTGGTTATCATTTGTAACTTTTTGGATACGGCGTACTTTTCGTGAGCTTCCTGTATGGTACTATCTGAATTAATACGTGTAAAAATCAGAATTATTTAGCTTCATACGTTTGTTTATTATCCTAGGCAACCTAAAATTTTGACATGGCGAATCGCCTTCTAAGCTTATCTCTAAGGAGCATCCAAAAGATACAGAAAGCAAGCATTCACGGAAAGAGCAAAATTGGTAATCGAGAAGTAGTGGGATATGGTTTCAACGGGCAAGCGAACTATGTGGATAGAGTTGATTTTCCTCTTCCAGCAATTCGTTTCAAGGAAAATACTCCTGATATACAGGTATGCATTATTTCGAGTCATTAAGATATCAAATAAATTTCTATATTAAAATTATTTTAATTTGTATTTCTTGTTTCAAGGCACTGAGGGAAAAGGAAAAGGGCGATTGGAAAAAGCTGACAATTGAAGAGAAAAAGGCGTTATATAGGTAGTGGATATGGAAATTAATATAATTTTAGTTATTATTTCGTGAATTTATGTTTACTGAAAAATTACAGAGCATCGTTTTGCCAGACATTCGCGGAAATGAAGGCCCCAACTGGAGAATGGAAATCTGTTGTTGGAGTTGCGCTCATGTTTGTTTCTTTGGCCCTATGGACATATATGGGCATGAAGTTATTTGGTAAGGTTTCGTTTTTAATTTGACCAATGTTTCAATAACTATATGGCAATTATTTTTATATTTTAATTGCATTTCAGTTTATAAACCTCTACCCGAGTCTTTTACGGATGCGAGAAAGGAGGCACAGCTGAAAAGGATGATAGACTTGGCTGTCAATCCAGTTGATGGAGTTGCCTCCAAGTGGGACTATGAGAAGAATCAATGGAAGGAATAATTATTTAGTGCAATTAGCTTGTGGGAGGGGGTTAATAAAATGGTATTCCAAATCATTTGGTTTCCATGTATGTAAATGTGACATCAGACTGCATTTTCAACAGCAGTATAAATACCCAGGACCTAATTTGTAGTATGCATCTCATTTTATGAGGATAGAGGCAGTTCAGTGATTTGTGCCAATGGCTGTATTATTTCTTCTTGGAAATAGAATTAAATTGGTTTTCTTATAAGAATGCCTTGTTTGTGTTAAACCTTGTCAAAAATGAGCTAGTAATACATAAAAAATTCAGTATTGTTGGATGACTTAAATGGAGACACTGGATGTGCTTATCCTTTTATTCAGTTTCTGCGTATTTAACATTATCTGTGGCTATGAGTGATCATAGAAATTTTAAGATTTATTTGTCATTCCGTGTGTTCAAGGTGGTATAGGCATTGCCCCCACATGTAGTTAATGTACAAAAATTGTTAACTGATCAAGAAAGTCTTGAATAAAGAAATTTAAATTATGGTTTGAATGCTTTTTAATTAATCCTATAAGGTATATAAATGTTTTGGTTAGGTTGTCAATGAAATTGTGACCAAGATTAGGTGGTTGAAATAGCTTTTCAATTTCAGCTTAGGTTTCCCAACCAGGTTATTTTATAGAATATTTAGCAAGAAATGCTATACATGTTCATAGTCACCAGTCTGCGAACCCCTGCCTTAGAACAGTAATACTGAAAAAAGTTGGCTTATTGAACATCTGTTATGGTGCTGGTAGAATATATAGCTTTTGCAATGATGTTGAGCAAGCCTAGAATGTCAGAAAAACTTGATCATAGATACAAAAAATATGTTAAGGACATTACAGCAACCGAGAAGTATTAAATATTGTCCTCAAGAAGTAATATGCAAAAAAATTGCAAATGTGCATCATCATGAAAAATATTTTTCATGTGAATAGTTTTTTAGAGAAGTCTTAAGCATTAATTATTACTATGGGGTTTAAAAACAAGGACAAGCCCCTCTTACATAAAAAATAGTCAAACAATTCAACACCACCGTTTGACTATTTCTGATGTGCGTTATAGTTGGGGTGGTGGTAGATCGAGATATATGCTTGCTATATGTAATCGTAATATGGAAGTTCTTTTTACAATGATCCAAGGGTGGTATGCGGGAGTGGCACTATATAGGGGAGCATTAAATCAGAATTTGACTGATATATTTTCAATTAACTAATTCCAAAAGTTCTCATTAGTGCCACAGTAATTTTCCAAGTTAAAAATAGGAATCATATATCCCATCAACTTGAAATTGTCCCTATTATTATATTTGTATAATTATTTAAGGCTTTTATTTCTATATTTTTCTATTATCCCCTTCATTTTTTATTTTGAAGTTTTTTTTTGAGTAAGATGAAATTGTTTTTTTTATTTCTACAATGTAATTAAGTTAGTTGTCTGTGTGCAAATAAATAGGTACAAGAATTTTAATATATCATTTCCTATAAATGAGTTTTCCACAGATCAAAATCTTTAATGAACATTATACGAACTTTCCTAAAACCACAACAGATAGAAGCAAATTATTTCCTAAAAAGAAATAAATAATTATTTTTCCTCCAATTTCTCTCTGCCTACCTCTACTACTGATTCCCTTCCCTCTATTGCATCAATTTCTTCGGATTCCTTATCCAATATTTCCACATCTTTTTCCGAGGTCAGATACTTACTTGCTTCCCTGGATAAAAACAAATCTTCCGGCTCCGATGGAATAAGTTCTGTCTTTTTAAAAAATACTTCCGAGGTTTTGTGTAATCCATTAACAGATATTTATAGCAAGTGTCTGTTCAGTGAACGTTTCCTTGCCATATGGAAGTCAGGCAATGTAATGCCCATTTTAAAAAGTGGCAGCAGAGCAGATATCACAAACTATCGACCAATCTCAATACTCCCTCTATTATCCACCATGTTTGAAAAGATAATACACAGGCATTTGCTTTCTTTCACGTACCGTTATATTTCTCCTCAACAACATGGTTTTCTACCCGGGAGCTCGTTTAACGAATCTTATTGTCATACATCATGAAATCATTCTGGCCTTTGAACAAAGATCTAAGGTTGATGTATGCTATATTGACCTGGCTAAGGCGTTTGATACAGTTAACCATAGACGACTTCTTCATAAATTAAGCAATAGATTTAACGTACATGGCCCTCTTCTCTCTCTCCTGGAAAATTATCTCAATTCCCGAACACAGCGTGTTGTACTTAATGGCCACTCCTCATCCACTACTCCAGTCTTGTCTGGTGTGCCCCAGGGTAGCGTCCAGGGACCTCTATTTAGTCTTTACATTGATGATTTAGTTGAGGTTATTGCCCCACATGATTGCCAAATTCTTTTATATGCTGATGACTGTAAAATTTTCAAAAGGGCTCACTCCGATGAAGACAAGCAATGTCTCCAAGCTGCACTTAACTCATTGACGGAATGGTGCTCCAAGTGGAAACTTAAAATAAATCCATCTAAAAGCAAACATTTGTCTTTTACCCTTAAATCCTCACCTTTCCCTTCCTCTTACAGTTGACTAGGTAAACCCATTCCTATAATTCAATCCCATGAAGATCTTGGAGTGATTTTTGATGCTAAATTAAATTTTTCCCAAAACATCAAGAAAATTTCTGCGAAAGCGATGTCTTTACCTCTACAGATTCACTGAAATTTCCAATCCGTTAGCTCTTAAGACATTCTTTAATGGCTGTGTTGCTCCCATACTAAATTACTGCTCTCCTATTCGGTCCACTGCTGCTCCTTCAAACAAAACGGCTTGACTCTATACTAAAGTTCTTCTACGCCATAGTTCGACATCGCATCCCATCCCTTTCTCATAATCGTCTTATTACAGATCTTAATTACCTTCATTCTCTCATTAATGGTTTCTATCACTCTCCTGTACTTTCATCCTATTTTTCTCTCTGTGGTTCATCTCGCTCCACTCGCCTTCAAAATCTTTTTCATTTACCAAAATTTCGACTTTCCGTCTCCCAACGCTCTCTCTCTTACCGCCTCCCGTTTGCATATAATTCCTTACTGGCTTCACGTCCGAATCTTGACTTTTTTTTTACCCACTTCTTTCCGTAATCAACGACCTACTGCGTAATCCTACGTCAATTGACTGTGATGTATTGGCGGTATACGATTTCGTACTCGAATTTAAGACAAACCTTGATTTACGTAAGCTGAAATTTGGGAAAATCTCGTCTTGGATTTGGGTAAATACGGTACTATTATTTCAAATTATGTATATAGAGACAAATTGAAAATGTTAATTTTAATTTATTTGCAATAAAAAGCTATACAGAATCTTGCTTAGATTAATAAGTTACAAAGAATACATAATAGTGAATACATTAACATATAAAGCAATGCTTATTTGCAATGTTAGGCTACATTGTGCAAAGGTTTTCCATGTCTTCTAATTACTCCGTTGGATTCTGAATAACAATTAAGATGAACTCCTTATCTATAAAATAAAAAAAACAATGCAATGTTATCAACACTACACCAAATGTTAAATTTATAAAATTATTGTTGGTTTTACTTCTTAAAATAAAAAATTAAAAACGCAGTATTATTTAATTTTCTAGAACTGCATAAATACATATATCTAAACACTGCTACGAATGCTGAAGTTTTTGTGTGTATTATGACTTTCTGGGTTATTATAAATCATGATTGCCATAGATGCATTTTCTCCATGTAACTTAATAATGATGACGGCTGTAGCTATCTTGTATGCAAAAGTGTTAAGTAACAGTCATGCATATTAGCAAATGGAATAATATATATGTTCAAAATTTGATTGGTGCAGAACATTATTAGGTATTCAGTATATAATTACTGAATTAAAAAAGGGAGATTTGTGGCTGCTTTCCACTGCAGTAATAGAAAACATAATTTCAGCTTGGAAGATATACTAACAAGATCCATGACCTCAAATACCATAGGCCTCATAATCTACATATGGCTACAATAATCAAATACTGTATAGGGATCCCTTACTTAGCACTCCTAATTGGTCCCTAAAAAAACAGAGCAGTAACTGGAACTGCAGTAAGTGAGAGAATTTTTCCCATAAGAATTAAAGTAAACAGACTACATTCATACTTCCAACCTACTCGCAATGTTAATGAATTCACAATATGAGGTATATTTTGGTGCTCAAATTAAAGAAACAAAAAGATATAAAGATGTATTTTATAAACATAAAAATGTACAGCATTTTCTCTTATCAAAACAATGGAAATTAAGAATTTGTTTCACCAAAAAGGGGGATCTCCTTTTGATTGATTCTGAACTTATCCTTCTTACAAGGAGCATTATATATGGGAACACGGCCATTTGAGAGCATTTTTCAGGTGGTGATTGGGGTGATTTTAGAAATATTTCTGCAAAATTTGATGGTCCACTTAGAATTTCTTTACGAGTTTATTTTGCAAAAACTTTTTTTAAATAACTCAAATCACACAAATAAAAAAATCAATTTTTATTAAAAATATAATTTAATTAGCAAGCATGGTGCTCGTTCCATCAGAACAAAATGTGATCAAATTCCTCTTTAAATATTCTGTCAAACCCTGAATCATTTAACGTTTGTCGTAACACGTTATAAATATTTTCTGCAGTGGTTGCTTCCAATTCTACCATATCAAGAAAAATTGTTGGTGAACAATTCACATTTTAGAAAAATTACAAGAACAGATTTGCTTGAAATTGTTGAAGCTTCATCGATAATAATACGAATTTTTGACTTTTTTCAATAATTTTACTGAAAATTTCATTTCTTATTGATTCAGCAATATGCTCTACAATTCTAATTGCAGAAAATCGCGAATGCAAGCAGTTCCCTAAATTGATTTCATTCTTAATTTGCAGTTCTACTTCGTCTGACATTGGTCTGTTTCTTTTCACTAAGCTGTAAACTGTTAAAAATTTTACTTGTCATTTCAATATCTTTTTTAATAATTTTATCAAAAACTTTAATAAGAGTTTCCTTTTTTGATTTCTTTAGTATATTTACAATGTTAGTATGAGAGTTTGATTCAAAATGTTCTTTCATTTTTTTTTTCGTAATGAAGCTCGCTGAACTTTTTTCTTGAACCCACATGTGGTAATGTTGCACTTTTGCCATTCAGAAGAATTATGAAAATATTTTCCTTTAAAGATTCCCAATTGTGACTTATTCACACAATGATAACAGCCGAGTTTTATGTTTTAAATTACCAAGCAATCATATTTTTTTTAGAAAATATTGTACTTGCTCGAAATTCCAGCAATCGGGCAACAAATTTAAATTTTCAGAATCATGAAAATCCTCTCCCATTGCAACTGAAGTACAATATATTCATGGGAAGATTATACAGAAATGACCAACTATGCAGCTACTACAGCTTATACTTTCCTTTTAAAAAAATGGTAGCATAGATTTAATTAACAAGGTGATAAATTCCAATACCTATTACAAACAATCTACCAATAAACCAAGCTTCCACTTAAAAAAATTTCTATTTGGATATAATCAAAGATATAACTGGACATTACAATAATAGAAAGGCAACTGGATGCACGGCAAGCACCACTACTTCACATAACTTAAGCGAGTTCCACTATCCTCAATCAGTTGAAAGAATTAAGAAGAATGTACCATTGCAAAAAGAATGTGTTGTATGTAGGAAGAAAGGATTAAGGAGGACAAATTTTGTGTGCAGTTTTTAAAAAAAGGCTGTGAATTGACACTTGCTTCAGAGTGTACCATATGAATCTACATTAACTAAGGAAGCATAAGCCTAAGTAAGTAGTTAAATAATTTATTTACACACTTATTTCAATTAACTCTTAAGAGGTCAAGCAGTATTTTGAAATGTAAGAGGTCATTCTGACTGTGTTGGAAAATCAGGCAAAATATCCTAATTACCAATAGTTATTTAATTTCTTAATTTTAAAACAAATTTCATTCACACAATAATTTTTTATTGAGATAGCTACATTTAATCTTTGTCTTTTCCTGTATAGCAGTCTATGATGTTGTTCTACATCAGGGGTCCCCAAAATTTTTGAGAGGAGGGCCACAGGAATATTGAAAGTGCTAGGTGGGCCGGATCGATAAAAAACCGTTTCAAAATTTAAAATATTTTATTCTATAATTACCTAAGCATACATGCATATGTAACTATAAGTTTACATGAATAAATGTAAGAAAAAATTCTAATGCGAGCAATGCACCTGTTTTTAAATTGGAAACACTGATTTTATGTTGTTTAATAAAATTTCCGCAGGCCGGATAAAACCCTTTCACGGACCGTAGTTTGAGGATACCTGCTCTACATCATCGTCTCTATCATCATCCTTAGATTCACTGTATTCTTTGTTGGATGTGTTATGCTCACTTCACTCTAAAAAGGCCTCCTCTTCATCTGAATCATCAAATCCAGTTATACCCTTCTTTCTCTTCTATTGCACTTTTCAAAAAATGCCTGATCATTTCTTTTCTCACATCAAATGAACTCATGATAAGGAGTAGTATAAGTAATTTATATTAAACAAAAGCGCTTCTTTCTAGATAATAATTATTTTCATGAAGAAATAATGAAGACTGCAATAAAAGTAATCAGTGGTCTTGAATGACCACACTTGTAATTGCCAGCACTATAGCAAATATCTTTTCTTAACTAGACAAACAGGCTGACTGTCACTCAAGGCACAGTCGATGATTTCTTTTTGGGGTGTTCCAGTTTTTAGTGAGGGTATGGCAAGTAAACACTTATCCACGAATTTTGTAGTGGTAACAACAGCTGATGGCATAACGAAGGGTACACAAAAGTATTCGGCCTTTTATAATGTGTGCAACCAACGGACAGAAAGCAATATGGAGCAAGGAAAACCCCTATAAAAACAATAAATGCTGGCACAAAAAGTCCCCCAGACCTATAAATTAAGAGTGCAGTCTAAAAGACCATGCATGACCTCTTACGGGTCAAGAAATAGATTAAAGCAGATTAGAACTAGGGTTTTATTCTCCTTGTTTTTTCCCTAAGAGATAACAATAGTGATTTTCTGCCATTTAATTGTTCCTAATGGGTTAAAATGATCATCCCATATTAAATCCTGCAAAGAAAAATACTTAAATTTCTTTTTGTCGCTTAAAAAATCTGATGTGGCCACCACATGACTTTCTCCATATCTGAAATATTTCGAAAAATTCCAAATAGCTTACATAATAATAAATATTTTAAGAAACTGCAATAAAATTTTAGACTTGACAAAGAACAGAAATAAACTCACACCATAGCCTTCTAATATTGGATATAGCCACAAAGCTCCAACAATTACGAAAAGAAAAAGGAGCATTACTAAGGCGTAACAAAGCGTCCATTGTTAACAATAGTTGTAGGTAGGTGGCAGCTAAAAATATAAGATATCTCTTAAACATTGCATTATATGGAAAAAATGTTTCATACAAAGGTTGTAGAAAATTAAATTTCCTACAAGGTTTATTATACAGTTTTATATTTATCAAATATTAAAGCAAACATTTCAAAATAACGGATAAGTCGCAAGAGTAAACACCCACTTCCTGTCGACTGATTTTTACCAAATACTAATCAGTTCTTCCGACTTTTATAAAAATGTTAAATAAAAAATTTCGCATTGACCCACAAAAAGCTATCACATACACTCACATATACACACACACACATCATCGAGAAAATGGTCAAAACGTGTTAAGGGGACCTCAAAACATGTATTTCCGTTGACATCTCGAAGTCGACTTCTTTCATGAATACAATACTTTCCTCTATACTACGTATATGGAGAAAGTAAAAACAAAGATCTTGTAAATTATTTGTTCATAACACTTGATCGAAAGCAGAATTGGTATTGGTATACAAGGAACTTCGGTAATAAGTTGAGTAAAATATTCTTCTTAATGAGAAAGCTCAGCACAGTAGTATCTAAGGAAATTCTAATATTAACCTACTTATCTTAAATCCACTATGAGTCAGAATAATTTTCTGGGATAACTCTCCCCATTGTGTGTGTATATATATATATATATATATATATATATATATATATGGATGTCAACAAGGTGTTGGGATGAGGAAGCTGAAGAAGGAGTAGTTCCGAAAGCTTTACGTTTGTGATGTTTCTGTGTTTTTGTGTTATTTTACGTGTGTCGCTTCGACATCCCCGGGGCCTCGCCAACCTGAAGTCGTCTGATTGGTGAGTGCTCACTGGGTTTCCTCATCCCAACACCTTGTTGACATCCATATATCTATTTTACCTTTCCTTTTCCGTAAGTTGTTATATATATATATATATATATATATATATATATATATATATATATATATATATATATATATATATATATATATATATATACATATTTTCAAAATTAAAAAAGTCATATCTAATGTAAGTCAAAGACACAGCTGCAGGCCATTGTCCCACTGGTGTGATACATCGCAAGTATGTTATCTCAAAAGTCATAAACAAGACTAGATAGTATTTTTAATTGCATTCAACCTTTGCTAATTTCCACATAATATATGTAGCAAATGTTTAGTACAAATAAAAATACTATCTAGTATTGTTTACGTCTTTTGATTATGGAATTCCACGAACTCTCGACCTCATCCATTAAATTTATGTTTTCTCAATGTACATGAAGAGCATAATTGAAAAATATAACAAGCATGTGGATGTACATTAGTCATTTGACCAGAGGTAGAGAAGATATTCCCTCTCACAGACTTACTAGTAAGGCTGGACAGAGCTGCAACGTAATTCCTATAAAAATTTAAAACCATTAGCCTATAGGGACAGAAGTTTTCTAGTTTAAAAGATATGTTAAATAATTTTTAAAATTAAAAAAAAGTCCGAGTATTAGGGAATTTCTAGATGACGAGTTTGCAATTATGTGTATTGCAGCCGATGCTTAATTACCATTGTGGTTGGAAAATGATAAATTTAAATTTACCCAACAACTTACCGGGAGCAACCATTATTTCATGTTTTTTAGACCTAATGCGTAAGAATGTCAGATCATTCGTAGGATCTAAATCCCTAACAACACTTCTTGCTTTGTCCGAGAGCTGGCTAATAAGAGCAGCATATTGAACTGTGGTAGTGTTATCCAGGGTTGATTTTATTGGGATGCCTAGAAAACATAATTAGCTGATGGTAGTACAATACATTTAATGAGATAACAGGTTGAAGGAGATAGGCAATTATCTTCTTCAGTTTATAATATTACCTTCTGCATTAACAACAATTGTTCCAACAACTCCTTTATGAGATTGTATTCTTTTCATTGTCTCTTCAACTTCGGAGGCCTGTCAAATAAAGTCAAAATTTCGAACCACATATTCCATATTTAAACAAAAAGATATTTCAAAATTATATATAGACGAACAAATTACTTGAAAGCATAATTCGATAGCAATACTTACCATTTTTAAAAACACTAATAACTATACAACTCCAAACTAAAATTGAAATTACACAGCGAAAAATATCGCGAAAATATTAAAGAAATTGTAACCTATACCAATATTTCACTCTTATTTTAAACCAATGTTGAAATTACGCGATTCCACATCCGTCTCATAGTTTACCGTTCGCATGACAACCAAGCCAAGATGACAATGATGAGCCGATAACAAACGACTGATGGACTCATTCAATTAAAACATAGTGACCAACCGTCCTGTATATTGGAATTATACTCTTATGTTATGTTTTTTTTTATAGTGCTGGCCGTACTGACAGATGTTTCAATGCAATTTTGTGCGGTCTGTTGCAGTGATGACGTGCTACCTATTTTATGTTACAATATTTACGCACTTATGTTTTATTATATTTGTCAACAGTGTTTTAAAGTTGATCATATTCATCAGGCTACATTTACGGTTGCCATATCAGAAATATAAACGCCGGCCTAAATCCCAATATCAAGATTTTATAAAATTAGCCAATTTCGAAATATTTCAATATATATAATTTAATGGTATATAAAATGTATTCACAGTGCTGCTTTATTATTATATTAAAAATTATTAGATTAAAAAAAATTATTTTATGGCCTGTTAAATGAACAAACAGGAAACCACACTATGCCTGTTGGCAATCCTAGCTACAATTTATAACAGTGTTGAATGGCGGAGGCTCTAGAACTATTAGTACAATTTTAACTATGCATGGATGATAGCTAATTAGCATATAAATTCCATACCAATGGAACAATTACCTGAAACAATTGTCTCTTCGTGTATTTCTTTAGCTCAGAAATCAGTACATTCTCTAAAATTCAAATAAGCCTCAATATCGTCGAAAACAAACTGAACAATATGATCCGTTAGAATATATAGACCAGGAATTCTTAACAAACGTAGGCAGCCTAATCTTCAAAATGAATTGCGACAAGTTAAATACCAGCTTTCATGTTTTGATGAAATAGAAGTTTTAATCGAAAAAAATAACATTCCTTCCTGATTTAGAAGCCCACCAGATTATGGGTCTATTATTATTTTATTGAAACATACAGCTTCGCGGAAATATTGCATGGACTACAACAATATTTTCAAACAAAATTAACCCTAGACTGGTAATGGGTGGGGCTGCCAGATTCCACAAGCCAAAATACAGGACAATATTCATTACAGTTTTTATTTAAAAAATTAATTTATAATAACATAGGTTTTTAATTATATTTTTGGGAGGGTTTTGCCTTTCTTAAAAGTTCTTTATTCTGTAAAACATGGTAGTAAAATTCTTTACAATTAATGTTGATGTTCCATTTGCATTGCAGCAGTGCTACTATAGTTGTCACGTTCAACGAATTTCATTCTTTTGTCCACTAGGCTTAGACTAAAATTTTGAATACAGGACATTTAGATGTCCTGAAGAAGTCAGTACAGGACAGGCTAAAAATTTCTTAAATACAGGACGTCCTGTATATACAGGACATCTGGCAGCACTAATAATGGGGTATCAGGTATACGTGAATGGTCATAAAAATACATTTATTTTTTATTTATTACAAATAACTCTTGATAAATGTACAATTTAACCATTAACTGGGATTAAGTAAGTGATTATAAGGTTTACAATTTATAGGCAGTTTACACACAATTTGGCTTGGTGTTCCAAGCAAAATGCCTTCCAATAACGCTGACAACATAAAGCTGTCATTCTTCTTTTTTTCCCGGGGCATAGGTAACATATCGTTTGTTTATTGCAGCCTACAATATTTTGGTTGGTAGTAAGGCATTCAGTATTGCTGTTTATGCCCAAGTTTTCTTCAATTAATGCTCTCAAAGATCGGTAGATTCCAGGCAGAGTAAGTCGGTGTTGTAGCAATGGTTTCACTAGCTCTTCACTGAGTTTTATTAAGAACAATTTTCTTGAAAGTGATTTTTCATTTTTTTAACAATATTATGAGCATATATAATCCATGAATTTACACCTGATATGTTCATAATATCGTAAAATACACAGTGGCCAACGTTTGGTTTTTCGGCCACAAGAATAGTTGCCACACATTTGAAGTAGTGAATCTACCCCTCCTTTAGTTTTGTTATAAAATTCAATAATTTATGGTTTTTTAGACTCAGAATTGATAGCAGGTTGTTCGTATGTGGTTGAAAGCAAAACTATGACTATTTTTCTTTGGCTTGTATGATACAAGGGTTTTTTGTTGATTGAAACAGAACACTGATGTTGCTACAGGTCTATTTTTTATACAAACCATATCAGGGGGCATCTCGTGTTCCTTTGTCCTCAAGGTTCCCACAATAGTTAGCTGATAGGGGGCATTCAATAGATCAGATGCCAATGGTACTGACGTGAACCAATTATCCATTGTGATATTCCTATGAGATTTCAAAATAGACCTAGAAAGATGTTTTACGTAGAACTCACTTAGAGGTAATCCCCATCTTGGTCGATTTTCCCAGGTAAGGAGATGCATCACACATATATTTGGTTTTCACACCACATAGCATAACTATTTTGATGCCATACTTGGCCTGCTTATTTGGGATATACATGCGGAATGGGCATCTCCCTCTGAATCCCAACAATTCTTCATCTATAGTTACGTATGAACCCGGTTTGTAATTATCTTGGCAATATTGGATACACTTGTCCCAAATTTCTCGTATTGCAACAAAACTGTCCTCTTTTTTACATTCCTCCCGAGTCGTTTTATCATCAAATTTTAAGCAACAAAGTAAAAAATGGAAGCCCTTTTCACTCATTGTTGCCTTGAATTTGCTTCCACATAAAATGCTGTATTAAAAAGTTGTTCGGAAGAAAGATTGTTACTTTTTAGTGCTCCGACAAAAGCTAAACACCAAATAGCACTTTAATTTCTTGGGGACATGTTTCTTGTATGGTAGCACTATAGTTTTTGTAATTAGAAGCATTTTTGTTTATCTCCGCATTCGTGTGTTTAACAATTTTTGCAATCATGGATTCTGTAATGAACAAAGAGAATGCTTCTAATGGTGTAACGACTTTCTTTCCTGCCCCCCTAGGTCCTTGTACAAAATGAATGATATTTCTGGCAGCAACATGAGAGGCTGGTCGCTTACTGGGTATGGTAGACCATCTATGTGCATTTTTTCCTTTGAGTGATGAATTTTGAGGTATGAGAATATTTGGATCGGAACGTTTATCACTCGAGTTTAGAATGGCAACACAGTATTTTTCTTTGGTGATGGTTCTTCTTCATGTGTCTTCTGTACTTGATGAACGTGACACAGGAGGAATAAAATCAGGATCTTCATCACTATCAGAAATAACTCTTCTACCTCTAAATTGTTGTCATTTTATAAACAAACACTACCATTATCATCCAAATTATTTCTGGAATCCTCATTCTCCAGTTCTAATACTTTGGCTAACTTCTCAATAAATTCTGGATCATCCGGTGAAAATGACATCTGAAAAACCATGTAAAAATAGACTAGGCACAGTGAGGCACAATTCACTACTTTCCAGTATTAATACTAATACATTTATGCAACTATGCATCTTTCTGACCATTAAAAAAGTAAAAACATATAATGATAATCTTACCTTAAAAATTAAAATAGTAACGGCTCTGGTAAAGGGTCGTATTTTTTACGATGGCACTGAGAAATCCAACACTTCCACAAGCTGTTTCCAGTTAAAACTCACAATTAGCAGGGGCAGGGGCAGAAAGAGCCAGGTGGGGGAAAATTAGTCATCACCCAATTTCTACGAATTCAAGCATGCGCGTCGGAAATTTTACGATGCATTACCATTCTAGGGTTGTGATTATTTACATCTACTTTCTACTAGGGCAACTGAGATGAATTGCTGCAAAAGGTGGTTTTGCTAATGCTTTATTGTGGAGAATTTTACCCTCAATTTATTTATAGTAATGCATTTTGGGGTTCCTCATACCAATCAATCAAAATATTCACGACACTAAGATTGGCCAGTCACATCACTCAAAGAGAAAGGTATAATACCCCTTGCCACCCACCATTCCAATGAACAGATATTCTTCCCATCACTTGTGTATATACTCTCTTTACTGTTGCACAACAAAAATAATTTTAATAGCCCACCCAAAAATTGCCATTTCCATAACTATTATACTAAAAGAAATAATGAGCTATATCAGGAGCATATCAAGCGTAAATCATTTGCTCTTAGACCAAAAGAAATGGTATTCATCTCTATAACAAGCTCTCTACTAAATTGAAGAATGTCACTCATCCATTGATTTTCAAAAAATAAAGTTTGTCCTTCACTCACAGCTTTACTACTCTGTTAGGAAAACCTTGGATGACAAATGCTTAATATACTCCATAACTGTTCATATAATTGTATTATCAAATATATCACTAAAATTAATCAACTTTAACCCTTTTGTATAATTAACTTTTTTGTATTATCTAATATTTTAATTGTATTTGTAATTTTAAACCTCCAACCTTGTCAATTGATAAAACTAAACTCTGTTAGAGAATATGTAATTGAATGACAAATTCCAAACCTGTACTATTTAACATAGTCGTTCCCAGCCTCAGGTTGCAATTTAAATCAGAGCTCTGGGAGGTCTTCAGCAGGGTCATTGGAAGGAAATGTTCCTGATGATTAGTTCGTAACTAGGAAATGTTGCCAAAATTTTATTAGTCATGGAACATGCTTAACAGTTGATGCAGGTCACCCTCCTTTGAAATTTTTAACACCTACCTGCAAAAATGGATGGGGAAAAGCAGGAATACCAGATTAACCAAAAACTTTCTCTCTACCAACCCGCTAACATGGCTTTTGTGCAATAATTCTACCCTTTTCTCAAAAATGGTCATGACAGAGACTGACCAAATTTGCAGTTCAATAGCAACAAAATAGCAGTGTCACCTGGCAGGGGCGTATTCACTGCTTTCTCTGTGGCCTATCTCATTGTTGCTCTGTTAGAAGTGCATGTTGCAAGGGCCCATGTACAGATAGCGAGGTCCTTTTAGCGGTCAGTTTAGGTATGCAGCAAAAACAGGTTGGGAACCACTGATTTAATGCATCAATTAAATTTGTCATTTTTTAACCACTTTGTATCATTTAATATTTTACTTCTGTCCATCGTAATTTGTAACCTGACTTATTATATTCAACTGTAGTGTTGTCATTGGACAAAAAACGAAACTATTTATTACTTTAAATGCTTTTTAAACAATTCAATTAGAGAGATAGTTATGTTTACTCAGTTGCATTTATGGGAAAATATAAATGAAAAAATCAGGCATGGGCAAGAGTAGGCAAATTGGGAATTAAATTACCTCTGTTCAGTTATAAACACCTAACAATGGTTAAATGTTTCTTGACCCCGAGATATTTTTAAATTCTTAGAAAAATTAATATTCAAGAACTGAGACAAAGATTTTCATAAAACATTTTATACAAATTTTGAAATTGTAATATTAGTCTGTAAATCATATAATTATCTGCAATGCATGCTAGTGTAATCACTTGTTAACTTTTCATCAAATTAATGACAGACCTAGGTGATAGGTTTGGATATCTTCAAATATGTATGTGAAATATACCCTCAACAGAAACAAACTGTGGATTTCATTTTCATGAAGTTGCCCCCCCTATAAGGATATTGGCAGATTGGTTATTTTAATTAAAATTTCAGCAACATCCAAAAATAGTCATTTATTGGGTTATCCAAGGTGTTTACAAACATAAGGCAAAATATCAGAAGATTGTAAATTTACAACAATGAATGACATAAAAAATATTTTCATCGCTATAATCTCATTATGGCATTTGTATTACCTGAAGATATAAATGCATAGCAAATATAGTGGATCACAGTAGATATCATAAGCACACTCATTTTGCACTTGCTTGCTTACCAGCCTTACATAAATAAAAATTACTTTATCTACAGGCACGAGCAAATGCAAGAATTGACTTTTTGGAAGATTTGATGCTGATACATCAGATATTGAGAGATGATATAAAGATTCAGGGATAATAAGAAAAAATAGAAGATGGAAAAAAAATCTGGAACCACTTTTTACTAAACTAGCGAGCAATATAAATAATGCAACCCCATGTTTGGAACATCGGAGACACTATCAAATATACCATTTTCAAATAAATAAAAAAAAATTAATTCATATCAACGATTTCTACTTTTTGCAGGTATATTGCGATGATAACTTTTTAGAAAAGTTAAATATAAGCTTAAATTCAGTTCTGAGTAAAATAATGTGCATGCATGAATATAATACAAAAGAAATGCAAGGCAAAATATTAGGAAAATATTAACAAAATATTGCTTTTCGGATTCAATTACAATTTGTTTCAAATTTAAGATGACACCTTGTTTTACAATCGAAATTGAAAGTACAGTCAACCCTCGATTAATATGGTAGTTTGATACAATGAAAACACCTTGTAAACCAGGCATGTGAGACTGGTGGCCCTTTCTGTGCCTTAGTGTGGCCCAAATTTGTCTCATCTTTGTTTGAAATTAGATATAAATACTTATTTTTGTGAAAAGGATAAAAAAGTTTTTTCTTTAGTTATTGAAGTACAGTTATTGTTTTTAATGGCAAAAGAGACATCTAGAAAAAGTATTTTATAACTCTGGCCCTCATTGAACAACTGTAATCCTAATGTGGCCCCTTCCACAACATCCATCGATTTAATGCAGCTGTGATGCCTCGTCGAGTTTGACATGCCTTGTGTAAACCAAAATAATGTTAATCAAGTCTAAGAATTAATACAAAATAGGGGGTTTGGCTCCTGAAAAACTTGTTTTTCACTTTCTTTGCTTCAAAATATTTTTGAAGTTGCAATAACTGTTTTAATTCAACGTTTATCTTTAGTTCAAAGTTTCACATATTAATTTCATTGATAACACTTCAAAAATGCATAACTTAAGCTCAAACAAAAAGATAAATTCAAAATAAATTTTTAAATATTAAAAACTTTGACTCAAACATTTAATTGTAAAAAATGTTAAGAAAATGATTTTTTTTAATGTTACTCTCTTCAATTTCATAGTTGAAGAAAAACTAAATTTGATTTATTAGCCAAGTTAAATTTTCCTAAGTGCTAGCAAAGAAACCAAGTTTAACTTTTTTGTTACAAACATGAAATTGATTTAGCAGACTTTGCCTCAATCGCTTTCACTTTCGCTCTCATAACTGTTATCGCTCTCAATCTCAGCTCAAGTCACTTAAGAATTCTTGATCATCACAAGAATTTTTATCAAACTGACTGACCAGCAGCAAATAAAAGCAAAGACTAGAAAGTTATTCTCTCTCACCAACTGCAAGGCATTCTGGATTGGTTACATCTTGATGTGGAAAGTAGATTTCAATGGTCGAAAAGAAGATAAAAATATTCTTTATGTACATACAGGACACAAAGGAATCCCCCTTCTCAAGTGTTCTGATGATTTGGTCTTAACTTTCAAGTGATGACTCAAGAGATGCAAAGATAATGGGAAAAAAGGAGAGAAGTTCCATCAGGGAACCCATAAACACTTGTTTGGGAATTACATTAATAAAATTTACGTTTGCTCTGAAAACTGAAGTTGTTTCTTAATAATGGAGATGGATGAGAGAGATCGAATATCCACTCTTAACACACCTAACCTGAAATTAGTCTCCTTTGTCACAGCCTGCTTAGCTTACTACCGGAATCGTATCCTATACAAAAATTTAATTATACTGTTGGCAACTCTAGTCAACACATGCAATCATGTCCCTTTAATCGCTTGCATCCTTAGGCAGTGCCTACCCCTGCCTTAAGGTAAATCCTCTAATGAATACAAGATAATACAACTGTTTAATTTCTTTTCTTTTACACAATTTTTTTTAGCTTTATTTAAATTTCAATTTTGTGCTGCATAATAAAACTGCACCTTATCAAATAAATTTTGATAAAACTTTGATTATAAATTTTGCATGGTAACACATTTTTAACTTAGGTACATGCAACGGTTTATTTAAAATTCAAATATTGGCTAAATGTTTAATGACATTTAAATGATATTTTATCTGGTTTTTGTTTATTTTTTGGAGGCAAATGAAAAAAGAAAACAAAACTGTGTAAAACCAAGTCTCAAACCCTGTTAATCAAATCCAGTTGCATTTTTTGGACCATATAATTCAAGTGCTATGTTAATCGAGGGTTACCTGTATGTTATCTTTGGTTACAATAATACTTGAGCAATGAAATAATAATGCTATTCTAGGCTACAAATTTTTTTGTAATATAAATAAATACAAAACAAAACAAAAATTCAACTTATGATGTGCTGCAAAATATTTTGTCATGATATTAGCATGTTGTTAAGATAAGTTTAATAATAAAAATCCCGATATACAACACAAACTAAATAAGTTCAATTAATAAAGTAGAGAAAAATAATAAATTAACGAGGATATAAATTATATATTGGTACAGATGAAAAAGAAATATTTTCTATTCAGTTTCTATGGTTAATCAAACAATTTTATGCGTCAACAAAATTGTCAACAGAACTGAATTAGATGATGATGAGCCTATAATATAGGCAGTTTAAACTGAGTATAATGTCAACATAGTAAAATTTGAAATTATATCATTAGATGGGAACATTTTCAAACAATTTCTTTGGATGGAAAAACTTGTAGTATAATATCATGAGAGAAATGCCTAAAATGAAGCAACCTAGGGAAGCAAGCGGGACTAGCCAGCAGAGCCATACAGCAACTTTACTAGATACCATGACGAACCATATAGTTACCAATGTCACATTCTCCAGAAAGAAGACAGAATACAAAAGAGTGTAGAACCACCGAGTAGGTCCATCTCGCACTTGGATACCAGTAAAGATGTAAATTGCAGCAAATATAAGACAAAGAGCATTTTGCCAAGCTATGGACTTTCCACATGCACCTTTTGGTCCTTTCAGGAGAAGATAGGTATGGCAAAACATAATGTGTACAACACAGCCAATAATCATCCAGATAGGGAACTGAGTGGCCAGGCAGCCCAAAGAGATGACCCGAGACACTACGAAAAGAAAAACAAAACAAATTCATGCTTTTTTCCAGATAATCTTTTATTCATAATAAAATATCATATTTAGCTGAATCCAAGACAACGATTTTTTCCAAATTTCAGATTGCGAAAATCAAGTACAAAGTATGATTACTTGTTTAATCGATGTTTTTACAATTAATGAAACATAACATAAAATAACTGTATCTATTGAAAATTTTTACTGCAAACCTATGATCCAGATTTAAATAAATACAAAATTAATAAAAAGTACATTTAAAAATGTTTTTTTCCTCAAACAAAAATAAAAAAATTTCTAAAAACAATTTCAATGAATGAACAAACTATATCTATACTGAATACATGTATAAATATATACACCAAATATATACAATTGACGTGTTCTTTAACGAACTAGACATCTAAGGAATTTTATTTTTGAACGATGACGTTAGTTTGGGAATGATTCCCAAAAGTGAACTAAACTTCCCTTCTCTGTTGGCTAATAGCATTCTCCAAATGCCAAACAAATGATGGAGTAATTCATTGGGATTCCCCCATTCAACAGTTTTAAGCCATAAATTCTATAATTTTGATTTTGTCTTATAGTATTTGTTTCAAATACATCACCAAAGGAAAAGAAAAAAAAAGGAATTAGACATAGTTATGATGCCAATTTTAAATTGATAGTGATCAAGTATGCAGAAAAAATTAATAACTGTGAATCCAGTAGAAAATTCAATGTCACTGAAGCAAATATTTGTAGGTGGAAACTCTTAAAATAGGAACTTGTAAGTGCTAAATCTAGTCAGAAATCATTCAGTGGTCCAAAATACGGTCACTTTCATGATGTAGAAAAACAAGTATTAGAGTTTGTGCAGACAAAGCAAATGCCAGTTTCACATGAAACAATTAAGCTCCAAGCACAAGAAATTGCATGTGGATTAAAAATCCCATGACAGAAATTTAAGGCCAGTAATGGTTAGTGTGTGCGAATGATGCAGCAAAATGGTTTTTCCTTATACCAAAGAACTTTTCTGTGCCAAAAATTGTCTGCAGACTTCAGTGAGAAACTTCTTGCCTATCAAAAACATATAATTGGACTTAGAAAGACCAAGGAATACCTTTTGCGTCAAACAGGCAATAATGATGAAACGCCAGTTTCCTTTGATATACCATCTAATTACACTGTTAACGAAAAAGATGCAAAATCTGTGACAATAAGAATGGCAGGTAACAAAAAATGTGATTTACGGTAATGTTGGCTGTTTTAGCAGATGAAACAAAATAACCACCATATGTTATCGCAAAACGAAAAACAATGCCAACTGGAATAATAGTTAATGTCATTTTTCTGTTTTGAGTCTATCAAAAGGGTTGCCTTGGATTTGGGTAAATATGGTATAACCTACTCAACCAGCATTATCAAGTATTAGACATTGTAGAAATAGAGGTAAGTATGATTCATGCCAAACTCAAAGAATAACAAAAATGGAAATATGTAAAACAGATTTGTCAAAGACCAAACATAAGGTATTACTCCAATACATGAAAAGACAAATAAAACAGCATTTGAAAATTACAGATGCATAATATTCATAAATCACATATACAAGGTTACAGAGAAAAATTGGCTAAAATAATAAAATATGATAGATTCCCTAAGACATGTTCATGAGAAAGAGGTACACAAACTCATTAAAATTCATTACAAGCTTACCTATTATCATTAAATGCCAAGAGAACTGAACAGCCATCCCCTTATAAGTGATGTTGTCCTTATTTTCCTGAGGATATCTCAAGGAACGCTGATATGAGGCCAAAGCCCATGCCAAGCTCAGAAAAGATGTAATTACTGACATCCATTGCATTATTTCTGAAGAAAAAATTACAAAAATTTTCTCAACATTAAAAATAAAATTTTTGAGTTAATAAAGGTTTCTATTTTAGTCTGATATACACAAAGGTGTATCAAAATTAAGGTTCTCAATTTCTTTACTCCCAGCTGACATTGTCACTGTGATAACTATGTAAGGAGCAGTTAAGTGGTGTGATTAACCATACCCACCCATTATGGCTTCTTCTAAAGTATCCAAACATTTTTTTACTCTTGAGCCATTACCCCATAATTGTAAGCCATAGTGAAGTACACTATGAAAAAATACAAAATATGCACTAAGCAAATACTGCTTAGGCAGACAATTTTTTAAACATATAAGCAGGCACACAACAAGGTAATTTGCTACAATTAAATGTGTATCCCATGTCAACTTAGGGTCTAAATGTATACCTAACAATTTCACAGATATAATATCATTATTTATTTCCTTAATTCTTTACCAGTAATGACATAGTGGATTAATTTGGAGAGTACGATTGGGTGAGACATAACTGAATGCTTTACTTAGGTCACATACAGTGACCTTGGTACTAGCTATAAATAAAATTATCCTTTATTTAGTTATATACTGCCCAGTAGGAATTTGCATGTTATAATAATCTTCTTATGCATGTTATACCTTTATGACTTACTTCGAAACTGAAATTTATATACAGTAAGTATGTACTTACTGTCCCTCTAATTGTAAGAGTTGCTCATTTAGATCATGTACAAATAGTAATAATTTTACTTCATCCAGAGATCAAATAATATACTGATATAGGTCAAGTCAGTCAGTTGATCTAATCACTGTATACATATAAATCTTGCATAACATATCAGAAGTATTACCACAATAAACATATAAAAACATCAAGAAAGACACAAATGTTATATCAGTGTATACAGAAATATTACACATTGTAAATATACTCTTTTACTGAATAAAACATCTTTGAGAGTGAGTTTTAAGTTTATTTTTAAAGGAGGTTAGACTTATTGCATCTTTAAGCCTGCGAGGGAGTTTATTATACAATTGAAGTCCAATTGTGCAGGGGCCGAGAGCTGCCTTCTTTGTGTGTACAAATGTAATGTGGAAGTTGATGTGACCTCTTGTGCCATAGCTGTGATAATCACTATTTCTATTGATAGGTTCTTTTTTATGTGCAATAATATGGTAAGGGTGTAGATATAGGGCACAGGTAAAAATATTTAACACCTTGAAAAGAGGGCAGCAAGGTACGCTGAAAGGCTCATTCATAATTAGGCAGATGGCTTTTCTGAATTTTAAATATTCTCATTGTGCGGGCAGATAGATTATCAACATTTAAAGTTTAAAAATTATTTATACACTATATATGTACTTAGACTTTAATATATGAGTTTACAAATGAGATTATATTAACGTCTTACCAAGAATTGACATTGCTGAGTGGGTTTTGTACATCAATATAGACAATTGCAATACCAGCTGAGGTGCAGATTCAAGAAAACACTCGATAACTCTTAAAAGAGCAGCATCAGCATCTTCTTTTAGCATAAGGTAACAAAACTCTCTCTCTTTAAGTTTATTATTTTCCTTCCTATACTTTCTAGATTTGATAGCATAGCCCAATGACTCGATGTATCTGTGAAAAATAAGGTTCAGGTAAAATCTTACAATCAGGAAGAATATAGTTTCCTAAACTAGATTGATCACCTTAAGGTTGGGGCCAACTGTAATACTAATGCAAGGCAACGCACAATTAATTTCTTCATGGGCGATTTATTTTCATTTAATTTAGAATCCATATAATACCTGCAAAAGAATCAGAATTTTCATTAAAAATTTATATTCGATTTAAATTGATTTACATAAAACTGAAATGAAAACTAACGTACCATCTCATACTAACTAAAGTTGTGGATAAGGAGGGAACTATTATGAAAACTAGAGTACATGCGAAGTTCCAAGTTTGTGAATGAAAATAATAGCTGAATGCTACATATACGTCAAATCCTACATCGAAAATATGACTGCCAATAGAAATAATCAACCATAAAATGTCGAACTTGTTAACTTTGTATGAGTCTGGCACATAATCTGTTTCGTCAAATAATCGACTAGAATGTTTAGTTTCAGGTGCCACATTCTCCTGTTTAAAAGAACCATTAATTTTCGAAGAATCATCTCGTGACATTTCTTTAACTTCACGAAATATATTACAATAAACACTCCATAACAATTATGAACGGATAACCCGCACAACTGACTATTTGATCTACGGCCAGTCGATATCGAAACATTATCGATTCTTCGATATATGGATAGTATTTTTCACGACATTATCACCATGGTCCCATGGAAGAAGGAGATTCTCCTTCTTCCATGTTATCACGTTATCACTGATTATCACATTACCACACGTTATTAGATAGATGCCCGTTGAGATTCAACGCGAAGCTATTATCCAAGTCGATGGTACCCAATTACACGAAACTGGGAACAATGCGAATCACTAAAGCGACCCTTACACGGTCAGTAATACTGACGGTATTTATTGTCAGTTATCTGTGAAAGCTACAGTATTGCGCTCACACGATCAGTGTTCGATGTCAGTATTTTCATCAGCATTCAGTGAAGTTAAAATTCGCGAGAAGTTAACATTCAAAATGGACAATACTAAGGTGACCAAATGTCCTCCTTTTGGAAGGACAGTCCTTCTTTTTCAATCGCTGCCCTCCCTAAACCTTTTGTCCATCCATGTCCTCCTTTTTGAACATTTCTCTGCTATTGTCCTTCCTTTTACTCAAGCCATGCGTTCTTTTAATTGGTATATTTGTGTATTCTCAAGTCAACTGGCTATAGATATATAAGTAATCCTACCACAAATATACTTACATTTTCATCGTTTCACTGTGAGAGTAAAGAGTCAAACTAAATTTTGTGAGGTCGCTTCATTTGAGCATAAGAAATTATTAGGTTACTCAAAAACCAGGTGGTTGGCTTTAACACCTGCCATTGAACGTGTTACTCAATTATTTGAACCATTAAGCTTATATTTTTTAAGTTTAGATAAATGTCCCAAACTTCTAAAAGATTTTTTTGAAAATCCATTAGATGAAATTACTCTGCATATCATGCATAGTAAGGCAACATTGTTTCAGTCGAATATAGAGCAAATTAAAAAGAACAAAATATGTGCAGCTGAAGTAATGTCAATTCTTCACAGTTTTAATGATCAATTGGAATCCAGATTAAATATGAAATGTTTACCAGTAAATGCAGATAATTTATTGAAAAAACTAGAAGAGAATAATCCAACAGTTAGAGGGGCATTCACGGATGAGGTTCAACTATTTTATAGAAATTGCCTTGATTATTTGATCAAATGGACAAAATTTCTGGATGGAATAAATTTTTTTCAGTGGACTTTATTAAGAAAATCGATCGAGTGGGAAAAAGTGGTAGAATCGGTGAAATTTGCAAATCAAGTGTCTCATAAAGATTGATGACAATACTGTTTGATGAGGTTCGGAGACTAAATGAGTCCTGCTCAGCTAATAAGTTTTCAGAATGGTCTGAAAATAAAAGTCTACAAAAGATGGGAGGAAATATTTCAGTTTTTAAAAAACTGAATATCTTCCTTTTATTAATTTAAAGATATTGGTTGAAATAGCTTTATGTTTACCTGAGACAAATGCAAGTGTAGAGCGTGTATTCTCGATAATTAATGATGTGTGGGACTGTGTAAAGAGCAGTCTTTCTTTGGAAACATTGACCTTAATCATAATGATCAAAGTTAACATGGATTATAGCTGCGAGCGATTCTCAGAAATGTTAAATAAAAATGACGATTTTTTGAAAAAAATTTACAGAAATGACAAATATTTCAATACAAAACAATCATGTCATTATTAGAATGAAAACACTTCATTTTTAAAAACATACTACATATTTCACCCTGTAGAGAAAAGATATGTTTCAGTAAATATATATTTTGAATAAATATATTTTCAATAAAGATTGGCTTATATAAAATAATTTTCAAGCAATCAGGATATAATTTAGAATAAATAACAATTTGTAGGATTGAATCTATTATTTTCAATTTTAATTGCTTTTGAACTTAGTTTAAACTTTTCCGTGTTGGGGTTTATTTTTCTCGAATATGTAAAACATACATAATTAATGAACACTTACGTTTAAAATTTGTGCAATTCACCTTTGAACTTCTGAAATTGAAATTCGTTCAATACGATTTGTCATTATGTAATTTTAGTGTTTCACTGTGAAAAATGGTATCTAAAATTATTATTTTTCTTGAAAGCTTACAACATTTTTTTAAAACAAAAAATTTCATGTCATGAGACTATTGTAATGTATGTTCTTTTACAACCTTTAGTTTGTATAAAAAATATGAAAGATAGCATATAAACAGTTTTTCTGTCATGAAATGTGTCCTTCCTTTCTCGTTTCTTTTCCCTCCCTTTGTCTTTACATTTTGTAAAAATACGGGATCTGTCCTCCTTTTTGGAAAAAAATATCTGGTCACCTTAGCAATACGGGTAAGGCGTGTGTGGCGATTGTGCTAGCATTAGGACTAAAAAATAAGAGTAATCGGAAAATGTGGATGAAGGCCTGGATCGCAATGAGAGGGAGATATACTCATCTGAAACTTTTAAAGGAAATACAAATATCCGATTCTCGTGATTTTCAAAACTACTTTGCATGAGTTGTGATGTTTATCAATTGTTGGCGTTAGTGGCTCCGAAAATAAACAAACAGGATACCAACATGAGGAAAGTTAATTCTGCCGTTACTCTCCGGTTCCTAGCTACGGGAAGGTTGGTTTTTCCTGGTTGTGAAAAAATTTTAATTCTTCAACTAACCAAGAATTAAGCTCATAAATATCGTCTGTGCCAGCTACAGACCGCTGAGAGTCTAGGCCCTAGACTTCGATTTTCATCAGCTCCTTTCTGAAGTTCGACCGAAGAATATTTTCTTTTTGCCATCTTCAACTACTGCGTCGAGTTTCAATTTTAAAAAATGGCGAGCAATTTTCCATACGTCACGGCCTTCTTCGGTTTGTTTGTATATTATTTCCTACTCGGGTCCCACAACTCCGGTAAATCCCTATATGTATAAACAAATGAAGTTGCTCAACACTTGACATTCACTGGGAGGTTGTTATCTCGGCCATAGCTGACGCAATACTGCCTACACTTACACGATCACTATACTGTCATTCTCTTCAGTATTTAAAATAATTTGAGATTTTTCTTCAGTCCATCAGTATACTGTCCAACTTTCAGTATCGCCCTCACACAATCAGTATTAGGGACAGTATTTCAAAAATGTAAAAAATATTGTCAGTATTGCAGACCGTGTAAGGGCCGCTTAAGAATGTTTCAAATTCTCGCGTTAAAAATTGATCTGTTCATCGATTCGACGTGTATTAAAAAATCGATGGCAGGAAAACAAACTTTCGTTCTTTTAGGCGTTCTCAATTTCAAGCTTTGAACTCCTGCGACGATTCTAAATTTTAATATGGGAATGATTAATATTCTACATTAAAATGTATTCCTTTTCGTAAATATCGCAACGAATGTTGTTTACATTCGTTCCTATGAAAATCATTTCCATCTTCCTTCTTTCTCGTATTAAAAGCATTCAAAGCACGCTTTCAACTAACAATATGTTTTCAAGGTTTAACATTGTAATGGGTTGGCAAGGCAACATCCTGTTAAAATGGAAAGATTTCTCCAAAATATGTAAATTAAACGTTTAACATGAGGAATTTCGAACTGTAGGAGAAAAGAGATGAATAAGAAACTTCACAATTATTTCCTTAAAATGGTTTAGATTCGAAGATCGTAGGTTAATTCTTTCTAAATTAGATCTCAAAAAGAATAAAAGCCTGCATGCCGAAAAGTCTATTTCTACGTGTTATCTTATGGGAAATGGAAATGTCTTCCTTGAAGTCGAACCCAGGACTTTTTTCGAGATTTTGTTTTGTCATCTTAAAATATGCGAATCTAGCATTCCTGCCAAATTTCAAAAATATATCCCGATCTTTTATTGAGCTATTCGCAGTTTATAGTGTGACAGAGGGAGCCTCAAAGGGACAGAAATAGGCTTTTATATATTTTAGACGCGTCATTGCCCGGCAAATATAACGGGTATGTGCAGAATATATATTAAAATTAAGGTAAATCCCTTTCATCCTCCCTTTCTCTCTGCCTCCCTCCCTCTCCTCCTTTTCTCTCTAACTTCCCATTCTCCATCCCTCTCCCCCTCCTATTCTCCCTCTCCCTCGCAGTTTCCATCTCTCACTCCTATTCTTCACCCTCTCTTCTTCCCATCCTCCTCCTTCCTCCCTCACTTACTCCTCAGTCTCCCCTCAAAAATGTAGCTATCTATCTCAGCGTGATATACATAGATACAAATCTTGCATACAAGAAGAATATTTATTTGTTAAACATTACGCTAGGCAACTTTAGCTGGCCAGCATTATTAAACTCTCTGGAACATACTTAATGTGAATTATCTATTTTTTTAAATTTTCAGCCCACAAAATATTTTTCATTAAATTAAAATTAATAAATTTTATTCAGAGGAAGTATGATGTACCCCTCCCCTCTCAAAATACTGCCACAAACGAATATTTATTTCTTAAATTATCATTTCGAGACTAAATAAAAAATTCTGAATAGCTTATTGTATAAATTTCTGCCAAATTTCAATTTTCTATCTACATCAGCGATAAAGTTAATCGCATTTAATAACTTTACACTCAGACAATTGTATGGACAACATAGCCTTTTATTATTATTTTTGTGATTCTTTGAAACCTCTCCCTATTTCCCAAACCGTCCTCCATTCCCATAACCTATCGCCCAATCCTTCACTATAGATTTTTTGCATGCTCAGTTTTTTTATAAAAACGTCCAGCACGTTCCTTAGATTATCATACCGTTTATATTTCATTAATATTGAATTTATCTCATCATTATGATTTTTAATCTTTTTGGATATTATTTCAGCCCTTTATATTCCTTCTTGTAAATAAGGCAACGAATGTTGATTGCAGAATATCATTTACCTCTCCTTCCATCTTTCTCGCATTCTCATATTAAAAGCCTTCCAAGTACACTTAAACCTACAAGGATTGAGATAGCAATAGGTTTTTGGGGTTTAAAAATGTAAGGCAAGGCAACATCCCGTTAAAATGGCAAGATTTCCCCAAAATATCCGAATTGAACGTTTAACATGAGAAAATTCGAGCTGCAGATGAAAAATGATGAACAAAATAAGAAACCTTATAATTTTTCTTTAAACAATGTAGATCTAAAGGTCGTGAGTCAGTTTTTTCTAATTTTAATGTCAAACAGAAAATAAGCCTGCATGTCAAAAAGTCTATTTTTGTGTGTTATCTTATGGGAAATGGAAATCATCCTCTGGAGTCGAGCTTTGGACGTTTTTCGTAGGTTTTCCTTTTTCACGGCATTTTATGTTTGAATAGATTATCGCTGCCAAATTTCAAGTTCATATCTGCATATTTGATCGAGTTATTTGCGTTTTAAGAGTGTGACATGGATCAACCAATGGACCAACGAACCAACATAGCCTTTTATTATAAAGGGGGAGGCAGTTACCAAATTGGGTGAAATCGATGGGTTATAGCGCTCTAACATATTTTTCATTTCAGTTATGTACAACTATTTGGTGCCAGTAATCTTTCTTGTGCTTGTGGATTAACCACTCATCTGGGTATGCCGTATATATACGTCATGCTGTTTTCTCGCTGTTTGCTATGGGTATGCCATAATATTCTGTCATGCAGCTTCTCTGGCAACTAGCTGCATCCTTTTAGTTTACCATCTCGGCAGAAATAGGGCTTCACTTATTTATTTGGAAAAGATACGCTTCTCGTATCTAGACCCTGACTTTGCTTTTCGGGTTGCATTTCCGCTACCCTAATTTTAAAATTGACGTTTATATGTTATTTAAAATATTATTTTTTAATCACTTAGTAATTGTGTAAATTTTTAATGTCTTTATATTTAATATTTTAGGAATTTGTGTTCATTGAATGTTATTAAAAAATTAAATTTCTATATCAAATTAGATTTAAAAATTATTATTCCACTGGATCCAGTGGCACTTCAAACCTTAGTTGGTCAAGTCATTTTCCGCTTATATTACGTGAAAAATGTGTGGATTTTTGCTTCATTTAGCTTAATGCCATTCATCTAGGACACGGATTCGCAATCTGGTGCTTGAGTCATCTTTGGAAGTCTTACCATGCAATTTTATGATGCTTAAAATCACCTTTTCTAGCACTGGTAATTTTCTTTCTAAAAGTTTGAAAGGACATTTAAATAACTATGAGAATGGCTTGATTTTTTTATGATCATTGCTCAAAGTATATTGGTGCTTGTTGGATGATCTAGAAAGTAACTTGGTGGTTGGTAGAACCCCTGACCAACCGTCTCCAGATATAATAGTATTTTTAGTATACATACTCTTTTTGTGAGGCCTGTACGTTACGTTAAATATTTAATGAGCTTCAAAAATGATACTTTTCATAGTGAAGTTTTCCAGCATTAGGCCATAATATACTCTTACTTAAAAATCTGTAAAATATATAAAGATCTGAACAATTTATTTTCATGTTCTCTCAGACCTGTTTCTTAAATATTTTCTATTTTAGTGAGCAACAGATGATGGCCACTTTTGGTGTGTAATTATTATCTGGCATTTCGGAAAGCTTAATTTAGAATTTAAAAACTTTTAAATCAACTACTAAACTGTGCAATTATTTTTTTAAAGAGATAAACAGTAAAAAACATCAAGTTTATGGAAAATGAATAACAACTGTGGCCCTCTCCACCATTCTCCTCTCTACAGTCTAACCGTCAACCTCCCTCCCCTTTTAATACCATTTAAATACCTCACACGAGACTGCCCTTTCATTCACTGTCATCTTCTGATGATCAGAGCTTTGCTCTAGAAATGTGTATTTAGAATAACTTTCTTTATTTAAAAATTTTTTTTTAGAGATCTGCGAGAATGAGTGCAGGTCTTTGGTTTGTCATTGTCTGGAGATGCATAAACCATCAGACATTTGTTTGAGATATCAAGTCCCTGGCAAGAATTAATTTTCTGCAAATTTGATATTTTTGGCTGTTTATCCCTAAATATTTTTTAAATTGTATGGTTTAAAAGTTGATTTTTATTTTAAATTTCAATTTTCACCATAGTCTCCTCTCTTATGTAAAGTTTAATGTTTGTAGAAATTTTGAATTGAAGTTCTTTGCTTGTATAATTTCCCCATGACTCATTTTTCTTTTCAGTTGTTACCTTTATTACCATATGTGCATATTATTGTAAAAAGAGAAGTTCATGATTACATTTTGATGTTTCCAACATCAGAGTACCAAATATGCTGATAAACATATTAAGAAGAGATTGAGTTCTGTTTACCATTGATACCGTGGAAGAGAAATGTGTGCCTATGTGAATTACTAAATATTTTCTGAATAATGTTAAATCTTTGCTAGAAATTGGATTTCAACTACAGAAGAATACCAAACATATACGGGTGTCTCAAAAAGATGTATACACATTTTAATAAAGAAAAAATACCCATTACATAATTCAGAAAAGGTCAATATTTGGTGTCTGCAGAAGCAATAGTTTGTGGCACATGGTGAACTATTGCAGATGTTCAAAATTACCACCGTTAACTTCTAGGCACTGTTGACAGCAGCCAACAATTGAGTGACAAACATTCATCAAGTTATCTGGATGGCTGTGCACAACTGTTCAATTTCATTCCTTAGTTCTTCGAGTGTTGCTGGTTTTTTACTGTACACTAAATCCTTCAGATAATCCCACAAGTAAAAGTCAAGTGGAGTTAAATCAGGCAAATGTGGGGGATACTCAACACTTCCTCTTTGGCATATCCGCCGGTATGGGAAATGGTCATCAAGATAGGCCCTGCCGTTATGGAAATGTGGGGGTGCCCCATCTTGTTGATAGTCAATTTCCTCATCTCTATATAGCTGATGAATAGCAGACACAATGGATACCTCAAGCATGTTGAGGTACTCAGCACCAGTAACTGTCCCTGCAAAGAAGTTCGGTCCCACAATATCCCTGGATGGCACACCACACCAGACTAAGTCGTGGTAAATTCATTGACTTGTCCACATGAATGTTCAGATTTTCAGAATACCACTGCATACAATTATGTCAGTTCACTATATCATTGAAGTTGAATGTTGCCTCATCAGACAAACAATCATGTCCACAAACTGTGCATCCTCATCCACCTTCCTTTGAAACTATTCACAGAACTCAACTCTGCAATCAGGATCATCTTCATTGCATGTAACATAACATTTCCACTTAGCATTTTTGAGAATCCGGTAAAGATTTGTCCTGCTAATTCCAGTCTCACGAGCACATCGCCTTAAAGATTTTTTTGGTGATTGTGCAAGTTGCTGTAACATCATAGCAGAATTTTCCCCACTCGTTGATGAGCCAATTCTCCCAGGTCGTTGCTTGCACACGTCTTGCACAGTACTGTCAGTCTCAAATTGATCACAAATTCTTGAAATTGCTAGTCATGTTGGGGGCTCAGTTGCAAATTCACCTCTCTGCCATCTCTGCACTTCACCCACATTCTCGAATTTCCAGTACCAGTTCAAAATTAATTTGCGTTTTTGAATGTCAACTGAACCTCCGCCATTTTGTATTACAATCTGAATCATGGGTAAGTTATTGCAGTTTTTTATTGGGACTAATGCCATCTGGTAAGTGCATGCCACATTACTTAGAGGCACATTAAATTTTGGTTCTATCTTGAATACATGAGTAGATATTCATTATTAAAATATGTATACATTTTTTGATACACCCTATGCAAGATTCAAATTATCAAGTCTCCTCTTGGTGATTTTATTCAAAGTAATATAATAATTGATGGAATGAATGGATCATGGACCCTATGTGAATAGGCGTAAGTTAGAATATGGGAGAAATTAAAAATAAGAAAAAATTCGGCCATGAGCAGAAATCAATCCCAGGTCTTCCACCAGCTAGACATATTTCACCATTGAGTTATCATGATACACATGCTCATTTTCAGAATGTGGTTGTTTACTTAGAGCTGGGCTAGCCAAGCTAGTATCTGCCTTACTCTATGGATATACTACATGAGATATATTGAAGAAAAGTCATTATCCTCGCACTGGTGAGAAAGCATCACAATAGTTCATCTGCTCAGCAAGTGGAAGACCTGAGTTTGATTCCTAGTCATGGCAGAATTTTTCTCACTATTTCAAATATCTGTCATATTTCAAGTAGTATTGCTAATGAACTCAGTTGTTTTGAAAATTATACTTATCTCAAGTATTGTGATTTGAATTATTTTCAATTTGTTATATCTGTTGGTATAATACATACAGATATATAGGGTTGTAAAAATTTAGTATGTACAATACATTGGTAAACTAAAGATATGATCTTACTTGAATTTAACCTTTATCATCTGCAATAAATTTCCCACATTGCCACTCACAGCTCGATTTAATTTTGATAATTTAAACTTTGTTTGTATTTTAAAATTTGTACATACCTCCCAAACTATTGATAATTTATTTAAATAAAAATAATGCCTCACACTGTTAACCCATATGGTGTTGCACAGCCGAGAGTAGTAATACCAACGTTACTCATATGGGTAAATGTACAATCAAGGCTGAAATGCTCAAGTTTCCTTCTATCATGCTCTCATTTCTTTATGACTAATTTCAAAATGAATCCAAATGAAAATTTTAAAGTGAAACAAAACAAAATTTGCTGATATAATTTGCAAATTCACCTGTCACAGTTTTTTCATCCCTCCAGATCCTGTTAACAGCTGAAATTCTGTATAAGCATAGATGATTTAAATTATGACCCACAAAAATAAAAAAAATATGGAAAAGTGCCATTGGTTTGATACCAGCAATGTTCTTCTTTCTATTTGGTTGCAATAGCTCGAGTTAGGATATGACTGGGCTCTTTAATGAAGAAGCTGGAAAAATGAATTTACTTTTACTGCTAAGATGACATACATCCATTCTGAATTGGCCTAGAAATTGGTTTTTAAACCGAAAAATCAAAATGTTGTGTTAAAAGAGTGATGACAGTTTTTCAATAAACAATATAATATTTTAAATGTACCTTATGATTAATTTGGAATGGATTTTTTGACTAGGAAATTACCTTTTTTCATATTTTTTTAAAAACTCCAATATTAACATAATTTAATCTCTTCGACTCTGAAGGGTAAATAAAGAACTATTAATTATAATGTTCAAGAGACCAACTGCTGTGAAGCAACAAGGGTCTCTTTATATACCTATTTCTTTAATTTTTATTCCAGATATCATTTATAAAAGAATGCATAAGTTTAAATAGTTTTTAGTAAGAATTTTAACAATAAGTAAGGCTTCACAGCATAACAAACTAAATAATCTTTATCAAGACCCAATTATTTGAGTATATAACTTAATCAAACAATTCTCTTTCTGGGTCCACTTCCGCATCCTCTTCAAATTCTACATCATCAGTGGGTGCCTCCTGGTATTGCTGATATTCTGAGATAAGGTCATACATGTTTGACTCAGCTTCTGTGAACTCCATTTCATCCATGCCCTCACCAGTATACCAGTGAAGGAAAGCCTTTCTCTTAAACATTACAGTGAACTGATCTGATATGCGCTTGAACAGCTCCTGTATTGCAGTAGAATTACCGATAAAAGTAGAAGACATCTTGAGACCTCGGGGAGGAATATCACAAACTGCTGTCTTGATATTATCGGGAATCCATTCGATGAAGGAACTGCTTTTTTTGTTCTGTATATTCAGCATTTGTTCATCAACATCTTTCATGGATAATTTACCTCTGAATATTGTTGCAGCAGTTAGATAGCGTCCCTGACGTAGGTCACAGGCAGCCATCATGTTCCTAGCATCAAACATTTGTTCAGTAAGCTTCTGAACTGTTAAGGCACAATACTGTTTGGAACTACGAGAAGTTATTGGTGCAAAGCCAGTCATGAAGAAATGAAGTCGGGGGAAGGGTACCATATTGACAGCCAACTTTCGGAGATCAGCATTAAGCTGACCTGGGAATCTTAGGCATGTGGTAACACCAGACATTGTGAAGGAGACAAGATGATTTAAATCACCATAGGTAGGTTTAGGAAGCTTTAGTGTCTTGAGGCAAATGTCATACAAGGCCTCATTGTCAATGCAATATGTTCCTTCTGTGCTTTCCAGAAGTTGATGGACAGAAAGTGTAACATTGTATGGTTCTACTACTGTGTCTGAAACTTTGGGTGAAGGTAAAATAGAATAAGTGTTCATGATTCTATCTGGATATTCTTCTTTGATTTTGGACAAGAGAAGTGTGCCCATTCCAGAACCAGTACCACCACCTAAGGAATGTACAAGTTGAAAACCTTGCAAGCAATCACAAGTCTCTACCTCACTGCGGACAACCTCTAAGACAGAATCTATCAATTCAGCACCTTCAGTGTAGTGACCTTTGGCCCAGTTATTTCCAGCCCCACTTTGACCAAAGACAAAATTGTCAGGTCTAAAAATATTCCCAAAAGTTCCTGAGCGAACAGAGTCCATGGTACCAGGTTCCAAATCAACTAGGACAGCATGTGGCACATATCGGCCTCCAGAAACATCATTATAGTAAACATTTATTTGCTCCAACTGAAGAACAGAATCTCCAATATATGTACCATTTGGGTCGATTCCATGCTCATCTGATATGGTCTCCCAGAACTGAAAAAATAACACAAGTATTCATTTTTATTTGCTCTTAAGCATTTCCTGTCAGCAAATATTTTTCTGTCAAGTGGTCAAACAATTTCAATCATGTATGATGGTTGGCTAAGAATCGCTTATCAGTTTTAAACATAACCCCTCTAATTGAGTACGATTAGGACTTGCATAAAACAAAACATTATAAAATTTCTCAATGACCAGTGGTGCACACAGGATTTTATCATGGGGGGGATCCAAAATATTTGGCAGTCATAGAAAATGACTAAGTTGACCATTTATTACATTTTATTTAACCACCTTACTTTCTATATTAATTCCCTTCCTAAATACTAAATTAACAATGTAACAATACAGAATTATAATAAATACATTATAATAAATATATTATAATAAAATATTTGAAATTTTGGAAAATACTGATCCATAATTACAATAAATTGTAGATAATGTTGATTATCAGCAGCAGTAGATAACATCCCATTTCAACTTCCTGAAAATTAGCAAAAATAACATGACAAACAAATGAAATAAATATGAGTGCTAATTTGTTTCAAAATACTGTTTTGTTTCCCAAATAGCACAATCCAGTTGCTTTGGTTTTTTGCTTCAACTAAAGTTTTTGGTAAATATTGGTATTAACAGTAGAATGAAGAAAAATCATCCAATGTTGATTCTCAGCAGCGGTATGTATAGTTTAACATTCACAATTTAACCCTCGAGTACTCGCGTATGAATTTAATCGACCTGGACCAACTTTAAATTTCATGTCTTTTTACTTAGATTTGTGTCTATCTTCATTCTTCTAGTAGCTAAGTTTGATGATGCTTTAAACATGTTTAATGCTTTCATGGGTCCCGAATCAAAAATTTAAAGATATAGAAGGGCAAATAACTCGGAAAGGACACACTAGGCGCAATATAAATTAACACATTAACTGGAAAATATCAACCTGGCAACAGCAGGGAAAGCCTGGAAACCTCCCTAAGACCACCCTATACAATTCAAAACAAGGTAAAACAACATCTTTTCTTAGACCAATGTTCTGTTATTTTTGATTTTCTTGAGCCCAATATTAGTTTGAAATAAATATTTCCAAATAAATTGTTGGCAAGTTATTTAAAGTTAATTAAGCTGTTTGTTATTTTGCATTGAGATATTTCTAGGATTACAATAATTTAAGAAAATATTCTGGCCCTCTAATCATTTTTTCTTAAGCTTTAAAATATTATATATATATATATATATATTATACACACATACAAACACACATTGTCATGGCCATAAGGTGGCAAGCCTGTTTGGCCACTTGGCGAACAAATATGAAATGTAGACAAAAGAAGGGGCAGGAGTGCAGTGAGCAAGGTTGGCGGCAGTGCACTATGGAGGGAAAGTGTGAACACGTGGGAAAGGATTCAGGGATCGCATGTGGCACGACAATATCTCAAGCATCAAAGCCATTCTTTATGCCAATGGCACATGTACATCAACATCTGCTGACAACTTGTCAAATTTAATTACCTCAACTGAAAGCATAACTACAAAAATGTCCTCCTCATGTAAAGATAACAATCTACAACTTAACAAGAACAAGACCATATTTACACAGTTTTACGCTAAAAAATCTCCTCCTAATTCCAGCCTCCGACTAAAAATAAATGATAAGGTCATCTGTCATGCCTCATCTACCAAATTTTTGGGTCTTAAGATTTCAGAAGACCTTGATTGGTCTCCACATGTGAAAGCAATTGTTAAAAGAGTCGCTAATAGACTCTACATGATACAATGCTGGCTCAAATCATTTCCTTAGACACTAAAAATGTGTTACTATGCCCATATTCACTCACATCTAGCCTATGAGATAATTTTCTGGGGAAATTCAACTGTTGCCTCTAAAGTACACTCAATGCAGAAAAAAGCAGTGAAAGCCATACTAAATGTATTTTACAGAACTCCCGGTAGACTTATATTTTCCTCTCTTAAGATATTAACTTTAGCATGCCTCTACATATTAAGTAGTGCTGTCTTTTTTAAGAACTACCTCTCATTGTTTCCTCAAAATTCCTCCATACATGTCCACAACACAAAGACTAGTGAGGATATTCATCTCAATGATTACACTCTTGCTATTTCTCAATGTGGACCTCATAACTTTCTCTCCCTTATTTATAATAAACTTCCTTCAGTCATCAAATGTCTACATCCCAATAAATTTAAATTTAAACTAAAAAACTTGTTATTAAATAAAAATGATTATAGCATTAATAACTTCTTAAATGACGACATCAAAGAATTATTGTAATACTGTCCTTATGGCAATGCCATAATATTTAATCCTATCGATTATGTTAATTCTTTTATTTTGATTGTGTTGTAATGTTTTTCTTTTTTGATGTATTCCATGTCATCTACTTGACCCATAGGAATCAATAAAAATTATAATTATTATGGGTTGATTCGACCCAGCATGAGTACATGCGTCACAATTTCTAGTTCTGAGTACTCGATTGTTAAACTTCCTGAAAATTAGCAAAAATAACATGAAAAAATCAACCAAATGAACTTTATTAATGATAATTCGTTTCAAAATACAGTTATACCTCTCTATGAAGACCACCTATGGTTCCTCAGGAAGTTGGTCACTTTGAGAGGTTGATGGAATGGAATAATAATAAGATCCTAAGCAGACAAGCATTAGCTGTAAAGTTGGGAATAATTTTGAAACGAGAAAAAATTCTGCTATGACCAAGAATCAAATCCATGTCTTCCACTTGCCAGGCTGATATTCTACCTCTGAAATACCTTAGCAGATAATTTTTCCCGTTTCTGTATGCAGGTGTTTTTCTTAGGCCCGGGCTAGCCAAGCTAGTATTAACCAGCCCCAATGGATATCATCCAAGAGATACGTCGTAGAAAACCCCTCCCTCTCAAATGGTGAGACTGCCAATCTAGAAATTGATGGAATGAAATGATCATAAGATCCTAAGCAGACAGGCATTAGCTGTAAAGTTGGGAATAATTTTGAAATGAGAAAAAATTCTGCAATGCCTGTCTGCTTAGTAGTAGTAGTAGGGCGCCAAAATAAGTTTGCCTAGGGCACCAAACTGCCTTGCACCGGCCCTGCTGATACTTTAAAACTGGAGAGAGCACCTTGTTTATTATGTAGGTTTCATGGTTACATGGATTGCCAAGATCAACTCTGATAAAGGAACAAATTAAGGCTGCTTTAATGGTAAAAGGGCTCAAAAAAATGTATCCAATGAAGTATTTTTCAGCATTAAATCTACAACTCAAGTGCTTTACATTTCGCAGTGTAGAGTTTTAACCCTTAACTACTAATGTGAAAAAAAAATCACTCAACAACTAACGTGGGGTCACGCAGTCTCCTTTACATTTTTTTCCTATAACGACCACAATTTTTTATATAAACATTTTCGCTAGGTGGAGTTAACGATTGGGGTTCTAGGAATAAGGTATTAAAATAAAAAGTATAAATAATTTTAAATCTATTTTTTATTTTATTTTTTAAATGAACAATGTTAAAAACCTTGTAGCTGAAAATCTCAAAGTCACTCCTGAACACAATCGGAACATATTTTTTTGGCACATGTGAGACAAATTGACCGTTTACATTTAGTACGAAGGTCTTCCTCTTCTGTTTAGGATCGCAGATGGAGCAGTAAACCCTCTTTTCAATGAGCTCCTCGCCCATGTCTTCCTTGAAAGGAATGTCTAAAGTCGCACGTATTCTCCTCCTTACATCACTAGAAATCCGATAATTTGTTGCTCTTCTATGCAAGTGGGGAATAACTAAGTCCCTAGCCAATTTTTTTTGTACGACGTGCATTATATAAGCACAATTACTAACGTGGAGTCAGCCAGACTCCACACAAAAATTACTATAAGCTATTTCACCAACAGCTCGCGGTACAATGATAAGATTTGGGGGGGGGGGGGGGGTGCATCAGTCGTCACTTCATTTGAAGGTACTAAAGTCACCTGAGCAATATAGTAAAATGAGTCTGAGCTATGATGCATAATATGTGGTGTGGAGTCAGCTTGACTCCACGTTAGTAGTTAAGAATTAGTTCTAGTAAAGACATTTCTATTTCGGTAAAAACCATAGAGCGAATTCGCTATCACGTAATCAAGTTATTCAACAGAAATTTTGCGAACTTCAACAATTCATCTAAATTAAGCAAGTATCCGGTCCAGGAAGGTGATTTTCATCCATATCCTACTGACACAAAATAGTTCTGAAGTACGAAAAAGGTAAAAGCAATTCAATTTGTGGATCAAAATGCAGCAGTCTTACTTGCCTTTTCTCCAATTTGATTTCCGCATTGACCAGCCTGGATGTGGACAATTTCCCTCATGCTGTTAAATCTTTTTCCAGAGATACACGAACTAAACGAATGCGTGAAGTGATATTTCAAGAGCGTATACACTCGTCAACAGTAATGAAGTCCGACTATGACGAGGTCGGAAATGATTAGGGACTACCTGTCATTGGCCAACAGAATCAATTGACATCTCCAGAAATCCGGTCAACGACCAATAATGTAACAATTTTGAATTAATATGATTTTCCAAAAAGGTAATAAAAATGATTAATTATGACATTTTTAAAATTTTCTTTTTTTAGGAAACGAGTATATTTAAGCGATTGCATAAAATTGGATAGGACGCGTTGTTGACGGCAGAACACATTTGACTACATCCTTAGGCCATTATGGTGCCAGATTTTGATCCATATTACGCGAAAAGCTCGGAATACTTCAAACCAGTGCCGGAACCAGGGCGAGGAAAGCGGGGCATCTGCCCCGGGCGCAATTAAGTAAGGGGCGCAAAAAGTCCAAATAGTAACTAAACAAATGATAATTTATTGAATGGGGGAGCCCATATTTAGTAATTTGCCCCGAGCGCTAAAATTTCTAGTTACGGTGCTGCTTCAAACTAGAGTAACCTTTAAGTGTTGGGAAATTTATGCTTTTTATTGTTAAATCGAAAAAATTGAAAGGCCTGCTCGTAATCCTATTTTATTAGTTTTATAACAATAATTGTATTAATTAAAAGTGGAATGACTCAAGTTAAATAAAGGGACTGTTTTAAAAATACTGCACATTTTTATTAGCGTTAATTTCCGTTTGTATATATATATATATATATATATATATATATATATATATATATATATATATATATATATATATATATTAGATCGATTATCCCACTTCCAACATTATCTGGCAGTCCTGCCTGATCCAGTGAAAGTTGAGAGTAATTCGGCCTTCTCCGGAGAATCGCATCAAGGGTTGAATTAGTCGGGCGATAGCGCACCGCGTGGTGCCAAAACGTTTCGGGATGCTCGCGAGCAGTACAGTAGGATCTGGGTTATACGTAATACTCGTTTATCCGTATGTTTTTGTAATTCCCGGCGAAACACAATGTACGTAACTGAATTGTAATTGTTATTTATACGAAGGGCTTCTTCTGTCCTGCAGGAGTTTTTCTCTCACCTACAATTAGTGAATGATTTTAATGACCTTTTTCTTGCACATTTCTTCAGACAGAAATTCATTCGTTATTGTCTTCCATGCGTTTTCTTTCTTCGAAATATTTGTGTAAAATCAATGTTCTAATTTTTTAAAGTCCTGCGCGGCCAGCCAAACCTCGTTAGCAACAGTGGTAAGCCGGTGCGCAAAAGTGAGTCGATTGAACCGAACTTGAAAATAACTTAATAGTATTAGTTGCGATGTTAGCTTTCATCTATCTTTCCATTTGTGTCAAATCAAATACGAAATGGAGCACAAACCAAAAGTATAAAAATTGTAATGCAAATTTGTTTTTATTTTTTAGAAAATATATTTTTTCAGATAAACGCTAACACAATCTATATAGGGAGTTGTGGTTCCTGGGGCGAGAGGGAAAATAATTGGAAGCGTCGAGGAGAGGGCTTACTTAGTATTGCGCGCTATGTGGCAGTGGGTGCGTCATATTGCTAAGAGAAATGATCAGCGTTGGATCCTCAGAAACATCAAGAGATGGAAAAGAAGACCGAAAGACTGACGGGACAGAGAACTGGTGAAGTTCTTAGGGTCATCTTGGAGGAGGGAGACAGTTGATAGTGAAAACTGGAGGTGTCTGGGAGAGGCCTTCATCCGTCACTGGATTGAAAAGGGCTGATGATGATATACCATATTTACTCAATTACCCCACCTGATCTATGAAAAGGACAAGATTATTTTTTTCTGGTAGGTTCACTCTCATACATGCGCGGATCCAAGGGGGTGGGGGGCGATCGCCCCCCCCCCCTTTGGGTACTCTCTGGGACAAGAGAATAAGCAGGCTGTCAGGTGGCAGGATGGTTTCTTCAGTAGGCTTAGGTTATTGAATAGATTCTTCTTCGAAATTTCCCATACTTCTTGTCTTTATGTCACTGCCGACGTATTGTCCTAGCAAAAAGGGTCTGTTGGAGATAGTGTCACCCTGGACGGTGCTGAAACTTGCTAATTGGGGTGGTGGGGAGGAGAATGGAATTCCCAGGATTTTCAACAAATGGCGAGTGAAGAGAAAGGAACCTACCCACGTGGGACATTGCCTTCGAATGCGCTCAATGTGCGCACTCCGGTCGCCTAGCCTTTTGGAGAACCCTCGCATCGGGTGCAGTAAAGATAGTATCATATGAATCCTCTCTCTTTCGAACCGCGAATAGGGGCGATGGCCATGTCAACGACCTACGCTATCGGCTAGGTGCCGGTAAAAGGATGAAACAAAGCCATCGGTTTATGCCTTGGTTCTCCTTCCACCCTCATTCACTGGTGTCGGTTCGTTTTGTTCTTACAAATGGCTATAATTTAAGAAGCTTTTTAGATGTCTCTTCTTGGGTTTACCCAAAAGGACTACAATGATATTTCTAAATACACATTTTGGAATTTACCCCCCTCTCCCCTCCCCCCGTTTGCTTAGAGTGCTTCCCCACTTCTGAGCTCTTCCATCTCCCAAAATCCTTTACAAGGGACCTTTCTCTATCTTGGGTCATTGTTTTCAAGAGCTTCCGAGCGTTTTAAGATCATTCATTCAGTGATTCGCTAGCGCGTGTGCGATAGTTTGCCGGAGAAGTGCTATAAGTTGCAAGTGTCGCAGAAGTATATAGTCGGTACAGACAATCAGGTTTTGCGTTTTATCGTGTCCCACAATTTAGCATTACAGCAGCAGTTCTACAATTATTCGAAATACCATCACTTCAAGAGTGATTATTACTTCTTTGGAGATAGTCGACGAGCATGCAGCGGAAGAATTCTACAATTATCTGTAAGTGATTTCTTACGAAATTTTTGTTTATTTTCTCTATATTCGAATTCAAAGCACTAAAAATGCAACAATCAATGTCTGATAAAAGTATTATTATTTTAAAAATTATTCCGTGGAATTTATCTTTAAAAGGGAATTTATATATTTAGTCATAATATTATACTTTATTCAGCATTGAAGATGTATAGTTAAATTTTGTATATTATTAACGTGAATTATTATTTGAACATTTTCAGATATACCTTGATTCAAATGAAATCAAACAGACAAAAGCGCCAGAAAACGTTGCATTTTTATCTCAATTCTTCAGAAAAAGAATCAATAATAAATTCGAGCAATCAAGAAGTGGAAGTTGCAGTGTCTACACTACCACCTGTCGACTCCTTGAAGAGAGATGTATACGCTTATGAAGATAACAGTTCAGTTATTTCATCGTTTCATTCGGTAGATATCGAACATTATATTAGTGATAGTAGTGCAACGGTGAAGAATGATATCGGTATTTACCTTGGAGGAAAATTAGATAATTTAACGAAGAAAGAACTTTTAGAAAATCCGTTTTGTCTACCTAAAAATTATGTCTTTCCTTTTTCTGAGCATCAAAAGAACGGCAAAGATGAAAAGAGATACCTCAATCAAACTCACTTAGATAGATTCACTTGGGTAGTATATTCTCCAACAAAGCAGGGATTTTACTGTAAATATTGTTCCTTGTTCGCTCCTACAACTGTTGGTTCAATTAAATGTAAGACTCAGACCGGGTAGTTTCAAAGCCGCTTACTGCATTTTCAAAATTATTGGGTAAGGATGGCGTTCTTGAAAAATACCAAGGCAATGCTTATCATAATAGCTCTGTGGAATCGGAAAAAATGTTTTTAAGGAACTTTGACAAGCCCCAAACTGAAGTTCAAAACATGTTAATTTCAGGGAGACTGAAGCAAGTTCAAGAGAACCGAAAGCGTCTTTTGCCTATTATTGACACGATCATCGCTCTAGGTAGACAAAATATACCATTTCGAGGCCATAGGGATGACGGCAATTTTTCAGACAGGCATGAGAGCAGTGAAAGCATTACGAACGAGGGAAATTTTCGCGCTATATTAAAATTACGTATCCGTGGTGGTGACCAGGATCTTGAAAATCATCTGAAATCTTCTAGCGCAAATGCCACATACATTTCAAAAAACGACTCAGAACTCAATTATTGATTGTTGCGGCGATGAAATTTTGGAAAAAATCCTAAACTTAGTGAGGGAAGGAAAATATTATTCCATTTTATTTGACGAAACTACTGATATAACTATGGTGTCTCAATTAAGCCTTGTTATTAGGTATGTTTATGAAAATAAAATTAGGGAAGATTTCATTGGTTTTGTGGATTTGCACGATGGAAATTTCACATCAGGAATTAGACAAGACCTAGAACCTAAATTAGGAGGGGATGTGCTAGGAAAATCAGTTGTTCAGTTATTAGTAAAAAATAATCTTGTTATGTAAAACTGTGTTGGTATTGGCACCGATAACTGCCGTGTCATGGCTTCTGAGCAGCGTGGTGCTGATTCAGAAATCCGTAAGGTTTCTCCTCATGCGGTTAGAGTTCCTTGCCAAAGCCATTCATTGAACTTGACTTTGTCGAAATCGTCCGAAAATAGGGCAATTAGAAAATGTTTTGAATTAACGGGCGAGGTTATTAATTTTTTTCATTTGTCTGCTAAGAGAAGTTTTCTTTTAAAGAGAGAAATGGGTGGGGGATTAAGTAGCTTGTGCGATACACGCTGGGTAGAAAGGCATAATGCTTGTTTAATGTTTGAGAAAATTTTCCCACAATTACCAAGATATTGAACGATATCAGTAATTGGGAAGATAGGACATCTTCAACAAAGGCAGATTTACTCCTCAATAATCTCATGATAAGCGAATTCATTGTTTCGATGAAATGAATTATTTTTATTTTTTCCGTAACACTTCCGGTTAGTAATTCATTACAAAAAGAATCGCTAGATCTGTATTCAGCTATAAAATGCATTGAGGACATCATTTGCTTATTAGATTGTGAAAGGAAAAGGGTTGACGAAGTATTTAATAGAATTTGGAAAAGCATTAATGAATTTGCAGATATTTTGCAATTAAAACTCATTAAGCCCTGGTATGCATCAAGACGAATGAACTGTTCGGAAACCGCTGAGGAATACTATCGACGTAGTGTATTTATCGCAATGATTGATACTCTCCTAGTTGATTTTCGAAGCCGTTTTTGTGATGATACACTGATGGCATTTAATTTGGGAAATATATTACCGAAACAACTATTGTGTTTGGATCAAGTTGAGTTAGATAATACTGCAACGTCATTATGGGGAAAATATTCTGACTTTTTGAATGTTTCCATTATTTCAAATTCGTTTACTATTTTTCTAAGCGAATTAATAATGTGGAAAACCAAATGGAAACGTGAATATAAGTGCAATAACATTAAAACTGGCATGAATGTCTGTGAAGTTTTCAGTATGTGCGACGAGGAAATTTATCCAAATTGCAAAATTTTATTAAAATTTTTACTCACTCTTGCTAGCTCTGAACGCAGCTTTTCGGCTTTGCGACGATTAAAAACTTGGTTGCGGAACAGAATGAGTGAAGAAAGACTTGTGGGTTTGGCGTTACTCCATATACATCTAGATATTCATCTTGACCCGGAAGAGACTTTAGATCGTTTTGTTAATTCTGACAATCGACGACTTGATTTTTTATTGTGATTTTTAAAATAAAATGTTAAGAAGTGCTATACAAAGTTAATAAAATGTCACAGATACCCGTGTTAAATATATTTTTTTCTTTTTTACATTATGCGAAACATAAGCCTTATACATCATTTTCGCAAAATATGGATTATTATAAGGGAGGTCAACGTATGCGTGGTTTTCAAAATATATTTCACCTAAAATGGGATTTATGATAGAAAATATACTATACTATTATTTCTTGTGATAATCTCTTTAGAAAGTTCTGAATATAATTTTGACGAATATAGGGAGTTGTATTTGAAAATTTTCCTATTTACGAGGAAAATAGTACTTAATCGCCCCCCCCCCCCCTTTGGGAAGTTTCTAGATCCGCCCTTGGTCTCATACGATAGGGGAAAACTGCATATTTGTCCCACCCTTATTTTGGTGTAAAAAATCATGCAAAAAAGTGAGCAATTAGGCTAGTAAATGTGGTATATGTAGTATTCAACTCAATAATGTCGCATACCTTTAAAATGGCCGAATCTATTTAAACTAATTCTCTCACATTTAAGGAGACCGATTCCTAAATTGTCCTTAGGATAATGTCCATATAAGGACACATGTTCAATTCCAGGACTGTTTTGGGAACAACATGCTTATTTAATTACCTTTAGTGGCCGGAAAATTACGTATACCTTGCTGTTCCGTGCTGGCTTAGCCCTGTTTAGTTCATGAATACCATGCGGATGGGTTCATTGTATATTTGATTTGCATTTTAAAATTATTTTTAAAAGCCATATAACCTTGGGACTTTAAACAAAGAATGCATAAAAGAATAAAAATTTTCCTGCCGTTGATTTTCAAATACATGTACATTTGATGCAGGAATTTGTTTTTAACACAAACATTTTAAGTGTTTTGATGTGAATTTATCCTTGGGAAAAGCCCAATCTTCCCCGAATTGGTGTAATCACGGCCAGTGTATTGGGTCATATGGAAAAAACATGTAGTTATTATCTATATCAAATTTATTTATAAAAATTAATTTTCCTTACTGTCATTTGTTATGTATATACCGTATATACCCAAATATAAGACGACCCCCCATTTTTAACTCCTAATGAAAGGAAAAAATTTATTATGCACGCAATGAGAAGTTTATTATACCATTGAGTAATAAACATTGAACCAATTGAAATAAGCAATTTTGATTGGAATTTTCAATTAAATATTTTGGAACATTAGAATTTCTCATTAGCATATTTTAATTGTTATTTTCATTTTTACGACTGGAGGAATCTCCAATAGCTGCATTCATTATCTTTCTCCACCCACAGAATGTCATCTTTTGATCCATCAAAACTGTTAGAAACACAACACTTCTTAAATCCATGGACCATTGATGCTGGTGAGATACTGTCCCATGCAGTCTTAATCCATTTTCCCAGTGGAGCCTCTATTGGTTTTTCATTTTACCTGCTGGAGTCAGAGGGCAATTCCCTGACAGCAACCATTCTCCATAAAGGCGCCGCAGGTGATCTTTAAAGGGCTTATTGACGACCACATCGAGCACTTGTAGTTGGGAGGTCAAGCCTCCAGGTATGACCACCAGATCAGTGTTGAGGTGTGATATTATGGATTTCACATCATCCATAAGATGTCCTAGAAAACCATCAAGAACTAGCAGAGAGGGAGGAGTTTTATTCGGTGTATCTCTTTGAGGACATCCGTTGGGGCAGTTTGATACCAGCTTGGCTAGTTCCGTCCCAACCAAGAAAACATCCGCGTTCAGAAACGAGAAAATCGATCTGCTACGATAGTTCAGTGGTAGAATATCCGACCGGCAAGTGGAAGACCCGGGTTCGATTCCCGGTCATAGCAGTCTTTTTTCTCGTTTCAAAATTATCAACTGTAGTGTTATTTGGCATATCGAAAAACAGCTGTTTCATCTGCATTCCCTATTTGGCCTACGAGATATTCATACGAATAATATGCCGCTTGTATTAAATGATTTTCTCAGCGAAATACGCAGGAAGTATTTGTGCTAACGATGTTCTTCGCCGCAGAGATAAGCCGTTCCGCCGCATAAACCGGGTGATCCACCCCGCACTTGCCTTGACTTGCTGCCGTGAAATCTTCAACGTCGACTCCAATTCTAGTGCCTTCATTTGTACACTCTCCCGTGAAACTGGCAGTCCACTGTTGCGCTTTTTTTGCACAAATGTTAATAACTAGTACTCGAAATTTTTATAACGTCCTTCCTTATACCCACGAAATGCTTTCCGATTTGAACTTGCACAGTAGCATTTCCTGCGATTTTTTCCAACGCCGCACATTCGTCTCGATGACACCAAACTACCTTGCTGCTTCATAGTTATTAGTTTCATCAGCATATTTCGCCACTAAAAGTTTAAAGTTTGCATCATAACTATTACGCAATGATTTCGATATTTGTGAAGGTGTAGAACCTCTCTTCTCAACGTGGTCACCCATATTTTTACGCAAAATTGGATAGTTAACAATCACGAAGACTCTAATTCACATGGATTTTACTACAGTCATAGATGGTTCACTTTGTCTTCAGTCAACACACTATGATATCGTGACAGGATCAAATTACTTATGTTGATGTAAAATCTTTCGCCCATTCGACCTTACTATGTACGAAGCCAGCTAAGAAGTTCCATACATATGCAGGAGTTGCAACTTTGATGATACAAAGATAATTCACTCAGTGTCGATACACAAGTCGTGATTGTAAAAACAATACGCCAGGTGGCTATAGGCGTATTTACACTACGCCTTGAAATATCTTCGATATTTTCATAACTGTATTAACATGTTCCAAGCAGATGAACTTGAGCACTTTTTGCAAAAATGCCTACTTTTTCTGTTCCTGTCTATACAGTCTGAGCATCAACCACGTCAAGTCGTAGATGGCTCTTGTGCTGTCGTCTGCAGGTCTGACCCAATAATCTTACAAATTCTTCTCATTTCATTAGGAATGGTGTAATGATTTCCATGTTATTTCATTTACTAGGGCGACAGTTCTCAAAAATCTCTCAGGGTTTTAGTTCTTGACCCTTATCATGATAAATTACTCTTGCATTTATAGGTCTGCTATTCTATAGGATGTAGAATATATACATCGGCCATCTCCTTGTGTTTTGTGCTACATTATATGTTGCACTCATTTTGTCAACAACATTGACTCCATGTTTTGTGTCTTTATAGAAAGTAATTACTTCAGCTTTTTTTCTTTCCCGTTTCAACATTGATTTTTTCTTCATGGTGCATAGTTGAAAGCAATAAAAATTTTTTGCCTTCTTACAAATGTACGAGACCAATGTGAAATTCTCTGAAAGCTAAATATTGAGATTTTCCCTTCCCTGTTCCTCGTAGAAAGAAATTCGTGAGGAATTTGCCTCGTTTTTTTAGTGCCAATCAGCGTTGTTTACCTTTATTATCTGCAAGCACACTAATAAATTTTCCTAGTATGAATAACAACCATTAAATTTGCATAACAACACTATAAAACTAATATATAATGAAAATAATTGGATCGAGGATTAAATACGTGAGTGCACGCAGGGGGTATGAGACCACCAAACAGTTTTTGACAAGTACACAATGAAGGAGAGCTAGATTCAAGACTGACCTTTTCTGTATCACAGCGAACAAGGGATTATAGATAGGTACTGAGTTAACCAAGACAGTGATGCCCACAGAAAAATTTTAAGGTTCAATATAATGCGGGCTTGGTCTCACAGACCAAGCGCATGTACTGGAGGGTTAACAGACACTGCATAAATCTTATAAAATTTTAATTTACACAGCCTTCATTTATAATCATTATAGAAGCCACATAGAAAAAATTGTCCCATTTTGTTCAATAGAAGCGTAGATATGACGTATATATCAGAAATGCGCAGAATAAAAAAGTTTTATACTCTCAGAAGAAACAACAAATGCCATAGCTATTTTGTCTAAACAGTCCTTTAAATTCTTATTTTTAAAATGCTGGCTCCTCGCATCCCTCAAGGCTGGCCTTATCTTCTGTTCGTTGATTACATTGCACACGGCATCTTTAGACCACCAATCCTGAAAAATTTCTTGTAGTTGCAGCAAAAGAGACATTAGGTAATATGGGATTCACCCAAATGATAGCTGCTCTGGCACGAATTGTGGTGAATTCAAGAACAAGGCAGAGGATGCATGTCCAGTTAAGAAAATCCATTTCCCATCCCGAGTCCAACCATCTTGACGGTGGACCTCTGGGACTGGATTTTGAAAACTGAATAAACAAAATATCACGTGACAAGCCATAGAACTTGCTCTTGGGCTTGCCCCCAGCACTAGAAATGATCGCCAAAAGAGGTTTCTTTCATCATTACTGAACAGAAATTGGGCAAGAAGTCTCGGAATTGAGAGAGGAAGTGTAAACGTTGGACTTCGTCTGCAGAGAGTGTTTACTGATCTCAGCCCCCCAGAACTTGGCCTTAGGCAAGTCCTGTGTCCAGTTCCGAGGCATAGTGTAAATGCACCTTATCTCTGCCTTCGGTTCTTCAGTCAGCCATACTATTATTACACACCGTGCGATTATAAGATGACAAATGATTTTTCAGCCATAAAAATTGGAATAAAATCTCGTCTTATATTCACTTACAATTTCAAAAAATATTCACAAAGGTAGAAAGATGCTAGACTTATAAATTGTTTTTTAAAAGAGCTTAACCATATCTTGGTTAAAAAGTGACCAACTTCATTGAATGATATATTTTTCATATTTTCAAGTGAAATTCTGAATGAGTATCAAGCAAAAAAATGTTTAACGTACAAAAATTATAATACCAAGAAATTAATAATTTTCTGCAACCAACACATCACAAAACATACTTTTAGAAAATATCTTGCATGCAAGAAGTTTAATCAGCACATAATAGCAAAAATTTGACAACATCAACACTTGTAAAGAAAATCTACTGAAAAGAGAAAATAACAAAAAGCTGTTACTGAATTATTTATTGAAGTATTAAAAAATACTTCTTTACTATAGCTATGATAAGTCATAAAACAGCAGGTTTCCATTACAAATATTATAATCATTACAAAAATATTCTATCAAAACAAAATGAGATTACATTTTATCACAAAATGAAACTGGCAAGTTTAATTCACTATGATCCTTCAGATGCATCAACTGGTGCTCTTTTTCACAATGCAAGAGTATTTACATTGCTACCAGGCCATGTCATGGGAAGATGCTTAATCAATATGGCATTAGCATTTAGTTAATTAGTAAATACAAATGGAGAGAAATATATTACGTCCATCACAAATTTAAGTAATCTTGATTATGTACCCTCACATAAGTACATAAGTAGGGTCAGTAACAACACCACAGTTGTTGTCTTTTTGAGCCATCAAAACATAGCCATCATTGCCCCAATAATTAGACCATGAGTTCTTCACTAGCCAATATGGTTTATCGTTGATGGTTCCATATCCTACAACAAGAACAGCATGGTCTAGTTGGTCCGGCTTGTTGTCTGAAATGATTTAAATTATATTGATACACAAAAAATTATATGAAACTGCATCTGCTAAGAATATATATTCACCAAATGAGTTCACATATTTCATCCAGAAACAATTTCATTAATACAGTTCAATAACATTAAATTTTAATTTAAGTACACAATTTTCTCCTCTCAGATTAAATGACATGGAAAATTTTAGATTATTACACTCATCATGAGAATAATAAAACTGCATAATATGAATATGGTTGAAACCTGTTTGAAATATTCACATGGTTTTAATGGTAATTATCGGATAATAACATTACATAACTTTGTAATGCTGTATCCCTTTATCCTTATGATTTTACTCTCTTCATTCTTCTGAAACAACAAGCATGCTTGCAAATAATAAGATGTGCTTACAGTATCTTCCTCCTCTATGCACATATCCTATCAAATTATTATCACTATTATAATACGAATAAATTTTCCCGTCTTTTTTGACATTCAAAACCTTTCTATTGTAGCAATAGATGCTTTCATGGAGTTTCTACTTATACACTTAGTGAGAATGGGTTAATTTAAGTTTTCCACACATAAAAACTCATGTCTAACTTCATCCATAAACATAGTTAAGGATGTTTTGATGAATTTTTTCTCTGCAAAATTTGATCCAATGTGCCCATTAAGTATTTTAAAAACTTTTATATTTTGGCTTACAACCAGGAGGTAACATAAAATTAAAATGATTACATGTATATATCTAAATTTTTAGACGTTCTTTACCAGCTAAGCGGTAATAGCGGAACGCCTTATGGACACGTCTGGTCCGTCTGTCATATCTTTTATCTCCTAAACCGCTGGACAGATTTTAATTTAACTAAGTATGAGTGATCTTCATTAAAATTTATCGCCCAATTGTGATTTTCAACTGAATCCATCATTAGAACTTCCACTTTACATAATTACTTTAATAAACTTATACTCGTATCCTGTTAAATGACATCCATCAAGCAACAATGAAATATCAAACTTTAATCTCCCTAACTCTTATATGATCTGTAAGGTATAGATTAAAAAAGTTATTCGGATAGAGAACTACATTTACTGCAAGAAAGTCTGCGAGGACACATAATTACGAGTCATGGTTTCCGAGACAAAAATTCGAGAAAATCTCGAGCAAAACATCGCATAGTTTGTTTACATCGATTGCTAAGACGGTTCTCTCAGCAAACAACAATTAAAAATCCATATATTTCTCTCCCATTCTCTTATATGATCTGCAAGGTATAGATTAAAAAATTTATTCGGATAGAGAACAACATTTACTACAAGATGTTCCAAAGACCACATAATTACGACTTATAGTTTTGGAGATAAAAACTTGAGAATATCCCAAGCAAAACATCGCATATTTTGTTTACATTGATCGCAAAGACAGTTCTCTCAGCAAACAACAATTAAAAATAGGGATGGGATGATCGGTTCTTCGGTTCGGTTCTCAAGAACCCAAATAACCGGAACCGACTGTTTATAATCCGGTTCTTCGGTTCCGATCCTTATTTTAATAAAAAACAAGAGTGGAATGATGCACACATCATGCGTGCATACATGCAAGGCAGAGGCGTTCTTTACGATTTATACAATCATGTCAAAAATGATAAATTCACCGACTAATTTCCTAATCAATTGTAATTAATAAAACAATCGACAATTATTTAAATCTTACCTCACCGGAAAAGTAGTAATGTAATTTTTGTTCACGTTCATTCCTTCATCGTAAATTACCCATTTCTTTTCACTTACGAACGCTGTCTAAACGTAAAAAATAGACATATTTATGTTCATTTCTTCGTCATAGATTATCCATTTTCATAATGTTGCATGCTTACGAAAGAAAATTAAACTAATTAGGTATTTACAGCAGATATTGTTTACATCAGTTGTTTTGGAACAATATCTGTCCGACTATTTAATGCTTTACCTATCAAAATACGACAATTACCATTCACTGCATTCTCTTCAATTTTGAAATATAATCTTATTAATAACTGTATATATAGTGTCGATGACTTCTATGAAATCAAATTTTAATGATTTTTTAGTATGTCTAAATGTGTATTTGTTGTTTTCTTGATATTTATACGTGAATGTTTTAAGTTTTAAGTGCTTGTATAATTATGTATTTTTTTGGGTTTGGAGTTTGTGTTATTTTGTGCAATTATTTTTTTTTGACGAAGCTATGCATTTTGTAATGTTAAAGTGAATAAATGATGAATGTGAATATTGCTGATTCTAGTGACTGGCTTTATGTGCAGTGTATATATGCATTCATATGAATACTAAAAAGAGAGTTAAAGAAAAAATATAAATATTCCTTCGATTGCCAGTGTAATTCTACAGCTTAGTTTTGCACAATAAGTAGCGAGTTTGTGCACTTTCAAATTATATTCCTACGTACTCACGAAACAATTTCGCCGAACCGTATATTGTTAACACAATTCGTATATAAATATTAATTATCTCAGAATTTCTTAGTAGTTCATGTACTTTTTATGCGAACAGCTCAGGTAAGAACCAGGTTTTACCTTATAAATAAATATCCATGAATCACGGAAATGTCTCAGTTTTTCATTTAAAAAATCCGTGAAAATGGATAAAAGCGATGACAACTGCAGCCCTGCGCTATATGTAACTATTGTAAAGCTAGAGTTTCCCATGGTGTATCAAAAAGCACTTCTAACCTAACAGAACTGAAACCAAGAACCGGGATCAGATTAATAAAACCGGAACTGGAAAAAAGTGGAACCATCCCATCCCTAATTAAAAATCCATATATTTCTCTCCCACTCTCTTATAGGATCTGTGAGGAACAGATTAAAAAATTTATTTGGATAGAGAACAACATTTACTACAAGATAGTCCCCGAGACTATAGTTTCGAGGATAAAAATTCGAGAATCGCATAATATTTCGATAGTTTCATACGTATTTCCCATTAAGAACGCCTTTTAAATCTTTGTGTATTCCATCTATGAAGTATACTTTTCCATCTTGTTCATAAAATATGCATCAAAATTAAAAACTCAACATCTCTCTGTTTTGGAGTTAAGCTACTGAAGAGATAAACACAAAGGATAGTTTTGATGTAAATTCTATACAGGCGGGCATATGATGGACACGAAGACATTCTGGAAAAGCAAGAGAAAAGTCGAGGCAGAATTTTTCTCATGCTATTCTAGAATGTCGAATAATGAGATCACAGGGCTCATGTGGCACTTAACATGCATAATTCTCCCATGCAATTTCAAGATGAACAACTTTCCATGAGAAATGAGTTTCATATACATATTATAATCATTTAGAGCTATTTTCCTGGCATTTTATGCTATAATAAATAATTTAAATTAAAGAATTGGTCAAAAATACTTACGACATTCTTGATCATAGTATATGCCATTAGAGTAAAATGAGAATGTCTTCTGAGATGCATCAATGGCAACTGAAATTGGACCATGCTTTGCAACTGCATATTTTAGAGCATCAATATCTCCAGATGTAACATTGACATAGCCAGTGATTTCAGCCACTAATTTGGTACTGTTTAAGTGGCAGTATCCATCCTGTACATAAAATGCCATAAAATAAAATTTAGTAAAATTAAGAAAAATTAAAACTATATATTGCTTGCATAAGAAAGACAAAGTTGGAGATTTAAATACATCGAGTATGAAATTGTGTTTTTTGGGCAAATAATGTAGAGCAAACTATTGGTTTCTTTTTTCACACTATTATTGCGATTCAAGTCATTATTCTTATATACCAACCTCTGGTGAGTAAATGTTGAGCACTTTTAAATATAGAAATTTCAATATAACTGAAGAAATGTCATAAGGAATTAGTAGAATGTAATACTAAATCATAATTAAAAATGGTATAAATTGAGAGAAAAGGGTGAAAAAATCCATTCCATATTCAGTTAATTAAGCACTACATATTATTACGTTTGCTGCCTTCCAAATATTGGTGATATTTCTCAAGGAGCTAAGTTTGTAATTTTAATTCCCTTATTTGAAATCACCTTAAAGCAATGAAAAATAAGGGTTTTAGTCAGTATTATGAATTTACTATAAAATAATGTGATTACCAAAGAAAATAATAGAACTTCCTAAATAATCCAACTCTGAAATAAAATTATTTTCTTCGAAACTACCAGAAAATTTCTAAAAATGAATAACAGAACAGAATGTTATAACTTGTGTCACTTTAAAAATGTAATATACAAAATTTCCCAAAAAATAATACAAAGATCGTAAAAAATATATAGCATTTAAAATCTTGTTTGAAGACTAATCACAAAACCGGGACCAAAAACACAATAAAAAGAAAACCAATGCTGCCCACTTGAGATCTAAACCTTCACTGACAAAGAGATACTACGACCTTTGGATCATGGATTTTGGTGAAAATCGACATTGAAAATAAGGAGACCCGTGTCTCAGGGTTTTTGTGAATGGTCCCATGGGTTCAAGAAATCAGTGTCAAAAATATGCAAAAACATTGCATGCAACTTAATAGGGTTCATTGTCGAATTGTTGCTAAGAATGAGAATGGGTGAACAGATAATGTGCTTGGTTCCCCGGGTTTGATCTCAAATGTTTTAATTTTTTTTCAAATTATCCAAGAGTTATTTGAAAAGCAATATTCTCCAATAAAAAGATGCTGTATAATTTTTATTTGGAGATAATGAATGTAGAAACATCTAATAATGAGCATTTTTAATATTGCAGTCGATGACATAATGGTTTGTAGCAGGAAGGTACCAATAAATATAATTCTGCATAAAAAAATTCTTCTTTTAACACCTATTTCCTCCAAATAAAAATTATAGAGCATCAAATGGACATATGCAAGTTTTTTTACTTGTTAACTTACTAGAGTGCAAAATTTTCTTTTATGTTTTTGTTATACACAATAAAATATTTGGCAGTATTTTTCCCGAAGAGGTGATTGAATATTGTACTATGTATGAGCATGTTTCCTTATTAATGTCTCCAAAGTTAACTTGTATGTTTTTTCACCAGTGTGAGTTAACATATGCAAACAATTCACAATATTCATTATTTTCTATTCCGATCGCTGTATGCCAAGGCAAGACTAATACAATCAGTAATATATAATTAATATAACAATAAAGTTAATAATAATATACAAGTATAATATAACCGGTCCTTCTTAGTGCCTAACTGTAGGTTATTTACTCAACTTTCAGGAGACCGTATCTCGGAAGGGGGCACTTTGTGACCAATGTGTACATTTTTTGTTCATTTTGGGCTGGAGAATTCACCCCTAAGTTTATGCCCATCTCTTTTGAAACACCCTGTATAATTATAGATGACCATTCTTGCACAATGGCATTTTTCTTGCTACAAACCATTGTTTCATTGACTGCAATATTTAAAGTGCTCATTATTACATGTTTCTGCATTAATTATCTTCAAATAAAATTATACAGCATCTTTTTATCGGAGAATATTGCTTTTCAAATAACTCGAGGATAATAAAAAAAATTAAAACATTTAGGATCAAACCGGGGCCTACACCGTAGGAGCCAAGCATGCTATCCACTCACCCATTCCTGTTCTTAGCAACGATTCAACAATGAAGCCTGTTAAGTTGCATGCAATGTTTTTGAATATTTTCGATGCTGATTTCTCGCACCCAAGGGCCCAATCACAAAAACCCTGAGACACGGGTCTCCTTATTTTCAATGTAGAATCACCTGGTCGATTTTCATCAAAATTCATGACTCAAAGGTTGTAGCCTCTCCTTGTGAGTGCCTTTCTTAGGAACATATTCCTCTGTGCAAAGCCAACGGATTTAATGGTAGACAGAACCATGTAAATGTGTGTCGCTGACATGCAGCTGTAAGTCGACTTGACACACACATTTGTCAAAAACAGCAAATTTGTTAACTTGAATTAATGCGGGAAAATGTTCCAATAGTTATCATGACATAGAAAATTGCATGTAACTAGCATATACTGAAAATGGCAGAGACAAATGACTTTATTCAGGTGACATTGAGACTATACAGTCACTTCTTACATTTAACCCTTCATCATATAGTACAGTTCATGCAATAGAATTGAAATAAATAATGATAAAAATAACAGACTCTAAAGCATAAATTAATTACACCACCTTTTTGAACTTCGCGTGCTATAAATTTTACCACTTTATAATGATAGTGTTTTTTTTTTGCTGCTTGGAAATGTTCGTTTCAGAATCTAAGAAAACATCCATGTGTCGCATACTCAACATTCCATTTCAGTAATTAATCCATTTAAATTAAAGCATTTGCTTGGAATGAACAAAGGAAGATTGAAAATCGCATGCGAAAATGTGCTGGAGGTAAACTGCACAATTGCCAAAAGAAGTGTTATTGCTCTGTAATGCTGGGTTTTCATTTGCTATTATGCATTTTTAAAGTAATTTTGTTCACTTTATGATGCTAGGTTTTCATTTGGTGTTACGTTTTCTTTTATCTTCTGTTAAACTGCATTATTTATGATAAAAAGTAAATTTTTTAGGCTGACTCAGAACCATACTCCTATTTTTACATTGCATTTTATGGGAAAATAGTACTTGAAATTCACAAATTTGCATTTCACATCAGCTTTCCAGAACCAATTATTCACCAAGTTCAAAAAGGTGGTGTAGTATAAATTTTAGTAATGGATGTAGAGTGAATGAAATAATTTTGAGAGCAGCATCATACACATGAAAAAATGCCAGAGCAATAAAATTTAAGAAAGGCTTCCTAATAAATAGAAAAAACTAGGTATAGAAAGAAGAAAATGAGAAAAATCTGTACACTTGATTTTTCACGATTAATCATAAAGATAACCATACCTGGCCCATGTATGGTCCATATTCATCTTCTGATGGCAGGCCACCGTGCTTCATCATCCACTGATAAGAACGAAAATCTTCCCCACCATCACAGCCATTATTCCCATATCCCCAACTACAATCAATAAGTGCCTGCAAACAAGAAACAAACTTAAGTGTACTTCCAAGAACAGGTATATGGTACATATCTAAGTTCAATTAAGAAGAGTTCATTCACAAGACCATTTTAAGTTGGGATAATTCAGCGTTTCCCAACTGGTGGCTTGCGTACCCCTAGGAGGTCGCGAAATAAAGCTGAGGGGTTCACAAGAAAAATTTGGTAATGTTGTCTTTTCCGCTTTCTTGGTTCTACAATTCTTTTTTAATTCCATTCAAATTAGTTGCATGGTTTTACTTTAAATTTTTTCTCATGCTTCAAGAATTATATTTTAATTTTACAGGGTACTAACTAGAAACTGGTGACAATATCAGAGATTCTGATTTTATTGTGAACATTTACATACTATGTGCATATAAACTTTGTTTTTTCATGAATTAAACGCATTCAAAAAGGTTTGTTTTTGCAAAATTTACTCTCCATTATAAGGGGTTTGCCGCCAAAACTGTTGCAACTCAAGGGGATTACAAAGAGAAAAGGTTAATCCGAGGGGTTCATGGCAAGAAATAGGTTAGCTCAAGGGATTCGCGAAGTGAAAAAGATTAAGAGGAACCGCTGGGATAATTAATGTTGTGAAAAGTGTTTATTTCTCATACTAAGATAAAGCACAATCATAAGTACCTGCTGTGATAGTCGAACAAGATGACCATATTTTATGAAGTATGCTCCTTCAATTGTACCAGTTGTTCCAAAACTCCAGCAGGAGCCACAAACAGATTGATCTGCAATCAGATAAATTGCAACAATAAATCTAATAACAATTAATTCAATTTTAAAAAACAGTAATTAATAGAGAATACTTTATAATGAATGTAAGCAGAAGTGACAGCAGTGTCAATCAAGAAAAATTAAATTTAGCCCTTAAACTGCTGAATTTTTCAATTTCCCTTGAACAAAATTTAAAACAAATCATAACTTTTTTTATTACCTTCTTAGTAAAGCAAAGTCAGTACAAGGAGTCTCCATAGATGGCAGCAGAGACAGTAACAATCATTTGCATTGAACAAGCATCCAAAATAATTTTACAAAATTCGATAGTTTCAAATCGGGTATATCTGTATATAGCAGTGAGGACTTGCATTGCTAGCCTAGGTATACCAAGGCATAGTAGTTAAAGAGTTAATTAAAATACTGTAAAATATATCACTACTTGAAATTAAAATACAAGTGATTGAGAAAGAAATATGACTTGCAAAACAAGCTTCTTATTTACTTATATATTTTCTCTTCAAAAATATTTTTGGTGTATAAGGGGTTATATTGTTATATAAACTCACATCAAAAGCAGCTTGCATACTTACTTTTACAACCTTCTTAAGCTTTATCCTTTTTATGATAAACTTGCATAATTGCCTGTCAAATATTACGGGCATGCATTAATAAATTCCATTTTGTTTCATATGAGCTGCATGCTCCTTTTATGTTCTTCCATTCCAAAAAATGTGTAAATCAATCTGTTTTGTACTACGTACTGCATTAATACTTGCCTAAATAGGATACCATCAAACTTGTTGTTTCTCAGTAAAAATGCAAAGCAATTAAATAAACATTTTCCTAGCTTTGGCATTTGCAATAAACTTAATAATCGGTTCTCACACATTTTAACACTGTTTTGAAAATGTTCACAAACCTGGCACTATTTGCTTTGTTATCACATTCATAACATTAGAATGTACATATACAATGTTACTAACAAACAAAGTCTTTCTTAAATGTATGTTCAGTTTTTAAAAATCCAATTCAATATGATGGGCAAAACTAATTATTGACACTATTTTTTAATTGTTTTTCTAAATTGAAATCTATTATTTATTGTTGGAAAATATAAAAGTACATACATTAGTGTAAATTCCTCAAATGACATCTTGTACTGACACTGTAGCATAATTGGTTATTAGAAAAATAGATGGTGAAATCAAGATAAACACAATCTAATTAAACTGACATACAATTCAGAAATCAAATACATATTTGGTAATTGCCCTTCAGTATTCAAGCTAATTTATATTGTGTAGTTTCTGTTAATATCAAAATTGTTTCCATTCATTGCTACAAGAATTAAATCGATCATTATCATAAATTGACTTGGAAATCAACAATATAAAAATGGCATTTTGCTTTCTCTAGCTCCTATATGATCTGCAAGGTAACCTTAAAAAATGTATTCAGGTAGAGGACAACATTCGTTACAAAAAAGTCCATGACAGTACATATCTACGATTTTTAGTTTCCAAGATAAACATTTGGTAATGTCCCGAAAAATCCAATCAATGCATTTCCTATGAGTAACATTGTGTGTGTGTTTTTGGCTAATCAACCTCTTGGATTATTATAGATCCTTTCACACCAAACACATTTGCAAGGAAGGAGGGAAACCCCATGCCAGCATTAGCCTACTCTTAACGAAAAGCACCAAGGAGGCTTGATGTCCCTTCCAAGGATGGAACGCTGAATTTGCGCGGTCTCCTCAAACCACACAAATGGGGCTAGACAATCTTGGAAAAAATCCTACTATTGCAGGATTTGTGCCCGCTGCCCTTTCAAGCAGCAGGCAAGTAGCAGCCAGCATCCTAACCACTACACCACCAGCACCCCCTTATGAGAAACAGTAATTCTGCAGAGGCGTAGAAAATAATCTCATACAAAATTAAGTAGTAAATAGAATGTGTGGTAGAGATTGATATCAAATCAAAAGTAGAAACATCCAGCTATTTGTTGTTACATAAATTTTTTAAAATATTCTGAAAAGCGGCCGAGCACATGTCATCTGCATGTAAAGTACAACACTAATAGGTCGCCAGACAGGAAAATCTAGCAGCTTTCATTTTTATAAGAAGAAAAACAAAAGATAGATTTATCTCTTCTGAGTAGCCTGTAATCAATTACCTTTGACTGGAGTGACAGCTCCATAAAGTCGCCAATCTATTGACTCAGGCACATCCTTTTTCTCAGCTTCCGAGAGAGTTGGAAAAGGCAAGCCTCCATTATAGATGCCAGAGTAACGTCTTCCCCTCAATGCCTTGAGTTCTTCATCAGTTAGGTCAGCCAGATGATTCACTCCTAACTCAAAACCTAATCCAGCTCTGTTTTTAGATGTGATAAACCTAGTATATTGAAATAACGTTTTTAATGCATAAATAATCAATTTAAGTATGAAAATTAACTTTGTAAATAATTAATCATATCAGGCATGACTTCATGGAAGTAGGCAATATTATTCACCCACAATTCACACAATCTGTGGAAAAGTACAAAGTTTATCATTTAAAATGAATAATTTGTTTACAAAGCTGAGATAAGATATCCATCATGACAAGTTACAACTCATATTCCACAATGTAAATTTATAGAAAATGATACTTATAAATGAATAAAGGGAGTAGCTTTTGAATTTTATATGTACTGTATCTGCCCGAATATAAGCCGATGATTTTTGTCAAGATCTATCATGAAAAAATCACCCCTCGGCTTATATGCGAGTCCAAGAAAAAATTTGGGGTTAGGGTTGTCTCGTAGTCACCCATAGATGGCAGTACATCTCTCATTGCCATTGCGATCAAATGATAGTACCTATTATATTTTTTATAAAGTAAATATTTGACCTACAATGAATATTAATGAATAAATAATAAAGCTAGAACATTGAATTTAGCAGTACCTGTGTTTTGTTGCTGTTGTTACCTGTTCTTTCATTTCTAAATGCTATTGGATATTTTCTTTCGTTTCTCTGTATCATTAAGAATATTTAGCAATTTGTATTATTTTTCATTAGCCATTAAAAGAAGTTCCTATTAGTTTTACTTAGCTATTGTAGTTATTGCTGCAGTCATTGTAATGTTTGTATGCATGTTAAAACCTCATTCAAAGAATCTATTAAAATTACATACATTGACTACACAGACAATTACGTAAAATGCGATGATGGCTTTTGATGCTCAGGAGTTTGAATTTTGGTAAAACTTTACATGGAACGTGTATAATTATAAAAATGCAATTTCTTAAGGCAATGTAAATGCTAATTACACTGGAAATAGATTTGGATGAAAAATTATCTTGGTGAGGTTGCTAACGCTTTATTTAACCTTTTACGAAAATAAAGATGAATGAAATTATCGTCACTGAATGTGGAACGTTATTCAACAATGCAAAATTATTAATTAGAGTAATATTTCAAAATGTCAACAACTAAACCATTTCCCAATCTTTTCTTTGATCTCAAATAATGTAATCTAGGCCATGCATGCATACCCAGCACACTTCAACATAAAATCTATGAAATTTACTTTTTGGCCAAAAAATGGTGGACATTTTTGGGGGGTCAGCTTATATTTGGACAAATACGGTATTTGAAAAAGTTATTTTTGCATGTAGATAAACTTTGCGACTATGAAATCACATCCATTTTAATCATATGTTTATCATTTTAATATAAAAATGTCACCAAAACCACAAAATAATATTTTAAATGAAAGTCCACCTGTGCAAAAAAGCATGCTCTATTTAAATCAATCAGAAAAATCAACAAAAGCTTCATACCTCATATTCTGACGAAATATATTCATACGATGACTTTTCTCTGTCTGATCATTGTATTCCTTATTATGTCTTTGCCTGAATTGATCAAAAGCTGATTCTACATGAGAATCATAGTTGTGGATAAACTCTTTCATAGGATTAAATGTGTAGACATGCTGGTCTCCTGGACCAGGGAAAGGCTGACAAGTGAGGTCTGAAATAGGAATTTCAAAAAATAAATCAACGAAAAATAATAATAAAAATGAATTAAGTTTTAAAATGGAAACCACATCAGAAAATTTTCAATTTATAGATTTAAAAACGATCTGAATAACATTGCTAAAAAGCAGATAAGGAGTTAAAAATAATGATCATTAAGATAACACAACTTATAAGGGTGGACCAGGCAAAAATTAAGCTGAGGGAGAGCTGTTTGGACAAAATTGTACTTTTTCCAACATAAATAATTTGTAAGGTTACTGGTCAATTATTTGGTTCTTTTGATGCATTTTGAAGTATTAGGATGATATGGATTTAGAATTATTCCTTTTTAGAACCCAATTAAAAATAATTCATTGTAATGAACTGATTACAAAAAGAATCATGCATATTGTCTGACAATGTAGAGGTACATTCCTGTGATTAAAAATACACAAACAAAACTAGAACTCACTGCCATTCACTTGAAATACATCAGGATTAGGACTCTCAAATGAGTACCACTCATAATTCAAGTAATAGTGGTCATAATGGGAGCCCAAAAGTGTATTGTATCCTTTCATTTCAAAACGGACTGGAACAGGTACCACAACTGATGGAGTCTTAGGAGATTTCTGTGGGAAACAAATTCAAAGTATCAGCTAAATATTTATTTATTTTTCATATAATGAATTGCTATCATCTGAATCATTACTCCCAAATAAAAACTACCTTACGTCAAGCACACTCTTTGCAGGAGAGAAGAGAAATCATCCTGATCGCCAGCCAGTCAAGCACACACCCGTGCTTTCATATATCTTTCAGTATTACGAAAACTATTAATGTTATTGATATGTAATCTTTTTCAAGGAATAAATTCAGCTTTTATAAACATTTCATTTGCTGGATGTGCCTCTCTAAACCAAATAGGGAAAAAGGTTCTTGCAGGTCAACTTTTTCATGTCTTGACTAAAAATTTTAAATAAATTTTCCATTTCGCATATTGTTAAAAAACATTTCATTTAGCTTATGAAGTTTTGAGTTGTACAATAGCCATTTCTCATCATTACGAAGTTACATGGTGAAAACTGTCCTATTTTGTTCAGTAGAAGCAGAGATATGACGTTTTATGTATCAGAATGTGTGCATAATAAAAAAATTAGAAAAGGTTTTTAGATGACTTTTAAGACATTTGCTTTATCCAATTTACCATGAAATTTACTATAAGAAAATATAATAACTTCAATGAATCATCTATACTGATTTTTTTACTAGCATTTACTTTGCTTGCAATCAGTTCGATCACACTCAGGGGAGACCTCACTTTGCCTCCTCACCCATCACTTCCAACTGCGAACGCAGCATTTTTCTGCTTGGGATATTGGAACCTAAATTTTTTGAATGGTCTTTCTCTCAAACCTTGCTGCATAGAGACCTCAGCTGATGTTTATTCTTTGGTTATTTGTGAATGGGAAACTCTTGTTTCTCTCTTTCTCTCAATATAATACTCTCAAATCAGCTGAGACATGAAAGACCATATGTTCCAGAGATAAATCTATGGAAAAATGAGTGACATTGTCATGATTATTAATTTCTAAAAATAAACACCATAAAACACAAATTGCCTCTGTACACTGCAAAGGTTTCCTTCTGACTAACTTCTTTAGAGCGACCTGAGCATAAGGACCCATGGGAACGCTCCAAAAGCACTCTCACTCAAGAAATAGCAGCATGTATTATCAAAGTGGCTATTTTGTAAACAGACCTAGGACACCTGCAGATGTTTCTCTCTCACACTATATTGTTCTCAAGAAATGGTAAAGCAAGCACCCGACCCTGAGAGTTGATCAATAGTTTGGCTCTCCTCATCTTATAGCTCTCAAGTGCTGACGCATAAGAAAAACACAAGAGCAAAGTCTGTGGACAGATAAGCAGAGACAAAATCTCCTTTCACTTCACAGTAAGATTCGTGTCGAGATACGGTTCGTCTCAGCATTGGATAGGGTATTTTTTAGAAGACATGATTCCCCATTTTGTGTAGCTACATGAAAAATCAATCACAAAATTTAATGTATATTTAATGTTATAAGAAAAACAAAAATTGGAGAATGCTGATAATTAGGTAGGCCAAGGGTTCCTCTTTTGAAATATATCAAGGTTATCCCGATTTTTAAAAATTCACCATGTCAAAAAAATAAAGGTGAGCGATGACCGTGACATACTGAGTACATCAGTCGATGGCATATTAAGTTTGCCCCAGTTGTACTCAGTACCAATAAAATAGGATTCTCAAAACCAGGGTTGAGCTACCAATATGTTACCAATGGGCTCACTATATGTTAAAAAAATAGGGATGAATTAGAAATAAACTTGGATAGAAATACCATGTTTTATTTTTTCAATTTATAATTACAAGTATTTATTAAAGTAAAATTAGGGTTTTTATCGCAAAAATCTGTGTGAGAACTAGGCAAGTGACATAGCAGCCAAAAAAGAGTTGACTATAATGTTGCCAATTTCAAACGTCCTTTTTTAATACAATACTTAGATATGAACTAATTCTGTAAAAAATATTGTAATGCCTCGCTTAATCAAGTGTTTTCACCAGGAGCAAGCGATCGGGCAAAAGAAAGGAGGAAGCTAACAATGGGCTCAATGATTGAGAGGAAGACCAGACTTGAGAGGTAATAATAAGATACAATGTAGTGGTCACCACTAGAATGGCTAATTATTTCTAGCTTTAATGGATTCAAGTGTGGCCTTTTACTCTTGAAAATTTAAAATATTGTATGCAATAATTAGAAGAGTAGTGATTATCGCAGTATGATCACAGCTTTGACAAACAAAAGGCAAAATAGTGGTGAGAGTTCGGCAGAAGTATGAAGGTCAAGGGAGGAGACGGTTTTTAGTAATTTTAAGTGAATATTGAACCCCAAATATATTAGGTATATTGCACGACATAAGTGAAGGGAGTGATGTGTGTGTAGGGTAGATTTTTTAAAAGAAATTCAGATGTTAATATGTAAGACTTTAGGATCAAATTATAATTTAATCCTACTAGAGCTCATGAAGACCACAAAATGTATGAAAGGGAATGCGAGATATAATGCTTACCTTGTATCTTATCCACATGGTATACTTATTAACTTTTTCTCCTTTAGTCTCAACTAGCCTCCATTTCTCACAACTCAAACCATCTACAGTTTCTGTTCCAATGCACTGAAAAGAAATGTCAAATTTAATAACTTCATTGATGCTTTAAAAATAACATTTTATTAATTTCACCTACATGATATCCGGTGAGGTCGGGTAGAATACTTTGCGGTGAAACCGGAGACTCTTTAGAGCCACTGACTTCAAGACAAGATATTTCGTTTAACTTCGTTTCTGTCGTTATTGGAACGATTTTTCTTAAAGTTCCAAATTCTCCTTGCTTACTCAACTGATAGGTTTTTACCATATCTGTGAATCGATTTCGTAAAATTGAGTTTACATAACTAGGAATATTAATAACGGTATTTAAAAAATAATAATTGGATTAAAAAAATGTCTCACCGCCGTAATAGTCGATCCGACTGGAACCAAATTCAGAATCAAACCATGCATAAAATGGTTCTCTTATTTCTGCGTAGGGTATGTAGAGAGTTCCCTTGACAGTATATTTACTACTAAAAATGGGAACTGAATTATCTTGAGAGATAGTATTAGCAGAATGATGACCAATAACTGATGAAACTAAAACGGAAATTTTTTAATTATTTATAATGCACACAGTTTACAAATTTCATTATCCTTTACGTCCGTAACTTACCGGTAATGAGAAGGCATCCAAAATGAATCGACAGCCAAGTTTCGAAAAAAAACTTCATTTTGAAAATTGACATAAATTTGCGATTTAATGGTTAATATTGCCAGTATAATTGACTCCAGTGAACGTTAAACTCAAGAACAGGAACAGAGCACAGCTGAAACTCAAATGCTTCACAGACAAATTCACGACAACCCAGTCATCTACCTGTCATCAATTCCACTGTTTCATAACAACACTTAGGATGTATTCTCAACGCATTTATACTGTGACTTGCTCAAAAACGACTTATGAAAAACAGCTGACGACATCCCTTATCTGTTGAAATATCGAAGGCGGAAGTTTGGTATCCGACATTGGCAAATAACGGCTGTCACGTTTAAATGTGGTTTGCGGAAAAATAAAACCTATCACATTAGAATTAAAGCAAATAAGGAGGCATATTTATTTATCAGTCACTCGTACATTTTACGTTAGCATTTGAACCATCATATTTGATGGGTCTTCCTAAAATTTTTTTGTTAGATGATTTTACGCACTATTGTACTGTTAAAGAATAAGGATTAAAATGAGATTTGTTTAAGCTTACGGCAGTCAAACGCCGCCTGCAGACATTCAAGAATTTGTAAGGAATTATAAATATACAGTTCCTTGAAGATAATGAATTAGAAAAAATTGTTCTACAGCTAAGAGAATCATGTCAATTGTAAATAATTTTGTGAATTGTTTCCTAAGCAGATTCTCCGACAGAAAATTATGTTCATAGTTTATTGAATTACATATATTAAAAGGCAAAAAGAAACTTCCGAAGTTCTGTTTTCAGAAATACGTAGTGATAAGTGATAACCTGAAGATTTAAAGGGCAAAAACCTCTGCTACATGACCTTTCAATTTACTTATCAACAATGTCACTTTTCCGGATATTATTTTAAATGCGTTTAGATATTATTATTTGATTCATCATTAAACTTTGGCATTTCTTTCAAAAATAAGTTCTTACAATATTTCATACTTATAAATTACTGTTTTTCGAAAATTTTCATACATATGAATTTATTTGCGATAGTTTATTGTTTTTAGTGAGAAAAGAAGGAAGCGCAAGACACGTGCGTCAATTCAAAGCATTAAACAAAATGTGACAGTGTTGTTACCGAATTAAGGAAATCTAATTTTTCCTGTGACAAAGTAAAAAAAACATACAAGTATTTTAATTTTCAACAGTCAAACCGTACAAAAAATAATAGTAAGAAGTCTTTTTATCCGAGAAATTCAATTTTTTAAGATGGGAAAGTCGAAGAAGTTGCGTAGAAAAGAGTTTAGTTTTGCCCAAAAAAGAAGAGAAAAGGTAACTTAAATCGTTAGATGTTATGACACAATTTATTTATTGTAATAACTGTAAAATTTCTTTTAATTTCATAGGTACAGGATGGTACGGTAGATGATAGACCCCGAGTGTCTTATGAAGACATAAAAAAAGAAAATTTAGATTTTGAAAAATATTATAAGGTGCGTAAAATGTAACTTTTCAATTTTATTAGATATTTAATGCTCATTACTTCAAAGCAAATGGTTTTTATCCACAGTCACAGTGTATATGCCCTGAAAATGAATGGGAAGATTTTATGAAAACTGTAAGAGAAAGTTTACCAGCTGCTTTTAGAATCACTGGTTATAAGTCCCAAGCAAAAGCGCTCCTTAAGATCGTCCAAGGAGAGTATTTCAGCAGCATTGTTAATTCAACAAATGTATGCGACAGCGACTTGAAAACTAAAGACGAGACGAAACCAGTTTGTATTCCATGGTATGTTACAATAACGAATGAACCAATTCCTACTCTTTCTTTGTCATTACAAAATTATGACATTTCGTTGCCATTGTTCATTTTGAAATAGCTTTACTCTAAAGGAAAATCTTAGAGATGTATTCGAATTTGATTCCAGTTTACTTGGATTTCATTTATGATATATATAAACCCTATGGTGATGTTGACATCCACACATCCTAGAATCCCACCTATTTTTAAAACACCCTCAAACATCTAACCGTCCTCAATTTACTCATATTCTAGATGACGTTTAATTTTTAATTCAATTTATTTTTTAATACTGATTTTTCCAAAACCTTTTTGTTTTCCTTTTTTTCTGCGCATGCATATTGATGCTTCTTGTTTGTTTTAAAATACTCATATTGCCTTCTTCATACATATTTCGCCCATTTTCCTGTGATTTTTTAAATAACTACCCTGAAATTTCATTAACCTCAATTAGACATGTCACATTTTATTTAGTTTATATAGTTATTGAATTGTTTCAATAGTTTTTTCATTTGAAACTATTTAATGAAAGCTATGAAATGGGATTGGACATTCAACTTAAATACCTAAATCAACAAATTTCAAAAATAAATTTGTCAAGTATTCTTACAATCGTTAAAGAGATGAGATAAGTTATGAGATGTGTACTTTCTGTATATTAATCTTAACCTCTTTTTTTTATAAAGGTGACCTTTTTGTGAAATGACCCCTACGAAATTTTGACTTATGAAACGCTTATAGGTTGCCTATGAAAAGAATGTTTTTGCTTTTGAGTATTTCTCTGGGGATTTTAATAGGTGTTCTTTTTGGATTTGTTAAATTGAAAAAAAAATTGAATTTCAAATGCTCTTTTGGAAATCTGATTAAAAGTTCCAAAGGATGTTTGGAAATAATAAATAATGAATGACATGATACTAAAATTCAATGTGCCATAATGAATCCGATGAAATGTCAAATTTGTTTTATGAAAAAACATAGATATGCCATAACAAGGCTGATTCTCCTTCTGTGACCTATTTTTAAAATTTATGCGCCAGCATTGATATGGCAGTCCCTAGCAGTATTGCCTCAAGGCATTTAGGCTCCCAGGCAAGGATGCATTCCAGCATACCCTTCAATTTAAATAATTTTCATGAATGCATAATAATGTGTTCAGTGCTGCTTTAAACAAGTGGAAAATTTTAAACAATAAGAACTAAAACATAAGAATGCCATTGAATTAGCAATTTCAGCGATATTCATTGATTATGAACATTGCACATGATGTATTGCTTTATTGTTTAGGAAGTGCAAACAAGAATTTGGCTCACCAGGCCACTTGGTTCACCTGTACCTGGTCCCTTGGGTAGGGCTGATTTGGAGCCATCACCGCCAACCCTCCCTATACTCCAACATAATCTTAAGGAAATTCTAAGTTTAATTTGGCTATAAATTTTTAGGCGGCCCTAAACAGGGTGATGTGAGAGAAATGACTGTTGATGGATATGTACAATTATATAAAATGTTTATAAAGTTAAAGTTCATAAATAAAATCATATTTTATCAAAAAGAATATTGCAGATATACAGTAAATGCATAACTATACCTAAAATATTTTTAATTTTAGTAAACTTATGCTGATAGTTGAGGTATTTTTGTTTCTAATAGGTTCCAAAATTCTTTTTCCTCCACTTTTTTTTGTTTAGTGTGAGGTTTTCACATCAGAATCTGCCTTTTCGAGTAGCTGTTGGATTTAGTTAACTAAAGGCTCATATCCATTGGCCTTCAGCCTATCAGATGCATCTCACTTGATAAATTTTAAATGTTTTAGGAAAAAGTTTCATTTTGGAATAGATCCAGTATACGTAGTGGTCATAAAATAGCATGACCATTAAATTTTAATTTTAATTCTACTTTGGAGTTGATAACGTTTTATGTGCTTCTCATAAACTATTCTTTGCAAGCAACTACAAAAAATATGTAAAAAAGAATTTGTGGGCACCAGGTAGCATTGATGAAATATTTTCTTTTCTGTGTGTTTGTAATGTTAAGTAAGGGGCCTCTGACTGATAATTGTATTTAGTTTTAATTCAGATTTTTTTATGCTTTGAATAAGGTACCCTGACGGACTTGCTTGGCAGCTTCAGTTGACTAGGAAGGATATTCGTAGATCTGAGGCTTATGTTCGTCTTCATAATTTTCTTGTCTCAGAGACGGAATGCGGTAGCATAAGTCGTCAGGAAGTGGTTAGCATGATACCTCCCTTGGTTCTTGATGTAAAGCCTCATCACAAGGTATTTATCATTTCAGTATATTGACTTGTAGATTACTATCACTGGCCTCTAATTCAGGCCATTTTGCATCTTTTTCATGATGCCCTTCTTTATCTTGGCTAAGGTTTAGAGAACTTCTTTCTGAGCCCAACATACATGTCTCACCATCTCTGTTAGTTTAGGACCAAAATGCCCTTCTGCCACCCTTATACCAAGTTTTCTGCATTGGCTTTGATGGGATGTACAGGATATATTTAGTCTAATCCAGATTAGAATTTTTTTTAAATCAAAGTGACAACCATCAATGAATTATGAAAAAAATACACAAAACATACAGGACAGATAAAATGTGAGGATTTATCTCAATTTTCAGATGCAACCTGGAAGTTGACGTGAGCTCTTGGTATTGTTTGGGTACCTTTCCCACCGCTTTGTTCTAACCAAATGCCCTTTGACCTAAGTCTTGTTGATTTCATAAAGCCCCACTTTTACTTTCAATGCATGTAGCTGGCCAAAGTGATACAGAGAAAGATTTTTATATATATGCATGCAATGAAGTGTTTTGTGTTGACAAATTCTGCAGCAAATGCTGATTTTCTGCAACACCCTTGTCAAAATTAGTGTAATGTCCATTGGCCTTTCATCATTATTTGGGCAGTCAGCAATAAGTTGTCATTGTCTAAAATAATCCGTGTAGTTTTTCATATATTATTGTTACATATTATAAATCCATTCATCTGCAGCACATCAGTTATGGAGGTGACAAGTTGGCAGATCATTTGACTACATCAGTACAAGACTAACATCTAAATCAGGGGTCTCAAACTCACATCGATGTGTGGGCTGCATGAAGGTCCTCCACTGAACCTGGGGGGCCGCATTAAGGCACTGTGCCAAGTCTGTGGGCCGCAAAATTTCCCAATCCTCACACCATTTCTTACTCTTTGGATATTCATTCTCCCCTTCCACAAGGAAGAAATTGCCCCAACCGTATGATGCAGCCTGAAACTCATTTATTACAAAAATGCTAGTTTTGGCATTGAGGATTAGGTTCTTTTGATGTGTAAAACATGCACTGGCAGCAGGAAGAACATACTTGTACTCCACCTCTGCAGAATTTTTGAAAAAATCCGAATGAGCAATAAACCGCATATATTTTTAAAATGCTGATTTATCATGCTTCTTAAATTTATTAGATTTACATGAAATATTTTATAAGAAATACATTTGAGTTTTGGCCGTCTAGTGTAAAGTACCTTACTTCGCAGGCTGCAGAAATGGACCACGGTGGCCGCATGTGGACTGCGAGTTTGAGTTCCCTGATCTAAATAGTTATAAAAGAAAAATGTTTAAGTGGGTAAATTGGACAGCATTAGAAACCTATGAGAGATAGAAATTTGAGGCAAAACTAATTTTGGTCCAAAATGCTACGTGCCCCTCCCCCTGAAATCCTCATACACCCCTCTAGGCAGGCATGCTCCACATGTTAAGAATCACTGTCTGAAGGGTTAAAGTCTGACATGGCCCATATGAGACTTTAACAACTATAAAAAAAAGTTGTACACTCCTATCCTAAGGTTGCGTGATCTATCCCCACCCCTCCATCCTCCCCATCATCAAATATACTGCATCTCAAAACTTTTTTTACTGTAGAAATTTATGGGTAAAAGTTCCATATCCCAGAATATATCATAATACTGTTGAACCTCTCTAATCTGGAATTCCTTGGTCTGAAAACCTCTGGTTTGGAATTTTTTGCCAATCAGGAAAAACATCCTTAGTCGGATAATATGTCACGGATGGTGTTTTGATTTTCCCATTCTCTGTATTCCCACAGCTTAAAAAAGAACATTAAAAATGCCTCAAATGTTCGCAAAACATAAAAACTGTCCGTTTAATCTATGATCTCATCCAGATCAGGTAAACCAAACTGCTTACATACACATACATTTTTTATATTTTTTTGTCTTCCTAAGTTTTATTTACTACTATACTTGTGTCAAAGACAAAATTATGGCTTAGGTGGTGTGTATAGTAACAGTTATTATTGTATACTAACCACTTGTGATTTAAAACATTCTATTCTTTGGAATGCCTCTGGTTCGGAGCTTACTGGATTATAGAGGATCAACTGTATAAATCAGGGGTCGGCAACCTTTTCTGTATGGCGGGCCACATTTGCAGTTGTGAATGTTTCAGAGGGCCACATTGGGAGTCAAGAAAGCCTCGGCGGGCCGGATGAGCGAATAAATCAGATGTTTTCTAGAGATTCTGTGATTTCATATGAACAAAATCTAGTCTACGTAATTTACTAGCATTAAAACTTCACCAGAAAAGGCTTTGAGACCATAATTTTACTCAAAAAATAAAAAATTGCCCATGAGAAATTTTTCTGATCACTTTTTCATTACAGCTTTGGGGGCCGCATAAAGCGTTCTCGAGGGCCGCACGTGGCCCACGGGCCGTAGGTTGCCGACCCCTGGTATAAATAATAAATGTAGAGTTTAACAGCTATTGGTTTTGCTGAAAATAAAAATGATATTTGGTTTCTTGTCAGGTTGGAGCAGATTATTTAATTTGAAAATGTTTGCATTTCATACAAATGAGGATTTGGTTCAAGTTCTATTCAATGGATATTGACCTTCCTAGGATTTGAGTCGTTCTTGACCTTAGAAACACCATAGTAATTAAAAAATGGACAATTTTGATTTTTATCCATTGTATCCTATTACAGCTTCTTGGACAGTATCTTAATTGTTTCTGTAGTCCCTCAAGTTTTTATAATCATTTAACTAAAATCAAAGAGTTATATTTCTTTGTTAAGGAATATCGGAAATGTTCATTCTATGTCAAATAAATATTTAATGTCAAGTTCTATCAAATTTTAATGCTTATATATATTGCTTAGGTATTGAATATTATGAAACTTGGCAACTAATCCTTTTTTGAGAATAATGCTCATTATTATTCACTAGCTGAAAGTACCCACCATTGCTCGGGTTTTTAAGTCAAGACAAAAAATATTGAATAAGCCAAAGCACACATTCCATACGCATATAGTATAAGGTTTAAGGTGACAATACAATCTCAAGGTTTAACAATGACATGGTCAGCAAGGCAACATATTGTTAAAAAGCTTAAAATTTTCAAGTAAATATGATTTAAATGAAGAACTCGAGTGATCTTGTATTGTAGGCAAAATTTGATGATAAGAATAACAAACATTATTTATTTTTCTGTAAAACATTCCAGATCCGAAAGTTATAGGTCAATTATTTCTAATTTTAATTTGCAAAAGAGTAAAAGCCTGTAAGTCGAAAAATCGTTTTCATGTGCTATCTTATGGGAAATGGCACCCCCATCCACTTCTTCCTGCAAAAATCAAAATTCTGGCTCCAAGGTGCACACCCTCAGGTTTCCCTAAGTGTGCATGCCAAGTTTCAGCTTTCTTGGTTTTGGAGTTACATCATTAACACACAAAATACATTTTATTTATATGATAATAAAAACTTTGTAAAATAAAACATGACCAGTATAGGCTCAATATTTTCAGCTTGTTTATGTAAGTTTGTTATTAACATAAATTGATGGATTTCTTCACATCACTTTTCAAAATCAACAAGTGGAATGTTTAGTAAAATTTTACATTTCTTTGCAGAAATTATTTTTCATTTTGAAAATACAAATTCAACTTATGTTGCAATAAAACTACAAAAAGTAGATTTCAATTGCTATAAATTTGTCATTTTCATCTTAGTTGGGAGATAATATAAGAGGGACTATGGTACAGTTGAATTTTTTAACAAAGCCTTGACATAATTACAAATTTAATATTACTGTTTTCTGTTAATATGAATGCTTTTTTGAAAACCTATAAAAAATTTTTGTGATTGTTAGGTGTTGGACATGTGTGCTGCACCAGGCTCTAAAACAGCACAGTTGATTGAATTGCTACATGCTGAAGAAGGAAAGATTCCAGGTATAAACTTAGTAGAATGTTGTCTTTTTTATAAAATATTGTCTGAAATCGAAAATTTTGCATTCTTCTCTGTTATGTGTATTGTGAACAGTTTTAGATTATTAAGTAATGATTATGTATATATTGTTTGTTTTACTATGCCTTTATGGATTTTTCTCTTTTAGATGGATTTGTTGTAGCCAATGACGTGGATAATAAGCGATGCTATATGCTTGTGCATCAAGCTAAGAGACTTTCTAGTCCTTGCTTTGTAATTACTAATCACGATTCTGCTGTGTTACCAAACTTTACTGTCAGTGATAAAGGTAACTTTGGCTATTATCTTAAATTAGAAAGGAAATTTATTTTTGAGTTTGATTATTTTGCATTATATGATTATTGTAATTGATTTCTGGTAGTATTAAGATAAAGCAATGAAATTGGTCCTGGTTACTGATGAAAGAAAACTGCATTTGATTGAAACTTCTTTAGAAAGCAATATATTGGAAGACTATAGACTGCATAAATTTTTATTTCTGCATTAAAAATATTTAAAAAGTATTTATTGGTTATGCTAGTGATAATAGTTTATTATTTTAATCTTGTCATTGTGGCTTTTAATGATTTTTTAATCTCTTTGATACAATCTAATGCTTATAAGTTTCACCCTCTAACATTAACATCATACTATAATGGAGCAGGTGTAACTTGTCAGTCTGGAATCGGATTGGCTGCTGAGAAGCAATAGCCCTGCCTTGGTGACAAGGAATTGAACTATCTCATGATCATAATTTTAAAATAAACATTTGTTGTAATAGTTTCTAAATTAAATCAATTTTGCATGAAGTTCTAAGACAGATGACTGTCTTAGAACATCCTTATGAGCCATTGTCATTGCGAAATCAAAGATAAAATGTACGACTGGAGGGAACGGATCAAAATTACCACTGGGGAGGATTTCAGCAGGTCATCTCACGTCAAAATAGCTTCACAATACACAATATAAAAAAGCATGAATACTTGTTGCAAATATTTCTGTGTATCCACAATTATATTCAGAATCAATCACAAGTAATTATTTTCTATCGATTCTCTCAAATAAATATAAATATTTATGTTGCCTTGGAAGTGCCAATCAAGAAATAACAGTGAAATAAAACATTAGTATTGTTACCAATAAACAGAAAAATAAATAATTATGTTAATGAATTCAGGTATATACATAAAAATTGATGAATATTTGAAGATCTTTGAGGATGTTTTCTGTGAAAGCTGCTTAAGTCCTGGGCTAAAAACAGAAAAATAAAATCTGTATAAATTTATTTTAATGAAATGACGTTTTGTATGCACTAAAAAGTAAAAGATAAATCTAAAGTTCACATATTTAAATGTTCCACAAAGTAAAAATCATTTTAGGCATATAAATGTTATGCAGTTTAATGTTTTATGAATAAATCTTCAGTAATATTTCTTTTCCACACAAGATTTCTGTAATCCTTTTACTACAGCATAAAGATTAAAATTGAAAGCTAATCAATTGGGACGAAAGGGCTCCAAGCCCTCTGCAGGAGCTAGGAGTTGATGGCCCATTGGGGTTGGAAATCAAGTAGTTTTAATAATAAAGCTGTAGTTAAAAGTTTTGAAAATCGCTACCTAACTGGACAGCATCAAATATTTAGAGAGAGAAAAAAACAGGTAAAAAGGCAAAAGAAGAGAAGGAAAAAAATGACAGATAAAAGACAAAAATGAAAGAGCAGACAACTAAACAGGTTTAGGGGGTATTATTGTTTGCCAGTGACCTGTTCTCACTCACACTCATGCAATCACTCAACCACAATGCACTAATCCTTAGATAAAAAACAGGTTTACAGGTTCTTATGGGGGAATCGCTAATGTTCATGTGATTTCAGCAAATAGACTGCAAGATTTGGCCGTTCAAATATGAATGCGGCAGAAGAAACATGGATGAGTTTATGAAAATGCGGGAACTATTGTTTAACGATACAAAAATGGCGGTTTTTCAATTTAAAAAGTATTTAGTTTACTTTATTACTCATTTTTTTAATTTCCCATCGTTCGTTAGGTGTTTAAGTAGGTAATTATCCCAAAAATGACGAAAATTTGGATTTTGTACGAATTGGCAACGCCGAGAATTGACAGTATAGGGAAATAACGTGGGATAGCAATTCTCCCATAAGAACACACAGTGCACGGACGATGTGAAACGCGCTATAGTAGGTTTGTGAGCCAGTACGACTGCGACAGGAACCTACTAAGCAGTCACACATGCTCACACAAGATAGTCAAAGGAAAGGGGAGAACAGGAAATATCATGTGTAATTTACAGGTTCTCTTAATCTGTTAAAATAGTAAGTAATGTTTCTTTTCTATTCTAGATGAGAATAAGGTGATTTTGAAGTTTGATAGAATACTGTGTGATGTTCCCTGCTCAGGAGATGGGACAATCCGGAAAAATCCAGATGTTTGGGCAAAGTGGAATGCTGCCAATGGAAATAACCTTCATGGGTATGTTTTTGTAACTTAATTGTATGTAAGAATAATTTAGTGAAAAAATGCTGGAAGATCAGATCATGACACTTGATTGTTACATTTTGATTGCTGGAAGTTTTTTTCATGTTTTTTTGTTGATACATACATTATATCACAACATATAAGGTGATCTTTAACATGATAAAAAATCTTGGAAAAAACTAGTGTTGACTTAAACGTCGAGTATAAAATGAAAATCTTAAATTCTGGGCGATTGGTGTAGAATAATAATTAAAATGCAGCTAATCCTCTATACAATTTGTTTAGCAGTCACTTATTTTTTATGATTTAAAATAATCAATTTCACCCCCAAACAAATTATTACAAATTCAATTGATGTTTTAATAGATAAAATTATTTTGTCAAATGAATAAACAATGCATAATGAGGTGGATTGCAGGACAATAGAAATTTTATAGTAAATTCTATGACTTATAACTAGACTTGGTAGGATTTTGATTTAAATCGATAAATGATGATAAACATCTAATTTTAAAATCTTTTAAATTCGACGAAAATGAATTCTCGTTGATAAGTGTTGATTTTCACCACCACATTTTCTACGAAATTTGTGTTTCATGATTTTAAAATTTTGTTTTCTTTTCCCAAACGAGGCAAAATGAAAAATGAGTACTGATCATCAGATGGGCTTATTACATTTTCAAAAGCACTTTGTCATAAAATTTACATATTCCATCTGAGAGAGAGAGAGTGCTTAGTTTCTTATGCATTGTTGTCGAAGGACCATCATTCCATATACAAACTCTGGGTAATTTTTTTGGCATTCATAGTCGTTTTTTACTTAACAAGGTGAGATATTTTTCACCACAATATTCATTCATACATTAGGTTATGCATTATATTCATGTCATATTAATTGTCTTACTAATGATCATGATTTAGTGAATAATGGGCATGAATTAACAGGTAGAATATACTATATGAGTTATTACGAAAGATTAACTGTTCCAGGTTGATGGCCTAAGTTAACAACAGCACATTCACCAAAATATAGATAACAAATAAAGCAGCATACAAGAAGCCTAAATTTTATTTATACACTTTTAGTTAAATTTAATTAGAAGGAATTCAATTTATAACAATTTTCTAGATCAAAATTGATAAAATGTATTGAAATAAACATTGATATTAGATATTGCTTTTTAAGAAATATAAACGTCAATAACTAAAAACCTAATTAAATCTATAAAAATAAACATTGATGTACATTGTCGATTTTTAGGGAAAATAAACAATGGTAGTGGTTGCTTTTTAAGAAATATTAATGTCCAAAACTACCAAGCCTAGTAAAATATGTTAAAGTAAACTTCGATATTTGTCGCCGATTTTTAGGAAAAATAAATGTTGAAAACTAACAAGCCTGTATGTAAGTAGTAATTTTAAGCATCGATATTTGTCAAAAATCTCCCGGGAAAATAAACCGATTTAAATCGTTAATTAAAAAAAAATAAACTTCGAATTCTACCAAGCCTATTTATAACTTAAAATCATCTTCATATTTCATCCTTTTCGCAGGCAAAACCATGATGAGGGTACCTATTTGTTGTCACTTATGCAATAAGATGTGATATATGTCACATGAACATGGAGGATTACCCGCAGTTTATATATTTTTTGTGTAATAGGTCATGATCACTCCATAACTATTTCATTTGGTACCTATAACCTGGACCAAACTCGCCACAATCTCAATAGGAATTGCAGATGAAAATTACCCATCGCTGCTCTTGCTTGATATCTGAATGCAAATTGAAATCGATCACTATGAATATTATTATTTCATCTCCATACACAAGGAAGGTACTAGTGGCTAGAGTCAACTACTCTAGAAAAACAAATATAATCATTGCTTTTGAAGATGATGCGGTGATTTGACCTGTACCAGACTGATTATGGGTTAATTGAGATATAATAGAGAAAACTGCTCAAATCTAGTTTAAATGTCATTTTTGCAATTTGGGCATTCAGTCTGGAGCCTTATAAAAGTGGATCAGTGTTGCGAGAAGCCATGTTTGAGGAAGTTTTCCTTTGTGTGTGTATATTGTATAATATGTGCATGCATACACATATATATGTTTAAATTAAGTGGATCTCATGATGAGATAAAAGTTTTTTTTAGAACTAAGATTTTTTAATGTATGTATAAGTTGATATTTTAAGCTTTAAAAAATTTAGGGTTGACTTCATACATGTACCCAGAAATTTATTTGGGGGGTCTGAGACCAAAAACCAATTTCCAGCAATTGATTAAATAAAAGTCCTATTCAAATATAAACTTTTATAATGTTTTTAGTTTTCATAACTCAATACAGCAAGAGGCAACATAGCAAGTTTGTAGCACGGTTATCACAGATTCCACAAATGTCTGTACACCATGGGGGGGGGGGTCTAGACCCCCTGGGTAGGTCCTTGGTTGACTTATATGCCAAGTGTAAAAAGAGGAATTACAGAGCAATGACCCCAGCCCGTTCTCTTGGCATTTTTAGACAGGCATCTTCAACATGGTGGATTCATTCTTGCTCCATTCTTGCAACAGTTTTAGCTAATGCTGCATTTGCTTGCTGCAGCACATTTATTTGATGATTCAGCAAATTCTACAATCTTAAACTTGAAACAAGCATGTACTTCATTTCTTTAGTTGGCTGGGCCATGATGAGAGTATTGGTCATATCAGTTGAATGAATGCTATTGCAAATCACAATGGATGTCAGAAAACAGTACTTCATGATGTAATACATGACATGCAAATGAAGGAGAATTCTTCACCTTTTTTCCAAATAGAAATTTCTCACATATTTCCTAATTGGAATTTCCTGAATATTTTCAAACCATCAAATCAGTTATTCAGCATTGTCTACATCTTTTGGGGATGTTAATTTCCATATTTTTTCAAGAATTTAATTGTATGGGATTGTGATTGTCTGAAGAAAGGTTTCATGAAAAGTATTTGTTAAGTGAAAGGGGTAGGTCATCTTATAGGACAAGCATATGCCTAAACATGCATTTTCATGCTGAATAATCCAGGTAAACTTATATGTTGGTTTGATTTTTATACCACAGTATACTGTAAATACCACCAAGGTAGTGTTAATTTGTCCAAGTTAGGTTTAAAAAATAATAGAAACAGCTATACTTAATAGCATTTTGGAAAAGTGGTAAAATTATGGAATTTGGATGAATGTGAAAATAATCAAGAAAATCAAGGTAGATTGTTTAAGATGACTTATAATATGGCAGTTTTTTTATATTTATATCATACGGTCTTTATAATTGATCATTATATCATGTTCCTCTGATTCCTTAATAAGAAAGTACAAAGCCATAGCGAGGAAATTTGGCATCAGGGGCAAAACCATAAAACAGCACCTCTCCTACTCTCACATAAAATTATTATAATTTCTATTTAGTATTATTTTTTATTATTGGTCCAAATGCCGGTTTGTTGTAGATATCTCAGCAACCAATGGACCGATTTTGATGAATTTTCCAATAATATCAATGTTTTGATGAGATACATTTTCGAGCCTAAAATGGATAAAATCGGTCAAGAGTTGATCCAAATTTCATGATTTCGAGGGGTCCCTATGGAACGATCGGTCCAAATTTTGGCAATGTCCGTCTGCCTGTACGCATATATCAGGGAAGATCTGGCCAAACCGATTTCAACCAAATTTGGTAGGTACATAGAATCTTCACATAAATACAAGACCAAAATGGCGTGTTTGGACCTGATAGACCAAGCAGGGGTGCCACAATTGCAAAGTTAAACTTTTCGGTAATTATGCTTTTGGAAGGAATTGGCCAGCCCGAATTGAAACAAATTTGGTATATAGAATTTTCACATAAATTCATGACCAAAATGCCATACTTCGACCCAATTAACTAAGCAGGAGTGCCACAATTACAAAGTTAAACTTTTCGGTAATTATGCTTTTGGAAGGAATTGGCCAACCCGAATTGAAACAAATTTGGTATATAGAATTTTCACATAAATTCATGACCAAAATGCCATACTTCGACCCAATTAACTAAGTAGGGGTGCCATAATTGCAAAGTTAAACTTTTCAGTAATTATGAATTTGGAAGGAATTGGCCAAACCAATTTCAACGAAATTTTCTATGAAAGAGTTGTGCAAGATAAAAAAAAACAAAAATAATATTTTTAGGATAGATATACAAGGCAGGGCTGCCAAAATAACAGTAATAAAAAATTTCTTTTGTATAAGTGTGTGTGTTGAACTGTCTGCATCGTTTTTAACCATATTATAATATTTATTATGTACACACACACACACACACACATATATATATATATATATATATATATATATATATATATATATATATATATATATATATATATATATATATAAAGCCATAATAGCATATTTGGACCAGATCAACTAAACAGGGGTGCCACAATTATAAATTAAACTCTTTCAGTAACTATGGATTTGGAAGGAATTGACTCAATGGATGTCACCTAAATTTTATATATATGGTTTTTACAAAATACCATAATGAAATCAAGATTTTTAAAGTGGAGCTTAAGGGCAGAGCTACCGCTATTAGTAAGTAATAAAAATCGTTTGCAACTTAAAAGTACACTTTCCCGACCGTAGCCGGGTGTTTCAGCTAGTATAATTCTAAAAATAAAAGATTATTTCATTATTTTGACATTCTACGTTTTGTTTATCAAGAAAATGTCTATTGGATGCTGCGGAAGCAAACTGCTCTTACGACGTTTCACCTTGCATAATATATTATTAATTTACATCGAGAATTCATTTATTCAGCTTTCAATTCACACACCATTAGTCTTAATTTTCTTTGTAAGCTCTGTTTTCTGTTAACTATATTCTATACTCATATTAGTCACTCTGTTTACATGCGTCTATGTTAATTGAGTACTTGTACCATACTGATGCAGTAAATTATACATACTTTAATTTTCAGAGATTAATTTTTCGAAAGTTTCGCGTGCCGAATAAATACCTTTGGGGACTGGATCCTGCTCGCGAGCCATAGTTTCCCCATCTCTGCTGTACTTTCCATAGTAAATTTTGACTTACACAAATTTTGAGTTACGCAAAGGGTGCCAGAATACATTACTTACATAACCCGGGGTGTGCCTGTACTCTTGATTAACTAGGTATGGATTTTCCATTTTATGGAGTACAGTGGATCCCCGGTATTCACAGATTTGGTATTCGTCATTTCACTTATTCATCATTCATGTATTATGGAACAATATTTCTGTATTCAAGGTTTTTCGTTTCACTTATTTGTCAATGGACTACATGTCATGGTGGAGTAAGGAGTCAACACACACACCACTTGTTCAACAGTGACTGCCTCATTAAACTCATTTTGTTTTCTTGTTTATTTTTTGCTATTGATAATGAATATACTATGTTGGTAATTATTTTTTACTTTTCTTATTCGTTGTAACTAGCGTAAGGAAGTGAACTAACACACTATCTTATGTGTGTTATTATATGCTTTGTTTTGGAATTGTGCCATGGACATCGTATCTGAGATTCTCATGATTTTTATCCCGCAATATCTACTTTTATCCTTGTCATCATGTTTTCAAATTTATGTAATTTTAAGTTATTTTCATTTATATTAAGATTAGGCAACATTCAGTTATGTACTGTCCTGTATATTACCTCTTGCATGACCAGAATGCCCGTAAACAGACTTGTTTTCTTAGTTTGGATATCATAGAGTACAGTGGCGACAACTTAAACTTAATCTCCCTTATTAAATAAAATCTTATGAGAGAAAATTCCCCTTTTTTTGTCACATGAGTGATTTTAGTGGCGATTTGGTATGTAACCCCCTTATATAATGTATTTTTATGTGGAAAAATTCTCTGTTATTCGCTGTTTCGGTATTTGAGACCATTTTCTGGTACGTAGCCACTGCGAATAATGGGGACCAACTGTATCTGTTCATGAGCAAGGACTAAATTCCATTTTCATTGAAAATGTTTGTAGTGCTTATTTAATTTCAGTAAATTGATTAGAAGTAGGGGAGTGCATCCTGGCTACACAGATTATACTCCACATGCCCTCTCAAATTCTGTTCACATGGGCATAATGCATAAATATTTTGCCGAAATGTTTATGTGGAATTTCTCTGTGCCTGTTGTTTACATCACTTCCTTAGACTCAATATTGTCAATATAGACTGTTTGAGTGAGATATTTAATCCTCTTTCTCCCAAGAGATGTAAAAAGGATCTTAGAACAGTTTTAACCAAACAGTTTTCCTTGATATTAGAAATCTCTTCAGAGGGCCAACCAAATAAGGGGGCGCATGAGAATATATTATAAATTATGTGATATTATTTCATGTGAATGCTGTGTTATGGCAAAAATATTATAAATATTTTGTAATTATGAAACCGTCTATAATAAATTTACTAGATCACTGTTTCAGAATAATTTTGTAGACTGGTTAAAATGAACTTGTGGACTTTATATGGCATGCCAAAATATAGATATATATATTATGGATTTTGTAGCTAATTAAGACTAAAGAATTATTAAGCATTTTGAACAATTTTAGGTCAAAACTGGTTTCAAAAGTGAGATATCAATATTTTTATTCTTCATATTTATTTCCCTCTCCATTACCATGATTATTTGGTAGCACACTGCAACTTAATTTTATTAAGTGTTGATTTATGTTTTACATGTTTTTTTAGGGTTTTGTTAATTATTCACTTTTTAATTGGTCATTTTGTGTTTCATTAATGGCTTCATGACTTCCTCTACCAATGAAAATAGGATTCAGTACAGAATAGTACGACGTGGAGCTGAAATGCTTGCTGTTGGAGGGAGGATGGTTTACTCTACTTGTTCCTTCAATCCATTGGAGGATGAGGCTGTCATTCACAGGTTAATAGTAGAGACAGAAGGTAAAAATCATAATTTGGAAAAACATGAGCATTTTTGTTAAAAACTTGGGACAAGCGTATTAATGTGCATGCATTAATGCAGCGTTTCCCAAACTTTGTAGACCTGGGGACCGGTTATTTTAATAATCATTTTTTGCGGCCCACCGTACACATACAATAAATTCCCAAGAGACCAGTCGCGGATGGAACTACTTTGCTTGCACGTCCGACGCAATGCGCAATAAATAAAGAATTTAATGCATTACACGTGCATATTTATAAAACCATAAAATAAATGAAAGAAATCAAATTCCATTGTTTATTTATATTAAATTCTACTTTTTATGTAACTTGACAACATTAAGAATTAGCTATTCGATCTTACAAAATGAGGAGTAAAGGAAAAGAGAACATGCTAATGTGAAGGAACTCTTATGTCAGGAGGAGAAGAAGTCAATTTTACCCTCAGATCTGGCTCGGCATCCAATCTATTCCTATACTTTCATTGGATGAACTCATAGAGTGTGCGCTTTTCATGCTCTTTTGAGTAGAGTTTAATTCTTTCTCCTTATTTACGAAAAATCTATTGGTTTACTGGAAAATTCTGGATGTTGGCATTCCAAATGTCTTTTAAGATTAGATGGTTTCATTCATTCATTCGATAACTTAGTATGACAGATGGCGCATAATGGCAACTGATTTTCATTACCAGCGCTAATAAAACCGAACTTCAAATATTCATCTAAATACTTCCGGGCCCAAGTAGTTCTGGCTTTCTTGTTGTCACGGCTAAGCTTCAGATCGCTTGAACTTTTGTTACTGTTATTTTCTATACCTTTACTTGTACTAGGCTGCACATCACTTGAATTGTTGTTGGTTCTGGTACTCTTGAGCCATTTATCCATACTTAAGATGAAAGGGTATTTCCTTGAAAATGAATTTGAAAAGAACTGGCTATTATATTAACAATAAACATCATAAATTAAAAAGGAACTTGATGTAATAATAATAATAAACAAATAAAAAATAAATAGATGTGCACAATACTGCTACGTCGCACACGCACAGCATATACCAAAATCAACTTCAGTGCTACAAAAGACTGAAACGAACTAGAACACACAATCAATACTTGTTGATACTCACCTAAATCAGTGTTAGCTTGGACGAATAGAAATTTGCATCCAATATTATACACTCACCTGCATGAAATAGATCATCGAGATAGTGAGATTTGTGAAAATAATTTTTTTTAAAAATATGTACAGACATTTCGTCTATTAACTAACATTTAATATCCAAAGTTCTTGTCCTACCTTGGAAAACGGTGGTGACGGTATTCTGCTTTAGCGGTGGCCAAGGGAATCTGCTGATGAAGTCCTCGTCGCGGAATTGTTCTGATTATTTTAATATTTTCTGAGGACCAGCATTTTTTTCCCAAGGACCGGTACCGGGCCGCACACCACACTTTGGGAAACGCTGCATTAATGCATAAGCTGTTAAGCATTCCATTTTTATGGTATATAATGTTGTGAGTATAGCAAAATAAGCTGTGCTCTTTGCACATTAGTGTAGTTTTGTTTTCTAAAAAGTAAAATGTTTCTCAAATGGGAGTAATTGAACTATTTCATACTGTAAGCATTTACGGATTCAAAATGCAATTAAATATTGATAAACAATGTATTCACTTAGCCAGTATTTATCACTGCATCTCTGTCATTAATAAATCAGGAGCATTGGAGCTTGTGGATGTATCCTCTTCACTTCCGGGTCTTGTATATTGCAAAGGACTGTCCAGTTGGATACCCACTTCACGGGATATGGTGGGCTATTCTTCTTTCACAGAAGTGCCTGAAAAATGGCAAACTCAGATTCGACCAACAATGTTTCCACCAAGCCCAGATAAAGCCAGTGAGTTTCACCTCGATAGATGGTAAGTTGTGCTTCACAAATTATGCTTTGTTTGTAAAGTAAAAAAATCCTCTTTTGAACTTGACACTTTTATACAAATATGTCCTCTACAATGAAAATTAGTTTGGATTGATTTTTTTTTAATGCCTAGCATTAGAATATTGCCACATCATCAGGATACCGGTGGCTTTTTCGTGGCAGTACTGCAGAAGGTGAGGTCTCTTCCATGGGAAGCAAGTGTTGAAAGGAAAGGCTCTGATGAAAAGGAAGCTACACAGGCAAGAGGTGGAAAATCGAGTGATGTAAAAAGTGAGCCTCCTCGTAAAAAGAGAAGGATTCATGGCTTTCGAGAAGATCCATTTGTATTCTTTGAGGACAATGAGCCTGTTTGGCCAGAAATCAAGTATGAAATACATGTGGAAATAATCTTATGCTTCATTTTGTTTTTTGCTATATACAATACAATTTGAAAATGAACTAGAAATTGCAAGAATATCATCCCCAAAAATGTGAACATTCATCAAAACATTTCTTTTTGTCATCAGCTCTTCTCTTATAACATTATGTGGAACCATAAGGGTGATAGTTTTATAGCTAATCGGCCTATAATTTTGTATGATCTTCTACAGCCCTTGGTAATAAGAATCTCAATAACCATTTCATTGTTAACACTTGTCATGTACACCTGAAGAGGCCAATGTAATTTTGGTGAAATGCTGTCATAACTCATACAGCATGTGCTGCATAAAATTCCAGTAGAGAATTACAAGCATATTATTACCCACTGTGAAAAATGTCATTATAAGCCAATTCCTAAATGTTATAACATTTTGTCCATTTGTTTATCTCTATGGGGTTTGATGAAATTTAGGCTTCTGTAAACATAGCAAAAATTTTATGTAATGCAATTAGTTTAGAACTTAGAGAAGACCAGTAATGGTAAGTGAGGACTTAGAAGAGACCAGTACATAATGCTGAGGACTTGGAAAAGACCAGTAACACTAAGTATGTATTTTGAGAGCTTACTGATCTCTTCCAAGTCCTCACTTGGCATTACTGGTCTTCACTCGTACAGTTTACCATAGTATCCTCTCCTATTTATTTAATTAGTTTAATAATTGCAATCATCAAAAATATAACAGGAATTTTATTTTATAGGAATTATTATGGCCTGAATGATCTCAATCCCAAATTGCTTCTGACAAGATGCAAAGAAGGGAAAAAGAAAAATATCTATCTAACTAATTCTGCTGTAAGAGATATTGTGATCAACAATGATGACAAAATTAAGGTTAGAAATTGAATCTTGTGGTTTTAATTGTTACTCTTTAAAATAAATCTCTAATTATTGTGCCCAATAGTTTATCAATACAGGAGTCAAGTCCTTTGTAAGGTGTGACAACAGATCCATGAGTTGTGCTTTCCGTATTGCCCAAGAGGTAAGTCTTGCTTATTTCACATCACATTTTCCTATTTTCAAGTATAAGAAAAATCTAGTGAATTTGATATTCAATACTTTGAAATATGGAGTAATCCAAAGTTGTTAACATCCTTCTCCTAAAAGAAAATCTCATGATTTTTTTGTATATTTATTTTAAAATATTGTTTATCGATAATTATAATGTAATTTTTGGTCCCGTACGCTTCATAAACTTTAATTTACCCCATAAGTGCTCAAATGGATGACATCTTCATTTATAAAAGCAGTATGTTATATTTTCTATTTTTTCATAGTTATTGTTTCAGTTTTTATCACTTCTTGTGCCTTAAAAATGTCTGTTAAAATTTTCAAAGGTATATGTGGATCAATTATAGATCTTTGCATAGGGTCCCAAATCAACTCATGCTGACTTTGTAGCTAATGTAGCATATCAGATTCCATTGTTTTCAGTAAATTGCTTTAAGGTTTATAGTAAAACCAATGATTACTTGATTGTTGAATTAACTTGCCATGGTCTTCTCTATACCTTTTCAATTAATATGTACTCAGTAATTGGTAACTGGTATATTGATTTGCTTTTTTTATCATAACACAAATGTTGACACAAAAATAAGGATAAATGTCATTAAATTGATTTGATATTTTGTATAACATATCCATATCACTGCCCTTGGTCCTCTTAATGAATATCCTTTGTAAACCCCAATTTTGCCAGTCACTTTTTACATTCCAATATATCATACAAATTGTTAAGTAATCAATAAGTAAAATTATGTGTTTTGTTAGGCCTTTATCTGGTCATTTCAAAATCAATAAACAGCTTTCTACTATGTTATCTAAATGTATTGTAAATATACCAATTAGTTGAAGAAAATGCTGTAATATCATGTATATCATTTTTAGGAAGAAATTACAGTCTAGGTCAATTAAAAATTTACAATGAATTTGAATGGATCAAGATTACCTACATTTATTAATATTTCAAAATTAATATCTTTGAATATCCTTTATGAGAAATAGTTATTTCAAAAGTTTTTTTACAAAATTTTTATAGATAAGCTGTGACTGGAAGTTAAAATTCCTATTTTAGTGTACATTTGTGTTTGCCTGCTAAGCTATTGAATGAAAATTGTTCAGTACCATTTCTAATTTGATGTTTAATAAATATTTTTAATATTCTAATAATAAAAGCCTAGATGTTTGTTTGTGTATAATGCTGACATCATCAATGGCACTTTTTAACACGTTTTTAACAAACTTCCCGATTAGGTGGAAGGCTGAAATTTTGCAGGAATGTTTGCTTCAGATATAAAAATTAAATGGTGAAGAAAAATATGAAGAAAGACCCGGGTTTGACTCCCATAAGGTAACATGTAAAAGGCGACTTTTTAAAGTACAGGCTTTTATTCTTTTGGAAATTAAAATTAGAAAGAATTGACGTACGATCTTCGAATTTGAACTATGTTTTAGGAAAATTAATGAAGTTTCTTATTCTATTCATCTACCTACCTACCGTTCAAAATCTGTCATATTAAACATTTAAATTGCATATTTTGGGAAAATATAGGCTTTTAAATGGGATGTTGCCTTGCCGACCACGTCATAGTTAAACTTCGAGAATCAATTGCTGTCTCAACCTGCGTACGTGTAATATATACAAGTGCATAGATTGCCTTAAATTATCATAGGATTTTTCACGAAATTACGTAATCCTAATGGGACTGGGATTTAGTTTGGACTTTTGCTTATCTAAAGGACTATATAGATGTAGAGTAAGAGAGAGGGGGATGTAGGGAGGGAGATAGGAAGGAAGGGATATTGAATGGAAGGTACATAGAGAGTAAGGGAGGTATAGAATTTGAAAAGAATGGGAGGAAAGAGATAAAGAGAGAGACAGAGAAAAAGAGGAAGAGATATGGATAGGGACAGGAGGGAATGAGAGAGGGGGGAGAAAAGAGAGGCAGAGAGTGGGAAGGAAAGAGAGAGGAAGGGAGGGAGACAGAGGGTCAGCGAGAGGGAGGAAGGGAATATTATTATTTATTTATTATTATTACTTCATTTTTGACAAGGGGCACTTCATTGGAGAAAACAAGAATGAGAAATAAATTCTCCCAAATCTCTATTTTGGCAAATTTTATACCGGCTCTTACTCAATAATTATAGCTGTGAATTACACTAGAAAAATAAACTAATTTTGTGATTATCCATAATAATGACTTACGATTACTTAAGATGTATGGTTTCAGTAGGATTACCAGTGTTACCGTGTAACTGAAGCCCATCATATGACGGGCAATACACTAGTGTGTATATAGGTATATATATATATATACACACACACACATGCGCGCACACAGTACAACCTCATAAATCCAGCAACTTTCGGACCTAGCATTTGTTGGATTTTTGAAACCTAATACATGAGTACATAACTTGAAACAGAGAATCATAAAAGAAATTGTATTTTTAGCTCTTTTTAATCGCTTATATTTTCACTTTGTCTGTCTGTGTGCAAATTTTGTCTGTCTGTATGCAACATTTTGAAACAACGGATGAGCTAGGAATCTAAGATTTTCAGGATAGCTTCGGCTCATAACAGTGATGAACCCTATTGATTTTAGGGGCTATCTTTTTGTATGTTTGTCTTTTATCAGGATTTTTAATAACTCCTTTTGAACTATCTATACAGGTCTGTTACTGTGGTAGTTTCATTTTGCTTACGTTGTAACAACAATAAAAGCAAAACATAAATTGTTTAATTTACTTTTGAAAATGAATCAAGATCACATTTGAATAATGTATAGTTATCTATAATAATTTTGTAAAAGGAGTTAGAGGATGTTGAAGGTTCAGAAAATTTACGTGAACATTATAAAAGTGCCTTTGGAATGTTTTTTACATTTCTTTTTTAACTTGAAACATGCACCACAATATCTTTCCATTTCTACTTCCAAACTTAAAGAGGCATATGAACTGTTATCAGGGTTGGTGGGGCAGTTGTCTAAGATCAAAATAATTTTGCAGTAATCACCTAGCCCTATAGACTTGAAATGCGCTCTTGCCTCTAGTGCAAAATGATTCCAAAACCAGCCTAATATTATTTGTGAAGTCATCAATGAACGTTTGTTGGCACAGTAATGGACAGGAATACTCTTTTAGAATCTTTAAAGCACAAGGGTGTGCACTTCCACCAATCACCATTAATTTGAAATTTTCTGTGCCTGCTGCACTTGGGGATGCAAGGACCATTAGCCTCTCTTTGACTCCTTCACTCCACACACCATCACCAGATGCAAGTGTGCTACAAGTAAGACAGCCCAAATAGCCGTTTTGTTGACAGATTTTCTTTTCTGTATATTTCTCTACAGTATCTGAACGAGCACAATTTTCATTGCCAGAAAATGCTAATTTTCATATACCATGAAGAAGTTGGAATTGATATATAATGAGAATAATTGTAGGCTTTAATTTTTAAGTCATCATGAAACTTTTTCATTTGGTGTGTCAGCATTAGGCCTGAAACAGGTATGCCTTTACTTCTTCATTGCAGAAACTAATGAAAATATACTCTATTGACATCATTTACCTGTGTATTGCATAGTCTTTTATGACTACTCAGCTTTAGATGCATCATTGTCTACATAAAATTTAAACTTCATTTGCTTTGTAGACAGTAGAACTACCTATGTCAAATTCTTCACATAAGTGCTTTCAAGTTTTCATAATAATTAAACTTTTTTTTGCTCATCAGAGTTTAATGTTTATGTTTCATTACCAAGGATGGATTAAATGGCTCGAGGGCCTTGGCACATCATTTTTCGCAGATCCCATGGGGCCCCTGTTATCATGGGACCCTGACGCCACTGCACTTCGGTTAATCCGGCATTGTTCATAATGCTACGCATTGGGCAGTTTTCTACTAATATGACATTACTGAAAAGCACACGTAATCACTATGAATGTAAACATTTCACTGAATATTGCCATAAGTTGGCATAGCATGAAGCTTATAAGGCAGGCATAACAATGGCAATTGATGAATCACTGGAGTAATGGAGGAATTGCTGGATTATTGAAAATTTTCCAATCTAAAATTATAAATTTTTTCTGAGAATTCCAGATTTTTGAATGCCGGATTTGAGGTTTTACTATCATATTCACCCAAATAGAGGCCGACCTCGATTCAAAGCCGACCCCTAATTTTTTATATGCTTTTCTACTAAAAAATTTAGGAAGCAATAATTCAAGCTATGTCTGTGAAAATGATTAAATCATTAATTTTGCTGCATTATTTCTTATTCTAATATTTAGTCAAGGATCAGCAGCATATAGCACTGATACTGTCTCTTAATCACTGACTTCTGAATCATCACCATTAGATAAGATAAATTTTGTAATATAGGTATTATGAGCCTTAAAGTTTTTTGCAATTTTAACAAGAAATAGTGAAATAATACTGATAAAATGTTTCATCATGTGGGAGTGACTCTCGATATGATTACTGATGTATATATAGAAACAGGTACTGCTTCAAACTACACCCATTTTTTGTATTATGTGATTCTATGCTGAGGTAAAATATTCAAGCTCTTTGGAGAGGATAAATATCTTGGCTTCTATTCTGGTAAATGTGGTATATATACAGTGGAACTTCTATAACCCAAACTTCTATAACTCGAATATTCCATAACTTGAAGTGAATTAATTTTACCAGGCAAAATCCCTATTAGAAAAACGTATTTCCATAAGTTGATTTATATATATATATATGGATGTCAACAAGGTGTTGGGATGAGGAAACCCAGTGAACACTCACCAATCAGACGACTTCAGGTTGGCGAGGCCCCGGGGATGTCGAAGTGACACACTTAAAAGAAGGAAAAGGAAAGGTAGTGTTGAGGGTGGCAACAAGGTGTTGAAGAGAGCCATATATAATATTATTGTGAGGCCAGTTGTGACATATAATATTTCCTATATGTTTACATTCCATGTATTTCACCACATTTAGCAACAAATAAATTGAATTTTCATTATTATAATGAAGCAAAACTTCAATGGAGAAAATTTCACAGTTTTATGCCTCAACAACTTGACCTTTACTTTTTTAAAAAGGTTTGTAAATACAGTGCAACCTTTATAATTCGAACTAATTAATGCAAGGGCATGTTTGGATTATCAAGGTGTTCAGATTACTGGATTCATGTAAAATAACGATGAAGAAATCTATTATGTATTAAATTTATGTAAATAAAACACTACACGGTGCCACGGCAGTAGGAATGAGCTCATTCCTTTTAAAACAATGTTTCAAAGAATTATCTATTCAGCCACAAGAGGCATTAGTGGTGGACATTTGTGCCCTCTTTGTTACAAAATAAAATCTTCAAATTTCACTTTTCGACGCTCGCTTAGAGGTTGCACTGTACATATTTTCATTCCAATAAATTAATTTTTGTTTTGCCTTCTCAGTTGACCGATTTCCAATTCCTGAGTTAACCTTTCATCAATTAAAGCTTTATTATGGAAATGATTTATGTCCATGCATGTATAGGGTATTTCCAGTATTTTCCCATTGATTGGTGAGAAGAGGATATTGGCTGTCATGCGAGAGGACCTTATAACTGTCTTGGCAAATGATGATGCTCACAGGCCCCCTGAAACAATCTTACTACACCAAAGGACTCAGGACAATCTTCAGAAATTAGGTGATTCTAATTATTTCTTGTACTGTTTAATGCCTAAAGAATGCTTTCTCCCTCCCTCCTATCTCCTTCCCTCCTCTCTCCCTCCCTCCCTCCTCTCTCCCTCCCTCCTCTCTCCCTCCCTCCCTCCTCTCTCCCTCCCTCCTCTCTCCCTCCCTCCTCTCTCCCTCCCTCCTCTCTCCCTCCCTCCTCTTTCCCTCCCTTTCCCTCCCTCCTCTTTCCCTCCTTCCTCTCTCCCTCCCTCTTTCTCTTCCTCTCTCCCTTCCTCCTCTCTCCTACACTTATGTTTCTCTATTTTATCCTATCCTTCCTTTTCTAACCCAATATTCAACTCTCACTCCTGTCCTACTTTTCCAAATTGACCATTTCCTTTTACATAATCCCAACCACACATTCCTTCTTTACCTTCCCTCCTCCTAAATGCTATTGCAGGGTCTGACCAACCTTAACTTATTTCTGACGTTACGCCGCCTCAAGATGCTCAAAAAGGATGTGATTACTCTCTGTAGCAATCCAGAGCCCTACATGTCAAGAATCAGCTCTACTCTCAGACATCAGGTGGGAGGGATGGAAGGTAGAGTTGTTTCTTAATGCTGCTTTATTTGTGTCAGCTTCCAATAATGTATTTCAATCTGAGCTTTCCAAACTTTATTGTGACCCATCTCATAGAATTTTCATGTTTCTGAAGTAACATTACATTTTCTTCATCATAATGACTGTCCTGAATGGTTAGCTCAGACCAATTGGAGTGGGAATGGTTTAAAGCTGGGGTCAGCAACCCACAGCCCACAGGGAGCATGTGAGCAATTGCTTGCAAAGCTGCAATAGAAAATTTATGTGGATCTTAGCACAGACAACTTCATATTTTTTAATTAAAATTTTGGATGTAATTCCTTGTCTGTTGATTCTTTAACATTAAATGAGTGTATGTGACTTGATTTTGATTTAACCACTTAACTGGGCTTGACGATCATACTCGTCATGAGCACAGTGCCCACCATTTGGGCATGATGGTTATTTTCGTCATCAAGGTTTTTTTCATCTTTCCCTACGAGCATGACAAGCTATTTCATCATGAGCTTCCTCTAGTATTTCTTGGCTTTAGGTTCACATTCATGCAAACATTTATGCCAAATTTTCCGAGATTTAGACCCTTCATCGTGAAACCCTGCACTTGTTGTGTGGGGTTGCATATATTCACCGCCCAGTCGGTAATTCTTAGATGTACACATAAAATCTATTTCACATGTACATGCGAAGTCAGACATTAGGAATTTTTACCCATTTTTCTTCTTTGACACATCTGGTTTACCAGGAATAATTAATATGTATGTACCCCTTGCAGAAACATTTTTGAGATGCACTTTTTCATTGAGAGGTTAGTTTTCCCATGAACTTAGTAGTACGAGCATTGAAAGTTAACATGTTAGCATTGGGAAGTTTCAGTGTAACTTTTGTTTTTTTTTTCTGAAAAATCTTTGATAGATTTTAGTTCTTCTAATAGTGAATATCGTGAAATGGCTTCTACAAGTAAACAGCCAAAGATTTCAGATGAAGATATTCCCAAAATTTTAGATGGTGATGGTAATAAATTGTTATTTTACGCATTTTAATATGTTACTGTAAATTGATTGAATTATTTGGGGGGTACCTAGACTGTCTGTGTGTAAGCAAATGCATGATATTTAGGACTTGTTTTTTACTAATTCCACAGTTTTATTGTTATTTCATATCTTTTGTTATAAAGAATTGTTTTCTCTATTTTTCCTCAGTATCAAATAGCATATGGACTACTTCTTTGTAATTGATTCGTATGAAAACGTTAAGAAAACCTTTGGTTCAAAAAACATTAAAATTTTAATTGTTTAACAAATTAATTTTTAATAACAAATTGTGAATTGACGAATTTTTAATGTTATTGTACATTGATTAAATTCTTTGGAGGAAACCTAGACTGTCTATATACAAATGGATAATTATAATTAGTAGAAGTACAAATTTTATGCTAAATCCAACTTTTACTGATGCATCACTCTTTTGATTGTTAAATATTGCTTATCGTAAAAACGAATTCATTAGTGATTTTAATTTATTCTACTAGAAAATTTATGAGAAGTTTTGATTCAAAATATTTTGACATTTATTTTTAATTGTTAATAACAATTTGTTAATAATAAATTTTTATTAAATTATTTGTTAAAACAATTAGTTACTTTACAAATTTTTAATAAATTATTGCAATTATGAAAAAAATCCTTTATATATTGAAAAGAAATATATGGTAAGAGGTAATATAAAAAAGATACATTTTATTCCCATTTCCCCAACTGGAGTGCACTTCTGGTCTCTTGCTTCCCCCAGTCAAGAGGTTAAATGATATCTCAATATCTGTGTATAACTTCCAGTATAAATTCCATTTGCAACCTCCAGCACTGGTAACTATGATATAGTCCACAATGTACAAAAGGTTGCAACCCCTTCTAATAAAAATTATGAAGTATTTTTCAACTTAAAATAGGCAAGATTATTTAGTTATATTCATTTGCAATGAATTATTGCTCTTTATCCTCACCTTATTCCAACTCGTATAATCCCCATTAAAGAAATTAGTACTTGAAGAATTTTTTGGTGTCAACTTCATGTTAATGCTCTAAACATTTGTTTCCTTAGAAGTGCCAATCAACAAATAACAGAGAAAGAAAGCATTAGTATTGTTGCCAATAAACAAAAATAAACAGAAATATAGATACTTTGTTCATGTTATCTGGGTTTCTACCATGTGATGTTTTCTTTTGCGGCAACTGTTTCGCTACCATTCCAGGTGGCATCTTCAGGTCAGGTGTTGTTTGCAGAATTCCAGCCGTTATATATACCCACATCGATCAGGTGAGGTGCGCTGTGATTAGCTGTTCGTTTTCTATATTCTGTCGGGTGTTGGAATACCCTTTTCAAGTGTTTGAAAGATTGTATCCATCCTCTCTATTGAATGCTAAATAATTGGTAAAATCATCAACTTTCTCAGAGAGGCAATTATTCAAGCACTAATACATGCGACCAAGCTTAACCCTCTTCCTTGAGACCAAAAGTCATTTTAGGTGCAAACAAGTGGGTATTAAATTGCTAAACTTTGTTCGCATGAAAATTTGGCATCATCGCTGAGATTTCCCCCCCAAGTCTTTCTGATAATCACAATTCAACATTATATTGACTTCCTATTTCTGCTCACTGAACTTCATAAAACAAAAGTTTCCCCAACATAGTTACATGAAATTATCATAATCTTCCAGATCCTTGTATGCTGAATATTCACTCATAAGATTTGCATTTCCTTCAAATCTCAGCTGCGCTTTTCCTTTTCCCTTCTTTTTTGTCTTGTCACCCTTCTCAAGCTTTAGCTTTTTCCCCGCATATTAATTCCACAGTAGATTTTAATTTCTTAAAGTTAGCTAGAGGCAAGTTTAAACATTTTGAGCTATCTCTTCAGCAAAAGTGGGAAAATATGAGGATTTTGATAAAGAATCGATCTTTGCTATCAACGAAGTCTGGTATTCATTGACCGGATGGGACTTTAGGATGTTCAGTATACAGCAAGAAGACTCATACTGACCATTACTTGGATGCTTCCTCCCATCACCACCCAATACAGAAGACCTCCATCATAAACACCCTAGTCCACCATGCGTATACCATCTCCAACATGGCTTCCTTGGGCAAGGAGAAATAACACCTCATCAAAGCTCTCCAGAAGAATGGCTACCCTAAGCATTTCATCCAAAAAAAGATGGGAAGGGCTGCTAGAGGAAAAGCAGAGGGGGCCGTGAAAAGGGCCAGTACAGGAGAAATGGACTGGGAGTGGGAGAGAAAACCCACAGCATATGCGATGGTACTGTACTTTACCAAGAAGATCGCCAGGATCCTGCAAAAATACGATGTGAAAACAAGGTTCACATCAGTTAAAAAGACAGCAGACATCCTTTCAAAGGTAAAGGACCGCATCCAGCTGTATATGTACTCCGAGGTTTACCAGATAAAATGCACTTGTGGCAAATCATATATCGGCCAGACAGGAAGATCTGTCAAGTGCAGGTTAAAAGAGCATCAGTGGGCAGTGGAGAAGAAACTTCAGTCTCTTGACCATAGCTGAACATGTGTGCAAACTGGGACACAGTTTATACTTCGAAAACACCAGAATCATCAATAGAGAGGGCCAATATTACCCCAGAGTAATACGGGAATCGATTGAGATCATAAAACATCTGAGCAATTTCAATAGAGAGTATGGATACAATCTTTCAAACACTTGGAAGAGGGTATTCTAACACCCAACAGAATATAGAAAACGAACAGCCAATCACGGCGCACCTCACCTGACCGATGTGGGTATATGTAATGGCCGGAATTCTACAAACAACACATGACCTGAAGATGACACCTGGAATGGTGGCGAAACAGTCATCGCAAAAGAAATATCACGCGGTAGAAACCCGGATAACATGGACTAAGTACGAAAACACCATGGAAGCCTTTACAGTAAGAAATATAGATAATTATTTTGCACACTAAATAAATAATTATGTTAATGAAGTAAGATTAAAATTGATGAATATTTGAAAGTTTTTGAGGATATTTTCTGCAAAAGCTGTGTCTTTATCTTTGGCTAAAAACAGAAAAATAAAATTTTACATTTAGTTCAATGAAATCACATTTTGTATGCATTACAAAGTAAAAAAATAAATCTAAAATTCACGTACTTAAATGTTCCATAAAGTAAAAATAATTTTGAGCATATAAAAGTTTTGAAGCATGTTTTACAAATAAATTTTCATTAATATTTCTTTTCCACACAACATTTATTTGTCCAAATTTATTTTAACTTGCTGCAACATTCACTTATGTGAATTGGATATTTTTTGTTTACTTTTTAGTGCATATAAAAGTTGGTTTCATTATTTTTTATTCAATTTTTTAAATATAGTTTTTAATTCACGCATATAAAAGTTGCTTTCATTAATTTTTTAGCGTAGTTTTTAATTCACGCATACCCAATATATTTGACAGATAATTATGACAAACTAACACTTAATGATGCACAATCTAAAATGCATGTAGGTATACTTACGGTGAACACAGTCATGTAACCACAATTATTCAGAATCTATCTGATGTTTTCACCATATATGTACTTATAAAGAAAGTAAAAAGTACATTAGTCAGATAGCTATTATATTTGGTGTCCCTTCAAACAGGTCTGTAAATATAAAGGTGCAGAAGAACTGATATCATTAAAAAGAATTGATCTTGACAGTAGATTTAGTAGCAGTGCTTGTGTATTGTCTAGATGTTTCTAAAATTCATCTAATGTTGATTTTCAAGTGGAAAACACCAGCCTGAGTTATTGTGCACATTTATGTAGGTTAGGATGAATGAGAATGGAATGAAAATGTGAATCCACAAAGTTTGAAAAACAAAGAAAGGATTCCTGCTGAACAAGAATGACATTATGGTCTGCAATCAGTTTTGGTCTCATTTCACAGAATCTTTGAGAAAAACTCATTGAGTTGACTGTCATATCTTAAACTAGTAGCCTCTTTAATGCAGCTGCTTAACATTCCATTAAACACCATCTGTTTTATGAGTACAAAAAGTTTTTAAACTTGAAAAAAAAGCCTTATTTACCTGAATCTAAGACAATCCTAAATCTGAGATGACCCCTCTTTTAGCAGACTGTCAATACAGAAACAAGATTTAATGACCTAATTTCTCACTGACTGTATTTGGTGTATATTTCAAACACACACATTCAGTATTGGTATACTAGTTCATTCATTAATTGAAATGGTTTGTTACAAATTTTTGTCTGAAAAAAGGTTTTAAAATGCATTTTTTAAATTAAGACTTTGTTAATACAATTCTGGATCATAAGTTTGCAATGAAAAATTTCAGTAGACAATTATTTTAACTTGTTTTATTTATTTAAAAAATATAGATTAAATGCATGACCATACTACCTATGGTTCTATGACAACTCATCGAGGTCAGTTTGTCACGCGTCAATTCATTGCTATCAGTCCGTCACGTGTCAATTCGTCCCACGAAAAATTTGTCATGCATCAATTCATTGATGTGCAATCAATGGACTGTGATGTATTGATGGTATATGACTTTGTACTTGAATTTAAGATGACCCCTGTTTTTCACAAGCAGAAATTTGGAAAAAAAACTTCGTCTTGGATTTGGGTAAATACGGTTAGTGGTGTGTCTGGAAAATACATTGGATGTTCTAAATAATTTAAAAGTGATTTTCCATAAGTAAATGGCAATGCCCATAATTGTCTGAATTGCAAAAAATCTATATTTGACTCATTAGTACTTTCTTTCAAAATTCCCAGTAAACGAAATGAATTTATTTTTAATATATCATAGCTGCTCTCAAGGATTTATTGTCAGCTTCTGTGAGATTACTAAGATTATGGTTGCCAACTTTTGATGGTTGTCATTGTTTTAATGTTTAATATGCTATAGTTATGGGTGATTGTGACTGAATGTTGGTAATAAACTACACTGACAAAAAATCCTAATTAGAGGGTAATCATACTGATAGTACAAAGTTATAGATTATCTGAGAAATTGCCCTTAGTTCTAGAAATAATTTTTCTACTTCAACCTAGGTTTGCTTGACATTCTAGTAGTTAAAAAAATTATAATACAGTATTGAATCCACATTATAAGCAAATTTTCATCAATGAGACAAAAATACAGAAACACTTCTTGCCAATTCAGATAAATTTACTTTTTTGTTTGGTACTCATATTTCTCATATTTATTTGTGTTGTTTCCAGAAACGGGATGCTGTGTCCTAGTCTATAAAGATGAAGGTGATGAAGATAATAAGGACAGTGAGCCTTTCTCAATTGAATTGGTTGGTTGGAAAGGGAAAGCATCATTGCGTGCCTATGTGCCAAAGGGAGAGCGGGTGCATTATCTCCGACTTTGTGGTGGAGATGTGTCCAAATTTGGTAAGCAATATGGCAAAAATATATCGTCTTGAATTCGTAAATGTAGGGTGTCCGAAAATCAATTTATCAAAAACAAAGTTGAATATTTTAAATATTATTTGAGGTATCATATTGGCCTGAATATAAGCTGACCCCGAATCTAAGCTGACCCACAAAAAATGCCTCAATTTTTGGAAATGTTTTTTGAAATCTTTTGTAAATTTGAGAAATTTTTAAAATGAAAAATAATTTTAATGACAAACAAGTAAGATATATTGATGGTAATAAATAATAAAGTAAAATTAATAGGGTTTTTATTAACAGTAATCTAATATATTATAACCGCTATGTCCCTGGCTGTGTTCGAAGCCTCAAGTGATGTCACCTCCCAGCATGAACGCAAATAAATCTAGAATGGTCGGTTCGATTTTGACAAATCTTTTGCCAGGATACTTGGTGCAAACTCTTGCAGGTTTTAAGTAGGTAGTCATCCCCTGAAAAGGCATGGGTTCCATACCAAGATAGTTTTCATTTTTGCATTTGATTATCAGGTAATCGGCTAGAATACGATTTGTAGACCTTTAGTCTTTAGCATTTTAAAATATCTTATGATCGAGACTTTGACTCGAGAATTATACCATTTCATATAGAAATAAATGAAGATTTTTGTTCTTACCATTGATTCAGTTGTTTAATTCATGTTTGCTCATATTTTAAGTTTATATTCGATTTTTTCCGATTTTTTGAAATTTCATATAGGAGGTTGATAGGGTAGCTGCATTGTTGATCTCGGATTTTTGCATTATTGGACTCGGTCTTTCAAGTGCATTTGCATTAAGCTTACAATGAAACAAACACATGAAGGACAATAACCGGTTGAAAATTTATGTGAAAAGTTTTGTCACAAACAACTCCAATGCATTGTAATAATGGACAAATTAACATTTCAAATAGGAAGATACATCACGCGTACATTGAAAATATCGTTTCATTTGCAAATTTTATTGGGTAGTTTAAAGCAAATTACTATATTATCAATGTTTGTGATTAATTTCTTTTGATAATTAAGCAAGATATTTGACGTGTGCCCGGTGCATTTATAGTAATCACTTATTATTAAACAAACCATGGAACTTATTATTTGCTGTATCAACAGAAACAGTGAACAAATCAAATTTTATGCACCAGAAAGTGTTAGTCTAAATCTTGTAGGTATGTGTTTTTCATTGTGAAAATGGTGTGAGCTGTATGATTATTTTGAGAAGGCCAATATAAGTGGTTCAACAAAAAACACTGTGTCACAATTCTTTGTCATAGGCCTTATCGCATAGGGTCACTTCACGCAAGGTTCCCGAATTGTTTGCAGGAAGTACCGCAACAGGCCCCTAGTGTTACATTATATTTACATGTTAACAGTAGTTTGAAAATTTTTTAATATCTTTCCAGACCATGTCTTTTTTCCCTAATCGATTCACTCAATCACTGTCTTCTTTTTCATTTGAAGAAACATTGAGCTCTTCATCCTGAAATATGTTGTCCTCACTGCCATTTAAGCTGTTAGACACACAGCACTTCTTGAAGCCTCTTATTGGGAAGAAATGGCATCCCAGGCTATCTTGATCCATTCAACCAATTTTGACATAGGAGGTTTCTTAATTTTACCCATGGGAGTCAATGGATGCTCACTAGCAGTAGCCAGTTTTTGTTTAAGTATAGCAAATTATCTTTGGACAGTTTGTTTACTACAACTGTAGCTGACTGATCATGGCTGCTGGAATGATGACCAGATTAGTATTCAGCTCGTATCTCAAAATTTTTTTTGCCTCATCTGTCGTGTGACCTTTGTACACATCCAACAGTATAGTTGTGAGCACGAACGAAGGCAGGTGGCATCTGTATGCGCAGAAGGCAAGGAATGTCACATGGTTTCTCTCGCTCCTTTACTTGGCCAATCAGCATCAGTCAGTTACAGCGGCTCTTGGCATGCAGTACGTACATGTGCAGCGTGATTTTTGTGTTTATTTGCGTGTTTTGCAATGAAGATTTAAATGGTACCATCTTGTGGTGTTCTATAATGGAGGGCAAAGAATGTAAATGCAAGGTTTTGCACAAACAAGAAGAGAAATCATATATAAAGTGTAGCAGTACTTCAAAAACAAGTCGGCGCATGCAGATGAAGCAACAGGCACAGCTGGTTATAATGTTGCCAGCTGTCAAGAGCGAATGGTGAGCGCTTGTGGCATAGAGGCATAGGACTGTTCATCATGCGTTGTTTTCTGAGCGTAAGCTTATGCAGACTGGCGGTTTGGCAGCAATGCCACGTGTATTTCTCTCTCTCTCTCTGCACAGTAATTTCGACTCATCCACCTTCATTCATGCTCCCAAATATGACATACAATGCTCTCTTACTAGTACACCTGACCACCAGTTCCATATTACCTTCAGCCAATTCTTCATTAGATCATTCGACATTATCCATTTTCTTGTCAATGGAAAATTACACCCGAGGAAGCTTCTCCTTAGGAAGAATTTTTCGGTTCTTGTCTATTATTTTGGCCCATTTCAATACAGTGACAGTGGCGCCATCGATGGCAAGAAAGCGACGAGACGTACTAATATGTCATACCTACGTATTATGGAAATTTGAAACTTAGGAAATATGACACGTAGCTTTAGGAGATTCCCTGTCCTCCTCTGCCCCCTGGGTTGTAGTGATTTCCCTTCCATGTTCTTTTTGGCCCCCCCCCCCTCAGGTTGGGTTGCGTTGATCTTCATTCATATTACTTGTCGTCTTTATCCCAATTCATTATCCGGATCGCATTTTAAAATATTTATTTGAACAACATAACAAATCACAAATCAATTTCTGGTAGACTAAAGGCAGCGATATCTTGAAGGATTCAGTCAAGGCATCTTGCTTGCCAAGCTTGCGTCTCCACATGAATGAAAATCAATGCAACCCAACCCAAGAGGGGAAACAAAGTAAACCTGGAAAGGAAACCAACCCAACCCCGGTAGGTATGACATAGTAGTACAATGTCTCATTGCTTTCTTGCCATTGACAGCTGTCACTGTATTGAAATTAGTCCGGATAATAGACAAGAACCATTTATTTATGTTAGGATTATGTAGTTTGGAAGTTTGCAGCCATCAGCTAAGACTGAAAGTATATCAGTCACCCATAGCTTCTTGTTTGTACTTGACAACAATGGATTTGCAACCCTTACTTTCAATGGTTCTTCCATTAGGCATTTCAAAGTACACAGTTGTGTCATCTGCATTACCCATTTTTCCCAATGAATAATTTTGGTTCTATGGAGATTGATAATATATTGCTGGTATGAGATCAGCTTTTCTTCAAAATTTCTTGGCAGTCTCTGTGCTAGTGAAGTGTACCAACCAAGCAAAAAGTCATTGTGATTCGTCATTTGTGTGAATAATGACCAAAGTATTTCAAGCTCTGATGCAATTTTTAGAGCTTTCTTCTGCAAAACTTTATGCTTTATAGGTAAACCTTTTCTTAGCATCCTCTCATAATCACTTTCATGTTCTTCTACTTCCATAAAGTGGCTAGTTATTGATCCTAAAAACGACCATCTTATAGACTTCAAACTTAAGTTTTTTTCGCTATCTCAAATGTCTAACACTTGGTCACAAAGTCCATACTTTCTTGCAGCTTGAAAATTATTAGTTTCTTTTGCATTCCTGATGACTAATTTAAGACTCGGGGTTCTTCCCCTGGCCGCACAGTGGCTCAACCCTGACGACATGCAGCTCCGTCACCTGTTGAGTTGCCTTCGGCAACTCATTCTCTTAAGCTCAATTATCAATCCTATTGAAAATACAGAAATTGATATGTAACAACACAGGAAATCGAGTAAGACAGGCTTTATGCTATGCTTCTTAATCTTAGCATGTTCACTTTCTGGGTTTAAGCACTAAAGATTGTCATATAATTGATATCTTTTTCACAAACTTGAATAAAAATGGTGTTCACATGTTTTGTTTCTGTTGTCCGTGCCATCTGTCTGCGGTTTGCACTGCCATGATGCCGCTAACATCATGAAAGTTTGCACATATGCAATTTGATTACTTCATATACATATGTATCTTAGAGAATTAATATCATGGATTGGCATAATCTGTCACCTATGTGCCTTTGTTGATTTGGAGGAAAAAGTCCCTCTAACATCAGCATGGTCACCCATTCTAATAAAAAAGTCTTGGGAATAATTTTGAAATGAGAGAAATTCTGCTATGACTGGGAATCAAGCCTGGGTCTTCCACTTGCTGGGCGGATATTCTACCACTGACCTACCTACTGTTTCAAAATTATTCCCAACTTTACAGCTATTGCCTGTCTGCTTAGGATCTTATGATCATTTCTTTCCATCAAAAAAGTCTTGTTAAATATTAACAACTCTCTTCTGCAAACTATATATTATGAACTAAAATAAAATATCATCATCATCATGCTGCTGTCCAAAGACAGGTTTCAGCTGAATCGCTGCCTCCATATCTCTCTCTCTCCCTAGAAGCCTCTTTTATATCTCTATAAGTACTATATTCCTGCTTTATATTCTTTAATATTCCTATTCTTTTTCTCCCTCTTCCTCTTCTTCCGCTAATTTTGCCCTCTAAGATCGTTCCTTGTAAACACTGTCTTCTCAATATGTGCCATATCCAATTTGCTTTCCTTTTCCTGATTGTTTTTATTAGCATCCTTTCTTCTCCCACCATTTCTAATACTTCTTCATTTCTCTTCCTCTGTCCATTTCACTTTCATCATCCTCCCCCATACCCACATCTCAAAACTTTCTAAATATTTTTCCTCCTTTCTCCTTATCGTCCACGTCTCTGCACCATAAAGAGCTGCTATGCTCCATATGTAGCATTTTGCTAATTTCTTCCTTGTTTATAAATTTATTTTCTTGCTCGTGAGAAGCTCCTTCTTCTTGTTAAAAGCTGCTTTTGCCATTGCAATCCTACTTCTGATGTCCTGTGTTCTACTTCCATCCTGCACTAAAATACTGCCAAGATATTTTAAACTACTTACTTGTTCAAATTTTTGGCCATTTACCATTCTATTTAATTCTTTATGTTCCTTTGAAACCACCATGACTCGTTTTTTCGGCATTGATCTTCATTCCATATTGTTGGCCAACCTCCACTAGTCTGTCTGTCATTCTCTGAAGCTCTTTCTCGCCTTCTGCTATTAAGCCCTGATCATCTGCGTATTTAATGGTGGTAATACTTTCACCTCCTATCTTAAATCCTTTCTCTTCCATCAACGCTTCTTCTGTTATTGTTTCTGCATAAATATTAAATATCGCCGGTGAAATAGGACATCCCTGCCTCACTCCCCTCCCAATTGAAGTACTTTCTGTTTCTTCTCCTTCAACCCTGACTCTAATCTTTTGATCAAAGTAAAGGTTTTTAAGCAGTCTTTTATCTTTCCAATCTATTCCTATTTTGTTTAAAATACCCAGCATTTTATCCCATTTCACTCGGTCAAAAGCTTTCTCCCAATCTACAAAACAAAAATACATACCTTTATTGACTTCTAGCGCTCTTTCTATCATCATCCTCATACATCCTATAGCATATCTAGTCCCTCTTCCTCTTCTGAAACCAAACTGATTATCTTGCAGCTCCTTTTCTATTTTACCTTCAATTCTTTTGGTTATTATTCTGGTTAGAACTTTAGCTGTATGATAAATTAAACTAATAGTTCTGTAATCCTTACAACATTTTGCATTGTTCTTTTTCTCCTGTGGTACCATAACAACATCTAAAAAATCTTCAGGCCATATGCCAGTATCATATACTTGGTTAAAGAATTTTGTGAGTTGCTTAACTGCTTTCGACCCCAAAACCTTAAGAACGTCCACTGGTATATCATCACTCCCAACAGCCTTCCTTCTTTTCATGTCATCAATTGCTCTTTTAACTTCAGACTCAAGAATATTTGGTCCTAGCTGATCTTTTTCCACATCCTCTTTTTCATTTAATTCAATATTTCTTGGTTTTCCTTCTTTGTCATACAGCACCTCAATGTATTCTTTCCAGATATTCTTTACATTGTCTGGCTCCGAGACAATTTTACCACTTTTGTTCGTGATTCCTTTACGTCCTATCTTTCTAGCCTTTTTCTTGAATAGTTCCCTTGCTTTGCTATACATGAGGTCTGTTCTACAAATTCTTTCACACTCATCAATCTCCTCACATTTCTCATTTATCCACTGTTCTCTGGCTTTATCTGTTTCCCTTCTTAAAGCATTATTTAACTCCTTGTACTTTCTTTGGCCTTCTTCAGTTGTTTATGTTTTTCCACTTTCTCTACTCTTCCATTTTTTACAGTATGGCTGGTGTGACCCAGGATTTTTTGTTTCTTTCACCCATTTTCCTACCTTCTTTTCCATTACATCTTTAATGTTGCTATGGATGTATCTTCACTCCTCATCTACATTGTTCCTATTTTCTTCAGCTCTCTCCCTCAACCTTTCCTCCAGCTCAGTCATGGTAGCCTCCTTGTTCTTAAGGAGTTCCTCTAAGTTCCATTTCTTGTTAACTCTTATGTTTCTCTTAACGCTCTTCAGTCTACATTGTGTATTTGCCAGCAAAAGGTTGTGGTTGGAATCGATATCTGCCCCTGCTAGTGTTTTCACATTTTAATGCTATTTCTAAATCTTTCATTGACTAAAATGTAATCTATCTGGTATCGCCTCTTGTCTCCTGGGCTTCTCCATGTGTAAAGTCTCCGCTGGTGATGCTTAAACCATGTATTAGTTACAATCAATCTATTTATATGGCAGAATTCCACAAGTTTCTCCCCTCTTTCATTTCTCTTCCCTAGTCCATATTTTCCCACTATGTTATCTTCCTGTCCCTCTCCGACTACACTGTTCTAGTCTCCCATTACTATGGAGGTGATCCTTCTTTTTCCCTCCTCCTCCAATATCTCCATAATCTGTTCATACATTTCATCTACTTTGTCGTCACCAGCATTAGTTGTTGGCATATACACTTGAATTATGAGCATTTCCACTGGCTCCATCTGAAGTTTTACGGCTATTCATCTACCATTAACTGACACTACCAAGAAGTCTTTTCCACAAAGGAATTATGCATACTAATGGTGTGCAACCTATGGGCACATTTACTCAACTCTTGGGAGGAATAAACATAATTTTTTCAGACCCAAATTTAAACTGAGGAGCGATTTGATTTTTTTTTTCATGTCATGTTTTGAAAAAAGGTCGACTTATATATGTTTATTTATTTAAGTTAATAATCAAGTTAATAATCAAGCATGACCTCTTAAGGGTTTAAGTCCAACAACCCATTGAACTTCTGAGACTAGAGAAGCAGCCAATCAAAACAACCACATCTTAAATGCATCCCTCCAAGGTACTCGGAAATACTAATGCAGCCCACCATCAGGAAAGGGTTCACACTCCTGCCCTAAGATTGCACGAGCTATCCCCACCCCTTCATTCCTCCCATTAAATCAATCAATCACCAACATTCCCTCTTTGTGATGCATCTTATCAGTGTAGCTTGTCAAAACTTTTAAAAAATATAGAGAGAAACTTTGTTTTTGGTGTATTCGTTTTGGGATACCCTGTGTATAATAAATTTTGTCAAGTATTTTACTATCAAGGTTTTCCAGCAAGTAGTGTATATCTGTGAGTGATAAAAAAATCATATACAGTCAGATCTGGATTTAGCACCCTCCTATATAGTGCCACCCCCACAGACTGCCCATGAATTATTGCGAACAGAATGCATATACTTCTTTAGCATCAATGTCAGTGATGGACAAACAGCTAAATTGTGGTCTGACTGTATGTATATATATATATATATATATATATATATATATATATATATATATATATATATATATATATATATATAGAGAGAGAGAGTGAATGTGAGAGAGAACATCAGCTTCTCTGGCAACTGTCAGTACTAACATTGTTTGGGTCAAGGTTACCACAAAGTGAATGGGATGGGATTTTCTTAAATCAGGAAACCTTATTGAACCTCGTCCTATGGCTGAAAGAAATATTTTTAATCACTGCTTTCTGGACAATATCTTTGTTTTGCAAAAAGTTTTAGGGTAGTGCTTCGTGTGTCACAAAGTTGATATTTTTTCCCCTTAAGCAGTTGGAAGAATTCTGGAATCTTGCTTCAGTGCAATGTTGATATATGCCAGAAACATTCCATTTTGATGTAAAGCCATATTTAAATTATCCCAAAAGGGTACTTACGTATTTTCCGCAGTACCTTTACGTCGAGCTGTGAGTGACAGGAAATGGAACTACGTGAAGTTTGCTATGCTTCGGGAGGTTGTTTTTTTTCCGAATCGGGTTGGGTAACATTGGGTTGGTTGGTTCTTTTTATTTCCATTTAAATTTTTTAATAAAATGAACACTTTATTATTTAAAAAAAAACTTTTGTTTTTTCTCCAAATACAGGTTGGTAAAAACGTTGGTTGGTTGTTGGTTTGGTTCACTTCTGTGAAATAAAATTTTATTAAATGAACGGGTTAATTATGAGAAAAACCTGGAACTACTGTGTGGAGGTTGCTATTTTTATCCAACTGGGGTTTGGGTAAGGTTGTTGGTTCATTCTGTTTCCATTTTAAAATTTTTAATAAAATGATCACTTTATAGAATGAATGTTTGTTGCTTTTTCTCAAAATAGGGTTGGGTAATGTTAGGTTTGGTGGGTTCATTCTATTTCCGTGCCTTAAATGAATGTCACCCTCGCCATGCCAGCAGGGAGATCCACGTAGTTCCATTTCCCGCCGTGGATGCTGCACAGGGTGCCATATGTTGTCATACATGCTTGAAGGATTAAAACACTCATTAAATCAAATTTAAATACGTTTCTAAGTAGAACACCTCTGTTCAGGAACATAAACAACACATTACATTATTCTCAGTGGGAAAAATATTTTTTATTTATGCGTTTTCCTTTATTCACGATGATATCCAGGAACTAAACTCACGTAACTTGGGGGTTACCTATTCTTCAAAAATTTGAGAAATTTCTGCATGATTTCCAAATGTTGTATTTTCATCAATATGGCATTCAATGGGATGATATTTTAGTGTAGAATGTTTACACACGATTTTATTCTTTAGAGGCTAATAAATTCAAGGAGAGGGAACTGGCTGATGCTGCAGCTGCAAAGGAAAAATGGGAAGAAAATGATGGTGAACAAGGAGGAGGAAATGTTGAAGATGATATAGGAGATGACAAGGATGAATCCTCTGTAATTGACGAGGGAGGAAATGAAATTGGGGCACTTAACAGTGAATGTGATTCACTTTCATTAAGTGAAGGTGCGGGGGAGCCGGTTTTGGGAGGTGCTAGTGAAACAGGAAAGGTTGATTGATATAATATGGTAGGAGAAATGGAGATGGATTGCTGAAACTGAAGTATTAATGAAAATTTATGGAATTATTCCATAAGAGATGGAAGAATGTGATTATCTTGTACACAATAAGTTTTGTGGTACAGGATTTTACTGCTGCTTTTTAATTAAAAATTTGTACATATTTAACTTCAGAATGTCAGTTTTGTATTTGCATAACGTTAAATTTATCTTTGAACAAAATTTGCAAAACATTTTCATTTCTGTGATTTTTTTAACTCGTGATGCTACCCTGAAATATCAATAATGATGTATATTTGCATTTTGTATTCATCTTTGAAATTTTGTATCCAAGTTGAATTTAAAAGTTGCATTATTTCAAATAAAATCAATTGATATGTCTTTGTTGTATATTTTCCTATAGTTATTTAAAGTATTTCCAAGCAATCATTAACCAGTGAATATTCTGTAAAAAGTGAGTGATACAATTGTGATGTTTCTTTGGCACTCCAACTTTTCAACATTATTTTGCATGACAATTGCCATATAATATGTACTTTGCATGTTGTCTTGCATCAACAATATTATTGATAGAGTAGATTATCGATTATTCGGCGATTAATTATTCAGCTTCGAACATTATCTGGAGGTCCTGGCCGATCCTTTGAAAGTTGCAAATAATTCTGCATTTGTCTGAGAATCACATCAAAGGCAGTATCAGTCTAGTGAAAGCCCATCGCATGGTGCCAAAACATTTCGGAATGATCACGAGTAGTACAGTAAGATCTGGGTTTTACGTAATCCAATTATATGTAATACTTGTTTATCAGTATGTTTTGTAATCCCTGGTGAAACAATATGCAAAATCATGCCTACACATACTGACTTATAACTAATTCTTGTTTATATGCATTGCTTCTTCCTTCCTGCGGGAGTTTTTCTCTCACTTATACATATATAATTAGTGAATGATTTTAATGGCCTTTTTTGTACATTTCTTCAGACAAATTCATTTGCTATTGTCTTCCATGCATTTTCTTTCTTCAAAATGTTTGTGTATCCATTACTCTTGAGGATTCCTCAGCAATCAGTGTTATTCATGTAGTTCAATTTTTTGTAACCTTTATTTGGTAATCAAAAATTATTTTTCTGTAATCTGAGTTGGACTGATTAGCTAAAATACTGACAGCAATGGCTTGGTTATGAGGGTGAATATCCTTCTCCGCTTACCACTTCTTCGGCAATCCGGCGAAAACGTATCCTGTATCACCACTACATTGTGTATTGTATATCATCTGATACCCACACAATCGTTTTGAAGCGTTGAAAATAATATTGATTAAAAATAATCTGTATAAAAACTTGGATGTGCTTATCCGGCATTTTTGGGAATCTAGGGACCACTTTCCCTCTAGGGTGCCAGATAATCGATGATTTAGTGTATATCACTATTTTATCAATAAAATTTTCTCTATGATGATTGTATGATTTGCTATTTTACTTCTGTATGCCTCAAAAACCATAATAATAATGATGGGAGATATGCTGTATGTAAATTTTTTATGCACTTAAATATTTCAAGAAAATGTATACTTTTCATGTATATGAGTAAGTAGCGGAAAAGTGAACACTGTATTTCCAGAGATTTGATATGATGGGTTTTATTGGACATTTGACATACCAAATTTCTCGCAGAAACAAACTAATACAGCAAAATGCTAATTGATGGAAACATAAATGAAATAAATGCATATGGTGCTGTAACATGAAAAATATGCATTACAGCAAATTTGATTATAAAAAGTAAATTATTCTCTTTAATATGTTCATGTAAGCAACAGAAAATAAGAAAAAGTTGTAGCTTGCTATTTTCCAAGTATGTATCCCATTAAAACAATACATAACCAAATTAAAGAGAAATGGAAAAATTGGAAAAGTAAGGAGTAAAATAAAATTACTGAGTTTGTATGTTGATACAAAATTTTCATTCACTGAACTTGGAATAACAATCACATACTTTTAATACAATATTTAAATATTCGAACTATTTTGTATAGGTTGTAGAGACTCAATAGCCTGTTTTCTAAATCAAATTTGAAATGTAAAAATTGCTTTTATTGAAATTGCTGATTTGGTTCAGTTAAATCAAAATTTTAGCAAAGGAACATGTAAGTCGTGTTTTCTCTTAAATTGGTCATAAACTAAGGATTATGAAGTTTTTCTGCTTATTTGCTATCATTGTGGAACCATTAATATTTGTAATCTTAAGAATATTGTAAGTCAATGCAATAGGTAAATCAATATGACTATTACATGCTGCAAATCTTCCAGATAGCATTACAGGATATCTGAGAAGAATGAGAGGATTGCAACCATTACCTTTTATGTAACAGTGAAGGAGGTAAGTTTTTTTTAGGGGTTTGAGTTACATCATTTGCCCTCTTTGAATCATTAGTATGATGTCTTTACCAATTTAAATGAGGAGAGAATCACCTTGTAAAAATTCTACTTTATTAAAAAAACCAACAACATCTGGTTTCAACTAAGAACTAGTCATCATCAGGTATGGGAGCAAGGAGCAACAAATATATATGGAAATGGTGATAAGTGGAGGAGGTAAAAGTACGAAAGGGGCTAGTGAATGGACAGGGTGAGGGGGAGGTAAAGCTTAAGTCAAGGTATGGGGGGAAGGGTTGGTGATTCGGAAGAAACAAAGTAAGCAGAGGGGAGTGAGTGGGGAAATAACTTCGTTGATGAGGTGAAGAATATTATCATTACTATGTAACAAAATTTTTAACTGCTCGAAAAGATATGAATGACCTCCAGGTTAAAGTTGGAGGAATGGTTATTTTTGACCTGGTGTTGGGCAAAATTGGATTTAAACGCCTTGTAGAAAACTTTTTGTGTTCTTTAGTCCTAGTGTGGAAATTTCTCCGTTTGCCCTATGTAAATGGCATGACAGTCATTGCAAATTTCCATGCTAAGGCTACAGAACAAAAAATCTTCCCTACAAGACAATCTGAAAAGCTTTGGATACAGTTTATTTTTTAAACTGTTCATACTATAGAAATAAAGAGACTTATTTGGTAATTCCAGATAAATTTTTATTTATATTTGACCTAAGTTTCGTTGCAATGCAACATCATCAGGTGAAGTCAACTCAGCCGGTAGCAATTTATAGTAATAGGTACAATGGGTGGGTGGGGGAGGATAATGGAAGGGATGGTGGAGTAAGCAAACATTGGAGGAAAGGAGTAAGAGGTATAACGTATGTTCATGGGGAGGGGGAAAACAGCTGAGTAAATTGACATCTTTCTAAATTCTTTTAATAAAGCAATAAAATTCACATGTGAAGCAGATATGAAGGTTCCCTAAACTTTCTAGACATCATATCAAAGGTAAATAATAAAATTTGAGAATTTTCCATTTTCAGGAAAGACACTAACCAAATAATTCACTTGAACTCAATACATCATTTCTCACAAAAAATTGCCGTATTTCATTCCATGCTTCATAGTCTATTAAACATTCCTTTGTCAGATTACATCAGGTGGTGAACCAAATAGCAGTTAACAACGGTTACCTGAACAAATTGATTGACATATGAGAGAAAACGATCCCAACTAGTCATATACCTACCCTACGTACCTAGTCAAACCTAGGACTTTTTTCGAGTTTTCTTTTTTTCATCATCTAACAATATGTGAATCAATTATCCCTGCCAAATATCAAAAATGCATCTCGTTCCATTATCGAGTTATTCCCATTTTTATAGGGTGACCAAGCGTGACAGAGAGAGCCACAAAGGGACAGAAGTAGGCTTTTATAGATTTTAGATGTATAAATTTTACATCTTGTAAAATAAAAAATTATTAAATTAAATAATTTAAAGGTAATCTTATATTTTAGGGGCCTGAGCCTTGAATGGCCAGAAATAGAACTAGGTAGTTCTAAGGTTCAAAAGGAGAAAGTACATTTGCACTATCAATATCGTTCCAATGAAAAGCATGGGTAATCAGTTCATTTCAATCTTCTAATCTCTCTCACCTAACATCCTCATCTTTAATTTAACTTTCTGAAGTTAACAAATATCCTTCTGAAGTCTCATTCACAAAAGACACTATACTTTAGATATCATTTTCATTATCAATTAAATTCCGAGTTTCTGTATTAATAAGCGACTTACTTTTTGACACCATGGTCACTGACTGAACGACTGGAAATTTATTTGTGAAAAAAATTTTAAAGTAGTAAGAGAGAGATGCTGTTTGTTTAGGAACGTTCCCTGACCCATGATGTTTACATGGATACATCATTTGCTGTGGTGACTCAACAAACAAAGGAGATAGGAGCTGAAACAGAGGATGCTGCATTGGAAGACATATGTCATCATGCATGCTTGAGGGGTTATAGAACAGTAATCTGTTTATTCATTTTATCACAGAAAATACTTTTGACCATAAACTTTAAACATGATAGTCAAATAAACCAATATCATTCAAACACCAATCAAAAATACAGTAAAAACCTCAAGTAAAAATCCAAGGAAGTTTTACAGATATATTCAGAACAGGAACATTTTGATTTATAGGCATTTATCTACAGTAACTACAATTCTAAACATACAATTAACATGAAAAACCAGATGAAAACCAATAGTTACAAATAATCTAAGTACAGAAAAAATGTGTATTCATTTACAAAATATCTATTAAATCAGAGTAAATTCACAGAAAATTTGAAAAATTCAATGTATTATATCATAATTTATTTGTCCAAAGATCATACAGTGAAAAGCACTCTTGGTATAGGACACATCAGAACAAAAAACATTATTAGTTACATATAAAATAAATTTAAAAATAGACGTGTTTGCAAATTGATACGTTACATATATAATTAGGGAAATTCACAAGTATTATAATAACATTTATTTAGGAGGAAAACAAACAGTTCTCTTTTAAATAAATGAAACTCATTCTTCTTAACAGAGATGGGCAGTTTATTACACATATTAATGCCCATTGCTTTGGGACCTTTACATTCAACCTTAGAGCATGGAATAATTTTGAAATGAGAAAAAAGTCTGCTATGACCGTGAATCGAACTCGGGTCTTCCACTTGCTGGGTGGACATTCTACCACTGAACTATCATAGCAGATCAATTTTCTTATTTCTGAACGCAGATGTTTTCTTGGTTGTGACAGAACTAGCCAAGCTAGTATCAAACTGCCCCAATGGATGTCCTCGAAGAGATACATCAAAGAAAACTCCTCCCTCTCAAATGGTGAGATGAGAAAATTGATCTGGTATGATAGTTCAGTGGTAGAATATCTGTCTGGCAAGTGGAAGGACCCGGGTTCGATTCCCGGTCATAGCAGACTTTTTTCTCGTTTCAAAATTATTCCCAACTTTACAGCTTATGCCTGTCTGCATAGGATCTTCAGATCACTTCATTCCAACCTTAGAGCAGTTTAAATACATGCAGATCATCAGTTCTGCATGTGAATTTGCTATGCACCATTGAATTTTTCTCAATATTAGAGATGTATTTCATAGTGAATAAAATTAAACAATAAATATAAATTGAAGGGACAGTAAGAAGTTCTAGTTCCTTTAAAATTGGATGACAGCTGGAATAAATGCTACTCCCCATAATTGCACGTACAAATTTTTTAAAATTAGGAATATTTCCTATAGACGAGGAGAGGAACACCATAAAACGATTCCATATTTTACAATGGAGTAGAAGTGAACAAAATAGAACATTTTTAGGACATTAACACAAACGCTACCTAATTATTATTCAACCTAAGACAAATTAAGGCAGATTCGAAGTTATTAGTTGAAAAAAATGTACGCAATGCCTTTTTAAATAAGATAACGAATTCCAAAACAAAACACATTCACATATAAAAATAAAAAAATCGCAAATTCTTCATCAACTTTTATTCCCACTCGATTATTAATTAACATAACCATAAAAATCTTCTGATTCAGTCACAATTTATATCGTAATCATTCAAGTTCTTAACCAATGAGTCCGGAAAATTTTCAAGCGAAAAATTATCGCTTTCATCAGATGATGAATCACAATACCCCCCATCAACATCAGGGGAATATATTCCCGATACCCTGAAACCATTAATTATACATTCACGGGTTACATCGGCCCAACTTTTCACAATGCATTTGCAAATTTCAGCATAAGAAGCTCGCTCGCTGCATCCTTCCAGACTTTGTATAGGAGTGGAAACCATCTACCATGCATTTTTCCCAGTGCCTCCGTCTTTTCGATTTGAATGATCTATTTACAAAGATGTCCAGTGGTTGCAGCTTTTTTGTTAGACCTGAAGGAATAACTGCAATCTTGGAATATTTTTTCAATAATATTTTCGAATCATTTTCCTAGCTGAATCCAATGCAAGCAGCGATTTTGGTTTAAAAAATGAGCCATTCCTTTTTCCCCATACCTCAGTTAACCACATTCGCAACATATCGCAATTCATCCAGCCTTTTGGGTTTACGCACACAACAATACCTTTAGGAAATTCCTATTTAGGAATGGTTTTCCGCTTGAAAATTACCATTGGGGGAAGCTTTTCTCCATCAGCCGTCACTGTTAGCACAACAGTAAAGCAGCATTTTTTAGCTCCAGCAGTGCATATTTTTATGTCTTGGGTGCCTTTAACTGCAAATTTCGATGGCATGACGAAACTCATAGGTACCTCATCCATGTTCCCTATCTGACGTGGTTCAACGCCCTTCTTTTCCTGCCCAACAAACAAATTAAACTCTTCCACTTTCACCTTCCAATCTTCTGGTAACTTTTGTCCGGCAGATGTAATTGCTCGTACTGTTAAACTATTTCGCTTCATAAAATGATAACACCAGCAATTACTGCCTTTAAAATTGTCAATATTTTTCTCGCGAGCTATTTGTATTGCTTTGCATTTAAGTGACACAGTTGAAACTCCTCTTCCTTCACTCCTTTGCGCACAGACCCAGTCCTTCAATTCTTGCTCCAGATCTGGCCAAAACTCCTTTCGTTTCCTTCGTACCCTTTTTGCCAAAGGTAGAACACTCAACAAATTCTTTTGGGACCGCCACTCGCGAATGCTGGTTTCGCCCACTTCGAAGAAACGGGCAACTGACCGATTACCGTGAATCTCGGCATAATTCACATTTCTAACTTTTTCTGCGCCATGTAAGATTTTCTTCTTTTTGGCATTTTTAAATAGGGTTATGGTCCAACGGTGGGTCTACAATTTAAAAAATAAAAAATATTAATATTTTTTCATTAGGTTCAATAACTGTGCATTACCAAATCAAGAAATACCGTACAGAAACCGTACCGTTTCTTAGTCAGGTAAAGAAAAATTAAATAGGTAACACTCCATAAATGACAAAATCAACAAGTTTCAGTAAAAATAATGTCAATGTTTTTAAGGAAAACAAAATATCCTTGAAAATACCTCACCTGGTTTCTGTCAAAGAGGAACGAAACTGCGTACTTTCAGTGCCCTACCTCGTTGATCAAAACGTTACAGCCAGACTGCAAACCACAAATGAATGGGCGATGAAGATTACAGGTCGTCTCTCTGTCTGTGAGTCAACAATGTGTGCCCTCCACATTCGTTCCCACACTCAGATTCTCTGGCTGTTTATGCTAGCTTTCTCTTGCCCCCTGTCGTACCACCCTTGAGGTCTGGTCCTTCTTTTGTTTTGTGTACCTCTATCCACCCCCACCATTCCAACACATCTCATGACACCCTCACCACTTCCTTACACCTCACTCCCCAACCAGTTTTCTTTGACCCTCGAGTGGTCATTGTATCGGAAATAAGAATGGGAAAAATCAGTATCCAGGGGTTTTCCCCAAATGTTCTCCTTCGCACAGGAGAGTTGGGGAAGGGCGCTAAAAGTGTAGCACTCTTTAAAAAACGCTAAGCTCAACGATCCCATGTTCTGCGGGTGTCCTGCACGTAATACACAAGTGCGCGTTATACTAGAAATTTTGGAGATATGCGGAAAACAGCCGAAGGTTGGCCTGCGCGTTATGCATGAGTGCGCATTATACTTGGGAATTTAGGGTATTTAAATGTAATTATATTGGGAAGATCTCCAAATTCGTGATAAAATAAAATATATAGGGTCACGACACGCAGTATACTGCTGGAAAGTTTAGTAGTTAATCATATCTTGATCAAATGCCGCCACCCTGTTTGAACGAAATCTTCGTTAGCGAAATCGTAATGTTTCTGTAGTGGACTGGTAGATGTCTTAATACGAAGTTATGAACGAAAAACAAAACAAATGATCAATTTATTTAAAACGACCGGAAAATAGTGTTGCAAAGCAACGCTTCAATTCATATTAAATGCTCTATTGACAAACCATAATAAATGTTATGGTATTATGTTGAAACTTTGTCGCTAATTAGACACCACATTGACAAAAACAATATTAAGCCAGGTTCATCTAAATTACTTTTCGATTTAAAGGCTGAAGAATAAAATGAATGGGATTACATATTGGTTTTGACAAAGCTCATAAAAATTTTATTTATTTTCTGAATATTTATTAGTAAATCTACATTATTACTTTCACGTTTGTACAAGGACAATTATGGATGGCATCTTTTGATGGAATCATTTTCTTATATTGTGCATGTTTTTTGTATTTTTGAAGTTTTTATTGACTTTATGGCAAGCCTTCGGTATTCTTCTTAAGTGATAACATTGGGCGGAGGTATGGATGGAGTAGACTTGGCTGCAACATTCTTTGGCTCTGATGGGGACTTAGATCCCCCTGTCAATTGAAGAAAAAGAAAGAAATAGTTGTTATATAAACATAAAGCCACAATGACTTGTGAAATATCACACTAATTGCATATTTGATAAATTGTAAAGCATTCTCATTGTAATGAATACAAAAATGTGTGAAACTGTGCAAAAATAAAATATTTCTTCTGCATTAACGAAGATGGTGATCCAATTTTTTTTCAAAACAATCTTATTCGATAGGAGTCTGTCTTTTGCAAGTACAGTGTCAAAAAACAATATAAGATCTCCCTAACCTGCAGTAAAGAGAAAGATAATCAATTGTTTTTTTAATCAAAGGCCATATTAAATTAATCCTGGCTGTCTACAGCTTGCCATTACCTTAGCACAATTTTAGCTGCATTTTTATTGTATTGTTTTCCAACCTTAAAGGCACATTGATTCACCAGCCTTGCAGTTTAGCAGTTAGTCACTGCAGCTTATTTATATATATTTATATATATATTTATCTTTGAAAATGAAGTGCATGACATTGTCAATTTTTGTTGCAGTTTCAACTCTTCCTCCTGCCTTCATCCACTCATCCTCTCTCATCTGCTCTCCCACTCCATATCTCACCCTTCCCCCTTCCTTCAGTCACTACCACAGAGATTTTCTCAGACATACTACTTCAAATTTTAGTTCAATGCCAATTACTGTTCTATTTTAAACACTGTCACTAAAATTGATATTTTGGCAGAATATGTTCGATGAGAGATTTTAGGCCATAAAATAGTATAGTTCCCACTCTTACTTGCATGGTGCCATTGGAAATAAAAGAAAAATTATTCTATATGCATCTGATAAATGAAAATTAATGTCAGCATAGGATGAATGAGAAATAAAAAATAAAATTTCGGAAAAATACAAAGTACAGAGATTGATGTGAGATGGTTAACTAAAAAACCACTATTGCATAATTTGCCCAAAAAGCGTGGAGGTCAAAATTAAGAATGCTAAAAAGCATTTCAGGTTCAACATAAAAGATTACTTCCAAGGGCATAATATCATTATTATTATAGAATAAATTGAAAGTGGTACTCCAAAGTTGTGTGAAATCAGTTATTATACCAAGTGATCAGTGAGAATATCATTTTCATATAATAACCAATGGTGCTGTGAATGCTGTAATATATCTGATGATTTAAAAGCAGGTGTTTGACATCATATCTGCATTAAATGAAAGCTTATCCAAAAAGTTGTAAATTTAGTGTGTTTATTTGTGTTGCACAGAATATCAATCTTGCATAGGCATGAAGATTTTCTTCAAGTACCTAATATGCTCATGCAGCAACTACTGTAGAGAATCAGGTGCAGCTGGGATGGGAAAACAGGATTATGATAGACTGCTTATCTAAGAAACTTACCAGATTTCCATATGAGTGTACAATTATGGAAGATGAATTGATAATTATGCAGTATTTGTCCATCAAAGTCGGCATTCACTTGTTAATAGGACAATTATGTATTTAAACAACCTTTAATGTATTGATAAGAACCAGCTCCATAGCCAGAGTTGAAGGAAGACAATACCTTGCACAAATCATAATCTTACTCAAGGAATGATCTAGGAGTTATGTTTTACTAATTATACACATCAACCTGATGGACAAAAAAGTACTTTCTTTATTAGAGGAATTTACATAACAGACAGTGAGGTGCATTTTACTTCAATCTGTGGACTGTAATGTTATCACATTTCACTATTTCTGGACATGTTATTCTGAACTAGAGTTATATAAGAATACCAGCCCTTCAACGATTATAATGCTTACTTTCTCCAAATGTACAGAAACAAGTTATTTTGAATAATTTGATTTTTGAATGCCAGTGTTTGTAACTTTTTGAGTACATATATCAGTTCCACTCTAGTAGGTGAATGGATGAATTTAATTCAATGTGGTATAAAGCATATAAAATCATTAGAATATTATTGGATACATCAAGAGTGTATGTTGAAGTCCTTTGACTTTTTGTGAATTAATATTCAACAATATACATGAGTTAATGCTCAAGATATTGTATTGATTGTGTATATTAAGCTAAACTTTAGCATTAAATTTTGATTTTCCTATATAAAGTAGATTACGTGAATACAGTAGATCCTCTTATAACAAGCTCCTAGATAGGCTGCCTTGATTGGATATGCAGCATATGCTGTGTATCGGGATTCCAAAAAAATCCTTTATCCTTTCCCCTTTCATTTTTTAACATTTCATACAGATTAATGATAAAAAATGTTATGTCAATGAAATTGTTAGCAATTGGAAATCACGAAGAGTTCTCACAGCTCTGTTTAAGATATGACATAATATGCGGGGCCGGCGTGATATCTTTTGAGGCCCCTATGCAAGTACAATTTTGGAGGCCCTTATGCAAATATGATTTTGGGAACACTCCTTCTACGAGGTGTTCCAACCATGGCCATCACGTGACCTGGGCTTGTGAGATGGCAGCGACAGGCAGCACTTTATCTAGAATCAGCACTCTCTACTCCATATGAATTAGTCAATATGTTGATTTCTGTGAGGTGGAATTGTCTTTAAATGCTTCAGGTAGTGAATTTTTATTCTATGGTCCTTGTTCCAACTTTTAATATTGTGTGACTTGGAGTAACTAAAAGAGCTCTGTAAAATATTAAATTAACTAATTGCCCATCAAAATAATTATGATGTTTGAATCGTGTCTATTTGCTGTAGTATTTCTTTAGTAAAACCTGTCATTAACGGAGAACAGAGATAGTAAGTTTACACAAAATATGGAGCTAATAGAACACTTCGTCTTATGACTCATATTTTATGAAGGAAGCCATTAATCTGATAAACACTTGCTAGCTAAATGCTGAATGTGCGAAGAAGTAGCAGAATATTATAGATACTTCTTCAATGAAAGGGCAAGCAAAGCTGAATCTTCCCCTGCCACTCAAAATGTTTCAGAACATCCGAAACTGAATGCTTCCAGTTTTTCCCTGTGACACATCACTTGACTAAGCTCAGCCTTCGGAAAATGTAAAAATTGACATTACATAATTGCTATCTGTCTTAACAGCAGTGAATTTAGTTTGTGGCCATCAGATACTGATTTTCATATTTGCATGTAACCCCTTAACAACTCACTTATCTGTATCGATGACGATAAGTTATAAAATTTGGAGGCCCCTCTTTCGGGGGGCCCTATGCATAGCATACCCCATCACACCGGCCCTGATAATATGTAAGCATATTTCATCATTCTAATAAGGTATGTTACTTTAAAACTCATTTTTCGGTTTTTCTCGGCAATCATAGAGTGTATGTCACTGAATTAATGCAAAATTTAACAGCATATTCCTTTAGCAATAATTAAGAGGCCACAGATATTTTTATATGCAGACCCTTGTAAGCATCACAATAGTCCTGGCTCCTAGATGCAGATGTGCTCATATGATGTTCATTAAATATGGCTAATGGAAAATGAGATTGCTTGACATGTGTAGGTGATCTGGTTTTAATTTGTCTTTTTCCTCCTTTTTATCCCTTGAGTTCCAACAATTACATCAACTCTACAAACATCTTTTATATATGCCAATGCAGATCATTTCGTGTTTTTTTCTTTTCAGGGCAATAGCAAAACTGGCATTTAAATCTTAATTAACTAATACATACATATCTCAAGTACAATTTATAGGAAAATGTAACGTGCAATTAATAATATGAATTATTCAAATTGCTGTTAGATAATGTATTTTAATATAAAATTGTTTGCCAATTCAGTAAATCTTTCTTAAAAATATACTTGTGCTCAAAGGGCTAACCTTAAAATTTTGTAGCCCTGATTCCTAGTTCATGCAATACTCTAGAAAGATATTTCCTGCATTATAAGAGGTGCTACTGTACAGATTTACTTCAGCTTGTACAAGTAAAAATAATCTATGACCAAGAAAGTATTGTGAAATACCGTATTTTTTGGTATATAAGATGCACAAAAAATGCACATTTTTCCAAGAAAATGACCCCCAAAATCAGCTTGCATCTTGTATGCCGTAGGTAAGATTATTACTATTCTCAATACTGATACTAACAAGCACACTCATCCCCAAAATGGAATAATTGGCAGCCATTCATTACAAAAACATTAAACTATACATTATTAATAATTAATAGCAAAATATTTGTTAATATATACAGTACCCGTACTGATTTATTAAAATACCTTATGCAACGTGAATTCCAATGACCCATTTTCATTATTGTGCTTTATTACATGTCTGCTCACAGTGATTACAGTTTTGGTGCATTTATGATGTTAATCATGTGTTTTAGTTTCTAATGGGCCTGTTGAATAGCACAATTAATGCCATGGAACATTATAATTGCGGTAGATGGGATAAAAATTTTGTAAATACCTAGGATAAATACTCTTATGTATATTGAGATATCAATGGCTACAAAAGTGAAATTATATGCCTACACTATTAGCTATAAGCTTCATGCGATTCAATATGCAAAAATGCATGAAAACTAGCAGCAGGACGTCATTTTGGTCTACCTCCCACAGAAAAAAAGATCCATGAATGGAGAAAAAGTGGAAAAACTGAAGCTGACAGGTTAAAAGAAATAATCTTCGTAAGGTTGGTCTTAAATGGCCACAACTAAAGGAGGAAGTAATAAATAGTAGAACAGAGGAAGTTTGGTATAACTGTATCAATCAAAATCATTATGTATGAGGAAAAAGAGTTGTAGAAGAAAAAGGACTAGTTGAGCATACATACATATCGTTATTACATATGCATTCCATTTATTATTTATCCCATTATATTAAAATATCATCTTGCACTTAAGTTGAAGTAAGTACTATCGGTAAAGGGTATCTATACGTGCCACTCCGACATCTTAATTAATAGGACTGCCAAGTTCACACAGGGCACTTAGCTTTATAAGTCTCAAAGCAATTATTTATGTTTTAGATCATCCCTATTTATTTTATGAATTAAGTTTTTCTAAAATACTATATTTAACTTTTAACATGCTGTAATATTTTCTGTAAATGTTGCCACATACGGATTAATCATGGCTGGAAATGATACATGATGTGGCCTTTCCTAAATGCCTTCGTGAACCAAAATACATTTTTCCTGAAAAATCTTTTAAAAAACATGGGTGCGTCTTATATGCCGAAAAATACAGCATTATTCTTTTACATTCTATTTTCAAGCTGACTCTGCTATATTACTGGGAGACATTATATTTTTGTTACTCATGAATTTCAATTTAATGTGATGTATAAACATATCCTGTTTTTCTATTTTTGAGGAAAAAACAATTTTATAATAATAATTATTGATCAAAGCTATTATTTAACAATTACTTGCAAAAACAAATTCAAAAGTGACATGGTAACATGCCAATGTTAATTTTAGTGTTGATCTTAATACTGACATTTTATACACTGGCTTTGCAGGAAAGTAACATTAAATCTGCAATGTTTTGCAACTTTACCCCTGCCATGCCTTCTTCTAGATTGTGATGCGCATTGCCCTGGACCAGGACCCTTGAGGTGAATGCGCCACCCATCTTCTCCAGGAGGTTGAATCACACTGTGGCACAAAGGACACCGTTCACCATCTCCATCTACAAAAGGATTAGAATCATTGTCAACCAAATGCTCAATGTTTTGAGAAAAGTTAAGTCTTAAAAAGTTACAACTTTTCTATTTCCTTGAGAATATAATTACCTCTACATGAAAGGCTCTTTTGGTGCTGTTCATAGTCTTCCAATGGGATTGCCAGCTTGCATCTAGCGCACTGTTTGTACATTTGCTGTGCAACACACTCACCTTATATGAAAACAGATTAAAATCAAATGATAGTACAATCTTTGTTCAAATAAATACATTTTTCTACAAATATTACCTTTGAATCAGTGATAATTCTTTAATATAAAATATTTACAGAAGATTAAAATGATTTAACTGAGTGACAGCAGAATTGGGAATCTATGTAGAGGTTTGCTGCCCATAAGTTTTGTGTGAGGTGAACATGGGTTGCTGAATAATTGGAGTTGGCTGATTGCTGGTAATGCTAGTTAGATTGTTCAATTTTTTAATATTTTTTGTTTTTAAAGATACTTTAATTTTTTAAATATATTCCATATTTCCTACACATATCTAAGTTCCAGAAATTATTTTTTTTATGCAAAGGTAGAGCAAGAGCTGCAGAGATAGAGTGGGCATTGCTCCAGCCTCAACCCATGAGAATGGACTGACAATCTGAATACACATTTTTGTTATTAAGATTTTCTTACTTTATTCTTACAAATAAAATATATCTAAATCATCCTTTTTGTCATTGTGTTCTCTTGATTTAAAAAATTGTGGCCAAAAAGGGACTTGCACACATTTTATTTGATAATAACCTTATTTTAAAGTGCACTGAGTACAGAATTGTGGTTTGCCCTCTTACCAATAAGGTGCGATGAAAGAGCAGATACCTCAGTTACTTGGCGACAGTGCGTACACCGTGTGAGCATAGGGCAATTTCTCCAGTAATGCAGGTTAAGGCCTTCCTCTGTTCCAAATGCTTTGTTCCTTTCCAAGCAAAATACACACATCCTACACATTCAAAGAAACAACAAATGTTAGAACTATCAGGTATATTTTGTTACAAATCAGTGATCAAGAAATTTGTAAAATTACCAGACATAATACATGGCCATTGACAACTTTTAAATGTTTAAATTTAAGCCATGTAAAATAGAATTACATAAAGAATTTAACTTTATCTCAATCTCAAAAGTTACGTCATCATTGGTGTTATTATTGCTGTTATTTAACCCTCTACTGGAGATGAGTTTTATGTGTCACTTAAAGGAAACTGAGGCGATTTCACCCTAATGACTTAAAGATATTAGTAAAAAATCCCATCTTATCTATACAAGCATTGTGACCTATATTTATTGTATTATTGCACGAATTGGAGATGGTATTACTTTCAAATATCAAACAAGTCTCAGAAAACTTACATTATCATAAAAATTGAAGTACCGTATTTACTCGAATCCAAGACGACCCTGAATCTAAGACGACCTCCCCTTTTAGCAGACTGTCAAAACAGAAAAAAGATTTTATGTCCTAATTTCTCACTTGGTGAATATTTTGAACACACCTAAAAAGTGTAGGTTTACTAGTTCGTTCATTAATTGAAATTGTTTGTTAAAAATTTTTGTTTGAGAAAAAAACAATTTTTTAAAAATTAATACTGCATTAATTGAAATCCGGATCAAAAGTTTGCAATTCAAAATTTCAGTGGATACAATTATTTTATCTTATGTTTCATATGTTTAAAAAGTGTTGATTAAACACATAACCATACTTTTGATGGTTCTACGACAACTTGTCACGGTCAGTTCATCGCGGCCAGTTTGTCGCACAAAAAATTCATCATGCGTCAATACATCACACAACAAACTCATCATGCATAAATTTGTCGCTCAACAAATTTGTCACTAAACAAATTGGAAGGCAAGACAATGACTGGTGTACGGCAGGGGGAGACACTTTACTGCAACAAAAGTTTTCTTTATATTTCGATAATACCAGGATGAATCACAATTCTCATTGCAAATTATGCAAGGCTAGACATATTGGATGGTTTATGGTAGGAGGTAACTCCCAACCCAAGATGTGTCTCCCCCTACTGTACACCAGTCATGGTGTCTCACCTTTTAATTTGTCTCGTGACAAATATGTCTTGGTACGAAATTGTCTCACAATGAATTGATGTGCGATGTTTTGATGCATGATGAATTGACTGTGATGTATTGATGGCATACCACTTCGTACTTGAATTTAAAACAACTCTCGATTTTCACAAGCTGAAATTTGAAAAAAAAAACTCTTCTTGGATTCAGATAAATATGGTAATTATCCTTTAAGCATGAAATAAATTTTTAAATGGTATTTCCACCTTAAATTCACTCATTGATAGATTTTATGTAGGGCAAATAGCTATATTTGTCTTATGACCCTAAGAAATCACAATAGTTGAATAAGGGTAATAGTAATTGAAGGGAAACAATGTGGGATTGTTTTTCACAAAAACTGTACAATTGAGGATATATATGCATGGCAATGCAAGAATCTTGATTGAAGAAAAGATTGGCCTATCAGGAGATCTGTAGGAAACATTAAACATGGCTTCGCCAGTTTTTTATGCATTGAGATTGCTTTAGAGGCTGAATTGAAATTTCATTTCCCCAGAAAATTATGCCATAGGTTAGGTGTGAATGAATATTGGCATAATAAGACATTTTGAAAGTTTCAAATGAAACAATTTGATTCAACTTTTGGATCATAAAGATGCCATTGGCAACCTTTTTTACACTACATTCTACATGGAGAGACCAGCATTGCTCTTCAGATATCATAAATCCCAGAAATTTGGTTGATGTTGCATGCTGGATGGTAATGTCATTTATTTTTAGGAGAGGGCTAGAAGTGGAGTAGGATTTCTTGGTGTGAAACAGTAAAAAGACGGGTTTTTTATTGTTCAGATTCAGATTGTTGTTGCAACATCAATTATTCATGATCTCAATGGCACTCTCACTTGGTTTAATTAATGTAGACATATTGTCTCCAGAAGTTAAAGTAGACATATCATCAGTATATAGGATGGTTCTAATGCTGGAGAATTCCATAGGAAGGTCATTGATATAAATAATAAATGGCCCCAAATGGAATCCTGAGGAACTCCAAACTTGACTTAAAGACCCAGTGGTGGTAATTTCATTAATAGTGCTATTCTTGTACTGGACAATCTGTTGTCAGTTAGTGAGATAGGACTTGATCCAACATAGTGCATTTTCAATAATGCCTATGTTATATAGCTTGTCAAAGAATATGCTATGGTTTATACTGTTAAAGGCTTTGCTAAGATCAAAAAAGGTTCCATTATTGAGGTAGTGCTTATTGAGGGAAAGGCAGATTTGATTAATGAATTGAAAAGTAGCAGTAGTAGTGGACCTGACATCCCTGAAGCCATATTGGGATGGGTGTAATAGACCCAAGTGTTTCAGATAATGAATGATGCAGTTATAGATAAGTTTTTCAAAGATCTTAGAGAAGACAGAAAGAACTGATAGTGGCCTATAATTATCAAAATTAATAAGTGGACCTTTTTCTATGGATTGACAAGAAAAGGGCAAATTTTAGATTACACGGTAAGTGGCCATTTTTAAGTAATAAATTTAAAATATCAGGCAGAGAGGAAGCAATAAGTTTGGTAGCATTGTGTGTGTGTATTTCTGGCTAATAAACCTCTTGGATTATCATGACCATAACTCCTTCCATACTGAACACACACAAGGGAGGAGAACCCTGGTGCCAGCATATGCCTACTTTTTATGGAGAGCACCAAGAGGGCCAACTGCTTAATGTCCCTTCAAAGCACCCAAGTAGGGGATGGGACGATCCCAGGTTGAAAAATTTGACCTCTGCCAGATTCAAACCTGGGACCAGTGTGTGGAAGGCCAACATTAACCACTCCGCCACTGCCATCCCTAAGTTTGGCAGCCCTTTTAATAATGGGCATAAGGATACTGTTGCTGCCAGCAGACCATTTGCAGTCTAGAGAGTTAATGACTCTCATAACTTCAGGTAGATCTGAGGGGAAGAGGAAAACTGAACTGCGAGTAGGATTTATTTTATTTATTTTAGGAGAGGGATTATAATTAGAAAGATAAAATTGTTCATTAAAGTTGTTGGCGATGTGAGTCAGATTGATGGTTACTGTATTATTAAAATTGATATGAGTGAGACTTAAGTTCCTATTAGTGGCTGAGGTATACTCTTTAATGACATTCCAAGAAGACTTAATCTTGTTACCAGTCGACATGACTGTTATCACTAGAATAGCAAATTTTAGATTTCCACAAATATTTTTTTATAATTGACAAAATATTACTAGAACAAGAAAATTTTCTGAAATGTATGGTAGAACAGTCTTACTGGTTTCAAAAATTGAATTACTATACAAAAGGAAAAGATTATATCACAATAATAACTGTGGGTCATTGATGTCTTCGACTACATTGCTTAACTCACTATTTAATTCACAAATAACTCCTGTTGCTACTTAATCAAAGTGTGGGTATTCAAAGGAATAAAGAATGGTTGATTTGATGACTTAGAGCTGGCAATTCTTAGTAAAATCAGAAGCATAAAAAGAAAAATTCCAAGAAAATGTTTGCACTTAAAGGAACATGGGATCAAAACTGACCCAAGCACAAAACAAAGTTTTCTTGCATGAACTAGAGAAAAGCAAGAATAGCGTTTGCCCTGCACATATCCTTTAGACTGAAATAATGCTATTGAGAGTTACAACATCATTTAGTGTTGTTGAATAATTCAAGTTTGAACTGATCATAAAGGAGATTTCACCCCCACATCACTAGTAGTTATAGTACGTTTCTCGTCTTATGAAGCTTGACCTTGAAAACCTCTGTGAGTGACTATTTCTGTATCCAATCAACGCTCGAGTAACGGGCGACGGAGAGGGGAGAAGCTCAGTCTCTCTCTCGCCATCGTGCTGTTAACATCTCTCTTAGTTTGACTGTGTTGCCAGCTCTACTGCGCCCACCCTTACGTTGCGATCTCTGTATCGCTTTCACTTTTCACCTTGTTACCATTCTTTATCTGTTGCTGCTAGTGTTATTAAGAATCTGCAATGGCAAACAGGAAGGAAGTTTTACACCGGCAAGGACGCAAAATAATTTACAGTGTTCAGGATTATTTTAAAAGGGAGGCAGAAAACAACGGGCCGCTAACTAACATCACGAAAGTGCAGGAAAGGGTAGCAGAGGCCTGCTCAGTGAGTAGAAGTACTGTGCAGCGGATTGTGAAAGAAGGACACGATAGTTTTGAAGCCTCGGGATCCACCGTATTCAGGTCTCCCCGTAAACAGATGAAGAGGAAAAGAGACGCTTTAAGAATTGACGACTTCGATAAGGACATTATTCGCAGAAAGGTACTGAGTTACTACGAAAAGGGAGAATATCCTACTTTTAAAAAAATACTGGCAGATATGAAAGCAGAAATGAACTTTCAGTGGCAAATTACGTCACTATGGAGGATTTTAAAATCGATGGGCTTTAAATATAGGAAGACTAACGACGGAAGGAAATTCCTTCTGGAAAGAATGGACGTAGTTATGGCTCGAGTTACGTTTTTACGTACAATGAATGACCTCCGAAACAAAATCAACCCCAATGATCACAAAAGGATCACATTTTATTTGGATGAGACGTGGGTCAACCAGAACTACGCCCCAAAAAAGATATGGCAGAATGAAGATGGTGAGGGTGGATTGAAAGTCCCGATTGGAAAGGGTGGGAGAGTTATTGTGTGTCATGTGGGATCAGCAGAGACTGGTTTTTTAGAAGGATGCAAACTTGTGTTCCGGCCAAAAGTCAAGTCTTCCAGTGATGACTATCACACAGACATGAACACTAGTGTTTTCAAAACCTGGTTTTTGAAATTTTTAGATATTCTCGATGAGAGAGAAATAAAAGGTGCGACAATTGTTATGGATAACGCAAGTTATCATTCTGTTATCCTCGACAAAATGCCGTCTTCCAACACAAGAAAGGCTGACATTCTGGCATGGTTGTCGACACGAAATATACACCACGATGCGAATCAAACCCGGGCAGAGCTGCTTTATTTGGTTAAATTACTGAAGCCAAGAACCAACTCTTATGAATTGGATTGTATTGCGCGGACAAGAGGTCATACGGTAGTACGTCTCCCTCCTTATCACTGCCATTACAATCCTATTGAACTGATATGGGCGCAGGTGAAAGACCAAGTAGGAAAAAGGAATAACACCTTCCGGTTGGCCGATGTCGAGGTGTTGATGAATGAAGAACTGGAGAAAGTAACGAGAAGTGATTGGGAAAACTGTGTCAAACATGCGGAAAAGGTTCAAAATGACGATTTTCTAAGAGATATAGCGCTGGATTCCACAATGGAGCCAATAATTGTAAATCTCGAAGACGATAGCAGTGACACTGACTTAAGCGATGAATCAGACATCAACGATAGCTTTTAAAACAACGAAAGCTGAATGTAAATAAAATTTTATACAAATAGTAGTATAATGTAGGTAGAAAATATTACAATGATGAGAAAAAAATTACAAAAACAATGAAAAACAAAAAAATATTTTTAACTTCGCCATTGCAGGTCCAAAGCCCTGATTAAAAAGAAGGATGGGAAATATTTTAACGCAATGGAAAATGGCCGGTAGTAATAAACAATGACCGTAAGTTTATCTGCGACGCGTCGCCTTTCATTCGCAAGCAGATCATTTCAAGAGCGGATATCTGGCAATGCTGTTAGGTTTTTCCATGCATTTCGAAAGCCGCGGGTGACGGGGGAGAGGGAAAAGGGAAGAAGGGGAGAGGGAAAAGGTTCTCATTGGCTATTTGAAGGTCAAGCTTCATAAGACTAGAAACATACTATAATTAATATCAATCCTTCAATTAACTTTTTTTCCAGTTTTTATGCAGATCAAAGCATGCAAATTTAGGTAAATGTATACTCTAGGTAAGTTTAGTTATCATTAAATATAAGTGGTGGATATCATAAATTATTATAATTTGTAATTGTACCATTGGGTGACATTGGTTTTTTCAATACTCTGACAAAATTGGTACATATAGTACACATAGGTAATTAAATACATAATAATTACGGTTTTAAATTATAAATTCATACACTTTATTAACCCTTTGTAGTCCTCTGGAACTGGAAAATGAGGATGTTGGAACAACTTCGGCATCCTTATTTTCTAGTTCTGGTCGTGTGTTGGAATTATTCTGACACGTTGAAAAAAATTATTTTTACTAAATTGGATAAAAGAAGGAATATTGCAGACTTTGTATGTCCCATCTCTATAGCTTCTTCTGTATGGTGATGCAATCTACTAACCAAGTTTCAACTTTTTGCTTGTGAAAATACGAGGATGGTTCAAATGAAAACAGCAAAAGTGAAAAGAAAACTTTTTTGAGACCTTGGACAAAATACTCACTTACTTTTCAATATAGTCCCCTCCTCTTGCAATGCACATTTACCATCGTGAAACCAATGTATGGATTCTGTCGGAGAAGAACTATTTTGGTTCCTTGCCCAGCCAATCATGCACTGCATTTTTAAGATCGCTGTCGGAACGAAAGTGTTTCCCTCGTAATGCCTCTTTGAGTGGGCCAAAAAGATGAAAATCACTCGAAGTCAAGTCTGGGGAAGAAGGGGGATGGGGTATCACTTCAAAATGCAGATCCTGAATGGTTTCAAGAGTTGCATGGGCACTATGAGGATGGGCATTGTCTTGTTGCAAACAAACTCCTTTTCGGATGAGTCCCTGACGTTTTGACAGAATTGCAGGCTTCAGTCCATTCTTAAGAAGATCACGATAGGAATCACTATTGACAATTGTCCCTTTTTCCATATAACTCTCCAAAATTACTCCATTTTTGTCCCAAAATGCAGTCAACATCACTTTTCCTACGGAGAGTGTCGCTTTGAATATTTTGGCTTCGGCGAGCTTGGATGCCACCATTATTTACTTGCTCGCTTACTCTCAGACTGAAAGTGATTGACCCATGTCTCATCCCAGGTCACTATGCGATTCAAGAAATCTTCCCCTTCAGCTTCATACCGAGAGAGTAGTACAGAGCAGATGTCAACACATTGTTGCTTCAGGTCTTCAGTGAGTTATAGGGGCACCCACCTCGAAAAACTTTATTGAATACAAGCTCTTTGTGGACAATATTGTGAACAGATCTAATGTCAATGCTCAATTTCTTGCTGATTTCTTTCAATTTAATACGATGATTTTCACGAATGAGCCTATCAACGGCAGAAATATTCTCCGTTGTGACTACACGATCAGCCTGGCTTGGCCGAGCAGCGTCTTCCACGTCTTGTACACCATTTTTTAACTTTTCAACCTATTAATACACTCTCCTCTGTGATAAACAGTTATCTCCATACACATTAACCATCCTCCTGTATATTGCAAATGGTTTCAATCCTTCTGTGTTCAAAAATCACATCACTGATCTCAACTCCCACTTTGTGCAATGTTCTATGCGAGATGCCATACTTATATGACAAGGGGTACCAAATACCACAAAATATCCCACCAAAATAATAATAACCATAACAAAAAAATAATTAACAACAATAGCAACAAAAATAGCTATTAGAATAATAATGGGATTTCATACTTTTTCCCACTTTCTTTTCAATTTTGTTGTTTTCATTTGAACCACCCTTGTAGTATTTTTACCCACGTGCTCACATTGTGTTGCAATGGCGTCTGCTAGCAAAAATATTGTTAGGCATAAGGACAATGTTATTAAATAAAAAAACAATCTCAATGCTTTTAAACTAAATTAGATTGAATATAATAAAGTAGTGCATTTTTTTTTAATTTTCGGACAAAATAAATGGACCTAGGGAGGCAATCAGGAGAGAAAAAATTGGACCTCGAAGGGTTAAATATCTTATGATTAGTGATAACTGTTGGTATATTAGCTGTCTAAAAATTGTCTGAATTGGCCCATGATCAAATATTACTTGATAAAATATTGTTAACTTACCTATCTTCATTTGCTCCATCAGGAACAGGACTCAGACGCTGCTGAGTCTGCCAGGAACTTTGACTTTTCCCTTGCATTTGGAGGGGTGTGTGTGCTGGGTATGCACCTGGTGGAGATGTCATTACAGAAGATGAGGATGTAGATGATGAACTGCTCACAGTGTGTGCTGGAGAAGGAAATGAGCATGATGCAGAGGCACCTGCTGTACCACCAGATGAGTTATTCCCACCCATAGCTGTCCTATTGACAGAGTTTCCTCCTCCAGCTGCCTTGCTCTTTTGCAGCATATCTTTCTTTCTCTGGAAAGCATGAAAGTTAAGTTTTACCCAACATGTTATAGCTTGATTATCTAGATTTTGGACATTTTTATATGTGAGAAACAGTTATTTGTCATACATCTGATGCTTAGTTATAAATACAAAAATCTTAAAAGAATCTACCAGAGCCATTATGAAAATTTGGACTTCTTGTTTTCAGATTATTTACTAAAGAAGTAGCTATCAAATTAAAATTCCAGTTCTGACAAATATTATGAGCTATCTTGGTATGTGATCTATAATTTAAATAAGTAAAAATAAAATCAATGAAAATGATTACTGTAAATACCTGCATATATGACACAGCTATGTATAAGATGCAGTGAGGTTTTCAGCCTCATAATCTGCAATTTTTCGATATTTCCGCACATAGCATGCAAAGATTTTTAGCATTTAGTCTTGGTCACATATTTACCATTACATGGGGAAAATTATGCATTATGTTGCAGATATCATTGTAATATGATAAATAAGTTAGTAAAAACTTGTCATCTGTTTTATGCTACACAAGGTAGCATCTCTCTCGATTCAGTTATAAACAATGCCATCATTATAGAGATGAGCAGGATACATAGATTTAGTGGTGCTCCAGGGGGAAGGAGCCACTATTACATAGTCAAAACAGTAGTTCAGCTGCACTTAGTGCCCATCAGCAGCAGCTGAGTGGTGCCATGATTGGATAGAACCAGCCCCTTTATCCACGTGCTAACCACCACTGTACAAGTGAATGCAAGGAAATTATAATGTAGGTAGTATCAGATACAATGTAGCAAATTATATAAAGTGTTTTAAAACTATGCATCAATGGATTACAAGAAAACTTGGGTAAAATATCAATCTATATGGTAAAGCTGGTTAACAGAAAGAGATTCATACGAGAGTACACGAGCTCCTTCAATTCTTGGGATTGTTTTTTCAAAAGTTGCCAGAAAAATATATAAGTTAGAAAATTTTTATGGAACCTAGGACAACTACAGGTAAATTTCTTTAATTTCCAGAACCTAATCACTTAGGACAGGGGTTGGCTACTTATGGCCTCCAGGATACATACAGCTTTGGAGAGCATTTCATGCACCTTGCGAAGCTACAATGAAAAAGTGTTAGGTGAAAATGAATATAGGCAATTTAATATTTTTTCAGTAACATTATGGTCTCAAAACTCTTTCTGGTGAAGTCTTAATGCTAGTAATTTACTTAGACTTGATTTTCACTACTATGAGATGACAGAATCTCCTGGTAACGTCTGATGTAAACACTCAACCGGCCTGCTGAAGCTCTTGTGATTTCCAATGTGGCCCTACAAAGCATACACAACTACAAATATGGCCAGACATGCAGAAAAGGTTGCTGATCCTTGACCTAGGCCAATGTAAAAAGACATATTGGGCCAACATCTTTTCATGTTGTCCTGATACTACCTAAATGCTGCCTGGGTAATTACGTATCCTCGTCTAAGCGGATATTTACAGTAATATTAATTTCTAGTATGTTCTCATAAAAATAAACATTTTGGTCATATTCTTTTACAAAAAATATGTCACACTTGAAACTATAATTTTTAATTAATAATAATGATTTATGTGATTCTGCAAGATAATTAGCGACTATTATAATTTCTTTTGCAATTATTTTACTCATCAATTTATATTAATTTCTATTTGGAAAATTATTAAAATGATAGAAAATCTTATCATTATAAATAGCTGCTCATAACTAATTGTAATTTAGGTATATGTTATTTTCATGATTATTGCAGCTACATTTTAAAATGAAACTAGCAAAAACATAAATTTGGACTAATAAAAATAAAAAACTGTTGGTTTATCTTTTATCTCTAGAAATTTATGCTTAAAAAATCTTTGAAATCACATTATTAAGATGAACAGTGGCTAAGTTAGAGTATTTTCCAGTGTATAATACATAACCCTAAAAATAGGCCATTTTCCCGTTAAAAAAATATTTTTTACTCATAAAAACAGATTTGTTTGGATAAGGACATAAGATTCACCAGTGGTTAAAAAATAACATAAGTTAAGTTAATTATTGGTTGAAAATTAGTGTTTCTTTTGTTTTAAAAGTCATCATTTTTTGTTGCTTTCCACATGCAGCATGTTTGAATAAAAAGCTGTGCATTCTGAGATTATTGATACTGTCCTTTGTATCCCTCGAAATGAATATATTGCTGGTCAGTTACAAATAATTCACCAAAACACTTAATCATTATAAATAATAACAATAAGAATTCTGCAGAATGAATGCAGGTGTTTGAATTTGTATGTACTGCGTAGAAATCTCCCTCTATATCAACATTGGTATCGCAAGAATATCTAAATTTTAAGTGAAATATCTTATCATCATTTAAACTTTCGTTGTACAAGATGCGGCATGATTTTAGGATACATTTTTGTAACAATATAATGCATCTTATAACCTGGAAAATGTGGTATTTTTAAAATTCAAAGTAACTGACTTGGATATTGGCTTTTAAAATTCTTAAATGCATCCACCACTGATTGTAAGGGTGCTTAGTGCTGCCATGCCACTGCAGGTATTATAATAATTGCCAGCAAATTAATAGTTCTCTTTTATCCATCAGTTTTCAAATTGATCTTTATGATACATAGTTTGCATATTTTAACATAAATTAATTGTATAAACCATAAGGTTTGACATACCTTCTAGAATAGTGTTACATGCACTTGCATATCCTTGGAATGGGGTGGAACTAACTCAGGTTTAAAAATCCACCAGGTAGTAATTTTAATCTATATCTATCAACATAAAGACATAACTCATAAAAATATTGACACTAAATATAATAAAAATGGATTAAATTTAATAATTAAAACAAGCCATTAGTTAGATAATTGAAATTCTGCACACTTTTGAAATATTCATTTGTCATTAGATAAAAAATATGCAAAATATTTTTTAAAGAATAGCAGAATAATATAAATTTTAATATAAATTTTAAAACAATAAATTAATGAATTCATGGAAATGGGCCAATGACTTCAAGACAAAAATCATAAAAAATAAATTAATAGATAAAAATTATGACAAAAAACTATTTAGAATTTATATAATCAATATATTTTTTATCACTTGCTAATCTCAAAAATCAATCAAAATAATGTACAATCAACCTCCAGTTTAACACCACCATTTGATGTTTTTGCTATAAATGAAATGTTGGTTAATTAATAGGAGTATGTACCATCATGTGCTTGTTATATGGAGGATATTCCCAAAAGCTTTCATTGGTGCAAAGGAAGAATGGCAGTACATGGGAGTGCTAAAGCATTGGTTGACAGTACAATTAACGAGAAAATGAATCCAAATGTAAATTTGTGAATAAAGTTCATAGGTAATGTTATTAATAATTTTTTCCTTTAGCAATTATTGAAAGTTAAACATGAATTTACCTGAATGTCTATTCTTTCAAATTCTTGAAACAGATGCCTATACAGAAGATTTCTACGGGTCAGGTCATCCTCTGGAGGAAGTTGCTTGCGTACAAGTCGTGGATTGACTTGGTACACTTGTATTAGAACTCGCTCAGATGCCTTCCTAACAGCTTCAGAAGAATGGTGCAATCCTGAGCATCCCAGCTCTGACAGCACTCTACATGTAAGGCCACTGAATAGCAAGACATGTAAGAGTAAGTATTCTACTATTTCCTAAAGAAGCAAATATTTACTGTAAAGATGACAAATAATGCTTATAAAAATTTATTATTACTCATATGTATCTTAGTTAAAAAAAGCTAGTGCCTCAGATTTTGAAAAAGGTAGGATGAATACAATAAAATATATGTAACCCATTATATCCTGGTTGAACTTAAATATATAAACCTTAATCGAATGCTAAAAAGGGATGGTCCTTAGTTATCCCATTATTCTCTAGTCCAATATGGAAGTAGAAGCATATCCCTGATAAAGTATGAGGAAAGTTTTTGATTGTTTTGTTATTTGAGGAGACAATTATGACTTTGATGTTATGCAGAAATTAGGTTTTTTGAGATTTTTGTTAAATCCTATGTATAATTTCTCAAGTCTTTCCATCCCCCTCAGTATCTCAGAAAATTTGTCATAGAGGAATGTGGTAAATGACATTTTGTTTGTACTAGCTAGGAGACACCAGGAAAACTATTATCATTTGCCCTCTTGAAACAAAATGGCAGCCATTTAAAATATTTGAAAATTTATATTTTGGAACTGTTGCGTTGTCGAAAAAAATTTTTAACAAAAAAATGTGCTTTGATAAGAGCAGTTTTGATAAATTATTTCAGCTTAGCAAGAATAAATGCAAGGGGCATAGTTCCGAGGTTCCTGGAGTGAGCAGAGGGCAGGGTTGATACATGTAGCCCATAGGGACAGGGCCTCTAGTTTATCTAATTCTATGTTATGAGATGTTTTTAATTCTATTGAAAAGTTGTCAAGATATTCATTGAAGTAAATGTATAAAATTTACAATACAAATCATGCAACTCTCCAGAATTCTGAAGGAGACTCTCAAGTCTCCATATAAATACACATTGTTGTACGTAAAAGAGTGATAACAAATTTTCAATATCAGAAATATTTCCTTATTATATTATGAACTAAACAGAAAATATATAAAGATGCTAACTTAGGGCATGAAGGTTTAATATAATCAAATTTAATACAGTTAGTTTTACTTGGCTTTCATAAGGCCACAGTTGCATTTCTTGATTATGATGCCAATTTTTAAAATTATTCTTAATGTTCTACTTGTTACCAAGCTTTGTCTGTTAATGTATGGTACAACACTTATAATCCTCTGCCTGGTGCCACTAAAACAAGCATTTCAACAAAGGAAGAAGTACATATCTTTGTTTTGTATGCTCATTACTAATGGTATCTTTTAAGACCATATGAGTGATCTCAAATCTACTTAGCAACTATAAATACTATCTTTCTTATGTAATGATTTAGAAATAAAAAGGGTTATTACATTTTAACCATTATGAAATATTTTGATCAATATATGTAGATTATGAGAATAATAGGTGCTAATTTTGTAATAGGAATCTCTACTTCCCTTACCTCTGTTTTTCTGTTGAGATACCATGACGGAGAATAAGTTGTTCAGCCATTTCAGCTCTGCTCAAAGCAAGCCGTGGGTTAGTACTACTTGTCAAAGGCTTAGTAATGTGCATTGGTATGAGATGCTGTTCCCTGTAGGCAGTAAATTAAAATATTTTGTGGAACAGAGGTTTAAATTAATAAAAATAATTAACAATTTTGATTAAAATTCACTCAGTTACAGAGAATTGTATGCATGCATAAGCCATATTTCTCAAAAAATGACTATATAATGTCCAGTGACATTACAAGGTGTTCAAAAATTCTGTACACTTGGCACCTAAAATATACATACATGTAATAATAATACACAATTTAATAATCTTGTGCATGGTGACTTTTTGAATATCTTGTATAATACAGTCAAACCTCTTTAATCTGGCAAGCTCAGGAAATGACTGGAGCAGGATTATGAAATTTGCCGGATTACAGGTGTTACATAAACCTTAAGCTAATCCGAGTCAGTCTCTTCACAATATTAGGTTTTGTAGCATAGTTGATACGAACATAAACACATGAACTACATGGAATGTTATTTAAACATTTACTTATAATAATAAAATAATAAACAAAAACATTTAAGGTACCATGCATTTTATTTTATGGTAGTCTGTACCTCATATACTGTCTTAATTCGTATTCCAAAGTTAGTGTGTAAATATCATATTCTTTAAAAAATTTACAAGCTCTAATTAAACATATATTACAGAAGTTGGCTAAGAAAATCAGGGGTTGCCATGTATATTGGTTTCTGAATGATTATTTTGACAGAGTCAGCTTAATCTCAGTTTATTTACACAATTATAAAACTAACAATTGAAAAACGTCTCTGCAAAATCTGCCCATTAAAGTAAAGGTAGCAGAAATTAAACATCAGTCAGGAAAGAATATTTTAAGTATGGATACTGCACAGATTTTTATTTGTGCAGATAATAATCAAAAGTAATGGTGTGGAAATTGCAGAGTACCTTTAGTTATAGCAGCTGAAGTTGAGGCTATTGGATTTTTGATGGTCCCTTTTGATGTCTGCTTCTCTCTCTCTCCACCGTTATTTTCTTGAATACGTTTAGCAAACTTGATTGCTTCATGTGTTTGTGTTTTTCTCTAATAAGATTTGCTTGTAACATGTACACATGCATGATTTCCTGCTCTGTGATAAAGCAATGCTGCTCAAGCCCTGCTATTAACTCAGTGATTAAATGAATACACTCATCAATAGATCTTTTCTTTTCCACTATTTCAACTTCATCCTCATCATCTTCACTTCCCTCTTTATCATTGCTAGTATTTTTCACAATTTTTACAATCCCTTCATCAGTAAGTTGATGAACGACTGGCACATTGTTATCATCATCTTCGAACATCAAGGAAGGCCATAATTTATGCCAAGAAGGTTTAAGAGTTGATTGTGAGCAAGTGCCCAGATACCATCCTATAGATTAAACTCTTTCCTAAAATTTTCAATAGATTTTCCCGAATTAAGTGCAGTCAGGAAGCATCTCATGAATTCTGAGCAGTACTGGCTCTTGTAAGATGTAAAAATATACGGGATGCTGCAATGGTGGCAGTAGCGTGCAGAAGGGGTGGCCGAGGGTGCGACGGCCCCGGGCATCTCCATATCGGGGGCATCCAATCAAAATGTAGTTTTTGAAATTTGAAATCGTCTCTGTTAACTTTTTTTTGTCCTCATGCGGCCTCTTCGTGTGGTAAAGGTGTTGAAAGGAGCATAAGATGCCTTAATGAATGCATTTAATGAATGCATTATTTTGCGCCAAGAGCATTGTAAAATATTTACAGTTATATTTGTTTATGGTTTTATTTTGCTTCGTAGCATGAAATCAAAGTGTTCGATATATTTTAATCTGTATCAAATATTCGTGTGCATGCGCATAAAACGATTCTAGTATCAATGCATGTATTGATGCGTCATATTGGAAACGAGGGATTATTACAAATCTTATATAAAGTCAAACAATATCGTCCCATGTTATTTTTACTTCCTCTCTTGAATTGTAAATGTAAACAAGTTCCTACAACGGTAAATGTAAACAAGTGCCAAACTCCCAATCTTACAGGTATTTTGTGATTTAAATATACAATCTACGCAGGGGAGCGTAACAGTTACATATTCTATTTATGAAACATGAGTGGCCTCCGTTAGTTAGAAATCCCATCACCAAGTAATGTCATATAAATGCCATATAAAAGCATAAGTAATTTGTTAACGTTCCACAGACAATTTGAAGCATGTAATGCAATTGCATACAATCAAGGAGTTGGCCCCGGGCATCACCAAACCTCCACTGAATGGTGGGCATTTATTTGCACTTACAAACTATATTTTAATTTAAAATCATTATTAACTACATTTCTTATGCATTACAAGTTATTGTTTTATCATTCCCAATCGAGCCCTTTCAAGTATTTGTACCTGCATCACGAATGACGATCAAAAGTTATTGCCAAATGCTGTTCACAGGAATAATGCCAAACTCAGGAACTATCCCAGATTAGGGGAGTTGCCGGATTATGGAATGCCAGATTATGGAATGCTGGATTATGGAGGTTTGACTGTATATTGATTTCTGCGCTACCGCCAAGCTCTCCCAAGTTCTCTCAACAATCTTTGTTCAGCCATAATGCTTCAGTGCCTGTGTGGCTTTGGCAATCCGCATAATACTCGATATTTATGTATGACGTAACTATTTATCAAGTTTGATTTTCAAATATATGAGGTTATCGATGTATTAACCTTTAAACTCCAAATGTGCCCGTATGGGCACACAAAATGCAATAGCATGGCTGTATATATTTCATAATATTTTTTTGACGTTTCTTTCTCCTACAAAACAGAAGTATGCAATTCTTCAATATTTTTACAATAAAATGCTTTTTATTTGAACATTTTAGTACCAATAATTTATGAGATATGTCATTTTTCCATAAAATGAACAAAAATACCCCACAATAAATCCGGCATTTGAAGGTTAATACCATTTACATGTAGAAAACATTTTCTGCAGTTTTGTTGTTTTTGTAGCAGTAAGAGTTCCTTCCAGTCAGGAAAGAGTATAGTGAGACCAGATGCATGCATATTTAAGAAATTTTGTGTAATGCATAATGCACTGATTTTTTATTTCAACTGTCTTCAGTGACAGTTTAGAATATATTTTAGCTATCCATGCAAGGGTAATTTAAATTTAAGGTCTCTGAACCTGACAAAAAATAATGAAGAACATACCGTACATCCTTACATTCAGACATTTTGATGATGGTGTTAATTGCTAGATTGTGAACACGTGGAGCACAATCCCCAGACTTTGAAATAAGCTCTGGAAGAAGTCTTTCTACACTCTTGGCCACTTCTCCTGGAGATACCCTTGAGGAAAAAATAAATACACTACATTTATTAAACCCAAGAGAAAAAACCTAGATGAATATAGAACTCTCAATGATCCTTATGTTTTATATATTGTCATTTTGTTTCCATTAAAGCACTAATATAGAATCTCAAAAATAAAATCCATTTTTTTCCTAAGGGCAGATGTGATTTGCATAGCAAGAATTTAAGAATGCTTTACCTTCTGGATGGTACAAACTGGGAAAAAAAGAAGCGGATGACCTCAGTGGCAAGGCTGTAAACTGGAAATACTTTGTCCCTCAAAGCTCTGTGGAGGAGGAAGACTGCAGCTCTTGCACATTTATTGGTAGACACTCTCTCTTGCCTCATTCTTTCTCTTGACCTCTCGGCTTCCTTCTTATCCTCACCATTCTCCTTCTTCTCCCCATTCACCACTGATGGCTCCACTGCCTCTTCCACTTTTGGTGCCTCAGCTGCCACAGTATCTTGCTCACTTGACTCTTCCTTCTTTGGCTCTGCCTCTCTGCTTCCTTCATCCACATCCTCTTTTGTTTCTCCCTTTCCACCTTTGACCTCGCTCTCATCCCTCCCAGTGCTCTGGCCTCTTGATTTTGAAGCCTGCATAAGCTCTTCTCTCAGCATCTGTAAACCTTCCTCCCTCTCTGTGTACTGCTTTGAGTAAAACTTCTCCACCTAAAGATTACCAAGAAATCTGGTCAGTGCTAGCCATGGTCATTATTATCATATAATAAAAAACAGATTCCAATGTCTAAGTGGATTGACATTTTAAATATCAGCAATTTGTCTTGTTTGCAAATTATAAAATGCTTAATTTTTATTATGAGTTGATATGGAATTTTCATTCAAATAATTATTACTGCAGGCCATTAATGATACAAGAGAGGAAAGATGCACACATCATTCATGCATATATGCGAGGCAGAGATAATTATTAATGGCTCAGTATAATGTCTAAGAACTTAAGTGCCAGTAGTGATGCTAAGGAAAATTGAATTTTTGATTCACTGACTAATTTCCTAATCAGTTGTAATTAATAAAACATTTGACATAGAAAAATACCTCACTCGAATAGTAGTTATATAACTTTATGTTCACATTTATTCCTTCATTGTAATATAATATATATCTCATATATATATATATATATATATATATATATATATATATATATATATATATATATATATATATATATATATAATACCTGCCAGCTGATAAGATGCACTTAAAAAGTTGCCGAAAACTGATTTTCTTGTAGTTAATACAGAGGAGTTCTATGGCCAATAAACTTCATTTTGCTTGGCTATTTTATAGTGCTTTTTTGTTGCTCTGGTTCCAGTAAACATTAAAAGTGTAAACGCAAGCGTTAAATTTTTTCTGATTTTTCTTTATATCTAGGTGCATCTTAACCAAATGTGATAGGATATGGAAGGATATTTTTATTCTTACAGTTTTTCTTAAAATACAATTTAGCAGTAAATAAAATGTAGACTGGCAATGCACTCTTAATTTCAATGGCTCTCTAGCCCATAGAAGGAGTATTCAATTATATTCTCTGGCAACCAATAGTATATCTCAACTCTTTCTTTTTAGAAACAGTTCAAAACAAGACAAATAGTAACCTGAAATTAAATTGAAATTTATGAAACATTGCTTTTCTCTGTTCATAGTCATTTCTTTTAGAATACTTTTGCAGAATTCTGGTTTTTAACTGGTAGTTACATTTTTTAAATTAATTTTATTTTTTCTTAACAAAATATACAGAAATATTTAACTGATTTGAAGTATCCCTGTAACAAGGAACCAGAAATTCCTATCAGTAAGTTAATTAGTTGATTTTAAAACTTTAATTTAGAAAAATATCAAGTCAGCTTACAAGAGATAACCCAAAAACTGCAATTGGAAGGGTTGCTTGTCGTTTTTCCCGATCACTGAGACGAAAGCTTTCTCCTTCACCCGAAGGTAACCACTCATCAGCTACAGCAGCACCATCTTCATTTTGACTGAAAGTGGTAATAAGTCAATATAACTTTTATTAACAGACATTTCAGCAGCAAATATTACTATATAGATAAAAATAGCATCTGTAAAAAATGTTCATATTGCTACATTTACATTAAAGTTTGTAGCTTCGGTATTTGGTAAAATTGTGCAAAATCTAGGAAACCAGATATTGATGAGACGGGTTGTTATACAGATCAGAGAGAAAGGACAGCTGGGTAGTAAAAACTATTTGATTTCTTTCAGAGATAAGTAAATATTTTAATTTTATGACAAAATTCAAATTTCCTGGGATTTATGTGTAAAGGTGGGATCTTCCCAATTTTTTCTCTTTGAACCCAAGGGTTGTATTTGGGAGGTTTTGCAGATTTATTTGTTTATTTATTACATCACAGCCAACTGGAGAAAAATTTAGGTCTCGGGATATTAAATTCTTAAATCTGCCACTGAAATGCTTACATTCCTTTAAACATCAGGGATATTATATCTATGTGATATACTTTCTGATATTCTTCTTGTTTTGTGTTAGTCCATAAAAATACAGCATTTGAAACTTTTTGGATGCATGTGTTTTACAACTAGGATTTTGTTTACATGCCTCATTTTTATTGCTCACCTTCTGCCTTATGTGCAGTGCAAATCATAAACCATCTATAATTTCTGCACTAAAATTAATTCACCATGTTTCAGAAAATATTCAGTGATTCTACAAGTGATTTTGTTTAAGAATGTGAATAAATGGCCTCAGGCTCTTGGGCCAGGTACCAGTTCCTCCATTATAACATTGTCCCCATGATATCTTGATATTAAATAAAAACATTTTTGAGGAAAACATTAATGTTGTTATACAATAAATGACTGTTTATGAAAATTTTGGAAATCTGTTTTTGTTTATATTACAAAAAAGTGTCAAATTACTCTTTTTGGATAGATTTCATTTATGATCCTAATCAATAAATTATGTATAATACACCATTGACATATATTTGGGGCATGCTAGGTGTGTGCTGCATGTCCATAGAAAATCATTAGGTGTATAATAATTTGATTGAAAATAATGGAACCCTTCAGAATGTTTGTTGCTATGAGATGCAGTTAAGCGAAAATTGTCTGCATATTTAAACCCCCCCACCCAAAAATATATTTACTGGAAGATAGGTGGAAAAGTCATGCTGACAATTTCCGCTCGCTCCCCGCCTCTATTTCTGGCTGTGCAAAATGGTTATGCAGTAGAAAGGTATTGGGTACTACACAGCAGTGTTACCATCATCAGGTTGTGCAGTTAATAAGCAGCACTCAGACTGCCAAATGGTTACTGTTGTGCCATTTTCTTTCACATTTCCTGTGTTGTGGTTTTCATTAGTTTTGCATTTTGTATATTCATTATTTATTTTTTTCTGTAAATTTTTGGCACTTCATGAGATATTTACTTCTCTTGTACATAAATGGAACATAGTATTGAGAATATATTAGGTGTTCCCTTTTCAACATGAACATATATAATTAAGTTGAAAATTGTGGAAAACTTTGCTTTGTAAACACAATGATGCAAAATCTGAATATACAAGGCATTTTTCCAGTTTACAAAATAAACCATGAAATGGTAAATTGGTTGTATAACATGATCTAAACTTTTTTGTTTGCTATGTTCATTGTTCTCAAAAGAGAGTGGTATATGGAATAAACATGAGTTTTCCGATGTTAACGATTTAGCAACAGCTCAGCAAAAAATGTTTGACTTTGTGTTTGCGTAAATTTTTTGTTCTTTGAATATAGCTTAAAATGTTTTTATTTTAATGCATTGCTCTTTGCACTATTTATAGGCATATTATATTACCATTTAAAAACAGCTATTCTGTTATGTTATCGCGCAACTTAAAATTAAAGCTCTTGTAGCTCTGAGATTATGTTCAGCGAACTCTGCTTCAGAATCCACTGCATGCTACTGATACATGCTGATTTCCTAATATCAGCACTGTATAAACCAAATCTGCAATGAGGTGTATTTCTGAGTATTTAGGTAATCAAGAGAAAATATTGGTTAATTTGCAGGAGCTGCTTTCTGCATAGTGAATTTGATAAAAATTTTGTTGATGAATAATATTTTTATTCCTCTATTCATTAAATCTTCCCTGCCTATTTGGGGTATTTTTATTATATTTTGATTGGGTTGTTCATTTGAATGTTAAACTTAGTCCATTCTAAACAAAATCCATGTAACATTAGGAATATATGCAAAGTCATAAAATTATCAAATGAATACTTATATCACTATGAGAAGTGCTGAATTAAATACAGGATGAAACTCAAACTAACTCACTGTCTGAGAGCAGGAACAGTTCTTTCATCGTATGCCTCATAGCTGCTCTTTACTAACTGTGATCCAACTGGAACTGTGGGTGAAACAGTTGCCTTTTTCTTCTTTTGAGAGCCACGAAGATTTGTTCGCTGGTTAGAGGGTGGACTACCAAGTGGGGAAGTGCAGCCTCTTGCAGCAGGACCAAGTGGAGGTGAGAGAGATGTTGGAAGGTGAGCTGGTGGTGGGGAATGAGAAGGGAGCTGAGAATTTCCTTTCTGAGGTTCCCTACTAACTGATGAGCAAGCTGCACAGTGACGATGCTGAACTTGGTGCTGACGACAGTTAGAGTTCTGGTAATTGTGGCTACCCTGATGAAGTTGCTGCCTTGATGGACTGGATGGAGGTCGACTTGGATGACGACCAGCTGAATTAGGTATACCCAGATGCTCAATTGCAGGTGCTACTCCAAGAGGGTCATCCGGATCATCATTCTGCGAAAGTGGCTGTGGGTTTTGTGGAAGTATAATAAAGAATGAGTCAATTACTTGGATTTAACCACTGAAATAGGTGAGAATGAAAATTTGAATTTAATTTCATGATTTAATAAATTGATATTCCTGTTTTCATCTATACAAAAAAGCCTTAAATGCTTTTGTTTCATTAATGCATGCTTATTTATGCTAAATATTATTTAGAAAATGCTTGGGTTCATGTAATGATTATTTTTAATGACATATATAGTAAATTGCCTAGATATCAGGGGACAGTTCTGAATATGTTAATTGCTGTTGTAGACACAGTTTTTCCATATGGATAATGATAATGATATTTCTAATGTATGACATTATGTTTACATCACAGTAAACATCTTCAGGAATAAGATGTCATTTCATTGTTTTTGCCTCTACTTATATGGTGATACTGGTGATGCCTTTCACTAAATAATTAATAGTGCAGCCTTCACACTTGGCTATTTTTGCCTTTCACTATTCCGATTAGCTCCTTTAGGTTTTGGAATAGATGCATCCCTCTTTCATTTAATTTGTAGCTCTTATCTCTGTTAATATTTAGTATTGTTTTATATTTCCAATGCTCCATAAAATCTGAAAGTGTATGTTATTCCCTTCCAGACAACTTTGGCTTCATCAAACATGGTCTTGTGATCTGGCCTTGAGGTTTCAGAAATTACAGGTTTTTTCATTGACAGTTATTCATGACTCTTTTGTGCTTCTTCATTCAGAGTTATTGTTATGTCAATTATAGTATTGTCAATTGCCATGTTTTTCTGAAAAGTCCATAAAAATAAAACTGCAAGCCTCTTTGTAAACTCCTTCCATTCACAATGGTGAATGTTTATCCTTGGTGAAGGAAACAGTTTCTTAGCTTTTGAGACAATTCTGAAAGCTAAGCTGATGTTGCCTTTTTACAGGATTCAGAAAATTAGTCCAGTTTCTCCAGTGAAATAACATAATCTTACCTAGACTGTGGACTTAGGTTTGCTTTCTTATAGTTTATTATTTGACCAGATGTTGCTTTTAATGAATTTTTTACTGTAGATAAAATTCACAGAATCTTTATGTGCATGTGTTCCTTTTCCTTCATTAACTCTTGGTCAGATAGTCTACACCTCTTATACTATTGTTTTCATCACAGACGTTTTATGTTGTGGTTGGTGGTGTGAAAACTTGATAATGAAAAAGTAGGTTTGTGTTTATAGAACATTATTCAAGAGTTTCAATAGTTCTAATCTTGACAAGGATATCAAGAAATGCGAGGCAACCATTTTGAATTGAAGGTCAAGAATTCTGTAGAATCTGCCGAGGAAACTGCCCAGTTTATCTTTCCTGCAGGACCTAATGATGGTGATAAGAATCTTAACTATCAAAATAGCTATATGCTAAAAGAGAATAGTGTTCTATTTTTGGAATTCTCCTTGTAGATGTTAGGTATTATTAGAGAGGGAAGATAAATTTTAATTACTCCCTCTGTCTGTTTTTATAAATCGTTGTTTCATAAAAAGTTATCATTGTTTACAAAGGGCATCCATTTTGTAAATGTCTGCTGGTAATTTGTTGCTGAGTTTCCTTAGAACCTTGATGGCTTCCTTCACAGGAACTTTTGTGAAGAAGAAGACTGAAGATAACTATGATACCATTTGATGGATGTTGTCCCCTCTTTGATTTATTCCAGAGAGAAAGAGATTTACCCTTAGGACTCAATCTTACCGATGGACAATTGTATGATGTGGTCAAATTATTGTGCCAATTTCCCTCCACCAAAGATAAACTCCCACTGTTATTCATGATAGAAATCGTTTATATGCTTGGTGAAGGCATATACTAGACTGCAAGAATTAATGGAAAGAAGTAGAAAAATTCTACTTTAACCAGGAATTGAACCCAGATCTCTGCTGTTACAGAACTTGCAACCTCAAGACTGATCCATAAAATCAATTTTGATAATTAATTTATGAAGAATTGGGAATAGAAAATTACTAATAACATGGATAATGGATATAGAATAAGCATGAAATCAAAGCATCTTTTTTATCAAAAACCAAGTACATAGTTGATTGGAAAAGTGAAAGGCAAAAGTGGTTAACTTAAGGCTCCATCATCAGCATATAAATAGTGCTTATAACACTGACCCAATGCTTCATTCTGTAGATGGCTTCCATAATGGGATTTAATGTTGAACATTATAAATGTTCTCTATGCAGCAAAACCCATAAATCTTCATTGGCATTGAGCAATGGTGTAAAAGCCTTTATTCCAAGAATGTGCCCATAAGCAAATTACTTCCATGGAGAGAGACCCAAGAGATTTTTTCTGAAACCCATAGGAAATTACTACTACTACTAAAAATTTTGTGATTTTTATTGTAAGTCAAAGAGACGTTAACACTTTCCGTGTGGATGACATCTTAAGATGTCATGGCATGCCTTCGCTGCTGGCAGGTGTCATTTTAAGATGTCACCGTCTTTGAAACGGTTCATTCACTTCCTGGGGGCGCTTGCAGTCTAGCAGATGCGCTCTTTTGCTACTAAGCATTAAGTTGATGCCTAGCGTTACTAGTAGAAGCAGCTGTTTTTGATTTTGTGTGTTTGATTTTTTTATTTATCCAGTTGAACTTTAAGGTAAGTATTTCATAATTTTTTTAATGTAGTGACTTCATTTGGATTTTTTCTAATCTTTTTATGCAGTTACATATTATTATTTTCTTTCTTAATGAGTGTTTTATTTATAATTATTTTTTAGTATATTTTGTTTGTCATTAACATGTTTATCGTAGTTGGTTATATTTATCATCATAGTTTTTGAGTTCTTTTAATGTAATCTTTCATTTCCATCGTTATAGCTTTTAAAACTTACCTAATTTATTCAGTTCATAATTCTAAAGTATTATTGGCCATAACGTACTTTAAAAAATTTTTACTCGGGTTTTATTATTGCAAATATAAATTCTGTTTTTCTGTTTTTCCACTGTGTTCAAACAATATTTATTCTTATTCTAAGACGTTTTTAAGTACTTAATTATATTTATCTAAAGGAAGTTTACCCATGGAATAATTTGATATACTGTTTATCGTGCAAAAGGTATGTAACATTTTTTGTCCTCTTGTTGAAATTATCGATTAAAACAATTTGTGCTTTTGGGCTATTTATGTATTTGGTTTATTTTCAAAGTGTTTTTACATTTATCGAATTTTGGTTTAGCCATAATTAGGTTGAATAATATTTTGTTTTTTTTTTACATGATTGTTAATTTATTAAGTGATTATTTATAAACAATACCTGTACTTTTTCTAGGTGGTCTTCTCTATCTTCATAGGGATTTTCTCAAACCCTTTAATTGTTAAAAGCAATACCTGCTGAAATTAGGAGCATATTTTAAAATGCAAATTCTATTTTATAAATTTTAATACTTTTTACTGTGACTTCACATAATGATGTATTATTTAGTAATTTTTAATGAGTAATAAAAATAATCCCCTGGAGTCAAACCTGGTCATTTTTCCAAAGATTTTTTAGTCAAACACTTTTAATGAAAACAAACGAATGATTTTATCATAGTTTCATTAAATACAGCTTTAAATAAATTTTTATCCTATTAATTTTCGCGTTTGCAAAAGAAATGCAAATTTCAATGTGTTTCAATATATATTTTAAATTTATCGATTTTCATATACTGTAGAGCTGTTATTCATTGATAACACAAATTTAATGTTATTTCTCGCAATAAGAATTAGAAAATAGAGTAAAAAAGTTACAACCGATTTGTAGCAGATCAAAAAAATAGAAGCAGTTTGCATTGTGCGGGGTAGCCTAACCTCTTTTCATTCCCAGTGACGGATGACATCATAAGATGTCCTAAATTATTTTTTAACAAAAAGCAGAAAAACTTAATAAAATGTATTTCTTTATATCAATGATGCATACAAATACACTTTTTCAGAAAAAATATTAAAATAATGTATGTCAGCACAGGGGAAGACCGTAATTTTTTTACGCATTGAAAGTGCTAATAATGTTACTTTGGATTACCTTGTTTTTGTCAGTGCAGTGAAAAACATTAAATGTGCATGTTTAAAAACTTTATAATACAAATAAAGATCAACAATATTATCTATATTTCTCACCCCATGTATTTCCATTAGCTGAGCCACCCTGAAGGAAGTGTAAACATGGGCTCTAAATTCTTCCATCTGTAATTTCTTCCTTCTTGCACGCTCAAAGTCCTCTGCATCAGCAGCTTTTCTTTTTTCCAATGCCCATCGTCCTAATCTCTCTCCAGCAGAGCGCAACTCATCCATGGCACATTTGAGCTTACGAGCATATTCAAAACGTTCCCCTGAAAAAAATTTCTTCATTTACTCATTTCAGCTATTTTCACTAACTTAAATTAGTGAATTCATTAATTTTGATAAATATGACTTACTATATTAATTTTTGGTTGTTATCAATTTGCTTTTCAGCACTATTTCAGGTATTTTTAAATGAGGAAATGCAGATGATAAAAATTATTGCTTTATGGTTTTAGTCCTCTTTGTTATATATATATATATATATATATATATATATATATATATATATATATATATATATATTACTGGCCTTCTGTGGTAATTTATAAATATATTTTGACAAAGGTTTTACTAGAAAGCATTTGAACTAAATAGAATGAGGCATAATTCACAGACAAGGATTTGTGGAAGAATAATTTTGTATGAAAAGATAGTTATCATACTCTAACCAATACAACAATTTTTATTATTATATTTCATTGTTTGTTGATACCAAGTGTCTACTGAGCCCAAAATGAATGATGGTCATGAAGGAAAAGATAGAGTGAATTGCTACATGAGTAAAATGATGTGATTAACTGTATTAATATTGTTTACAATTGTACCTTCTACTGCTTCCCTTTTCTTAATTTCCATGTGTCTAATGATGGTTGCCACCTCTGTATCCACATACATCTCAAATGCCAGGTCATCGTATGGGGAAGTATAATTTCTAGAATTGAGCAACCTAGGAAAGTTATCATTGATGTTGCTCTGTGCACCCCCACATCTGGAGGAAGCATAGAGAAGAGAAGAGAGTGGAGAGGGGGAGGCAAAAGGGGAGGTGGAGGAGGAAGAATGGGAAGAAGATGTGTGGCAATTGTTGCGTATGGCTCTATCAGCCTCGTCTCCATTGACTACAAGCTCTCTGTCGTCCTCTCGACCTTCCCTCTTGCCCAGCTCCTCATCCTTGTTCTGATGGCAGTTGTTGTTGTCTTCAACCTCTTCTCCAAGCAGGTTTACAGCTACTAAACCAACCTGTTATGGAGCAGGATAAAGTAATTATGTCATCAAATTGAAAATATTTTAAAGAAATTATTCAAACATAAACATTCAAACAATTTTCATGATGAGACTACATTCATGAGTCTACATTTAATGAATTATTTTTATTTGAAGAAGTTTATCACTGCAAATAATGATAATAAGATATGCAGAGTAACATTTACTCGCGAAAAGAGATTGATTTTGTTCGTTAAATGCACTTAGTAGATCAGTTCTTTCATTGTTAAAATTCATCTTAAACAATATTAATACTCTCCTAAATTGCATACATAAAATCTATTTGAATGTTATTTTTTACAAATAGTTATAGTAAGCATGTAACTTACTAAGAAGCAAAGTATGGAACGATAATTTTCAATATATTTTAATGCAATAAACATGTCTATGAATATTTGCTTAAAGAAATATTACATATTACAGTGTAACCTTGATAGAATGAGTATGGCCTATAACAACAACTTCATTATAGCGAGCAAAAACACAAATTTCTTAACATTGCACGCATGGAAAAATAAAGCATATAACAAGGACTATTTTTGCAGCAACTTCACCATAATGAGCATATCCTAACTTGCCCTTGCTTATTTTCCCAAACTTTTGTGCAGAAGTGGTATTTTTCTTTTATATGCAGTACATTTTTCATAGTTATTTGTTTTTTCTCTCGTTTAACTAGTAAGGCTCTAATTTTCAAAACATCTGCCGAAAAACAAACTTAGGCAAGCGAAAATTTTGTTTTTTTGTGCACGTGTTTGTGAAAAAAGTATTGAAGCCCATTTTGTGACGTCTGAGACTAGAGCATCATGAGACGAGACCTATTGAAACGAGTAGAACGAGGGGAATGTTGTATGCACGGGAAAGCTGTAACTATCAGTGGCCCAGCTCCCATCTGGGCACGTTATGAGGCTCGTTTTTATTCCAAATGTGATAACTAAAATGCGTTCATTTGATATGGCTATAAAATTAAAATGAAAAATTAGAATTGGTTCAAAACCTCTACACAGTTTAATTTTCTTTTAAAACTCAATGGAGCATATTGACAAATGTACATAAGAGGTTAGGAGACCCACTTCAAGATTATTTTAACCATTTTTGGATATTACGAGTACTCGTCAGAACGAGTACTTTTCTGAATTTATAAATTCTTGCTATATCAGGGTTTCACTGTAATAAACTTTCATTTGCCTATAAATCTTCATTATTATTGATTTATTAGGTACCATCCCATTTAATGAGACGTTTCCTCTTCTATATAATATCTTGATTATTATTATTATTATTGAGTTATTAGCATGTTATTTTCTTTTTGGACAGACTAATATAAATGGCAAAGTACCTGGTTCCAGGTGTTAAGAGAATTTGGGTGGTTAGTGTGAAGAAGAAGTCGTAAATAGCGCCCTGTGCAAGACACTGACACTGATTTGAGTTCGCGTGCTTTGAACCCAGTAGCCTCATTGCTGGAGAGTGGAACAAAACCTAGGTGAGTGAAATGTGGCTGGTGGTGGTGAGATGAGTGACTGCTACGCCGTGGGGCCATATGGCCCTCCTCTTGTGCCTCTGCATGGTCATCTTCCCCTCCGCCCACCTCTCCCACTCTACTCATGTCTTCTGTCTGTCCACACTCATCGCCTTCATCATTCCCGACAAAGAACTCCACACGCTGTGCTATAAGAAAGAAAATTCATTCCAGCAAATATCTAACAAAAATTTGGAGCTTCATTTGCCGATGCAATATGAAAAAGCTCGTTTTATTTAAGAGGTTTTTTTAGAATTGTAAACTTAAAATTCTTTATAAGTATAGTAACATAATCATATGACAAAGTAATTTATTCAATAATTAATTTTAACTTTCTATCTATAACCATTTGCTCAGAATTTTAATTTTAAAATTTTGAGGGCATCTCCTGCTGCCCACTAATTTCTCCAAAACGTTTCTTTGGCAGCATAATAAATGGCATCATAAACCACATACACCCTGCAAATTAATTAAGGATTAATCCTTTTTTTGGCTATAGGAGTTTTACTTCGTTTAAACCAAAAGTCAATGAGCTAATATACAATATTCTTTCCCCTTGTTTACTTACTATTTTAATTTAACTGATTGCACAGACATACAGCAAAAACATAAGCTTGTTTATAAAATGAAATGCACTAAAAATGCAGCATCATAACTTGTAATATAACCTCTTAATCAGTTTTTTGATGTAATGATCTCTGCCACCATGCTAGTTCCTACCAACATTTCACCTTCATCTCAACCAACGTTAAGTTACTGCATTCTGCTCAATGCTTGAGAGTTAAGAAATGGTGATAATCTGATAAGTATAGCTTGTTCGTTTTGTGGTGGCGGTATGCAGAAGGTATGCTCGCATTAGGACGAGTCCATCCTTGAGGCAGGACTACCTATAGCGGAAGCCATGTTCAGCTGTGGGCAACAGATGGGGGAAAAAGGTAAGGGAGGAAGGAGCACAAAGGGAGAATTCGACGTCACAACAGTGTAGGTGTTTTCCCTCCAAACATATTAAGGGAGATTGTTCTCGGTATCGGTTCCTCGGGCAGGTGGTCAATAGATGAGAGAGCTCCTTTGGTGCAAAATATAAAAGTCCAATTTTCTGTTAAACATATTATCTAGATCAGGATACCTGATACAGTAGGAGGTCCAAAAACGCCACCCTGGTAAGGTGCATCGTTGTGCCTGAAATTTCTTTGTACATGAGGATAAGAAATTCGAAGAATTGTGACTGCATTCACTCTCAAATTCTATGAATACAAGAAGTTCCTTGAAATCTTATCCACGCCATCGTAGGTCTAATGTTTAAATGCATATATAACCAGAGTGGAAAGATGCACACATCATGAGTGCATATATGCAAGGCAGAGGCGTTCTTTACAATTTAAAAATGTAAAAAAAGATAAATATTGATGGCTTAGTATAATGTCTAAGAACTGGTATGCCAGTAGTGATGCCAAGAAAATATAGAACTTTTGATTCACTGATTTATTTCCTAATCATTTGTAACTAATAAAACAATGGACAATTATTTTAAACTTACCTCACTCGAATAGTAGTAATATAACCTTTATATTTACATTCATTCCTTTTTCGTAAATTACCCATTTCTTTCCACTTATGCTGTGTATACATAAAGAAAATAGACGTACATATTTACGTTCATTTCTTCATCGTAAATAATCCAGTTCCCTTCATTTACCAAATGTTGTGTTCACACAAAAAAATAAACTAATTAGGTATTTACAGCAGATATTATTTACATCAGTTGTCATGAAGATTGTTTTCATTGACAACAATTAAAAAACATGGGAAAATTTTTCTAAGTTCAAAATGATTTACGACTTTCTCGATTGATTTTATTAAAATCGGCTACTCCTTCGACAAAAATGTACTGAACAAAATATATGCTATTTCACTAGTTCTACAAAGTAGTTTAAGGACTTTTTTGTTATAAGTGATATTGTACAAGATATAAAGAAAAGTTCATTTTTTGTCACCAGTGAAGTGGCACTCCCAATTAGGTCACATAAACTATTTATTATATCATTTTCTTAGTTTCTTTGTCTCTATGTCCTAAATACCAAATTTCATCAACATTCACCCAGTAGTATCTGAGATGAAATGTGCAGACGGATGGACGGACATGACCTGATCATAAGGCATTCTTTTTTACTTTTGTAAAGAACCCCAAATAGTAATGAATATATTTAGGTGGAAACTTTTATTTATTATTTTGTACATAACCAAATATATTTAGATATTGTTTAATTACAACAATTAATTTCAATTGTATCACTCCATTTCTTCACTGGTTTCCCAATCACTTTCACTTTCTGAATGAAGAGTTATCAATACTTCGTCTATCTCGTCCATAACACATTCCCTATCAATACTCTTTCTCTGTTTTTCTTTTTCAGAAACACTTTTCTACTAATCCTCTGCAATCGAACTACACTTTTCTTCAACTAACGCCTTGACCTCACTGATTTTAAATGTTTTATTTCGTGATGTCACCCAGTTTTTCATTATACCCTAAATATTTTCAATGGGATTCTGTTCGGGATGATATGGGGGCAACCTAACTGTTGTATGCCCGTGTTGGTATAATACCTGATCCACTGCAAACACCTTTCTCTTTGGCCTATGGTTCTTAATTTTGTTGTAAAGCTCGAGCTTTGTATGTTCATAATTTCCCGAGCCTATGAATAATTTTTTTATTCCCTACCTTAGAAGTAGATGGAGGTGTCTCCATTATTAAAACAAAGAGAAATAGCAAAAATAAAAGGAAAAGGAATCAAAAGGGAATGTGAAAACAAGCAAAAAAGAAAAATAATGTGCCAACAGTAACAAAATTTAACACAAATGATAGTAAGCAATAACAAAGATTAAAAATGACAATGATATTAAGCAATAAAGAATAAAAAATATTAACCATTACCAGTCAATAAAAAAATATGAAAATGATAACGGTATTAAACAGTAACAAAAATTAACAATGATAAAGATAGCACACAATTCGGGAAATGTCAGCATGTGGAACATTGTGCTGCCTTAACCCTTCAGTAGGCACGTGCTTTTTCGTCACTTGTTTAGGCGCATGGGAGACACCTGTCACCCAAAATTAATGCCCATTTACAGAATGCCTTTTAACATTTTTTAAATTCTAACACTACTATCATATTCCTCGAGGTTTTTATGTAAGAACGAAAACGAATAATAAAAGAAACACATGGTATACTCGGCAGGTACTGAGAACAGCGCACGTGTAAACCTGACCGACTACAAACAGCGTGAAACTGAAATTGACTGGGTGACACCTGTCCCCCACATGCCTACTGCAGGGTTAAGGAGAAGTATCCTTCCCCTCTAGGGTTCCCATGCTGATGATGGACTTGTCCGAACCCAAAAATGTGCTACTGCACATGGGTATGATGTCGACTATCCCCTTAAAGATTCCCATCCCAAGCCTTTCCCTTCCCCTCTCACATGTTGCCACCTGAAACCACAAAACAAACAAGGTATACAATAAATTATAAATGTGCTTCATAATTTATTTATTAAATTTTTCTTATTGTCAATTTTAATGCTACTATACATATCTGTTAGTTAAGCTATCCTATTCAATCTGTATAGCTCTATCTGAAATACAGTTTTAAAACTGGAAACTTCCTAGTCACAAATGGACTGGATTTGAGAGGATATTCTTTGGTGACCAGAATCTGAAGAAGAAAAACTAGGAACTGGGATATGATATACCTACATTTAGGGCAATATATGAGGTGTGATCCAAAATTTTCTGGACTGGATCAGTAACAAAGTGTAGGCTTACCATAGTCACTTTTCGGTGTTGTCCCCTCGAAGTAGTTCCCTTGGGAGTTTATACACCTATTCCAACATTTCTGCCACTGTTGGAAACACTTCTGGAAGTCGTTTTTTGAGATCGCTTTCAGGACCGCTTGCAATTCTGCTTGAATTTCTGTAACATCCTCAAAACGTCATCTTTTCAGTTTCATTTGGGGGAACCAAAAGAAGTCACAGAGGGGCAAGTCAGGTGAGTAAGGAGGGTGGGAGACCACAGCCATGTTGTTGGAGTACAAGAACTGCTGCACAGACAAAGCTTTGTGCACTGGCGCATTGTCATGGTGCAGCAACTAGTCCTGATTGTGCCACCGTTCTGGACATTTCGGCAGACATCTTCTCTCAAACACCTCAGGACCCCCAGGTAGAATTATTGGTTGACCTTTTGGCCTTGAGAAAAAAATTTCTGGTGGACAATTCCCTCAGTCAAAACAACCACCAACATGCTTTTGACATTTGACCTGACCTGCCTTGCTTTCTTTGGCTGTGGAGACATGGGACTCTTCCATTGGGATGTCTGTTGCTTTGTTTCTGGGTCATAACCATAAACCCAGCTTTCATCACCAGTTATGACCCTATAAAGTAAGTTTTCGTCCTTGCTAACTTCACTCAGAAGGTTCTGCCAGACAGACACACAGGATTGCTTCTGGTTGCCGCCCAGCAAATGTGGGACAAACTTAGCCGAGATCCACCACATGTTCATGTTTTCTATGATAATGTGCTGACATATTCCATAGGATTGGCCTAACATGCCAGCAATGTCATTAATCATTAGTCGTCAGTCTTCATGGATGATTTCACAAACTTTCTCTTTCATCAGTCCAACTCGAAGACATGACCTGAATGCTCTACATTCTCGACCAACATTTCTCCATGTTTGAAAAAGGAAAACCACTCAAATGTCTGCATTCTTCTCATGGTGTCATTACTGAATGCAGTTCTCAGCATTTCATGTGTTTCTGAGGCAGTTTTGCCAAGTTTGAAACAGAACTTTATGCAAATTCTTTGTTCTTTCAAATCCACCATTTCTGTAGACTTCAAAAATTGCTGAGTGCACTAAACACTGACGTGAATAAATGGCTGTTACAAAAATATGCAGCACACTATAATGGCCAAACTCACCAGACTAACTCAGAAGGAAGCAATACTATGGTACCTAGCACCAGAAAGCTGTACTGTATGCCATTAGCACTTCCCATGGCCAGTTTTAACTTACTGGGCGGCTCTTTAAAATTCCATTCAGGTCAGAGCATTGCATTACCGAATGCAGAGTGACTCAAGATATGTTGGGAAGGTATACTCATTCTCTCTCTATTGTTTGGAATACAGTTATGTTTACTGTTCATGAATTTATGTGCATGGAATGCAGTACTTGTGACTCTCCAACTTCTGAAGATTATCATATAAGTAGGTTTGGCTACCTCTGTTATGCAGCTTAAATATTTCTTCATTAAATGCCATTCTCTTCTGACATTAGGATGGACCTAGATTTTAGGACTAATTTTTCAGGAAAACTTTTCAATGCATGTATTCATACTCATGTTGCTTACAAATTACTGCATTATTTATGACGCATCAATAACACACCCACCCCAATATGTGGAATCACTAGGTGGGCTATGGAACCCATATGCAAAATGGTAAAATATTTAACCCTCTGGTACTCTCACGGGGTAGATTTCTACCCCACCCCTCACATTTTATGATGATTTCCCTCCCATTTGTTTTTTGCTGTTTCCTCCTTTTCAGTAGCTGGAATGACATGTGTGGAAGGTTTTTAGGCAAAAATGTCTAGTATTGTGTCAACCATTTTTGAGTAAGGTACCTTTGGCATGCATTTTCAATGTAATACAAATAGGGTTAAAATCTACCTTGTGCGAGTACTTGTGTTTGAAAAGTCCATGCGAGTACTGGAGGGTTAAAATGAAAGCAAGAAATTTTTTATGTTGTGCTTATAACTCTGAAGTCAATGCCAAAATCATTTTAGAAAATTAATGATGCATATCACGGTTCAAAAGTGATCAACTTGTTCCTTTTTCAAAGTGAGGGTTATTTTATAACTGAAATATATATCATTAGTTTTGAGAATCAATTATGATGTTGACTTAGGAGTTCTTTCTTTTATTTACCTCATATTGATGGAATACATCAAAGTATCGGCTTCTTCAGATCTTGTTATTATTGTGCGCTCATCACAAAATCTGCTCAAATCATTTGCATAGAGAAAGTAATTTCGGTTTGTTCAACATTCATAGAGCAAATGTCACTGATTCTCCTACTAGCAGACACAATCAGTAGACCTAATCTGTTCTCATGCATACTTTACTACCAGCTTACCTGGGTACCTTTGCCCTATAAGATGCAGGTCAGTTTTTGGTGATCTCTTTTCGGAAAATAAGTGCGTCTTATTAGCCAGAAAATATAGTAAGTTGCAGAAATTGTTATAATTTCTCAAAACATGAATATGTGAAATGTTGAGTTATCATGCTTATTAGATAAATTCAATAAATTGTAATAAACCAGAATGCAGAACATTTGTAGGCAAAAACATTTTGGTTGAATTGAATGAATTTGATAATTTTTTTAAATTTCATACTTGGCAATTTTCAATGCCTTTAGATTTGATCAAATTCAGCTTTTAAGTATTGGTATTTTTACCAAAATATTTGACATGACTAAAATGCAATAGCCTATCATGCAACCATTAAACATATATCAGGTAAAGCAGAAAATGAATGTATAATAATTACTTACTTAAAAATAATTATTCCATAAAATTTTTAATTTGATTTCCCTCCCATTTGTTTTTTGCTGTTTCCTCCTTTTCAGTAGCTGGAATGACATGTGTGGAAGGTTTTTAGGCAAAAATGTCTAGTATTGTGTCAACCATTTTTGAGTAAGGTACCTTTGGCATGCATTTTCAATGTAATACAAATAGGGTTAAAATCTACCTTGTGCGAGTACTTGTGTTTGAAAAGTCCATGCGAGTACTGGAGGGTTAAAATGAAAGCAAGAAATTTTTTATGTTGTGCTTATAACTCTGAAGTCAATGCCAAAATCATTTTAGAAAATTAATGATGCATATCACGGTTCAAAAGTGATCAACTTGTTCCTTTTTCAAAGTGAGGGTTATTTTATAACTGAAATATATATCATTAGTTTTGAGAATCAATTATGATGTTGACTTAGGAGTTCTTTCTTTTATTTACCTCATATTGATGGAATACATCAAAGTATCGGCTTCTTCAGATCTTGTTATTATTGTGCGCTCATCACAAAATCTGCTCAAATCATTTGCATAGAGAAAGTAATTTCGGTTTGTTCAACATTCATAGAGCAAATGTCACTGATTCTCCTACTAGCAGACACAATCAGTAGACCTAATCTGTTCTCATGCATACTTTACTACCAGCTTACCTGGGTACCTTTGCCCTATAAGATGCAGGTCAGTTTTTGGTGATCTCTTTTCGGAAAATAAGTGCGTCTTATCAGCCAGAAAATATAGTAAGTTGCAGAAATTGTTATAATTTCTCAAAACATGAATATGTGAAATGTTGAGTTATCATGCTTATTAGATAAATTCAATAAATTGTAATAAACCAGAATGCAGAACATTTGTAGGCAAAAACATTTTGGTTGAATTGAATGAATTTGATAATTTTTTTAAATTTCATACTTGGCAATTTTCAATGCCTTTAGATTTGATCAAATTCAGCTTTTAAGTATTGGTATTTTTACCAAAATATTTGACATGACTAAAATGCAATAGCCTATCATGCAACCATTAAACATATATCAGGTAAAGCAGAAAATGAATGTATAATAATTACTTACTTAAAAATAATTATTCCATAAAATTTTTAATTTGATTTCCCTCCCATTTGTTTTTTGCTGTTTCCTCCTTTTCAGTAGCTGGAATGACATGTGTGGAAGGTTTTTAGGCAAAAATGTCTAGTATTGTGTCAACCATTTTTGAGTAAGGTACCTTTGGCATGCATTTTCAATGTAATACAAATAGGGTTAAAATCTACCTTGTGCGAGTACTTGTGTTTGAAAAGTCCATGCGAGTACTGGAGGGTTAAAATGAAAGCAAGAAATTTTTTATGTTGTGCTTATAACTCTGAAGTCAATGCCAAAATCATTTTAGAAAATTAATGATGCATATCACGGTTCAAAAGTGATCAACTTGTTCCTTTTTCAAAGTGAGGGTTATTTTATAACTGAAATATATATCATTAGTTTTGAGAATCAATTATGATGTTGACTTAGGAGTTCTTTCTTTTATTTACCTCATATTGATGGAATACATCAAAGTATCGGCTTCTTCAGATCTTGTTATTATTGTGCGCTCATCACAAAATCTGCTCAAATCATTTGCATAGAGAAAGTAATTTCGGTTTGTTCAACATTCATAGAGCAAATGTCACTGATTCTCCTACTAGCAGACACAATCAGTAGACCTAATCTGTTCTCATGCATACTTTACTACCAGCTTACCTGGGTACCTTTGCCCTATAAGATGCAGGTCAGTTTTTGGTGATCTCTTTTCGGAAAATAAGTGCGTCTTATCAGCCAGAAAATATAGTAAGTTGCAGAAATTGTTATAATTTCTCAAAACATGAATATGTGAAATGTTGAGTTATCATGCTTATTAGATAAATTCAATAAATTGTAATAAACCAGAATGCAGAACATTTGTAGGCAAAAACATTTTGGTTGAATTGAATGAATTTGATAATTTTTTTAAATTTCATACTTGGCAATTTTCAATGCCTTTAGATTTGATCAAATTCAGCTTTTAAGTATTGGTATTTTTACCAAAATATTTGACATGACTAAAATGCAATAGCCTATCATGCAACCATTAAACATATATCAGGTAAAGCAGAAAATGAATGTATAATAATTACTTACTTAAAAATAATTATTCCATAAAATTTTTAATTTGATCAGTTGATAGTTGTAGAATAACACATCTCATTCCCTAATTTACATTTTAGATTTGATTAGGGCATGATGTTAAATAATAAAAGTGATGATAGTGATCACCATCAGTGACAAATCTGCACTAAGGCCAAAATGGCTTGGCTGATTTTTGGGTCTGGCAAAATTTTAAATTTTTGATAGAAATTTTCATAGTATTTCTTCTATTTTAGATGTAAATTTAATGTAGCATTAATGTAAATAAAATGTATCTTTGGAAACAAAATTTTCATGAGTTTTTACTATAATTAGTGGTTGCCAAACTAAATGAATTTGGGACAGAAAATGCCCAAATCCACCACTGATCACCATGTTTGAATTAACCTATTAAATTGAGCCTGCCATCTTGAATATTTACAATGCCCATATGATGAATCCTGTATAACTTAAAATACATATATTTTTACATAGTATATTTTGGGCATTAGTTTTTTCTGTGAGAAAAAAAGTTTTTTTTTCAATTCTGTCTGTTTGTGGCTCAAGGAGGATCTGAAGAAATCTCACATTATGCCAGATATTACCCAAAATATAAACCTTGAAAATGAACCAAATTGTGCAATAATGGAGGGTATATTTTCAATATATTTGCTCAAATATGGATAAAAATTTCAATTAAAATTCATCCAGTTATAGAGCATTTTGCCCTTAACAATAATGCATTAATTTCTTAAAGATAACCATCGCCATTTTAATATATGGAATTTTATGACCAGATAATTCAAATAAGCTCATATTATAATGTAACCTGTGACATTATTGTATCAACTAGAAGCCTAGATATATGAGAAAGCAGAGACAGAGCTGGGAGATATTGCATCTATGGCAAATTTTAGGAAATACTTTAGGTACCTATATAAAATGTTATTTGTCCTGCAGTCGAATAAAGAATAATAACAGTTTCATTGAAAATATCTGTAATATTTGTGAATTCAATTAATACTCATTTATGTGGAAATAAATTGACATTTTTTGCAGGAACGTTTGGTGCCTATTGCAAATGGCACCTATGGCAAATGCCACCTTTGCTGTAACCTTGCAACGACACTGTGAAAAGTTTGTACAATGTATATTGCACTGATTTTTTTTACCAACGACATTGATAAGTCACATACCTTATGTGAAAACATAGAATGGGTTTGAAGGCAGTGCCAATGGTGCAACTGCACCAAATCCTGCTCTCTCTAAAAAATGTTTGTTATACTCAACAAATAAAGGTGAAATACTCCTTTAGCCAAACAATTAGAGGGTTACAACACCCAATGCATTTCGCCCACAAGGTGGGCATCGTCAGTGGTAAAACCTGTTTCAACAGTGACTGGGAGCCAACTGCAAGGTTTGAAACGGAAAGTATTAAGAAGACGACCGAGAAACAAGTGAAGCGCGGAAAGATTTTTCGGCGTGTGTGTCGTTTAAATCTGTCAGTTTGTATAGGGTCTTGTTGAAATCTGTGTCCGTGTTCATAAGTGTATCGCGGTTTTTGTAAATGTGAAGGTTTTCTAACGAGTTTAGTGAGTTATTGGCTGAAGTTATCAATGTTAAATCGTTTACGTGTATACTATGACCTGTTTCAAAGATGTGGTTGGCAACGCTTGATTTTTCAAAACGATTATATTTATAGTGAGCCATGTGCTCCTTGAAGCGTGTTATTAGTTTCCTTCTTGTTTGTCCTATGTACTTTTTGTCGCAGTGTGAGCATTGTATTTTATAAATACTGGACTTGTTCAAAGATTCTGTTGTGTCTTTTGTATATGTTATGGTATATGTTTAAAAATTTTGTTCAAGCCTCTGTTTAATGGTGGAAAATAAGGCAATTTTACATATTTGTCCTCTTTTTTGTTGTCTAATTTGAGGGAAGTGGCATTGGACAAGGTTTTATTAAAGTTATGTTTTCTCACTAATTTATTAATTAAATTATTATTGTATCCAAGTTTAGCGGCAATTTGTTTTATGTGTTTGAGTTCCTTTGCATATCTGATTTTATTGAGGGGGATGTTACATAATTTGTGTTAAAAATTGAAACAGCTATTCTTTGATTCATAGGGTGAAAGGAGTTGTTAGGAATAAAGTTATCAGTATGTGTAGGTTTTCTAAAAATGTGAAACTCGATGTGCTGTCTATTATTTATGATAAGCAAGTCCAAAAATGGCAAGGTGTTGTTTTCTTGAAGTTCATAAGAGAACTTAATTGAAGGATATATGTTGTTTAACTGATTAACAAATTCATCTACATTTTCTTTAAATCAAAGATTGTGAATATGTCATCCACGTACCTCAACCATATATCTGGAAAGTAATGAAATTTTTCTTTGCAATCGTTTTCAAAAGAGGACATGAAAATGTTGGCTAAAAAGGGAGATAAGGGGTTTCCCATAGAAGTGCCTTGTGTTTGTTTGTAAATTTCATTTTTGAATAGAAAAACGTTCTGTGACATGCATAAATTAGTAAGTTGTAAATATTCGAGGACAATTTCATCTGAAAAATTTTGTTTTAGTAACAATGATTTTAAAATTTGGGATGTTTCTTCCAGAGGTACACTTGGGAAGAGGCATTTAACGTCAAAGGAGACCAAAATCTTAGACTCTTTTAATATTATGTTTTTTAGTTTACTTATCACGTCATAGGTATTTTTAACAGAGTGTTGGTCGGGAAAGGACATATGTTTAAATTCACTATTAAGCCATTTGGCCAAGTTATAGGTTGGGCTATTTATAATATTTATAATTTGAAAATTTTACTGGGCAGTACAAAAGACACAACAGAATCTTTGAATAAGTCCGGTATTTATAAAATACAATGCTCACACTGCGACAAAAAGTACATAGGACAAACAAGAAGGAAACTAATAACACGCTTCAAGGAGCACATGGCTCACTATAAATATAATCGTTTTGAAAAATCAAGCGTTGCCAACCACATCTTTGAAACAGGTCATAGTATACACGTAAACGATTTAACATTGATAACTTCAGCCAATAACTCACTACACTCGTTAGAAAACCTTCACATTTACAAAAACCGCGATACACTTATGAACACGGACACAGATTTCAACAAGACCCTATACAAACTGACAGATTTAAACGACACACACGCCGAAAAATCTTTCCGCGCTTCACTTGTTTCTCGGTCGTCTTCTTAATACTTTCCGTTTCAAACCTTGCAGTTGGCTCCCAGTCACTGTTGAAACAGGTTTTACCACTGACGATGCCCACCTTGTGGGCGAAATGCATTGGATGTTGTAACCCTCTATTTGGCTAAAGGAGTATTTCACCTTTATTAATCTTAGCCAAAGTTATTGAGCTACTATCAATTATACTCAACAAAGGTGTACTCCATGTCAGAGTACACAGAGTTTCCAAATGTGTTCTTTGAGATTTCACAATATTCTCAATATTTTTCGCTCAGATGAGAATTTAACGAGAAGCTAACGAGGTGTTGTAAAATACATGTAGGTCTTCAAGTAAAGTAGTCGTAATTGTTGTCCGATTTTAACCAAAATTGGAATCTGTCAACCCATTTTAGCAAAACTCCCCAATACCAAATTTCATCAAAATACGTCCAGCAGTTCTCGTTTTGAAACAAAGGAACATTTTAGGTCTTCATGTAAAGTGGTCGTAATTTTTGTTCGATTTTAACCAAAAGTGGAATTGGTCAACCAATTTTAGCAAAACTCCCCAATACCAAATTTCATTAAAATACGCGAAGCGGTTTCCGAGTTTTAACATACGGACAGACGGAAATGACCTCCCCATATGTGTTCACTTCATGCAAAGAACACACAAAAAGTATAGCCATTTTAAAAAATTGAAAAAAATATCTAACAGTCACAGTGATTATTTATTTAAATTTTCTACTAAAAATATTTGACATGTAAGAGGCCCTGCGCATCAGGCCCCACGATTTTCCTGGCATTGGAAGTAGAATAATATTTTCTTAGGCTACAAACAAGCATGTCATACGTACGGATGAGATACTGGTGAGTGAGAATTTGGACTCTGTGAATGACAGACTTGAAGTCGAGCCGCAAAACCAGCTCTTGAGGATAAGAGCAATGACGGGCTGACTGCCATCCTCTCACGGTGGGTCCATGTGCCTCCAACTCCCTCGCACGATGGTTTTCATCTTCTCCTGATAGAAGAGATAAGTAAAGGTTACTCAGAGGGTGAAATATACCAGCGCTTTTATGAGCCCCTTCTACCGCCTGCATAGTCAGGACAAAGAGTAACAGAGAGGAGTAACAAATAAAGCAGTGGGTTCATTATCTCAACCTACGAATTGGACAAACTCCCTCAAATGCTTTAGAAATATCTGGTATATTCCATAAGTAAACAAGTGAGGGAAGAATTGCAGAGCAAATTACATGAGGTACTTTTTTCTTGTTTAAGGGTTATAACATCATCATAAGATAACATCTTTGGTTGAGATTGCCAGCCACTTAATATAGTTTATAAATTCTCTTTAAAAGGATTATATCAATGATATGTAATCAGTGTTGAATCCAGACATTGTTGACCGGGAGGGAAAATGGAAGCTTCAGAGATATTTATGAAATTAACATTAGTTTGAAGTTTGAATAACATAAATGGTTTTTAATTATAGTTATAAAAAATCACATTAAATTCAAATCACAATGTAGCAGGTATTATACAGGGTGTAACAAAATGAATGGGACGATTACAATTTTCATTATTTAATTAACCAGAACACCTACAACAATGAAATAACTTGGAACATGTAGATAAACACTTCAAGTTTCCCAATGGCATTTGACAGTTTGCTGTTGTAAAATGGCATCTCAGCAGCAAAAAGTGCAGTGTTGTTAGTGGTTTCATGAATCAAAATCTGTGACTACAGTTCAGCATCAGTTCCGAACAACACTCGGTGTTGATCCACCTGACAAGAAGTCAATCAGATGCTGGTATGATGACTTTGTGAATAAAGGCCACATTATCACTTGGCCATGAGAAAATTTCTGGATGAACAGCAGTCTGGAAGTTGGATAGGGTGTGGGGGACTGACACTAGAGTTGGGGAGTATGACTTTTTTCTGTCACAGTGACAAACTGTCCCAGTGACAAACAAATACCTGTGACTTGTTCCTGTTACTTGAGTCGCCGGTGACTTTCATTGCATTGACCTTGAGCTGGTGGAGCTGGTGACAGTGATAACACCATCAAACCAAGTATCAGCTGATAATGGGTAACATTGTAAATATCTTTGAATATGTTTGTTTGTGCATTGATATCAGATAAGTGTTTCTCTCTCACTCTCATTGTATTGTTCTCAAGAAATCCCAAACCAAGCAATAGCCCAGACCCAAAGACCCTTCCTCCTCCCTTTCCATATAGCTCTCAAGTGTTGACGGAAAGAAAAAATATTCATCTCAAGAGTAAGAGATGTCACAGAGCTGATAAACAGTGCCTACATCCCCTTCCACTACACAGTTCGTCTTGGCATTGAATAAGTGTTTTTAGAAGCCACAATTCACCAGCTCCCCCTTATAGCTTCTCTTTCCAATTTTTTCCGTTGGAACACTTGGAACTGTTGGGACCAAGTTAGGACTCGGGTGGGTGGGAGTGGGACTAGGGACTGCATCCCTTCTCTTGTTCCACTGAGTCCGCAGTGACTGAACCTGTGACTGGCTGTGACTCCCATACCTGTTACTTCCTGTGCATACCTGTTACTGGTCATAGTTCCCCGTTAGTCACTGTGACAAATTAGGAGTGACTGCATATACTCCCCAATTCTAAACGACAGTTTGGCCACCACAATCTCCAGATCTGTCACCTATAGACTTCTTTTTCTGGACTTTCATCAAAGATTACATCTACACACCACCAATGCCATGGTCCTTGGAAGAGCTATGAGGCCAAATCTCAGATGGAGCTGGCCGAGTTGATGCAGCGATGATACAGAGCACTTGATAGGAATTTCAATATCACATAGACATTTACTGTGTAACTCGTGTTGCACACATTGAACACTCATAGGGAAAACTTGAAGTGTTTCTTTGCATATTCCAAGTTATTTCATTGTTTTAACTGTTCCGGTTAATTAAACAATGAAAATTGTAATCGCCCCATTCATTTTGGTCCACCCTGTATAATTATATATCTTACGTGACATTTCAACAGCGTAATACGCGAATAACAAACATATTATTAATTCACATGTTTGTAATCAACCCACTTATATAATTTGCTTGGTTATGTGTCAGGTGTAATGCTCAACTGTGGCGCCACTCTTAAAGAGTCGTTATAAAAGAGCAGGAGAATTGAGAACTATTTATGACTGACTGACTAATGGTATTATTAACACACTTTTCGATTAGGTAGAAGATTGAAATTTGGTAGAAATTTTTGACTCTTACAGTAAAAGCCACTTATGAAAAAATCCCCAAAAAAGACCCGGGCTCGAATCCAGAAGATAGCACGTAAAAATCAACGTAGCAACATGCAAGCTTCCATTATTTTGCTCATAAAAATTGGGAAAATTTATCTTCAAATCAGGACTTTTTTTAAAGGAAAATGAACAATGTTTCTTATTCTTATTGTCGAGTAGAGAAATTGCCCATCAAATATGACGCATGACATTTTAAAGGGATGTTGCCTTGCCAACCCATTATATTGTTATACCTCGAAATGCTATTGTTATTTTAATCCTTACGGGTTTAAGTGTGTTTTGAAGGCTTTTAATACGAGAAGGAGAGAAAGACGGAAGGAGAGGGAAATGATTTTCATAGCAACGAATGTAAAGAACATTCGTTGCGTAATTTACATTTGAATGTAGACAATCATTCGCATATTAAAATTACTTAGAATCATGGTAGGAGTTAAAGGCTTGAAACAACGAACATCTAAAAGAAAGAAAGTATGTTTTCCTGCCTTCGATGTTTGAATGCGCGTCGAATCGGTCAACAAATCAGTTTATAACCCGGGAATTTGACGCATTTTTAGTGATTCGCATTGTTGCCGGTTTCGTGTAATTGGATACCATTAACTTGGATAACAGCTTCGCATCGCATCTATTCACGAAATTTCATAAAAACCATATACCGTTGAATTTCAACGGGCATCTTCCTAGTTTACTATTATAAAAGGCCTGATATTTCTGTGCCGTGTATAACGGTGATGACGTAAGTTATGACGTCACAAAAAATTTCACGCTCTTAAAACGCGAATAACTCGTTCAAATTATGCAACTATAAACTTGAAATTTGGCAGAGATAATCAACTCGGGTATGAAAATGCTGTGACGAAAAAAATTTACAAAAAACGTGCAGGGTTCAACTCCAGGGAATGATTTGCATTCCCTATAAGATACCACGTAAAAAATGACTTTTGACGTTCAGACTTATCTTCTTTTGGGCATTAAAATTTATTATTATTTATTATTATATACTAAGTTTAACAGATTCACAAAAATAATAACAAAAGGCTATGTTTTCCGTCCCTTGATCTGAGTGTAAAGTTATTAAAACGCGAATAACTCGATCAAGGATGTAGATAGAAAATTGAAATTTGGCAGAAATTTATATGAGCTAATCAGAATTTTTTTATTTAGGGTTGGCATGGTAATTTAAGAAATAAATATCCGTTTGTGGCGCTATTTGAGGGGGATAATTGCATTTTCTCCAAATAAAATTTATGCATTTTAATTTAATGGAACAAAATTTTATGTGACCTGAAAATTTAAAAAATATATATATAATGCACATGCTCCAGAGAGTTGGAATAAATTTGGCCAGGTAAAGGTGTCTTGTGTAGTCTTTAACAAATACTATATCATACTAAGAGAGATAGCTACATTTTTGAGGGGAGAATGAGAAGTAGAACGTAATAGAGTAAGAGGGGAAAAGAAAGTGAGGGAGAAAGAGGGAGGATGGGTAGAAGTGATTGTGAAGAATAGGAGGGAGAGAGGGATGGAAAATGGGAAGAAGGAAGAGAGAGGGAGGATAGGAGGGAGAGAGAGGGATGGAGAATGGGAAGAAGGAAGAGAGAGGGAGGATAGGAGGGAGAGGGAGCGAAGAGGATGGGAGGGAGACAGAGAGGAAGGGAGGAAGAATGGGAAGTACCTTAATTTTAATACAATCTGCACATACCCGTCATATTTGACGGGCAATTACGCTAGTATGAGTAATATCTACGTACGTTTTGAGTGCCTTAATAAGAGCCATAAATCATTTAACGCATAGTCCAGAGAATCTTAAATAATATACAATGGTTTTCTATGACAAAGCATTCAAGTTTATGCTATACTTAAATCCATTATGTAAGAATTTTGAATAAAATTTTGATATTTAAAAGATAAGAATAAATTATTTCTAAGAATAATAAGTGCGAGATTTGAAGTTAAATAATAAATAATATATTCCTTCCCTTCATATTGACCGGCTTTTATACTAGTATAATATAAATATAAATCACAGAATTGAATATATAATTGTACAAGTAAACATTTTAAATTAACCTGGGACGCTTTGTTTTTTCTTAGCGTATGTGTCAATAACTTAATCTATTAATGTAATTGGAACTCTTGAGTCCCTCGATGGCAAATTTCATGCAGACCCGCGGAGTTTTCTTACCCATTCTATTTCGTAACTTAGTCATGAATCTATTCATTGCGCTGAATGAGCATTCAGAACTAGCAGCAAATACCGGAATGCAACATAGCTTTACGCACAAAATCTTCAGTTCCGCTTATCCAATATTGGATTTTAAAATTAATTCCAAAAGGTTCTTATTGTCTATGGCTTCGGTTACGTACTTAAACGAACGAATATCATTTCACAATGCTTGCTTTTTGCGATTGGTCGAAATTAACACGATGTCACTTTAATGTTAATCGTTTGAATGGTATATTTTGGAAAAATCTTGGCATTTTAACGGGATGTTGCCTTGCCTATCAACTACATTGTTAAACCTCGAAATCCTATTGTTATTCCAATCCTTATGGGTTTATGCGTGCTTTGAAGGCCGTTGATGCGAGAAAAAGAGAAAGGCGGGAGGATAGGTATAAATGATTTTCATAGCAATCAATGCAAACAACATTAGTTGCGTTATTTACGAGTAGAAATGCCTAAAAGAAAAGATTAAAAATCGTAATCATGAGATAAATTCAATATTATTGAAATAAAAATGGTTTGAAAATCTCGGGAACGTCCTGGACGTTTTAATAAACAAACCGAGTTTGTACAAATTGTATAGAGTGAAGGAATGGGCGACAGGTTACGGGAGTTAGGTAGAAGAATGGAGGACTTGAGGACGGTTTGGGAAATAGGAAGAGAAAGAGGTTTAGAAGATTCACAAAAATAAGAACAAAAGGCTATGTTGTCCGTCTGTTGGTCTGAGTGTCAAGTTATTAAAACGCGAATTACTCAATCAAGGATGTAGATTAAAAATTGAAAATTCGCAGAAATAATCTATTCAAATATAAAAATACTTTTCCGAAAGAAAATTCACGAAAAAATCCAGAGTTCGACTCCAGGGTAATATTTCCATTCTTCGTAAGATAACACTCAAAAATCGACTTTTTGTCGTGCAGGCTTTTCTTCTTTTGCAAATTAAAATTGGAAAAACCTGACCTACGATCATCCGATTTAAACTATTTTAAAGAAAAATTAATGGTACTTACGTATTAACGGTATTACCTTAGGAGCACTTACGTATTAACGGAACTACTTCACGCATTTACCTAACGACCTGTGCAAATAAACAATTTATTTATCCAGATGATTTATTCATTGTTGGAAGAAACCCTTCTTTCATGTGTTCAAGTCTTATGTCTATTGAATGTGAGAAAAAAATTAAAATATGGGATTTACCAAACTCCGAGAAGGAAGCAGTAAAATCCCTTCAACATCAAACGTTAAAATAACGCCGGTAGAATTGTATCGCAGTAGTGGATATTTGGAGGAATTTATCGTGAAACTGGAGATTTATTCAACGTGGAAGTACCAGACCGAAGTGCGAAAACCCTTACGGCAGTAATAAAGGAAAAAATTAAAGAAGGTTCGATAATTTACTCAGATTCCTGGCGATCTTACAAAACAGATGAAATCAAGAAAGAAGGTTTCGAGCATCTCCAAGTAAACCACACCTATAACTTTGTAGATCCTGACACAGGTGCACATACACAACATATTGAAAGAATTTGGGGATCGGTTAAATGGAGAAATAAAAAACACCGCGGGACTGTTCGCCATTACATAAAATCTTATCTTGCAGAATTTTTGTGGCGCTAAAATATAAAAGATGAAGATGCCTTCGAATCTATTTTCACTCCAATAAAAGATTTTTGGCCTCCGAAGATTAATTAGTAAAGTTATTTTTAAAATATTATGTATGAATGGAATATATAGATAAATGTTTCATAGGGTACAAATAGAAACTTGAGTCTGTATTGTTGCTTTGTTTATAGATACTAGATACGAATATAAGAGTCTCTTTCGGGGGAGTAAGGGGACGGTAGCCCCCAGTAGAGTAGTAAGGGGAGTTTCAGCGCAGCGATAGTGACGCCGCCTGTCAGTAGAAACTGTAAGCTAAAGATAAACAAAAGATAAACGTAATGACGTCATAACAAAAGACGATCGTAATGCGCAATGTTAGGTTGGTATCATGGAAGGCGGTAAATTTGAATCGAGTTAAAATTTTGCTGTTGTTATCTTGGAAGGCGGCGGATTTGAATCGAGTTAAAATTTTGCAGTTGGTATCTTGGAAGGCGGTAAATTTGAATCGAGTTAAAATTTTGCTGTTGGTATCTTGGAAGGCGGTAAATTCGAATCGAATTAAACTTTCTGGGTTGGTATTTTGGATGGCGGCGGATTTGAGTACGTTAAAATGAAGCGAAATATTGAGCAGGTTGATCAAGTTTTTTTTATTTCCAATAAAAGACAATCATTATTACTTTATAAAAACACACAACAAAAATGACAATCTTTTTTCAAAGGAGGTGGTCCATCGATATGAATTTCTCCTTTATTGCAGTGTTCCAGGCATGGCTGATATCGTTCCGTCTTATTCCAGTCTTCTATTTCTTGTAATTCGGGAAATGTGGCGGCTATCTGATGGATGTCACGTGGATGATACAGTTCAATATAATCAATAGGTATAAATTTCAGATCCTCTAATTTCATCGTCTTCCAACCACGATCATGATAGGCCCGAATGGCCGACCCAACTTTATGTATAATTGCGAGTTGTTTTAAGTCCATAACTGAAAGTTAATTATTTTCAAATCAATGATTGCTTAGATTTATAATATAATAATAATTTTCAATATAAATTAAATTACCTTTGGAGAGCGATCTTATGCGTGGAGTATTCTGGATGGGTCTTTCTTCGAGAAACTCACTTATGCACGCGTCCGTCCTCTGCCGAGTCTCAAAACCGAATGAAACCTTCTATGTGCAAGATTGCAAAAATGCTGAGACTGCACGGCCGCGAGACTCTGCGTAGCGATCTTGAGTCAGCGAACCGGACGTGATCACTGCAAAATGCCGAGTTCGTGCATACACCGGATGTGATCTGGAGAGTGGGGGTTAACGCAAAAGTATCACGTCAACACTTTCCCAACTTGCGATTTGAAGATAGAGTACACGCCATAACGCTTTGAGTCCTCGACTTGATGTGACGTTTTCTCAGCATCGGACCTCGTGTCATATATTTTGCTGCAGCAGTATTCAGATACAAAATCGTTTCCAAAGAATACCTTAAATACCTACGCCATCTGGTAAGCATATTTTCATTTAAATACTTAATTCATATAGAAACATCCCAGTTCTCTTCTTTCGAAGTCATTGAACCGTATAACATTTCAGCATTCTATACAAATATAATTGTCATCTTAAAGTTGTAGAAGATTTCTACATATTATTGTTTCTATTGTAATGTTAAATTATTTAGTATAAGACTTGTGAAATTATGTTATTGATATATAGGAATGGGGAATGGCAATTGTATGAGTATTGAAATTGATATTTTTATTTTTTTCAGATACTACGTATATCAATTTAACCTCCTTTTTTTCTAACCTGCATATACATAAATTCTTGGTTTCTTTATATCTTTCATTGTTTTTTTTAAACGGTTGGGATGGAAACACTTTGCGAGGTGTGTTTCGTATATTTTAACCCACGTTATCGCGTAGCGCATGAAATGAGCGACGTTCATATGCGACACGTGATACAGAGAGGTGGAAACCGAGTTGTAGAAATAGAATCGGCAGTGAGGAATCGTCTAAAGACATTTTGGGTGAGTGGAGATGGAGTGAATAGAGACATTATCACGTTTTTAGACGGTATTAGGGAAATTTTGATAAGTAAAATTAGCGAACAGTTGGCAAATACGGCTCTGAAAATTAATATAATTTTAAAAGCTACGTTTAAAAAAGAGAATGAATCGAGTGAGAGAGTGTTCAAAACGAAAAATGTTCGAGTCCTTCAGGCTAATGATATTGATGAAATTTTGAATGAACATTTTGGAAAAATTTTGAAGGAAAAGTCTGAGCAGCAGGCAAAAGGTTCCGGTTGGTCGCTATACGAGATTCTTGGGTTAGAATTGAGGATCAATAAGTACACACCTTTGAGAGGGTCCTCTTTTATTGAGTTGCCACCAAAAATAAAAAACACACTTTCGGTAATAAATATCAATAATAGCGATTCCTTTTGTTTTAAGTATGCAATTTGGGCAAAAAATGTTCAAAAAGATCCTCAACGCGTGTCCAAATACAACAACGAGGAATTTCAAAAAGGGTACGATTGGGATTGCATTGAGTACCCTGTGGAGCTCTCAAAAATTCCAAAATTTGAAAAAACCAACAATATTTCGGTTAATGTTTTCGGTATTGATGAAAAAAATAATGTGTACCCTATCAAAGTTGTGGATGAGGAACTTGATGACCACCGGGACCTTTTGCTTTTAACAGAAGGCTCCAAGACCCATTATTGTTACATAAGAAATTTTGAAAGGTTAGTTCACCGCCAGATGACTAAAAAACATGATAGAATTTACATGTGCAAAAGATGTTTCACTCATTATTACGATGAAGAAAAGCTCGTTGAACATAAACGGGACTGCAACACCAATGCTCCCTCAAAAATCCTGCTCCCCACAGATGAAGACATGTGGTTAAAATTCAAAAATTTCGGTCACACCATGCGTGTCCCGTTCGTGGTGTACGCTGATTTCGAATGCATCCTACCAAAATTTGCCAGTTGCAGTAGCCCTCTTGATCATTCCTACTCGATATCCACTCAAAAACATGAGGTAATGTCTTTTTGTTTTGTTTTGGTATCCTCCACGGGAGAGATTTTCGATCCCGTTCTCTATCGTGGTGCGGATGCCGCTGAGGTATTCGTTAAGAATTTAAAAGAGGTCGCAGAGCTCATATGTAGAGTGTACAAAAACGTGACTCCTATGGTTGCGATGACCTCGGAGGAACAGGAAGCATTCAATACGGCGACCGTTTGTCACATTTGTGGGGAGGAATTAGGTAATGATCGCGTGAGAGATCACTGTCATCTCACGGGTATGTATCGAGGACCTGCTCATTCAAATTGCAATTTAAATTTCAAAATGCCAAATTTTCTCCCCGTTTTCATCCACAACCTATCCGGTTACGACTCCCACCTGATCATTCCTCATTTAGGTTACGACGAAAAGGAAATACGTTGCATCCCCAATTCTGAGGAAAAATATATTTCCTTTTCAAAGAAGGTGAGTGAAAACTTTTCCATCAGATTCCTCGATACATTTCGTTTCATGGCTTCTTCCCTCTCAAAATTAGTTGAAAATCTTCCTCAAGATAAGTTCGAGCAAACTGCAAATTTTTTTGGAGAAAAACTGGACTTGGTCACTCGTAAAGGTGTTTTCCCTTACGAATACGTAGACTGCTGGGACAAATTGAACGATGTGTGCTTACCACCCCAAGAGGAATTTTATAGTCAGTTGACTCAAGAACACATCAAAGATGAGGACTATGACTATGCAAAGAAAATTTGGAACGATTTTAATTGTTCGACTCTAGGTGAATATAGCGATCTTTACCTGAAGACTGACGTTTTGTTGTTAGCTGATGTTTTTGAAAAATTTAGGGAAGTATGTTTGAAAACGTACAAATTAGACCCAACATGGTACTTCACCGCACCAGGTCTTGCTTTCGACGCCATGTTGAAATACACTAAAATTAACCTTGAACTGATGAATGACTATGACATGATTTTGATGGTAGAGAAGGGAATTCGTGGTGGAATCAGTCAGTGCATGAAAAGGTATTCTGAGGCCAATAACAAGTATATAGATAATTTTAATCCAGAGATTGAATCTCGATATATTGCTTATTTAGATGCTAACAACCTCTACGGCTGGGCAATGAGTAATTACCTGCCCCATAGTGGGTTTCGTTGGCTTGATCGGGAGGAAATTCAAAATTTTAACGTAACTTCTATTTCAGATGATCATTCGAAAGGTTACATTTTAGAAGTCGATTTAGAATATCCGAGTGATCTCCACCACGAACACAACGATCTACCGTTATGTCCTGAAAATAAAATTCCTCCAGGTGGTAAGCATACAAAATTGTTGACGACTCTAGACGATAAAACTAAGTATGTTATTCACTACGTTAACCTAAAACAGGCTCTTTCTCTTGGACTAAGACTCAAGACAATTCACCGAGTCATTGAATTTAACCAATCTTCGTGGTTGAAATCATACATCGATTTAAACACTGAACGTAGGAAAATTGCAGAAAATGATTTTGAAAAGGATTTTTACAAATTAATGAATAATTCCGTTTTTGGTAAAACTATGGAGAACGTTCGGAAAAGGATAAATTTGGAATTGGTTTCCAATGAAAAACGATTGGATAAACTAATATCCAAATCAACATTCCTCGACCGAACGATCATTAATGAAAATTTAGTCATCGTTCACTTGAGAAAATCTAAAATTAAAATGGATAAACCTATTTATATAGGATTATCAGTTTTAGAATTAAGTAAAACATTGATGTATGACTTTCACTATCGGAGGATGAAGCCTAAATTCGGTGACGGGTTAAACCTATGTTACATGGACACTGACAGCTTCATTTATGAAGTAAGGACTGATGACTTTTACAAAGATATGTTGACTGACTTGGACTTTTACGATACATCCAACTTTCCAAAGGACCATCTTTGCTTCTCTGATAAAAATAAAAAGATGATTGGAAAATTTAAAGACGAGTGTAACGGAAAGATAATGACTCATTTTGTAGGACTGCGGAGCAAATTGTACACATTTAAAGTTAGAGATTCGAAGGAAAAGAAAAAAGCAAAAGGAATAACCAAAGCAGTTATCAATAAAGGTTTAAAATTTGAAGACTATGTAAATTGTTTAAGGGATAATTCCGTTGTATTTCGCAAAATGAATGTGATTAAAAGTAAAAAGCATGAACTTTATTCGATGGAAATGAATAAAGTTGCCTTGAGTGCTTCTGACGACAAACGTTATCTTTGTGACGACGGGGTCAACACCTTGTCCTGGGGAAACAGTAAAATTCCAAATTTAAAGAGAAACTGGGAAGAAGCCTTTGAAGGCGATCTTTGAATAAATATTTGAAGAGAGCCTATTTCGAAAAAATAACAGATAAATCTTTTATATATTGCGTAAGGTATTATTTATATCCAAATGTTTCAAACAAAAGTTATAGCTTGTACTGAGATGCAAATTTTAAGTTATAGACTGTTTTCCAATAAAATGATTTTTGTTAAAATTTTGTATGTATTTACCATCTATCAAATTTGTTTTAACTTTATTTAGATTGTTTAAATTCCGTTTATAATCGATATTATACCCAAAAATTATAATACGGGTAATAAAATATTCACTTTAACCTGATACGATATTATTCTTTTCTTTTATCCGAATCTTCTAAGCGGAGAGTCTTCTATTCTATCCAACGTTGTCGTTGAAATGAAAGAATTCCCGTATCCCAATTGGATTTAAGAAAGTACGTAATAAATAATCGCGAGATTTAAATAGAAAGTCTCCACGCATATGTTTCTCTTTCTTTTCCGCTGGGGAACTAAGAAGAAAAGCCTGCACTCGCTCTCTGAAAGAATGCCACCTTGCATTTTTAAGACGCTATCTCCATCCGGCCGCGCAATCCTCGTAACCAGATCTGTTGGGCTGTGTCGCGTCGCACGTGCCTCCACCCCCACCCGCCACCTCTCGCAGACCTTCGCATTTTTCGCCACTAGGATGTGCAAAATGAATGTGATTAAAAGAAAAAGGCATGAACTTTATTCGATAGAAATGAATAAAAATGCCTTGAATGCTTCTGACGACAAACGTTATGTTTGTGACGACGGGGTAAACACCTTGTTCTGGGGGAAACAGTAAAATTCCAAAATTTAAAGAGAAACTGGGGAGAAGCCTTTGAAGGCAATCTTTGAATAAATATTTTTGTAGTGAGGATTTTTTGTTCAGTAAGCATCATGAGTGTAAAGTGGAAACACCCATTTACTTGCATCTGTGCGGGTCCAAGTTGTTCTGGAAAAACAACGTTTGTAGAAACATTTTTGAAAAATTTACCGCATTTGGTTGAGGGGAAAATTGAATGCATAGTGTGGTGCTGCAGCCCAGGTAGCGAACCTAACTTGAAATGCGTTAAAATTGAAAATCAGGTCCCATCCTTCGAAAACGCTAGCGGAATACCGACATTATATGTCATAGATGATTTGATGCATGAAGCATATAACAAGCAAGTCAGCGAATTATTCACGAGAGGTTCCCACCATTTCAATATTTCAGTCATTCTCATTACACAGAACGCATTTTATCAGAGTCCTCAATCGAGAAATATTTCTCTCAATGCGAAGTATATCGTAGTGTTCCGAAATCCTCGCGATAAACTTCAGTTTAGTCATCTAGCGAGGCAGGTATATCCGGAGAATTCAATCGAGTTGACGAGAGTATATAAAGAGGCAACATCGGAACCTTACAGTTATTTAGTCTTAGACCTTTCGCAGGAGGCGGATGATCGCTTTAGATTTAGGACACGAATTTTCCCCGATGAAATTACAATCGTTTATGTTCCGAAGCATATGATTGAAGATGAAAAGATTGAAATCTAATAAGCATTTGCTGCATGTATTGAAAGTAGCCAAACCTAAATTGCGTAACGTGATTTTGAAAGAAGGTAGCGACGATTTGATTAAAATTCTGTGCGAGTGCTGTTTGAATACCTTAAACGGAAATATTAAATTGAGTCGCACTTTGAAGAACAAGTTATCTAAATATCGTAAGTGTATAAGAGTAATAGGTAGTAAAAATAAATCATTAAAGCAGAAAAGGAAATTGTTGATACAAAAAGGAGGTTTTATTCCGGTTTTACTAGGCGCTCTTCTTTCTAGTGTGTTAGGAAGTCATCTATTTGGAAAATGAGTCTTAAAAAGATGCTCTTAATTAATCCTGATTTATTCGATAGAGAACAATCCAAAGACCGAGTATCTAGATTGGATGATGAAATGCAAAATATTTTGAATAGAAAAGATTTGAATGACTTGGATAAATGGCACCTTTATAAACATGCTTTAGATACGTACTTAAATATTGCTGCAGAAAAAAGAAAGCCCATCTCTATTCCGATAGTGAAAGAGGAAAAACATTCCAGTTCTCCTCCTCCAACACCTAAGAGACATATTTTGAAAAGAAAACGTTTGAGTTCTCCCCTGACGACTCCTAAGAGACTTAGTTTGAAGAGTATTACGAAACGTCTCAGGGTCGATAACCAACGTATAGATAAGCAATGGAGGCGTATGATGGAAAGAATAGGAAATACGGGAGAATTGTTAAGAGACGAGGGATTACAGAACGAATCAGATTGGGAAGAAGCGAGGAAAAGCAAATTACCAAGAAGAGGGGAACGAGTTCGAAAACCAAAAATAGTTTGGAGTCCGATGAAATTTTAAAATCCATTTATTACGATCCCTCTAACCCGGCAGGATTTTCAACAACCGATAAATTGTATAAAGCACTGGGTAAAAATAAGTTATCGAAGAGATACGTTCAGGATTGGTTGAATTCACAGGACGCTTATACATTACACAGGCCTTTAAGAAAACGCTTCCAAAGAAATTTTTACGATGTTGATTATATCGACGAAACTTGGCAATGTGACTTAAATGATATGCGAAATTTGAAAAAGTATAATAGTGAATTTGCATATATTCTAACCATTATAGATTTATTCTCAAAATATGCTTGGGCAGTTCCTTTGAAGAGCAAGACGGGGGAAGAAATGGTGAGGGCGTTCGATTATATTTTCAAAAATAGAAAACCTTTAAAATTACAAAGCGATAAAGGCTCCGAATTTAGAAATAAAAAGTTTCAAGATTTCCTCGAGAGAAAAAACGTCAAGTTTTATTATACTCATAACCCCGATGTCAAAGCTGCCGTAGTAGAAAGATTCAATAGGACGTTAAAATCTAAGATGTATAAGTATTTTACGAAAAATAATACCTATAATTATGTGAACGTATTACCAAAATTATTGAAAGGGTATAATGATACTATTCATTCATCTATTGGGATGGCACCATCCGACGCGAACGAATCGAATGCTTTTCTCGTGAAAAAAAGACTACTCGATAGAGGAAAGAGAAAAATAAAGCCAGAATATCAGGTGGGCGATTACGTTAGGATGAGCAAGGAGAGAATGCCATTCGCTAAAGGATACACTCCGAACTATACAACTGAGATATTTAAAATTAAATCCGTTATTTTAGGGAATAAGGTTCCTATGTACAAGTTGGAAGATTTGAATGGTGAACCCATCGAGGGAAATTTTTACGGTCCGGAATTAAGACGCACGGTTATATCTAAAATTACCGAATTTAAAATAGATAAAATATTGAGGAGAAGAGGAAAAGGTAACAGTCTAGAATATTTCGTCAAGTGGGTAGGATATCCTGATTCTTTTAACTCGTGGGTAAAAGCATATACTGTGAATCGTTTAAAAAATTGAATTTTTTAAGTCGATATTCAATTCGCTTTGTGAAGAAAGAAGACTGAGAGCGATAAAGTCTCAAAGATAGTTAATTGATACATTATAAGTTGGGGTATTAAAAAAATGAATGGTTTTTATATCACTCTTTTAAGCAATTCTTCCTATACGTATTTTAATGATAATTCCATAGCTCATTTTCAAACAAAATTAGCTAATAGATTATATTTGGAGAATAGTCAATGGCAAGTTGGGCTTTGCGAGATTTCTTTTCCGGCCATAAATGTGGAGGAGGAGGAAAGAGGTGTAAAAACATTAAGTGAAAGAAGCGCAAGTTCAACAAAATCGATAGGAGGGGGAAGTGAAAAACAAACTGGAATCTCAGAAATCACTTCCAACGATGCGGTAATAAAAATAGATAAGGTACACAATCTCAATTTCCGCCCCCAAAAATATAAGTCATTTAATGAGGCTTTCGAATCATTGTGCAGAAGCTATGCGGCGCAATATAGAGATACTCTTCATATCACCCTAGCAAATACCATACGTAATTATATATCAGCTAATATTCCTCATCCCCAAAAAAAGAAATTGGGTGAATATGATCCTAATGAATATGTGATTATATCTAATGAAAAAATCACTTATGCTATAAAGAGAGGATATTACATTTCTTTTATTCAATTTATACGTTCGATAATAACAGAAAATGATTTTAATGAAGTGTTGAACGATATTACCGAAGGTATCGTAAAAGGTCATGGTCCAGAAAAGGAACGTTATTTCAGATCATTAGTCATTGGAAGATCAAAAAGAGATTTATCGGGGAGTGATGATGCAGCTGAAAATGGTGATATCTTCGTTTACACTGATATAATAAAACCTCAAATGATAGGCGATTCGATGAGTAGATGTTTGAGAATCGTTGATTCTAAGAAAAATAGACAGAAATTTGATCGCATTTATTATTTCCCAATCGAAAAAAATGAAATCGAAAGCATTGAAATATTGCTAGCTAATCAAAACGGGAAACCTTATAATTTCTCTCCCGGTAAAAAACCTTCTACTTTAGTTCTACACTTTATAAAAGTATCGCATTAGTCAAAATCATCATTATAAATCGAAATGTCTTGCAATGCGGATCGATATTCGGCATATTATGCCAATCAATGCGGGGGAGACATTGGGTCCGTTTATCAACAAAGTTATGGAGTTCAGAGAGGTAGAGGATTGGGCGGTTTATTTAGAGGACTATTTCGTCTCGCAAAACCGCTGTTAAGCAGTGGAATCAAAGCGGTGGGTAGAGAAGCTCTTAGAGCCAGTGCGGGTGCCTTGTCCGAATTAGGTACAAGACCCGTTAGTAATATAATGCGTGATCATTTTAAGGAAGCAGGGATGAATTTAAAGAGAAAAGCTGAAGATAAAATTAAATCGATGGGAGGGATGGGTTTACGTATTAGTAAACGACCAATATTGAGGAAAATAAAAAGAACGACCATACACAATAAGCGCCATTCGGGAAAGACTAAGCGGGGAGTGAACACGTTAACTCACGATATATTTTCATAATGGCCAATGAGTGCATGCTCACTTCTCTAGATTTGTTCGATAAACCTAATTATCAAACGAACATTTTATCGAAACAAGTGATTCCTTATAAACCGATATCTTCTGTAGATAATCAATCTGTAATAGAATTCAGAGTTAAAAATTCTGGTGATTTATACGTAGATTTAAATAACGTATACTTAAAGCTGCAAGTTAAATTTTGTAAGGAAGATGGGGTAGATTATAAGTCAACAGATGCCGAACAACCGGGGGTGGTTAATAACCTCCTACATTCCTTATTCTCCCAATGTAACGTTTATTTAAATGGAACACAAGCCACACCATCGGAAGATAATTACCATTATCGTACTTATATAGAAATTCTCCTGAATTATGGACAAGATGCTGCATCTACACATTTGAGATGTGCTGGATGGTTACCAGATAGTGGAACAGATATTAATTCGCAAACTTCAACTAATCCAGAATTTGTAGAGAGAAAGAAACAATATGCCGATAGTGCTACCGTAGAACTTGTAGGTAGACTCCATGCAGATGTGTTGAATCAATCCCGGCTGCTTCTGAATGGAATCGAGTTGGTAATTAAACTGACTCGCGCGAGACCTAGTTTTTATATAATGGAGAAAAATAATGGAAATTCAATTCTGAAAATTCTTGACGCTACTTTATACGTTCGACACTTTAATGTGAATCCGGGTATTTTACTGGCTCATAATAAAACTTTATCATCCGGCATCAATGCAATATATCCGTACAAACGAGTCGAGGTTAAAACTTTTACGATTCCAAAAGGTACCCGCACGTTAAATTTGGATAACGTTGTGATGGGGCAATTACCAGAAACTATTGTTTTCACCATGGTAGATAACGGATCGTATGTCGGAGAGAGGGAAAAAAATCCTTTCTCATTCGATCATTATTCTCTATCAGATTTTAATCTTTTGGTTAACGGTGTTCAAATCCCTCCGGGAGGGTCGAAGATGAGTTTTACTAAGAAACATTACACTCATGCATACTATTCTCTGTATCAAGGACTAGGTATAGAACACCATGATAAGGGTAATCAAATATCGATGGAAATGTTTGCTCATGGGTACTTCTTATTAGCATTCGATTTAACACCTGATGGATCCGGTAACACTGACTATAGCAGTCTGCCGGAAAAGGGAAATGTGAGGATTGAAGCCAATTTCGAAAATCCTCTATCTAAAACAATTACCTGTATAGTTTATGCCGAATACATGACATTCATCGAGATAGATAAAGATAGGAACATCCACACATTCTTTTCATAATTTCGCAATGAACACGAGAGATATCGTCGATACGCTTTCCAAAGACAATCGAACGAAAAGATTTTTTCGTGGGGTTTTTCCTTCAGATCGTTTACCTCATCAGCCAAAACCTGGAATTTACATAATAAACTTTGATCCATCGAATAAACCTGGGAGTCATTGGGTTGCAGTTCACGTGATAGACAATTATTACGCCGAATATTTCGATTCATACGGTTATCCACCTCTCATTTACGAAATCATCTCTTTCCTCCAACCGTTTTCCTACACCGAAAATTCATTTCGACTCCAAAGTTATCACTCTGACCTTTGTGGAGAGTTTTGCTGTCTTTACACTCTCTGCAAATCAATCGGGAAAGCCTTAACCTATTTCATTTCCCAATTTACCCACCCCCATCTCAACGACTGTCAAGTCGCAAAGCTCTTTTTCTTCGAATTTTGGAAAGCGAGACAAAGAAGACGTTGTGATCCCCAATCACAAAGCTGCTGCTCGAAGATAAATCAACTCCAACGCATGATGCAATCTAGGACAAGCAACCAATCGCCGAGGATTTAAGACTTCTGAGGCTCCCCCTTCCACTTTCACACCTTCCCCTTTACCCACACCACCCCTCCATCAGTTATAGTAGGTTATATTGAAATATATAAACTCCACACAGTCTTTCGCTATGGAGAGTTCGAGCAGTTCAGGAGTTCTACCAAAACGGAGGAGAAGTGTTCCAAGACCGGAGTTATCCAATCTGCAATCATCACCATCATCGTCATCGCCACCACCGCCATCCAGTCTGCAAGCAGATCCCGCATCACCCCCAAAGTCATCGCGGAAGAAGAATATTTGTGAAATCAATCAACTCTTATTGGAAACTGTGTACTATCTGAATAATAAGAAAGTGAAAAGTGTTAGTGTTGGGTTTAATCATTGTGAAACTTTTGAATTGTGTGTGCAATTTACTCAAATCGGTAAAGGGGCAGTCATTCTGAGTAATGACCGATGGCTTAATTTATTCGAACAAAAAGATATAATTTCTAACTATTTTAATTCTGATAGCAAACCAATCATTGAAAAGCTGCCATTACGATTTGTAAAGTATTTCGGAGTTAAACATTTAATAATCAAAGGTGACCGTCAATCGGTCACCTTGAATGAGGAGGAGTGGAATAAGCTATTGGTGCAATCTAAACCTTTGAATTTAACATTAAATACTTTAATTAAAGAATCTTCAAACGTAAAAGAGTATTACGAAAGTTGGCTGCGTAATCGGTCTGCATAACGTTACCGATATAGCTAAACCAACAGGTAGCAAAATCGATTTTGAAAGATTAAATTTGGAAATTCCTATACATTGCTCAATCGGAGAATTTTTATTACAGCATATGTGAAAAGACTGCAGTCACTGGCGCGGAATTAAAACTCCCGTAAACTGCTATTCTGCGAGTGTGTGAATAATGGAGTCGGTCCCTGGCGATGGAGCTAATACTCCCGTAAACCAAACGCCATTAGAGATTTTTCAATTGAGAAAATGTATAGTGGATTTTCAAGCCTTTCGCAATCAAAAGAATGAATTCGTAGTCAAAGAATTGGCTATTTGCGATATTGACAATGATTATAGCCAATCATGGATTTTTTCATCACCACGTGAATTAATTTGTAAAAAAGAAACTTCATGGCTTACCAAATACTTTCACGGAATGGAGGTAGAAGAAGGTGACATCACCAATGAAAATTTCGAAAATGTACTCTTGAAATATGCATTAGGTTATCATCTTTTTTTCGTAAAAGGTTTAGAAAAATGTAAATTCTTATCCAATATAATAGGACATAAAGTCATCGATTTACTCGTTTTTGACTGCCCTCCGATTTCACAATTACCCTCATCGGGTAAAAGGTGTATGCTGCATAAACATAGAAATGATGGAAATTTAATGTGTGCTGTGGATAATTGTCGCAAAATTAAGAACTGGTTTCGGCAAAATGTTGACCTAAAAAATGAATCTGATAGACTTATATCATTCAATTGCTTTCCTAAAAATCAATTTATTTTCGATGTATATAAAATGGCTTCTGTTGGATTTATTTATTCTGGATATATGGACATGACTATTTGTAGTAAATGCGGTGTAAATGTATACGAGTGGGAAAAAGGAGATGATCCTAAAAAGGAGCATGATCGATTTGTGATAACCTGTCCTTTAATAAAAAGAAATATATTACATTAAGACATTTTAAAATGGAAATAAAGGAATATTGATTATTAAAAAACTATTTTTATTTCATCTCATCCTTCCATTCGACAAGTTACGACTTGTTAAATCATATAAGTAAGACGAGTTACGACCAAAATATTTGTTTCATTTTGACGTATTTAAAATCACCGCCGAGCACCAAATTTTAACTCGATTCAAATATACCGCAAGTTGGGAAAGTGTTGACGTGATACTTTTGCGTTAACCCCCACTCTCCAGATCACATCCGGTGTATGCACGAACTCGGCATTTTGCAGTGATCACGTCCGGTTCGCTGACTCAAGATCGCTACGCAGAGTCTCGCGGCCGTGCAGTCTCAGCATTTTTGCAATCTTGCACATAGAAGGTTTCATTCGGTTTTGAGACTCGGCAGAGGACGGACGCGTGCATAAGTGAGTTTCTCGAAGAAAGACCCATCCAGAATACTCCACGCATAAGATCGCTCTCCAAAGGTAATTTAATTTATATTGAAAATTATTATTATATTATAAATCTAAGCAATCATTGATTTGAAAATAATTAACTTTCAGTTATGGACTTAAAACAACTCGCAATTATACATAAAGTTGGGTCGGCCATTCGGGCCTATCATGATCGTGGTTGGAAGACGATGAAATTAGAGGATCTGAAATTTATACCTATTGATTATATTGAACTGTATCATCCACGTGACATCCATCAGATAGCCGCCACATTTCCCGAATTACAAGAAATAGAAGACTGGAATAAGACGGAACGATATCAGCCATGCCTGGAACACTGCAATAAAGGAGAAATTCATATCGATGGACCACCTCCTTTGAAAAAAGATTGTCATTTTTGTTGTGTGTTTTTATAAAGTAATAATGATTGTCTTTTATTGGAAATAAAAAAAACTTGATCAACCTGCTCAATATTTCGCTTCATTTTAACGTACTCAAATCCGCCGCCATCCAAAATACCAACCCAGAAAGTTTAATTCGATTCAAATTTACCGCCTTCCAAGATACCAACTGCAAAATTTTAACTCGATTCAAATCCGCCGCCTTCCAAGATAACAACAGCAAAATTTTAACTCGATTCAAATTTACCGCCTTCCATGATACCAACCTAACATTGCGCATTACGATCGTCTTTTGTTATGACGTCATTACGTTTATCTTTTGTTTATCTTTAGCTTACAGTTTCTACTGACAGGCGGCGTCACTATCGCTGCGCTGAAACTCCCCTTACTACTCTACTGCCCCCTTTCAAAAAATTTGTATTTACCGCAGAAATTTTATTAGATTTTAACGACGTTATTCTATATTACCGAGGATAACAACGACATTTTTTGAAAGGGGGCTACCGACCCCTTAAACCTCCGCTCTTATCTTCGGAATATCCTGTAGTTCGAGGTAGTTCAGTTATAGTTCGGTAGTACCGTTAATACGTAAGTACCAAATTAATAAAGTCACTTATTCTATTCTTCTTTTTCCGAAATCGCTCATTTGTTTATCTTGACAACTGCTGTGAAAACAAAATCAATATAAATAATGATTACCGAAGTAATTTATTTAAAGTTAAAAGTTTTAATTCCGTGTTTACTTTCTCCATACGTAGTATAGGGGAAAGTATTGTTTTCATAAAAGAAATCGATTTCAACGGAAATAACACGTTTTGTGGTCCCCTGAACACTTTTTGACCAGTTTCTCAATTATGTCTGTGTATGTGATAGTTTTTTTGTAAACTATTAATCAGGTCAACGCGAAATTTTATATTTAACGTTTTTATGTCAGTCACAAAACTGATTAGTTTTTGGTAAAGATCGGTCAATTGGAAGTGGGTGTTTATTTTTTGACGGGCAATTGCGCTAGTAAGGCTATGTTTCCTTTGGAATACTGCCTAAAAAGCGCTAAAAAGACCTTACAAGATCAAATACTTGAGACCTGGGAATCAAAATCGAGTTCGTGAAATACTGTATTTGTCCGATCATAAGACAATGTGTTTTTCTAAAATGTAAGCCCAAAACCTCATTCTCGCCTTATAATCGCGACCAAAGATATCTTCTATTCCTCACCACCACTAAAATTCAATTATCTTTTTTCTCTAGTCTATTCCTCCCTTGAGAAGACAGTAGTACGCTTATGGCGCGCGCAGCTGCCATATTTCTCCTGCATTAGACGCAGCGCTTATGTCTTCGTCCCCTATTAAATATTTTAATAAATAAAACTAATAATTTTAAGTAGATTACTGGAAGCCAGTAAATGTACATATTTTGTCGTAATTATTCGTTAATCTTATCGCATAATTATTTTAAGTATAGATAAAATTAAGCATTGCATTTCGTTGTCATTTTAAAATAATTAAAAATTCTCGAAATAATTTAAATTAGAAAGAATGATTGTTAGCATTAGTAACAGCCCCCCGACATTTTTCCTTTCGCGTATCTTTTGAAATAGATGGTCGCCTTATATTCGAGGTCGCCCTATAATCGAGCAAATACGGTAAATAAAGCCAGCGTTACTCAATCTGTCATCCGCGGAATTGCTGTCTCGCGACCTAGTGGAATGTCTCACGACCGAGTGAAAGGGGAGGCAACATGAGAAAAAACTCTTCTGATTAGAGTTTCCATCAACTCAATATAAAAAGCAAGATATACACCAATATTGGCCTTTTTATAATATGAAGGTTTCGTTTCCTGAGATTTTCAATATAGTTCAGATAATTATGCTTTGAGTGCTCATATTTTCCTTGTGAACCGTGCGACCCAGTACTAGGTTTGAAACACACTGCCGTAGTTAGTTAGTAGTGATAAAATGACGGAATTAAAAGATGGGTGCGATCGGGAGCGACCCGAGGGATTTTGGCACCCCAGACGAGAAACCGCTCCAAAGCACCCTTCCGTAAATTTTGTTAAGATATTTTTAAAGGAACCTGTTAGTTTGTTCACTACTCCGTAAAATAGTTGATAATGAAAAATTAAATAGAATTTCATCTAGATTCTCGCCTGTTCCGCGATGTAAATCGATATCCAACATTTATTCACCTGCAAGTAATCTATAGATAGATTATAGGGATAGCCCCCCAATACTTAGGCGTCCCGGGCGACCTCGGGCCGACCCTAGGTGCGATTTTGATAAAAGTGGAACTATCTGTGGTTTAAAAGGTTTGGTATTTGGAAGTCAACAATAGACTTCAACTACATAAGTGGAAACCTGTTAACACGAAATGTGGGGGACCGGCACAAACATTTCGTGTTAAACGAATTATATGTTAAATGTTTTGATGCTAAAATTTTTATTTTTGAAATATGAAAGTACGCGCATAGGCTAATCCATTACGCGTATCAACGATGGGTCAATTTGCTCAGTGATTCGTGGCACTAATTTATTTCATTCAATTGATATATTTGGTATGCCATTCTTTATGGTAATATTAATCTCTAAGATTTAGAAAAATTAGTAAAATTTGTTTAAAAATTAAATACACAATTCATTATAATAATATTAGCCTATTTTTTTAGTAAGGTAATCCATAATTTTCTTCTATACAGCGGCTGATTCAGAAAATGTCTTTAGTGGAAGCGATATACAACTTACATACCTACATGTTTTCACAGTAATTGAAAAGTTATTCACATAAATTCTTTTCCATTTGATACAAAACAATTAAATAAAATAAGATTATAATGAAATTACAAGTTACAAGTTTTACTGGGTCTATTCGTAAATGTGAAGCTAATATTTTTTTGTTCTGCTTCAGCAGTAGGGGGGGGGGGGGGAGTGATCGCCCCCTCCCCCCCCCCACCTGGATCCGCCACTGGTACTACGTTAAAAATAATTTTCTGTTCTATAAACTGTTCCAACTCGTTCACAATTGTATATATTTTTTCTCCATCTGATTGATCTCAAAAAGACAGCGAACAGTTTTAAGCACCATTCGAATAACCGCAGCATATGGTGTAGACATCACTGCGATTTTACCGTTGTCAGCTTCATCATTTTCAATGTCAACTAATGTATCCGGCATAATAGAATCTAAAATGCGACTCTGTGTGAAAATTGATTTGGTGACAATATGGAATGATAGTTGAGAGAAAAAGAGAGTGAGCACTATCTCAATTGTCATTTCGTGTTATCAAAAAGAATTAATATAGAATCGTATTTTTGGAATCGAGAATTATTTTAGTGTTTAAAGGTATTTCATGTTAATTATTTCGCGTTGGGCGAATAATTATACACAGAAAAACACCGGCGCCCTAACGGACCGAGCATGAATTCCACGTTAACCGAAATTTTTTGATATCCATTTTCATGTTAAGTGGTTTTCCACTATAGATGAATTGATGTCCATGGTTATACTCGATTCGTCTGAGCCGCCTATGGTTGTATTCTATTCTGGCGGGTGATTCATGAGGGCAAATGTTTGTGAACTCGTGAATTAAACAAATTAAATCTGATGAGGCCGTTCCCTCATGATTGGCCGCTTAGTAATCCGGATTCGATAAAAAAAATGTTATAACAGGGTCCCTGTTTATCTGGGTCCTGTTCAGCTGAACGGTCAGAACGTCATTACATGAAATATTCGGCACTTGAGGTCATTGTCTGTTTTATATTAGTGACCTCGCCATCTTGAAATATTTCTCAAATTCTCCAAATATAGAAAGAATGAAGATTTTTATAGCTATTTCTCTTTTTTATTCTAATAATTTCTAGATGACTTTCCAGTCAATCATTATTTTTGGACAAAGTAATTTAAAAAGCCTAACCTCTTCAACACATTCTTGATAATTGATTAATAGGTGCAACTTGGTAGGTTTTACATTGCGGGGCCTTACGTACCTACCTAGTTACGCCACTGACAACAAATTCACCATTAAAATAGTTACAGAATCTGAATAATATAAATTGTTGTGCGTTGAATTCGTATCTTATAATTTTTTCCCAAAAGAAAAAATCCGCTCAAAAATGCTTATTGTATTATATATTTTATTGACGAAATGATATGTGTTGTAATAGAAAAGTTTGGTCCAATTGGACTAAACAAAAAAAACTATCACAATTATTAATACATTTCATGGTAAGGATTTCTTACGGAGGGATTTTTTCGGTCGGCAACGTTTCTCTTTTGGATGTCCTCCTCTATCAATATTTTAAAAATTATCCTCCTCGCGTGCCACTTATAAATTTCTTTTGTCTGTAACTTTACAAAGTGTCATTTTTATAACACAGAACATCCATAATATAATGCGGAGTTGCTACGGCATGGACTAAAATAGAAATAGCAGTAAAATTCTTTTAATATCATTTTTTGTAATTTTTATGTGAACTTATGTGCTATGCAATATATATATATATGCCATCTTTTACACGCGTGCCGGAGGCTGCCGATCCCTAATTTAGATTATAAGCAACTATTAAGTAATTCTAATGACCAGTATCATTACCGCTTGGTCTAGAATTGTGCGATTCGATAACATGCGAAATGATGTATCCATATATTAAACTTACGGGAGAGTTATTAGACACAAGAAAAAAATTTCCCATTGAAATTTACAGAAACTAATCCGTGTGTTAATATTTAAAACGACTAACAGCCGGAAGATAATCCTTATGAATAGTGTCATTTTTCTTATTTGACGCGTTCCTATATATTAGATCTCTGAACTAAACTACTAATTGTAAGAAATGACTTCCAGCCGCTTGCTGTCATTTGAAAAATAGTGACTGGCCTCTGAACAGTATCATCTTTCGAAATTTTTCGCCCCCTATGTTAAATTTCACCGTTAAGAATATTACTTCAGTATTTTATTAGATTGTGTCCTTTTCATTTCATAATATCACAATTAAAATATAAGACCCATTTTGATCAATAAATTATATAGAAATTTTTAAAAAGTATGATTTCAAGCTTCATCTTGTATTAATACCTATGAAATATAGATTATTGTTCAAAACAGCATTTTGTTTAATTTTTTATTTCAGGATTTCTTCTTACACGCTAAAGTGAAAAAGTCTATGCGGTCGTTTATAGATAAACAAATTTGAAATTATCTTACCTGAGGCGTATACCACAGAGAATCCTAATTTATGCGGCATCTTCAATCTCTTTCCTTTTCCCTCTGCAAATGATCAGAATGCGCATCACCGACTCTTAGAATGTGTATTGCAAGCTGAGACTTCAATCATCCGGTACTGCGTTTTCCTTAAAAGATTAAATATAATCTTCATTTAAATTTAATCACTTTTGTATCTATATGTTGAACAGAAACAATATGCGTACTATTAGGAAACGGGAAAGAATATAAATCATATGGAGAAAAAGTCAAGTTAAAAAGTCTTTCTTACATTACTAAGAGCAATGTGGTTATATATTACTTTGCGTTTAAGAAAAAAATAATTGTTTCTGATTTTATATTTATTTTTCTATACTTTTATTTTAGAAAATAAATTTAATTATTTTTCAATAGTGTAACAAGGAACTGGAGGGTTTTTAACGATTTATAGATTTGCAACTTTGACATCTATTTTTGGCACACACCTGAATTTAGTGAATTTACACTTATTGAAACATTTCCTTACCTTAGCATTTATTGATAATGTATTGCTCAGCTCTAGGATCCTCACGCCAATTTTTTTGCCACCGATGTACATATGGTAACAAAGTCTTTGCTGTATCTCTCGATAGTTCGCACCTACATATTAAACTAACAAACAGACAATAATTCCTTGTGTTTTGCTTTTCAGTGGGTTGAAAATATTTCCATGTCCTGAAATAAAATTTGACATTGATTTATGAATCTGATAATATAAAATTTATTTTCAAACTAATTTCAGTTAGCCTACCTACACCGGAAATATTTTGGTTATCCCGCACGGGTAAATATTCTAGTATCGTAAAACTTATTCGAGTATAATTTTTGGATACGAATGAATGTTTAATTTTATTATCCAATTTTGACCATATTTGCCTTTCTGTGAGTAGTCGGCCAATCAATTAGATTTCTCTTCTCTCTGGATTACCTTAGAGGTAAGCACGTCTTAGTCTTTCGGATAACTATAAAGGGACTGGTCTTCGCCAATTGATGCTGCCCAGGGTAGATGACTGCGGCGTGTGCCCGTGTGGCAGGATCTCAACAATTCCCTGTTACATGGAAATCAATAAATGCTAAAGCAATTTTTTATCTAAATATGGCTGAAGCTGTAAAAATCAGTGAAATTTGAGCCTTTTAATTAATTCTATCAAAACTAAAGTATTATTGTTGTAATTAAATCCTGCCGGCTTTATATAAATAAAAACAATAGCATCGATGTAAATTGGGAATGCACACTTCACGGAACTAGCAGGTGGCACTCGGTCTCCATGAATAAAGTATTGGAAAGATGAAGCGAACTGCTTAAGAAAGTGGACATTTTACCATATTATTATTTTATCGTTATCATATTTAACGATATTAATCCTATTTATGCGATTCATATTAAGTGAAACACAAAAAAGGCTACAAAATGGCCACCATCAAGCTTAGGTGAAAGGGGCCGAATGTTGCACCTAGGTTAGTCACGGTCGACAAGTGACGGATAATAAATATTTAGTTCATTTGGCGGTTGTCAGTCATGAAGTGGTGAAAAATTTAGCGTAATAAATTAGTGTTGCATGGATTTGAATCTATCAATAGGATAACATGCGTGTTTTTCATTAAAATAGTCCTCTCTGCCACTGACAGTGCGAAAGAAATACATTTTCTACCAAAATTACTGTTTTACTTATTATGAAGTAATTGTTTGCAAACACTATTGAATCGCAGGGAGCTCACCTGTTGCCCTCTTAGGAAGGAAAAGATATGCCAAATTAAACATGGGTAAAACTCCAAAAATAGTTGTTTGTGGCATGAAAGGGGTGGGTAAAACGTCAATTTTGGAGCAGTTAATATATGGAAATTTGTCAAAAGATACGGTAAGTGAATGATATATTGGTTTTAGCGTCAACAGATGTTTATTTATTTAATGGATTTTAATTTTTTAGGATTTGTATTCTACTATTGAAGATATATATGTGGCCAATGTAGAAACTGACCGTGGAACTAAGGAAAAACTAAGGTTTTACGATACTGCTGGTTTGGTTCCTTCTCAGCCCGAGTTTCCTCGGCAATACCTTACATTTGCTGATGGATTTGTTCTAGTTTACGATACCAACAAACCAGAATCATTTGATGTGGTATTGGGATTAAAAAAAGATATTGATAAAAACAGAGAAAAGAAAGAAGTAAGGAAACTGAAATAGTTTTCGTTTGTTTAATTTTCATTAAAACAAGTCATTTAAAAAAAATGTTTCGATATTTAAAAATGATAATTTGAAAGAAATCCAACGTATGTCCATTTTGAGGAAAATAGGTTTCAGAATAGCTAATTAGATATTGCCTCTTTCAGGTTGCTATAGTTATATTGGCTCATAAAATTGCTGGAAAACATGATCGAGTGGACAGTTCGAAAGTATCAAACTGTATGTCTCGTGAAAAAGTAAAGTTGTTTGAAGTTGATGCCATGGACCGTATGAGTTTGTATGAACCATTTGTGTACCTAGCGTCAAAGATTAACCCACCTCCTAATAAAAGCTCTTTTCCTCAGCTTAGTATGGTAAGAAAAGCAAAAGATTCTTGATAACTTTGATTTTTACCATAATGGGGATGTTACAAATTTATTTTTATCACAAATGATTAAATTGTTATCTTTATTCTTCAGTTAATCCTTAATTGTTAAAACATTACATGAATAATGTTTGAGGTGTTGTTTTACTACTGCAGGAAACATTTCTATTTTGGGAGTTTCTGTAATAATAGACAACTGAAATGGTTCAAATTCCTTGTAAATGTATTTGAAAAGTCAAAATGTAACCACTTTGTCTTCCATTATTTATTTATCTAATAAATTGTTCTGAAAAATCCTTATAATATGAAACTATTTTTTAATTCAGCATTGGTGCTAATTTTGCTAAATGAAAAGGTCTTATTTTAGATTGTAATTTTTATTATATTTATTAAATTATAGTTTTTTCAAGTCTCTTGAGACTTCTTATATCTGTAATGGGAGTTAGCACAAGGCATTCTGAGGTGTTGAGGCCTAAGTGGCTGTGATGTCTTGAGTGTCTTTTCCAGCCATACCTTTATTCCTTAAATGATGACTGATTAAGGGAAGAGGTAGTGTCCTTGGTTTCCAAAAGCATTGGCAATCATTTTAACTGCTATCTTTACTAGGCAAGGATCAAAAATATACCCATAAAAATCAGACTAATAAATAATTATTAGGACGTAAGTTCACATAGGTCTCTCCTAGTCTTGTACCATCCCTTATAAAACAGGCTTCTTAAATACATGTTTTATTTGTTAGCATTTCTCCAAGAATTTCTCTTATGCTACAAACTTGCAAAATATATGTAGTATATTAACCCTTTATTAACAAGGTTAGACCATGGAAGAAGGAGAATCGGAAGCGCAGCTCCCATAAGGCCGATGGTAATACATTTGTGGCAGTGCGATCGAGCAGCCAACCGGAGCAATAGCACGCCTAATTTAAACCCAAGCTGCAGAACAGGCTTTGGTGGTACATTCGAATTAACAAGTTGATTACGTATTTAATATAGAGGTTTAGGATTTAACCATATTAAAACAAAACAACTAGGAGCATGAATTTTTTTATTTGTTACAAGTAAATCATTTATAAAAATACATAAATAATTGTAAATAACATATTGAATTATCTTAGGAGAGTTGTTGCTAATAATATAAGATAGTACCAATTTACAAAAAGTATTTTTATATATTAACATTTTATAATTGAAACTTTATAAGTATCAATGCTATAATAAAGAACCAGATACATCATCCTTGGAGGGGTTTAACTCTGCCTCTGATATCATAAGCCCATCTACAAAAAATAGAACGTAAGTTATAGATGCATAACTTAATAAGATCTGAGTAATTAGTACCATATAGGTACACACAACATATATGATTAAATACACGTATTAATTTTTCAGACATTTTATTATTGGAGATATTTTTTAATTCAAAAGTTTTCACCTCTGCAACGATTTTTGTTATTTCCTTATGGAACAATATTGTAATAAAAGCAATCCTAAAATTTTGCAATTTGAAGAATAGTATCCTTTTCTGTTGTTGGGTACTAATACCACACACTTATGCCAAATTTTAGTCGTGGCACATCTGGAAGTGAAATATTTATCTAATGGTTTAAATTTTAAAAAATTTTATTGGCCGCAATAACAACTTCATGGAGATTTTCAAATGTATTTGTGTATTTGCACTAACCTCTAAATAAGAGAAAAGTTTAAGCTCCCTAGCTTGTCTCCAAGTACCTCAACATTTAGCTATTTGTTTAAACTATAAGAATTTTTAATAGCCAAATCAGTTAACATCAGAATTTATATAATCCCTATTCGGTTACTTCACGAATTCTAGCTTTACAAAAAATTTCAGCTTCGTAGCACATTCAGAAATACATAAACATTAAAATTTTGTTTAAACAATTGACTTTTAGCGGCCGTGTTTTTCAACTTTTTTTGAGATTTTAGATTTTTCTAGTTGGTTTTGCACATAGTCCTACCATCATAAAAAATTAAAGTCTGTAGTTCATCTAGAAGTGCCTAAATATTAGTATCCTCCTATCATAGCGATACTATAAGCGTCTATATATAATAGATTGTATCTTATATCATAAGTAAGAAGCACCAATATTTAATAGATAAGCATCGATATACAGGGTGGTGTCTGGAGTGAGAATCAGATCCATGTTCATATGACGTTTTTTACTCAAAATCACTTAAGGAATAAGATCCCGAAGTTATGACATAAAGTCGCCGGACACCCTATATACTAGATGATATATAATACTCAAGTTTGTTTTCCTACCTTCAAAAATACTAGGAACGACATTCACTTTTAGAAGAAGTCGAGGAAATCTGCTGCAGAAATCATCAGTAAAATAATCACTGCAGACCTTGTATTTCTTCAAGCAGTTGATATCTCTCGTGAGCAAATCTTCCCTCAAACAAAATTTTGCCCATTCTTTTGTTCTAAAATATAAAGCAGATTTAGGCACCAGAACTAATAATAAACACAATTCTCAACTTACCTCCAGTATTCCATGTAATGTACTACACCTTTTTGAAACTCACCTGGATATATCTTTCAGAAATCTGAAAAGTGATATCTTCCTATCTATCCTGCAGCCATTAAAGTTGTGACACCAATATCCTGGACAATAAGTTTTCCGTGCCATATCTAATTTGAACGGTTTAACAGCAAACAACACAAGAACAGAAAACTACGTTCTAAAAACCTCACAATTCCATCACAGGGTTTCTAATGGTTACCCTGGGAGGGGAAGGGGTATTTTCATCAAACCAGTTGACTTATAGGATTGCTGCAGACACGACCACTGGATACACCTATAGGTATTTGGGAAAAGGTCGAAGCTGTGCTTTCTATACTCCTTCCATGGTTAGACTAACCAGGTCTGTTTTTAATGTTGTATTTACATGTTCATGAATGGATTTATCCTATGCTGTCAGCATCATTATATAATCCACATCCCTTGTATGATCCAACAGCTACCTGTTGACATATGATTGGCAGTTAATTACTTTCTCCATATACAAAGTATAGAGCAAGTATTGTTTTCATGAAAAAAAATCGAATTCGAGATTTCAACGTAAATGTGTCCCCTGAACACATTTTGACTATTTTCTTGATGATGTTTGTCTGTATGTGTTAGAATTTTGTGGGCGCTCAATCTCAAAAGCTTACACTTGTATCAATACCAAAAGAGCTGATTAGGTTTTGGCAACAATCGCCCAACCGGAAGTGGATGTTTACTCGAGGCATTTTGGTTTTTGGCAGATAACTCATTTAAATCTTCATAAATGTAAATGTTGTTTACTATAAACTTCATAATGTTATTCTCTATAACTTTTGTTTGAAACATTTTTTTGTATAATGCATTGTTAATTTTTAATCTTAATTTTTATTTAATATTTGCTTTAACATTTGATGAATGTAAAACAGTGCTGGAATAAAAATTGTAGGAAATTTAATTTTCTACAACCTTTGTTCAAAACACTTTCCCATATAATGCATTGTTGAAGAGATATTTTTAAAACTAAATTTTTAGCTGCCACAACTACACCACCTACTGGCGACTATTGTAAACACTTTACACTCCTTTTTTTCTTAATTGTTGGAGCTCTGGGGCTACACCCAATATCAGAAGGCTACGGTTTTAGTTTATTTCTGTTCTTTGTAAAGTCTTTAAATTTTTCTTACAGTTCCTTAAATTATTTATCATCATTTAACCTATTTGGAATTTTTAGAAATATTACAGGTATGGAGAAAGCCATGTATTGGCCACATCAGATTTTTGTTGTTGTAGTTGCACATTAACTCGATATTGCTGTTTTTATTCATATGGAAAGCTTTCTCCAGTCTCTGCTAGTGTCTCACCTATTTGATGGAACTTTATGGTAATAACTGGAAAGTTTTAGTTTTCATTAATGTTCAGTAATCACTGTTGGATGAGTGTGGCTATTCCTATGCCTAATAAAATATAATGCTATGTTTTGGATTAAGGATATCTTTAACTTATGAAATAATTCATCCAAATATTAGTGCCAATAGTGATATAATGTCATTTTGTTAAAACACTAATATAAATCCTCTATACTTTAATAGTATGCCTAAATATGAAATATCATTCGATTTTGTTTTACCATTTAGGCCATAGAGCTGCACGTAGATGGTATAGCAAAAGCAACTTTTTTGGACTCTGTCAATATATGCCAATTTTTTTGCGATTACAATACCTTCTATATATACTACATATATGAGAAAGTAAAAAGACAATTTTTGTTAATTGAAAATGTCAAATCATGTCTGTGAAGTTTAAATGCTGAAAAATTATTTGGGCTTGATTTTTCTCAAATAATACTACAGAATCTCTCATTAACATCTGATTAAAACTTATCTGGTGTGCCTAGGCACTTAGAACTTCTAATGCAGCCCATCAAAACACCAGTAAATAATAATGTATCCTGCAAAATGGAAAAGGTTGTTGATCCATGTTGTAAAATAAAATTGAACTCTGCAATTGTGAGTTTTGAATAAGTATTCTTTCCCATCATTTTTATAAATTAATTAAAATATTTTGTTAAAAATAGAATTAAATAGTAAATTTTTATTTCAGCCTTCATTAAGGTGAGGTTGCAAGCATTTAGAGGGAGTTTTTGCAACAGTTGTGGTTATTAATCATTTAAGTATCTTTAAATGTGTTCCATAAGTGCAAGAATCTCATTTAGTGAGTTATTTTTCCTTTAATCACAAAAAATCTTTATAAATAATTAGATGATATTTGATATTGCCACTAAATGAAAACATATGCGAGTCATCTGCTGTGATATTTATATTATTCTGATCAACTTTAGAGTTAGTATGTAACACATTAACTGCAGTTAATTTTGCAGATATGTATGTTCCTTGGGACCATTGATTTTTTTTATATTTTGCAAAGAAAGGAACTCGACTCTTATTATCTGAGCTTACTTTTGATCTGGTATTAAATGTAAGACTTTATTTTGCTGAGAATCATATTTGGCCCTCATGGTTCCATGAACGTGGCACTTTCCACTGAATTTAAATAGGTGTTTAAATTGTCAATATGTATCCAATAACGTGAATAAAATAAATTCTCATTTATGAGAAAATGCTCAAAAATCATTTCAGAGAAGATGTAATTTTTATGACCTAAATTTTATAATCATGTAATGTGAATGTAGCCCTAAAGTAAATCTGATAATTGAAGGGATAAATGTGTAGCATAAGGCATTGTGAAATGTTGATGTGATTGAGACTAGAGACGGGTGTGGGTCATCTATTTACAAAACAATTTTATCTGTCCCTTTTAGGCATCTCAGCCTGTTTACAAGTAACAAATTCTTTTTCCAAGAGTTTTCTCTTTTTATATGTGAATCATGCATAGACTGGAGAAAGGTATGAGTCGCCCAGTTATCCTATGGTACATCTTTTTTGTGCTATTATTTCGTCTATATTGCAAAATAAAATGTACACTTTTGAATGTTGCAACATAAAAACAATAATTATAAACCAAGGGTATTTTAATGTTTCTGTAACTTCTTCAATTTACAATTGAGTAACACTTAAGTGCTAGTCTTACATAACTTTAAAATCCTCCAAAATCAGTAGTGCAGAGTAGTCATATTTTGCCCTCATGGCCCCATTTACAAGGTTATGGTCAAATATAATCCTTGTTGCAATTTTTGTTAACATATCTTACATGCTTGAATATAAAATGAGGGGTACTACTGGGTTACCTCGAACCCCTATTAAAAATTCAATTATACTGCTGGTTTATCCCAGACGCCTATTAAAAATTCATAATAATACTATTTACTTTTTACAACAATACAGTTTACATAGCTATAAATAATTGCTTTGTTTAAATTGCATAATTTTAATAAAAACTTATTTCTTAAGCCCTTGCAAGTTATGAAACTTTGGGATTTACCGAGACATGAAGAAAAAGCTGTTTGCTTACTACATGAAGGTTGTGCTTACAAACAGTCAAAAGTGAACTTTTTCAATAAGTGGGGTGTAATTTATGAGATTGAAGTCATGCTGGAGATTGAAGCCTCTAAATAAATGCCATCCTCGCAACGCTAGTGGAGATTGAATGCCCAAAGCAGAGAAAATGCTGTAAAGGTCTATGAGATACACATGTGCTCTACATAGTTCCATTTCTCTTCACCTATGGTGCCACTCCCTATGGGGAGAATTTGCATGTAGTTAATGCTCAAGTACCATATTTATTAATTATTTTCTATTGTATAATTGAATTTTTAATAGAGGTCCAGGATACCCCAGTAGTTTAATTGAATTTTTAATTGGGATCTGAGTTAACTCAGTATTACCATTATAAAAATTCATTTTTATATAATCACTTGTTCATAAATTAATTGAAAAAATCCTGTGCAATAATTGTACAGGTCTTAGCTTGTACAGCATATAGCATCTTTTTGTGTTTTGAGCGATTTTGGAACCAATTATATTGTATACTATGAGTACTTATGAAAAATATCGATTCATTTAACATTGTTTCATTCTACGTCACAATTTTCCGGAATGAATTAACAACATTAATCGAGGACACACTAGTTTTCAGAGTATGCTGAACATAAACATGGAGGTAAAAGAGAATTTATTTTAACTTGCACAATAAGTGAACATAATAGCTGTTTTTAAATGGTAATGTAATATGGGTATGAATAGTACAAGGAAAAATGCATTAAAATAAAATCATTAAAAAATATATTTGCTGAACAAAAAATGTATACAAACAAAGCTATTGAAAGCCAAATAAGAAAAAAATGCAAGACAAGTGTAGAACATCACCACTTGCATGTCAGGTAGAGTGGGGTGCCGATAGACCACACATCTTAGTAGCTATAATACTGTGTAGTACATACCTGATATTTCTGTGGCGCAACTTACTGCTCAGCCAGGATGCAGGCAGAAAGCTTGTGTGAAATGGTTGCTTGCCTTCACCAGCACAGATATGGCAGTACATTTTCAGCTCGACTGCATCGCATGGCAACACTGTGCATTTTCATTTTTTTGGTCAAAATTATTAATCATTTCATGATATTCAGAGAATTTGCAGCACACCCTGAATATGTACTCAATATACTTATATACATAAAATCTGATGTGGCCACCACATGACTTTCTCCATATCTGTAATATTTCTAAATATTCCAAATAAGTTAGATAATATTAAATATTTTAGGAAACTGCGAGAAAATTGTAGACTTTACAAAGAACAGAAATAAACTCAAACCATAGCCTTCTAATATTGGATATAGCCACAAAGATCCAACAATTAAGAAAATAGAAAGGAGTGTTACTAAGACATAACTAAGCGTCAATTGTTAACAATAGTCGTCGGTAGGTGGCATGATGGTGGCAGCTAAAATATAAGATATCTATTAAACAATGCATTATATGGAAAAATATTTCATACAAAGGTTGTAGAAAATTAAATTTCCTACAACTTTTATTCCAAAACATTTTTACATTTATCAAATATTTCAAAATAACGGATAAGTGACAGGAGTAAACACGCACTTCCAGTTGACCGATTTTTACCAATAACTAGTTAGTTCTGACTTTTATAAAAATGTTAAATATAAAATTTCGCGTTGACCTGATTAATAGTTTTTGAGTTAGAGCACCCACAAAAAGCTATCACTTACACACACACACACAGACATCATCAAGAAAATGGTCGAAACATGTTCAGGGGACCTCATAACGTGTATTTCCACTGAAATCTCAAAGTCGATTTTTTCATCAATACAATACTGTACCCTTTACTATGTATATGGAGAAAGTAAAAAATGACTCCTAAACCAGAGGAGCTATGAAGAAATGTTTACAAAATTCATATCTCAGGAAATTTTTTTGTGTGTAATGAGTAGTTGCATGTATTTTAGTAGGGTTATTTTTTATTTGGAATGGTATTCTAATTACACTACCTTCAAATAAGAATGTCTTTTGTTGAGTACAAATCAAAAATGATTTTATTAGTGCCGAAGTCAATGGCCATGGAAAAAAATATAAGGGAGCTTAAATATCATCTGTCTTCATAGTATACCGTAAATACCCGCGTATAATGCGCACCCTCGTATAACGCGCAGGGGGGTTTTCAGCCTCGTAATCTATGATTTTTCTATATACCCGCGTATAGTGCGCACCGATTTTTTTTTAACGTTACCGTTTCAGAATAAAGTAGATGGTGTAACGTGTTCTAAAGCAATGATCGAATTATTGGTATTATGTATTGGTAACATAATGAAAGTGCGAAATGAAATTTTCGAATAACGTTCCAAAAGAACGTCAGCTAACTCAATCATTACATATTTTATGTTTACTTACAAGGTGATATTAGGAAATAATAAATCGAATTATATTAATTTCATAGTATGGCATATGACATTCTTTGAGCTAATAAAATGGAATGACGATAATCCTATGTTTTCTACACACGTTTTTGTCACGCCTGAGGTGGACGGGTTCGCCCAACCTTCAGTTTTACCCTTATTAGAACATTATGGAGCACGTAAACACGATAGCAAATAACCATAATTAACTACAGACTCGAAGAATCAAGAATAAATCACGTTTGAATGCTGAGAGAAAGGTAGGGTACGATAACTTTATTTAGTTCTACAAGAAGCATCAACTCCCAGGGTACTCAAATGCATCAGCTGCCATTGTTTCTAATTGTAAGTAGTACCAGTACGCCAGTACCTCACCACCAGGCCGGGCGCCGGTGTAGGGTGACGTCATGCGTAAGATGACGATTCCGATAACAACATCGAAGAGGTATGGTCCAGTGACGAAGAATTTCTTGGCTTTTAAAATGAATAAATACTGAATTCATTCTTTTCATATCTAATTAATGTATGTTTATAGAATTAGTTAATAAATTATTACTATTTTCTATCTTACTTTTCGTAAAAATCACCAATAAAAATATGAGGATACCCGGGCAGTAATTACTGTGCCGAAATTGTGGAAATATGAGGTCAAAGGAAAATAGGAAGATTATGTACCCTCGTATAACACGCATCCTAATTGTTAACTCGAATATTTCGAAAGAAAAAAGTGCGTATTATGCGCGGGTATTTACGGTACTTTCAATATAATTTGTATTTTGATTTTGTACACCCTGCACATGAAGGAAAGTATCTGGTTGTGTTTATCAAGCACATTACATCATACTGAGACAAGTGCTGGAATATAATGTTCTCTTATAAATCATAAATAGTGGAAAATTGTAATTTAGCTTATCAAGTTTGGACAAATAAAACATTTCCTTAGCCAACTACTTTTTTATTTATTCAGTCATTATCCATTTAATAGAAATCAAATGACAAAAAAGTGTGACCTGTATTCCCCTGTGTTATTGAATTTTCTATTTGTGATTTATAGATACTACTGAAGAAATATTTTCCATTCATATTGAATAGTGCTTATTTTAATTAATATCACACATGCAATTATCTGTAATGCAGTACGTGTTCATTGAAGCATATTTTTAAAAAAAGTTTAGTTCCAACTTGACATATTTTGCAAATTTATTTCTGTCACATTATGATCTCAAACTTCTTACTGTCAGGAGGACACAAGGTGTGCCCCTCAAATACACTTAATATATGAAGGCATTTTCTCTAAAAGTAGATGTGCAGGAATGGAATAGAGTGGAGATACAGATGTTTTATCAAAAAATTATGTATGAATCATCTTGCTCGGATTGGCTGACCTCGGGAATAATCAGATTGGGCAACACTAGAAAGTGAAGTGCGGCAATGATGCTCACTATCTCTAGCACGTTTTTCATGTTTAATATGCTGAACATATGGTAAATAAGTGAAAAGATGTATTACATGTTGGAGTGTACAGGGTTTCCAAATGCATCTTTTATTATGTCAAACATTTCTTTAATAACTCTTAAAATTTCTAAACTTTCTAGGAAATGCATATATTAAAAAAGATTCACATAATGGTTCATGTAGGCCAGTGGTGGGCAACCTACAGATTGCATGCAGCCCTCAAAGAACATTTAATGTGGCCTGCGAAGGTATGATTAAAAAGAGATTTAGCTCAAATTCACAATATACATTTAAATTATGACAATAAAACACTTAAGATTGAAATGTTAGCTCTGAAAACCTAATTTAGACTTGATTTTTTACTGATATGATATTTCTGTATTTGAAGATGTCAGCATCATTTGCCCAAATTTCAATGTTTTCATTTTTGCACTCTGCATATAAGTCAACCCTGGATTTTTTTGAGAATTTTTAGCTCTTCAAAATTGGGTATGGGTATTGGATATGAAAATAAAAGGGAAAAACAAAATGTATGAGGTTTTCTAAGAGTGGAAAATCAATGTGAAATAGTGCATGGAAAAAGGCAAGAACATGAATTACTTAGGTAAAAAATTGACTAATACTAGTGGGAGTATCAAAGAGCTGTGGCATGTAATTCTACTGCCCAAGCCAAGTGCTGCCTCAGATTATGACACATAGGTACAAATTGGCAGTGCTCTTAGTATACTATTTGAATAATGATTACAGATTGAATTCTTGTTAATCTATGCTTATAGATATTAATAGTTATATCATCACAGGCAATTATATAAATAAATAATTGGTTGGTGAAAGCAAATGATAAGGTAGTTAAGCAAGTGTTTGGAATGATTTTAAATGCATTCTAATGAAATCTAAAGGTATGGAAAATTTTAAGCGTGGATTACTGCTATGAAACACAAGAACCAATTCACTTCTTTGAAGAAAGAAAGAAAACACTTTATCAACAAAGTAGTTTATTTGTAATTTAACATTTATTTACAGTTAACAAGCCATTGTAACTTATCTTGATAATTTATCATTTGAAAATATATTTATATAATGGCTTTATTATTCATTAGTTTGCCTTTACTGTTGTTAAGTTCAAAATGTTCCAACATAGTCCTCTTATTAGATGTCAATTTACAAGATGAAAATAATAACAAACTTCAAAAAAGATAATTTCTGCCTAAGATTTATACAGTATGCATAATTTTTGAGCCCAAATGTAATGTAAAATTACATAATTTTAGGAACCCATAAAATGTATTCAACCACATCAGAAAAATAGTGGATCAATGCTACAAATAAAACCACTCTTCACTATAAAAAGATTTTCTACGCTAAAAAAAGGAATGACTTGTACAGCTTCAGAAGCAAGTAAGCAAACTATGTCTCACTAAAACTTGCCTTGGTGTATTTACACTTTAGTTGCATAAAAACCTTATATAAAAATTATTTACAATAGTAGCAATGTAACTATCAAATGTTTATTACTCAATTTAAAAATATTGAAGCACCCTATATATATATATATATATATATATATAATATATGAGTGTGTGTGTATATATATATATATATATATGGAAATATTTCTGTACCCTTTCAAAGCCTTATGTTTTTTTTGTTTACTCTCTAAAAACTTTTTATGCTCAACAGCTGCTTTGTTATAACATGATAATATTTAAGCCTAGACCTAAAATTTTATTCTGAGCAATTGAAAATTAAATTTCTGTGTGTTATCACAGCAAATTAATACTATGCAAATGTCTCCAAAATGTTTAGATTTATTTCTAAAATTGAAAGTTATTAATCTTACTCATTTCATTAAGATCATATAACCCTAATATTATGTGTGAATTAGAGTAAAAAAACACTACTGCTAATTCAAACATTAAGTTTATAAATTAAATAAATCACAGCCTTTTGGATCTTGAAGCATTGATTCAGACTCATTTAAACTGTGAATTTATCAAACTAGACAAAATCCAAGTGACTTTAAAAATGAGATTACATTGTGAACATGAGTTCAAACACAGAATGGCACTATGTAGATACAAACTAAATTTAAATGCTTTCCAGTAACCTACTATGGATCAAATAACAATACTGATTGTATCTGTTTGTAATATACAAGTCCCCAGTGAAATTATTCATTGAGATATTTTTCCTGGCAAAAAATAACTCATCTGAAATAAACTATCGAGATATTTTTTAATGAAGGATTTTAATTTAGGACATTTTCATAAGTTCTAATTATAGTCCAAACTTTTTCATATGTGGCACTATCGTCAAAATTTTGATGTTTACCACAATCATAAAGTTATTAAAAATGTTTGCAGCATAATTTGTATTTATTATAAGTCCTTTTAAAATTACTATCACATGTTACGTGTGAACACCTAAATTATTATGCCAGCTTCTTTCTTTCAAAATCTTATAGCAGATAATTATGCAACCTTTTAAGACAAATTTTTGAATTTCATGAGCATTCTGTGTCAGCTGCTATATAACTATTTTTATAAATATTACATTTTCTGATCTCAAGTTACCATATTTTCCGGCGTATAAGATGCATTTTTTTTCCGGAAAAATGACCCCCAAAATCAGCCTGCGTTTTATATGCAGAAGGTAAGATTATTACTGTTCTCAGTAACACTAACAAACACACTCATCCCCAAAATGGAATAATTAGCAGTAATTCATCGCAAAAACATTAAAATATGCATTATTAATAAGGAAAATTGTTAATATACACAGTAATACCTCATGCAACATGAATTCCAACTACGCAATTTCATTATTGCGCATTATTACATGGCCGCTCGCAGTAATTACAATTTCGGTGTGCTCTTGAGGTTAGTCATATGATCTATGAAAGGAGAAAACAGGTGGAAAAACTAAAACTGATGAGATATGAGAAACAGAGTCTTTCTTCGTAAGCTTGGTCTGACAGCTTTAATTAATATGCCTGCGGAGTTCACACAGGGCACAAAGTCTTGAAGCAATTATTTATATTTTAGAACCCCTGCTTATTTTATGAATTAAGTTTATCTAAAATGTTATATTTAACTGTTATCATGCTGTAATATTTTCTGTAAATGTTGCTGGATACAGACTTAATCACAGCTGGTAATGATACATGACATGGACCTTTCTATCTGCTTTGGTGAACCAAAATACTTTTTTCCTGAAAAATCTTCTAAAAAACTGGGGTGTGTCTTATACCCCAGTGCATCTTATATGCCAAGAAATACGGTACTCCTCTCGTTAGTTTTTATGACAAGCCACTTTCGAATCTTTGTTCAAGTTTGAATTTGCCATTCTTTGGGTGTTTAGAACTGTCAAAAATCTGTCCTATCAAAAAATACTTAGTATAAAAAGGGAAAGTAAATATTACAATTGAAGAATTTTAATCAGCAGTCTAAAACTTCCATTTTAAAAGTCTTTCCAATGCGGTGGGATGTATCAGGTCCATCATCTTGATAGTCATCTGTGGGAATATCATGGTATTCATCCAGCTGTAATAAATAAAAGATAAATGACAACTTTTGCATTGGCTTAATTTTTCACTAACAATAAGTTGACAGCACATTTATTATGCATACATTTCATGCATAAATGATCTACTTATTTCTCTACCAATTTTTTAAAATAAGCCATTCAGTTATAAATGCTTATTTTAATAGTGTCATACTTAAGCTCTACACAAACCTAATTAACTATATGCAAAGCCAAATAATTTTTAAAATATTGGCTTGACATAATGTAAAAACTTTAAAATTGTAGTACATATATAATTTTTGCATTTATTTAATTTTAATTAAGATTCATTGTTGAATTATTTATTTTTCAGTCTACTACAGAACTATACCAAAAATACCAATTGATTATAGTTTGATTTGATGTCAAATAGAATAAAATTACTGCAGTGTGTCCTCATTACAGTACATTTTCTTTATATTAAAATGAGTTTGAATCTAATGCTTTCCTAACAAAACAGTTTTTCAAAAAATATTTCACCACAATTATGTATTATTTATTCTCTGATGAAGTAAATGATGAATATTCAGCAACAAAATACCTTGTCCACTTTAACATATCTTATGGTAGTTTTATTTAGATTATTTTTTCTATGAATGAATTTTGATTTGCATTCAGAATAACTTTTTAAATAAGTTAGTGCGATGAAATTAATCCTTTTCTAAAATGTTGACAATATTTTCAGGAAACATTTTCTCTTATGCAGTGATACATTGGATAACTAAAGATACCAAAATATATTGCTTATGAAATATTTTTGCAAAACCACATGACTGTAGGAAAATATTATTTTTTCAGCACGTTAGTTTCACTGTTTTCTTACAAATTTTCAAGCATTTTTCTGCCATTTCACAATTACCCTGGACCAGTGATGTGCAACCCATACCAGTTAATGTCTGTTTTGGTGAGTATTGATATGAATTTTTAAAAACATTTTGTTGTATACATCGTATTGTTATGATATAGCAATTTGTTGAGATATCATGTCACATGTTATATAAAAATAAAAGATTTGTAGCTTTCGATATTATCTTGTAAAGATTTTCATAATAACAATCAAAGATCTATGCTGAAAGTTTTTCATCTACATTCAAGAAAAACAGATTTTAAGGAAAAAAGGGATAGTTTTTTTCACAGTGTTGGGATATTTCTATTTTGAATGCCATGTAATGCAAAATTTTTTAAAATTTCTGGTGGTTCTATGGAAAAAATATTTGTTGCATATGGTCCATGCTGGTATATCTGGATTTCTTTACTACATGAAATTGTTCAAACAGTGTTGAAACTAAATATACTGAGATATTCAGTAAATGTGTTTACTTTTCACTGGCTGGTAATAAGTCAACAGATGTCACCGCTCTGGGTAGTCAGATAAAGGAATCAGATTCTATTGTGAGATTATTTCCCAGTCTTGAAAAGCATAGTTTTGAATTATCAAAACTTGTAGGCATAGTTAGCAATGGAGTGCTTTCTATGAGTGGTTCTCTGAATGAGTTGGTATCTCTTCTTTGCCAACATATACACAAGTTGGAGCTTCAAAATCCATTTATGCAATATCACTACATCATTCACCAGAGCAATCTAATAGCCAAGAATCTGGGATTTAATAAAATCATGAATGATGGGAATGCATTCAGTTTTATTAGATTGTGTGAACTAAGCCATAGTTCCAGCCTTTCTTGATGAAATCAAAAATGAATATTGCAACATTGTCCACTAACTCTTTTATCACTACATATTTAAAGATATAAAAATATTTCTCACAGAAAAAGGAGTCGGAGAATATTTTTGAAGATGCAAAGTTGAGATTTAAATGATTTTAGTTCCAGATTGCAAGTGAAAAAACCAGCTCATATAATAACTGGCTAGCAATGAGGCAGCTTTCACAATTAAATTATCATGTCCCTGGTAGCTTTAGCATAGCAATACTTTTCCAACTATGAGAATATTTTTCACCAATACAAGATGAATAATAGTTGCATCAAACATCCAGGAGTCACTTAAAGAGAGGTTTATGATTCTGATTGGGACAAAACATTGTACAGAATATTTGCTAATCCTTTTGAAGTTGCAAGTAAAGACACTCCAGTTTACCACTTGAATACATGGACCTTCAGAATTGTGATGAACTGTCCAAATTCAATGAGTGAAATCCACTGAATTTTTACAAATGCCTTCATAAGGACTCGCATCCAAATCTACATCAGAAGGCAGCTGTTTGTGCAAGTTTGTTTGGAAACATATATTTAGTTACAGTCTCTCTGATTTATTTGATGAAACTTAACAAATCAATTTATCTGAGTCAGTTTACAGATAAAGATCTGATTTCAATCATACAGCTGAACACAACAAGCATAATGCCTAATTTCAAATGTTTGACTTTGGAAATGCAAGCTAAGTGTTTGCATTGAAGTGTGCATAATAGATCATTCAATTTTAGCTAAGATTTATTTTCTCAATGAATGTACTTGTCAGAGCTACTTATTAGTCCAAATATTGTATTTGCCTGTTTTAAATTCAGTTATAAGAATTATTCACCTACTATTTTTATAAAAAATCTTTACTTAGGTATTTGTTTGTTTGTGTGTATTTTTGGCTAATCAACATCTTGGATTATTATAGTCATAACACCTTACGCACCAGATACACACAAGGGAGAAGGGAAACCCGGTGCCGGTATTAGCCTACCTCTGCCAGATTCGAACCTGGGACCACTACGTGGAAGGCCAATGCTCTAACCACTCCACCACTGTCACCCCTACTTAGGTATTTCTTTCTTAATTTATGTATATATAGTTTTCATAATGCAGCTTGCAGATTTGGGTGAAAATTGCTACTGCAGTCCTTAGAAAAAGGTTGTGTATCACTGGCCTAGACTATTAGTTTTCCCATTAGATCTTAACATTTACAATAGGTATTTTTATTTTCTACATTTCCATGGTTATATTTTTCCCTCTATTTTGAATAATTACCTTACTGCCGTGAAGTTCCAAGCGATTATATATATATATATATATATATATATATATATATATATATATATATAATCACTTAGCTTTTTCCTGGCAGATATGTATGAAGCTTAATCAATGGAAAATTAATTTCATCAGCCTAAACTGTTACATAGAAAAATAGTTCATAGGATTATCCCCATATTTTCTCTTAGTCAAAACTTGTACATTGCAGATAAATAACATTAAAAAAATAAATACTGGACATTTCTTTAAGCTAAAACTATATGTTTGCATTATAGCTTCAAGTTCTATCAAACTTGAATTATCTACCATGCATAAAAATACAAGTGTCAAGTCCTAGAGCATGCAAGAAAAATATTATATTGAAAAAGAGATATAAAACCTGCTAAAATTCAATTATGCCTTTTGAAGGATCCTGTCATAGCTTCAGTAAAGAATGAATTTAAAATTATAAAATGCATGTCAAGTACCATTTTATTGTACATATTTAAAATAATAACACAAAATAATTGATTATATGCTGACCATAATCAGTTTTTATTCTACTCTGATAATTTCACTAACACAAAACTGACACGTGTATCCGTAGTCATATACATATCTATTGGAATGTGATTTTACCATATTACCTTTAATGCTTTTTGAATACTATCTTTGGCCTCTTTTTTAGATTTTACTTTTTCAGGCTTTTATATAATTATTTTTATATTAACATTTGATCAAATTCTTCAAGAACTTGTCAGGCAATTAATATAACTGCTCTTTCTCTTGAATAAATCTAAGAAAATTTTTTCCTAAACATATTTGATAGCAATAAGCATAAAATTGGAATTATGTAGTTCATGTAACCAATATAGGATATGGTAACTCCTGCATCCATAAAACAGTTTACTTAATCAGTGGCAGCTAACCATCATTAATTCTAATGAGAACCTTATTAGATTCAATGATTGTTGGATTACTCCTGAGATTATTCATTGCAATGTGGGTCTGGTTCATTTAACTTTTTCTATAGTAATTAGTAGTCAACTATGCCATCTATAGAAATGAGCATGTTAGATTTAATACTTGTTAATCATGTCACTCATTGTCTCATATTTGAATGTGACTGAGCAGATAGAAAACAGTGGGAATTTTAGGAGAATAGGGATGTAATTTTTCAATCCATAATTTAGAAAATGTTGGTAGAATGGTACACCGCTTCCCAGTTATAATGTGGGTTTTCGGGGTGGGGCTCTGACCCGCGTTATAAGACAACCGCGCTATAACCGATGACTACAATAATTCTCTAATTTATTAATTCTCTAATCAACTAATAACTCAATCTAATTTTTTCACTACTGAGCAAGATAAACTTCGATGTTCGCGCAATATTTTTCAACGAAAAAAATGTAAATCGGCATGAAATGAAGTGAGCAGCAAAGAAGAAGCTTTGTGGGACAGACATTTAAGTCGTGAGCGGTGGCGAACGCACGCAGGTTAGAGGGAAAGTGACCGATCACACAAAGCGCTTAATACTCACGTACGTACAGTCAATCTAAATTAATTACAGAGGATAGTTCCGTCTGTTAAGCTCGCTCAAAAATGTGAAGATTCACGAATACACAAAAAGTCACCAAAAAAGACAACTGGCACAGATTAGTTCTCACATCACGGATCTACTTATTCCATTGGCAGTGACAAACCTTACACAAGTATTCAACACTCGATACTAACTGGAGTGACTAAAACACACATTTCACAACATGCATGTTTTTCTCAGCATTTCTTTCAATGAAGCGGGGAGGAAGAAAGACCCGCGGTATATCCGATCCGTGGTATAGCTGACGGCGTTATAACCGGAGAGCGGTGTATTGGTATTTGAAAAATTCCATCAAAATAGACAATTTCGTTTTTATAATGAGTTTTACCCTGTACATTTTTAAATTTCATATTCATCAATACAAAATAATAGATTATTGTTAAGAACTATATTATGCAAAAGGATTTGAATGAATTATAGTTTCTTGTATAATTCACAGTTTGAATATTCTTCTGAAACATTGTTGGTGCTAATAGAAAAATAATTTCTTGTATTTTTATTTTCTTATGGTTAACAAATGTAGAATAATGTCTGATTTGGGAAAAAATGCTTAATTCTTTTTCTGCTAAATATTTAAATTTGCAGTTCAGTCACAAGAGGACATTTTAGTCAGTTTTGATACAGTATGCGTGATGTAGTTGTTAGCATAAGTCATACTTTTGCAATTTCTACCATTCTTTATTTTGAAAAAAAATGAAGCTTATTTTTCATTTTAATAGCTATTCATGCTTTCTGAATTCTGTCTACACAGAGAAATAGTTTGAAAATAAATCTAGAAAAATAATCTAACCTAAAGATTAAAAAAAATCTCTACTTGTAATTTTAATGTTTAGGTTTCCAATCTACAAAAGCTGAAATGCAGCAAACATTGAAGGGTTTGCATGCTTCTTGTACCAATAATAAAGCATATTGGGATTTCCACTCATTTTTAACATAAAAATGAACAGCGTGCAATGGGAGATGATGAGATTCTTTCAAAAAACTGAAATGATCTTTTCTCTTCACTCACATTTCCTTCATATCTGTGTGATTCCTTCCTTTATGTTTCTTCCAATCTGCATAATGCTCAATAACCCACCTCTTCCCTCTCATTCCCTCCTCTGCTCACTCTCTCTTTCTCTTCCCACTTCTCTTTCTCACATGTGTCACACCTCCAATTCCTTCCCGACAATTAAAAATACATTGCATAGAAAGTATCCCCTTGAAGCATGATGTATAAGTATATCCTTCATGAGAGATGTTGTTTGGTGTAGAAATTGTATAAGTATGATTAAATGCAAAATATCTTATAACTCACGTGACATTCAGGTCAGCTAATGGCATTTAAATTTGGGAGAATATCTGCTACCAAACTAATTCAGACAAAAACTTAAAAAAGGACTCGTTAAACAGAAATAAGGAATTCAATTTTTAATTTAACCTAAGTTGATGTTCAAATTTATCACTGTCATTATTTTATGGAGAGACAATATTTTATAAAAAGGAGCTAAAGTGACTCATTACATGTTACATGTTGCTTAGATGAAATCAACTCATCACAGAAATATACATGTAGAGATATAAAGGTAAAATTAGGTGCATATACAACATATTTCAAGACCTTATTATCTTTATACATATATATATATTATCAGTTATATTGTAGTAAACTATAAAAATGTTTTAGTTTTCTTGTTTTTCTAGTTGGATAATTAGCATGCTAATAATAGATGGATTTTTAAGTGAAAAACTTTGAGTTGTGATCATTAGCAGATCTGCAATAAGGCCAAAATAGGCAACGGCTAAGGGGTGGTGAGATTTTGGGGCAGCAACAAAAACATGATTTGTGGGAGGGAATGAAAAAATTAATATAACACAGACTTGTGATGAATGAGACTATTTTGATCTGCAGATGGACGAACAGACAGACAAACCGCATACATGAGCGATTTTTTAGGAAAATGCACCAAAAAGGGGACAGAAAAATAATTTGACCTAGGGGCGAGAAATTTCCAAATCCACCATTGGTTGTGACACCAAAATGGAAGTGTAGCATTATTGATGTTTTAAAGTCAAAATATCATCTGTCACATGGATGAAAGCAATACTTTTAGGCAAAATAGTTCCAAAACAATTTTTAATTAGAATTTTCATGTGAATATTTAAAAATTCATCTCTTTACTTGAGTCTTATTCTTTGGCTTAATCATTTAGGAGAGGTTGAAGTAATAAGATATTCAACTTCATTGCCAAGGGCTTTTAAAGGTTATTGCACCCAAATGCTGGGAAAATCTCTTTATATTGAACTGAATTAAACTGAACATATAGTATTTATAGGATATACAGGATGATATAATTTGAATGACTAATGGAGTAAATATGAGGTAATAGAGCAATAAACTCACACCTGTTCATATAGTCAATATAATTAGTGCCAAATTCACACATTTTTATCTCATCAGAACAAATTTCTATTGATCCCCTTGCCTTAATAGGTGAAAAATTCTTCCAGCATTTAATTTAGTTTACTCTGCATAATGAGATATAGTCAGTAATTTTCTTGATATGTTTATCCATCAATAACAAAGAAAAATAAGAAATTTGTATTTTAAGTTTCAGTTATATGACTAGCATGGAACATTTAAAATCACCACTATTGTTTCTAAACTAAGAATATTGTTTAACTCAACTCTGGTCATGCACCTTGATTGTAAGATATTAATTGTAATTTAAAATCAACTGGCTTTGAATCTATCAGCACATTAATGTACATTGTATCATTTTATGTTTCCATGGGAAAATCTCCACAATTTATATGCAATTGATTCAACCTTATAGGAATACATGATGTTATTTAATTGGGAGATTGCCATATTAAAATATGGATTTATTGTGAATGAAAAATTCTGTCAAATTAAATTATTAACTATATTTAATAGTTATGTATAGAATTGTGAGCCTGCAAACAATGAAACTAGACATTGAAGCCATAGTCCCTTAACTATAATTATCACATATGTTAGGATAGAAAATAATCAGATACACAGAAGTAAGCTATCAGTTCAGAAGTAAATTGAGACCATACTCATATCAACTGTAGTCTTACTAAATATTTCAGTCTTAAACTGTTAATTAGCATTTATATCAATATGCTGATAACTAGCCTCAATCTCAATAAAATTCACATTTAGGTTCAACATTAAGCATTCCAACGAGTAAAAAGTAAACTTAAATTAAATGAGATAGATTCAGAGTCAAAGAGCTGCCTTTAAAAATTGAAAGTCTTCTAACTTCCGAGGTTTCAATCCATTAGTATTGAATTCACTATTATTCCTAAAAGTATAAGGAAACTGATATTCATTATTAAACAATCAATTTTGTAATCCTTATAATGAATACTAAACTCTGGTTTTTCAATAAAATTAAATTACTATGAATGGTAAAAGCCGGGCAACTTACATCCACATCACCCATCATTTCCTTAGTAGATGTAGTGGTGTCTATCCTGCGTATAGCACCCTGGTGTATACTGGTGTCAAATTTGAGGCACTGGAACCTTCGAAGGAGAAATACTAGGACGATGGGTAGGGTTCCAGCCTTGATCATTAGCAAAGCTATGACCAATACCCAATTTGGGTATTCCATCTCTGTTGTCTTTCCCTAAAAGTACGAGACAACAGTTGAATGATTTCATATTCTTCTAAATGCCATGAAATATTATCATCATGAAATGCATGGAAAGCGACATACTTCTTATTTGCAATTTTTTGTCTTATACTTTTACAAAAATGAGAATTTATTGTTTTATAACTGTAACATCCAGTAATGATTATTTTTCACTGAGAATTTTAATTTATTTGTATTTACAGCTCATAGCTTATGATCTTATCACCTTTAACATACATACATGCATAGTCATTAACTGCACAATTTAAATATTGTGATGTGCATATGACCTTCAAAATGAAGCTCACCTACGTATAATATAATTATCATTTATCTATCCCAACTAGTAGATTAGTGTTTGGCTTTGGTTAGCGTGAAATTACAATATTTAGGTGTCTTAAGTACAATGTTCAATCAGCTTCATTCATTAAAAATATTCCAACAAAAGTAATTTAGTGTCTGAGGCGGTGTCCGGTCAAGAATAATTATGTATCTATAACTCAAAAACTACATAACGTAGAGACAAGTGGAAAGTATCATTTTAACCGCAATAACAAGTATAGGGAGGTAGCCTGGTTTTTAAACTGAATCAGTCGAACAATTTATTTTTTAAAAATATTTTCTGAATTCATTTTCCCCATTTAAAAACATGGAAATGAATGAGTGTAGACTATTTTTCATTTGTACATTACAATTACTAAAAATAATCGTACAAAATCAGCAGTTGAACTTGAGGACGAAGAAAATTATAAAGTTTCGTTTTCCTATGGTGAAGTTTCAAATACAGATAAAATTTTTCAAAAATTGAGCTATAAACTACAAAATCTCGAGCTTTTTGAATGAAAAAGTTTTAATTTCCATGGCGACTGATATTGTTGTCAAACTCAATATTGTAAACCTAAGACATTGAAATAAATTCAAGGTCTGTTAATTATCCATGAAAATAAGAGATGGTATAACAAGCTATTTCTTCAGTTTCAAATATTGAAAGACTATCAAGGGGAAGGAAGAGAGAGAGGGATGGAGAATGGGAGGAAGAGGGAGAGAAAATGGAGGGAGGAAGAGAGAATGGGAGGTAGGAGGAGAGAATGGGAGGAAGGAGGAGAGAATGGGAGGAAGGAGGAGAGAATGGGAGGAAGGAGGAGAGAATGGGAGGAAGGAGAGAATGGGAGGAAGGAGGAGAGAGAGAGAGGAGGGGATAGAGAATGGGAGGAAGGAAGAGAAAGAGGGAGAGACAATGGGAGGAAGGAGGAGAGAATGGGAGGAAGGAGGAGAGAATGGGAGGAAGGAGGAGAGAGAGAGGAGGGGAGAGAGAATGGGAAGAAGGAAGAGAGAGGGAGATAGAATGGGGGTAAGAAGAGGGAGAGGAAGAGAAAATAGAAGGGAGGGAAAGAGGGAGAGAGAATGGGAGGGAAAGAGGGAGGGAGGGAGGGGGAGAGAGAGAGAGAGAGAGAGAGAAAGGGGGAGAGAAAACAAGGAGAGGTGGAAAATGTATTTATTTGTTGTAAGGCATTGTAACTAAATGGTTTCTCATACTCTATCGATGTTTGACTATTCTTTTTATCTTTGCTCTTCATTTGTTACTACTTTTATCATTTTTGTTCGTCTTTGCCATTCTTTCTGTGTTCTTATTTGTTTGTTTCTCATTTTGTCACTCCCGACATTTGATTCTTCTTTTCTGTTCATTCTTTGTTTATTATAATATTTTTTGGACGTTTCTCAAAATTTCCCATAGTAGAACTCTACTAGTAATAGATAAAATCTTATCCAATCCACATTTATTTAGTGCAGATTATTTCTCTATATAGGTCAATTGAACAAAGGATAAATTCAACTATTTTATGGATTATTTAATTTATAATGACAAAATCTATAATGTCCATTTTACCGTGGAAGAATTCCAGGCTTGATAAGTAGGTTTATGCATTATTCGAAATACTATGGATGATACCAAGATGCATGTCATTATAGCTGGCCCCAGGAACCTCCAAGTTATCTGCCAATACCATCCTGGGCGAACTCCAGTCATGTCCTCTATATCTTGAGTAAATCTGAGTAAGGAAAAGAAAAAGCTAGTGTAATCCAAAAATAGAGCAATTTGAATAAATATTTTAATATTTAATTGCAAGGCACTAGTCTGAGAATGTAAATTTAAAAAGTTTATACCAAAATTAATTTACAATGGTTGAATGCGCGCCATTATTATCATGAACCCTATATAATTTGCTTGGTTATGCGTGAAATGTAATGCTCAACTGGGGGGTGCTCTTAAAGAGCCATTATAAAAGAGCGGGTTAATCAAAACTATTTATTACTGACATCAATGCTATTTTTAACAAATTTTCCGAGTAGGTAGAAGATCAAAATTTTGTAAGAATGTTTGATTCTTATAGTAAAGGCTATTTTAAAATAAATTCTCTGAAAAAGACCTGGGTTCGTCTCCAGTAGATAATTTCTATTTCCCATAAGATAACACGTAAGAATCAACTTAGTGACGTGCAAGTTTTAATTCTTTTGGTCATAAAAATTAGAAACATTGACCTTTGATCTTCAAACTGGGACTGTTTTAAAGGAAAATGAACAAAGTTTCTTATTCGTATTGTCGACAGTCTCCCTCAGTCCACAAATGCTCAAATCCAACATTTAAATGACTTATTTTGGCAAAATTTAGCATGAGGATTTGCCTTGACATCCATGCAATTGTCGAAATTGAGACCCCATTATTGTCTCAATTCTCATATGAGTAATATATACATAAATATATTCCATTCTGTCATATTGATATATTTTATACTAATCTATAATAAAGAGACCAGAAATGAATTACAAAAATTTAGATTGAAGATATGGTTACCTTTTAATCATAAAATGGAAATAAATTTGTTATATGACATTCAATGTATTAGCTGGTGAGATTTTTACCTACAGAATTTATTGGAAGAAACTTTTATTGTTTAAACAAAGATATCTGGATAATATTTAGTTAATTTTATCGGTTATCGGTATGTACAATGTTTTGAATTTAATGGTTGGAAGATAAATACCATTATCCTTACTATTCTGGCTACATTGTCTTTGGATAGACTGATTTGTGAATAATAAAATGGTAAAGAGAATGAAAAGTTGAAGAGAATAATGCATTAGTTATCAAAGGTCTGACAAAAGAAAAGTAATTAAAATTAAATTATTTTAGCATGTTCAGAGAAATGAAAGAGATTGAAATTCCTGGAGAGAATTTGATTTGATGTTAGATGATGTAGCTATAAACATCACAAAGAAGAAACTTAAAGTAGAGAAAACACATGTGTGTGCCTCACATCTTGCCAACCATTTTATAAGATCATCTATACATATTTTGTTAAACTAATCTTTTGGTACTAACTTGCGATGCCCGTATATGTACATAACTGCAACCATCTCCAAAAGGGCAATAAACACCAATCCAATGGTCCCAGCAAATGAGTCGAATAATTTCAGCCAGTACTCTCCAGCTCCTGTTGTGAATATCAGGCCAACGAAGAAACAGATGATGCAAACCCCAGCTAGGAGTAGAAAAAGTTAGAACCAAGTAAAATTTCTGTTTCAAAAATAATATCAACATTATTATACTATGAAGATATCATATGAATAAGTGAACAAGAAAAGTTTGTTGCTAAAGAGGAATGTTACAACTACATATTGTGATTCATGGTCATTATAGCAATACTATTTTGACATGAGTTGGTATGGCATATTTTAAATTAATGAAAATCTTTACCGTGAAAGATACAGCAAGAATTCTGCATGCTCTTAATATTTCAGTCTCTTAAATAATGGCTCAGGTCAGACTGTTAATGAATATGTCATGCTTTTCATTTGTTCATGTGAGTATGAATTATTTATTCATATCAACATGAATTATAAAAATAAAGTGAGATTGAAGGCAAAATGTGCAAATAAAGGACTGAATAAAGTGAAACAAAATGATTTGGTGAGTTTTAAGCAAATACCTCATTGAATATTTATCAATTTATATCCTTTTCTTTTTAATGACAACAGAAGCTTAGCATTGGAGAAAATATTTTTAATAGTAATAATATGATGGATATGTGAATACCTGTTAAGATTTCTTTTCGAATTTTGCGGAACACTTCCAATTCAAAAATTGTGCAGAGCATTCCTTCCAAAATTCCAATTTGTGATCCAAGTCCAAGTGCCAAAAGCATTAAAAAGAAGATAACAGCCCAGAATGGTGCACCAGGTAGCTCAACTATGGCTTGAGTGAAAACTATGAACGCCAGTCCTGTGCCCTCAGCAGCCTAAATTGAAATTCAGTTTATATCTTTGTGAGTTAAAGTATCATATAACCCTCTGTTACTCATATTTAAATCAATATAGCCTTGGTGAAGGAATTGTGTTTTTTTTTTAATGTCATCTTAAATTTATATCGCCCAAGCTTAAAAATAGCATGACTCAAGCAAGTGTAATATACCTTGAAAACAAATTAAATCAGCTTAAAAATTTGACACTTTTGATAGAGATGATGGACAGCAGGATGTATTTTGGCTTTGGATGTTCTGAGACATTATGGGTGGCAGATGAGGAAATGAATTAATTCAAGATCCCCAATATCCAGACCATTACTGATTTCTGCCAAATACAGAATTTTCATTTGCAAATGCATTGTTTTTATTGTGGAAAATAGTTGAGCCTTATTGAACCTCTTTATTCTTTATAACTATCCTTGAAGAAAAATTAAACTATGTTGTAGTTAGCATTTACCCAACAATATTATGTTTAAATAATGAGCATAGAAATCCTGTCATGCTCGACTAATATTAACTATTTATGATGACTGTAATACTATTTTTAACAAACTTTCCATGTAGGTAGGGGATTGAAATTTGGTAGGAATGTTTGATTCTTATAGTGAAAGCCATTTACGAAAATAAATCCCCAGTAGATAATTTATTTTCCATAAGATAACAAATAAAAATATATTTTTCGACTTAAAAGGATTTTTGCTCTTTTGCAAGTTAAAAATAGAAAGAATTGACCTATGATCTTGTCACCTAAACCGTTTTAGAGGAAAATAGATAATGTTTCTTATTCTTATCATTAAAATTTCGCCTACGATTTGAAATCGCTCAAGTTGTATGTCTAAATCATATTTATTGGAAAAAGTTAGCTTTTTAACGATATGTTGCCTTGCCGACCATGTCATTGTTAAACCTCAAGATTGCATTGTCGTCTCAACCCTTATACTATATGCGTAAGGGGAGCATGCTTTGAATGTTTTAATATGTGAGAGAGAAGGAGTGAGAGGAAGAAAAAAGGAGAGAGGGAGAGAGGGAGGGAGAGAGAGGGATGGAGAGAGAGGGATGGAGAGAGAGGGAGAGAGAGGGATGGAGAGAGAGGGAGGGAGAGGGAGGGAGAGGCAGAGAGGGAGGGGGAGAGAGAGGGAGGGAGAGAGAGGGAGGGGGAGGGAGAGAGGGAGGGGGAGGGAGGGAGAGAGAGAGAGAGGGAGGAGGAGAGAGAGAGAGGGAGGGGGAGAGAGAGAGGGGGGAGGGGGAGAGAGGGAGGGGGGAGAGGAGAGGGGAGAGAGGAAAGGGAGGAGAGGGGAGAGGGGGAGGGAGAGAGAGTTATATTAATAAAGTTCCTTATTAGGGTGAGATTTAGACCAGGAAGCCTATTTTTTCAGAGAAGGAGAGAGAGAGGGAGAGGTAGTGAGGAAGAGAGAGAGAGGGAGAGGTAGTGAGGAAGAGAGAGGGAGAGAGAAGGAGAGAGGCAGAAAAGGAGGGAGAGATAGATAGATAGATAATGGTCTTTATAAGGTGAGATTGAGACTAGGAAGCCAATTTTTCCAGAGAAGAAAAGGGGAGAGGGAGGGAGAATGGGAGGGAGTAGGATGGGAGAGAGTAAGAGAGAAAGGAGGAAAAATGGAAAGTGCCTCAAATTTAATACTTCATCCATGCATGCCCATCATATTGATGGGCTTTTATACTAGTTTGTATAATAGTTTTATGCTGAAGGTATATGACCTATTAAAAATTATTTTCATTATTGAAATAACTAGGTAGGTTTTTATTTTAGATGAACAAAATTTTAAACACAAAGCTCAATAATTATAGACTACTTTGTTCTATTTGGAATAATTCCAAATTTATTACTTTTTAAAACTGCTTTCCCAGCAAGCTTGTAAAATTATTGTATTTATTGTGAAGGATTTTTTTCCAATAATGTTTACATGTTTGTGCCATTAAATTTGTCAAGGCAAAGAATTATTACAACTGCAGGATATTTGGAGCTAAGATTTTAGAAGTCCCAATTGCTCTGTAGTTTTATTTACAGACTAATAAATATACCTGGCATTCCTCGGGTTTTTAAATCAAGAAAAAATAACTTGAAGAAGATTTGAGAATAAATTAAGTATTCAAACCAAGTTAATTTTTATTGTAATTCTTGTTGGTATACAATATTTCTTATTTATTTATTCAATATTTCGAACTGTGGGTGAAAAATGATGAACAGAAACCTATTAGTTTTTACTTTAAAATGGTTTAGATTTAAAGGTCGTGAGTTCATTTTTTATAATTTTTATCTCAAAAAGATAAAAGTCTGCATGTCAAAAAGTCTATTTTTACGTGTTATCCTATTGGTTATATATATATATATATATATATATATATATATATATATATATATATATATATATATATATATATATATATATATATATATAAGAAGATAGAATATAAATAATTAGGTAAAGTACAAATAACTAGATTTAAAAGGAAAGGATACCAGTGAATAATTTTTTACCTGATCCAATTCCTTTTGAAGACTGCACTCTTTTAGACCCCAGTCTGATGAAAAATTTGACTCTTTAGCAAGGGCCAATGCTGACTCATATATCTCTGTTGATACAGCTGTTGAGTTGAGGTAACCATGAAATACCAATCTGCCCATATTGCTAAAATTTTAGAGAAAATATTCCATTAATATTTGATACAGAAATATTTTAGCACTTGTAAATTTGGTATTATTTGTTCTCTGGTGCATTTTAAGAAAATGCTTATAATTGAAAATTTATGTATTGCATCACCCAGTATGATTTTAATTCATTTCAAATAATGTGTTTCTTTTTCTGATTTTCAATAACATCCAATTCCAAAGAAACACGGTACCTGTTGTTGCTATTCTAATAATTTTTCTTCATCCTCCTCAGTTCATTAAGTTAAAGCATTTTTATATCGATAATTTCACACCACACTCACTGTTCATCGCATTTGATGACATTGGACATCGCCTTGAATCCCAGAATGGCAAAGATCACAACAGATGCATAAATTGCTGTGAGTGCATTGGTAATGGATACCAGGATTACATCACGGACACAGTTATTATTTGGAGGATTGTAGCTTCCAAATGCAACCAATGTTCCAAATGCCAAACCAAATGAGTAGAATACCTGAGTAGCTGCATCAAGCCAAACTGTTGGGTCAAGTAGCTTTTCTACCTACATTTTAAAGAAAATATAAATTGATAGATTAGATATTGATGGTACAGAAGATTATGGAACGTAATATAATTAGATAAAGATAGTAAGATGTAAATCATAGATCTAAAAGTTACAGATAATTGTATAAAACCATTCACTGAATGTTCCTGTTGAAAGTTTTCATTGTGTTTATTTTGAGAAATGATTTAGATTTCACTTAAAGAGAAAAATCTCATTATTCTTTCAATGACTTCCCATATCAACATTGCAAAAATGTCTATGAATTTCTTCTCCAAAATTTGCTTTACAAGTTTATTATCACAATTATCACAATTGCCAGTATGCTATCCTGTGGAGTCGTTGTAATAGACAGTGACAGCCATGGCTAGGGACATGGTGTGAAAATGAAATTCTTTTCCAAATTCTTGGTGCCTAGAGATAATTTCTTCTTAAGGAGGGTGAAAGAATGATTAAGATGTGTAGATAAGGAATTAATAAATGCCTACAAAATTAAATGCAATGTTATATTTGCATTTACAAAAAAGAGGAGGTATGCATTTTAAAATTTTAAACAGCATAATTATTAGGAGATAGAACAGGATGTAATCAGAAATTTAGATAAAAGAATGTTGGTGACAGAAAAGTTTGGAGATCCAGCAAATGATGGTTGATAAAGTAATCTGATTCTCCAAATTATAAAGAGCTATTAGGTGAAAGTAAAAGGATAAGCAGTGGCAGTAGAATACACTGACCTGGTGAAAGTCATGACAGTGCTGATTTCAATATTAAGATTAAAATTACTTGCCATAAGGAAGTAAAACTATAGACAGGTTCTTGCATTTTGGGAAGTTTTAACATACCTTTGGTGTGTACATGTGTATGAGACCTGCTCCTGCTCCTGGAAGTGTTATCCCACGGACAAAGAATATGGTGAGGACAATGTATGGGAAGAGAGAGGTGAAGTAGACCACTTTTCCAGATGATTGTATCCCTTTCATAACAATGAAATAAACCGTGATCCAAGCTAGCAAGAGGCAGAGCACAATCCACCACTTGAGATACCCTGGTTCCTCCATAGAGGGAGCTACGTCTAGGGTGGTGCGGTACCAGAAGTAGGCAGTCTCAGAAGACAAATCACACTCTTCGACTGGAATCATGTGAGATGTCCCATTTTCCGGAACAAGAGGACATTCTGCCCATGGGAGAGGACTCTGTTAAAAAAAAATATGCACGGAGAAAAGAAAGAATTAATTATGATTTGAAAAGTTATTCAAATGATGAAATTCTGATATACTTGTGTTGAAATATCTCAAATATTAATGAAACTCATAAATGAGCGTATGTTGATATTAGAGTGACCAAGTTTAATGATCAACATGTTGTAAATATTGATAAACACAAAATTTGTTTTACATCATCATTTTAGAAAAAATTTAAAATTAAGGAAAAAAAAACAAGTTATCGTCATTCCATTTCGTTTTGTTTTTTAACTCAAGATTTAAATTTTATAAATATGCAAGATTTTTTCCCGATTTGGGGAGTCGATCATTTTTGTATATTTTGGCCATCCAAGAAACAAACCTCTTCATATCATTTAATGAAGCAAGCTCTTAACGTAACTTGAAATCTCATTATAACGAATTTATGCGCTCAATTTATGCAATCAACTTTGTTCTGAAAGTCAAGCATCAATTCGTCGCGCGTAAATACATCGCACGGCAAACTCACCGCGCGACAATTCATCTATCGACAAATTCATCATGGTGTCTCGCCTTCCAATTCGTCTCGACGAATGTCTCGCGACGAATGTCTCGCGACGAATGTCTCGCGACGAAATTGTCACGCGACGAATGTCTAGCAATGAATTGACGCGCGATGAGTTTGTCGAGCGATGTATTGATGCGCGATGCGCTATCAATTGACCACGATGTATTGATGGTATATGACTTCGTACTCGAATTTAAGACGACCACCGATTTTCGCGAGCTTGAATTTGGAAAAACTCTCTTGGATTCAGGTAAATACGGTAATTTTGTTATACTACTCAATGCATATTAGAAAAACTCGGATATCCTCGTTTGAGTTTCAGTAAATTCCCTTTTAAAATGGAAGCTGTGTATACCAGAATGGAATTAAAATTCTCCCATTTGTGATGCCTTTGCGGTCAACGTGTCTCTGCGAACGTCATGTATACAACTTTTTGGCTATCATTTACACTATAATGAAAATATATGATGTCGAAACTATTTAAATTTATATGCCATATTGAAACTATAGAAGAGTGAAGCACATTATACCGAAAGTTTTTTACTTGATTTATATTTTATATTCGAAGGATATTAACAAAGTGTACTTAATCGCCGCGATAAATTTATGCAAAATTTCGTGTCTCTTTGGAATAGATCTCTTGCAAAACAAAAATAAACATAAGGTAAAGATCGCAAAAAACACTTTTATATGAGCTCATCTCCCTATTTTCTACCAAGTTTCAATTTATGGTATCATTTTAATTTTATAATGGCGTGTCCTCTTGGAAACCCCATTTAGGATTTTGATAACGCAATGTAGAGATTTTGGCGAATCGTACCTGTGACGTCAAATGGAATCTGAATTACTTTGTCATACTTCACTTTATCGTATTTCACTATATCTTTTTCTGTTTTTTAAATGTGGTTCGCTGCAGTATGTGCAGACCAGAAAGACGCGTTAGAGAGACAAGACTTACATGCTATACCGCCTTACATAAATATGCTCGTTCCAATTACGAGATATTTGTGAAATATTAAGACCCTAATTTATCTCTGTTGTCTCCAAATGTTTGAAAATCATACGGATAATCTGCGCTGGGAAAAGATTACTGACCTTTTCTACAGAATAATGAGCTCTATCGATCCAGAGAATGCTAAATATCGAAACGAGCGATAGCCTTATAATTTTTCCATGGTATTTTGTGTACCGCTCATAGTTATGCCAAACCTTCTTTGATCTCTAGTTTGGTTGTATTTTGAGAAGTCTCGCCTGGGAAATGTATAACTGTATAAAATACACATTTAATAGATATGTCGTGTCTATTTGTAATACCTGTTTAATATTTGGTCCTTTCAATTAATTAGTTCTCCATTTAATTTCGGAAATCTCTTCTCTACTCCTCCTCATCTCCTTCTTTAACGGATTTTCTTATTTTTTAAAAGTCATTATAACAGCTTTATTTTCATTTGCGCGGCATATCTGCTAGGGTGTTTTAAGGAGAAATTGATATATTTACTTTCTATATTTATAAACTCTGTCAGTTTTTCTTCTGTAAAACGCTTTATCATCACCTTACTTGCATTTAAATAGATTCGTTTTTCTATATTGATATTATTTGCAATAATTTGCTGATTCATAAGAAAAAATCCGGCATTTGTACGTATGCTTAAGTGCTCGCTTACTTTAGAGACCATGAACAGTTTAATTTAAGCAATCTTTTAGATCCATTATTGAAGTATTACGCATTTAAAGTTTCCACTCTTTGATTAGGCTATATATAAATCGAAAATTCATTATGAGCCCTTTCGAGCTCAATTTTGTGTTTTATTATATCCCAAAAGCTCTTATTTAAAATTCGAACAACTTATAACATATCAACGGTATTTTTAGAATAGTTTTTTTAAATTCTTTATCTTTTCTGATATCATTGATTAGGACAAAAATAATAATAATATAAAGCTATGCCTGTGTTTGGAATCATTTGCCAGATGAGAAGTGGGAGATAAAAATAAAGCTACAGATCCGATTCAGCAAGATATGAACAACTTCTAATGAGATTTACGATTAAATTTTCAATCAAATCTAAATTTAATCGAAAGATGTCATTAGTGCATGTAAATTAAAAATTCTCTCTTAAAAGATTGTCCAATCCGTAATATATTTTGGTTATATCCTTAATTAATACTTTTTAAGGCCAAAAATACCCAATTATGACCAAACAAGTTTGAATTATCTGAATTATTTCAAGTAATTGCGATAAATTACCACAAATAGCTAGAGATGAAATGATAAAAATCTTAAATATAATTAATATCTTATTTCATAATTTCGCTAGAATTCTTCACGGCTATCGTGTCAAAGATACAGATACATTATATATATATATATATATATATATATATATATATATATATATATATATATATATATATATATATATATATCATGTATTTAAAGCAAAACTTACCTGGTAAAAAAGGATTTTGTTCCTGAAGTTAAGTGAAGTGAAGTGAGTTCAGTGAGGAAACTAAGTAGAAATCATAATTTGACTATTTTCGTAAATTTAAAACTCAGCCTAGGGTCCGTCCATATATGACGTCACGCACCGAGAGGGGAGGGGGGTCCGACTTGTGCAAACTTGTGTGACGATAGGGAGTAGGGCCGTTTTGAAAAATGTGACATCACAGAAATAACACCAGCGCCATCTACCAGAGAAAACTACGTATACTCTTTTCCACCCTTTGAAGACAGCATTACGCTTATGGCGCGCGCAGTTGCCAAATTTCCCCAGGGTTAGAGTCAGCGCTTATGCCTTCGTCCCGTATTAAACGTTAAAAAAATAAAACTAATAAGTTAATGTAGATCACTGGAAGCCAATAAATGTGCACGTTTTATCGTAATTATTGGTTAATCTTATCGATTAATTATATTTGGTAATTAAAATTAAGAATATTATTTTCGTGAGTTATTTGCAGCATTATCATTTTAAAACAATAAAAAAATTGTCGGAGTAATTTACAGTTAAAAATAATAATATTACCCAAGAGTTTAAATGTTATGCCCAGCTGATTCACCTCTTGCTACGCGCAATGGGCATCTAACGTAAGAGGTACTGCAATGAATAGCTGGTTTGCAAGGGAGGAGAGAAACCTGGTGCCGGTGTAGGAGGCAGGGTGGACTATACCGGCATCTTGTACTCTAGAGTCCACCATGCCTACAGGCACCATGGATGCCGGTATAGTCCACCCTGCCTCCTACAGGCTTGGCAGGCAACGTGAACTCCAGGCTCTAGAGTACGTGCTACCGCCAGGCACTATGTACTTTAGAATACGTGGTGCCTAGGTAAGGCGTACTCTAGGGTCTAGCTTGCCTGTAGTTCACGTTGCCTGCCACACCGGCTTTTAGCATGCTCTTAACGAGAAGCATAATATTACCTTTATGAATCACTATTTCACTCATTGAGGACACTCGTTCCGTAGTGGAGTGTGTCGAAGGCCATAACACGTCAAACAATCACTTGCTTTAACCTCTCATACGAGACCGTTTCATTGTTTCAAACAATGGGCCCTTCTCCCTTGGGAAAAATCTTCGGCACTTGTCCCGTCGGATAATTCCGTTCCTTCCGTCATCATTCGCACATTTTACAGAGGAATTGTTAGTTAGTTGCATTCTTAACCCCTCAACGTCGTCCTGAGTACCCAGTGCGCTGGACGAAAACTTCATATGCGGTAGTCCTGAGTACTAACAATGAGTACGCCGCGGAGATCGCTATATTTCTTTATTTTTTTGACGCAATACATTTTCTTAAATCTGAAAAAATTTGATATTTTTAAAACAACAACCTTGGGCCCTCTTATTTTGATTAATTCTACAATTTTTACTGTCTTTCTTTTTACCTTTATTATGTGTTAAATTTTGTGGTTGAATTTTCGCGTAGTTATGCGAATTGAGGTTTCTAAAAACCCTTATTCAATGCTGACAATGAGAAGAACTGTGTAGTGAAAGGGGATGAATATTTTTTGATACGTCAACATTTGAGAGCTATATTGAAAGGGAGGAGGAAGGGTCTTCGGTTCTTGGCTATATAGTGCTTGGTTCAGCATTACTTGAGAACAATTTAATGAGAGTGAGAGAGAGAAACACTTATTTGACATCAGTGTACAAACAAGCCCATTCAAAGATATTTACGATGGTACCTCTTGACCGAAAGTATTAAGTAATTCAGAGCGCAATTTTATATTGTTGTGTGTTTTTCTAAATAAAAAGCGATTTCAAAGCAATTATATTTTTCAAAAATTTGTTTTTTTGGCGGGGGGAGGGATCAAGGCTTTGTGACGTCATACTCGTATATGGGGGGTCTGAGTTTTTGTTACGAAATATGACGAGGGTAGGAGGGGGATCAAAAATCCGCCAAAATTGCGTGACGTCATTTATGGACGGCCCCCTATGAGAAAATGTGTATTTATAAAAGCTTAAAAATTGCTTCAAATTTTATGAAGGAGATAAGAGAACGCAAAACCTATAAGTCAAAGTTTTCAAGGCGCTCTATGCTAAATATTGGACCTAAAAACATCTGGATATCTTTGCACTACAAATATATTTATGTTGTCTTGCAGTTCCCTGGAATCTATGGAGAGAAGGAACCGCGCCGGCTATACATATCGCCTCTGTGCTAACTTGTAAATAATATCGCCTGGCTAAAATCGGTGCGTTCGCATTTTTGCGCCCTAACTCCGTATTAATGGAACTGAAAAAGCTGCGGAACGACTGTTGTGAAAGCGAACGATTTGTCATCGAAAGAAGTAAAGACACACCTGAAACGAGTTGAAGAGGTAATAGAAGCACCAGGTGATGATGACATTGTAGTAGAGAGCAACAAAAAAAGTCACTATGCAAGAAGATATACCGATGCCACCAAGCCACGGGTGGATGGTGTTCCAAACGCCAAGCGACCCCATTCGCATCCTCTGACCGATTCCCAGCTCGACCAGGAACAGGGGAATGCCTTCGAGGATCAGCATCACCACGTACGGAATGAGGAAGGCACCTGGAAGCAGAAACAAAGGAATAGTGAAAGATCGCGTTTGTTTGTGCTTATTCACTGCACGTTCTGTACTCGAGCATCAATATTAACGACGAACAATGCAGAGTTATATAAACTCGGGAGGTTAAGAAGCAGAAAAGTTGTTTTGGGAGGCATGCACTATTGCATAAGCGGTGACCAAGGCCGGTGGATATTTTGAAACAAGTATATACTCGCATGGGGTCATGTTTACGTTGGAATTTTTATTTGTTTTGGCAGAACGATTTGAAGCTTCGAAGGAAAAATCACCTGAAATGAATAATGTTTTTAAAAACTGGTAAATAAGTTCTGCCTTTCTCCGTAATAGTCTGAGGTAACTCAGAAATAAACGAACTCCCACAGAATATAAATATTTTCCTAAAAATAATATACAAATCAAAGGAAATGGCAAAAGTATTAGTCAAAGAAATGTTTAAGGGTGTTCGTTTAATTACTAAATTCTCAGAACATTTATTTGAAACAGCAAATCTAAATATTTAAACGAAATTAAAATGTATCTATCTAATTTTTAACTCGCCAATGTAACAGGTTAATAATAAATGTCATTCAATTCTCGCATTTTACAAACGGAATCACAAAAAAGAAATAAAAATGCAGTTTCGATAAATTAATAGTAAGTTGAAAAAAGTACGCAAATAATTACATTATTTAAAAATATCTTAGTTAATGTATTAGTGTGAAAGAAAGAAATGACAAATGCGCTTTCTGTTGGTAGTTATGAAGGGCGTCTACAATGATAGCAGCTCTATTTTGGCTGCCTTTTTATGAAAAGTCTAGCCCAATGTCAACCCATTAGAGGTGGTAGTTTAAATATTATGAGGGATTGATTATAAGGGCAATGTTTAAGCGGATTGTTTCAATGGTAAATTAAATCATAAGCGCTGTCATTGTACCAGTACGGATTATTTATTCACATAAACGCTACAATTGGGAGCAGGTCCCGGTGGCAGCGGGCCCCCATCACAACTCAATGCATAATACCCAAATTACATGATAAAAATTGGGTTTACTTAATACAAAAATATAAGCTTTTTGATACCATTTCCTATACACTATATACTACTTCTTAACTTCAAGTCACAGGAACTCCCGTCACAACAGCTTAGATATCACTCAATACATAATGCCCAAATTACATAATAACAATTGAATGTACTTAATACAAAAATATGACCTTTTTTGATAGTAGTTCCTATACACTATATACAACTTCTTGACTTCAAGTCATAGGAACTCTCGTCACAACAGCTTAGCTACAAACTACAACATGTTTCATTTGTTATTTGTCCATACAACTACAAAAATTTAGAATAAGTAAATAATCTTCTTCATTAAAAAAAATCGACCATAATTTGACATTAGATAGTTATTTGGAGTATTGTGATTAAATTATAACCCAACAATGTTTATTTACAATAATTAACGCCGCTTGGTGGCGCAAGTCCTATAAAAAAACTAAATAAAATACTAACCTACAAATACTCATATTAAATACTAAAGTTTTTAACAATTTTACTTTTAAATGCTTTCTCGGTTGGAGGAAAGGGCATAAGAAGTTCTTCAGGTAATTCATTCCAGTCCAATGCTGTTCTATTGAAGAATGAATATTTACCAACATCTTTTCTTCGAACGTTTGTACGAACTTTACACGAGTGATCATTTTTACCTTTAAATGTCGGGGTTTTAATCTTAAGTTTTAGTTCTTTCCAGGCCTGTTTACCGGTATACATTCGATAGAAACAAACTAACCTTTTCACTTTCCTCTTTTCTAAAGTTTCCCACCCAAGCTCCTTTAACATATCTGTTACACTATCCTCTCTTCCAAAACGACCCATAACAAACCTGGCTGCCTTTCGCTGAACCTTTTCCAATTTATTAATATGTATTCTGTCATGAGGATCCCAGACTCCTGAAGAATATTCCAATATAGGCCTTACTATTGTTTTGTATGCTAATTCTTTAGCTTTCCTACTGCTATGTTTTAAATTTCTCATAACAAAGTTAAGTGCCTTGAAATCCTTTGAAACTATACATTCTGCCTGAAGACCCCATGCTAAATCTTTCGTAATATGTATTCCAAGATATTTTATATTATCAACCTTCGGTATTTGTATCCCTTCCATCTAGTAAGGAAAATTACTCTCTTCCCTTTTCATAGAGAATAGAATATGCTTGCTTTTCTTAACGTTTATTTTCATTTTATTTGAACATACCCAAGACATCAGCTTATCTATGTCCCTCTGCAGTAAACCTCTGTCATTTTCATCTTTAATGACTCGATAAATGATGCAGTCGTCTGCGAAAAGTCTCACTTTTGAGGAAATTTGACTTGGTAAATCATTTATGTAGATTAAGAATAATAACGGTCCTAAAACGCTTCCCTGAGGGACACCTGAGGTGACATCTATTTCATCGGATAAACTATCTCCTATCCTAACCCTTTGTTTTCTATCTGCTAGAAAGGCTTCTATCCATCGCACTATCCTCATATCTATTCCTAGAGCGTAAACCTTAGTCAAGAGTAAATCATGAGGGACTACATCAAATGCTTTCGTTAGATCTATCATTATACCTTCCGCTTCTTGGCTATTGTCTAATGTTTCTGCAATATCTTCACATAACCCTAGCAACTGGAGCTCGCAGGAATGACCCTTTCTGAACCCGGCCTGACCTTCAAATATCATACAATTATTTTCTAAAAACTTTTGTATATAGTCCGCCAGACATTTTTCCATTAATTTGCAAACAACGGACGTTAGGCTTACTGGTCTATAATTTGCAACTTCTGTCTTATTTCCGTCTTTATAAATAGGTATAACAGTGGCTGATTTCCATTCTAATGGGATACAACTGTTTGCTAAGGTAACAGTAAAGATGTGTTTTAGGTACGGTATAATCGCTTCGCTCCCTAATTTTAATGCTCCTGATGCAATATTATCAGGTCCTGTGGACTTATGCCAGTGCAGACTCTTTACCTTTTTATTAATAGTATTAAAGCTAAACTCAATTCTCGGTCCACTTTCATTTGGTAATCTTACTTTGCCTAAAGCATAAGTTTTCACTTGGAACACTTTGGACTCCCATTTATTAAATTCGTTTGCCTTTTCCAAGTCGCTTATGATTAATGCCCCTTCATTATTTTTTATATTTTTAATCTTGTCTTTGGTATCCTTCCTTCTCCGTAAATACTTATAGAAGTTGTTGCTATCTTTTGAGTTTAATATATTTAGTAAGTATCTATCATGCGCGACCATTTTTTCTTTATTTAATTCTTTTAATAACTGAGTATATGAATCTCGTGAACATCCGCCAGTGTTTAGCTTCCTGTGCGCATCTCTTACTTTCCTTTTCAACCTCCTAATTTTCTTATTGTAAAATTCAGGATCGGGATTGTTTTGAATACATTTTTTTGGAACATACTTCTCAGTAGCTTCGAAAATTATTATTTTGAATGCATCCCAAATATCATTTACGTTTATTCCGCTTTTTACCCATCCTATGAAATTTTCCCAAAGGTAATTTTGGAAGCCTAGTCTGTCCGCTCTGTGATATCTCCAAATGACTTGCTTACGATCCCTCTTCACGCTGTCAGTTTCGAACTCCAACTCAGCTAAAACCGCCTTGTGATCACTAATGCCTTGGAAGGTTTCACAACTCACGAATGAGTCAGACGGTCTTAGAAGAAAAATGTCTAAAATATTATCGAAAAACAAACGGAGGATTAATTTAATATTTTTTCTTCTTTTGGCAAATAACGCTTTTTACTATTCCCAGGAACGAAGATTTGCCTCAACAGAGGTGCAGAAAGAATATCATGGAAAAAATGTGAGCCGATTCGTTTTGATGCATCCATTTTCTTTTTCAAAGAGTGCGCGTAGCGATGGACCATGAAGGTGTCTCGGTCGGTTGCTACGAGATGGCATGACCTTCGCCTGTCGGCAGTTTTATTTCCATAGGTGGTTCGCTTACTCCATGCTGCCCAAGCACGTGGAACCTTTCAGTAGAAATAGCGCAAAAGATATCACCCAATATTTCGCTATGGAGTCGTAATCAAACGAGCATTGCTTTCAATATAGAGTCACGGTCAAAAAATAAAAGAACCGTATGGTAAAAGTAGGGCATCAATCATCAAAACTTATTGGCCACGGTCCGATTAAAAAGCTCACTTCATCTTTCAATATATTTTTAATTAACAAAATGCGTATTTAAGGTTGATCACCATAATGCAAACTTGGCGATATGGAATGAGATTCTGCTAAGATATATAATACAAGTGGAATTTTTTTCCTAATGCCCTCTTTACTATTTTGCTAGTTTTTACCTAATTCTCCGTGCTAGGCGCTATTACATTTATTCTATGCGACCGCTAGTTATCAAACCTCAGTTAAAAGTATACGAATACATTTCGGAAAGAATATCTTCTTCGTGTAATGTATGTACCTACCCCAGAGATATGGCATTTCGATTTTATGTATAAACCCAGATGGTTATATGGAAAAGAGTATACGAGCTTCATTATATTGTAACTCCCCGTAACTGTAGATTTCCTTGATTACCGCGTGGCAGAAAGTGTGATTCATTTTCAAAGGGATAACAAGTGTAACGGTAGAGCGGTGCTAAAAATAACTCCGAATCCAGCTCGACTTCGCGTCTTCCTCCTCCGTCTCTCCCTTTCCTCCTTTTCTTCTTAGCGAACCTCTTCAGTCCAAATTCGAAGCTTCGCGAAGCTTCATTCGCCGGGTCGTGAAATTTCGGTCGAACACTCCAAGCGGCAATTCGACGCATCTCTTTTGGGGAAGAGCGACGAGGAGGCGTCGTGGACGAACGAAGGGGATTGCGGGCGGGGGCGGCTGCATTGGGGAGGAGGAGGAAAGTGCACCGGGTGCCTACGATTCGAGAGGCGAGGTCCTATTCGAGACGTTTCGTGACTTCTTCAGGCACGCGAGCGTCGAAGGTTTGGCAATCGGCGTCGGCAAAAAAGTAGCGGTTGAAAATACGGACACTTCGTTTAGTTGATTTCTCTTTCATTTAAATTAGAGCAATTAGGTTGTCGTAGGTAAAATTATACCACAGCACACAGGCCTAATGTCCGATATAGGTAATTCCGATAGCGGTTCAACGATTGGAGATGTAGGCGCTCGTTTCACTTACGAAACGTTCGTCATCAGTTGCTATTTTGCTATTCGGAGAGGTGTTATTAACATAACATATTATTGGAATCAAGGAACTGTCCCTGGAGATGGTCACGTTCTCATCGAAATCCATATATGGTTTGCTCAAATGTTCGATTGTAGAAGTTCCTTGTATATTCGTTAAAGACAATCTGAACTCGGTAATTAATTATTTCGAACCGTCCTTAACACTCTAATCTAAATCTGAGAAAAATGTTATGTAAATCTCGTTTCCAATCCGTGACATTAATATAGGGAACAATATGATTTACACATTTTTACGCCAACAAATATTTTATTCAGAAATAGAAAACAGTCAATTCGTTTATCGGCAGTTCAAAGAACGTTCTCGGTCTAATTAAATGGAGACGCTCAACGGTAAACAAAGAAGAAAATAAGCATCAAAGACCGCGATAGGATTCGAACTTGACAAACTCAGCGTCTGCATGCAGAATCTTAGACTGCCGCGATAGCAGGCCCTGCAAATATCTGCGATCTAATTTATCGCGAATCGCCGTACGGAGAACCCCGGGACAGGTTGTTTACAAACACAAGGGAGATTGTAATATTTTTTTCCCCCGGAGGTGTCTCGATTTCGTCATTTTCAGGAACGCACACTCGCCTGCTTTTTTAACTACTCTCTCCTATGCGGTCTTTCATAGGGAAGAGCGCCATTTCCCTCTTCGCCCTCACCACCCATTCATCCCTCTTTTCTTTTCCCTTCCTCTCCTCCAGTACCCTCCGATACCTCCTCGTGGCGTCCTTAAAGAAAGTGTCGGGGGGGGGGGGGAGTGGTAGGGGTGGACCGTGGAATGAGGTAGGAGAGGATTAGAGGGAATGGGGAAGGTTAGGGGGTTGAGGCTAGGGAAGGAGATAGTGTCGGCGCGGTTGAAGGTGGTGGAGGGGAGGGACGAAAGTGGCTTCGGGAAGGGGAGTCGGGTTCAGCCACGACAGGCGGGTTAGGCGCAGGAGTGAGGGAAGGGGGGAGTTATGGGGAGGGCAGTGTCCCTTCCACGCAAGGAGAGGGAGCGGAATATTCCACTGCCGGCGTTCGCGCTATCTTCACGGAGGAAGGCGTGTAAGAGGAGGGGGTTAAGAGGAGTGCGGAGGAAGGGGCGGTGGTGGGAGCGGCCGGGTAAGGGGAGCCTCGACACATCTTGCGCGGTTTTCCGTTTTTTTTTGTTTCCCTTTTGGACGGATGTACACAAATTAAGCGCGGAGGCTTCGTGTTACCCTTTTATGCGCCCTCCATAGCGCGACTCCTTTCTCTACGACCGCGTCTCTAGGCGATGAATTTTCCGACCAATCCGCGAAGGATTTGGCGATACGCGAATAGGATTGGGGAGAGTGTCGAGGCGTGGCTCCGATTCCTTGAGCTTGTTTATATCTCCATGGTAAACTTGGCGAACGCGCGTTATTTCGAAGGAATGTCAAGATTGGTGCGACGCCGTAAAAGGTAAACGTTTCGAGCCCGAGTTAAAGAATGATTTTCGATTCCTTCTTCGGGTTTCTCCCTCTATATTCTTGTATCCATTCGAGAAATTTTTCGCCGTATACGATATTTTTTCAAAAATATATTCATCGATTCCCATTAAAACGTGCAAATGCCGTTACGCCAAGTTATAACCATGTAAAATATTTCGAGCGTAGTGTACACATAAATAGAATTTTAAAAATGATTTAGGCATATTGTTTGAGGCATGAGATTCGTCTACTGGCAAGTATCAAATGCAATTCCGTTAAACAACTCACTATCGAATAAAAATTTAAAATTATTTTATTGGAATCGGTTTAAATACCGGCGGCAAGCGTTGGCCACAAGTTACAAGTGCCTACATCACAGTCGCCGAAATTATTCAACAACGATGCTTTAAAAAATGTATCGTTTTAATGTAGGTATGTTTAAGTGAAGAAATCGCGGATCAGTTTGCAAATCCGTCCTCTTCTTCCTCACTCATTCCCCCCATTTTCCTCCTCCCCTAACACAAACTCCCACACACTCTCCGTCACTCTCTTCCCTTTTGCGTGGGAGTGGGAAGCAGAGGAAATCGTGGGCGGTGTCTCTTATGCTTCTCTTTTTCCGAGAGTTGTGCGTTGTGTGCAGTTTTCGGCGCGTCGTCCGTAACGATGATTCATTTGAGGAGAATTTGTTGTCGCTCACGGCCTCGGAGCGCTTTTACTTTAGCAATTATTCAGGATTATGGGAACTGTCTCGTAAACAATGCCAGTGGTGTTTGGAGATAGATTTCACTCGTTATTGAAGAAAGTTCGGATTTTTTTTGGAGGAGGGAAAACTATTTAAATTGCACGACATAAAAATATTGCAATAACGTATTATTCATATTTCGCCGCTGGTAATACTGCAAAAACTCATCTTTGCGTGGTAGCAATAGTAAAACATTGCCACTCTTTATTTCGAATTGTAATGATTTTAAACTATGCGAATGTGCTTTTTGACGACGTCCATAACTGTTGACTTAAGCAAGAAAAGTTATTAAAGGTTGAAAGTGTAAATGTTTACGTGAGAGTTTTGAGAGCTTTTCACGTTCCACTAAAAATCCCTCTTAACGGTGGCGACACCGCCTCTGCGGAGAGTAGCGAAACTACGCATCGTTCGTCGATGTTATTATTTTTGGTTGTCTGGGAAACAGGTCCTCGACAAGGCGTCCGAACCTCTCCGAGCAACGCTATTTGCTCGCAAGACGATAATAGGAGAATGAGAGAGAGAGAATATTCACGCTTCTCACAGATAACGCTCGGAACAAGATTCAAATTCGAAATCGTGTTTCTTCGCTGAAAGAAATAAAGGTTCTAATTTCGTATACTGTTGTAACTTTGAGCTAGTTGTTGCCTATTATGTAATTAGGATTTATCCTTCATTCATGATTATTATTTCTTCCCAACAATTCATCGCATAAAAATGCTTTTTGGATTAAATACTAAACAGTATGGACGTAACTTAATTTCAAGAAAAATTTGCTCAAATGACCGATTTTGCAAAGCGTGAACAATACTGCCTTCTAGTAATGAGGTCGTACTTTCGACTCTGCAGGTTGGTGAGTTCCTTTGTCTTTTTCATTGTTGTAAATCTCAGTTTAAAACGGCGTTTATTCTCTATTTGAGCTAGCAGATGACCCGATGGATAATAAAAATGAAAATAAGCCTCAAGCGAGAAAAAGGACGTGGGTTTTGTTAATGTCAAAATTGCATTGTTTTCATCAGCCTCCAGTCTGATGAATGACATTTTTAAAAAATCCCCTTTCTGCTTAAACTTTAAATTTGTAACATCGAAATAATGTCGCGGTGTCCGCTCAACATTCCATTTTTCGTTTTGTCCCATTTTATATAAAAAATGAAATTAACCAATAGATTTCCACGTTTCTTTTGTATTAGAAAAGTTCTTCATCCACAACAGCTGTTATTGATCGATCACCATTTCTTAAGAAAGCTTCTTTCACGGATTATTTTATAGGTTAGTTCATGGAGGAAGCTGACTTTTCATTTCCCTTATCGCCTGATATAGCAAACGAGTCGGGTCAAAGTGATCCTTTCTTATAGATTGTTTTCATTTTTTTAATTTCATTGTCTACAGCGCGTCATACTCTAGGAAAACTGGATAACTATTATACTTTTATCTTGATGTTTTGAATGTTTTTTAATAACCATGTTATGGCTATTGGAGATACCTAAGAGAGGTACTTAATTTTTCAATTCTTGATGCTTAGTGCTTATTTTGGAATTTGAACCCCTATTTTCATTTGTTACGAGTTCAATTTTGCTTAGGCTGATAACGTATCCGTAAAACTTACTGCTTCGACGAGAATTTTATTGGGTACATGGCAATGATACTCGAAATGGGACGTTTACTTTTAAAACGTCGTTCGATAATTACGCTTCGTGCAATCAAAGTTTTTTCGTCGGTACTTTAAAATTTATTTGAAATATATTTAATTTTCGCTGGATTAGCATTTATTAATTATCTTCTTCCTTTTCAACGCCTGATTCCTAATGAAACGACATTTATTTGGAATAACAGGAAACTTTCGCAAATACCTCTGGCACACATTAGATACAGCCGATAACGCGGCGCTGTTACCACTTCTTCGATATTTACTTCCCTCAAGTGGCTGTAATTGCACATTGCATTCCGCAGTATTTGATACTGCAGCGGCTGTTATTTCAAAACAGTTTTATCGCGGCCACTTGCATTGCTATTTATTTGGATCTCCTTCTCCTCTATCTACTTAGCCTTGGTTTTGCGCCGTCCTTTGTCCCACATAATAACTACCTCAATAACCTAAACAACGCTCAGTATAAAACAAACGCAATTATCTCATAACATTCACAACAAGATGAAAAAGTTTAAGACAAGAGCGATTTTAATTGAATGAACAGCAAGCTTTGAAAGATTCGGAAATATTTCGAATACCTAACGACATTTTAAACGTTACAAAAAAGAATCCTGAGAATTAGACAGAGTTTATATTTTATAGAATTTTTATAGAATATTAAATGCTATAACATTCCTCTTGATTTACGATAAACCATATATTAAAGTATCCACTCGAGTGAATAAAGCAAAATGTCGAGGAACTCCCTCACTTCAGGCGATAATAAAATTACGTTATCCGTTCTTCCTTCCACCCAGAAAATATTTCAATTCAAAGGGGTCGAGGTTTGGAAGCAGTTTCTTTGTGCTTTATTTCAGTATCGAAGTAGAAACATTATTACTTGGAATTTCCGTCTCCTGTTTGATGCTTAAATGCAATTAAAAAATATTTTTTAGCGCTACATCCCGAAAAGCGTCCGTTAAACCAATCGACTATAAACCACTTTTATTTACCAAACCAAGTCGCCCACAATTACTCTTAATCCCTCATCAACTTGACACCAGAAAACAAGATATTTGCAACTCTGTTTTTAGAAACCCATTTCTCTCTCAAAATAACCGTTAGCCTTCTGTCCTACACCCTCATTCTCTCCCTCTATTTCTTTACCTCCACATATGCCGGCCTGGAAAGAAAGAGATGGAAAGCTGAGAGGAAGAAAAGAGAAACAATTAGCCGAGCGGAGATTGATAGAGTAGGAAAGGGGTGAGAGGAAAAGAAAGAGACGGGGTAGTGAGAAGAGATGGAAACGGGAAAATGAGAAAATCACGACGGGGTTTAAGAAAAGGGTTATTGTAGAAAGGGCAAGAGGTAGAAAAGGATGAGAGGAATAAAGAGAGAGAGGAGAAAGGGAGAGAAGCGGAGGGAGTCTCTCCCTTATTTTATCTTTATTACTCCCGAGACTGACCGTTTTACTCCTCTCTTTCCATTCCTTTCTTCCTTCCCTTACGTTTACATCCACCCTTCCCGCACCCCCACGTCGAGTCCTCTCTCGCTGACCCTCCAGTCTTTTGTTAATCCTCTTCAGAGGCCACTCCCGCATCCACTCAACACAACATTCTCATCAGCGCATTTTGACACCCTCCGCTTTCTGCCCCACGCCGCTGGAATTTCAGGGCCTCTCGCAGGCGCCGCAAGACGTCCGCAGACGCTTGCAGATATCTCCAGCGTAAGCGGGATGCCATCCAGGAAATGTCGCCGTGGCACGCGAGAGAAATTATTAGCCGGCGTCGTCTCGCGTTCTCGGCTGAATATAATACGGTTAGATGGGGTTTGAGGCGATTATAAAACCGCGCGGCGATATCCGTTTAACTTTAATGAATACGGCACGGAGGTCACGGGGAGCTCATAAGGAATTACTCTCACGCCGGTAAGCTTGGAATCTGAAAACAAATATGCAAGAGATCAATTTTTTTGGCCCCTATCATTTCGTTTAAAAACAAGCATAAATATTTGCCTCGGATATATGGGAAAGATCTACGCAATAGCCACAACAAGATATAGAAAACCAGATGCACATTTCTGCTACAAAGCAGCCATCTTCAGTGGTAATTCACCGAAAATAGATTCTAATAGAACTAAAAAACATGCCAAAATGCGAATCTTATTGTTATACCTTGCTGTGGCTGTTGGAGATACCTGAGACAAGTATTTTTTTAAGTGCTTGTTCCAGATTTTTTTCAGCCATAAGACGAGGTCGATAATTCCCTGTTGAAGTATCATTTTGAGTTTATCAATCCTGATATTTTATATAACTATAATAAGCCTTCGCGATCGCATCTGTTTATTCGTTCGTTCATTGGCCGTATAAAGTAACATGGCTGGACTGCGTTGGTATGTTGGTCTCAATTTAGACGGGCTCTTCGCGTCGCAAAATGGGTATATTTATGTTAAATATTTGTATTTAAGGCTTTTTAGTGAAAATAATGAAGATGAATGTTTCGAAAGTTATTTTTATAGTAATATATCTCGTGTTCAGTATGTAATATGGCGCCCTGAAAACCAGCCGGTCTGTAACCTCAAGCAACATTTCAGGGCACGATAAGTCATAGAAATAATTCGCATTCAGTGTTTTCCTGTTGGGACGATTCTTTGTATAACTTAGGCTTAAAATATATCATCATTTCTCGAAACAATTCACTTGACTATCCCTTTTACAAGGAATCTGCAACCTTAGATCATCTTGTTTTACAACTATAAATATCATATTCGCCCCGTTGCCTGGAACCAAATAGTCCTATTTTAGTGCCCACCCAGTCTGTCATCCTGTTCCCACTTCAAAGCACCAAATCCTCCCATTCCCCTTCTTCCCACTCTCACCGCTCTTTTTTCACCATCACTCTCTCCCGGGCAACAGAACGCAATTCTCCAATACCACAAGCGCAAATCCAGCGCTCATTATTCCGACAGAAACTGCGACGCCATTTTCCGCGTGAGGAATGAAGCAAGGAGATATCGCACCTCGACAATGGCGAGAAGTAAGCCATAAATAATCTGCTGTCACGGCCTGACTTAAAAATTCATTTCTTCCCATGGCGAAACGTAACTCCCCATCTCTTTATTACGTCAAAAATCCCATCCAAACCTATCTGCTCTTTCAAACTTTCGAACAATATTCTACTTCATTTTATGTTAGTCCTACTGTATTTTGCACGTTATCTGCTAATTATACAGGGTGTTTGTTTAATCGCGGGCCCCGCTCTGACCGAATATTTCGAGAGCGGCGCATCGGCAGCTTAGTGCGCTGTGCCCGTTCGCATACTTGTCGAGCGCGCATTGTTGTTTCAGGCCGGATTTGCCGCTAAGTCAGCGGTTCCAATTCATTTCATTTGAAGGCTGCATATTGTAGGTCTCACACTTAGGATGACTAAACAAACGGCAAGTATACTTGTAATATTTTGCGCCCCCTCCCCTCCCCCAGGAGATCGCGCCCCACAGTTTGGAAAGTGGTGAACCTCAACTCTCAAGCACTCCTCGCGTCTCTTGACGATGCTGCTGGGCACTCTTATTTCGGGGGAAGGGTTGCTTTCACAAACTGTTTCTTACGTCAAAAAAATCAATCATATTTCACTAGGAGTAGACTCAGCTCGAAACAATAACTGGCGGACATGTTTGGTATCGGACGCAGCGAGTTTCCGAGATGTCGCATTCAAAGTAGCTTGTCAGAGCGGGACACGAGATAAAACGAACCCCCTATATATTTGTCACCTAATGATGAGTCGCATTATAGTTACGTTAGCCAATATCTCGTCAAAGTTGACGGGCAAACAAAAAGAAAATAGGTTTTATTAGTTAGGTTATTTTCGACTGCAATCTCTCTTTTCATCCAACTGCTATTGAGTTAATCTAGATCTTCGTCTTCGAGTTCGTTCCCTGACCAATCGTCTTCGACGTTCTTCAGGTGTCTCCTGAATATTATCAGTCATTTAATATCACTTTACTCTTTAACTGATAACTGATATTATTTACTAGTCAACTTTCTATGACCCAAATTATAGAGGCTTGTTTATGCCAAAAATACTTATCGTGTTGTTTTTTTAACAAAATGTTTCTTATGGATCATATGTAATAGAATAATTTGCAGCCTCGCCATCTGCGTCGCCACAGTCAAGGGTGACATGACAATTTAGCATATTATTATTATTTAAATAATCTTTACCCATGTAGAATTTTAAATTTCCCAGTGCTTCACCACATCGCTCGGGTAATAAATTTCACGAATAATGCCAAAAATGTCCCATGAACGGAGAAAAATATAGAGGGATTTTTGTTAATTAAAAATAAATATAGCGACTGTTAAATTTATTAAACGATTAAAACAGCATTACCGTTAGATAATAGGCTCAGCAGGATTAGAGAGTAGATGTGAATATTCACAAACATAGACAACATCTGAATTGATTGAGAATGTTGGTTTACTTAACATAAAATCCGAAAACTAGATTGTCGATACTACTAACGCCCCCTATTGGCGGCGCGGGAGAGAGCGAGGCGGAGAATGGTAGAAAGGGCGATCAGCTGATTGGCCGGTATATCGTCCGTCATTTTATGGCCGAATTGTCGTCTGCTTGACCGAGTTTTACGCATCAATTTAGCTCGTTTCAGAGGGGAAGAGGATTTCAGAAAGGGCCATTTTCCAATGGATCAAGTCCTTTGGAAGGAAGAGAAAATTTCAGAAAGTGTGGGTCATTCACAAGAATCGCATATTTCGTATTTTTTCGCGCCTCCATTTCCTGTAACTTTATTAAAGTGCTTCAGGAGACTTTAGAACGGATGTCATTCTTTCTTCTTATATATTTATTCAGCATCTTACATATAGTTTTCCAGTTCTGTCTGTTGTGTGTGAGACGCTGACGTCATCAATGGCACTTTTTAACGCGTTTTACCAAGCTTCCCGTTTAGGTGGGAGGTTGAAATTTCGCAGGAATGTTTGCCTCAGATCTAAAAAATAAATGACAAAAAAACCCGGGTTCGGCTCCAGGGGAGCGATTTCCATTTCCCGTAAGATAACACGTAAAAATCGACTTTTTAAAGTGCAGGCTTTTATTCTTTTGGAAATTAAAATTAGAAAAAATTGACGTACGATTTTCGAATTTATACTGTTTTAGGAAAATTAATGAAATTTCTTATTATATTCATCATCTTTTTCCGCTCACCTTTCGAAATATCTCATATTAAACATTTAAATAACATATTTTGTGAAAATATCGGTTTTTAAACGGGATGTTGCAGACCACATTATTGTTTAACTTCGAGAATCAATTGTTGTCTCAACTCGCGTACGTGTAATATATACAAGTGCATAGATTGCCTTAAATTATCGTAGGATTTTTCGCGAAATTACGTAATCCTAATGGGAGTGGGATTTAAATTGGATTCTTTTGCTTATCTAATCGACTATATAGATGTAGAGTAAGAGAGAAGGGGATGTGGGGCGGGAGATAGGAAGGAAGGGCTATAGAATGGAAGGTACATAGAGAGTAAGGGAGGTATAGAATTAGGAAAATATTGGAGGAAAGAGATAAAGAGGGAGACGGAGAAAAAGATGGAGAGCTATGGATTAGGACAGGAGGGAATGAGAGAGAGGGGAGGTGGGAGAAAAGAGAGGCAGAGAAAGAGAGGGAGAGAAAGAGAGGAAGGGAGGGAGAGAGGAAGGGAGGGAGACAGGAAGGGAGGGAGAGGGACGGTGAAAGGGAGATTTTCAACCTTATAGTAACTGACACACGTCATATGACGGGCAATCCACTAGGTTTCTTATAAGCAGCGTTCACTCGTTTAACCCTTAAATACTACACTTCTAAAAAATCACGCTACTAATACACATGGGAGAATTTTCACCCGGCAGCTTTCGTACGCAGATTTAGTATGAATAAATGTTTTTAACAACTACCTTTGTTTTTATTAAAAATGTTCATGTATTGTACTGCACGCATAAGTAGTGCAAAATTGGTAATGATACAAAATGAATTTTAACAAAAAATAATAAAAATCACTTATGAAGAGCTATCTTCTGATCTATTTTTAATACAGTTTTCACAGATTATATTGCGATGCTGACCAAAAACAAACTGCTTGCATGATGTGCACTTCCCCGAATATAGTTTGTATCCACATGATTATCTTTTTTCGCAGCGGCAATATTTAAAAGTCTCGAAAATGGTTTGAGCTCCACTATAGAAAGATCTCTAATGCAACGCCACGCTATGACCAAGATCTAAAAGCAAAACCACAGTAGGAGAAGACGTAGGGAAAGGCATATCTAATGGGGGACGATGTTTGCACCATACATTCTTGAGGTATAAGTAAACACAGGCGCTTTGGGTGTTTTTTTACCCATAGTGCAGCATTTAAGGGGCAACCGCAACGACGTGTCCAGATAAGGATTCGAACCTGCCATCTCAACGTAGTGTGGCAGAGACCACTTCCTGCTAACCATTACAGAGCACACGTACGGAGGAAAACGTGACAACAAAGAGTTAAGTGGGAAGCATCTCAATCTCGCCTGTAAGGACATGTTCATTCATTTCACGCAGTTAATCCTTTCGTGCGAATCGCTGATCATTTTCCGAGAGGTCTCGTTAAAAAACGATTTCCACCCTTCTCTGTACGACTCCTTCGTACCAGACTCCCGCGCGTGACTCATGGCAGATAGAGTCGTTGAATGGGTCTCTCACAGTCAAAACGCATCTCTTTGAGACCTTGCAATTGCACGAATGCTACCTGATAACTGCGATAGCGACGACGGACCTCCGATTGATGCGGTAAGTTTTTTTTAAAACACGCGAGATAAGAATATGTTACGAGTGAATACTATTCGGAGTATAGCATGTCTTCCACAGAGAAAAGATCAAGGTTCTTAGCAAACATAACTGCTGACTTTCTTCTTTATCACCCAACATCTCTTTACATAGAATGGAGAAGAGATTGAAATTACTGGAGAAGCATCTTACGGTGATGGAGAGTTAGTTATACGTTTACACTTACGCGTTATCTTAACGCAGTACGTAATATATGCTACGTTTTATCTGTATTTCTGTTTCGTAATGCCTTCAGGTTCTTTTCCAAATTAGTTGCCATTTAGCAGAGCAAGGTATAAATTCACATTGTCGGTTTGCACAAGGAAGAGGAATAATTTTGTTGCTGATTTATGTCTGAAAACAATTTAAAATGTGCTCATCACACTAATACAACGATGCCCACATTCCTTTTATTTGCCTACTGATTTCTCTTTTCAATGAAAAAGTAATAAAGGCAAGATATTAATAATGTGATTCCGAGAAGAATTTGGCTGAGCAATCAAGGGTATTAAGAGTGGCAGAGAGCCGAGGTATGGCGGTGAGCCCAGAGAAGAAAATGACGAATACCCTTGCGAATCTATTTCCAAGCCGCAGCTAGATTAGTAACTTGCCCGAGTCATAACTCAAACGTCGCGAGAAAGGAAACAAGTCCATATACCTGAAAGTAATCTTTTACAATATATCCGCTATAGTTCTGAGAAACCGTTCGAAATGAAAACTCTTCTTGGCCAAGTTCAGATAACCAGCAGGAATTATAAACGGATTCCGCCCAATGGATCACATCCAAGTCATCATGGAAGCGTGTGTGCCAATGGTCGCGAGACCACCCCTTTCTCTCGACCACGTCTTCTGCGAAAAAACCCTCCACTCGTCCACGCGACAACGTCGAAGAGGCAACAAACGAGAGGCTACATGGCAGAACTCAAAAAGAACATGGACAACAAAGGGATCGTGAAGATTCGATTGCATCGAGACACTTGAAAGGAGATTGCAACTCGTCGCTAATATGTTTGATGGCAAAAAGATGAAAGACGACTGTTCGAACGAGGGTGACGAATTCGCCACGTTTACCTTGGCTAGGAACCATTAATGGGCAGAAACACGTGAGAAGAGAACACGGCCTGAAGTGCATGTGGAAGACGCTGGTGATGGATACACATGAAGAGGCGGTTGTGAGTTAACGCCTAATGAGAAGAAACTTGGACATCATGCTATAAACGATCCAACGAATCAGGAGGATCACGCATATGGTGATGGGAATCGAAACGAACCAGTTAAGACCCAGGAAAAGTCCTGTTCCGTAAATGAAGGAGAGAAGAAAGTGAAATAGGCTGAGCGCATCCAAAGATCAGGGCATCGCTGGATAAAAGGATCTCTCTCTCGAGAGATAAATAGCGACAACAAAGATTGCGTAACAGTCAGCAGTTCCCAACCTAGGAGTCGCGAAATGTTTGCAAGGAGGTGCTGGAAACGGAGTATAATATATTTGAAATAGTTTCAATGTTTTATATTTGAAGATGTGTTATAGTATTTCACTACAATTACCTATCAAATTCTAACAAAATATACTGTGCGAATCGTTCAGGATTACAGTATAACCAATGTGAAGCTATACTTACCACTCCAAGTTATTAGTAGGACTTTAGATTTGGCCTAAATTAGATACATATTAATTAACTGATTTGATGTATGGATGTAATTAGAACAAACATTAGTCTTTATGCATATATAATAATTATTTAAAATATGTTAAAGTTAATATTACATTTTATATTTAGTGCTAGATAGATGGGGATAAAGAGGTCGCGAATGCATGGAAACCGCTGGCGTAACTGTAGGTTCGACGAAAAAATAAAGGTGCTTGAAGAAAGCAGACTATGTATGGATAAAGATGTCTGAAGGAGTCACAAAGATTACTTTATTCATCAGCGCGCAGAAACGTAAATAAGTGCTAGTATACGTTTATATATACGTGTTTACAACTTGCCTAAGAACCAATTATATTAAGTAATTTAATAAAACTGTACATGTGTGTGCAAATAACATGAATCAGGCGATTTAGGTGAACTAACGAACACAAATTGCCAATCCCAGCTAAAACCTTCATGGCATAAAAATTCTCCACTGCAAGGTAAGAAATTGTTGTAGAGAGAAATCAATCAGATTTTCGATAGACCTAGTTGAGTATATTTGGTTAAGTTACAACATTATTTACGAAGAAGAGGAAGAGCTGCTGAAATTCCGTTCGGAATGCTTCCTTCTTTCGCTGTCCGAGGTCGTCGAGGTAGATGTTTTTAGGGCTAACTCGGTTCCCATCATCCCGACGATGGCCAAGCAAACTGGTCGAAACTTTAAGACAGCGGTTCCAAAACTTCATGCATCTCCGACCCCTCTTACGGCAGCCGATCTTTTCACCACCCCGTTAACCCTGCCCATCAATCAATAAATATAACATGTGAATGGAAAATTTAGAGAAAATCCGGATTTTGTTGATATTAATAATGAAATAAAATTACCCAATTAAATCAAATCTAAGAGAGTAAAATATTGAAGCTATTGCATTAACGCTGTTCCGTCTTCGCGACCTCCAGCTTGAGAGCCGCTTTCTTAAAAGGATTTGTCACAGGAACTCGGCCATTCTGAAAGAGATGTTTACCTCAGCATTTTTGTTTGTTTCTCGAACCATAACCAGTGAGTGTTGCATGTCGTTTCTTCTGTATGAGTTGTCGGTGCTTGTATACTGCAAGTGTTTAAAATACCGCCATATACCAAGATCTAAACTCGTAAATAAACCAACGCGATCTCCAAGGCAATAGCATCCGAGCCACGTGGAACCCATATAAATAAGATAATCAAGTGCAAGAGTTCTCGCAGAATGTTTCTAATTTTCCACGAAATTAAGTCAGCTATCCGTAATTTTCAAATTCTCTGTCAATCGGTTCGCGTCCAAGTTTTCGTATTTCAAGTTTAGTGACTTGGGTCGTCCTGTTTGAGCAATAAGAATAACCATCATCAAGAAAACAACCTAGGTGTTACACTAAAATTTATGAAAAGTTAGTATATTTTTTGTTAGAATTATCGCGTCAGTAGCCGTGCCTTGTAGTATCTACCCTGATAAAAAATCGCGAAATTCATATAATGTCATTACAGTTTTTCGTCGTTATTAAAAAAAGCGTACGGCATTACTGTTTCCAAAGTTTCGTCAAACCATATTTCAATTCTATCGTTCAATAATTGAAAAGAGTTAAAAATTTCTCGGAATACTTTGCGAAACATTAATTTTTTCACCTATTGCTAAAATTTTTAAGATTATGGCGTCGTAATAAGTATACGTCACAGTTTTAAATCAATGGCATTATAATATAATCCTGTGATTATTGTTATAAGCACTAAATCAATGCTATTATAATTTATAGTTCATCAATTCCTATAACTGAAAGGAGTAATGAATTTTTTATGCGATATAGTATCGTGTTTTAAAATTATGACGTAATCATATGTATAAGTCTTTTCTTGAAATCAATATGACCATAAGTAGGCTATCAATTCTCCATTAAAAAGCACTGAATCTATGCTAATTCAATACAGATCATCAATTCCCATTTAGAAGTATTATTGCCAAGGTAGTTGGCATTTTTGATTGTTTTAAATGTCACTTTTTCCGATTAAAAACATTTCTACGCCAATTCGGAACCAATTTGAATTTACTCTTCAAAAATAATAAACATACTTTCAAGCTACAAAACTATTTTCGTCCCGAGTTTCTATCTTAATATTAACTAATTTAAAAATACAATTTTATAAAGCCCTGCAAAGATTTCCACGCTTTTCTTATGTGGTATCGAAATGGAACAATGGAGTCGAAAATAACTCCCTAAAAATGAAAATATTTGGAATTTTCGATTTTTCTTTTTGGTTGTAACAAATGACCTATCATCCTGCCAAATTTCAGGTCTGTACCTTTCTATAAGTACCTAAACATTTTTATCCTCCTATATCCTTTGTAAGAAGCAGCTATAACAGCTAATATAAAGGATTCTTCACGGATAATACACGTAGATAGTACAGATATATGAACACATTATAAACACATTATACGTCAGCTTCTCGAATGCGGGATAATTACCCTCCAATCTCCGTAAACGTCAAAGCAAACTGCAAACACGACGTTTCTTTCTTTCCACCTTTCTTGCCTCGCCCACTTGGAAAACACGGTCCGCTTCAGACCATTACATTACACTTTCACCTTTTTCCTTCGCCGCCCCTCTTTCTTTTCATCCTCCATGAAACCCCACTCCCTCCCTCTTTCTCTTTGCCTTTCTTTTTATCCTCCCGGCTTCCATCAGCAGAGGTAGCAGGTATAGAGGTATAGAGGGAGGCGGGCAAGTGAGCAGCGGGGGGGGGGGGAGAAGTGGAAAAGTTTTAAAATGAGGTTTTTGTCCGGGTGAAGAGGAATGGCAGGGGAGTGGGAAAGTTGTGACCACCTACATACATGTTCCCCTCAAAGAGAGGGGACAGGTGACCTTCGGAGGGACAGTTCATTCTTGGGCCCGCGTCGAGTTCCACCTATTATCCCAAGCGATCATTTCCCGGAAACACAGGACCTTTGGGCATCGGAACTGTTTTCATGCATTCATGTCCGTTCGTGTTTGTATTTACTTATAGGTGCACATAACCATTGGAAAAAGAATTCGGTCCGCTTGTAGAATGTTAATTAACCCTCCAGTAGGCCCTGCCATCCAGGTTATCATACAGATAAGGGGTGGTCGAACTTTTTACGTGGCGGGCCGCATTAACAGTTGCAGCTTCTTAGGCGGGCCGCATAAACAGATGAAAATTCTTCGGCGTTAGAGTTCACATCGGAAGTTAATTGAGATAATGCAAGGAATCCTGTTAGTGAAAATCAATAATAAATAGTATGTTATCCCCATAACATCACTGGAAAAGGTTTTCCGGCCATAATTTTAAGCTACTGTTATCTGTATTTTATATTACGGTTCGCTTTCGTAATAGCATCGCGGGCCACATAAAATGCCCTTGCGGGCCATGGTTTGCCCACCCCTGATGTAGATGTAGGCGCGTGGATTACAGGCGTAATCCAGCCTATTTCTCATTCGACCCTTCTCGAGCAAGCATAATTTTGCAGGCACGGCATACAGTAGCTGTTTGTCAGAATTTGTTTGACTCTTGTCAGTTCATACGCCAGTGTTTGGGTGACTGCTATTGGCTCTCGAATTCTAGTGAATTACAAATGTATACCCCGCGCCTGTGTGCATTTTCTCAGATGTTTTACTTTCTTCTTTTTGATTTACTGGAACACATTTTTGATGGCTAAGTGACATTTTACGAATAAGTCTGTCAGTTCATGCGCCATTTTTTGGTGACTCGTGCAAATATCATCTTAGAGAAATGCATATAAATTGCTTGGATAGTCGTTGAGTTTATTTTGCTGTATTTTATGGTTGAGTTTCACTATTCTTACATGGATATGTAATTGTTTTATTGGCTTTTATTATTATTTCTGTTTAGTTATTAATGTAACACCTAAAAAAATATTCGAAACATTTAAATTTTGTTCCCTGCAAATATACGAACGAGTAAACGGCGTTTTCCCACAACTTGTACTTATGTTTACTATTATCAGGACTAATGGCGGATACAAAGGGAGGGTAACGGGGTAATTACCCCCCTAAGTAAGATGATCAATCTTCATTATAATATTATTTCAATTAATTTATTTTATATTATAGGCATTCTAGAAACATTTTACAAATATCTAAGCAGTGTATAATATACGCTGTATATTAATTATAATGAGACGGTATTATTTCCCATAAATAGGTATCAGTAAACATAGATATTTGTTTTCTTATTGCCCCCCCTAAGCTATGCACCTAGATTCGACTCTGATCAAGACCCTAATAATGTTTAAGGGCACTAAACCCTTTTATAGCTTTCATTATGTAGTAAACCTGTACCTAATATCTTTCTGTAAAAAAGGTAAAAAAACATGTAACAAAAAGCACGCGCCTACTGGAGGGTTAATAACGTGTAACATACCGAGGATTACCACCATATAATACTTGAGTGTCAACCGCAACGTGGCCTTTTTTTTGGATATTGCGATAGGTTTTTGAAACATTTTTCGCAAATCCGTAGGAAATACAAGCCGCGCTAAAGCATGTGCGTGGCGGCTAAATGACATCCATCCAGTCCAGATATATTTTGAGTACGCCAATCCAGGTAATCCGGCCCCGAGCGAAAATTTGTTCTTTTGTAAATCCAAACTTTGTGATGTTTTATAAGTAATTACAAGTTACATTCTTCGCGCATAAAATACATTTTGGAAGTAATGGTTCAGAGGCTAACTTCTCGACTTAATTCGCAGTTGGCGACTTTTATCGACGTCTTCTATTCAGTGCGCGTCTAGTAAGCCTCAAAGTCTAATATAATTGTTAAACACCCATTAAGTAATTATCCTAATTGCCTGAGTATTTATTGATTCTTTTCTGTAACTGGCAGGCACTGTTTGGCAACTTGATGCGGTTTGGTTAGTTAAAATTGATTGACATCGCGTAACTTCCCTGCAAACATCTTATCGTGAGCGTAATTTCGTTTTTACTTTACTTTACATTAGTGATAAAAATACACGTTTAAATATTGAGTTTTAACGTATCAGTGCGGGAAACATTAGAGCGGAGTGAAACGCAGGTTTGACAATGACCTGGGCTCTCACTCTCAACTGGGGTTTGTTTAATCGACCCTCCTACTTAACCGCCCTCTTTCTGTAAATTTCCTTTTTTACAATCAAAGGAACTTCTTTGCCTGGAGAAACGCAATGAAAAGATGTATCGCATAATAGTTTTTTGTAGCTACGATGATACTATTCCATATAGTCATGCTAATTCTACTGTTTGATCATTTCTCTTTTTAATCAACTCTATAATAACTTCACTTTCATATACTAGTATACATGACACGCCCGAAACAAATGGAAATGAAGTGAAGAATTTCTATAAAAATTTTACATTGACTTTTGTCCATTAGTGAATCCTAAAATTGAAATTCTATAATTATAAAATTTGTTGAACCCCAAAATCGAAGTACCTTCTGCTGGATTTTTTTCCATTTTTAGTCCGCAACTTTTTCCCTCCCTCTGTCTATCTGTCTGTATTTTTTGTTGCTTGAATGTGACTATTTTTGATAAATTATATTTCACGAGAAAATCGCAGTTTTGAAGTTAAATAGGTGGCATTAATTACATCTTACAATGAATTTAGTTTTAATGGCTATGTGAGAGTCTAATTGTTGACTGTTCTGTTAATATGAACATTAAAGCGGATATATTGAAGGATTTTGTGGAAGAAAATTTTCACCAAATCATGATGTATCGAAAAAAACATGGAAACATTGCTTTTCGGTTTCTTAATAGCAATATTTCCTTTTCGAATTAAATAAATTAGGATTGGGTTCATAGGATTAACGAATGAATGACAAATGGGATATCGAGAATTGATATGTAATAGTTGAGAAGAATAAAATTTTATTTGCACTGTGTTAATAATTTAATTTTGTTCTGCTGTTCTTATTAGGGTAACTTTCCAAATTAATGTTCTACTATCTATTTAGGTAATTTTAATATTAAAAAATACATAGGTTTTCAGGTAAAGCGAAATAAAAAGGTATCTTTTTGACATAGATCTCTTGGAAAACAATCTTGAGAGAACGTTCTCTTTGATAAAATAATTATTTCATTGATAACATAAAAAAATACACAACGAAAGGGATTTAACATGAAATTAATTTCCAAAATCACTAATAAAATTCTCGATTTCTCAGCTGTGTTGAAAAGGTAATGCAGTAATGCGATTTATTACGAACATGAAAAAAACCATATAGCGAAATTTTGACGGATTTCGCCCGTTAAGGTTTCTCCGCCGACCTGTGAACCTCTTTCGCACATCATCTCCCTACTTACCGAGCGAGAAGAACGCCAAACACGTGTGACGTAGTGAGCGAGATCGATCCGACGACTCGCCCACGGTAGGTGCGAGTTGGCGGGCTACATTCGGGAGGCGAGACGAATGCTGGTGGGATGAGGGGGAGGCGCAGGGCGGTGGTGGTGGGGGAGGGAGAAAGGGGGAGGGGAAGGGCCGCCTTACGGGAAATTTCGTCTAAAGACGTAATCTTTCCCCCTTCCCCCATTTCAAACTACGCCTTTCCGCCCACGCGGCTACCAAACCGTTCGATCCTGGGAGCACGTCCCGATGAACTTGGAACGGAGTCAAATACGTTCCCCTTCCACACCCTCCCCCCGATCCCCGCCCTGCTTCCCTCACTTCCATCCCACTCATTGTCGTGTCTCACTTCCCCTGCACCGCCCTCTACCTCCTCCCACTCTCCTCTCTTTTTTTCTTCCCCAACCTCCTTTCTTCCAACCTTCCCTCACTGCATTCTTCCCTCCGAATTCTCCGCCACTCCTCCCTCCCTTTCCCAATGCCCATTAACACCTCCTCACTACAATCTTCCCCACCTCTTCCCCTCGTCTCTCCCTCCTGCCTTCCTCCCTCTTCTCTCCCCGCCCCCGACTTCCTTTCCCACCCACGCTTTTCCTTCCTTGCCTAAACTCGCACTCTTCCCTAATGTACCCACCGCGCTACTATTCGAACATAATGGCATCAGGCGATGGAGCTGGCAGCGGTAACACGACACAGTCGCACGCACACACACACTGGCTTCAGCATCTCCGCTAAAATACACATTCTTCTTCCCTATTATTTTGGCCATTTCTACGACGTCACCCCTGCCCTAACCTCATTCCTACCTCAATTTTTTCCGTATTCTCCCAAGGCGAATACTACTGCGCTATTTCTTCGGCTGCTCCTTCTGCCTCATTCCTGTGCCTCAAACTTTCAACCTCATTACCGCGAAATTATCACGACCTCGTTCCCACACTCATTTTTACTTCATACTTTTATTTATTCCTTTAATTTTATTCTAAATTTCTGCAACATTCTTTTATCGCAAATCTAAAAGGAAACCTTTTTAGAAGTTCTTTGGAACTTCCGTTTTCATGTCTTTTCGTCGTGAAGATCCTATTCGGTGACCGAGAAACTGTTTGTTCAGTATTTCACACATGCAAAAACTGTTCAAGCGTGGAGATGTTAACTCACGGTAAAAAGTATTTTTAGGCTCGTTCGTACCCAAAAGTGAGAAAATTTCAGCTCCGGAATATTATACCGCAGGTTTTAAGGTTTTACATGCGACACGTGCTTTGTCGATTTGATCAATTAAAAGAATTACCTTTATATTTTATCGTAAGAAAAATTTTCTGTTTGCACGACTTCTATTGTTAATATTCGATGCAATTCATCAAATTTTATGTTCATACTATTTCACAAGCTACATAACAACTATCACTATAGAAAATATTGATAAAAATCAATGAGCAAAATATCTTAAATAAATCGCAACTTGAATAAAAAATTCAGCAAATATCACAGGAAGTTTACGTGAAGAATTATATAGCATTAATAAATAGTTTAAATATGTTTATTTATTGATCTATTAATGATGTGTTGTAATTGGTATGGATAACATTATATGCTATCGTACATATCAATTCTCAAGTATAATTTGGTTTATATCTTGAAGGTACAATTTGTTATGCACTTATTTTTTATGAATCTTCCAATCTTTAAATTTTCCTTTATCGTACGTTAATCTCGGATGATAAATGATAAAACTGCAAATTCTACCAAAAATTAAGCCCATTCGATATGAAAATATGTCCCTAGTTGGTTTGGAAATGAATACATAAGGACAGAATGCTTATTTATCTACATAAATAGGTGATCGAGTTTTTAAACGTACATGATTGGCACTCTCTAACTCCACACATAACCCAATATTCGGCTATATTCATCAAGAACCTTTTCGAATATTTTTTTTGTGGATGACAAAGAACAAAATAAAATTCTTTAAGTAAATTAGTTTTAATTTTAAAATAAATATTTGTAGAAAGCTGTTACGTCATCGAAAGGAATAAGTATTTCTATGCTCGCTAATATAAAGGACATTAATTTAAATATTGGATCAGCGTTTGATATTTTTATCTATAAAATTGTACTGAATTTAAGTACATTTAATTTAATATAATAATTTTAATTTAAATCATTATGCAACCTTTATGAGATGCATTATAATTTATTTCGCTAAAATTAAATTTATTGGCATTAAAATTTGAGAAATATTTGCATATAAAGCTTCAAGAAATAAAACAGACTTCGTAATTTTTCAAAATGAAACTGAAAACGTTTAACTTCGTAGTTTCCGGCGAAAAATTCAATTTAGCGAGTCAACCGCATCCATGACCATAGAATTTCATCGTCGTTCATTCATAATGTGTCAGTTTCCTAATGTTCGCCCTTTAATGCATTCACACGGTGAAAGAGCGAAGACGACGTTAGACGACGAACCAGCGCAGCGGAGACAAAGGCGAAATTGGGTATGCAACCAACAATGCATGACTGTCTTCCATGTCGCGCGCATTTAGGCGCCGGCATTAAAAAAATTCAATTCATTCGCGTGATAAATTGGGAGGTGGAGAAATGGACTGCGTAAATACGGAACAAATTGATCACTATGGACGGGAATAGAATTAGAATCCGGAGTTCCTTTCCACGACGACCTTCAGCGGTCGAACTCATCACGCGAGGAGAGAGCGCAGAAGAGCACCACCATCGGGATACGAGAAGGGAAAGAGAGAGGGGGAAGGGGAGCATAGAGAGGGGAAGGGGGAGCATAGAGAGGGGAATGGGGAGCATAGAGAGGTGATAGGGGAGCAGTTTGGATGGGGAGAGAGACAGGATAAAGAAGGGAGATGGAGAAGAAAACGAAGGGAATGACCTTTCCGTACATATTTCTTTAACACCTTTATCCTTCCTACCTCAGGTCTACATAACTTATCATACCTTGCAATTTTCGAGATACTTTGGTTGTGCAACCATTTAATCCCCCAATTCTCACGCCTTCATCCAGACTTCGCATCCGTTTTCAGGCTTCCCACGTTCTTAATTTAATACCTTCCTCTATGAGTCCATTCGGAGATAAGTTGAAAAGATTTTAATATGAATGGTATAAACTCTTGTATCAGTCGCTAGGAAAAGATTTCCTGTTGTGATACCTACATGCCTATTCCTATCTTTTCCTAACACGCCATCATCTGTTTCAAAAACATCTCTTCAAGACGTAAAGAGGATGTACTTAACTACGAATGCGAAAATTTCATATTTTCTCAAAAATCGATACGGCGTATGACGTGTATGCACATTCATTCCAAGTCGTAGCACGAATAGGTCACGAATTCAATATCACGAGTCTATATCTTCAGAATTTTTCTGAAGCATAAACGTTTTATTCCTGTTCTGTAACTCACAGAGCTTTTTTTATCGGCGCAATTAAATAATTCTCCGTCAAGTGCCATTAAGGGTTGGGATGTCGTGAATTGCGGCGCTAAACGAGCTAGAAGGAGTGCAGGAGTCCGAGGATAAAACGCAGGCTTAAGCGTTGGCATTCTGAGCGACAGGTCCTTATTGACTGAAACCTTGAATGGCATTCAGAGGAAACCTATTCTAAAACAATCTAGCCGGAGAATCAATCGGGTTGCTGGTCTCAACTGGTTTTATCCTCTCCTCTTAGACTCGTGCTCTTTCGAGAACGGAACGGCGGCGTTTAGTATTCCACTTTCTCTCGAGATTTTTCAGAGGAGAGCATTTATTGCACCTGCGCCGCACACACACAATCCCTTCTTTGAATAACCCTCCTTGTTACCTAGTTTAGCAGCAGATCGCAAATGAACCAATGGTTACGGATATAATGGCGATCGTAAACTTCACGATGATGATTGATTCTAAATGTCCATATAGAGTTCGCTGCGGAGATTCAAGAACGTATAAAAATCCACATTCGCGACCCCTCTATCACGGTTCGGCGGAACTATTTTTTTCTTGCGGGTGGTTGGGGAATGAAGCGACCCACGGCAGAAGGGTACACAACCTTTGTATTTCGTGTGCTTCTCGTGGGAACTTGCGTGCTAGAAAGATAGGGTGGGGGAGATAAAAAGGCAGATAAAGAAAGTGGGGGCAGGGAAGAAAGAGGATTTGGACGGAATGGTATGGGAGGACAAGGGTGAGGCGCATTATGTAGAGAGTGAGAGAATGCCAGCCGGGGAGATAGAGATAGGGAGAGAGTGAGAGGAGGAAGAGAGGGGGAGAGGTGAGAGGGGGAAAGGAGAGGAGGAGAGGGGGAAAGGAGAGGAGGGGAGGGGGAGAGACGGAGGATAGGAGCAAGAAGCCAGGGACGGAGCATATAAGTTAGGAGAGAATTGGAAAAACGAGAGCCTCGATTTTGAAGATATTTATCCATATGAGGAGCTTAGTTGTACTTAAACCAAACAAGCAGAAAAAATTGACACAGAGTACGAATACAAAGATACATATCCTCGAGTCGTGGATACTGTCCACAGATAATATATGGGCATATTTTAAGTAACATTCAACTGGTAGCGAGGATGGGGCAGTCTACTATATCGTTTTGCTGGTGAAAATGAGACTCGAAAAATCCAATTTGAGAGACAACTTCGGGAAAAACCCGATGGAATAAGAGTCGCTTGACGCTTGGAGAAAATCCTCAGAAGATAAGGGCGTTGGGATAAAACTGCATAATGGAGAATAAATGAAAGCCAGCGTTTCCAGTTACAAGAGGATAAGACAGCATGCTTTAATGGATGGGTCCGCGAATGTTTTGTAACGGGTTGAGAGGGGAGAAGGCGTGGAATAGAGTGGAAGGGTAAGAAACGAGTGGCAAGGGGAGAAGGGGGAATATGGGAGGAAGTCACGCCGTCTCATCTTTCAAAAATCGATCTTGACCTCTGTCCTGTGCGACCAAAGTAGACTCCCATAGGCAAAGCTCTTTACGAGGTCGGTTTACTGTATCGTTCCGCCATTATATGAAAATATCCAAATAGAATGACACAAAAAATATGGTTCTTAGCGATACAGGATCGTTTTTCGATAACGTACGATCCAACAATTTTAGCGTTTGGATAAATTATACCTTTAAGTTATTATTAATCTTTCTTCGGTTTTAAATTATTATTATTATCATTATTATTATATAATATAATAATAATTAAATAATAATAATTGCATGATCAGTTAACTACAACTTGCGAAGTAGTCTATGGATAGGTAATCTTCTTATGCACTGCATGACTCCAGCGTTGAATTTTTCACTTTTATACTTTTCGCAGTAATTCGTTGTCCACTACTGGGGCGATTCCGTTACTTTATGAATATTTTATGGGCATTATCCCACTTCTCACTTACCGGATACATTCCAGAAAAAGTGGAAGAGCAATCAACCAAAGGTCCGGGAATGGGAAACTCACCTGTCGATGGAAGATAAAAAGGAAATTAGCTTCCAGAAAGATCATATTTCAAACATATGTATTATCTATATAAATTTTAGCAAGCGAATTGACATTTGAAAAAATGTATACAGGATATTATATATTTTATCACCAATAAATATCGTACATTAAATGACAGACTATGTCATGAGAGCTGAATGAATTAGATGTCAGTGACGAAATAATCGAATGATAATAAACTATGGAGGTAGCGGTGACGTAAAATAATTTTTCTTGTGAAAAAAATATGCTACATTAGAAATGTATAAGAAAATTGGGAAAACACCAAAATAATTGATTAAGGAGACTTAACTTGGGCCGTAACATTATTGTATTATTAGCACGTTAGAAAAAATACGTTCGGAATCAACTCTTTGAGCGTGTTATAAATTCCTCACCGGACCATCAACCAATCTCGTGACTGTACGGAGAGAGCCAAAAGGGAGAGAGAGAAAGGAGGAGAGAGAAATGGAATGGGAGAGCGAGTAAAAGAGAGAGATAGTTCGTTTCTCTCACGTGATATAACATCGCCTACTCTCTTTCTTTCCACCCTCGCCATTCCCTAAGCTCTTCGCCGCTTCCTATTTAGAACCGCGATTTCGGACGGCCCATTATTCACTTTCATCCCCTTCCGCTCGCGGATTTTGTCCCGCCCATATTCTGCATTGTGTCCATCTGTTATGAATGCATGCCGGGCGCATTTGGATGCTCTCTTTTGACGAGCACGTAGACCAAAATTGACTCCAATTCTAAAGTCTTTTTATCGCGGTCGTAATGGCGCGACTCGCTTCTCCACGTTATCCCGATTCAAATTCGCGAGCTCCATATTGACTGGATCTTATTTAATGGTACCGATGATAAAAGGTCGTTCTCAAAAAGAAAGTTGACGATGATCTAACTTTTGCCCTTTTAGAGGCGTGTTCCTCTTCTATTTTAGCACAATGTTCCCATTGCGCTTTTTTCATCGCTTTCCATTACGGCTGGTAATTTTATGACGAGAGCTTCTATTGATACTAACCCAACTCATCAGTTTTTCCAATTTTAATTAAATATATGTACGAGCCGAAAATACTTGCGCCCAAATCGACCGCATAGGTTTGTTTATTAGGTATATTTGTTTTTAGGAAATATTCTGTGTGTTTTGGTATTTTCTATAAATGAATCAGCATACGAGTGATCTTTTTTTGGACATCTTATTTCTCGGTAAATCCTCTATCAACCTTTACTCCTCGTTTACTATATATTTTGTCCATCTCTCCTCTCACTGTGTGAAAATGTTTACTCCGTGTTTCATAGGATAACCTTACCATCTGTGGCATGCCATCTCAAAGTAAATTCAATTGGAAATTTAGATAGTACCTGTAGCCATAAAGAATTGGATCGACTGGATTCCAAGAAAAAGGCTAGGTCGATAATATTTTTTTATTAAAAAAATAAAGTTAAATTACCCAAATTAAAACTTTTATATGCAACCCATTTATTTGTCATTACGGCTCTTTACCAATTTATTTTTGCTCTGCATTTATTTTCTCCGTCTTATTTAAACTTAGAAATCTCCACTTCTTTTAATTTCTTCCTATCCTTTACACGTGCATTAAATTTTCATCCCATCAAATCCCAAAAAATGTACTTTTTGTGAACGGGTTGAGAATTTCCCTTTTCAGCCTCAAATTCACTCGATAAAGTTAACATTCTTTCATTCTGCTACGAAATTTCTTATGACGCACAAAAGAGGACGTTTCACCCGAATGAACTACCAACTCCTTTACCCCCATCCGTGCGATTGTCAGGAGCGCAGTCGTATACAGACGAATCCGGTTCTACAAAACGGAGCGTCGCACACGACTCTCGCCCTCCGAAATGCATATTTCCCCTCTCGGTCGATATATTCGTCCCGGCGTCGACCTCCTTCCCTCGAAAAGGAGAGCATCGAGAGCGCACGACCACAGCTGCGACGGAGTGAGTGAGATAAAAAGAGGGAAATGGACAAATAAAGAGAGATACGAAGAAGTGTGAGGGAGAGAGATAGATTCGAGCAAAATTTAGACCATAAGGTTCACTCTTACATTTAACCCTTCGTCAGTATTGTAACAATAAATTTAAAAAAACATTAAATTACATAAAAAAGATTAACATAATAAAGACTAATACAGAGCAAAGAGAGATAGATAGGTACAGATCAGGAAAACTTCTAAGAAAGACAAGATAAATATGGGAAAAACCTAGGAAGGACCTGGTTTAGCCACCCTAGTAAAAACCCATGCAGGAAAACACCCACGAAGTGAGGGGGGTTGGAAAAAACCTGCGAAAGAGAGGGAGGGAGGGAGAGAGAGGAGAGAGAAGGAGAGAGAGGAGAGAGAAGGAGAGAGAGAGGGAGAGAGAGAGAGAAAGGGACACAGAGAAATACGAGGGAGTGAGAAAGAGAGGGAAAGGGACAAATAGAGAGAGATGCTAGGGAGTGAGAGAGAAAGAGGTTGCGGGAAGAATTATTCGAATGAATGCTCTCCCTTTAGTCTCAATCCTGTCCTAATAATAAAGGCTCGCGCGTGCTCAATCCCCTTTTCACGTGCTCGCTTGATGACGCGCTACACGTGACGCCAGTCTTTTAGCCGATCGTCGGCGGCTTTGGCATCAAGGAGTTCATTAAAATTAAATAAGTGTTGAGTGCGATTGGAGGGTGAGCAAATATTTAATGCGGCCATTGTTTCGGCGGAAAAATTCGAAAAGATTCCGACAAATTTAACATTCGGTTCCATTATTATATCAAGATGGTCAGAACTGGGAAGCCTTCTCATTTGGCGACGTTTACCGAAATATATTTCAGTTTTACTTTGATCTGTGTTTTTAAATAGGTGACTGGCCGGTCATTCTGTGGGAGCAGTTAAATAAAAAATATCGTAGGTAAAATAATCCAGAGAAGGGGAATTGAACACGGAAGAGAGGAGAATCATTTTAATGTTTCACATCGGAGAAGTTGGTTTTTTTATGTACTCGTTGCCTAATCAATGTTTATGTGAAAAGCTTTGATGCTGTTTTCGTTTTCATTAAAAATGAATCAAATAGATGAAAACTGGTTGGTAGCATGAAGTAAATTACGCATGTAAATCCTGTAGTGAAGAAACGATTGGGTAAAGTAGATTTACAGCAAAAAATAGCTGTACGGTGGAGTAATTCACGGATCGTCGATTCTTAAGGGCAAGCTCGATGAATAATTTCTCGAATTCTTTTTATTTTTTGAATTTCTCAAGGCTCACCACAAGGTTTCATTTTTTTAAAACAAGATAATTGGTGCCATGTAATTTTGTGAAGAAATTTATTGTGAATCCACATACCTGCATGCAAAATCGGTATTTTAAAAATGAAATATCAGTTTACATTTACCTACATGTCAAAATTCGGGCGAATTTTAAGTCCAGATATTCTTTATTTTTGATCCGGTCGATTTTCATTAGAGAAAGCGCGGATCCTTTCGTCTGTTGTTTCATGATTCATTACGGGGATCGATTCCGCGGAACATTATCGTACGAAGGTCAAATGGTAGTCACTCGGGCGGAATTTATTAATGGTTCAAGTTTGCTCTGAAAGATCGAGCGTGGATGCCGTCATGACTGATTTCCTCGGGCGTTAAGCTCATGTTCTTAAGGAAATGCCTCGCGGACAGTGAGGCGACCTATTTTCCAGGATTTCGCAATTCGTAGTTGGCGCGGTTAGGCCACCGATATGTATCGATTGTAGAAATGGCCCTAGCTGGCACGGGGTGGTCCGAGACGAGAGAGGGGGCAAAGAGGGACAAGGTGGGGGCAAGGAAAGGAAAACGATTCTTTAATGGTCCCATTAAACGCGTGTTGAACTCCCTCTTCCCCTCTCGCCTCGGGGAAAAAGAGACCTCTCCATCGGCACTGGAGAGGATCACGAGAGGATGATGACGAAATTATCCATTTACCCTCACCCCGTCCCTCTCGCCTATTCCTTCCATTCTCCCTTCCTTCCCTCCTCTCGCGTGTGTGAAGGAGGCCGCGGATGGACGCCGCGATGCGTTTGACGGGCGAGGTGAAGAGCGTTTTCGCTCGTATCGCTGATTGCGTCGGCGTCGCTTCTCCACCGAGCTGATAATGTGTAGATTGGTTTGTTGGCTGTTCTGTAGAGAGCGAGGAAAATATTAGCATTTCCTGAATGGTCTCAACGCCGTCACGTACACGTAAACGAACTAATCAGTGCTGGGATAACTGATTACAATTATCACATTAAGAAGTGTCAGATGTGAGATACGAAATCACTACTTTAACTAATCAGCGGCCTACAGATTTTTTTTCAGATTGTAGAAATTATTTTCAGATATTCAACGCGTGAGTGTTTATTTACTATGAATAAACTTAGGCTGTTGCCGTAATGGAGCCCGCTGGCTAAATGCATACGCTGTAACTCACCTTTATAGACGTGGTGAATGTAATGAAGTCGGTGCATACATGGTTAATGTTTTAAAAGGCAAAATAAAAATTAACCTCTAGGATTCTCAGGACAAATACAGATAGGTACGAAATAAAAATGTTCATAAGATCTCTTTGAGATGCTTGGATGCTAATCAGCTAGCCGAAGTAAAGAGGAAAATAGATAGAGATTTTTCGATTAATCGAAAATAATGCTTTAAGTAAGCAAATAAAAAATTTATTTATTTTTGTCAAAAACGAGAAAAAATATGAAGCTTGACAACTTATACTAGATTAAAAATGTGTTGGATTAATTTTGTATTTGTGCCTGGAAAATAGATTTAATACAATATCTAGAGAGAGCCAATAAAATACAATTCGCAAAAAATGTTCTACTGTTAATCTTCTGAGGTGAGGAGAAAGCTTCGCAAAAGTAAATACGGCGTCAATATAGATGGCTATTTATATAAAGGAGGGAGGAAGAAGCGGAAAAGAGGGGAGAGAAAGGAGCGAGAGGGAGAACGATGAGAAGGCACGGAGTGATTAAACATCACAGCTTTAATACTCGCTGTACCAAAATAGTATATACTCCTCTGTTGAAGTGGAGAGGAGGAATGCGGCCCTTTAAAAGGGTTCATTGCGATCCCTTCGTTATTCTCTCTCTCCCTCTCCCTCTCTCAAAAGAGGTCGCTCCGAGAGCTTCTCATTTTCAAGCGCTTTCTCACTTCACTTGCCGGATCTCGAAACGAAGTTTCCACTTTCGCTCGCTCAATCCTCCTCGTCCCCTAACCGAGGGGCCCGCAACCCTTTCGACGTGGCGAGCACCAAGTTACATTCTAGAGCACCCAGCGAGCACCACTAAACTTTTATAAAATTAAGAATGTACATATATGAAATAAAATCAACGTCGAAGTGGTTAAATGTCCATTCGTACGTTTAGAAAGAAAACAAACGAACAGATCAAATTAATGTTCCAAGGAAAGACGATTTTTAGTATCGGCCGAGGTGCACGGTAAGACTGCTAAAGAGTACCGCGGTGCTCTTGAGCACCTTGTGGCGGTTCCCGGCCCTAGCCGTTTTTCACTTTCGCTTTGTTTCCCAAACGGATTCTTCCCGCGCCGCAATAGAGTAGCGATCCTTCCGGCAGAGGCCCACAATACCGCTGAAAAAAATCCACTCCGGTTGATTCAGGCGGTGGGATACGTAAACAATGTCGCTTCGGTCAACTTGACGCGGCTCGGCTCCTCCCCCCTGCTCCCCTTTTCCATTCTTTCTTCCTCACCTAAATCTCTCTCTCTCTCCTCCCCCTCCCCATCACCTCCGTCACACAAGGTCGGCTCGCGCCTGTGTGACGACGTTTGCGCCCCCCCCGTTTCCCCCTCGCCTATCCCCCCCTCCGCACTCTCCTCTCCTACACGCTGGCCGTTCGCCCTCGAATCAAAAATAAATTCGCGCTCTCCCTTCTCCCTCTCTTTCCTTCGCGAGAAATAGATTCGGAGGATGACGTAAGGGGGAAAGAGGGCGGGGAAAGGGAGTGTGAGTAAACTGGCCCGAATGTTTTGGGGGTGGAGAACGAGAAGACATCCGACCGAAAGAGGTGAGGATTCTTCGCCGCTTGAGGCATCGGCTGCTTTTCATTATCCCTCTATGACGCAGAATCTCTGAGGCGCGCGCGGTTGGAAGAAAACTCGAGAATTCCAAGGTCAATTCCTCTGTCTCGCTCTTCTATAATCCTTTCCCGACTCCCCGAGCTAAGAAAAATCTCTTGGGACCCACACCGAGCGCGCGACCCTAATGAATAAAAAAAAGTCGAAACGGCGCGTCGTAGGCACGCGCGCCTACGACGATGCTATCCTATGACGTCATCGGAAGAAAGCGCGATCGCAATTAAGGGCAACTCGCCCTTTCCGAATGGACCAAATAAATGGTCCAGATGACCATAATTGCCGCAAAATGGATGAGTGAATCATACGCACATATTTCGAGCCATCGTCATAGTGATTCACCGGTAGGTAAATCCAATTCTCTCGTTATGATCGCCAATTCGTTATTTCGTTGCAATCCAGGATCTGACCTCGTTGATTCTAGCTTGGATTTTTGATGCAATATTCCATTGTGAACTACGCGCGAGGGGTTGTACCAAAGATGGGCGCGCTGTAATTCTTCGAGGAGAGAGTTGAATGGGAATCCGGTTTCACAACGATGTGTGCGTGAGGATAATCACTTGATGCGTGAAAAAGGAGAAAATTTAAGAGCCACTTGAACAGACAGCGCGTTGTGTGGTATTTTCAGCGTAAAAAGTCTGAATAACTATTTACGAAGCAGAGCTTCTGATACTCCGTGCTACAATATAACACGTGCCTTAAAGAAATTCCTTTAACGGCTAATAGTAACTACAATTTTCCGAGTAAAAATTATACGCGTTTAATATTACAGTCGAATATCAGTTATGATCACAGATCGATGCTAATGAGGTCTAGTAAGAAACGCAGATGAAAATTAAAATATAGCGTCATAGATTTTTACTTCGCGGATTTTTCACTCTTAATTCGAAGCATCTAAAATATAAACCTTTTAAAACTAATCTGTTAGAAAAATTACTTACTTATATCGATGTTTAAAGAGCACTTTTAAATAAGTATGATACATAATCCGATATCTTATGCACTTGTGGTTGATTAAAATCTTAAATATCTTTCAAAAGGATCGGCTGCAAAGCAGTTTCGAACGCCATTGCCCAGTTGTTGCTAAGCAGTGGCAATCATAAAAATCAATACTTTATACCGCTTTATAATAAATGAAACCTAACGTGGATATACTTAGAACAACGGAAAAATTGTTATGCATATTTATTAAATAAAACATAATTTATTACTAATAATAAATAAGATAATACATAAATACATATTCGGAATTATATGCATATGTTACGCCGAATCCGTGAAATGGGAAGCTTTACCCGGGAGATAAAACCGATCGGCAGACAGACAGACGGAGAACAATATACATTTTCCTGTAATATCTTCGTTAAAACAAACAACTGTCGCATTAACATTTTTCTTCTATCTTTCTTAGTTTCCGAGATACAGAGCGTGAGACACGGCGGAGAGATGGGCGGAGAACAATTTATTCAGTATTTCAAGTGTTTGCCCAATTCATGAAATAGGCAGAATTATCTTAGCCCAATTCACGAACGAACTAGGCACTAAATTTGCCCATTTCACGAAATGGATAAAGCTGTTGCCCGTTACGCGAAATGGGGGAAAAAGCTACCCATTTCACGGATTCAGCAATTTCACGGTTTCCGCGTAACACATATATATTATTGAACTTAAAAATTTCAATGTGGAATTAATTTTTTGTTTTGTTAGATACATTACATTTTTTAAAGACAACCGTGAGAGACGGGTGGGTAATGATTTACGCTATTGCGCAACTGTTTAGGATTCTTTTTAGACGCATGCCAAATCCTTGTCCTAAGTGTTGAAAGGTGTGCGAGGTGAGAGCGTTAGTGCAGCTCTAAAATATCCCGATTCCCACATTCTTTTCCACAAACTGGACACACTATCTAGAAGACGGTTCCAGCTGTGCAGCGCGAGAGGGAAAACTAGTCAGTCCATTTGGAAGTACCTATTCTTAGTTACGCAATTGAGAAATGTGCCAAAAACGCAAAATGTCTCGAGGGGACCAGACCCACGCGTCAAGGTTTTTTTAAAGCGTGAATTCTATCATATACCGTAAGACGTAAATACCGTTGTGTATCTTTTATATACGTACTTTACAAGTTGTGATTAGTTACGACCATGATAATTTTAAGGTAATCCTTTACAGCAGTTGAGGGCAGTGCCTTTTTTTTATCCATTTGGCACAATAGGCATAGTGCCTAGGGCCTACGAGCTTTTAAAGGGCCTACGAATACGTTTGAGACCTGAAAAAAAACTTGACTCGAAAATAGGGAAAGAAAATTAATATAACTTTTTAATTAAATGTCTTTACAAAACTTTTCATGTGTCAACTCTTAATAAACTTCTAAATAAAAAATAATAACGCTTTAGTGAAATGTTTATATTATACTAAACAAAATTAACAACTTTTAACAAAACTCAAATTGTGTTAACTCTTTTTGTAAGCAAAATCACCTATAACGTCTTTAAATGTCATTTCCCGCATTATATAATTTTCAATTGAAAGTAGTGCAAGAGAAGATAGTCGTTTCTCCAGACTCTTGTTCTCTCTTATATTCGTCAAACATTTTTTCAGCTAATGATTAACGGTACCTGCTAATTAAATTGAATTTATAATAAATAAATCAAACAAACAATGTCGATTTATTGACGTTATACTTTATGTCGACATCAGTAAATTTAAGAATCGGTTTTTGTTAAGAGATATTTATGTATGTTACGTTCGGTTATAAATATGGTTAATATATAGATATGCCGGATTAAATAAATAAAAAATAAAGTTTGTTTAAAATATAAAAAATGATGTAAACAATATTAAAATGAAACTCTAAGTTTATATGACTTTCGTGCGTAGGTCAGTTATGAATGAATAATCGAATTATACTTTAGTTACAATTCAACAATATGTACTCACTTAATGAAATCAGCCGTTAACATAACACTTGTAGTTGTACAAATTTGCACTGCATTTTGTATTGTCAATAACTTGAGTAAAATTCAATTTATTAAAGTAACGGCTAGCAATCTTGTAGGAATACATCTGTACTGCACATGCATCGCATAAACGAGTAAATCATAAAATGCATTAGTTCACGTTACAGCGACAGCATTGCGCGTGCGCGTTCGATATGACGTGACATGAATCATCACACTACGGCTCGTAAGAAATAATGTAATATTATTAAAACTGCAATTTCAGAAAAAAATTGCTCTTGATGCTTGAATAAGTGTTGAAGTGTTGTTGAAATTATTTCAAAAGCAAAATTATAAAAATGCTTTCGAATTTCTTTAACAGCAAAAACGTTAGATTTAGTTACGTTTGATATGACGTGGGGTGGGGCCTCCGAATGCAAGAGTGTCTAGGGCCTACGAAGATCTTAAAACGGCCCTGGTTGGGGGCAACGTTTTATGCGTGGCGTGCCGCATCGGTGGTTGTGAATATTTCTGGGGACAGCATTGGAAGTCGCCATTGTTGAGGCACGCCAGATTAGTTTAATTCGGAATTCAGCTAGAGATCCTGAGGCAGCATACAAGTAAAAATCAAGTATAAATGAGGATTTTAGTGTTGAGTTTTCAAGAATTAAATGTTTTATTATCATAATTTTACCAACGAAATATGAATCTGTATGACACATTTGACGGGTCGCTTTTTCACCAAGTTTCGCGGGCTGCATAAAATGCTCCCGTGGGCCGCGTGAGGCCCGTTGGCCGTATTCTGTCCACTCCTGCTTTACATGAAAAACATTCAAAAAAGATGTAGAACGTTGTATATCATTCCGTTTATTCTTTTTTTGCGCTTATGTATTCATAAATCAGACATATCGCACTTACATGGTTGAATGGCCGATCGCCATTTTGTTAACGGGATTATAGTACAGCAGACGCCCCTTACTATTATCGCTGGTTATTGTAATCAAACGTGGAATCCAAAAGACAAATCATTAATGAAGCCTGCCATTTTGTTATCAGAATTGTTGAATTGAGCGTATCTTATTTTTTACAATGCTAGAGAAAATTTTATATAAAAAACACTATTATTCTAGTATTAGTCAATCCATTAGAGGTTTCGGAATCGTATCGGCGATAAAATAGGACACTCTCTCGCAAGGATGGGAGGCTTCTAATAAGGGGCGTGGATGAGTTCGATTACCACATTCTCCCGTCCGAATAGACTAGCTTCACTCCATGAAATGGCTGCTACAGATAAGGAATGTTTGGAATGCATTTACATAGCACGCTGATGACAAATTTAAACTATGGAAATTTCCTTCGCGCGCCGTTGAAATGGAGTTTTGTTGACTCTGCTCCCATTAACAAGTGTTTAGACTAATGAATCACGAATAACTTATCACTTCCTGCGAAGACAATGGGCGATTGAGAGAGAGAGAGAGAGAGAAAACGCAAACAGTGGCAACTTGAATGATACTGCATTACGTGTTACATTGTTTATGTTCCGTTGTTAAGGAAACTAAAACTCCATTGTCTCTTCCCTTCATAGTGTCACTTGCTGTTTCAACATATTTCAACAAATACCTCCACAATGTGCGTGTCTACTTATATCCGGATAAACGCATTGTCATTCTTTCGTCTCTTCGGAACAGTAATAAAAGAATGTTTTGTTTCCTTATCTACTGGTTGTTTTTCCAGCTCTAAAAGATCTGGAACTTTCTCGAATGTGTTGAAATCCGCGCTTGAAAAACTGAAAAACGGCGAGTGAGAATTTCACAAATGATTTAAATTTAGGATTTAAGCTTCTTCCTCGAGTTTCATTGTCTGGGTATACTTGGAAAAGTCATTGGGGAATGAAAGAAATTACTGGAGAAAGAGGCTCTAGGGTGGAGATGCGTTTGGAAAAAGATATTAGTACCTAAAAGAGAAGGAAAGTAGAAGGAACGACATGGATAGGAGATGGTGAAGTAAGAGTTGATAAGAGAAAGGAAGGGATTCGTTCGAAGTAAAGAGGGATAAGTTCGGCACGTTGGGTTTCGATGGAGGAACAAAGCGACGAAGATAGATACGAGTACATATATGAGTGGGGTATAAAAGCTTCTTTTTTATCTTCTTACTTATAGTTATCATGGCCACTTTACCAGTAAAAAAGTAATAAAGATTGCTACAAATATGCAGAAAACGATCAAGTTTTCATGCTAGGTATTTTCCTTTTCGTTTCGATCCTTTCCCTACCAACGGTATGTACGAGTGTTACTTCATAAGTAGCACTTTTGGATACATAGAATTTTATAATTTTAGACAATAGATCTTTGTGTAAATTTTAGTGCAATAAAATATGTGCATTAGTTAATAAAATAAAAATAAAGAAAAAATATAAAGTTGAAATATAAACGGATCTAATAAGTTTGACATATACTGAAATTACTCGAGAAGTTGGCCCTTGAGAATTTTTCGCGGTGTTCGATGAAAGACGTGTCGAGCGTAGAGGTGGCGGGAGCTACACCAACATTTGCCATTTTGGATCGCGTGACTCACAAACTGATTGTTCGCAGCTAAAAGAGGTTTCTTTGTAGATAAGATGATATTCCGACAGCCCGAAATTGAGTTTTCAATGAAACAGAGAGAAATTTTAGCCGCGGAAGTGTCAAATTCTCGCGGAATTTAAAAAAAAATTAGTCATAAATAGATTGAGTGTGGTTTAGGAATGAATGAAGTGACCTTCATCGGAATTTAAAGGAGATATATATGACGTCGCATTTTATCATATCGTTTCCTTTGTTGAATGGGCTCCGTCATATTTTCTCTTTATGATGTAATTTAAGGACAATATGAGCAAACGATTCGCTTTTCTAGGCTGCAACGTAAAAAAATCAGTCCGCATTGCATCCTAAAATGGATCATGATTAGGTCAGGTGGGTGGACACCTAGCGCAATGCAGCAGTTTTGTAGAGCTTGCCGCTGTGACGAATACGTAAGACGGAGCAAAATCGTTAAAGTAGCTGGATAAAATATTTTTACATTTAGCAGGTGCGACAAGTGTGTGAAAATAGCCTTTATATCGAAAGTACCTTATCGCTACGAAACACACCTACCCAAAACATATAATACTTCAGAATAGATTTTACCTTAAAAATAGCTTTAAATAATGAAATTCAGCACATAAATGAGAGTGGCGGATGGAGAACGTTGGGAGCTCAGGGCTAATGTTATTTGAGGGTCTTTGACGGAAATAAATTAAGTATTAAATATTTTTATGAAAAGTAGAAACTTTACTTATTGCTTATTTCTGTGTTTAAAGTAATATTTTACGCTTGTGACATTTAATTTATTTTAGGAAACGAGTTCCCATCGACCTGGGGAATCCAGAGCTTTAGCTCTACCCCTTATAAATGGTTTTCGTAATAACATTTCCACGAATTTAAATTAATGAGACATTGCAAATTATTTCATACATAATCTGTAATAGCTTTCTCGCGTTTTTTTTTAGAGATTTGGCTCGTTGTTCTGCAACGGTATACGTTTAATGTCGTGCCGTTTTTTGTGTTTATATATGTTGGCTGCTGGCCATTGCAGCTTCGGCTATTTGGCTTGCGATTCGTGTCACATCACATGCTTTAAACGCGAGAATTGGCTATAAAGCGCATATTCGGGATTTATTATTAGGCATGTCCCAATAAAAGCAGTATGATTGCTGATTAGGTATACTCTTTTTGATTGATTTTGGTAATAGCGTACATTTAATTCTTCTTCATTTTTAAGTACTTAATTCAATGTATACAAATACCATTTTCCTTAATATTTAACAACTAATTCAGAAGTAACTAAATATATGCTTTTTATTCTTGGAAAGTAGCAAATAGATGGAGTAAATTCTAACCTGCCTAAAAGAGACCGGATCAATACGGCATACGGTTTATGAGCTTTCACATTGAGTTATAGAGTATAAAATTATCAAAATTAATTCCGTATATACTCAAAAAACGAATATAGGGCTCAAATGGAATCGCTCGGGGCCGACAGTTCGTAAATCCCCTTTTTACAATTTAATAACGAGGCAAAGCAGGAAAAAATTGGGCGAGGCAGAGGGGAGACATAGGATCAAATAAGAACGAAAGATTCGAAGCGTAGAATGAGGGTAATGAGGCAGGAATCGATAACCGAGCAGCGAAGAGAATCTTAAGAGGACGGGAATTACGGAGTAACGAAAAGTATAAAAAAGGAGATTACAATAGGAGTGAATGAATAAAGTAACACGTGTCATTCCTTGTACTAGTAATCCTTTTTACATCGATTTATCTTTTAAAACTCAGCATACGGATTTTTTAAACTATTACAGATGAAAGATTTCGGCCACAAAAACGTCGCGGTATTAAAACTACAGGATACATTTAAAAGAATGCGACGAAAACGTGGGTTTAAGAATTTGATAAGAGAGAATGGGAGTGTGTTTTAGGGCGTCTTCCGCGCGATGCCGCTGAGATCGCTGCGACGAGCATGATAATGCCTTCGGAGGTGGCAGCAGAAGGAACCGAGATAAGTCCTTTCCGTCTTTCCCCGTATCTCCGTAGTAATAACAAGAGACTTCCACAAAAGGCGCGGCTCTTTCCATTCGTGCTCCGCCTTCAATTGTTATGGGGATTTCCAGGAAATACAAGAGGAAGGAGGAGTCGTATCGCTGAGTTTGTGATTTGCACTCTTGATACTTGACGTGTGGGATGTCGGAAAGCTTGGCATAAGCGAACTCTCTTTCATGCTATGGCATCGCGGTCGAAGTTCAACCTAGTGCGCTTTCCGAATGCAGCTGACGTTAACTCTTGCGATGACGGGAGAGGGAAGGTTAAATGGAATACCTACGCCGCTTATTCGGAGGGCCGACCGTGGCTAATCCATCCGACTGAGATAGGGAAGGGATTCCACATACTATTTTCATCACATCAAACGTTCCAATACGTTAGCATAGCGTTTCTCAACCTATTTTTTTATGCCGACGACCCCTTTCTAGACTAATCCGTGACCTCCATCTTTTTTTAACGTGATATCTTCAAAACAAACGTTATTAAAAAATGAATTTAGCTGAAGTTGCATTCAAGGGCGACCGTCATTTTCTGTACAAAAGAATGATTGATGTGCTGGATGATGTATTGATGTGCCCATATTGATCGTCTTCATAATTTAAAGTAACACTTGTCGTTGGTATAAAAAATGTTTACGAGCAGTGATTCAGTTTTTAGCCCACTTAACGCAGGCCCTAGAAATCGGGTTTAAGGTGACTTATAGAACGCGCCAATGAAAATGAATTTTTAGGCGTTCTTTTAACAGCGAAGCGGTAATAGCGGATCGCCTTATGGGCACGTCTGGTCCTTCCGTCCGTCCGTCGTAACTTTCGTCTCCTAAACCTCGGGACGGATTTTAATTTAATTAAGTATGAGTGATCTTTATTAAAATTTATCGCCCAATTGTGATTTTCAACTGAATCCGTCAATTAGAACTTCCACTTTACATAATTACTTTAATAAACTTATACTCGTATCTAAATGGCATCCGTCAAGCAACAATGAAATATCAAACTTTTATTTCCCAAGCTCTAATATGATCTGTAAGATATAGATTTAAAAAATTATTCGGATAGAAAACAACATTTACTACAAGAAAGTCCATTAGGCCACGTAATTAGGAGTTAAGGTTTCTGCGATAAAAATTCGAGAAAATCCCGAGAAAAACATCGCATATTTTGTTTAAATCGATCGCGAAGACGGTTCTCTCAGCAAACAACAATTAAAAATCCATATATTTCTCTCCCATTCTCTTATATTATTTGTGAGGGATAGATTAAAAAATTTATTTGGATAAAGAACAACATGTACTATAGTTTCGGGGATAAAAATTCGAAAATCACCTAATCTTTTGATACTGTTCCATACGTATTTTCCATTAAGAACGCCTTTGAAATCTCTGTGTACTCCATTTATGGAGCTTACTTTTCCATCTTGTTATAAATTTACAGTTAATTAAAATCGGCCGAATGAAAGCAATCAATTTTTATAATTTTACAGTTAATTAAAATCGGTCGAATAAGACCATGAAAATGATCTGAAATTCTTAAAGAGGAGACTGACGGACTGCGCACGCAACTCGCTTGTTAATACCAATTTATATGAAGAGGTTTAGATAGATCCTATGATCGTTTAAGCGTTCGGTACTCAATTGAATTTACGTCAAGCACGTGGCACTTCTCCGAAAATAAGCTATGCTCGTTACTTTTGAACACTATCAAAGTGGATGATTTATGAGATTAGCATGAAACCTTTTCTTCCGATGACGTTTATTGCGAAATTTTTCTTTTTTAAATCTTAACCCTTGATTTATTCAATCTCTACCGCTTCTTCTTTATGTATGTCACGGTAAATGTGCGTAGTCCGGTAAATGTGTGCATTTCCCGGCTAATGTGCACATTTACCACCAAGTTTGGTAAATGTAAGTATAACATACTTTTACCGATTGGATTTGGAAAATGTACACATTTACCTAGAAACACTGGTAAATGTGGATAAACGTCCCAACACAAGCCACAACTTGGCAGCTTCGCGAACATCTGTTGCAGTTTAAAAGTACGGTAAATGTGCGTTGTCCGGTAAATGTGTAAATTTCGTGGTAAATGTGCACAACTAAACTAAATTTGAACATGAAGGCAAATTTTACTCGGCCCCACCGGGTTGGGTAGGTTAGTCGGTGTTTTTGCTTTGTGGTAAATGTGCACATTTACCGGTAAATGTACACATTTCCCGATTACGTACCTTTACCGTAACATATATACGGTAGAACCACGCAGGATGATCAAGCTTATAATAATTGCACTTAATTGTAATGTTAATGAATATGAACGGTAAGAAGCATCTGATTCAACTAACCGAGTACTCGAGTTATAAACGTTCTAGTTTTCTAGGTTCAACTTTATGTATGTATGTAAAGATACCTATACTGTTTCTAGAATATTTCTATATGTAAACCACAAATATTTGCCGAAGACAAGATTCATTTCTCCAGTCCACAAGTACCGAAATTGTTACCGTTCTTATCACAATTATTGACATAGATATTAATAAAATAGATACTGCATAATACTATATGTGTGTGTGTGTATTTACGTCCATGGGCGAACTTTCGTCTCTATAAATTAAGGGTCCTTAGTTCCCCGGAGTGGCGTTGAAACTTCCTATCAAAAATTATTTCTCTGTAATTAACTACACGTACAGCATAAAACAACTCAGATGGAGTAAATGTAAACAAATTTAATTTACGGCGGTGTCAATAAATGTCAAATTCAGAAGCAATAGAAGTGTAAACATCTTTTTAATCAGAATAAATAATGAGGAAGTCGTAACTAGATTGCCATGGGCGTGATATTCCGTCCGCCAGTACAATGCAGTTGCAATGGCGAATTATCATTTTTTCTTTTATTTTCAAGAATTCTAGCAGATAATATATGGGTTGCATTTTAAAGTTAATTTTTAAAATTATTAGAGGATGCATACAGTTTTTATAGTCTTATGCCTACGTCAGCGGTGTCCAAACTTTTCGGCACTTCCGCTCTCTTCGCGGGCCACAAGTAGTCGAAAATACAGTTGAGGAAACTTTAGGGCTGGGTAGATGGTCAATCTTATATAATTAGTCTGACATTTATTTATCTCTTATGGGAATAGAGAGGTAAATACGTAGTATATTGCTATTATAATTTCCCATTTTCATTTTGTTACAATGAGTTCTTTAATTATTAAACTCATGGCGGACCGGATGTGGCCCGTGGGCCGTAGTTTGGGCACCACTGATTTTTCTGTGAAATGGTTGGTTTACGAAAAATTTCAACATCCGGAAAAGGGAAATAAACAAAGGGAGAGGGAACGAAGCAGTCCTTGAATACGCACGGTCCACATCACCTTCGACGTATCCCGCTAAAACGAGTGAAATTCTTCGCGGAGAAATGATCCCTGGAATGTCGCCTACCCAAAGTCAGCTGCGCAATCGGCATTTCGTTTGAATTACCGTCATGCACCGCGGGTCGTACCAGCCTTTACCCGCGCCGAGAGGAGCAAGGCGAAGGCGGAACGCGGAGGGGGAGGAACGGGTGGGTGCGGGCCGCGGAGGGGGGGAGGGGAGGGAGGCGGGGGTGGCGGAGGGGTGGGGGCATGTGTTCTGAGTGTGGCAGGCATGATGGGTGCTGGGGGCTCGTCATTCCCACGGGAAGGCGTGCCGTGACGTAATGTTAGGGAAAAGTAGACGGCGTGATTTATCAGATTAAGCTCGACACCCGTTTTTTTGCGGCGCATGGAGCATCCGTAGTCATGCAAAGAAGAAGATGGAAGCGAGGGAGAAATACGGACACCCCCCCCCCCACTGCCCCCCTCCCACCGTCTTAGGAGACGGGATTAACCAATATCTCCCACCTTCCCTTCCATCATCCTCCCTCGCGGCCCCGTAGTATTCCATGAGGCGACCGGATAAGTGCCGCTGGGGAAATATCGAAGGCCAGCATAAGCTAACCCTCTCCGACGTGAATTGCGACTCAATTTTACCTGTAATTAAGAACTAGAATTGAAATGGAAATTATTTGGTGTTAAACACGTTTTATTCGCAGATTTACGCATACTGAATTACGGCAAAACCTCTCGATATCAGGATTATGCCATAAAAACGGATATTAAGTATTTAATTGCGCTTAATACGGGAATTACATTTCATATAAGACGCATTATAAATAAAAAGCGAACGTAATACAAAGTCGTGTTGTTGTAAACAATTCAGGGAACTATGCGAAGTTTCTTTCCAGTACCCGAAAATTTCTGAAAAGCAACGACAGCTATGTCCTCAAGAACTCCAATTCCAAAACATAAAATAAGCGATTGATATAAATTATAACATGTGCAACTATTCAATACGGCGGCGGATTGTTTTTTGCTGAATAGTGTATTTTCGTAATTTCGCTGGGGATGCGGCCTCCAGTTCAATGCGTCATAGTTTGGCTTTATTTAGGGAATTGGTGGGAGTAGAAGGAGAGGTTGCCGGAATATGAAAGGGGGAGAAGATGCGAGGGGAGGGGAGGGTGGGGTGCAATGAGGGAGGGAGGCGAAACGTAGGCGTTTATTTGATATGAATTTTAACATTTAAAATTGACGGCAGTCGGCGTGACTTTGTGTAACCGTTCCATAATGTAAGCAGAGGAAACACTTGGTAATTGCCACAATTTTTTTTATTTTCAACTTACGACCCGGGTTTCGATGTACGATATTATCGTCAGGTGTGGTGGAAATTGCCAAGTACTTCCTTTGCTTACGTTATTATTCTAGGAATAAGACCTCTGTACCAATGTGGTTGGTATAAATAAACCACTAATTTCGCTCATTTGCTATTCCTGAACGTATGAGGTGCGGTTGTATATTAGTGAATGTTTGAGTTCGAATTATAAGGGGCATCGTTGGAAAGCGTAATAATAGTATGGTTCAAAAATATCCCTTGAACTTATATTTTACAGAGAAAATTCCACAAGACGGCGTGAAGCTTAAAATCGTTTGATTTAAGTTTTGCTTGTTTATCTCTTCCTCCGTACGATCCATCCATCCTCTAAGGGTGTGTTGATTAAATTCGCCAGAACTGTAAAGATAGCATCCAAGGCAATGACTCATGATTTCGGATTCTCGAGAATTTGGCCCGATGCTATCACTCACACCTAATATAAATCTAACACCAGTTTATTTGAACTTTTTCTAAGATATTATGAAATTTTAAGCCGCTCACGCTTTTCGAAAGTATATAATTTATGTCAAACAAACTTAAAATTAACGACATCATACATGAATATTTATTATACAGATGGAGGCTATGTGACGGTTTCTGTCGTCAGTAGTTTCCGCGAGGAATATTGATAATTGCCGAGCATATATATATATATATATATATATATATATATATATATATATATATATATATACTAGGGAGATGCCCGTTGAAATTCAACGGGAAAGTTTTTGGTGAAATAAAAAATGAACAAATACATATACCTTGACTTTTTTTGGATGGCAAGAAAACAAACTTTCATTCTTTTAAGCGTTCGATGTTTCAAGTTTCGAACTCCGACGATGATTCTAAGTACCTAATTTTAATATGCGAATGATTAATATTCTACATTATTCTCGTAAATAACGCAACCAATACTGTTTACATTGGTTGTTATGAAAAGAATTTCTCTCTCCTTCTCTCTCTCGTACTAATTGTAAGAGCATTCAAAGCACGCTTTCACCCATAAGGATTTAAATAACAATAGGATTTCGAGGTTTTAACAATGTAATGGGTTGGCATGGCAACATTCCGTTAAATGTCAAGATTTTGAATTTTGAAATGTAGGCGGGAAAAGATGAACACAATATGAAACTTCATAGTTTTTTTCTTTAAAATGGGCTAGATCCGAAGATAATAGGTGAATTATTTCTAATTTAGATCTCAAAAAGAATAAAAGCCTGCAAGTCAAAAAGTCGATCTTAACGTGTTATCATATGGGAAATGAAAATGCCTACCTTGGAGTCGAACCTAGGACTTTTTTCGAGATTTCTTTTCGTCATCATCTTACAATATGCGAATCGATCATTCCTGCCAAATATAAAAATGAATCTCGTTCCATTATTGAGTTATTCGCATTTTTATAGCGTGACAGAGGGAGCCAAAAAGGGACAAAGGGACAGAAGTAGCCTTTTATTATTGTTAGATGACATAAACTCCTATAGTGGGCGATTGTAATTTTCCCTTATCATGCAAAGAAACAGTTTACTTACTAAAAAGTTGGGAATAATTTTGAAACGAGAAAAAAAGTCTGCTATGACCGGGAATCGAACCCGGGTTTTCCACTTGCCGGGCGGATATTCTACCTCTGAACTATCGTAGCAGAACAATCTTTCTGTTCTGCTACGATAGTTCAAAGGTAGAATATCCGCCCGGCAAGTGGAAGACCCGGGTTCGATTCCCGGTCATAGCAGACTTTTTTCTCGTTTCAAAATTATTCCCACCTTTACAGGTTATGCCTGTCTGCATAGGATCTTCGGATCATATTATTCCATCAATTTCTTACTAGAAAGTTGATAATTTGGCATATACTATATTTCCTTGTATACATGTTGTAAATCGATAGGACGATTATTTACGAACACTTCCGTTTCCGCTCGCTGTACTCCCCAATTATCTTCGATTGTTACGAAATGGCGAAGCCAACTAACAATAAGAGATACTGAATCATAACCACAATGACATATCACAATAATATTCTACACCTACTTGGATCTTAAGCAATTCCTACCACCAGTAGCGATCGGCCTTGAAGTATGCATTACATGAGACTTGAATAAAAATACCAGCATTTAAAGAAAATTAAAATAATTGAAAATAGCGCATGATATGATATGATTTTATTCATGCTTTATGGAAATACTGTCTTAACGGATAAAGACCGACATTTGGTTTATAACATATGACAATGCACAGAGAGTGTTTATTTATTCATTAATATTTCACATACAGCACACAAAGGGCCAATTTACAGTGAAATCTCTAACACAACAAACACAAACATCCATGTCCTAGGCGGGATTCGAACCCGCGACCTTAGTATTTTAGTATTCGTTGGCAGATACTCGAACCACCCGTCTACCAAGGCCGACGTATATCGTTTAACTTTTTCCTGAATACCTTAGTAATAATTAAATAAATAATTTGCTCACCATATCAGATAAGAACTCGCAGCGATTGGTTTGGATATATAAAAGCACTGGGTGCTCTGCACCAATGCCTTTCGTTATCCCCTCATTAGGTAGTACCAACGCCAACTTCTGTTGAATGATCAGTTACTTTATCTATTCACTAAAAACTGGCTTTATATCAGGCTAATTTTGGCTAATTTAGAACATATTAAAGTTCTCTTGGCGATGGCAAGTAAATTTAATTATTTCGGCCGCATATACAAGTTCTTACTTCGAATCGCGATTTTATTTTTAATACCCAAATAAAAAGTTGTGTAAATTCGTTCTTACTTAAAAAAATAGAGAAAGAAATCACTCCAGAAATTCAATCCACGTGTTTATTTAATAGAGTGACACACCTAAATCATTTTAGGGGTTAAGTTGAGTAAACGCTGCAAAATTGAGGCGGAACCGGCCATTTCTGACTTTCTTACGATGGCTTTTTAACGAAAAAGTCCTTCGAAAAAACTGTAATTTTACTTTATTAAAAACCTGCAGAAAAAATTTAACCTACAAAATATTCGGTCTTTTCGAATAATAACTAGATAAATACGAAAGAAACTTTTTCGCGCAAATTATTTTTATGAAAGGGATGAATGTCTCGGATTTATTGACCCTAATTTATAACCAATAAAATACTCCGCCTCAGATCGAACTATTTTATTTTGATCGCCTCTCAAGCTGTCTTTATGCCTGCTTGTTAAGTATCATCCATCAATTTTCAAACGACCATTTTACTCCTTCAATTTTTCATCCCTCGCACGCTGAGAATTTTTCTTCATTCACAATTCACTCGCAGCTACTGCAATTCATTTGCATAATGACACTCAGGGACGAAAGCTCTCACCTCTTTGACTTGACCTTGACACTATCAATTTTCCCGTCGGTCGAAAGAACGAGTCTGCCGCGTAACCGTATTTTCTGATTAACGCTAAACGGTTTTCTTCTACAAGTTCAAACGAACCTTCGACACGATCGAAAAAAGAATGAGGCGATAAATTCGAAAAGAAATCCTCCGCTCGCGTTTAAGATGGAGAGCGCTGATGTAATTACCTACAAATGGCGATCTGGCCGCAGCTCGTTTATTTCCCTTTCAGCGTGCGATATTTGCATTTAACATAACTCCTTTATGAGCAAACGCGGGTAAGGCGTTTCGCTTTACGAGGCCAAGGCGGACTCCAATCTCTTGGGTAACGACGGGTGAGAACAAAGAATCAAGGAACGAGAAACAACGCTGGTCAATGGAAAAAGCAGGAGTAAAGAGGAGAGGGGGGGTGGTCTCGGTACACGGAGGGTTGGAGATCGGGAGTGGCGGGAGAGTGGAGTAGGCGTGCGCGCGCGAGGGTCGCGTGCGATAAAAATGAACGTGCCGTTTAGAAGGCTCGCGAACCGATGCATCATCCTAGGTCGAACGTTGCGAAAGCGATTTTTTTCGGAGGCGACAATTAGGCGCCGCTTAAGTGGATGCGTAATCCGGTGGAGAAGGGTTGAAACCGTTTCGCGCGGATTGCGATCATAATCGACACCCATTGAGTGACCGAGATCGCTCGCCCTCTGGTGGCCGTGGGTTCGAGCCCCGAGGTGGGGAAGGCCTTCTTCTTTGAGGTGCTCCGAAAAAAAATGCCGGTTGAGAAAGAGCGGCGATAAAACACGTTGGCGGCGGCAATCACCGACGGCAATCTGTTTAACCTCACAGGTTCTTTGCCGGCAGTCGTCTCATTTCATCATTCGTTCATTCATACACGTCTTGCCGCTTCGTGAATACGCGACAAAAGCTCGAAATAGTATACGCGATGACGCGAGTGATAATGGAGAAACCTTGGAACAAGAAACGACGTTAGAATCGCGAAGAACGTAATTCAGGTTTTGTAATTCCTGTAAATCATTTCCATATATTTTTTTACGAATTCAACTTAAAAAACTGAAGATTCAAACTTCGCGCATGCAAACCCTTAAAGCAGTGATAACATTGCTTTGAATTTTGACCGCGTTTTCATAATTATCAAGCACATTTGTATTAAACAAATATATATTAAATTAACTACTTATTGGTGTTTGTTTAAGGAATGAGTTAAAACTTTCGTGTTACGAATGTTTAACAAGAAGTCCAAACCAGGACTAATGTAGGCTGGTTTTCCAAAGTTGACGTCCCAAATTCATTACTTATATTGACAGGAAATGTTTCAGTATGTGTTAGTCATTCCAAGGAATTCTCATACCATAAATACCATTTGAAATTCATAGTTTATCAATGATAGAGACAAATTGGAAAACAAATTACTAGAGCATTATCAGGTTTAAAATATTAAAAACAATGTCAACATCTCTTTCTGACATTATATTCTGCATGTATCTTTAAATAAACGAATTTAATAAATGTTACTGTTTATACGTTAATATGTATGGATCAACTGTCCATTGCTGAAGTGAGTGAAAAGAAAATAACCCATTTTTGTTCAGTCGTCTATGCTCAAGCCGAGTTTGGTAATAGGTAATTGTCTCCATGGTAACAACCCGATAAAATGCGATTTAAAACGCTATGTTTTAGTATAAAGTCAAGAAAATACGATCCATTATCAAAATTCTGTGATAAGAATTAAAATCTACATTCTTTTCCCCTTAGAACAGTGCAAACCTCGCTTCTAAATCACAATTTTAAGATATTTTAATGTATTGAATAAAACATCTCTGCACGATGGATTCGAGACATCCTATGTAAAACAAATAGGGAAAAACATTCCTGGAATCGAACCCGGGACTTCAATTTTCGCCAATTAAATATAGCCCGGCGGTGAGCCCTGGCAGCACGAGCCTCATAACAAGTTTCATGAAAATCGGTCTATTGATGTAAAAGTTGTTAGTAGGGAACACACACACATGCAAACACATAGAAAGGACTATTTCATAAGGCTATGTTTCCTTAGGAAACCTGCCTAAAAATACTCGACATTAAATTGTCAACCGATTTTCTGCTTTATTTTGCGAAGACTTCCTTTTCGGTGGATGATAAAATTTTGCTTCGTCTTCTTCTCCTTTAAAAAGCGCGAAAAGTAAAGGTTGACTCCAAAACCCTGAAAGCATTCTTGTTTTCTTTCCAAATCACAATTTCCATTAAAAATTACTCGGTAGAAGGAGTTTCATTCATTTTTCAAACATGCAAATCGTTCTAGTGTCATTTCCGAGAGCACGGAGTCATTACTCACGCAGTCTGTGTGCGTGTGTGCGGTTCATGACATCCACTTCTTGGAGAGAGAGAGTGAGTGAAGCGGAGGAAGGGGAAGAGAGGTGGATGGAGGGAGTGAGATAGCGAAGAGGAGTCAGAGGAGGAGAGACTGGGAGGTAAGTGGATCACGGTCAGGTGAACTGCAAATGCACGATGATAAATCCGAATAAGGAATAACGTAGGTTGGGGAATAGACGAACAGAGAGAAAGGGAGGGGGAGAGGAGGGGATTGTGGGAAGGAGGGAGGGGGTGGATGTTTCTAGACTCTAGTATACGTCTTCCGCCGAAGTTTATGTCAGATATGGTTGTAGTTATAGCTTCAACCTACTGTACCACATACTATGAGACTAGGATCTTAAACAGTTTGTGAAAGACAAACAAATAAACGTTTGCTGCATTAACAATCGTCATAGAGTAACGAAAAGTCGTTCGATCATCTAATTGAAGGAAATGGGTTTTGCCCCAAAGTCTAAACGTGAATCTTGCAAGCATGACTTGGTATTTTTATACAGTAATGGCATCGATCTTTATATTTTGCGGCGTCTTACTTTCCTGGAAAACCGAAGTTTGCCGAGATAAAGGAGCAAGAGAGAAATGCAGACGATGGGATTTGCTATTCTTGCCCTTTTTCCCAGCCTTCGTCGTCCGAGCGTCTCCTCCTGAGTTTCACATCGGCCGTTTCTTCCGGATAAGGATGAGGTAACTTTTGTCCGCCCGAGACGTTTTATTGGTCGCGTAAAAAAAGGAATATCGGCGTCCCTTCGGATCGAAACGGTGAGGGCGGAAAAGAGCGAGAGGAGGCGAGGAGGGGGTGTAGAGGAGTGGAGGGCGAGGCGGGGGTGTAGAGGAGTGGAGGGCGAGGCGGGGGTGTAGAGGAGTGGAGGGCGAGGCGAAACCTTACAGAGTGCGGCGGACTGAGTTGAGTGAAACGGCGTAGCCGGTGCATACGATGCAGACGTCACTGTCATGTAGGGAGGGGGGGGTTGAGGCGGTTCGGGGGAGGGAAGGGGGGAGGGAAGGGGGGGAGGGAAGGGGGAGGGAAGGGGGGGAGGGAAGGGGGAGGGAAGGGGGGGAGGGAAGGGGGGGGAGGGAAGGGGGAGAGGGAAGGGGGGGAGGGAATGGGGGGGAGGGAAGGGGGGGAGGGAATGGGGGGGAGGGAAGGGGGGGAGGGAAGGGGGGTAGGGAAGGGGAGGTAGGGGGAGGGAAGGGGGGGGTAGGGGGAGGGAAGGGGGGGAGGGGAGGGAAGGGGGGTAGGGGGAGGGAAGGGGGGTAGGGGAAGAGGAAGGGGGGTAGGGGAAGAGGAAGGGGGGTAGGGGAAGAGGAAGGGGGTGCTATTCGACACGCGGAAGTGATCGCCCGCGGGGAAAAAATCAATTTATTAACCTTTCGTATCTAGGAGAGAGCTGGTTGAAGACAGTCGGTAGTTGATGGGGTGATGGTGGATGAGTGTCCCCGTTCCGTGCTTCAAAGCGAGGATGCGAAAACGAGCTCTCCTGCCGAAGAAGTCCTTCGGTGGGAAGTTTTAAGACCGCGCGAACCCTGCGGCGCATTTCGTAAAAGAGAAGGGTGACGCCGAAAAAAACAGGGTTTTCTTTCAGTGAGGTCGCGTGCGTGCACGCGCGCATGTAAAGGCGCACGTCTGTGAATTGCGCCTCGCGGGACATGCGACCTATCAATTAAAAGGCGTGATTTAGGGCGGGAGATCTCAACTTATTTGCATTCGCGAAGAAATATCCGGAACTGAATATGATTGCGGATTAATCATGATCTATCATCTGTTTCTGGAATTTCGGTCCGCTGTTGCAGTCAATTGCATCTAACATTAAACTTCGCATTTTAATCGCCACATGCATCGATTCTGCGGAACAAAGGTTGAAAAATTGGTTTAGGCTGTAGAAATTGAAATATCTGAAGGATGAAATAAAGTTTTCCAATACGAGGCTCTCCATTTCATTTAGCGAACACTTCTCATTGCTATGGCTCCGTTATAAGCAAGTGTAAGAGATTATTTTCACGAGTCGATTCAGATATACGTAGTTATATAAATATATTCCACATCAGATATCTGTAGGTTAGTTCTGATATTAAGCGCATGCCTGTTTGTGGCCAATGTTGTGCATAATTTTAAATAAATGTACATCCACATATCATCCTGAAATGTATTTTACTGGTGGATGACATGGTCTTTTGCTTAAAAGGATGTGCAGCCAGCCATTTATTTCGTATTTAAGGGAATATATAGATAGTCGAATTCCTACGATTCGGATCTTAGAGGAAGACGGAAAACTCGAGTCATAGAACATCAAGATGACGCGTGCAGCTGGGAAAATTAATGTTCGATTAGTTAAAACTTTGTGTGATATTTTCTTAACTACACCAGTAACCTACCTAAGTAAACTAGGTATCGAATCAATATTTAAACAGTGGTGAAGTATTCATAAAATTGGTCTCGTAAATAAAAAAACATTTGCGATTATTTAACCGAGCGTGAATTTGAGGCGTCAAATTGCAGTTTGGCGGAGTAAATAACCAAATTCCGTATTATTGATGTATTTTTGGTGTCTCCGAGCCAGGACCATTCACAGATACAGTTCGACTCTTAAGGCATAATGGGAGATCATTAGAAAAATAATGAAAGAACAATTTCACGACGTCATTGAAGCGTTGCAATTGAGAAATATACCTTCCTAGGGCAACTGCTGGTGAATTCGAAGGCGATAGGGGCAAATGTGTGTAGTGTGCTGGGGAAGGAATAATGATAGTACAGCAAGCGACGAGAAATGAGTCGACGCACATTATATCGTTGAAAAAAAAAAGAACACTAACCACATTGATTCCTCTCTGCGATATCTTCAAAATGTGTGTGTGAGTTTTTGCAGGGAAGAGAAAAAAATGCGCCATTTTAATTAATTTGAGTGGTTTTTCGTATCATATCATCGTGAAAAGTAATCAATTTAGTCCTTCAAACACACCGTCAGAATTTGAGTGGGAGATTGGAGTTGAGTGCGAGCAATTTTCCAACGAGATTAAATTTGCGGATATCTGTAAATCTTGGAGGCTCAGGTAAAATTACTCCACGTGTATTTGAAACAGAAATAAGAGCATTAATGCGATATAACTAGGCTTGGTAGAATTCAACGTTTATTTTTTTAATCGACCTTTATTTTTCCGTGAGATTTTCGACGAATATCGACTTACATATATGGCTGGCAATTTTCGGTCTTTCAATTCAATGATTTAAATTTACTTTTTATTTAGAAATTCTTAAAATTTTAAATGTTAATATTAAAGAAAACACTCAATAACGAATTTATTAAAATATTATTTTATCTTTTACTTACAGTAAAAAAGTATACAATACAAAGTATACAAAGTAAGAAGTATATTTAAATCGTTAATTTGATCTTTTACTAAATAAATCTTGACTTTTAACCAAGAAAATCGGCATGTTTACGCCGGCCACGAGATTTTGCGTGCTTTTTTTGATTTATGAGAAAATTTCCATGAACTGTGTACGGGAATCTAAAGCCGATACACAACGTGTTAATGCGATGTATGTACAGTGTACAATTATATATATATATATATATATATACACACACACACACATCTTTATTTCAAATGTTTGGATGTAAGGTAACTTGACCCAATATGGCCTATCTAAGTTTTATTAATTTTTTAAGCACCTTTCCCAAATGCTGAAAGTAAAACCAACATAATGTACTCTTAGACAGTTTATTTAAGTAAACAGAAAAAATGTTACAACTATAACGCTTCAACATGGAATTACTGGTTAGCATTTTTGCAAAACCTTGCTTTTAGGCCATATTAGGAACATATGATCTCAATATGACCTATTGGGTTATAGTTAAAAAAATAAGAGAACAATGATCTGAAATATTTATCAAAAACTTGTATCAAAATTCTAATGCTTGAATGCTCAAAATAGTTACAATAAATTGTTGGTAGGCAAAAATTACTAAAAATGAGAGAATAAACGTCAAGATTCTAATTTTACAAAGGTCAAAATCTTAAAATTGTACCACCAAAGATTTAGGCACATGAGGTCAAAATTTTATTTAAATAAATAAATGAACAACAAAATGAGATCTAAAATCATTCAAAAAATTCATTGACATTGTTTAAGGCTCACAAAATGGGCAATATGGCCTACATAGGCCGTATTGGGGAGACTCAGACTAGTAAAACATATTCCGTTGGAATCACATGACAACTCAATGAATTGCCAAACCAATCAATAGTAGAGACAATTATCTCGTAGAATGTCTAAGGTCAAATTAATTAATTAACTTTTACCTGAACAAACAATTACTTAACCAATGTCTTGAAATTGCACGTAACCACAAAAGCTGATCTCAAACAAAACACTCCAGCAAATTCAGCCAACTGAGCGCGTCCAGCGGAATTCCATATAAACACAGTTGTTAGCAGTCTACTGATATACTGCAACCACTATCTATCAATTTTGTCACGTAGTACGCTCGATGCGGCGATTAGACCTTATTGGGGAACAGGCCATATTGGGTCGAGTTACCTTATGTTATGCTATACAAATCCACACCTTCAAAGGTATCGTAACGAAACTTTGCACCATTATTGGGGGCACCAAGGGAAAGGCCGTGAGGTAGTTTAAATTCCCGACAGATTCCCCATAAAAATGTTATTAGCATTTTTTTTATTCCCAGTAAGATAACACGTAAAAATTGACTTTTATAAGTGCAGGTTTTCATGCATTTGTGAAAAGGGAGGGTTGCGAGACACGGTGAAACAATACAATAACAAATAAACAAAAACTCTTTCACCGTAAAAAGGAAGAGAATACTCACACTCACGCTGCAGGTTGCTGATAATTTTTGGTTAGAATTTACTGTGTGGGTGACTTTTGTATGTTTCTGCGTGTGTCTCCTTTTGACTTAGGTCCTGCGACGGTGTTTACCAGCAACCTGCAGCGTGAGTGTGAGTATTCTCTTCCATTTTACGGTGAAGGAGTTTTTGTTTATTTACTATTCTTTCATTCATTTAATTATATAAATTCTACAAATTGAAGTAAGAACTTCGCACCTGCACAGTATTTGACAAGAATGATCATAGTTCTTATTCTTATCGTCTTTTTTCGTCTTTGACTCGAAATCGCTCGCATTTCACGTTTATTCCCATTAATTTGGACTACATTTGCATTTTTAACGATAAATACCTTGACGACAATGACATTGTTAAAGTCCAAGTACTTAATGTTGTTTCAGTTTATTTATTTAGTTACTTAATAAATATTCTTATTTAGTGAATTGTGCTTAAACGTGGTATAATAATATTGCATATTATTTAATTTAAATTTAAAATTAACGTTTTTTTCAACACATTGTTGGTGAGTATTTACGTATTTTATTTTGTATGATTTTAAGTGCGATTAATAATTTCATTAATCAGTTTATATATAGTTAACCTTAATATTAAAAAGTAGTAAATTAGTAGAAAAGGTTAAATAGTTTTTCGATTTAAATCCAATCCTACCAAGCATAGATATAACGAAACAGACTCGATGAATATAATTCTTCAAATATCCATCACCATAACCTAATAATAACCAAAGACAATAGGTAATTCAGATTCTTCTTGCTCATGAAGTAATAATAAATCATTGGAGATAATTAGACCATAGGCGCCGTGCCGTAACTAGGACTGGGCAAGCGGGACATCTGCCTCGGGCACAACTAAGTAAGGAGCGCAAAACAATCCAAATAGTAACTAAACAATTATAATTTTTTGAATGGAGGGCGCATATTTAGTAGTTTGTCCCGGGCGCTAAATTACCTAGTTTCGGTGCTGCATAGGAGCTATCCAAAATTATTTTTTAAAAATTGAAAATTTTAAGTACAAAAAGTTTTGTTTTTCTGGCAAGGAAGTCGGAATCATATTGGAACTGAAAGTTTCTGCGCTCATACTACGTTGATATCGAATGAATGAGATAATGGTCGTAATTGTTCATTATAAAATGCCCTTGCCAATGCCGCAATAGAAAATTCTTGGTGTCCCTGAATAAATACACATAATCGCTGCTTTATTTGCTATTGCAATCAGAAAAAATATTCCTATTTTCTCACTCTAACCGTAAAGTTTCATGCCTGTTTCCGGAGCAAGTATTCAAGGGAGAGATTCATGACCCCTATTGAGCACGAAGAGTAAAGCACGATCGGCAATGTGTAATGCCGCAAAATTTTGGAAAAAAATTGTTCATCGAAATATCTACTTTAAAATCAACTTGACGATCTTGTAGGTCGAGGGATTCCTCGTCTTCTCGACTCAACATTTCATGCGCATTATACCATAAGCTGACGCAATGCGCGCTGTAGGTAAGTTTCCACGGTGATGTGATCGAAGGCTAACAGAATGCATAACAGCGCATCTGATCATCGATTGCATTATCGTAGCTCCGTTTGTTTCATTTGAAATCTAGGCGCCATCAACGTAGATACCATCGCTCACCATTCATTCCGAACAAATCATAATCATCACGGAAAATCGAGCGATACAATTCAAGAAAGATTTTCTCAGACGTGGCCGATAAAAGATAAAGAGACAGAAGGCAAAACGAAAATGCGAGCGCGGGAACATCCGAGCCGAATGTGGGCGCGCAACACGGATGGATGAACTAAAAGCTCTCTAATGGACGTCTTCGTTTCAGAAAATATAAGAAGACCGATCGATCGCGCAACGATTCGTTGATATAGCCATGACTGTCGCAAGTGGCAATTAAATTGAGATTCACAAGAGTCGAAGAAAAAATCCTAAGAGAGGAAGATTCTTATGTCAGTTCTTGATGACCAAACAAATCAGAGAGAGAGATATGCTCTATGAAATGATCCTAATGGTATATTTTTACAAACATCCCTCGTCCGAAATTCTTTGAGCGTGCTTCTGTCTACTGGATACTTTGCGTAAAAATGAGGATTTTATATTTTCTACGCGAGTCCCGCAAGGCGGGTGTCCAGTTAACTGAACCCGATAAAGATGTGCCAAAATCCTCATTTGAGAATAATGCATTTCTCAAACGCTGGAACTTGGATATTCTCAACAAATTAACTTGTTTGTAATTTATATTTGGCTTTGATCGGAAATGCTCACAATTATTGGGAAGAAATTATTCAAACGTTAGGAGCCCTAAGGAGGAAAATGAATAATTTTCCAAAATGTCCCGCCTCTATTGCTAAAGAACGCATGCACGATAGCTTGGATCTCAATCTCCGTAAATATTTTGCCAATAACATTAAACGCCCGACCTATTACATTTTTTACTTTATTTTGCTTCGCAAGTAAAATATTGATACATACGCCATACATGGAGCTGACTCGTTTCGTTAAGTAGTCTTCATCGATCGCTCCGGTGCGAATTGGAGTTGTTATTCTACGCCAAACAGGTCAGTGGCCTGTCCCCGCGTCTCAAAATTCAGCATGCTCAAAGAGTTTTGTTTACAACCCGTCGTCGGCTTTTAGGGTTCTATCGGTGCGGCTCGCAAATGGCCCCCTCCTGTCCTCAGCCAGTGGATTGTATTGCCTGGATAGAGAAATGAAGAACGAGACCCGTAAAGAGGGTTTTTCAGAAAAAAGAAGGTGCCATTTACCCCTTTCTACTCTCTGAATACATCCTGAACCTAACCTAGACAAACGATCGATAGACGACATGTTTTGCTGGAAAAACAAATATCTTCAAACAATTTTCTCTCAAAATAGGACGGAGTGTTTTATAGATTACTTGAATTATTCATCCGCAAAGAGCTTTACAAATAAACATTTGAACATTAAACAAGAGCTATGAGGGTTATTATTAAGTACAAACGAAGGCTTATCTTTGCGATTATTTAAAAGAGTCGACCCAACTTTCAATATGAAATAAATGGATTATGATATTTTAATAATAGGCTTTTCGTATTTGGCAGGAGCGTAGGAAGTATGTTTTAATCTTACTGCCGTGTATGCTATGATACGTTAAATCTATTACTTTGGAAAAAGAATAGGTAATAAAGTGTATCCCATTCGGTATTACAATTTAGGTTCCTCATTCTTCGTGGCTAATGTAACTGGACGGATTGTTGTTGCTGGAGATGATAAGCTAATATGCAATGCAATTTATCATCCATTGAAACAGCCACAAAAATCTATTATGATTCTTAAAAATGCAGTCATATTTGGCACTGAGTCAAAAAGTAATTGGTCTACAACCAGTGGCTGATCCAAAGGAGGAGCGATCGCCCTCCCCTTGGAGGACCCCATTGCCCTCCACTAGGTGCATTCTTAAATTCATTTCGCGCAATATTCCTTGTTTCTACACCGAAGATTAAGCCTGTATGACAAGGGAAAGAAATATTCTGATAGGGGTAGGGATTTTCAAAATGCATGGTTGTCGGCAGAGGCGGAATCAAGAGGGGGGAGGGGTAATTGTGGCCCCCTCTTTGGGAAGGTTCTGGATCCGCCCCTGACTGTAACGCATGATTTAACGTCTGTGATCCTTAATTAAACGAAGATTATTGAATGCACATCTTTTACCTTTACATGGTTTTCAAGGTTTGCTGAACTTTTATATTTATAACTACACAAGGCACCAGAAATACCTTCGTCCACTCGCCACGGGCGAATTAAAGGACACTGGCGAGAAATTTTTAGCCTAACCCGCCACGAAATGAATTATGGGTGACTGGATTTTGTCAGGTGGCGGGTAGGTTTTAGTTGTACTTTTTGAGCCCTGTAACTAAGTAAACAACTTATTAATTAATTAAATTATACATATTTGATATATTAAAATATCTACGAAGAATAATCACAAAAAATCTTTTTAAAGTTATCAGTGTTCGATTAGTTTTTATTCGCTTAAATTTGCTTTCTATGTTTTGACCTCTCCGCGAAGGCCAAAAGACAACGATATGCAATAAATATATTTCCGTAGTTTTCCGTTAGGCCGCTGTATTGCAGTCTGTGGAATCTAAGTCCAATCGCGGACAGCTGTTTTTTTTATAACAGTTAGCAATCAACACAACAGGACGTTTTAATTTTAAGTTTTAAGAGGAAAACACAGTAGGTCAGCTTAGAGGACGGTAAAGTTATTTTTGCAACGAAACCTTGACTATTCTCGTCCTCAAGTTTCCCCTCCAGGAGAGAGCCAAAAAATTTTCGTCTTCACGAAACAAAGCCGTCGCATAGAGGAGGGATTTTTCAAAGGGAGCTAAGTAACGGACAGACGGTGACGGCGAGGAAGAGGGAGGGAGGTGAGAGGGCGATGTCGGCAGCAGTTAAGTAACCCTCTTGGCAGGAGATCATCTTCTCCGTCTCTAGACCTTTTCACATGCGACTTGGGACGTTTTCATTTTGAAATCGATATCGCGAAGCCCCTTTACCTTCCTTCGCTCTCCTGGGAGACCAAGTCGCACGCGGCGCTACCCAGACGTCGAGTGTGTTAATCCAACTGTAGACTCCGTTAATGATGTCTAATTTCCGACCGAGTCGCGGTTATGGCAGCGAAAGCAGTATAAAACGGAAATTTTGGACACGCGAACTACAGCAGCGATCGTTGCGGGGAAAGGAAGAAGAGCGTGACACGGAAATTAGTGGCGCCTTGCGGGAAAAAATGAATTATGGATGAAGCGACTGAGATCTCCGGGGTACGATGGTAGATCGAAAGCTAGTAAGCAATGGCATAGAGGCAGGTCAAGGACACGGTTAATTCTACAACGAAAATCACGAGGAAAAGTCCAGAGAAGAGTCTAATAGGTACTCATCGTGTATGAGCGCAGTGGGGAAAAATATGTTGAGGAAGCTACCGAGAGCCAAGAAATATCTCACAAATGATGACGACTTCTGCATTTATCCGGCGAACTTAGCATTAAGAGGGATTGCGATGTGTCAGCTCTCCGTTACGAAACAACGTTAAATATTTGAGGTTTAAGATTGTAACCTTCATCTAGCCAATAAAATAATTCCGTTGGCATAAGTACACGAAAACAAACTTGCCCATAGAGCGTATTTTTTATGGCCTTTCGTTTAATTTTCTTGCGTTATATAATGAGCATTTATAATAATTTTTATCATGCAATCCTCTATTTACCTCTCCTTTCAGCTTCCTTCTAATGATATGACTTCCTCCTCCTTTTGGGACCTTGAATTTTCGTTATGACGTCTTTCGTTTTCTTTTTATCGCGGCGATGGGACCACGCCTTGATAATAATTCCCGTTTGTAAAGGATAATGACATGCTTCCTTATGTCGCCCAAAATAAGTCGTCGCTATTACAAAATAAATCAGATCAGTTTTTCCGTCACCTACGCAAAACACTCCAGAAATAAAGTTCGAGTTTCTTCGTCCACGCGCACTTATCACATAATGCGGGAGATTCATTGGATATAACGAGGACGCCAAATCTAGCTATTCCGTGAAAGAGCCTCCATAAATTTTCCCAGAAAAATTACTTTCACTCCAGGCTCTTCTCCTCATGGACAAATAAATAAGCGACTCATAACATCACTTAAAAAAAAACAAATTTGTTAAGGATATAGAAGTAAAATATCTAATGCTAGATGATTTAGGCCGTTTAAAACGGGGTTTGTAATCCAACACCACTTTATTGTAAAATTATAGCATAGCAATCCTACCAAATTTGGTTGAACTGGCTGAAGAAACGGCTTAGATATTGAGCGTTACGGATAGAATGGCCAAGTGATCATATTCTGATTCTTCGATCAGTATGCGCACTTATGAACATAGCTGTCAGATTTTTTCAAATATGTGGCTGTTGCGTTCTCTAAATATTGCAAACAATTCTTGATACACATAAATCTGTAAGAGGTTGTGTGCGAGTGAAGTCTTTGTCAACACGGAGGGAGAATCTGTAGTAGCCTCTTATCAAAAGCAATGATTATAGGCCAAGAGATGTGTTTGTGTTTCTAATGAAGTACCCTTGAGTCTCAGTTTGCAAAAGAACGAAAGGAGGTTGAAAATTCAAGCAGGTAGCAATCTTAAAAAAAATTGCTTGGCAGAATTAAGGTCTTGGTTGATATCTTCCTTTCGCCTACGTCGTAGTTTATGGTAACCTTTGATTCAAACTCTAGCAAATATTGCATGGCATGAGGGTTTTAAAAAATCAAGTAACATTATAAAATAGTTAAAGGACGCTCCTAGGTGCTGCGCATCTACGTACAACTGTTTTTTGAGCCATCTTTGAATATCTACGTACAAGTTAATTGCGAGACTAAGAAGATATTTTCAAAAGCTATCCCATATGTTTATTCAGAATATTAATTTATGTGCGAATGTGATTGTTCAACGACTAAACTAAATTTAAAGATAAGATGAATTGGAGATCAATTTCGACAGGTGTCTTTTGGAGAAAATTACATTTTTGTACAAATAAATGCTGAGCTGTAAAACTCTTGTCAAGCTTAAAATTCTTTCGCAAACGTCTCGGGAGATGTAACATTTTAAACGAGGAAATAGCAAGAAATTATACCACAAAAAATTTTATGAGGCTGTATTTGATGAGGTTAACTTACCAATCGAGCATTTATTTGTCGCAGAGCGTCGGTATCTGCTGCGCAATCTTAAGCTACTTTTCCAAAAAGGAATTATTTGATTTTTACGTCGCATGCATTTCCATTTAATTAAGCAAAAATTACTTAGTTTCCGATTGCTTCTAATCGTTCAGTCGAAAGTTTGGCCTTCGGTTTCCTCCGTCGTGTGATCTCGAGGTGCCAAGTCGGACAGCTGATGCTCAATTTCGTTGGCATACGCTCCAACCTTGAAATATTTTCTCTCCTTGCCACTGGAAATTTACCACAAATATTTCTCATTTTAATTGCGAAGATGAAATTCTAATGCAGATGGATTACCTTTACGCATTTGGATCATTCGTTCAAGTGTACTTTGTTCGTTTCTGAACATGGTCTCCCCGGTGTTTAGTTTTCTCATTTTTTTCCCACAAGGCCCACTGGAATCCACGGCGGATGCAGTGGTTTAAGAGACGAAGAGCGGCTCCCAATCGATCGTGTTCCATCAGCAGAGCCGCTCGCAGCATAATAAGCGAGTCTATTAGGCCCGTCGAACCACGTTCGCCTCTCCTGCTTCCCGATAACTCTTCATCACGCACACACACGCGCGCGCGCGCACACATTCACTCACACACGCATACTCCCACGCGCACACACATGCCTTCCTCCTATTTGGTTGTCCGCTTATTCTTGGAAGCGTCGAGTATAGCTCCTTATTATCATAAGCTAATTGTCTGTGCCAACGCTGTCGGCTAGATATTAAATCAATCATCTTCGCTCTAATCTTAAACCAAACTCTGCTCCTACATCTTTTCCCTCGCCTTTCTCCTCCCTCGCCTTTCACCTTTCTCCTCCCTCCATTGCTGCTCTCTCCTCTTTCCTCCATCTCATCCCTGATCAATTCCTGAAACTACTCCCCACTTTTTTCTCAACTCTCACCCCATCCCTCGCTTTCGTCATGCGAAGACTTGTGACGCGTAACAAGAAGGCTTCTCCTTCCCATCCGCCTCGATTCGTACCTCTCTTCACCTCCTCATCGTAACATACATCTGCCCCCATCCTCCTCCTTTTCCCCACTCCCTCTCTTAGTCTCTCTCTCCTGCATCTCACTCAGTTTCTCCGACCAGCAGAAGGGGTCAACCTTCCGTGGACCTTTCACTTGACCCAGGGCATTTGTTTTGGACTCGTCCTTCTCGCGACCGAAATCTATCTATTGATTCCATTCAGAGAGCACGTAACACCTTTGTGGCGTCTTCCGCGCAGAAAAATTTCGCCTGCTGCAAAATTCGAGAAAGAAAATCACTAATATTATTTTCTGTGTTGTTATATTGTGTGTGTGTGTGTGTGTGTGTGTAGGTCCGGCCCGAGCTACGAGCGAGCCGGGCGGATGCCCCAAGTTTTGGGGGCGCTATCCCGATCATCTATCTATGCATTATCTGCAAGTGAATAAATATTGGATACCAATTTATATCGAGAAACAGGCTGGAATCTTGATAGCATTCCTTTTATTTTTCATTATCAATTTTTTACAGAGCGATGAATAAGAAATTAACAAGTACTTTGAAAACATCTAAAAAACATTTATGGAGGAGGAGCGCTGGAATTCTATTTCGCTTGGGGCGCCAAAATTCCTCGAGCCGCCCGTGTGTGTGTGTGTGTGTGTGTGTGTGTGTGTGTGTGTGCGTACATATGATCCTAATCCCTACATTTCGATTCAATTGAATTATCCAATATTTAGGTACAATTAGGCCTTTTATGTAGCGCTATACTTAAGTTCAAATCTTTTATTATATTTGGATGCAATTTCTGCCCGCGAGCAAACATGTCCGTTTATGTAGCTGCCGTAATTTGACCGATTACTACTCCGTTAGCGTCTGTCTGTGCACTTGCTTAAATTGAAATTGTGACGAAACCATAAACGATATGTGCTGTTTCTGAGTACTTGCTAATATATAAATAAATAAAATACAGAACTTAAACTTGGAGTGTAGATTTCTGTACTGCTGCCAGCTGTTTTTCTTTACATTTTACTTTTGCAAAATATACAGGATCGGATAGGGGTCCATTAAATGTTTTTAACGTCTCCTAAAATATAAGAGATGGAAAGCTGAAATTTTGAGAGTTCATTTCCACGTTGATGTCACTTATAAACGTGGCGCTAGTGACCGAATATGTGGCAATATAATTACATCAAAAATAAAACGCGCTAATTTAATCCATTTTCTTGGATAATACTCAATTTTTGTATAAATAGATCGAATATTCGATGGAATTGGAGTGGGTTTCGGGAGAAGTGCGTGCATGGTATGAGTTTACGTTTTCAGTCGAGCCACGCAAAATGTCGCGCGAGTGCTTTTGCAGATCAAATATTCAAATATATGGCAGTGCATCTTATCTAGACATAAGTGCCGTATATGGGTTTCTGTGAGAGACGAGAGATACTGCGGAGGTGAGAAGGCAATAGAGAGAGAGAGAGAGGCGGGTGGAGGCATTAATAAGACGTCCATTCAATCTTGATTCGTATTCCATTCGTAATTCGTTCCCCCGAGATGTTCTAAAATGCATTTTAATTCGTGTGGTGCCCTCCGATATGCGTGTCCACCCGCGTGACGTAACTTCGAGTGGTTTGCGGTTTCGTCGATTGCCACGTTGACCGTCTTCTCTCCATTTCCTATCGTGGAATGGGATTAAGAGAATTGTAAGGGGTTAGTAGGTGGCAGAGGAGAGCGCCGGCCCTCTCATGGATTCTCTTCGGTGTTATTTCAGCGGATGGTCGTCGGGTTCGTTTTTCTAAGCGGAGCGAACGAACAAAAGCATCTCCAAAAGCAATTAATCCTTTAAGGTAGAGAACAAAGGAATGTTCATCGAATGCAACGTTGGAATTAATCCTGCGAATGTACCGACAGAGAGTTATCCAAGTTAATTGTATATTGTTCGCATCACTAACATTTTTTAAAATCGACTAGTTTGGAGATAATACTAGCAGCTGCCTCGTGATCTTAGTAAGATATTCGGCGGGTTGAATCCCTCATAAGGTACGAATTCAAAAATAAAGCGAGAACGCAGCTTATAAATCGCAAGAAGCATACAATGTATGCATTTATACTATATTAGCGGCAGTACGTCTAACTGCGAATGACCACCGCGAATAACGAATCCGTTGCAGCGGAAATGAAAAGAAGATTTACCCAACCTTTTCATCGATCAATAAATTTCTGGCGTCTTTAATTAAGATAGAAGGTGGGGTACTGGCGGTGTAGTGGTTAGGACGCTGATTGCTACTCTCCTGCTGCTCGAAAGGGCAGCGGGCACGAATCCTGTGAAAGAAGGGATTTTTTTCCCAAGGTCGCCCGGCTTCTTGTTTGTGTGGTTTGAGGAGACCGCGCAAAGTCAGCGTTCCGTTAATCCGATGGTCCCCTTCGTTAAGAGCAGGCTAAAAGCCAGCACCAGGTTTCTCTTCTCCCTTGCTATCCGGCTATTCATTGCACTTTCTCTTAGATGCGCGTAGGCAAGCGGTGAATCAGCAGGGAACATAACGTAACAAAAAGATGGAAGGCGCCGTTATTTATAAAATCTGTAATTATATTGGAATTTTATGCGAAAATTAATTATATTAATTTGAAAGGGAATTGAAATGAAAATGTTTACGATACTAGAATTTCATCGTAAGCAAAATACTTCGTCGGATGCTGTTTTCTGCCGTGGCCGTAATTTTCTGGCATTTAAGGGTCGAAGGTCGGGGGACATCAGTAGGTCGGGAGGCGCCTTCACGACTACCCGAATTGCCCGAAATTCGCTTCTCCCGCGCCGCGCTGTCCGACGCCGCTGAATCGATCCGTAGGTGCGTGGGCGGAAGGAGGACGGGGGATGGGGAGGAAGGGTGGGAGTTGCGGGAAAGGGGGGGAGGGAGGAAGTTGGGGGAGGGGGGCAGGTGGCTGGAACAGAAGGGACGGCGATTCGATCCGCATCTTTCGAAAGGAAGGCTCCTGCTGTCCCAAGAGAGGTAAATAAAAGAAGGCTCCCCTTTACGCCGACACCTGATGATCTAATTCTCACGTTTGACACTTGGGTGCGACGAAGGCGTGCTGCAGAAGAGGTGGAAGGTAAATAAACCCGCGGTTTACTACCTGTTACGCCGAAAGAGTGACTCTGTTGGATATATTCATGGCGCGCGAGAAATGTGACGTAAATGTCTGCCGATGCAGGCAGTATCCACCCTCTCCAGCCACGGACGATGTCTGATTTATCACAGCATTAAGTACAGAATCTTATAGTAATTATGAAGGGTAGATTTCTAGAATTTGTTGAGTGGTTAATATTATCATTCGATGCGGAAAGCTTATTCTATGAGGATAAAATTAAATGTGATAGTTGTATAACAATAGATTCTTGGCATTAACTGTGTGGTATTCCATAAATAAACAAAATAAAAGAAAGAATAAATGTTACGTGTGTCACGTCAAACTCATTTTTTCTTTTATTTTGTTTACCCGTATTGCAGGTCATTGCAATGAATCCTCAACAGTGGGCATTAAATGAGGTTGGTGATTATCACCGCATGCCACCCGCCAGCCTTAAAGATTGGCAACCATATTTTCAGCTCTATGTTCGAGAAATTCTAGGATGAGCATATGCTGTAGCTTTTCAAATCGATAAAATTTTCTAAAGTAGAAGAACTGGCCGCGCTATTAAAGTTCAGTATTCCTCCCATCCTCCTACTCGCACTACACAAGTGTGCCGAGGGAATCATGATAATTCTTTGACCATACAAGGAGTTTGCTAAAAACCCCCAACTGTATTATTTGCATTTGTTGGCTTTTCTTATAATGTCGCATATATGCTCTCCAAATAACGCGTCGGACCTTGGTGACAGGTGGTATAATGCACCAATCTATTCGTAATATGTATTCCTAACCAGCAGCGTAGAAAACGTTTTTGGGTTCCAGTGGAAAATCCTATTTTGTGAGTCATACAATATTTTTTCATTAAAAAAACTGCAATTTTTCAATGAGAACGAGATACTTGCCTTCCATCGATGAAAGCAAGACTATGTAGCTCTCAATGTGAGTGCAAATAAGTTCGATAAAAGCTGAGACAGTAGAGATACACAGGGTTTGGTAGAAGTGTATAGTAACGATTATTTTGACGAGTCTCACCTGAAACATTACGAGAATTGAAAACAGTTGCAATGTCGCGCTCTCTCGTTAAACAATGGAACGGAAAAGTTACGAATAGGGCATCCCTCGATCTACGTGTTGGAACGGTTGAAAATAATTTACAGAAAATTAGGAGTTAAAAAATCAACAAGACAAAATTCAAATTATTATTGTTGAAATGCTTCTTTATAGTCGGGGCCATTTGGGTTCATTGCATCGATTCGCTATTAGTACACTACGCCACTGCTCCTAACTTAATGCCTTGTTTCTCCCATTGTGGTCTCCGCTTGTTCTAGGAAATAACAAAACTCGGTATTGTTTTGTACAGCGATATATCTTATGCATTTAGTCTTCCCGGTCATGCTTTCCGATATGTGTGGGAGTTAGTATTATTATTTAAATCTCGTTCGCCTAAAGCTGAACATATTATAATATTTAGGTCTTGGTGACACTCTTCATAACACATTGCAATTGTGTTCTAATTCCTTTGCAAAACAAATTTGTCTTCGGGTGAGTGTCTGGTGATAAATTAGTGTGTCATCCGTGAGAAGCTTTACGTTGTTGGAGATGTGATCAGTCAGATCGCTTAAGTGTAAGGGGAAAGTAATGGTACCAGAATGCTACCCCGACGGACGCAATTAATAACCCCAATCGGAACAGAAAGTTTGCGATTCAGAATGATGATCACAAGGAAAGGAATCTCTCCGCCCTCAAAAACATTCTACGTTCATAATTTTTCGTTGCAAAAGAAATTTGACCAAACGTCTACAAAACGTTTGGAGATATGCCAACTCGTTGCATATACTATTATTTGAATATTTAAAAAACTCATCTTTTTAAGGTTCTGCTGTTTATCACACGAATTTTCGTTATAAAATCTTACCGGAAAAATAACTACATAGTTATATACAACAACGTTCATAATTCTGCCTGTAATTATCCGTCACTTTAAAAACTCCGAAGTAAACATTTTGTAGCTTTCTAAAAACAATCTACAGCTTCCTCTTCTCACTCTTTTCAGACATAGATGGTCAAAGATTCATACATATAACGATTAACGGAACATGATTTCATAGAGTGAATAAAAAGAAAACGGAAAACTACTGGCTATCGGTAGTTTTTAAATCTCAACCTTTTTGGAGTTATTGGTAATTTTGGGATCGACAAACAGTGACGGACATAGTTATCTATTAATTATGATTTAATGCAACGAGAAAATAAATCCTTGGGTATATTCTTCGTGAATCGTTCCGACTGAATGCTCGCGGATCCAATTCTGGGAGACCGATCGTATGTTTCGAGCTCTAAGGCTGTGGTTAATTTTAACCTGATCCGACTACTTACTTGTTTCGCTCCGATACTCCAATTCTTGAACCATGCCTTATTTTTACCAGAGTTCACCGCTTCGTTAATAGAATTAATCGCCATAAATATTAAGTCAATAAAAAATTATAATTGATAATAATATTACTCACTAAGTTTTATCAGTAAAACAACGCTGCATGAGCGAAAACTGTCCGATGATCAGCCACTTGAAAAACCAGAAACTCCATCCAAAATCTACCCGAAAATTTCTACGTCATTAGCAGAGGAATTTGATCCATAAACAGAATCATAATAATTTGATGAAGTGACGATGATGATGACTCGGAACATGAAGTACATGAAGTGTGTAGTTCGAAGGAATGGAATGATTAACTGAAATTCTAGACGGGTTTCAGGAAAAGAGATTAGGCGACCTCAACGATGCGACGTATAATCTTGCCAAAATCAAGTCATAGAGATTCTTTGTAATCCACTCTTGCGGATTACCAAATTCGAACGCTAGAAAATGAAAAAGTAGCAACAAAAAGTAAGCGATGTAGATATATAAAGAGAAACTCGCGATTTTGTTGATCTGGCACCGGTCATAAAAGTTATACTTTTGGATAATAATTTTCGGCCATTTTATCAATGTTCTGCTTATTTTTTAAAATAACATAGTTAATGGAAATGCATTCAAAATCAAATGAATATTCGAGTTCAGCTTATTGCTTGCATGAAAATTACACAAGTTTCTCGTAAAGCCGTGAAAGGTCGATCGAACCATACTTCCTTCGATTATTGATTATAATAAGATTTTTATCGAAATTTTCATTTGGCATAAAATATATTTTTGGTTAAATTCTGACGTAATCTCATAGCCTACATAGAAGAAAAAAACGTACCTGAATGCTATAAAAATAAATCATTGCGGGTTGCAGTCGATCGAGTCTCATAGGAAATTGTGCTAGGATTTCTGGAAAACATGCCATTCTCTCTGGCAGCGATACTGGGACTCCCACACAATGGATGAAATAACAACGCCCACTCTATTTTCACATGCTGCAAAAAAGAGCGTCGTGAAAGGAGTAGATCAATACACTTGCAACGTCTATTAAGAGTAATTGGAAGCGGTCCTCTAAATAATGCGGAGTGGGCATTATGAATTGGCCCCCCGTAGGTCCAAAGAAAGTGGGCTCTGAAGGAGTTAATTGAAACGGAGGAAGGAGATAATGGGAAGAAGGGTTTAAGGGGAAGGAGGGGACAGGGATAGGGGGAGAAATGGGTTAATGGTTAGGGAGGAAGGATGAAAGGGAGAGAAAAAGAGAGGGTGGACGGGGTAGGAATGAGACGAGGCGGAGGGTGAGACGGAGGGTTTTCACAGGGAAGAGAGAGAGAGGGATCACCTACAAAAGAGCAGAGGAAGAAGGACCAAAAAAGCGCAAGAGTGACACGTCGATTGCATAATGCTTTTCTCTCTACAAATTGGAACGAGTCTAATAGCTAAATGGCCAAATAAGCTTGTGACGACGTTTCATTTCAGCTCATTTTTACGTCCTTGGGAGGCCATATAAACACTTAGTTTGTATCCTTTTTTTAAATCCGTGTCGGATTGAGGGGAATTTAAACGGGGTAAGTAGAAGGGAAAGAGGAAAGATAACGCGAATGAGAGTGCGAGAGAGAGAGAGAGATTGAAAACAGGAGAGGTGGACAGTAATTTCCATTCCTAAAATTCTGTTGTCGTCGATATTTTTCACTCGAAATTTCAAAGAATTTCGAAATTCCAAAAATAACGCAACATAACCTCATCCTCGTACTTCAGGATTATTTGTGCTGACGTGATGCAGTTTATATTTTTTCTCGAGTCTTTTTCATCACAACTTGGGCGGAAAACATGGAGAGGACTTGGGCGTTAGCGTCCTCTTAAAAATTTATCGAGGGGTGGGCGTGCTCCGGGTATGAAGGTCGCGTCATCAAGCATTGAAGCTAGAGAATGAGAGAGGGAGAGAGAGATGGGGTGAGTGGAGGTAGAGAGAGAGAGAGAAATGGAGAAAAAATGAGAGGGAGAGAGAGGGAAATAGTGAGAGAGAGAAATGTGGGGAAAGGGGGGGAAGAGAGAAATGGAGAGAGGAAATGAGAGGGAGAGAGGGAAATAGTGAGAGAGAGAGAGGGAAATAGTGAGAGAGTTAAATAGTAAGAGAGGGGGGATAGAGAGGGAGAGTGAGATGTGGGGTGAGGGAAGGTAAAGAGAGAGAAATGGAGAGAGGAAATGAGAGAGGGGGAGAGAGGGGAATAGTGAGAGAGAGAGAGAGGGAGGGAAAGAGAGGGAGAGAGAGAGAGAGGGAAAGAGAGGGAGAGAGAGATGTGGGGAGAGGGGGTGAGAGAGATGTGGGGAGAGGGGGGGGGAGAGAGAGAAATGGAGAGATGAAATGAGAGGGAGAGAGGGAAATAGTGATAGAGAGAGGGGGAGAGAGATGTGGGGTGAGGGAAGGTAGAGAGAGAGAAATGGAGAGAGGAAATGAGAGGGAGAGAGGGAAATAGTGTGAGAGAGAGAGGGAAACAGAGGGAGAGAGAGGGGGGAGAGAGATGTGGGGAGAGAGAGAGAGAGGAATGGAGAGATGAAATGAGAGGGAGAAAGAGGGAAATAGTGAGAGAGAGGTAAAGAGAGGGGGAGAGAGAGAGAGAGATGTGGGGAGAGGGTGGGAGAGAGATGTGGGGAGAGGGGTGGGAGAGAGATGTGGGGGGAGAGGGTGGGAGAGAGATGTGGGGAGAGATGTGGGGAGAGAGATGTGGGTAGAGGGTGGGAGAGAGAGAGAGAAGTGGAGAGAGGAAATGAGAGAGGAAAAGTGAGGGAAGGGGATATAGGGAGAGGGTGAGAGATATGGAAGGAGAGGGAGAGAGAGGGGAGAGAAAGAGAGGGTAGGGGGGAAGAAAAAAGCCGGAGAGAGGGGGGGAAGGGAGAGAGATTGATTGATTGATAAGGTCTTTATTTGGGCGAGATTGAAACTAAGAAGTCCCTTCTTCCATCTAACTCCTCGTTGTGAATCATATACAATAATACATAGAACATTAACAATATAAATACAAGTAACAATAAAAATACAAGTATTGGAAAAGAAAATGTGTAATTGTGTGGGAAAAATAAGGACTGCTGAATAATGAGAACCATGTTTTAAAACCCACAGCAGGAAAACGATCGCAGAAGAAGAGGGGTGGAAAAGAGAGAGGGAGATACAGAGAGGGAGAGAGGAAGGAGAGAGGGGAAGAGAGAGAGAGAAAAGAGAGTATAGAATGGTAGAGAGAGGAAAGAGATGAGAAAGAGGGAGAAAAGAATAATGGAAAATTTATAGCTGGTGAAAGAGAGCGAGGAGGTATAAAGTTGATAGATAGCGATAGTAGACAAAGATTAAAGGTGGCATGAAATGAGTAAAGGTAGCGAAGAGAAAGTGGAGACAAGATTGGGATGTATATATATTGAGAGAGGAGGAAAGAATAAAGATTGCAAGAAAAGAGAGGAAGGGAGAGATTTAAGGGTTGAATGAATCTCTCGCTTCACTTCATTTTCATCTCCACGAGCGGCTGAATGAAACCTACGTCATCGCATTCTAAGGCGGGTTAGGAGGTCGGGAAAGACAGCGTAATAGTGGGGTGGCGTGGAGAGGCCGTGTGGCGTGGCGCTGCCGAGTGGCGTGGCGCGGGTGCCGCGAGGCATCCGGGAGGAATATACAGGATTCGGTAGAGAGAGGGCGGGTTCTGGGGCGTGGAGGGAGGGAGAGAGAGGTTTCCAGCGAGGAGGGAATGGAGTTCTTTGACTCTATGGGATCTTGTGGCGCGGCGGGAAGTGGTAGGGGAGGAGGAAAGGGCGGGTACGCGGCCTTGATGCTCCACGAGGGAACTTGATGTATTGATTTTTCCCCTGGCCGGGGAGGCAAAACACGGCAGATGTGGATATAAGCGTGCATACGTGTCTCGGAGCGTGAGATTTCCGCCTCTCCACTCTAACCGGTCCAGTTCGCGTACCAGTTTGGCCATGTGCGCCATCTACGCAGTTCCCGGCGATGGAATCTTACCTATTCGGTCGTTGTAGTCTCCCGGTCTCTCTCTCTCGTTCACGAAAAGCGAGAGAGGAGAGAAAGCTAGTCGCTTTCTACCTCCGCACCCTTCTCTTCCCTCCCTCTCCCCGACTACCGCACACAAGGACCTATTACTCGACCCCTAACGAAGTGCAGCCAAAATGATACGAGAGATAGAGAGATGCGTTGATTAATTCATACATTCGCTTCCATTTATATCTTTCTATATAGATGTCTCCCTCTCTCTCTGTATCTCTCACACACGTTCCTCAGCCGTCGACTCGCTCTCCTTGGCGTGCTTGGAATAGGAAGGCGAAGCAGACACGCGTACGTTCAACGCCCACTTCCCTCATCTCTTTCCCTCTTTTTATCTCCCTCTATCTCTTCTCTCTCTCTCTCTCTCTCTCTCTCTCGAGATATCGCATGGCCTCGGTTAATAAAGCAGTGGTGTGGGAGCTGGAGGTAGAGCATGGAGATGGAGAAGTAGGAAAAGAAGAGAGATTTAACAAGAAGTCCAAACCAGGACTAATGCAGGCTGGTTTCCCAAAGTTGACGCCCCAAATTCATTACTTATATTGACAGGAAATGTTTCAGTATGTGTTAGTCATTCCAAGGAATTCTCATACCATAAATACCATTTGAAATTCATAGTTTATCAATGATAGAGACAAATTGGAAAACAAATTAATATAGCATTATCAGGTTTAAAATTTTAAAAACAACGTCAACATCTCTTTCTGACATTATATTTTGCATGTATTTTTAAATAAACGAATTTATAAATGTTACTGTTTATACGTTAATATGCATAGATCAACTTTCCATTGCTGAAGGGTAGTCGAGTGAAAAGAAAATAACCCATTTGTTCACTCGTCTATGTTCAAGCCGAGTCCGGTTATAATCGTCTCCATGGCAAAAATCCGATAACATGCAATTTAAAACGCTATGTTTTAGTATAAAGTCAAGAAAATACTATTCATTATCAAAATTCTGTGATAAGAATTAAAATCTACATTCTTTTCCCCTTAGATCTTCGCCAAATAAAATATAGCCCGGAGGTGGGCCCTGGCAGCTCGAGCCTCACACCAAGTTTCATGAAAATCGGTCCATTAATGCAAAGGTTGTTAGTGGGGGACACACATATACACACGACCATTTCATAAGGCTGTTTCCTTTGGAAATCAGCGTAAAAAAGACGACGAAATTCAACCTAGCCTCCATAACTCGAATTTTCGATTACTCGAGAAGATATGTCTTACTTAAAGTTTTATGTCCCGAATTTCCAGTAATTCGAATTATAGCCGTCTTCACTCAAGGTTCAATTTATACCGTTTCTTCGACTGTGCACATGCATTTGATTTTCGTTTCAGAGTTCACCAGGTTGGCGAGAGGGGCAGGATAAAATTGCCCGAGTGAGCGAAACAGATGAGAAAGAAAGGAGTGGCGAAGAGAAAGAGGGGGTGGGAAGATATGTAGGTATTTTGAGGGTAGGGAGGAATAGGAGGGGAGGAAGAGAAAGTGTGGAGAGGGAGAAAAAGGTGGATGAAAGGAGAGGACAATTTTTTGCATGGAGAATGGGAGAGGGAGAACGGATGATTAGAATAAAGGGATGAGGGAGGGGTAGATTCGTAGAGAGTGAGAGAGAGTGGATAAAGAGGTGATCATGAGGGTGGTAAGAGTACTTTTATGTGGAGAGGCAAAAGAGTATATCGTTTCGGAGACGCTTATTCGGCGATTTCCCGTTACCTCTTCCCTTCCCTGGAAGGTCGCTCTCTCCACCAAGGACGCTCGCTTTACCCTTTCCTCTCTTGTTCATCCTCCCTCCCTCTCTCCCTTTTCCTCTCTCCCTCCTCCTCTCCCTACCTTCCTCCTCCTCTTCCTCCCTCCTCCTATCCCTCTTTCTTTTTTCTTCTCCTCCCTCCTCTCTCTCTCCCTCCTCCTCTCCCTCCCTCCTTCTCTCCCTCCTCTTCCACCCTCCTCCTCTACCTACCTCACTACTCTTCCTTCCTCCTCCTCTCCCTCCCTCCTCCTCTCCCTCCCTCCTCCTCTCCCTCCCTCCTCCTCTCCCTCCCTCCCTCTCCCTATCTGGCAAGGGCGGGTGTCGGCACCGACCCTCAGGGCAGAGAGGATTAAAATTGTTCCTCTCAAGCACGACGTTGCCGAACGACGCCTACGAATTGCGTGAAGAGAATCAGAATCTCTCTCTCTCCATGCACGCCTGTCTTCCCCATGACTCACGTCTCGTCATCACGGAGAATTCGAGGGGGCGAGGGGTGCTGGTGGGAGGGAGGAGTTCGTAATGAAGAGCGCAGCGACCGTTTGCGATTCTCTTTCTTTCCCCCTCTTCCTCTATCCCTCGCGAGTTCGCGTTCGATCCGCGTTTCGTTGCGAAACGAAACATGATGTGCGCAGTCCGTGCTTCAATTATATTAGGATGGTACATTTGCTTTCGACGCGCGCTCGTCAAATGGGTCGCGGTGAAATCTGTCGGTGGCGGTGACAGTCGCTCGCTATTGTTCGTTAATAAAATTCCTCCTCCCTCGCTGAAAGATATTTTTGTTTAAACGGCTAAATGGGACAAGAATTTCCGTAATTTACGCTTAGAAAATACAACGCACACCTATTTAGCAACTCTCTAACCTCTCTGTTTGATTAATGCTGCTAGAAAAAACAAACTTTCGTGTAAGCATATACCAGTTTGATTTTCTCGGATTTTTAACAATATCTAATCTAGACAATATTATTTTCCTCTCTTCTCAAATTTTAAACGTCCGGTTTTCTGAGAAGTCGATAAAAATTAAATAACGCTAAACGAAAGTGATGCATTAAGGCGTTGTCGTTTCGTAAAACTTTATTTAAAAGCTATAAAATACTTTATGAGTACAGTAAAAATTTTCCGATATGGTCGATCTTCATTAATATATTCAGTCAAGCTCCGTAAAACGATTATTCCAGCCATTTGTTAAGATGTTTTTAAAAGAACTCTTTAATTTCTTCATTGCTCCGTAATAATAATCAAAAGCAAAAGTAATTTCATCTATATTACCGCCTGTTACGCGATATAATTGGTAGTCTACATTTATTCACTCGCAAGTAATGCATAGATGAACGATCGAGTTAGCGCCTCTAATACTTGGGCGCTCCGGGCAGACCCTCGGTTCGCCGGTCCTACGTACCGGCCCAGATTCCAACCGCGGTGAAGATTGCATTTCAAAATGTACTGATAGAATTCACTCGTGGGCTGTACAGCGATAGTGACTAAACGTTTTGAATGCTGGGTGTGCTGGGGGCAATAGCCAGCGTCTCATCTTCGACGACGGAAAACGCGCTAAAAGAAAACAAAGCCCTCTTTCCGGTAGGACGGGGTGCAAACGAGGGCAGGAAGAGGGAGGAGACACGCGAAGAATACCCGCGAACGGACGAAGAACAGTAGGCGCTTTTTTGTGTTGTTATAAGATACTTCGTTGATGGGTTAAGGCAGTGTTTTCCCAAACCTGATGCCGTTGCTTATTGTTAGGGGTCCTGCAAAAACGTGCTGAAATAAATAAATGGAAGATTCGGATTTTTTTATGGGCAATTAGAACAATAATATTGCCTCTAATGGATTAGTGCTGATGGAATACCAACAAATGACTGCGTCCAACTGTCGTGATACCCGTATGTATAAATATACAACCATGTTTTCGCGAAATTGTGGTTGTCTTTGAAAGTGTGCTGCGCCTACAAAAATGTTGACAGCTACTGGGTTAAGGTGCGTGAGTCCACATGTTTATATGTCTGTATATGTATACATAGCCGAACCTCAATAGCTCTCGATGACCTTTCTTACTTGAAATCTAGTTTATAAATCGAAATGTTCGTCCTACCTTACGTTTCAGTGTATCGAGATTCGCTTGAATATTTCTCCCCAGGTAAAACTTTCCTATAACGACCTTAAAGGCGGTATCTGTATTGTTACCAAATTTACACAGATAGGACAGCAAAAACAGAAACATTGAATTTCAAGGTGCCAACTGCGATATTTAGTGAACGAGAATTATCTTTTTTGCATATTTGTGTAAAAGTTATTATTGAAACATTCACACTTTCAGCCCGGGAACTGGATTATCGGTTGTTAAACACGAGTTGTTTCGCCGAGCGCGGTCGTTTCCTCGTCATTAAGCACGGCTTAGTTGTGGCGCCAAAGCAACAAACGATTCATGCCGAATGTTTCGAACAATAAGTCGTAAAAAAATAGAAGAGGGAGATGGTGGGAAAAAATACTTTGATATTCAAGGACGCCGAATGATGAAACTTTTAACGGCGCCTAATCTTAAAACTACATGAAATGCAGAATTTAAACATTGTTTAAAAGTTAATTATTGCTGGCGACCTTGTCATTCCAAGCGATACAGACAGTAGAGGTTGTCGGCGAGGGAAGTTTAGCGTATATTTATCTTTTTTTTAACACTGACGGCCAAAAATAGACTAAGAATTAGAAAGAGCGAAACTGGTGGATCGAGTTTTTGTTCGATTTCTCATATCATTCCTTGGACCGCAAACGCGTGAAAAATTGGCAGTGAGTGTATTTCGGTGTTGGATTTCACCCCTACTCGCCCCGAGGAGATATGGACCTTCCCAACCCGAGAGCCCATAAAACCTTACTGCGCCGTAATTGAAAGCGTGTGTGAGTTTGCGGTGAGTTATGTCTCGCTGAAAGAGAAGATGAAATTTTAAAACAAAGAGGCTTAAGTACGTATAAATATGAAATATTACGAATTCACGTCATTGCTTGGGCGTAAAATTGTGTGGATGCGAAGAATGACGTGGAGAGCATCGGTAAATATTCTAAGGAAAAATGCAGCACCTTTTTTAACGAATGTAACTATCATGTAATTTCAATCTTTTAAGAAACTAAAGTTCATTTCGAGCTTACAGATTTTTGTTGTTTTACACACAAAAAGTTGAAATAATCAATATAAACTTGATGTTTTAGGATTTTAGCTACAGTTATCGGTAGAAGAACATAGATTTTAATGCCGACTTTAGCTTCGTTTGGATGACTCTCTTACAGTTTTCTGTAGTACTTATGGCTATAAAAATCTTAAATAAATACAGTCGGGGAACACTTATTATGTTCTTACAGGGGTATAAATCAATAGTGAATTGCGTGGTAAATGCATCGAGAAGTTTCCATTTTTCCTACAAATTGCGCTTTTATGGTTAGATACTTTTTTATTCCGAACGATGGAGCGAAGACAGATTGGCTATTTCATCGAATTTTGAAAAAAAATACGAAAAATAAACTAAAATTCTGAGCGTAAAGTGAGAATCCGTAGTAAACGTGAACATTGGTTAGATCGATTACTGCTGCATCCCGTGGGATAAGAGTCGAAGGCGGTCCGGTCCAAGTTTCTCCTCGGTACTACTTATGTTAGCGACGGAAAATTCACAGCTCTCACGGTCGTCTGGAGAAAAGAAGTTGGTTGCGAGTAAATACGGTTACAAGGTACTCTCCCGACATGCACCTCTCGGAGACGAGTGACAAATCAAAGTGCGAATGAACAGTCCGATGACTGCGACCTCGATAGACGCTCAAATCTTCGGTGCGAACGCAACCCCTCTTTCCGAATGGAAATCGTGCTTTTTCGGAAACTACTAGCCAAAAGAAATGGGAATAGGGAGAGGGAAAGAGAAAGGTACGTGAGGACGCAAATCTTGGCTCGAGAGCACTGATAGATTAGGCCGCTCAAACGGAATGCGGTCCCAGCGTTTGACTCGTTTTTTTTTGGGCCTCGCTGCGGAATGTGAGACCCCGTCTACCCTCTTTAAGAAGTCTGAGGATGGAAGCTCACCTCTCTATTTTCTATTCCTCGCCCCCTCCCCCTGCCTCTATTTTTTCCTCCTATTCCTCTACCCGCTCCCAACTTCCCTTATTTTATTCCCTTGCCTCCGCCTTTCTCCTCGCTTTTTCACGTGACGTTATCCAACCGTCGCAAACTCAAGAAAAACTTGGGTTAATTTCCGAACGTCGAAGAGCATATCAGAACGCGAAAAAGAAATATTTTGTCAATTACCCGAAGCCACATCCTCCTACATGCTTCCTGAAAAAGATTAAAACCGCACTCGAGGAAGTTAGCGTGGGCTTTTGCGGTTAATGCTTTAGGAATGACAACAAATGAAATATTTTATCTGTCCTAACGTCGCCACGAATTTTCCTCCTCTCTCACAATGGCATATCCTTATCGTCTCTTGCACGCTTAACATTTTTGTAGGTGCGGCACTCTTTCAAAGATATACAGGAATTCGCCGGACCCTCACCTTGAAACAAGGTTGTATTTTTACGTAAGGGCACCACAAACTTTATGATGAATTCCATTTGTTGGCACTGCATCATCATCGATCTATTATAGGAAAGCCCTAAGGCCCAAATACATCTCCGAACCATTGATTTATTTATTTAAAGTCGTTCTTTCGCGGCACCCCAGCGTGCCGCGGTACCACTGGTCTATCGAATGCTTTCGTTACGATAACCATCTGGAAAAGAATGCGAATGCGAAGACTATTATTTTGGAGGAAAGAGTAAATAGGACAGGAATGATTTATTTATTTTTCATTATGTCTTAGAAATCATATACATTTGGAATTTTACAATGAACTGATTTGCATGCGAAAAATGCGATGAGAAGCACAGCGTGCGATGAAAAAATCTTCACGCTTCGAATACTCGTATCCTTGATCACAATTTTAACTAAATGCACCCTTTAAAGGTAGCAGCATGCGATTCCTTCGTCAATCGTGGTCTTCGTACCGGCGTACACGCGTTGCGTCGTCGCGTTTGTGGCGTCGCGTGACGTAAAGCTGCGGTTAAGGCACTTCGCTAATGGTCGGAAGGCGAGAACATTTCGTTACGCCGTCGTTTCAGATTGGTTTTACGGCGCGGAAAAAAACCCTCCAAAGAAACGCGATGACGGGAGAATGGGAATGTATCCCACGGATTACGCGAGCGTGGATGTCTTTCTCTCTCTCTCGCACAGGCTTTCCTTTTTAAAAAAAAATCGTCCCCAGCATTTCGAGGTCTTCATCAATCGGAACGGCCGTGGCCCCACCGCTTTCCCACCTAGGTTCGTTGGCCCCCTCCCCTCCTCCCGGAGTCCTTCCGCCCCCACTCCATCTCCCCCTCCCTCCATTCCTCTCCACCCCCTCGTACGCACCCACTCCCCAATTCCCCTCCCCTCCACCTCCCGGAGACACTTGTCAGGAGCGACAACGCGTATTGTTTAATCCAACGGGAGCAGGACGCTGGCGGAACTGTTACAGACACAGTGACCCAAACATCGATCGACAGCTCGGCTCCGCGTACGGTGGCATCTTTCGCAAAATCGATGGAGCGGAGAGGGTTTTTATTTTCCGCGGGTACGCCATGCGACACTCGCAGTTCTCTGCGGCGACGGCCACGCGCGCCGGTATCACGCTCCAAAAAAATGACCTCTCATCTCGTCGCGAATCCCTCCGTCTCTCACCTCGCCCACGACGGCTCACTAATTGACCGCGACACGGAAAAAACCGAGAGGTTAGAAACCTCGAGGGATGTATTTCCCGTCAAAAACGTCCACTCTCATCTTTCTCTCTCTCTCTCCCTCGTAAACAAACATACCCCCCTCGATCTTTCGCACGTGTTTCGCGCATACACCGCGCGAGGTCGCTGCCGCCCGGCGTCGCCCCCGTCACGTGGCGCCTCCTGTCGACGCGACTCACCTCCGCCGTTCTGCTGACACAGGTACGGGAACCTCCAGATGTTTCCGAGGCCCACCGAGTAGCCCACGATGGATAGGAAAAACTGGAGCTTGTTCGACCACGCGGCCCTCTCCTCCGGCACCTCGATCGTCACCCCGGAGTCCTCCTCCTCTTCCTCCTTGGTCACCCTTGTGCCCGCCGGAGGGCGGACGTCGTTGAGCCTCGACATCTCCCTGCCGCTCTCGGATGCGGCGCCCCTTCCGAGGCGCGTTTGCGGGGGCGGTTTAAGCATTTGAGGCGACGGCACCGCTCCCCCGTTCTGCTCTCTGGCTACCATGGCGATTCGGTCGCACCGTAGGTCTCTCGGGCACTCGTGGTGCGAATAACTGCCAACTCGAGTATGCGTAACGTTTTCCCCCACTTAGCGATCTTTCTCACGAAAACGACAATCACCGCGCAGACGCGTTGCACGAAACGTAAATAAGGTAAGCGCGCGCACGATAGCTCTGCTCTCTCGCCAATGGTCGACGGCGCCGGCGGCGCTCGCTTTTATTCTTCTCCGAGAAGCCGAGAAGGCACTCTCTCTGCCTCTGCCCCCTCCTCTCCCCGCTCCCTCTTTTTCCCTCCCCTCCTTCTAGAGGCAGTATACCGCGCAGGAGGAATCGCAGGATGGCTGTGCGGTAGCTCGAGCACCGTTAACCCCTCCCAAACTCCCGCTGACCTGCCACCTCGGCGGGGGACATGTGCAAGCACGTGTGTTGCAAACGCGTGCTTTGCGCCTTCATTCCGCGCGCTTTTTCTCTTCCTTCTTGAAGCGACGGATAATCGTCGGAAGGGTCGGTGCCACTCGGCCCTCCCGAAAGTTTTCGCCGCCGATTTGTGCGTATCTCACGAAGGAGAAGAGGTCGGGGGGTGCGAAGGAAGAGGCGTCCTTCCCGTATCCGACTTCTACCCCTTCTCTCGCCTCGCCATGTGCTCACGCCCGTGACGCATCTGCGTTCGCGTCTCCCTCCTTCCGTCCCCAGCGCCTTCCTCTATATCTTCGTGCTGCTTCTCTGGGCGCAGGAGTGTGATGCCACGCGAGCTCTCGTTGCTGAGGCACATGAGTGGCGTAAGTGGTGATGAAGCTCTCCTAGGAGAGCATTTAGGCTCACTTTAGCCCTTTGATATAGCCCTGAAAAGAGCCTAGGACCGGAGTATATGCGGTATCAATTTTTGGCCCTGAAAAGGTCCTGCGGTGGTTGGCTACTAATTCCTGCCGGTCGCCGCACCTCGGGTCGAGACCGGTCCCCTCATCTCCGCTCCTTCCGGGCCTAGGCCGGAGAACGGCGGCGGAGGTAGTTCGCGCGCTCTCCGCACGGGGGCGATCTCCCGCGTACCCCTTCAAAAGCGGTCGCTAACGCGAGGGAAGGAAGAGAGAAAGAAGGCGCTGCCTCCGAGGAGCGGGTCTTCCTCTCACGATTACTTTATGCCGAGGACCACGTGCTTTGGGCGGACGCATGGAGGAAGGATGGATGGATAGGGAAACTAATTTTAGACCGCGAAGCGCCGCCGTTTGATAGATAAAGCGTTTTTTCGGCACCGGGATATCCGTGCGTCGGAGAGTTCATATCTACCTATCTATAGGTACCTATCTTTCCCTCTCTGTACTACGAGAGAGGAGGCAATCCTCCCCTCTCCGTCCGCCTATCCTTCCGGTGGTGGTGTGCTCCACTTAAGAGATCCCTCGTGGTCGAGGGCGGCAAAAGGAGAACAAGGGCTCATAGGTGAGGAGTAGGATTGCTTGAGAGGGAGGATTGGAGGAGGGGATGGATCGGGGAGTGGGGCGGCGAAGCAGCTCGTTGCAGCAAATCACGGAGCGGCACTCGGTTTGGGACGAGGGAATTTTTAGACCGTTTTTAATTTTTTCGACGCTCTTATTGGCATGGCTCGGAGGTCCCGACTCGACGGCGTTAGTCTACTTCTAGCGAAACATCTTTCGCAACTGCATGCGACTCGTTTTTCAGTCGCGCCCTTGGCCTAGAGAACTCTTCGCTCGCTAGTTAGTCGAATAAAACGACGTTTATTGAGCGTTGGCCTTTCGAGTCTGGGACGGGTATCCCTCCACCGCCGTTGTGGTCGAGTTCGCCTTCCAAAGGTTTCTTGGTTCGATTCTCGCAATCGGCCATCATTTAGACGGACTTCCACTTGATTCGGAGAGTTTTCCGGAATGCGATTCAAACGACCGTGATACGTTGTGTGCTGGAAAGAAACGAAGGTCGCAGCCGATAACGGTAGCTCTTAATCTCTCGTTTCGTTGGCCCGAGAGCAAACGACTTCGGGTTCTGCGAATTCCGGCACAAAAATCGTCCAAACAGATGTGCCGCTTGTCTGAAAGGCAGTCTTGCTCTGGTATTTATAAAGCTCGCCTAATCCGGTTTTATCATCCTAATCACCCGAGTTATCGTTAGGCAAACACGTCATAACTCGGGCTTTTTTTGCTTATCTTCTAAGGCTCTTTGCGGAAACTTTTCGGAAATATTTGTTTTGCTTATCCGATAGGATGAGGCTATTTTTTATCGTTTCAGAGGCAGAGCCCCATATTGAGATGATTATATAAATTTATACACGAATGTCTGTGAGGAGGTACGTAACAAACCCCCTTGATAACGCCACTGATAGTTCTCCGATGATGTCTGCGCAAAGCGAGGGTGGCGGTATACCCGAGGACAGTAATCTCTGTGAGAGAAGAAATAAAATAGCTAATGTTACCGAAAATCCTTCGTATATTCAAAGTTGGTGTATAATACTAAAACGAATTGTCTTGGATATATCAGAGCAAATGTTGGTATCTTCCATGACAATGCCTTCCGCTACTTTATTTTATTACATTTTTGGAAGGGCTGACTGAACGGGACTACATTTCCTTGTGCGACGGAATACGCTAGAAGATACCCTTTACCGGAGCTCAGCCAGTTTCCAGCAAATCCGCCATATTGGATTTGTGACGTCACATCCGGTAGCCAAAAGTAGATTGTAATGACGTCATGACAAAAGACGATCGATATATCGAAACAAAATACGACCGATATGTTGCTAAATTAGAATCGATATATCGAAACAAAAGACGATCGCGGTGTTGTCAAATTAGAATCGATAAATCGAAACATTCGCAATGTTTGGGTTGCCAGCGCCGAATGCGGGGGAATTATCGATATAAAATTTCTCAGTTGGTATCTTGGATGTTGGCGTTTTTGAATCGAGTTAAAATTTCTCAGTTGGCAGCACCGAATGCGGGGTAAATTTGAATCCAGCTAAAATTTCTCGGTTGGTAACTTTGAATTCGGGAAAAATTCGAAATCGTTTAAATGTTGCGGTTGCCGCAAGGTATTAAAATGATGTAAATATAATTAACAACCCCCATTGTAATTGAGCACTTTCTGACCGGCCGGGAACGTGGGTGTTATCACGAGGGACGGCCTATATTTGTGGTAAAACTACTTACCAAGCCAATGAAGAGAGAGAGAGAGAGAGCGAAGGAAGTAAACGCAAGATTTTGCACAAACAAGCAAGAGAAATAGTATATAAAGTGTAGCAGTACTTCAAAAACGAGTCGAAACATGCAGACGATTCAACACGTACAGCTGGATACAATGTTGCCAGCTGTCTGGAGCGAACGGCGAGCGCTTGTGGCATAGCGGCATAGGACTTTGTTAATCATGCATTGTTTTCCGAGCGTAAGCTTATGCAGGCTGGCGGTTTGGCCACAATGTAACGTGAATTTCTCTTTCTCTCTCTCTGCACAGTAATTTCGACTCACCAGCCTTCGTTCGTGCTCCCAACTATAATAAATTATTACTTATATCTGACTGCTTTTGAAATCCACGAGCACAATGAAGAACGAAGAGATGCATAATTTCGACTTTTTTGATATACGAACAGCGAGATTCTCTACGGAGAGATGTTATGAGGCCACGATACAGACTGTGAGGGAGCGCCGGATGTAAACAGATTGCGATAACGTCTTCAAAGTACAAGGTGAAATTCTTGGGATAGCGCGCGAAGGATCCAAGTCTGTGTGAGCGCGTGCGTTTGTGATAAAAATTACGCTCCGCAATGTTCAGAAAGACCAAAATAATTATTTTGTGACAAAATTTAACTTTAGTACCGATTTCAATATAACGATGTCCTCATTATAAGCACATCGATGCATTGCAATAATATATTGTGGTGCTAAATTAAAGTCTTAAGAGGAAAAAACTTCGTTATATATCCATTTTGTACATTGCATTTATTTTGCCTAACGTATGCATTATTTAACCCGTCAACGTCGAGCGATGTATTCAATGCGTCGCGGTAATCGCTAACATTTTCTATTTTTTTGTCAAGGTGAATTTTCTTAAATCGGGGTTATCTTGATTTATTACAAAAGAGGAGCCTTTGACCTACCTAATTATCGTCATTCTCCAATTGTTATTGTCTTTCTTATAACATTAAATATGCATTAAATTTTGTGATTGATTTTTGGCGTAGCAACGCGAATTGGAGAATCACGTCATCTAAAAAACTTTTCTAATTTCTTTATTACGCATGCATTCCGATAAATATAACGTCATATCTCCGCTTCTACTAAACTAAATAGGACGGTTTTCACCATGTAACGTCTGTAATGATGAAGAATGACTACTGTATAACTCAAAACTTTATAAGCTAAATGAAATGTCTTTTAACAATATACGAAATGGAAAATTTATTTCAACTTTTTAGTCAAGACATGAAAAAGTTGACCTGCGATAAACTTTTTCCCTATTTGGTTTAGAAAGGAGCATTTAGCGAATGAAATTTTTATAAAAGCTGAAATTTTTCCTTGAAAAATATTGCATATCAATAACGTTAATAGTTCTCACAATACTGAAAGATATATATGAAAGCACGGGTGCGCGCTTGAATGGCTAGTGATCGGGATGATTTTTCTTCTCTCCTGCAAAGAGTGCGCATGACGTAAGGTAGTGTAAAAGGTATTGTTGATAAATTTCATGTTCTACTAAAATCCTCAAAAAATTTCAGACAAAGCCAATAAAAATTAAAAAGTTATAAAATTTTCAATTTTAAGGAATCGAAATCGAAATTCTTTTTTAAATCCCTCCGACCTCAGAGATGGGATTTAATTAAATGTCCTCCGCGCTTGAGGGGTTAATAGCAGAAATATCGAAGATTTTTCTTGTAAGGAGGATCATAAGTTCGTGTTTTATGGAAGAGTTCTTTTGGCGAAACGCATCGATATTGTATCCAAACATTATAATACGGGTAATAAAATATTCACTTAAACTAACCTGATCTCTGGGATCTGCGGGACCCGGGGAGATGCGGCAGCCGCGTGGCCCCCTACCCACACTGAAAAAATATATATATTTATAATTTAGTCATTATCTACTTTTTTAAAGTAAAAATTAAATATAAATAAAATTTTAAATAAATTTCAAAAAAATACACAAAAATGTTATCTATTAACAATTTTTACTTTTATACATACAGTATATTTTACAAATTACAGAATAAAGTAAGTACGAAAAATCATCATTAATTACATGAGTAGAAAATCTTGCAAACATTTATTACGTATTACATTATAAAAATATACTTTTCTAGCTTTCATATGCGCAAATCTATCAATTACTTTTGACCTGTCGATCTTATCAACTTTCTTTTGTTCAATGGATAAGAGTACCAACCCAGTCAGCCATTCTTGTGAAATAGTCGATCGTACATAATTTTTTATCGATTTAAATTTTGAAAACGACCTTCAGTGGACGCTACGGTTACTGGTATTGTAAGAATTATCCTACGACGTATTTCCGTGTTAACGTATATTTTATGCAATCTATTTTTATGTAAGAAATTTCAAATACCAATTACACTGGTTTTCTGGCACTATTATTGATAACATTCTTAGTTCTTCTGTCATCTATTTCACTTTCGGAATCTGAGTTGGTTTCATCCTTCAAACTAGTTGTATATCGCAACAGACTTCATGCAAGTTAACTACATTCCAAGTTTTAAGTTAGCTTATGTTGTGCATCAACCGAAATATATAAACATATTCTCCGTATTGATCAAATCGCCAGGACAGGAAGTTCAATGCCGTATCCATGACTCGTAAAAGGAAATCTGGTCTAACTCGCTCCTTTGGCTTTTTCAATCTATCATTCTCATTTTCAAAAGCAATATGTCTCCTTTTACCCTTATTAGAAAATTCTGTATCGGCTGATGTCTCATTTGCATGCTGTTGAGCTACTTTTAGAGTTTGATTAAATCCTTAATTTCGATACGTATTTTATGCTGATTTCAAAGCATCCAAATTTTTAACTGTCATATCTAACGGAATTTGAGCAGATTGTAGAACCTCACTGTCTTTATTTACAGCTATTAGTATGTCATACCAAATTACAATGGAATGCAAAAATTCGAAGCTGTTTAATTCATGGGAAACCAGTGAATTTGATTAGTTTTTTATTTTCGGATCTTGACAAATTTCTTCTACTTCGAGTAAAGCTTCTTTAATTTTTGATTATTGAAAGCGTGCAGCTTTTATACTTTTGAGTCTCGATTCCCACCTAGTATTAGAAAAGGATTTTACATTATACCTCTTTAAGATATTCCATCTTGCCGGAGAGGCTGCCAATATAGTGTACATACCCTGAATAACACCAAGTGAGGTTGCCTGCGGGCAGGAATAAGTCATATCACAGAGAACCAAATTTAAGTTATAGAGTCTACATGGCAGGAAAAATACTCTTGAATTTATACTTAAAATGCGTGCTTGAACTCCCTGTTGATATTTCTTCATATTCGCGCCGTTATCATATCCTTATCCTCTTCAATACTTCAAGGAGATTTCCGTATCTTTCAGTTCTTTTAATATAGTTTCGAAAAGTCATTTTTCTGTTGCATCTGAAATTTCCAGAAAACTTACGAAGTGATCAAATAATTCTACATTAATTTTCGTCGCCGAACAGTGACGCTCTGCCTTGTCAGAATCTATGTAGATCGATGTTTTCACGTCCCGCGAACGTTGTATAATTTTACATGGAGTTGCGCTAAATTAAAAAGTGGAATTGATAGGCGCGGGGCCCTGGGCTACTGCCCACCCAGCCTCCCCCCCTTAGGACGGGCCTGCTGATATACTTTATAATTTTCTACTTTTATCCGAATCTTCTAAGCGGAGGGTCTTCTATCCAACTTTGCCGGTGAAAAGCAAGAATTCACGTGTTCCAATTTAATTTAATAAAGTACGTAATAAATCATCGCGATCTTTAAATTGTAAGTCTCTACTCGCATATTTCTCTTTATCTTCCGCTGGGGGAACTAAGGTGGCAAAGTCCACGGCCGCCTCGCCGATCCCAGACTTGACTCCTTCGCGCGCTATCTCAAAGAATTCCACCTTGCACTTTGAAGACGCTTTCGCTATCCACTTCGTCTCTACTCTCTCATAAGTTTCATACCCCTGATCGCGGTCGTCTTTTGTTTCAGTATATCGATTCCCACTTGGCAACACCGCGATCGTATTTTTTCATGACGTCATTACGATATCCTTTTGTTTACCGGATGTAACGTCACAAATACAAGATGGCTGATTTCCTGGAAACTGGCCCAGCTACGGTAAAAGTATCTACTTATGCTCTTTCATTAATCAATAGCCGACCTTATTTTATCCGTAAACACCGTACACCTTACATCTTTAATCCTTTCCCGAAAAGTTTCCGAGCTTTAGAACGGCTCATGGAAATACTTAAGTGTTGAGTTCATTCAACATATTATATTATCATTATATTAATTCGGTAGACTGAAGCCGAAGGAAATTTATGGCTACTCAGCGCTCCTTTTAATTTTAGAATATTAAAGGTCAAGAATTCATGAGTTTCCTTAGTAGACTGATAGAAGCACTGCCTTGCACGAATTACGTTAGAAGTGGCAGTCAGAAAATAAGTCGAAATAGCGTGTTTATGAAAGGGACACACTGGACCTCTGATATACACAAATGAAAATCATATATAAACACCTGTTATATTTTTTATAGATACTCACCATGTCGGTTAAAACACCTTTCCAATACTGAAGATTCATCTGGGAAAACGTCAATATGAAACTGATGAAGAGGTGAAATCAGCAGTTAGGCGATGATTACAAGGACAGGGCACTGCCGTCTATGTAAAGGGGTTAGAAAAGCTCAACCTACAGTGGGATGCGTTTTAATCGGCGTGGTGATTATGTAGACAAATAAAGCAGGAATTTATTCAAGATTTTCATGTGTATATCAGAGTTCCAATATATCACTTTCGTAAATACGCCTTGTTTCTGGTTGTCCCTCGTACAAGCTGAGATCGGTGATTTAAAAGGGCCAACGTTTCCTTTGATTTGCACAGAACCGATTAAATGAATTCAAATTTTAATTTTCCAATCTTGTATTTTTTGGAGGACATTTGGGGTTTTAATCGATTTTCTTCATTCGGCTGTGAAACTCTGTGAAGTTGTTATTACTTAACAGCAAGTATCCAGTGGACACGTATTATCGGTGACGGTTTACAAGAGATATACAAGAAGTTGATCAAGAGCTCCTGCTTAGGTTAACTTATGCGTGCAATTATTAACTTGACGTACGGCATGTTTTAGTGATCTGAGGCATCCCAAATAGGGCGTACCAAAGGAATTTCTTCGTGACTTACTGATTTTCTCCCGAGGCAGGGGTTCTCAATCTTTTAGCATTCAGTGAAAATCCTCCAGAATACATTTATAACCACGGATGACCACCAACTACGTTGTTGCAGTTGTAATCTATAATGTTTCTAGCTTTAAACCTTTTGGATTCTGGCTATAGTCACACCTTCATCATAATTGCCTCTAGCTCTCTACTTCGTTTTATTTGCCATTGACGTGTATCATTGGTTGAGAACCTCGGCAGAGGGGTGGCTAGCGCGTCTAGCTCCCAACGTTCGAGTCACGCCTTGGTCATGGTTGTATGTGTCGTCTATTGTTACTGCTCCCACTGTAAAATGGCTGCAAGAGCTGTATATGGAATTACTGAATAATTAGAATAAATAAAGGAAACTGTTACAGATCGCATTTCAAACTGTTGGAAAACATGCTGTCCTATTTATTCTGCAACCTTCATGCCACTTTCTATACAAAAATACTTAAGAATTAATAGCTAATTTTTAAAACCAGGTGTCACCCCATCATTCGGGGTATTCTGAAACGAACTGTTAGTTAAAATAAAACACTAAATGAATTATTTATAGCTCAATCGTATATAAAACGTCTAAACTTTTTTTTCTCTCTCCGGAATCAACTATCGCGTAAACCTGGCCCTAAATGCATCATTGAGGTGACGTACTTGCCTTGCATTAGTGTTTCAGTTGATAAATACGTAAGAAATCTGTAGTCAGAGCTACTTCTGACGCACAGGAGCTCAATCGATATAAATTCCTCCGTTGACTGACGTCGGTTTTTCAGCGAAAAAACCGATTTCTTGGATTTCCGACGCGCTCAAGATGAGTGGTTCAAAGGTTTCGATGTCGCCAGAGGAGCCCGCGTGGTCTGAGGTTCTCTCGTCTTTCGTCACGAGGAAGGTCCTTTCCGATCACTTTGAAGTCCTTCTATACCACTCAAACCGAGTATACATATAGATTGCCTTTGAGTATGAGTGCGTGTATAGTCGTTTGAATTAGTCTGTTTGGTCCCTGTCGTTGTCGTGAGACACATAAACCACCAGCCGTGTTTGAAATACCAAATCCCTGGAGTGGAAAAGTTTTCCGTAAACTTGACATTTTAGTTGTTTCCTCTAAATATATTTTTTAAATATGTACTATTAGAGGTTGTTTTAATTTCTCTATTCTGTTTTAACAATTAAAAAAAACGCCATTTACTATCTATTTCGGCAGCTCTTATCTTATTTGTATTCTAGTTTCATATAATTCTTGTTGTGCAACTATTTGATGCATAAATAATTCGAGAATCTCATCTACAGCGATAAAAGAATATTTTTTGGAGTCAAAGATCAGTTAATTACCTATAAGAGGGTGCCAATTTTCATCTAAAATGCGCCTTCGGTCACTCTACTTTTCTATGGCCTAAAAAAATCATCTATAACGCAGGGATTTATTTTTCACAAAGTTCATCGCTTTATTCCTCTCTTTCAGGAGATGCATATAGAGTCGAAATTTTTTTAAAGGTTATAATGGCGGCAGTTCATTGACAGATAACCGCATGAACATTGCTTTCGAACATATAATCTCTATCGAACACGTACAATCCATGGAATCATTGCAGGAGTTAACAATCATTTGTTCATTGTATAATTATTTCCAAAAGTACTTATCGATTGCCGTTTCAAAATCATATTTTTTAAATTACCGAATCAAGGGCGTCCTCTTCACACCGTATTATAAATCAGACGGAATGCGTAATCAAAGAAATAAGGGGAAATAGGTAGACGTGTGTTGAAAACCGAGTTTCTTATCCTTCGGTTGGCTCTATAAGACAGCTATATGAAACTTCCATATTCAGCCCTATATTCTCGGAGTTGAGCAGGAGTTTCTCGGTAGAGTTATCTCCGACCTGTTAGACTTTCACCGAAAGAGTAAGCCCATATACAAATGAAGAGATAAAGAAATGCTTGTGGAGACTTCTCGTAAACTCAGCGCGTTGCGTGGAATCTGCGTGGGCTCAAACTTGAAAGCGCGTGCAGCTGGCGAATGCACAGCTAAAAAGGTTATTTTTTTCAATTTTTAGTCTCACGTTAAAAGCTTCACCGAGATGCCTAAACCGCAGATCCCGCACGTGTAATTATGGATTGATTGCGCAGCACATTGTTCGTGACCAAGTCACGAGATGGGTGCTTTTGATTTACGGAAAAGGTGGCGGTCTGAGGGCGTGAGCGTGCGATGTGACCAAAGACACGCCCTAAACGAGAGGGGATGGGAGAGAACGGAGGGTGAGGGAAGGAGAGGGTGAGAAAGGGGTGGCGGAAGTACGCATCTCAAAATGCGAGGGCGCACGAATGCGGACAGGGAGGGGAAAGAGGGAACCGCGACAGAAAAACAAGAGAGGAGCGCAGGACGCACGTATCAGGATCGATTCTCACCGCCACGCCTCTCACAGCCTCCGAAAAGGCGAGCAGCAGGAATCGCCGTGGGGTAAAACCGAATAACAATCTCCATCCCTGGATGCCACCCTTGTATTTCAAATAATAATCATACCCTGAGTCAGCCCATAGGGATTTGAGGAACTTCAAAATATTTTATTAAACGCTTTCAAAGGCAAAAAAGCCTACGCCTTTTTTTTAATCGAACTTATTTATTTTAGGGATAGATTCCATTAGGAATAAACATAACTCCTATTATTTTGTGCGCATTTCGGGACCACCAGATCGTAGGAGAGGTATGTAGCGCAAACTTTTGGGCGATGGAGTTGAAAATGCTTTAAAAAGCTTCTAAAATTTTAATAGCGAGTATATGAACCTCACCTTTAGAAGATACGAATAAAAATGTTTTATAAATAGGGCATTTATGCCAACGAAGGGGTAAAAAATATAAATGTGAAAATATCGAATTTATCTGAATTTCCTTGGGACCCAAACCCTTCCGATCCAGGATCAATATAGGCCCGGTTCTGATTACATCAAACCTACGGCAGGCCCCGGGGCCCCATTCTCGCCCCATCCGTCCCCGCCTCTCGTTGGTTCACGTCGCCGAAAACGCGAATCGAGGCCCAGGCGACAAAGAGTTTGAGCGACAGGTCGCGAAATGCGTCTCTCGTATCGCGAAAGCCATTTCACGATATTGGTTAAGTAAATATTTTACTAAGCGTTAGTCGGAACGCACGCCGCGTCGAGCGCGTTGGTTGCTAGCATTCAGGCGCAGGCTTCGGAGTCGTTATCGGGACGATTGGAATTGTGTCGTATAAACAAAACACTGCATTTCTATTTGATTATGTTTAATACCGAGAACGGAAACTGACGAGTCGAACTCATCTGACTTAGTTACCCTAACTCTACTGAAATAATTTATTTAAGGAAATCAGATGTTTCAACTGCTCAAAATGCACATTGGCTGGCCGGAAATTAGAGACACACTGTAGTCTTCAACAACTTGCCTTTAAACAAAGGATCTATGCAAAAACAATTTTTAAGAGGCAGATTTTAAACTCTGAAATAATGATCCACTTAATTGGGTTTCGATTCCGTTCACGTAGCAGTTGTTAGCTTCCTAATATCACTGAATTCAAAATGTGGCGAAGCATCGAATACGGTCTGTGGTAGGAAGAAGAATAGGGACTTAAAATTAATTTAAATGATTTCTTTGAAGTGATTATTACGTGTAAAAATTATAGGAGATCCTTTTCTAGAAGATTTGTTTTCATGAGTGTAAATTTCGAGAGTTCCTGGGATTTTAATGGAACATTTTTGAGTTTGATATTGTTTGTCAAAAAACTATATTTTAATGATCAGCGCAGTCATTCATATTTTCGGTAATCAATTTTATGATTTATAAGCATGTAATACGTACGTTACTGTAGTAAAGATAATTAAACTTCACATATTCGTATATAATGCACAACTAATTAAATGATTTACTCTGAAAGTATATTTTTACATTGATGGAATAAAGTGATCCGAAGATCCTATGCAGACAGGCATAAGCTGTACAGGGACGGAACTAGCCAAACCAAGAAAACATCTGCGTTCAGAAACGAGAAAATTGATCAGCTACAATAGTTCAGTGGTAGAATATCCGCTCGGCAAGTGGAAGACCCGGTTTCGATTCCCGGTCATAGCAGACTTTTTTCTCGTTTCAAAATTATTCCCTATTTTTACATTATTAAATTTTATTCTGACTTCTCATTTCGGAGTCAGACTATTTCGTCTTTTATCATGCGCGAGGTGTAGGAAATTAGTTAAAATTGAAATCATGCATTACATGCACATCTCTATGTATGCCACTGTTTGTGGAACGTTATTCCACGTTCAATCCCGCACGCCATTATAAATTTTTTACCGGTTTGAATCCGCGCCAACTGTTTCTCTTATGTCACATATCTTATATCTTAAATAAGTTTTAGAGAATTTTTTCCCAAGTTGGAGATCTGTATAGTTCTTAGAGAGGCTAATTCTATTACGAAGTACCGTATTGACCCGAATATAGTGCGATGTTTTTTTCCTCAATATGTACCTTTAAAAGTCGCATTCGCACTATATTCGAGTACTTGTTGCATTCGTACTATATTCGAATACTTGTATCTTTAAAGAATAACTGCGTATCGGAGCGTTTCATGACGCGTGTTTCAGCGCATATTTTTATAATTGCTACATTGTAAGTGAATTGGACGTTCATGTTAGGATGCTACATCGTACAAATATACTCGGTAGGGGTCTGAGGAGATCATTCGTACCATATTCGAATACTTGTATCTTTAAAAAATAACTGCGTATCGGCGCGTTTCATGGCGCGTGTTTCAGCGCATATTTTTATAATTGCTACATTGTAAGTGAATTGGACGTTCATGTTACGATGCTACATTATACAAATATACTCGGTAGTGGTCTGAGGAGACTTGAAAATAAATCAAGGTCAAATTGCAGCAACCACAGCACCGGCACAACTTCACGCAGGGTCGCGACACTCAACGTTAGAAAACGAGGACCGTCTAAACGTGGCGTCACATTATCCCCCTTTAGTACATAATTCATGAGTTTACAGGTAATTTAAATGTGCAAAATAGAGAAAATTAAATGTTTTTCGTCTTTTTCTAAAATTCCTTTCAAAATACTTGGCGTCACACTATATTCGGGGTCGCATTATATTCGGGCTTATACGGTATATATGTCATTACTAAAGACCGAATGCGGATAATGCCAACATAGCTGAATAATGTTGACATTAGCCAAAGATAGCGGATAATGACAGAAGTTATAAGGATAAAATATATTTCCTGCCATTATCCGGATAATGTTGTCACTAGCCACACAGGTGCGGGTACTGTCAAATGATATGTAGGGTTGGGTTGAGTTGAGTTGTAATTGCAAATCTCTGAACTACATTGTCCTGAGATTCATTTAGTTTCTTATTGCATTATCTACGAGTCTATAGCTCATTAAATTAATTGAAAATGAATACTTTTTAGTCATAAGCAAGGTGTATTTATTTTAAATAAATTTTATTACGGAATGGAATAGAATTTCAGATCAGAGTATGCTCAAACTAAATATTCCCAAGTTCAAAAAAATTGCTTTGAAATACGCCTTAAAAACTGTTTCCGTCAAATGCATCCCATTTCCACCTCTCATATAAATACGAAGTGTGACATTTGTGGTATATCCACCTAATGATGACCTAGTTACGTCGAAACCTGGTCGTCTTATTAATTAATATAGTGGAATTGTTACATAGTTTGTTGCGTTATTTGTTCTTAATTGTGGAATTCGACAAAGTTAAGGCTTTCCTAGTGGATTAAAAGTTCTAACAGAAATTTCGTGTACATTTTTATCAGCGACAACTTGGTAGCTTCCGAAAAAGTTAATATGCAACTTTAGAAATTTTATTGCTCAGTTGAAAGATTTACAATCGTGTTATAAAAATGTAGCTGTACGATATACTACTAATTATGGTGTACCAAATTCTTGAAAAGGCATTTATATTGCTAATTGCTAATTGATTTCTAATAATTTCAAAGCAATTCCAATCTTCCCTCAATTTCGTCAAATAAAATTGGATTCCGCAATTTTTTCACAACTTCACTTATTATATATTTACTTTCTCATATACGTTTTGATGGAAATACACGTTTTAGGTGTTCCCGAGTCCATAAAAGTGGTTTTCGCCATGCCGTCTGACTGTCGGTCTCTTCGCCGATCTATGGCCCAAACGCGTACATGAAATCGAATTATATTTCGTATTTGTGCAAAATATAATCTTTTGCAGAGACTTTTTCATAAAAATAATATTGCCCAAAAAGTAAGGGTAGTTTATTCTTGGCGATTTTTTGAAATATTTTACTTACTCAAAAATGGCTACAGAGAATTTGATTCAAATCATATATTGTAGAGCCTGATGTTACAAATAATACTACTTAAGCCATATATCTCTTGGACACTCTATATGCCGTCCAGTGACATTATAATGTACGCAAAGCTACCTTACCTAAGCCTTATGACGTCACGCCTCAGCCGCGATCCATTCAAACTTTTACTACAGCCTTACGGTTAAACTAAAGCCAATGATATCTCATATTTGTGGCTAATATCATTCATAAAAGACATTCTGATGAGATAAATGATATTGCGCAACAATTAAGGTTACTTTATTCTGGGATATTTTGAAACAAAATTCGATTTACTAAAAAATGGCTCTAAGGATTTCGTTTAAAATGCATCCAAACGTACAGCCTGATGTCACAAATAATACTAAGTAAGCCATATGTCCCAAAAGGTTACTATATTTCGTCCAGTGGCATTATTTCTTTACAAGACGCTCAGCGCACGCGTCAGAGGGAAGTTGATTTTGGGGCAGAAAGTGTAGTGAGATCAAACGTATATACGTATATGAGAAAGTTTGTGCAATGTATATTGCGCCGTTTATTTTATTTTGTAATTCCCAATGTGACCGCGCCGTTTTCCTGTCACTTACAGATGCAATTACAGGACGAAGTTTTCTACACGCGCAGATTTTCAAAAGCCATCGCTCAGAAAAATCGGAAATTTTGGAAGTGACCCGAACTTGATTCCAGTAAAACTTATTTTCTCCGACTGATTAATGTGGAAACGCGTTTAGCGTATCTTAAACTATATTTCAAAACACTGTCAATCGAGATACGAACTCGGTACTTCAACATCTGTGCGGGAAAAGGACAAAATTTTCTCGTAAACGCTATTTCAATCCTTTCCGAACCAGTCTAAAACAAAACTTTCTTAGAGATAAAATATAAGAGAATCTAGAAAAAATTCGCAACAATTGACTTAAAATTATGTCACTGAGCCAACTTTTTTCTGAAGCTTTACCGAGATAAGGGCAAGCAGGTTGTTTTGATGAAAAGAAACAGATTAACTCAATTTGTGGTAAGTTTCTCATATCCTCAACCAAAAGATTTGTCATGCGGGTCAAGCAATCATTCCTTATGCCGCCGAGAATTCAATCTCTCAGCGAGGACATCCGAACAAAAGAAAGAGGATTAGACGACGTCGTAAGAATGCGCAAGGTCTCGTTCTGCGCAAGCGCTTCGGGTTACAAAAGACGATTTGAATTGGTCCAAACTAATGCAAATTGAGCGGTAATTCCAATTCAAACACGGACCTGCCTACTTCTTCTCCTCCCCCAGGCCACCATCACTACCTCCCCATAAAATCATATTCTGTTTTGAGAGGAACCATTCACGAGAGAGTTAATGTGTTTCTCTTTCTCTCCCTATATAATTCCGCTTCCCTTCCTCCTTCACTCTCTTCCTCGGCCGACGCTTACGTCCCAACACGAGGAAAGGGAACGAACGCCTTGCCTTTTAAAAAGCGGCTCACTCACGCAACAAACGATTCCTAAATGGAGTTATCCGTAAACAATTCAATCGTGCGGATAATTATCGGCAAGAAGGTCGCTTGGAAAGGGAGATAGGGAGAAGAGGGGAGAAAGAGGGAGGGAGATGGGGGGATTGGTGAGGTGAGGGTCGGAGGGATGGGTGCAGGTGGGATCGGGAGGTAGGGCGTGGTGGAGATAAAAGGACGAGGAACAAAGGAAGGATGGAAAGCGTGTACGTGCCTGAGTTTCGACTGCGTGCCAACTGAGTTATTTTGAGGAGTATACGAGCGACGATCCTCGGATGTGGTACGGAATCGATTATTTAGCACGGCGTTCGATTCGTTTCTGATATCCCTTGCATATGTCTTGGGATCAATTTCGTCCGATTTTTCTCGCTTGAATGCTTGCCTCTGCCGTTCGGAAGAGGAGCTGTTGGACAACTTTTCTCGAAAGAGGTGCGGGTAGAGGGAGGGGAGAGGAAGGGAGGTAGAGGGAGGAAAGAGGAAGGGAGGGGGAGGGGAGAGGAAGGGAAGTAGAGGGAGGGGAGAGGAAGGGAGGGAGGGGGAGGGGAGAGGAAGGGAGGGAGGGGAGAGGAAGGGAGGTAGAGGGAGGGAGAGAAAGGACGGAAGAGAGGTAGGAGAAGGAATTGAGAATTAGCAAAAGAGACGTGTGGCGAAATTTTGTGAATTTTTTGCCAATATGCAAAATATCGCAAAATCATCATTAGTACATATTTGGATGGAATCACTTGGAACAACATAATATACAGATATTTGTGTCAGTTTGATTTTAAATATAAGATGAGATCGAGAATTCTTTATTGAAAAAATCATTCGGCAAGGAATTACCGAATGACATTTCAAGAATAGCCTTAAAGATTAGTAGGAAGTAACAGGTGCCACAAATAAAACACACACGAAATTATTTATCTAAACCTTGTACTTATTCATATTATTCTGTGGGGAAAAGTGCAAAGTTTAAGTGATTTCAGGTGTCGTGTTTACTGCAGTGTTCTTTCCTATTACAGAGTTTCACTAAGTATCGGCCTCTTCGGTGAGCTTTAATTGGAGCGATAGTGAGGACAAATAGATTATCCTAGTTGTAGCAGCTGTACAGAGCTTATATTTTTGCGCTGGCCACCTCCTACCGCACACCACGAGAGTTTCCAGAGTACAAACATTATAATGTAGAGCAGACATAAACAGATTCAGACGTTACCTCTTTCCAGTTTCCGTTGAAAAACCTCGCTGTTCTTGTGAGCGTCTGGGCGACGGTCCGCTCCTTTGACCCCAGTTTTTGAACCGTGTCGCCGGTTTCGACCGATTCTGCTAAGGAAGTGGCAGCAGCGAAGCAGCCGAGATGAACACGCCCAACCAGAAGGGAGAACCACTCCTTCAGAGAAGGCAAGGACTGCTCGATCGCAGCATGTATCTCTATGTATGTATTTTACTCTATAATTCTGATTGACGGCAGAAAATCCATTGCATCAAACTATCCCCAACAGTCAATTTTTGCCTTGATTCTCATCTTATGATCATTACGTGTATCTATGAAAGAACAAGCATCTGTCCTACAATCGTTTTCACGTATTTTAGCTTCGGGTTAATGCTATCCGATATTCATGGCGTTTGTATGGTTCCTAGAATCTCGTTAGCTGGCAAATTTGATCTGGTAGCTTTAGTCCAACATTCAGTCGGCGATTTTTTGGCGATACCCGATTCAAACCCTAAATAACTACGTATTTCGTAATTTTCTTTTACAAATTTAGTTGTCTCGCGCTGAACTCCAAAATATGGTGTGAGACGGCGGCCCCAGATTCGAATCCGGCGGAAGTCGGATTTTTCAACCTGGGATCGTCCCGTCCCCTACTTGTGTGATTTGAGGAGACCGCGCAAGTCAGCGCTCCGTCCTTCGGAAGGGACGTTAAGCAGTTGGCCCCCTTGGTGCACTTCGTAAAGAGTAGGCTAATGCCGGCATCTGGTTTCCCTCCACCCTTGTGTGTGTGCTCGGTGTGGACGGAGTAATGGCTATAATAATCCAAAAGATTTATTAGCCAAAAATTCCATACAAACAAACAAACATATTTAGGTATATCGGTCTCTTATGGTTGGTCACAAGTAATTTTTTTCGTGCTACCTCGACCTCTATAACCGTCATAGCGAACGAAGAAATATGTCCCATATTTCTTTTTTCGGAGGAGTTATGACCCATTGAGTTATATTTCATCAAGTCGGTGATACTCATAACAATAAACCATACTTATTTTAGACCAAGATTGAAACATCCCGACAAACTCATAAAAATGAGTGGGAAGGAGGGAAAAGAGGCGAAGAGGTTAGTTTTTTGCTCCAGATTCGTAATAATAACCGGCTAAACATACAGACTTGTTGAGTAGGTCGGAAGAGGAAACGGTGCGCAATTCCTGTAGCGATGACGAACCGATTAATTCCAAATTGTTTGATGACGACCTGGTTGGATGGAAGCCCTCGACATGTGTCACATTTGGACCGTACTCAGCGTCGCCATCATCATCATAATCCTCCGGGTGGCCAGATTTTTATTCGGTGACTATACGCCGAGTCCGAGCTGGCTTCTCATTCACAACCTCTGGTTCCATCCCTCAACCTCACTCGAGTGAGGCTGCCCACACACTCTTTCCCCCCTCCTTCCCATCGTGAACAGGAAGACGACTTTCATGTGGTCAGCGACGGAAAATTCCGTTATTTCCGACTCGATCTTTCTCGTATATTAATCGTCCGGGCGTAATAGACTGAGATTGAAAGCCGCCGTACGGAGATCGACTTCGGAACTTTTAGTAATCCATCTTTTTCGACAAATCTGCCGTAATGCTTTTAAATAATAGATTTCCTCCATCCTGTTGCGAATGAAATTCGGCTGCGGTGACGCATGCGTTGCACTCCTAAGAAAACAGCATGCGCCACGATAAAAAGGAATAAACGTTTCGACTCTTCTTGGATCCATTCGGAATGCGCGCATCTTCGGAGTTAAAACTGGAGTCCCCGGGAGCGGAGCGAGTCGGCCGCGGGAAGAGGAGGGAGAAATGAGGGGAGAGAAGGGGAGAAGGAGTGACGATAGAGGGCGAGGGGGAAAGGAGAGAAGAGAGTGAGAGATAGGAAAAGGGAGAGAGGAGGAAGGAGAGATGGGAAGAGAGAGGTGGGGAGAAATGGAGGGGAAGGACAGGAGGAAAGGAGGGAGAGGAGGGTGGGAGAGAAGTGAGGAGAGGAGGGGGGAGAGAAGGGGGGAGATGATGGGGGAGGAGGGGAGAGGAGGGAGGGTGGGGAGGGAGAGGGAGGAGAGGGGGGGTAGGGGGAGGGGGGGAGGGGGAGAGGATGGGGGTAGAGGAGGGGGAGATGGGGGAGGAGGGGGTGGAGAGGGAGAGGAGGAGGGGGGAGGTAGGGGAGGTTGGGGAGGAGGGGATGGAGAGGGGAGAGGAGGAGGGGGAGAGGAGGTAGGGAGAGGAGGGAGGGAGATGAAGGAGGGAGGGAGATAGCTCTTGAGAGAGAGATATGAGAGAGGGAGAGAGCGATTAGGAAATGAGGAAAGAAGCGAAGAGGGATGCGGGGGCGGATAGATTTGAACAAAACCCCAGAGTGTTAGCAGTATACTAATTTGTTATTACCGCTCAGAGGACATCGTGGACGTTTTTTGCGATGACGCTTTCCTCAGCACACGAAAAATCATGGTTAGTTTTGGTACGTTAGAGATCTCCTCCGAGCATCTCTCTCTCCCGCCTTCTCCCCCTCCTGCCTTTTCCCGGCAGGGAAAAACGGGAACGGCCAAGGGGATAAATCTGCCGTAAAATTAACTGTTGGGTTCTTAATAGCCTCGGATTTCTGACTGGCACATAGGAACGACGCCGTCGGAATTGTGTTGACTCTATCTAGAAAGAAAGAGATATTATTACATTAATTATGCATACGCATTGTGGGAGAAGAAAAGGATATTTCTGAATACAATCTTGTTAACCATATGCATAGAAATTTCTTGCAAAACAAAGCCTAGAGAAAGTTTTGGAAATCTCCGAGGAAAACATCACGGGCCTGATTATTTTTACTGAGAGAATATAACGTTCGCGTTATAATGCGTGACTTGCATTGATAATATTCAAGGAATTTGTCAATTACATCGAGTAACGTTGGCAACGTCCTCAGAAGGTTCTCATTCACTGTATTAATTTACGGTAGGTAACACTAATTACAAATGATGTGCTGCTTCCAGTTCATGCAACTTGCAGAGATCTCACCGCAAAATGTAATTGTTTTTAAATGCATTGAAATTCCCGTTTCATTCTCATTGAAAATAGTTTTTGATATTGCAAGTTACCGTAATTAACGTGTAAATTCGTTTATAAAAAGGTTCGCATTCTAGTCACATGAGACCGAATTCGCCCTTTTTCGTCGTATAATAAAAAAATCTCAAGAAAAATTAGGCATGTTAAATTTTTGCTTCGTATTGCGTTATTCCAATTTTATTTGTTTTGTAAATTACTTTTACTAGAACATACAGAATTGAGGAATTGCGCTCCATAGCAACAAATTTCCGGGAAGAAATATTTCAAATCGCTTCGGGTTAAAAAAAAAACAAATCATAAGAGTTTAAACGTAAGCTTTCAGAAACAGGAGTGTATTTCGGCGCAAATCACTCGAAAATTTCCTTACGGCTCATTTGAAGACGAACGAATAGAAAATAGGTTTCATCATTATTCCATGTCCAATATCTTTCTTTAATGCCCGTATCTGTCACCCATATCTCTATGCCTCGAGATTCTTTGGCAAAGATTTCGTCTCCTCTTCGTGGTTTTAACGATTTGGAATCGCCAAGTCCCTCCTACACTTCGGTCTAATTCCGAAAGCGTCCTCAGACCGCTCGATGATTTAGGAGCCCATGGGAATCAAAGGGCCTCAAAGGAGTACTGTCGGAGAATTGCCGAAAATGGCCGCCGAAAAACGCAAGAATCTGATCACGTGGTTTGGAAGAATCTTCGGCGCTTTCTTCCGTCGCCCCGACCCGTCCATAATCATTACGTGTTATGTCGCGGAATCGAATTGCCTATCTCGAGTGAACGATAATGACAAAAGCACCAATTGAAATCATTACGTCTTCCGGTCTTTTGTGGAGGCGCAGGCGCAGCCACGTAGTCGCCTTGCCCCCGTCCGTCAGGGGGCGAATCTCATTGACCGCTCGCGCCTTGCGTCACAGGCCCTCGTCGGCGTCATTCTGGCAACAAAGCGCGTCGTCGTCCCTTGGCTCCGGAGTCGGTCGAAACTTTAAGTAGCGCAAACGGAATCGGTTTCCAAATGGATATGGACGTGGGGGAGGCGTCCGTCGGTGACACCTCCGCCCCCTTCAGCCCTCTCGCGCACACCCAAACAACGCAGAAGAAGCGTCCCCTCTAGGGAAAGTATATATATATATCATCATCATAGGTAGTCTGTCCGTAGACAGGTCCGTGATTATTCATGGTTAAACCTGGTTCTCCATATACTCCTATTTTCCGCTGTCCTCTTCATATCTTGATAACTCTCTTTCCCTTTCAAATCGTCTATCAGCTGATACCTTTTCCTACCTCTTTCCCTTTTCCCATCTAGTTTTCCTTCTAACACATCTTTAATCATACTCTCTCTCCTCATGTAATGTCCAACCCAGTTAGCCTTCCTCTTTCTGATAGTCTGTATAATCATTCGCTTCTCTCCTATTCTTCGTAGCACTTCATCGTTTTTCATCCTATCTGTCCATTTTATCTTCAGCATTCTCCTCCAAGTCCACATTTCAAAGCTTTCCAAGTATTTGATGTCATTTTTCCTTAGCGTCCATGTTTCTGCCCCATACAATGCTATACTCCATACGTAGCATTTTATCAACTTCTTGCGGGTATCTTCCCTTATATTCCCTGTAAGTAGTTGTTTCTTTCTCCTGAAAGCCGCTTTTGCTTTTCCTATTCTAGTTTTGATCTCATCCGTACATTTTGCCTCCCGTGTTATGATACTTCCAAGGTATTTATATTCTGAAACTTGTTCTAATGGCTTTCCCCAAATAGTTATGTTCAGATTCTCTTCTTTACCCGATATTCGAATGACCTTGGATTTTTCTGTATTTATTTCCATACCGTATTTTCTACCTGTTATCACTAGTCTATTTATCATTTTTTGTAGCTCCTCTTCCTTTCTTGCTAGAAGTACTTGATCATCTGCGTATTTTACTGTTCTTATAATCCTTCCTCCAATTTTGAAATCCCCTGTACTTTCTAAAGCTTCTTGCATTAGACTTTCTCCATATATATTGAATAGGGTTGGCGATAGGCAGCAGCCCTGTCTTACTCCTCTACCGATATTTATTCCGCAGGTGTCCACATTCTCAAACCTAACCTTTACAACTTGATTCTCATATAGATTCCTAATCAGTCTCCTGTCTTTCCAGTCTACACCTATATCCTTTAATATCTTCATCAACTTTACCCAATTTACTCTATCAAAGGCCTTCTGCCAGTCTACGAAACATGCGCAGATATCTTGACTGTATTCTATTGCCCTTTCTGATATGATTCTAACTACTCCTATAGCATCTCTAGTTCCTCGTCCTTTTCTGAAACCGAATTGATCTTCCCCTATTATTTCTTCTGCCTTTTTCTCCAGCCTTTTATTAAGAATCCTCGTGATGATCTTCGATGTGTGTGACAGAAGGCTTATAGTTCTGTAATCTTTACACTGCATTGCCTTTGGCTTCTTCTTTAGAGGGATCATTGTTACTTCTAGGAAATCCTGAGGCCACTCTCCCGTGTCGTAAATCTTATTAATTAATTTCGTGATCGCTTTTAGTCCTTCTGATCCTATGACTTTAAGTATCTCAGCCGGTATTCCATCGCTGCCCGTGGCTTTCCCCTTCTTAAGTTCCACTATCGCTTTTTCTACTTCGCTCTCCATAATACTTGGTCCTAAGTTATCTTCTTCAATGTTTTCCTCATTTTCCAGTTCTATTTTTGCCGCTCCTGTCTGTTTGCTGTATAATTCCTTAATGTATTCTTCCCATACCTGTGCTACATCCTTTGTTTCTGAGACTATCTTCCCATCCGTATTCATAATTCCTTTACCACAAATTCCATTAGACTTCTTATCTTCTAATTCCAGTGCCCTAGCGTACATCATATCGTACCGTCCTAACTTCTCCATTTGTTCTATTTCATCACATTTTCCTTTTATCCAATTTTCTCTAGATTTATCTGTTACCCTTCTCAACTCATTGTTTATACGCCTATAGTTGGCTCTACCCTCTTCACTGTTAACGTTTTTCCATTTTCGTCTCTCATCCATTTTCTCCAGCATTTCCTTCGTGATCCATGGTTTTCTGATTTTCTTCTCTTGTTTTCCAATCTCTTTATCCAAGGTATCCTTGATACTGGTTTTAATTTCATCCCATTCTATATCAACGGTCTTCGGTTTGTTTTCCAACTTTCTTAGGTTATCTTCCAACTTCATGCTGACTACCTCCTGCCTTTCTTTCAGTTTTTCTAGGTCCCAGGTCTGTCTTTCTCTTCTCGTTTTTCTTATTTGTTTGAGCTTTGTACTCACGTCAACTATTAGAAGGCTGTGATCTGAATCAATGTCCGCTCCTTGCAATGCCTTGGCGTTCTTTATGCTGTTCCTGAATCTTTGTTTTACAAGGATGTAAACTATTTGGCATCTCATTCTATCTCCTGGGCTTTTCCATGTGTATAACCTTCGTTTATGGTTTTTGAACCATGTATTAGTCACTACAAGGTCATTATTGATGCAGAATTCTACGAGTTTCTCCCCTCCTCGATTTCTCTTCCCAAGTCCGTATTGCCCGACAACATTTTCTTCCTGTCCTTCTCCGACTATGCTGTTCCAATCTCCCATTATTATGCAGTTTACCTTTCCTCTTCCATCTTCTTCGTAAATTTCATTAATTTGCTCATAGATCTCATCTATTTCTTCATCGTCATGAGCTGACGTTGGCATATATACCTGGATTATCAGCATGTCCACTGGGACTGCTTTTAGCTTTATTGCCATCAGTCTATCGTTCGTTGCTATTATCTTTGTCACGCTTTTCATCATATCATTCCTAAGTACCAGAGCTACTCCCTTTTCCCCACTATTTCCTCCAGAATAAACTACCGTGAATTCTTCCGAGTCGAACTGTCCTTCTCCCTCCCATCTAGTTTCGCTTAGCCCTATAATGTCAACTCTATTTCTTCTCATTTCTTCTTTCAAGTTCTCTAGCTTTCCTGCCTTTCTCATAGTTCTTACGTTCCAAGTCCCTATTCGTAATTTACTTTCGACAAATGTTTTCCTCAAGGCAGTCCCCGCCCGGAGATCCGATTGGGGGACTATTTTACCTCCGGATTGTTTTACCTCGAGAGAACTCATATTGTCCAACCATATAATCTTTACTAGGGATTGTAATGTGGTAGTTTCCCTCTTGCTTTCCACATCGCAGTACTGTAGCCGTTCAAATCGTCCTGATCACGCCTACAGCTGTATTGGATATAGACCCAACCAACATCATTTGTTTTCGGCTCTATACCATACTGACAGTACTGCTGCCTACTGCCAGGCACTGATGATAGTTTTTTTTTTTTTAAATAAAACCTCCATTCGAGGGCTTTGAACCCCCGAACTTTGCAATAGAAAGCCGACACGCTAACCACTACACCACCAGTATATATATACGATACACACTGGTGGTGTAGTGGTTAGCGCGTCGGCTTTCTATTGCAAAGTTCGGGGGTTCAAACCCCTCGAATGGAGGTTTTATTTAAAAAAAAAAACTATCATCAGTGCCTGGCAGTAGGCAGCAGTACTGTCAGTATGGTATAGAGCCGAAAACAAATGATGTTGGTTGGGTCTATATCCAATATAGCTGTAGGCGTGATCAGGACGATTTGAACGGCTACAGTACTGCGATGTGGAAAGCAAGAGGGAAACTACCACATTACATTCCCTAGTAAAGATTATATGGTTGGACAATATGAGTTCTCTCGAGGTAAAACAATCCGGAGGTAAAATAGTCCCCCAATCGGATCTCCGGGCGGGGACTGCCTTGAGGAAAACATTTGTCGAAAGTAAATTACGAATAGGGACTTGGAACGTAAGAACTATGAGAAAGGCAGGAAAGCTAGAGAACTTGAAAGAAGAAATGAGAAGAAATAGAGTTGACATTATAGGGCTAAGCGAAACTAGATGGGAGGGAGAAGGACAGTTCGACTCGGAAGAATTCACGGTAGTTTATTCTGGAGGAAATAGTGGGGAAAAGGGAGTAGCTCTGGTACTTAGGAAAGATATGATGAAAAGCGTGACAAAGATAATAGCAACGAACGATAGACTGATGGCAATAAAGCTAAAAGCAGTCCCAGTGGACATGCTGATAATCCAGGTATATATGCCAACGTCAGCTCATGACGATGAAGAAATAGATGAGATCTATGAGCAAATTAATGAAATTTACGAAGAAGACGGAAGAGGAAAGGTAAACTGCATAATAATGGGAGATTGGAACAGCATAGTCGGAGAAGGACAGGAAGAAAATGTTGTCGGGCAATACGGACTTGGGAAGAGAAATCGAGGAGGGGAGAAACTGGTAGAATTCTGCATCAATAATGACCTTGTAGTGACTAATACATGGTTCAAAAACCATAAACGAAGGTTATACACATGGAAAAGCCCAGGAGATAGAATGAGATGCCAAATAGATTACATCCTTGTAAAACAAAGATTTAGGAACAGCATAAAGAACGCCAAGGCATTGCAAGGAGCAGACATTGATTCAGATCACAGCCTTCTAATACTTGACGTGAGTACAAAGCTCAAACAAATAAGAAAAACGAGAAGAGAAAGACAGACCTGGGACCTAGAAAAACTGAAAGAAAGGCAGGATGTAGTCAGCATGAAGTTGGAAGATAACCTAAGAAAGTTGGAAAACAAACCGAAGACCGTCGATATAGAATGGGATGAAATTAAAACCAGTATCAAGGATACCTTGGATAAAGAGATTGGAAAACAAGAGAAGAAAATCAGAAAACCATGGATCACGAAGGAAATGCTGGAGAAAATGGATGAGAGACGAAAATGGAAAAACGTTAACAGTGAAGAGGGTAGAGCCAACTATAGGCGTATAAACAATGAGTTGAGAAGGGTAACAGATAAAGCTAGAGAAAATTGGCTAAAAGGAAAATGTGATGAAATAGAACAAATGGAGAAGTTAGGACGGTACGATATGATGTACGCTAGGGCACTGGAATTAGAAGATAAGAAGTCTAATGGAATTTGTGGTAAAGGAATTATGAATACGGATGGGAAGATAGTCTCAGAAACAAAGGATGTAGCACAGGTATGGGAAGAATACATTAAGGAATTATACAGCAAACAGACAGGAGCGGCAAAAATAGAACTGGAAAATGAGGAAAACATTGAAGAAGATAACTTAGGACCAAGTATTATGGAGAGCGAAGTAGAAAAAGCGATAGTGGAACTTAAGAAGGGGAAAGCCACGGGCAGCGATGGAATACCGGCTGAGATACTTAAAGTCATAGGATCAGAAGGACTAAAAGCGATCACGAAATTAATTAATAAGATTTACGACACGGGAGAGTGGCCTCAGGATTTCCTAGAAGTAACAATGATCCCTCTAAAGAAGAAGCCAAAGGCAATGCAGTGTAAAGATTACAGAACTATAAGCCTTCTGTCACACACATCGAAGATCATCACGAGGATTCTTAATAAAAGGCTGGAGAAAAAGGCAGAAGAAATAATAGGGGAAGATCAATTCGGTTTCAGAAAAGGACGAGGAACTAGAGATGCTATAGGAGTAGTTAGAATCATATCAGAAAGGGCAATAGAATACAGTCAAGATATCTGCGCATGTTTCGTAGACTGGCAGAAGGCCTTTGATAGAGTAAATTGGGTAAAGTTGATGAAGATATTAAAGGATATAGGTGTAGACTGGAAAGACAGGAGACTGGATAGGAATCTATATGAGAATCAAGTTGTAAAGGTCAGGTTTGAGAATGTGGACACCTGTGGAATAAATATCGGTAGAGGAGTAAGACAAGGATGCTGCCTATCGCCAACCCTATTCAATATATATGGAGAAAGTCTAATGCAAGAAGCTTTAGAAGGCACAGGAGATTTCAAAATTGGAGGAAGGATTATAAGAACAGTAAAATACGCAGATGATCAAGTACTTCTAGCAAGAAAGGAAGAGGAGCTACAAAAAATGATAAATAGACTAGTGATAACAGGTAGAAAATATGGTATGGAAATAAATACAGAAAAATCCAAGGTCATTCGAATATCGGGTAAAGAAGAGAATCTGAACATAACTATTTGGGGAAAGCCATTAGAACAAGTTTCAGAATATAAATACCTTGGAAGTATCATAACACGAGAGGCAAAATGTACGGATGAGATCAAAACTAGAATAGGAAAAGCAAAAGCGGCTTTCAGGAGAAAGAAACAACTACTTACAGGGAATATAAGGGAAGATATCCGCAAGAAGTTGATAAAATGCTACGTATGGAGTATAGCATTGTATGGGGCAGAAACATGGACGCTAAGGAAAAATGACATCAAATACTTGGAAAGCTTTGAAATGTGGACTTGGAGGAGAATGCTGAAGATAAAATGGACAGATAGGATGAAAAACGATGAAGTGCTACGAAGAATAGGAGAGAAGCGAATGATTATACAGACTATCAGAAAGAGGAAGGCTAACTGGGTTGGACATTACCTGAGGAGAGAGAGTATGATTAAAGACGTGTTAGAAGGAAAACTAGATGGGAAAAGGGAAAGAGGTAGGAAAAGGTTTCAGCTGATAGACGATCTGAAAGGGAAAGAGAGTTATCAAGATATAAAGAGGACAGCGGAAAATAGGAGTATATGGAGAACCAGGTTTAACCATGAATAATCACGGACCTGTCTACGGACAGACTACCTATGATGATGATGATATATATACGGACGCGGAGAAACTTAGAGAGATCCTGGGATGTACTAGGGTTGAGAGGTATGAACAGAAAACGCTCTTGTGTATCTGAAGAGCGCTACTCTCGGTAGAGCCAGGTTTCTGAATTGAGGGAAGAAACTTCTGTTCTGAGTCATTCATTCTATTTATCGAAGTTTGTATCGCCTAGAGCTTTTGTAAGTACACATAACTTAAAATGGATTTCATTATGCAGTCTCGAGTCGACAGATTTCAAAGAATTCAATGCGATTATATCTTCGTTCTTTATTTTACCTTCAACGCCGACCATGGCGGACTTTTATTTATAAGAAAAACGTTTGAAGGTGTCAGCCGTTGATACAACTGAAATTAGCGCAGACCCGAGTAATCCATGCCTTATGTGAAATTAGCCGGGTGTTTGGCGGCCGAGAGATGTTCTGCAGGATATGGGTTCCGCTCCTACGCGCTTCGAGCATCAACCTCGTACCGCGTAGTTAAGTCATCCGCTTTGAGGGCTCTCCGGTTGAGTCACTGTCGAAATTTTGAATGAGCTCGGACCGGCTGCTCTTCACTTGTGGCACGTTGTTATTATGAAAGATTTTACGGTTAAAACACGCGATGGGCCAATCTGATTAAAAAGCGACCAAATTATTGCGATCGGACAGGCCTTTCTCGGTTTTTTCACGATACATGTTTACCCCGAGAGGTACAGAGCGTTACGAATTCAACAGTTTGTAACGAATTTAAGTAACGCTTCTCTTGCCCTAGCACCCGATAATCGCGCGATCCACGAGGCACGGAGCCTAAAAATTTAGGATCGTGCAGTTCTGGAAGGAGTATTCGATTTGGACGCGGCACTCAATGGAGCGCCCCAGAGAGCGGCCTGATTTCCACGCCTTCTTGCCTCTTCGGTAAAGTATGCACGCAACATTCGGAACGGAGATGAAAGATGCCATTAATTTTCCGGTTGAGGAGTATGCAAAAATGGGGAAGAGGTTAATAGAGTGTATTTTGCGTGAACATTTCGTCCACGTGGGAATATCCAATCTCTCGAATGAGGCTTTTGGAATTTCGTTGCCTTTACTAGTCATACCTCTCCCCTTTTCCTGTAACATATCCTCTCTTATTTTCCTATTTCTCCATCTCTCTGTGTCTTTGTGACCATGTGGCTTTTCCATGTTTGTGCCGTGAGTTTACGAAAATATTTTTTTTTCATTCGCTCTTTTCGCAGGATTTCTACCTCAAAAAAGACAAATCCGGCTCTTCACAGCACGAAACACTCCCTCCCCCCAATTGTTGTTTTTCCAATGAATGTGTGACTGAATTGGTCAAAATTAACGTTCACATCAATTTCTTCTGTATCCGGATGTGAATGAGTGAATTACGTAATCATTGGTACATATTTTCGAAAATGTAATCTAAACTTGCATGCAAACACTTGCACAAGCCAACGCGCATTCATGGGCCCCACGCAAACTCTCCGTCTCCCACGCACGCATGCGTATATGCGACCAAAGGTGGTGTTCGTAGCCATTTTTGGAATGTGTGGAGGCTTAACGAAAGCAGTTTTAATAATAACTTATTATTTTTTCTTTTCCCATTCATCTCAGCTGCTCCTTTCACTTCGTTTCTCTACCCACTACATCTTTTGAAGTGATGTATTTCCTTTTCTTTCAACAATCACACTCGTCTTTTCTCTCTCTAACATAAAGGTCGGCGACCTACGACCTACCTATGCTTGTTAATTATAATTACAGTTATAAAACATTTTATGGCGTAGTTTTAGCTCTTATAAATTATTTATATTTGGTTTTCAATATTATAATACCACAGAATCTATAGGTATCTGCCTATGTAAACATATCATGCCCGCCGAAGCATTTGTGACAATGAGTGAGGCTCTATCAAAGCAATGGTTGGTTGCTTATCCCTTCTCTAACATAGACTTGATCGTTCAAATGTTACACAAAATACAATGAGACTATTTTTAAATCAAGTTAAAACGCTTAAGGATATGTAATAAAAAATATATCAGTTTGATAATTTAATCATATAACTTGGTTGACTTTTTGAAATTAAAAATTATTTTAATGCATAATGTGACTTCATAAGAATAGAAATTTTCGCGTGAATGAAGATTCTTTAAGGACACAATTAAAAAGAAAATACTGAATGGATAGAAACAAATATTTTAGATAATTTAATTGAAATAAATCTCATCATCTCAAAGATAGCTTAAAAAAGATTCCCGTTACTGCAAATATTCACTTAATTTAACCATGCTTTTTTATCTTGTATGGAACGACTTCCCCGAATCCAGGCCACGAAGTGAGCCTTTCCTTATTTCATAATTTCCGCTTCCGTACCCCCTCCCTCCTCTCCCTCCCTCCTCTCCCTCCCTCCTCTCCCTCCTCTCCCTCCCTCCTCTCCCTCCCTCCTCTCCCTCCTCTCCCTCCCTCCTCTCCCTCCCTCCTCTCCCTCCCTCCTCTCCCTCCCTCCTCTCCCTCCCTCCTCTCCCTCTCTCCTCTCCCTCCCTCCGCTCCCTCCCTCCTCTCCCTCCCTCCTTTCCCTCCCTCCTCTCCCTCCCTCCTCTCCCTCCCTCCTCTCCCTCCCTCCTCTCCCTCCCTCCTCTCCCTCCCTCCTCTCCCTCCCTCCTCTCCCTCCCTCCTCTCCCTCCCTCCTACTCTATCTCCATCCTTCTTACTCTCCCTCATCCTTTCCGTCTCACTCCATCTCGCTACTCGGGCATCATCCCTCTCTCCGTAAGTCTTCGTTAGCTATTCAGAGGAATCTCCCCCTTACGTTTTTTTGCCTATGCTACGTCATCGGATCTCTCGCTATGTGTGTGTGCAGCACGCCGTTGTGCATTCCATATTCCGCGTCTCGTTGTCAGATTGCGCAACAGCTCCCAGCTCCTCCCTCTCTTCCCGCCCCCCTTTTCAAACCTTTTCTCCGCCCCCGCTCCCAGTTCAGATACGAGAGGAGGCGGGAGCGCTTTGCTCGGTTCTCGGATGCTCCGACCTCTCGTTAACCTCTCACCCTTCCCCCTGCTCCCTCCCCCCTCCTTGCCCGCTCCTCCCACCCCTCCACTTACCGGCCGCGTCCACTCCTGATTCCTTTGCCCGCTCCGCAGACCCCCGCGGTATTCGCGAACGGATAAACATCCTAGGATTAATTTTCGCGGAGACTTCCATCAATCCCCTGTCATCTCCCTGCTACCTCCCAATCCACCTTCCCCGTCACTCATTCGCCCTCCAGATTAAGAGGCGTACTTCCCGATCTGGAGTAAAATTTCGGAGAGCAAACAAATTTTAATCATTGGCGTTCTTCCACGGGTTCCTCGAATTTGGGTCCCCTTTTGAGGGTTGCGTCGATTTTAATACAACAGGCAAATATCCATTCTCGTAGGTAGGCGTCGTTTGGCGATCATTTATGGGAACAGAATTTAAAAAGTACTTTTGTCCCATGAAGACTTTATGTCGAGTAATCGATAATAATATGTCGCGAGATACATTTTATACGCGTTTCGTGGGAACGCGGTTCCGCGAATTAACGCTGCTGTGTGTACCTCCGCCTTACCGTTCGCATCTTTCAACTGCAGCGAAAATGATTTTCCTAAAATATTTTATTAAGGTTCTTTAATAGAATTCTCCCACAAAATTACATTTTTGTCCAAAATGCGTCATTCGAACTGTTATTTAAAATGAAATTTAGAAAGTATTGGAAATTTCTTCGAGACTAAAACATTAATATTCACTGCCGTTACACACTTTTTACCCTCACGAAATAATTCATGAACGAATTTACGAACAGTAAAACATAATCTTTACCCGAAGCAATTCAGATATAATACAGGTCCCTTAGGCATTTCCAACGCATTTCAAGTCACACTACGACATTGCGTTCTGTAGTGAAAAACGTTGACACGCCTCTAAGTGCAAATTTAAAAGAGACGCGGTAAGGCCATCCCTTGTCTAGGGTCACAAAACACCACAATAGGACACTCTTCATACGGTTGATATTTCTTCGACGATAAACCTAGCCAGGACAGTTAGCGGTCTGATTGTGAGCCACATATAATGTATGTGCGAGCAACATGTAGCTCGCGAGATATCCATCGTGGACCTAGTCGCTGCAAAGAAGGTGATCATGTCGTTCCAAAAATGGCAGGATAGCTACGCGCGTTCTTTCGCACTTGTTATTCTAATCGAGGTCTCAGTTACTCCCTCTTTGAAGTTCCAGCGCATGTATTTCGCGGATCCATCTTAAGTTAGGTGCGAGAAATAAAAAATGAGACATTCCGCTTCTCTTACGCCTGGATTGGTTAATTTTGATTTTGTAAAGTATATAATGAAGGTATAAAAGGTATAAAAAGTTCCGAATCGCCTTCTACCAGCATAATATCTTTGTGAAAAAGCATCAAATATATACAATGATATATTAAATAGATCGGTATCGTTTGTCGTTTGTTTATCAGTAGATATGTTTTAGGTACCTCCAGTTGCAATTGATCGCTGAAAGTATTTTGTACGCGTAGGTGATCGTAGGTTGTGGCCTAGAAAAATCAAAAAACTTAGAAAAGAGTCTCGTATCTGATTCAAGAAACGATGATTTTCTCCTTTTGTTTATCAAGAGAGCGAGTGTAGGATATTTTAAAATTACGTTTAAAAATAGGCCATAATCAAGTTAATAACTCGAGATGTTTGTTTGGACAATAGAAGTAAGTTAAATTTTGTCGTTATGAGCATTTGAATCCATTCTGAATTATCCCATTTATTAACTCGGAACCTGAAACAACGGACAGTTTTCACGTTTTTAACTGATAGAAACTACCATGGCAAAACGCACTGTCGCAATCGCAACATTTGAGGGTCAAATGCTGTTATACGGGAAATATCGTAATTTGATTTTCAAATGTTGTTAACAATTTCATTTATGTTTTGTTTATGCAGCAACAAGTTAGATGTTGATATTATTTTTGTGTTTAGTTGTACAAAGCAAACGTTTTGGCAAATTAACTAATTGACTTTAACCAACGTGCAAATCATAAGTATAGTAAGATAATAAATAATAATTAATTGATAATAAATAGCAAGCATAATAATAAGGAAACAATTAAAATTTATGATTTTTATGTAAAATTCATTGTTGAGAATGAGTAATGGATTTATTAATATACGTTACTTTTATTCAATTAATCTAAGCTAAAATTAATATCTTGAGTTATTTTAATTGTAACCATAAACATTCGCTGCATTTATTTTTAAAAATCTTCATTTATTTGAGTAAAATAGTAAATTTAGTTAAGTTTAAAAAGCGCCGAATGCAGTTCCCGACGAATTCTGAACTTTTACTAATCATTATCATGAATTTTCTAACTTTCGTTAAGTTTTTGGCTCATCCAACTCAATCTGTCCCATTTCAGTCATCGCTAAACCTCCTCAACTCTTATCCAAAGTAGCACGGCTCATTGTCAGTTGGAATGGATACTTACTTCTTCGAAAAGACAGATGTAAATTTTCTTTTTTTAAAATATGATAATAGATTTAAAATAAATAATACCTATATAAGTATGCGCTCTATGTAAGTAAACTTTTATCATTTCATTAGATATGTACATTAGCTATATCGTGAATGTTTGTTTATTTGCAGTGCATATCTCTCTGGCACAGTTAAATCCCGAGGACTTCTTCTTGTTTTAATTCCCTCTTCCTTTCCCCTCACTAGAAATACGTAATCATATATTTCCCTTCTAGGTTTCCCGTTGAAATTCAACAGGGTTTTACGCTAATATATTATATAAAAGGAAGTTATTGCATTTCCGGCGAGCGAAGCGAGCAAATGTGGGTGCAAGGAGGGTGTGAGGGTTGTGGGGTGGGCAATCTCCAAAGTACTTACGTATTTTGCCTCATCAATTTCTCCCACAAGAATAAAAAAACATGAAAACAAACAGCTTCTAAACATAAAAATCAGCTACCATTAGAAATAATACACAAAAATCCTAGTTAAGTGTGATTCTGATCACACCGTTAAGGGTTTCGTAGGTAAAGTAGTTAATAAATAACTTCAGTGAGTGGATGGGTAATTGAAAATGATGTGTTATATATATATATATATATATATATATATATATATATATATATATATATATATATATATATGAGCAATGAATATCCAGGAAGTCTTTTGAGCTCTTGCGTCATTTTTTCAGGTTTTTTTAAAGTAGCCCGACACACGCTTTCAATCCAACTTTTGACACAACAGGGCCGGCTAGCGGCCGTTGTAGGTGAGGCATGAATATCTCGGAAGCTACCTACACTTTCGATTATATGGAAAATGTACATAACTAACAATATTAGCTATTAATAATTCATAAAGCGTTCCTTACTGAATAATCCCATAAAAGCTACAATTTATTCGGAAAAATTTGAGCGAATATTCGTCAAGAAACGATTATGAGCTATCACTCACTCGGAAACGAATATGAACGGTTATCCGTTGAGAAACGATTATGAGTGATAATTCACTGAGAGACGAATATCCGTTGAGAAACGAATACGAGTGATTATTCGATTATTCGTTGAGAAACTAATACGAGTGATTATTTGTTGAGAAACGATTATGAGTGAATAATCGATTATGGATATTCGATTATACCATCGCTCTGATATAATCGAATAATTAAATGATATAATCGAATGATTTCCATAATAGAATAGTTCGAATTATCTCCATAATCGAATTATTTGATTATGGATATTCGAATATACCATCACTATCGTATACTAATGCATTTGCTTTAAAATCAGAAAATTATTTTTTCCTTATATTGTGGTAGTCCTGCGTTTTAGATCCGTTCTAAACATGTCCATTTCGTTTTGCCATTCTATACTCATCATACAAACGAAATTTATTTGAATTCGGTTCAGCCAATACCTACGAAGTTTGTAATTACAGAAAAATTCAAACCTTGATATTGTGGTATCCCTGTTTAGTCGACACGGTTGAAATATGCTGTTTTGGTTATTTATTTATGTGAAGATTATATATAACATATTTGATTATAATCCATGCCGTCAGTTGTCTAGAAATACACGTAAAAGAATTATTATTTTACTTTTTACTGTGGTGGCCCTGCCCGTTAATTCCGATTTATACATATTGATTTTATTGTGATATGTTGTACAAATCAAATATACAAAATTTTATTGAAATCCATTCAGCCAATTCCTTCCATATCCAGAATTACTGAAAGAGTTTAAATTGTAATAGTGGCACCCCTATTTGGCTGATTCGGTTTAAATAAGCTAATATGGTTTTGCATGTATGTGTACATTATATATATTAAATTTGATTAAAATTTATGTGGACAATTCAAAACAAATGCTTGTAAAAAAGCAGCCCTGGTTTTGATATCTATGCTAAACATCTTGATTATGTTTTTTTATGTTGTACATCTCTATCATACAACATTTCGTTGAAATCGGTTAAGCCAATTCCTTCCAAATTCACAGTAACCGAAAAGTTAAACTTTGCAATTGTGGCACTCCTGTTGAGTCGATCCGGTCCAAATATGCTATTTTGGTCATTAATTTATGTGTATATTCTATGTACCAAATTTTATTGAGATGGGTTAAGCCAATCCTTCCTGATATATGCGTACAGACGTATATGATATATATATATATATATATATATATATATATATATATATATATATATATATATATATATATATATATATGATGAAAAGCACTAACAAGTAGGGATGTATACGGGTTTCCCGTTGTACTGAAGTGCTTTTCGTCAAATTCGCCGTAGTATAATCGTATACTAATATATTTGCTTTGAAATCAGAAAATTATTTTTCCTTGTATTTTGGCAACCCTGCTTTTTAGATCCGTTTTTAACATGTTCATTTCGTTTTGTCATTCTATACTCTCCCTACAAAAGAAATTTATTTGAAACCCGTTCAGCCAATACCTTCGAAATTAATTGTTACAGACAAATTCTAACTGTTTAGTCAACCCGGATTGAATATAATGATTTGGTTATTTATTTTTATAAAGATTATATGCATCATATTTGGTTAAAATCCATGCCTTCAGTTCTCTAGAATTACGTGTAAAAGAAATATTATTTTACTTTTTATTGTGATAGCCCTGCTCCTTAGCTCAGCTTTAAACAACTTGATTTCATGATGGTATGTTGTATACATCTCTTATACAAAATTTAATTGAAATCCGTTCGGCCAATTCCTTCCAACTCCATAATTAGTACAAGAATTTAATTTGTAATTGTGGCACTCCTGTTTGCCTGATTAAGTTTAAATATGCTATTATGGTTTTCTATATATGTGTACATTATAAATATAATTTGGTTCAAATTGATGCAGACATTTCAACACAAATATGTGTAAAAGGAATGTTTTTTATTTCTTGTCTTGTGGCAGCCCTGCTTTCTGCATGTATACTAAACATCTTGATTTTGTTTTTATATGTTGCACTCCTCCTTCCTACAAAATTTCATTAGAATCGGTTCAGCCAATTCCTTCCAAATTCATAATTACCGAAAGTTTAACTTTGTAATTGTGGCACCCCTGTTGAGTCGCTCCGGTCTAAATACGCCAATTTGATGATTAATTTGTGTGAAGATTCTATGAACCAAACGTAGTTGAAGTTGAAATCGGTTTAGCCAATTCTTCCCTGATATATGCGTACGGACGGACGGACATCACGAAGATAATAGTGCTTTTCATCATTGACGAAAAGCACTAAAAAGGTTAAAATTTTCCAATATTATGATTTAAACGTAGAACTTGAGCGATTTTGTATCGTAGGCAAAATGTAAGGATAAGAATAACAAACGTTATTTATTTTTCTTTAAAACGGTACAGGTCCGAAGATCGTAGGTCAACTATTTCTAATTTTAATTTGCAAAAGAGTAAAAACCTGTAAGTCGAAAAATAGATTGTTACGTGTTATCTTAAGGGAAATAGAAATTATCTACTGGAGTCGAATCCGGATCTTTTTTGAGGATTTTTTCGTAAATGCCTTTTACTATAAGAATCAAGCATTCCTACCAAATTTCAATTTTCTACCTACTCGGAAAGTTTGTTAAAATGGCATTACTGTCAGTCGCTCTTTTCTAATGACGTCGTCACCGTTATACACCCGTACAGAAGCACAGAAAAAAATACCTGGCCTTTTATATTAGTAATTATGTCTGAACAGGGCCGGCGTGGTATTTTTGGGGACCCCTATGCAAGTACGATGTTGGGGGCCCTTATGCAAGTACGATTTTGAGGTCCCCCCTTCCTTTACTTTCTCATATACGTAGTATATTGAGAAAGTATTGTTATCGTGAAAAAATTCGACTTCGATATTTTGATGGAAACACGCGTTTTAGGTGTTCTTGAGTCCATAAAAGTGGTTTTCGCCATGCCGTCTGTCTGTCTGTTCGCCGATCTATGGCACAAACGCGTACATGAAATCGAATTATATTTCGTATTTGTGCAAAATATAATCTTTTGCAGAGACTTTTTCATAAAAATAATATTGCCCAAAAAGTAAGGGTAGTTTATTCTTGGCGATTTTTTGAAATATTTTATTTACTCAAAAATGGCTACAGAGAATTTGATTCAAATCATATCAATTGTAGAGCCTGATGTTACAAATAATAATACTTAAGCCATATATCTCTTGGACACTCTATATGCCGTCCAGTGACATTATAATGTACGCAAAGCTACCTTACCTAAGCCTTATGACGTCACGCCTCAGCCGCGATCCATTCAAACTTTTACTACAGCCTTACGGTTAAACTAAATCCAATGATATCTCATATTTGTGGCTAATATCATTCATAAAAGACATTCTGATGAGATAAATGATATTGCGCAACAATTAAGGTTACTTTATTCTGGGATATTTTGAAACAAAATTCGATTTACTAAAAAATGGCTCTAAGGATTTCGTTTAAAATGCATCCAAACGTACAGCCTGATGTCACAAATAATACTTACTAAGCCATATGTCCCAAAATATTACTAAATATCGACCAGTGCCATTAAAATATACACTAAACTACGGTTAACTTTGGCTTATAAGCTTTTTTCTTTTATAAACGTACACAATCGACCAAACGTATATACGTATATGAGAAAGTTTGTGCAATGTATATTGCGCCGTTTAATTCTACAAGGTGTTCCAACCATGGCCGTCACGTGACCTGGGCTTGTGAGACGGCGACGACAGACGGCTCTTTGTCTAGAATCAGCACTCTCTATTCCGTATGAATTTTTTTGTTTATTTCTGTGCGACGGAAGGAGAAGGATGGAGATGCTCAGGCGGTGAATTTTTGCCCTACGGTCCTTGTCACAAGTTATAATATTATGTGACCAGTAAGATGTTGGATTAACTAGTGTAATTGCCCGTCAAAATAATTGTGGTATTTTAATCATGTCTATTTGCAGTAGTATTTCTTTGGTAAAACCTGTCATTAACGGAAAACAGAAATACATTTACACGAAATATGGAACTAAAAGAATGCTATTGTACTTATGAATTTTATTTTACGAATGAAACCAATAAATAATTGTAAGCTAGACGCTGAATTCCCTAAGAAGTAGCAAAATACTATCGACACTACTTCGATGAAAGGACTAGCAAAGCTAAGGGGGAGGAAATTTTTACCCTCTGCCGTTCAAAACGTCTGAGAACGTCCGAATCTTATTCTTCCTCTGCCGCTAAGAACGCTTCAGAACGTCCGAAGATCGACGCTTCCAGTTTTTTCCCGTGATACATCACTTGGAAAATGTAAAAATTGACGTTACATAACAGCAGAGAATTTAGTTTGTGGTCAACAGATATTGATTTCCGTATTCATATCTGTCCCATTAACGCAGCCCATTTATCTGTATCGATGTGTATAAATATACTGTGCCAGTTATGGACGGCAATGAGTCAAAGCAAAATCTGGGGCCCTCTCGTCTGGGGGGCCCTATGCGTAGCATACCCTGCATGCCCCATCACGCCGGCCCTGTGACTGAAACAGAGTTAACGACAAAGTAGATATCATAGAAGTCCGACAACTTATATACAGAAATTTAAAGGAATCAGAGTCTATCGTTGGAAAGTTTATAAAAAGTACAAACATCACCTACTCAACATGTTATATTAATCATAGATTGGAAGCGGTCCCCAGTCATTCGGATGTGATATTTTACATCAGCTTTTAGAATATAATTATTAGGACCCTTGTAAGCCTAATTTAAAGGAGGTTAAACTTTTCTAGTCATGGATCCTCAGTATCACGTACGCGAATACTGAAGGTAAAATATATCTTTTTTTAATCATAAAAAGATCAATTTATAGAGGCTCCGTTGCATTACGCTTTTGTTCCAGAGAACATTTTTTTTCATCTTAGACTTCATTTCGTCTTTCATTCCTGGTGCCGAAGGCAAAAGTAAACAATGAGTTTGATTATTTCTCTCAAATATCTTTCGTGTACTTGCTTGGAGTTCGAGGAAAAGATTTGTCATTTACGAGAGAGAGTTTCGCAGCTCACTCACGCGAGCTAAGAAAGTCGAAAGCGGCGTTGATGCATTTGCTTTTTTCGGCGCATTCCCGTCTCAATCCCTTCCTTCCCATCTTCCTCACCCCCCCTTTTCTATCACCTCTCCGGCACTTTTCTGGTCAATTCGTGCCATTGATTTTTAAGCCTATACTTCCGCTGTAAATAATGGACCGTATCTCTTTCTCTGCCTCCTTAGTTTTCCAACATCGTTCCTCCGACTTTCCAGTCGCTCCCAACCACCACCTCCCCCTCTTCCGCCAAATGGGGCCACAAACGACACTCGAACCTCGCTTCGCGTCACGCAGCTACGCCTCCATTACTCCTGTTCAGTCCCGATTGCTGAAAGCGTTTGCTTTATCGATATCGAGGAATCGAGATAGCAGTCCGCTTTTGCTTAAAAAATCACGTGGTTGCTTATTGCCCAAAATGTTCAATGTGGGAAGCGATCGTAAAATTCGTGAGGTGTAGAGGGCAGTGGCGTGGCGAGGGGGGAGCAGAGGAAGGCAGTGGCGTGGCGAGGGGGGAGCAGAGGAGGGCAGTGGCGTGGCGAGGGGGGGACAGAGGAGGGCAGTTGCCACCCGACGCAGGGCTGAAGGGACGCAAACTCATGGACCGAAAATTAACGTTTTTATTTATAAACAATAATAATATTATGATATGTATGCCGAATTAAAATGCAAGTATAGTATGCTTGGGTGTCTAACACATTCTCCACATTACATTTGTCTGGAAAATTGTACAGGGAGCAAAGGGAGGGGGGCGCATCTCGGTGATTTATCCCTGGGCAAAGAAGAACCACGCTACGCCACTGGTAGAGGGTGCCCTAAAGTCGCTTTAACCCCAGTTGTTAATTCGAGAATAAGCACAATAGCTTTTTTTAAATCGAAGAGGTATCTCCAACAGCCACAAGAGGATTATAAAAAACAGATACACATTTCGGCTACAATGCAGCCGTCTTCAGTGGTAATTCACTGAAAGTAGATTCTATTAGAACTTCTCTTTGTGGGATACCTGAGATCAAGTACTTTTTTATTTTTTAAATTTCAATCGCTCATTCTTGAATTTTTCAGCCATAAGACTAGCTAAATAAGTCTCTGGTAAACCCAGTTTTTATGAATGAATAACAAAAATAAGACCTCCCTCTATTTGAAGCGAACTTTGGCGACATCTTTATTCTGAAAAAAAAACGAGAATTCAAAAATATCAAATCGCAATTGCAGCTCACTACAACCGGGGTAAAGGTGCTCAAGGGACCCCTTACTGATGTTCTTGATTATTATAAATAATTGTGACTATTAAATGAACCACAACCGTAACAATAAATATAAAAGATATAAAATGTTTTACTTTTGCTACTCAATCTTAATATTTGGAGTAAAGGGACTTTTGGGACAGCCAGGAGAATACACGCTTGGATGAGAATTTCAGAAAATTAAGGATCTTAACGATATAAGGAACAGAATCGTGAATAGATTTCACCCACAACAACATCATTGCCTCATTAAGCCCTTAGGTGAAAATCAGAGTCGTTGGATGGAAATCTGCCACCTGAGGTAAAAAGACAAAGTGCTGCCCCAGTTCACTGCACATAGATGCAGATCAGCGACGACAGTACAATAATGCTGCCCCTAGAAAAGTGCCGCCTGATACGGTCGCCCCTCAAAGTCACCCCAAAAGTCGGACCTGGTGAAAACATTGGAAGAAAATGAAAAGTTTTCCGAAAAATACTAATGAAGATTCCGAATAGATTAATATGATAAATAAATGATAAGAATCAAAAGCCTCGGCAGTCAGAATTATTTATAACTGTGACAAATTGCATAACACACTATGGGCGGAAGTTTTATAAGAACCTTTGATGACGGGTAATCACGAAGAAGCAAAGATAGAGAACAAGAAAAGATAAGATTCTAATGAGGAAATCGTAAAGGTAATAATACTATTTAAAGTATAAGATAAATTTTGTAAAGGAAAAAATTCAGAAGAGACGAACCTAAAAAGAAAGAAAACGCGGCTTCTCTTCATTGGAACGCTAGAGATACATGCAATCGAAAACTATGAAAAATAAAACACCTGGTTCAGTTGATGGAATTACAGCAGAAACCTTCGAAGTGACAGCTGCGTGCAATTGAGTGAGCCTCTAGAAGTTGTCAATATTATACATACCAAGACACTATTACATATTCAAAAGAAAAAATAATGTATGTATGTCGACATCAATATTTTTTTGGCAGCCTACAAAATGTTCTCTCCATTTACTTCAAACCAGAGAATTTGCGCGAAAAACTGACGGAATGGTATGCAAATGTAATTTTCCGACACTTCTTTGTTGACTGAAGATAACTTTCAAATCAATCACAACCACTGTTTGAAAAAAAGTAAATTCAAACATTGATAATACTATCAAGAGTATATTTAAGGATAAAAGGTCAATCAGACAGCAGCCATTTGAGGCTTGACGCTGAAAAGAATGGGACAAGGAAAATATTGTATTAAAAACTTTGCGACTGAATTTTATTGACAGATTATACACATAATATGCAGAAATTTCAAAATAATTCAAGGAAATAATGAACTGCAACTTTCCAGTTGAACGGTTGAGCTTTAAATTAACCAAGACCAAGGTCGTGTGCACCCTAATGATAGAAATGAATGGAATAGAATCCAAGGAGGTCAATAAAATAGGCATATTTAGGGCAACTCATTACCATGGACGTATCGATTGTTGGAGAGATCAACGGGGGATCAAGATGGTATTCTCAACAGTTGTATATCTGATCTAAATGTCAAGTGTTGCCTCAAGGAAAGGCACTAGAGTGATTTGTCTTTCCCATTGTAACCTGCGCACGAGGAAAACGAACCCCGAACGCTAAATCATCGTGCGCCTTCGAATGAGGCAGAGAAGCATGCCATGCATCACCAGAGGGGGATATGTAAAGCCTTGTCTCTCGACGTTTTTTCGTCTGAGGCACACATACTTTATACCTCCCCCTCAGCGCTCTGGGCACACCTAGTTTACCGCGATAACGAAGTAGACCTCACTATTTTCAATTAATTAATATTAAGAGACTTGGGGGCCCTGCTGAAAAAATTTTCGCGGACCATCCCTCTCCACGCAAACATCTTTGTGACTGATAGTCCCCGTGGGATTCCCTAATCATGGGACCCTGTCGCAACTGCGCCCCGGTTAATCCGGAGTTGCAAGGACCGATGATCGGCCATGGACCTCAGAAGTAGTGGACGCGAAGTGACCAAGGTGGTAACTCTTACAAAGGACATGAAGTTCAAAAATTTCGTAAAAATATATTTGAGAGATTAATCATAAGGCAGATCATTATAAAAAAAATGTTTTATCTCACTTACCTACTACAAATGATGATCACTCAGAAATTGATCATCGAATTTATACTTGTTAGATTACGTCTTATACCAAATAAATTATATAAATAATTCAGCCATTATATTGTCTGATAGAACGTACAAATTGAACACAAAATTAGCCGTGCTCTGAGTTCAAGTAATACTCAACCATTTAATTGATACTGGCAATAATTTTTATGTAGGTATTCATGAATATTTCAATGCTGAGAAAGCTCTATTTGATACGATGTATGAACACACACTAACATGGGTTCAATTTACATTTCATTCGCCGGTAACACTATCAGGCTTTCCAATGATGTAATTCCACATTCTTCCCTTCCTGAATGTGCTCGAAGGATTTGCTATAAATGAATGACTCACATTTACTGCGTTAGGATCGATTTTGTCACGATGTGTTTTTTTTGTAAATAGAATGAATGCATATTATCAAGTTTTATGCGAGATTTACTCGCCTCACGAGCGCATTGCATCGACTCCCGAGGATCGCATTAACATCTATTTTAGAGCGACCCGAAAGAAAATTCGTTGGGAAAGCGGAGGTGCGCACCTTTCAAAATGTAAAACGAACTGAGCTGACTGTGAGAGGCAGCGGGAGGATTCGCAGCTGCCTCGATTTACACGTATTTCTTCCGTCTACCCTCGACACTCTCTCCTCTTTCTCTCCCACCTCCTCCACGGCCAACCCTCTTTCAACCCTCCACCTCTTCCAGACCTCCCGCTTCCTCTTCCCTCCCTCTTACCCCTCCCTTCGCCTCTTCCGCCGGTCAGTGGAAAACTACCAGCACTTTCGTATCGATCGAGAAGCGTTGGGTGTCCGCCAGGTGGCAGGGTGTCCTACAACGCCACGAAATAAGGCGATTGTGGGAAATGGCCGAACTCGCTTCGCCTATGCGCCGCCAAAAATTGAATAAGTTCGCTGGACATTCGGGATCGTAAGCACGCGCATTTCGACGAAAAAATATCACTCGACATTTTCGAGGAAGGAAAAAATTAACTTAAATATTCCCAAGATACTTCAAAAGCATGTGATGAAATTCACTTGTCAAAGTTCAAATATTATCTGAATTTTGCTTATAAAATTTAAAACAACCATAGCTCGGACTTTGTTTTATTATATTTGCTTAACCCTAAAGTGTACACGTGGGGTATTTTTGAACCAACCACATGGAAAAATTGCTCTATATTCGAAGTTCTTAAAGATATCGATCAGGCGTCTACTTCGTGATTTAAAACCAGGCTTTCAAATATTTAGTCATTAATTGGGAATCCTCACAAAAACCTTATACATTTAGGTAGGTGGGATGTATTTTACCCTCCATGTTTTATGCTATTTCATATATGTTTATCAATAAGTAGCCCGTTTTTAAGGCTATTGATGCATTGCATGATCATGTTTTTGTTTGTTTGTGTGTATTTCTGTACAATCAACATCTTGGATTATTATAGCCATAGCTCCTTACACACCAGACACACACAGAAGGTAAGAGGGAGACCCGATTCCGGCATAAGCCTACTCTTAACGAAGGGCACCAAGGACGGAGCGCTGACTTGCGCGGTCTACAGGACCATGTTTTGATGGACAGTATGAGGATTAGTCAAACAGTAGTATGAAAGAGGTGTAATTTTTGCAACCTGTTTGTGTTAAATACATAACTATTTTTATTAACCTCATCTGGAATTTCTGAAAATTTGCGGAGAAACCCTCAAAAGTTCACAAGTCAAATAGAAGTTAAACACGAAAATGGCGGTGTTCAATAGATTAAGGTCTTTTCTGAAGACCTTAAAGAACGGGTTGCTGAATGGATCGACCGGGAATATTCCGACGGCGAAGAGTTTAGTCTGACTTTGAGGACGGAAACGACAACTTCATGATTGATACAGCATGACGACTGTTTCGATAGATAGATTCTGAGTTTGATAAAGCAGACATACAAAGACCTTCCCAGATTATGACCTCACCTAATGGCACACAGTTGAGCAGATATCCTATCCGGTTAGTTAAAAAGACTGCACCTCGAAACATCATTCAGTTTGATCGTGGACCAAAGGAGAAAAATCTACCAATCTTTACAAGAGTTGATGCTTGGAGACAATTCACCACAGACCAGGTAGGAGAAGAAATCAGAGTGCGTACCATCTGAGCAGTCTAACTCCTTTGCTCCAGCAAGGCAGCATAAATTCTACATTTTCTATGACATTCTTCCAATAGCAGGAGATGACAAGTCATGAGGCAAATCCATCAGAGATAATTTCTTAAATCAATGCTCTAACCCTATCTACAGATCTTGCATGCCTGTAATCCGATTTGAAGTTATTTTTTTGAGATATATATATATATATATATATATATATATATATATATATATATATATATATATATATATATATACATATATGCTTACGGAAGAGGAAAGGTAAATGGGATAAATGGATGGCAACAAGTTGTTGGGATAAGGAAGTCCAGTGAGCACTCACCAATAAGATGTCTTCAAGTTGGCGAGCTGCTGGGGGTGTCGAAGTGACACACGTAAAACACAAAAAAAAACAAAAACACGGGAGCTTTCAGGGGTTTAGGGCAAGGATATGGCATAACCATGTTATAAAAGAAACCTCCAGAACGGCACACCGTTTTTAGGAGTTGTTTACAAACGAAACAGTAATAGCGGAACGCCTTATGGGCACGTCTCCTCCATCAGTCTGTATGTTTAATCACTGAACTGCTCGGCAGGTTTTAATTAAATTAATTATTAGTGATTCTTATTAAAATATATCGCCGAATTCTGATTTTGAACTACATCCCTCAATTAGAACTTCCACTTTATATATTAAGCACTTAAATAAACTTATACTCGTATTTCGTCAAATGGTTTCCGTCAAGCAACAATTAAATACCATATTTTTATATCCCTTGCTATTATATGATCTTTAAGGTATCGATTAAAAGAAAATAATCGGATAGAGGACAAAAATTACCGCAAAAATTTCGCGAGAACACATAATTTAGACTGGTAGTTTAGGAGATAAAAATTCGAGAAAATCCCGAGCAAAACATCGTATGTTTTGTTTACATCGGTCGATACGGCGATTCTATCGGCAAACAACAATTAAAAAACTATATTTTTCTCTCCCAAGCTCTTATATGATCTGTGAGGTATAGATTAAATAATTTATTTGAATAGAAAAAAACGTTTGCGAGACCATATAATTACAACTACTAGTTTCGGAGATAAAAATTCAAGGACTGCTCAATCTTTCGATATCGTTTTATACGCAATTTTCATAAAGAACGCCTTTGAAATCTGTGTATTCCATTAATGGAGCATACTTTTCCGTCTTGTTGCCACTCAATCGGCGCTTATTTTGGCGTTATAATTTCTAAAGAAAGGTCACTTTCCGAATAAAACTTCCTCTCTGATATCTTTAGGATGTCATTCATACAGGAAATATTTACATTTTGTGTGAATGTAATTAATTTTTAGTTCTTTAAATCAGTGAAAAATTACAGATGAAGATAAATTATTGACAAAATGTAGAGATTTGCATCTGGCGTTGGTGGATGGAAGCCGACGAGAAGATGTTTTTTTAGCTTAATGGCGTATTTTCATTAATATTACACTTTAGTTTTCGCGTCCATGGAACCTATCCTCATTGACATAATGACCCCGTTTTGCGTGAATTTCGTTTAGCGCTAAATTTTCAGGAGCGTAAAACGAGGTATGGCTGAATATGGTTTTACTGCGGAGTGTTTTTTACTCCGCCTATATGAATGTGTGGAGACGCTGAGTCATGCATCCTAGGGCTAAATGATTCTTTTTCGGAAGAGGGATTTTGTTAATGTAAACATATTTATTAATTTTCATCTCTCTCTCTCTCACTTTTTGGGGGTTGGTGATAATTTACCAAAAACAAGGCTGTATTTCGTGGTAACATCCACGTTCCCAAGCGGTTGGGCAGTGCTCAATTTACATTTTAGGTAATAACATGAGGTATTTTATACCCTATGGTGGTGTGAGGTTGGTGTACTATGCTAAACTAATCTTCTCTATTAACACGCACACACACTTGAGCACTTCTCAGACAGAAAATTCAGAAAGTTCATTGAGCTTTTATTGTGGTTACAAGTCAGAAAGTGAACACGAGTAGGTGTTCAAATTATAACCAACAAAATGTATTTAAAGAAGATTTGATTTTATTAAAGCACTCTGAAAAGTAGATTAGACCTAGGCTACGGCACAGAGAACCACTATAAAAACGCAACGAAATCTCTACCTCTTGGGTGGTGTAGAAACGAGATTTGTGTCCATAATGTTTTTTGTTTTAATTTTAAATGATTCTCCCAATATTTCATACAAATGTGTAGCACTTAAATCATTGAAATGTCTCATACCAAGCTCGGAAGTTGGTTAATTTTGGGTCAGTACGTTATTTCTTAGTATCTTGCTCAGGACTACATTTTATTTATACATTATATTCTGAGTAAAACTATATTTGGAATTTTGTCCACCTAGATTCACGATATTGACCACTGTGCAATCGGCTGATTTTCATGAAACTTGGTATGAGACTCGTGCTGCCAGGGACCACCTCCGGACTATATTTTATTTGGCGAAGAATGAAGTCCCGGGTTTGATTCCAGGAACGTTTTTTCCCTATTTGTTTTAGATAGGAAATCTCGTGCAGAGATGTTTTCTTTAATACATTAAAATATCTTAAAATTATGATATCGGAACGAGGTTTGTACTGTTCTAAGGAAAAAAGAATGTAAATTCTAATTATTATCACAGAATTTTGATTATAGATCGTATTTCGTTGAATTTATACTAAAACATAGCGTTTTTTCAAATTCATAATTACCTAAAGGTTTAACTTTGAAATTGTGGCATCCCTGCTGAATCGATCCGGTCCAAATATAGACATTAATTTATGTGAATATTCTATGTACCGAATTTTTTTGAAATCTTTTAAGCCAATTCTTCCCTGATATATGCTTACGGACGGACGGACGGCCATCACGAAGACAATAGTGCTTTTCAGCAATGACGAAAAGCACTAAAAACGACGCAAGGGATTGCATTGGGTATGTTAGTCTCTACTATAAATATTTTGAAAAATTTGTTTGTTTGTGCATTTATAACGCAACAACTACAGAACGTAGAAGCAAGATGAAGGTACCATTTTAACCGCAATAAAAAGTTAAGAAAAATGGTAGGGTTATTAAAGCCATTTGAACTACATTTTAAATTTAAAATTTTCTCTATAAAATTTTCCCATTTAAATAACACGGGAAAGAGCGTATTATTGGATTAACAATCTGCTTGACAACCTTTATAAACAATACCTAATATTAGCTAAAAGAAATAATATAGACCTAATATAAACTAAAGTAGGGAAGAAAGAAACACTAAGGTTATTCAAAGAAGGTCAATCACCAAAAAAACTTTAAATCTGGCTAATTATTTCAAAAGGTAAATGGAAGACAGTTTTAATGTGCAATTTTAAGTGATTTCGTTCTTTTTATGTATTCTGCGTATTCTCTATACTTAGTAGACAGCGAAATATGTTTTTCATTAACATTGAAAATGAGTAAAGTGAAAGATATCTCTGGAGGTTAAATAAGAAAACTTCTATAACAATTCTTTAATTTAGACCATTTATATTAGTTAACTCTTCCTCCCTTGAACATCTATATGTACATTTTGCTTTCCTTTCTACTGAACATTTGTATGGATCAATTAAGGCAATTATTTTTATCGCCAAAATCGAATTCAATGTCTGGAATCTCATTTTGTTTCATAGGTTTGACTTTAAAATATTCACGTGACAAATTGCAATTCCTGCCCAAGGTTTTAATGATTTTGAGATTCATGACTACATAATAAGATGCTGTTTCTTCCACTTAAAATCAATTCGAGTGAAATTACTACATTTTAAAAGTAATTCCATCGATTGTTTATTATGGTTATTGGATAAAAAATACAGTCGCCACATTTTTCGATAAAGGATACAGGAAAATTTTATTTATTTGGGCAAAAGATGGGAAGGCATGAAATATTGCATACCATCAAGCATTACAATGAAAATTAACTTTATTTCATTACTTGGTTTTAATCTCAAATCTTCCTCAATATTTTTTGTCTTGCCTTAAAAACCCGAGCAACGCCGGGTACTTTCAGCTAGTAATTATATAAATGTATTACGGTGGAACCATATTTTGATGGAGTGCTTCTCTGTAATTCCATACTAGATGTCTGGATGTAGAGCATGAGGTATAATACTTCCGTTTTCTGAAAATAAGAAATAAAATATTAAATGTTAAAAAGAAATAAATCCTTAAAAACGGATAATGCAAAATAGTATTTATAACTATATAATTAAATGCACTTTGACTGTCTTTCTGCCCAATAGTTTATGATATAAGCGATTTTTCCATAAAACTAAAAAATCAGCATCGAAACCCTGCGCTCGGGCTTTTAAATCCCGAGGATAAAGATTAAAAACAACTCAATGTATGAAAAGACGGGTGCGAGACACGATGAAGCAATACAATATTAAAAAACAAAAATTTCTTCTCCATAAAAAGGAATAGTATACATTCACGCTGCAGGTCGCTGGTAACCGTCGCAGGATGCAAGTGAAAAGTAAACGCACGTACAAGCAGAAACATACAACTTGGTCGAAATTATTGAAGATGGCAGCTTAGCTGTCGAAACATCGGGTGTCTAGTTTAAGTTTTGGTTAGACTGTGTGAGTGCCTTTCGACCGAGCTGTATGTTTCTGCGTGCATATCTTTCCTTTTGACTTAGGTCCTGCGACAGCGTTACCAGTGACCTGCAGCGTGAACGTATTCTCTTCCCTTTTACGGGGAAAGAGTTTTTATTTACCAACTCAATGGATGTACATACATTTCGTCATCACCAGGAGACTGGAAAGAGAGCGGATTATGGTAAGGTAAGGAATTATAGCACACCTGCCATACTAGAACGCTACGGCTTCAAAAATTGATACCTACTCGTATGCCGGATATGCTATCTGAGACGGCGTAGGACATACTATTAGGCAGAACATCGGAGATCAAAGAAATAACTTTGAATATGTTTGAAAGTCCAGATTTACCTCGTTCTCACGTTTTTACCAATAGGTCTCCTCGCAACAAGTGCTAGTTTAACTTGCTCAACTGCTCTTTATTATACGTAACTCGAACAGCAATAAAATGTCACGAATACGACATCCAGCCTTCTTTATTCCTTTTTCTTAGAAGCGGAATTCGTTGAACTGATACGGGGTTAAGTTTTCTTCCAATATTTAACCGAAATACCAGTTCTCTATATCATTTGCCAATAGGAATATGGCGCTTTTATTGCACTTTGAATATTCACTTGCAGTCATACTTGAATGGTTTTTCGCCATACAGTAAACACCTGGTTCCTCGATTGAAAACCGAACGAGAAAATCTCAATTAAAAACGTTCCTGAAACTGAGCTGCTGGAGCCGGCACTGATCCAAACAAATTAATATATTTACGAGATAGAAGGGCCGATTACTCTCAAACACATACCGTTGATGTGCTAATCGATGAATTGTGTAATTTTTATCAGTGCGGGGACGTAGGAGGCGGATTTCTTTCGAGATAACTGGCGAAATTAGTGAATTACCTTGCACAAGGAGGCGCGCATTGCATATATGTACGTCAGCAAGCGCTACTGTGGGCGGTGCCGCAAACGATCACATGTACCAAGTGATGAAGTACGTAAAAGCCACGGTGATATAAGTCATATAAGCGACCAGCATGGCTCTCGTAAGCCGGAAGAATTTGTCGCATGATGAAAATTAAGGAAGACAAAAATTGCTGTGATCTTCTGTCATCTATAATATTTCCGAGGTACGGTTCACGTTGCACAATGAGCGGAATCGCAACGGCGCGTCAAAATTTTCACAAGCAGAGGCGAAAACACTAATTATAAATAGTCTTATTTGGAATTAAGGTCACATGATTCGCCGGTTAAGGATAAAGTAATTATATTAAACTATCCTTTGGAACATAGTTAACGAAGCAGTACAAACACTCTAAGAAAACGTACATTAAACAGTTTTCGATAAAAGAGAACGCGAAAACTACAGTGGATCAATATCGCAGCTTATTACCAGTATCATATAAATGACATATGCAACTCTTAGATTCAAATAGCAGTTAGTTTAACTACCTAGTCATTTGGTATAATTTGCTATAGGTGTTACAGTTTTACTCCTAAAAATGCAACTTAATGTTCAATAATAAATTTAGTACATTCTTAATTATTAATTTTTTCCTATAAAATACTTCATTACCAAAATTAATGTAATTGAGGTGAATTTATAAAGAATAACCGGAGAAAATTTTATGCGTATTTATAATATGCTTAAGATAAGGAATTTAAGGTTAAGAGAGGGCTCAAATAACGAAAAAGAGTGTAAAGCGTAGATATTCAAGGATTAGATATCACGTTAACTTGAAACGGATTTTGTTAATGAAGAAAAACAACCATGAATTGACGTACTATAATTATTATGTCGTAATATGAATTTCCACTTCTCTTCCAAAGTTCAACTGCCAAGCAACACCCCTATTGACTTTAAATGTCATCAACAGTGAACACAATCGACTTTAGGTAGGTTGTCGCAAGCTTTTCTTCAAATAACTTTAGTCGCGTGAGAGGTGATCTTTGACATTTTCATATACTATAGAAGGAGTTCCCTGATTGGTCGGGAATCCATGTTGAATTTTAGTTCCAGTTTAGATCGTAGGTGACTCCGCTGACGTTGACCATCCTTCCCAGCACCTGCGACCAACTTTTAGGCCATGGCGTCCCAAGTTGTGAATAATATTCTTAAAATCCAGTCATCCCGTTTACCCTCCCTCAAATATGGTATGTTAGAATATTTAAGTAGTAATTTATTATTAATGTGAATGTAAATATTCGCTGGAAATCACTTGCATATGCTTTTATATTCTGCAAGTCATAGCACGAAATTATCTATAATAGATTGTGTGGAAAGGTTACATTACTTTAACTTGAGGTTATTTGCTTTTCGGAATATTCATGTAACTTTTGTAATCTGAATTAGAGTTTTGTTTCAGGTGCTGTTCGTACCTTAGCTACGGCTACTAGCACCGGTCGTAGCAAAGGGAGAAGTGGAAAAGATATTGTTTTTGTGGATGGTGTTAGAACCCCATTTCTTTTATCCGGAACTGACTATGCTAAGCTAATGCCTCATGATTTGGCTAGAAGTGCCTTAATGTAAGCTTGAACATGTTGCATTACGAAACATGTTATGACTCGTTTATTAAATTTCTGTACTACTTTTTTACTAGGAAAAGATGTCATCTTCCTAATATTAGCATCATTTAGATTTGTCAGCGATTATTCTCATTGTTCAAATTATTTCATGATATTAATCCAAGGTTTACAAAAGCTGATTTTTCTTAAATTTCTACATAGAGAATGAGAACAATTCTGAACTTGACGGCCAGTGGCTCTAACCAACTAAACTACCAATCCAAAGCGATTATCCTTCCATAAGTTGATTATGCCCAGCATTCTATGTTCATTCATATAAAATTTATTTACTTGCATTCCATTTTGAGCATTTTTTCTGGTTCCTTTTTCTTAACTAGAATAATTGATTTGGATTTATCAAGTTTTCAGGATTTTAATCACATCATTGTTTGTTATTAGGGGACTAATCAAGAGAACTGGAATACCCAAAGAAATTGTTGATTATATTGTATACGGTACTGTCATCCAAGAAGTTAAAACTAGTAACATTGGACGAGAAGCAGCTTTGAGTGCAGGGTTTTCAGATAAAACGCCTGCTCATACTGTTACCATGGCTTGTATTAGTTCAAACGTTGCTATCACGACTGGTAAGTGAATTAATAATTGAGTTACTTCCTTTTATAGTATAGGATTAACTGCCAAAATGATTATATATATATATTATATAAATTTTGTCGATAATGGATTTTCAATTTAATCTTAGGGGTTGGTTTAATTGCTGCTGGAGTTTATGATGTGGTAGTAGCTGGAGGAGTGGAGTTTATGTCTGATGTGCCCATTCGCCATTCCCGCAAGATGCGTGGATTAATGCTTAAAGCCAATAAGGCAAAATCTCTTCCCCAGATGTTGGGTTTGCTCAGCCAGATAAGGCCATCACACCTTGCTCCTGAGGTAATATTTTTCTCAATTTTTAATTTATCAATCAAGCATAGTTAATTTTATTGAAAGAGTTCACCAAGCCTTGTCCCTCTACTGGTAGCTTCCAGCTGTTGCAGAGTTTTCAACGGGAGAAACCATGGGTCACTCCGGAGATCGTCTTGCTGCAGCATTTGGTGTTACACGAAAAGAGCAAGATGATTATGCCCTCCGTTCACACACTTATGCTCAGCAAGCTCAAGAGAAGGGATATCTTACAGACTTAATTCCTTTTAAAGGTATACTAATTATATAGTGACAATTTGAATTAATGGAATATGAAAAAATGTGTGTGTATATATCCTATTAGCCCCCTTACAATGTCTCCTCAGTTACATTGTAGCTATTCGCGTGTTACCTTACCACACTCCCTCATTGGATATCCACCATTCCCACTCCCCGCCTCCTCCAATCATCAACCTTCCCACATTCCTTCAACACCTTGTTGCCACCCTTATCACTACCTTTTCTTTTCCTTAAATTAATATATGTATATATATATGTTTGTTTTTTAAAATAAAAGAGCAGTTCAGTTAGTAAATATTGTTCATATAAACATCCAGGTGTGATTCTTCTTTTCATTCAAAATTTTCAATGGACTCCTCACATTTTTCGAAAACCATTAATTGACCTGCTTTCAAGAAAGGTAGCCGATCACTGTTCTAGACTAGCTTTAATGTAGCATTTTGCTTTTCTTGAGACATTTATAGTTGAGGTGAAGAGTTCCCAGGTTTCCAGCCAGGTCAATATGTTGTCAACCGACGTTTCGGCACCTTCCTCAAGTGCCATCTTCAGGGGTCTCCTGAGTGCTGTACCATTATTTCACCCTTGTATGTATACTGACCGGGTATTGGAGGCTCGTTCCCCATTGGCTGTTGGGTCGGCCTATGGCGTTCCGCGATTTTGGGTGTGGAATCCCATACTCCCCAAAATCGCGGAACGCCATAGGCCAACCCAACAGCCAATGGAGAACGAGCCTCCAATACCTGGTCAGTATATATACAAGGACAAAATAATGGTACGGGCTATTTGTGCGTTGCTATTAGGCGACGAGGATGTGAAAACAAGACCACGAGAAATATTGAGGAGACCGCACAAATCAACACTCTGTCCTTCGGAAGGGACATTAAGCAGTTGGCCCCCCTGGTGTATTTCGCAAGAGTAGGCTAATGCCGGCACCGGGTTTCTCTCCTCCCTTCTCTTATGAAATGCAGATGACTTAGGACCAAGTGCGGCTTCACAGCCTGCCATGGTGCCTAAAACTTGCCGATGGGCAAAACTAAGTAATGAATAAAACTCACTATTGACAGCTTAGTAGCAATGCTGGAAAGCTGATTGAGGAAAGCCAGTGATGGCTGGCTTCCACCAAACCCTGCACCATGGTATGGCACTCAGGAGACCTCTGAAGATGGCACCTGAAGGTGCCAAAACGTCAGTTGACAACATATTGACCTGGCTGGCAACCCGGGAACTCTTCACCTCATCGATCCACCAGGAAAGCATCAGATCTTTCTACATTTATAGTTGCTGGCATTAAGATTGTGGTAATGCTCTTATTTATAGTGCCTGGCGTTGATAATCCTATTATGAAGGATAATGGGATCAGAGTGTCAACTCCAGAGCAGTTGGCAAAACTTAAACCAGCCTTTATTAAACCTCATGGCACTGTGACTGCTGCCAATGCATCCTTCTTGGTATGAAACTTTCTGTTGGTGTGTTAGTATGGGATAAGTTCAATATCTATTGCTATATTATTCTTGGTATAGGTGTAATACCAATATTGAAAACTGCTGTTATCATATAGATCATTATCTTAAATGTTAATTACATTTTTGATGAATTATCTTTTTAGTTAACTGATAGACCTAAAAAGTTCACATAATGCAGAATGTTTATATTAGATGTATTGATCAATTAAAGTATTGGCAATAAAATTAATTATCATTAAGTAAACTAATTTCTGAATCCTAGTGAGTTCTATGTTTTTTTATCTGAGAAAAAAGAGCTCAGCACTTGTGTAATTGGTGTAAATTTAAGGATGTTTTAAATACAAATTGAAGTGAAAATGTATTAAGGTATACCATGTCATGGATATTTTTTATTTCAAGACTGATGGCGCTTCTGCCTGCTTGATCATGTCTGAAGATAAGGCCAAAGAGCTAGGTTTGAAACCAAAAGCCTACTTGAGAGATTTCATTTATGTATCACAAGATCCCAAGGATCAACTCCTATTGGGGTAAGGATTTGACAGGATTACTTTCATAACATTAATTTCAATTGAAAATGCAGTGCAGAGGCGGAAAAACTTTTCCACATGGTGAGCCACATCATTGATTGGGAATCCTTCGGTTGGCTGCACTGGAAGTTGCCAATGCTCTGGTGGGCCAGTTAAGAGTTTAGATCTAAGGTTGCCTAGGGATTCTATCATACAAGTGAAAATCAATTCGAAATAAAGATTTTAGGATTGTATTTTCCAAATTGAAGTTTTTATTATATTAGTATTATCAAAAAAGATGAATTTGTGTTGAATTTTATAAATCGTTTTCATCATAGCTTTGCAGGCTACATAAATTGTTCTCGAGGGCCACATATGGCTTGCACACTGTAGGTTGCATACCCCTGGTTTAGTGCATAGTGTAGTGGTCTGTATGACAAATTTAGCATCGTTTCAAAAACTTGAAATTTGGATGCTTGAGTGATGTTTTCAATGGCAAAATTTATAACATTTCATATGAATTTCTGTTTTTTCTAAAAATTATTATTTTATTCCAAAAATATTTGTCAGAAGATACTTTTAAAATATTATATCAGTGTTATCTCTTGAAAAGACATTACTACAACACTTAACTGATTCATCTAATAATACCTTAGCTAGTTATTTTAGTTTATTTTGACTTAAAATTCTTTAATTATTTTAAATGATCATTTGATTTTTTATTTTATAGACCCACTTATGCTACCCCCAAAGTATTGGAAAAAGCTGGTCTAACACTGAAGGATATTGATGTCTGGGAAGTCCATGAAGCTTTTGCGGTAATAGAATAATTTACATCCAAGTCCATTTCATTCTGTCATTTGTGAGACCATTCAGTTGTCTTATGCCGAGAAATACAGTAACTCTACAGTGTGGTTATCCTTCTTTGAGCTTAATGAAACTTAAATTCAATAAAAACAAAAATGTTTTATTTACCTCTATTATGGTAGATTTTTCATTAATTATACAGTAACTGATGCAAGGAATAATTTGTTTTTTGCATTTCTATTCTAGCAATGTCAGCTCATGAACTTGCATTCACAGAAGTGTTTGTGGCTCTCTGTAAACTTACTAGTAAAAACTCATCATTCTATATCGGTTGTATGACTGCATTTCGTTGGATTGGTATTATGTAGTTCCTTTTTCTTGACACTAGAGGTACTATTGGGAAATGTAGCCTTTTCTGATTTTAGGCACCTTAAAATGAGGTTGTTATAGTATTTGTTTATTTTGTTCTTTCTGTATTAAGGTAGGGTTTTATTGATTTATTTATGTTCTGATACCATTTAATATCATATGTGGCACCATATAGCTCCATAAAATACAGTATGTCATTTTATGTTTTGAGAGGTTATGGAACTGATTATTTTGTATAACATGGGTTCTTATGGGAAATTTTGATTCATTTACTGTTGTTTTGTTCAGGAACAAATTAACGATGCTAATCAAAGACACCACATGTTAATAATTAGAAAATTGTGATAGCAGTAAATGTCAATTTTTAACTATTGTATATGGAAAAATAGCAAGATATGCACTCTCCAGATGTTAGGAATTTTTCTTTTACATAGACTTCATTGGTGTCAAAACAACATGTGAGAGGTAGTTTTACTGTTTATCTCTGGAATTCTGAGGTGGCATGTTTTTCTAATGTAATGTTTTTGCAGGGTCAAATATTGGCAAACTTGAAGGCTATGGATTCGGACTGGTTTGCAAAGAATTATATGGGAAGGAGTGAGAAGGTAGGCCTGCCCGATCTCAACAAATGGAACATGTGGGGAGGGTCACTAAGCATCGGGCATCCATTTGCAGCCACAGGTGAGATCCTTTCTGCTGATTATTCTATAAGGCGTGTGATACACGGAATGGATCATAGATCCCTATGTGACAGGCATAAGTTGGAATGTGGGGGAAATTTGAAACCTGGAGAAAAATCTGCCATGACCAGGAATGGAACCTGGGTCTCCCACTTGCCAGACATTTTATTAATAAATTGTCATAGCAGACTAATTCTATGTCCACATTCTGTAACAGAAATTAGTTAGTCTGCCGCGATAGTGGAGTAAATTCATAGAAGGTGGATGGCAAGGGGACTGTCAATTAAATGTCCTCTCTCTAGACTCGATCTGCTTTCCCCTCCCTCCCTGTTTGTTAGTTTCCTATATGTTGCCCTTCAAATCACCTGATGATGCAGTTGTTACTGTGAAACGTTGCAAAAATAAAGTGGAAACTTGCATAGTGAAGTTGATTTAGTTTGTATTTTTGCTGAGAATATTTTTTTCTATATCTCTATGTCCTCGTTATACGTGAACTTGATTTTCGTGGATTCGTTTTAATGTGATTTTGTATAGTGAAATGTCAGCACAGGTTTCCCTATCTTTATGCAGAAGTTGCGTTCCAGGAAAGTGACGCATAAAGCGAATTCACATAAGCAGAACCCATATTTACATGTAAAAGATAAGGATGCGTTCCACAAACAATCCTAACTCCCCTCCAAGATGCTCTTCTTTCACTCCATAACGACTTCTTATGCTCTAACTAATAACTTGAAACTATTAGCACTAAATTATACTTACCAATGAAATAAAGCAGATGAGCACAAGTGGTGGCAGTTGTGAGTGACGTAATAATGGAGGTTTTAAGTGCTGGAGGATGATTGTCTTGGCCCAATGCAAGTTCCGCGGGCAATGAGACAAAACTTCTCAAGTGTGCTCAAACAGTAACACGAAATCTCCATCTCATCTCCACTCTACAATATCCTCTCCACTCTCATCTCTTTTACTGCAGCACTAATACGCACAGCATAAGAGACAATGACAGACTGAATGGTTGCCTTGTGGTGTAGTGGAGAACTTTCTTTTATTTGTATTGCACTGGCCATGTAATCGCATAAGAGCGAATCAAAGATTCATAAAAAGAAATTCCGGTAACAATAAGTTTGTCACATAATAGCAATTCGCATAAAGCAAACCTGCATAAAGAGAGGGAAACTTAACGGAAGGTTTTATTGGAATAAAAAGGAAAAGTTTTTCGATGTAAAAATTGTTGATTCATGCGAGAACAAAAAATATTAGAGTTATAGAAAATTCGACTTATGGAAGTACGTTTTTCTCATTCCCATTTTTTCCGGTAAAATTAGCTAAATTCGAGTTATAGACCGAGTTATGGAAGTTCCACTGTAGTTCCGTATTTGGCCATAGTCATTTGTGGTGCCACAGTCAAGGGGAATATATTGCACTTTAGCCGAAATGTCAGAACAATGGTTACATACAACAAAATAATATAAAGAAAGAAACCATAATTTTTTTAGCACGTGACTGATAGACCTGTGAAGAACCTGTCTATTGGTAATACACTGACCTGAACTGAGATTTCACCAAGTTTAAATCATTGCAGCATTGCCAGATGCTAAAGACCAGTAAAGATCAAAAAGCGTACACCGTATTGTTTAAGGAATTTCTTTTTACAAACTTCGTTATAATGATTGCATTTTTTCATACTGGGATGAATTTTTGTGCTAAACTGATATTTTCATTACAATGATATTCCTTAAAATGAAACATTTTTACATAATGTTACATAGTAAAGTGGCAGGGAACGGAAAATAATTGCCTTTTACTGAATATTTCGTTACTCCGACATTTTACTGTACATGGAATTTTGTATGGGAAAATAGGATTCGATTTACAAGATTTCATTATAAACAATGGACTGAAAATAATTTTGTTTTACTGAATACAGGTATCCCTTGTTACACATGATCTCACTTTGCGCGTTTTTGCCATAATGCAATTTCAAAAAAATCAAAATAATAACTGCATACAATGTAATTGCACGACCGGTGGAATTGGAGCAATTAGTGAAGTAATTTTATATGCATACATTGTATAAGGCGGTCGATTGTGAGGAATGCATCCCTATTTTACCAATTATAATTATCAATCCACTTTACGTGGCAATTTCTTGGAACCAATTAATCGCGTAATACAAGGGATACCTGTATTTTGTTACTCAGACATTTTACTGTACACGGAATTTTGTAGGGGAAAATAGGATTCAATTTACAAGATTTTGATATAAACAATAGTATGCAGGAACACATCTATCACATTAATCATAGAATACCTGTATTATCTAATGCAGGGGTTCCCAAGGTGTGGCCTGCGAACTTCTTGTATGTGGCCCATGACCGATTTTGTTTTATATTATATAATTGAAAAAAAATATTTTGTAGTTAATATTTGATAGAAGTTCAAATATTATAATATTTTGTACTTATAAATATTACCTATCATATAACCATATAACTTTTTCCAAACTCCACGCTACTGGTGTCCTGAATGCTGTGATCCGACATCTCCGCGAATTTCTGTTAACATTCGCACAAACGGGAGTGCATCGCTAGCTGCTACAAGTTCAGTCTTGTAGTCAGGGAGTGAGTGGTCACAGGAAGACTGTTGTGTGTTTTGTACTTGCAATACTTCATTTAATATTGACATTATTTAAAAATATATCCTGTTTTTAATTATGGAAAAAAGCGTCAAATTCATGAAGAAAATAGTTTCAAGAAAATGGAATACACTTTATTTTGTAATCGAACAAAATAATCAAGTTCTGTCTCTCATCTGTGAACAAAATGTAGCAGTCATGAAGGAATACAACATAAAACAACACTATGATACACATCACACCAGTTACAATAATATAAATTGGAATACTTTAGTTGGTGTCACCAAGGCTGGAGCCCCAGCCTTGGTAGGAGATAAATCCAGACTGATTAGTCTACTAAGTCAAAAAGTTTTAGAAAAAAATGGGTCGAATTTAATTCATCACCACTGTATAATTCACCAAGAAAAACTACTTGTGAAGCACGTCATGAATTTTGTAGTGGAGACGCTCAATTTTATCAGAAGTAAGGGCTTGAATCATCACCAATTTCAGACTTTCTTGGAAGAATCTGAAGCTGAATTTGGAGATGTGATATATTTTTCAGCTGTTCGGTGGCCAAATACAGGTACCACATTAAAAAGATTTTTTAACTTGAGGAAAGAAATAACTGAATTTCTAAATCAAAAGAACAAAGATGTTGAGTTATGTGACACCAACAATTTCTCATATATGTGCGCGTCATGCGGCCCGCCAAATATATTTGGTTTTAGAATTGGCCCTTCAACCAAAAACTTCGGGAACCCCTGATCTAATGTCTATTAATACTGGTGATATTCTTTCTTCCTAACAAACTTTTAAGTCTCACATTGTTCCAAGAAGTATGTGTTAAAGTTGTCCTTAACTTTTCTATTAAGGATAAATTAGTATTTGAAATGTGTGGTTCTTTCATGTCTAGAGATACAGCATTCTTTTCAATTCCCTCTTCCACCTCTAAATTCAAGTGTTAGGCATACCAATACAATAATAGCATTTTTGTTTGAAGTTTTACACATTTGAAAAGAATTAATAAAAAATAGGTCAATTTAATTTTGTCACATAAGTCCAGTTATATTAGATTATTTCTACAAGAAGAAAATAGCTTAATATGCAAATAGTACTAGTTTTTGTTAATGAGGAACAAAAAGGAAATGCATGTTATTTTTCTATTTACAGGTGTACGTTTAACTGCTCATGCTGCTAATCGGCTTATTCGTGAAGATGGAAAATACGCTCTCATAGCTGCTTGTGCAGCTGGTGGACAGGTAATTCTTCATTTAGAATAGTTAGTTGCAGCTTCACACTTTGTCATTCAGCTATTTTGAAAATAAAATAGTTGAGAGGACTAAAAGTGTTTGCTAGCTGTCAAAAATGAAATCAGTGTAAAGCATATGTCTGATGTGTCTTGCTGTTCAGTGGCACCCTGTGCCAAGATGTCGGCTACAAGATTTCATCTCGTCACGTCATATTCTTTTCAACACAGGGTGTATCAGGCTTATGCTAAAGTAAAAGAGAGACTACAGGACCTGCAGACCTTAAGTACTGGCTGTATGGTAGTATACGTCTCTAACATTATCATTAAACATGTTTTTTATGCAGTTATTCCACCTAAGATTTTAACATGATATTTTTGTACAACCGCCCTGTTCAAAATGTGATGGTAAAGCTCTTAATTAATGACATCCATTGCTGTCATTATGTTATATAAATTCCTGCTTGCCCAGGAATCAAATAGATGGATTAAATCATTGCCATCTTTAATGGTACTTCAAGAATTGAGGTTGTTTCTTTTTAAAGAAAAATTGTTCAAATAATCTGAGATTCTGTGATGAAACATTTTCTTAACCTCTATCGTAAGTATTTAAATGCCTGCCATGGGAATCTTCAACTAGATTTACTTGGGATATTTAAATGCTGTGTTTATTTTTTAGTAAATTATATCTCATGAACTTATAATGATAATAACTTCAAATAAAAAGTATTTTATAGGAAAATATTGATATTAACTAGTTATAGTTACTATCTCAATAAATAAGTAGAAAAATCAAATTCTTGTACTAATATATCTAAAATAAGAGAAAAGGAAACTGTTTCACTCTCTTCGCAGTCGTTCTTACACACAGATGTTGTGAACGATATTGAGGATCACTTGACTCACTCAGTGTGATCTTTCTCAAAGAAGGGAGTGACACATAGTCCTACTTCACACTTACTGCAACTATATACACAGTGCACGAGTTATTTCCCAGTGCGGAGCACACAGTATTGCAATGGCTTCCACTTTGCTGGCCAATGTTTATTGGCTCTTGCTTCCACATGGGACAAATGCTTCCTTCTCAAGTTCAGTCTTCCTCTAATTGGGATGTAAATGGTAGGAGCCCTAGCATCCTCTTCTACTGTATTCCTCACAAGGGCAAGCCGGAATTCATGCCGAGACATTTTTCCCGCCATAAAATAGAGCACAAAGGCCGAGAGGATGAATCACGTTATTAAGAGGCACTACATCAGGTTATGAAGGAGAAAAAAACTGAAGAACCATTCTCATGAACTGGAGCTCCATTTAGTCACCTTTTTTTGAAGTGGTAGAGATAGTTCTCTACAATAATTGGTTTCTTACATTGTTTATTCTATCGTCTGGAGAAATGTTTATCAAATTCCATAAATATCATGGCACTCCACCGAGCCTGGGCAAAATCATGAGCCAGTGAATTCGTATTCTATAAACCACCTCATTCCAGAGAGTCTGGATGCATACATTTGCTGTGCATTCAAATGTATGCATGACCAAACAGTGCCTACAACCCAATACCAATTGGCAGAATAAGAAGAAAAGCATTGGAATACAAGTGAGAAACAGGCAAGAGAATGGATCACGTAATCAAAAGACACTGCATCGTGTAACAAAGATTAAGAAATTGAGCTGAGGAGTTTCCTCACAGTACAAAGTCCTTTCAAAACAAACTATCTCGACCTTAATTTGATCCTCAAAAATCGATGTTTATTACATTTCACAGACATCGCATCACTACAAGGAATGAGTATCACCTATTTTATTGGATATTGGATTTCATCCAATTCAGGAATGAGAGAAAGAGGGTGCATCTCTCTCTAGGAGATGATTCTCTCTTTGTTAATAGAACTATCTGCTTCTTGAGAGAGTCTGGAATTTAATCTTTTATTTGGCACTATATGTATATACAGTGGAACTTGCTTAGTGTGTTCCTCGTTAGCATGTTTTCCTCTTTAGTACATCGATTTCTCAAGGTCTGATTCCATTACATTTAAATACTTGTTAAAAATATTTGGTTAGTACGTCTTAAAATAATGATGTTTCCTGGTTAGTACGTTCAATGAATCTTCGCAAAAAAGTGCCACTCCATCACTTGCCTCTTAAGTAAAGGCGAAGCAATAAAAATGCAGATGCACGTTATAAATCATTAAAAATGGAATATGTCCCTCAGTTTTTTGATCATATAACAAATATGTTGGTCCTCATCAGCCTCATCAAGATACAATCAGCATTTTTGTGATGTCACGTAAGAACAAATCACCGTAGTGCTGTAGACGACGTTCCATTCTGCATGTTCTCAAAGCAAAAATATCACCATCTCCTAGATCATGTCAATATATGACATACATAAACAGCAGGTGGCAGAAAATGAAGATGGTGATGATGAAGAGGAACCAGAGCCATAATGTACCCAGTCTGTCAAAAATAGTTGAGGCTATGGACATAGTACGCCAAAACGTGGCTAGTTTTGTGGTATCAATCTAATTACAGTCTACGCCTGTCAAATTCTCCACTAGGTAACTATAACAATGAAAGAATTCTGGTCTCAGCTATTGGAAATTAGAAAATGAATACAGTAGAACTCACAAGTTTGTGGCTTCCAAATTCACGTGCTTCACAGTTTTGCGGGTTTTTCGATTATTGCTGCCAATCTGAAGTGAAAAGAACAACACAAAACAAATGAAGTTCTCCACCTGCAAGGTTTTTTTATCATGTTATGACCACATTTTTCGAAAATGTCTTCTAAGAGGAAAGCAAGTGATAATACAGGAAGCAGAAGCAAAAAGAAGACAACTTGAAGTAAGAAAAAAGTTGCTAAATAAACATGCTAGTGGCCAGATTGCGGCATCAGTGGACAGGCAATATGGGATAAATGAGTCGACAGTTTGGTACATTAAGAAAAATGAATAGAGCATCAGGAATAGTCTGGCCACAGGAAACCCTTCAAAGCACGAAAGTTACTGGGGTTTATTTTGTAGTGCACACCAATTTTAACGCATGCATTTTTTTTCTCTTTTACATGATTCAATAACTTTTTTCAGCATATTCTTTGCTAATCATGATTTACGCAAAATTATTTCGGAAAACTTACTGTATGGCTATGGCAGATTTAAGTGTCACATTATATTGGTTCGAAACCACTTTTAGCCTGTCATTTCATTATTTATTGTTGTCAAAATAATGGAGAGCTGCGAAACTAAACCCCATTTTCTCATAAGGCCGTTGCTTCCATTTTTGTAGATTCCAAATTCGTGGTGTTTTTGGGAACGTAACCCCTGTGAATTTGGGAGTTTTACTGCAATCATATCCTATGGCTTGTATCTTATATCAGGAATTAAGTAGACCATTAGAAGCTAGTTGAGTTACTTACATCATATCATTATAAATTGCTGCTTCTTACATATATAAGATATTTATAGGAGATATGATATAAAACCTAAGGTACTTCTAGAAGTGCTACAGAGCCGAAATTTGGCATGAAGATAGGTCATTGAGTACAACCTCTGGGAAAAATCCGAAATGCCAGAAAAAGTTATATTTAAGAGGTATTTTGACCTCTAATGTCCAATTTTAAACGCCCATAAGAAAAGCATTGAAAACACCGCAGGGCATTATAAAATTGCTTTTTTTAAATTATTTACAATTAAGATATGAAGTTGGAGCATGCACCATACTGTGGACGAAAGAATGTTTATTTTTCTTGAAGACAAAATTCCAATCTATGCTGAATTTGTGTATAAATTTGATTTTAATCAAAATTATGAAAAGTTTTTTGCCTTTCAATAATGAAAAATATTAACTACCATAGCAACGACTCCAATGCCTTTGAATGGGAATTGATTTTCCATAATTCAAGGTGATTGATTTAATGCTTCTAATGGGAATATCAATGGACTATATATTACATAATATCCTTAATGTCAACCAACAAAGTAAACAGATGGCTAGGTCTTAATCCTAACACACAATATTCCATTTATCTATGTATTATTATTTTTAGTGTGATACATATTATAATTAGCTTGCTCTGTGGATCGCGTTGGTTTATTTCCAAGTTTAGATCTTAGTTAGTGTATGGTGATGTTTTAAGTGCTTACAGCAGGGGTCGGCAACCTACGGCCTGCGGGCCATGTGCGGCCCTCGAGAATGCTTTATGCGGCCCGCAAAGCTGTATTGAAAAAGTGATCAGGAAAATTTCTCATGGGCAATTTTATATTTTTTGAGTGAAATTATGGTCTCAAAGCCCTTTCTGGTAAAGTTTTAATGCTAGTAAATTACGTAGACTTGATTTCGTTCATATGAAATCACAGAATCTCGAGAAAACTTCTGATTTATTCGCTCATCCGGCCCGCCGAGGCTTTCTTGGCTCCCAATGCGGCCCTCCGAAACATTCACAACTGCAAATGTGGCCCGCCATGCAGAAAAGGTTGCCGACCCCTGACTTACAGTATGCAAGCATCGACAACTCGTATTGAAAAAATGGCCAAACCTTTTAAATAAGAGAGATCTATGATATCATATATGTAGCTTAAAATAAAGTTTACATAAATATTTAACAGTGGGTCGCCATCTACTGATGGGTAAAAAAGGTTTTTTAGGTGAATCACTCGATGTTAATTATTTGTAATACTTTTTATAGCCTTATACATGTGGAGATGTTTTAGAAGCTTAAGGAATAACAGGTTGAGGTTTACAGATGTCAAATGATTGAAAACTTCTGTACTAAATTATTTTAAGTGATGAAAATCTTAGAATTGTTGATATCCAGGCAAGAAAATTGTTCATATTAAATTTTCTTTTTTAACATTGCTTCAAAAGGCATAAAATGCTTTCATGAGTTAGTTTTCCCAACTTGGATTTGTCAGATGCAAGCCATAAGAAGTGTGGTAGTTCATTTTTTAGCAAATGGGATGGGGATGGAATTTATTCAGTTATTATCTCTGGCTAATCGGATGTTGATTTGAGAGGCTAAAAACTGGCAATTCACTGATGTGGTCCTACATCACTGTGTGCATCTGGCTGCAAAGTTGTTGAATGTATTCCATTTCATGTACCAGGCTAAGATTACTCTCTTAAAACCTGGGAGGTAATGACTAACATTAATGGCAATTTACTTAGTTTCTTCAAGGCAGTTTAAATACCACTTCAGTAATAAGCACACAATCCCCATTTTTATTTTCAGGGTGTTGGCATGATTGTGGAACGACATCCAGATGGAAAAGTCTGAATAACTGTAAGATTTTTGCAAGCAATAACAATGCAAACGATGTATATAGATTGTGGGATCAATGAGAAATGTAAAGGTTATTGATGTATTCCTGATTCCTTTTTACCTACTTTTGACTGACTTTATCAATTTGTATAAATTTGCTCCAAAGTTGTTATTTTCCCAATAAACTGACTTAAAATTATGCTTAAGTTTTTAGTAAATATTAAAAGGTTATTCAAAAAGAAGGGAAGATAATTATCAACTCCTAGCAGTAAAACAGCTGGAAAACACCAAGACTAGAATAACTTCTTTCTAACATATTACACCCTTATCTCCAACATATTTTTAGTTTTCAAACCTGACTGCAAAAGAAAAATCTTTGGATCCTAGTGTCTAATTAAAGATTATGCTAGTGTTGAAGCATGTCAAAACTTCCTTGTTGTTGGTCTTGGGATGTCATAGTGCATATGTGAATTACAGTGTGTCTGCTAGAATGAATATGGTGAGAAGTTCACTATTATATCCACCAACAATAAAAATGTGTTCATCATAGGAAAACTCTTTGGAAATAAGTGCATTATTTTATTATAACAAATACAGGATTCCTTTGCCTTTCATGGCATACATGTTCCTGGAAAACATTGCAAACCAAAAATGTCAAAAGGCAAATACAAAGCAAATGGGAAAATGTAGTACGGTTCCCACACCAGCAAGAATGGACTACAGCATGAAATTTCTCACCATTCCTTCCATGGTAAATAGATGCGAGAAATTGCTCTTGAGAGATATTAAGGATCATAAGGCTGTTCTGCATTTCTTACTGTGTAAGTGCTATTTTTGAACGAGTTTCATGACACAATATAAACACCAGCTGAATAAAATACTCCGATCACAGACCTCAAAGATAATTTTAGGATGGTGAATGAAATCTCTTGACTAAAGAAAACAAATGGCTACAAAGCATAGGAGTTACAAGATATCGATATTCCATGGACTGTTATGAAAACATTGAGGTTTCCGGCTATTCTGAACAGCTAATAGAGATTTGACAAATTAATTGTAAGTACACCCAGTCTCCAACAGATACATTCTTAAGAAATTTCATGTAAGGTGAAATCATGTTAGTCGGGCATGAATTTCTCATAAGAAATAATGTAAATAGGTGAGGATGCATTCTAACCTGATTGACATTTTTAATTTTATTCCTTTATTATGACTACTTTTGTTAATGCTTTGTATTTTTTATTTGTTTATGTATATTACGTCATTTTTTACAGAAAAGAAATGATAACACGGATGGTTCGTAGTGTTGCTTCGTTAAGACCTGTATGATGAACGATATCACGTGTTTTTTATTGTTCTCATAGCGCTTAAGTAAATCTAGTTTTTGCTCTGGCAATAAAACCTTTCTCGGTTTCTTACTCCCACCACCAATAAATAAAATGTGAACTATAGACTAGCATTTTCTTCAATGTAGATGATCGCCATTTTGAATCAACTGTTCATTTATTTAGCAAACATTATTTAGAAGATTTATAAAATGATAATTTTAAATAACTAGGAAATATTTTGTTTTAATGCATGAAATAATTTTTTAAAAGATAATAACATGCAATCTATAGAAAATTACAAAAATGGTCCAAGGAAATTTAAAAAACATTCAAGAATGGTATTTTTCTACATTGCAGTTTAAAAACCATGAAATCCCTCACCTTCTGCATCAGACTCGTAAATTGTCAAATTCATCCCCTGGATCAGATTTTACGATAATGGGCATTGTTATCTGCAATTAAAGAAGATGGGCTAAAGTTTGTTTCTGCTTTTTAGACCTTTTTCACGATCGTTGAGGTCATGGAGAAATTGTGTTAAACCAAACGAACAGTGGTGTTAGTCGAAAACCAGCCCTACTTTAATACTTTAAAAATCACGTTAAACCAAAATCATGTTGGTAGAATTCGTGTTAGTCTAGGATTGGATGTAAGATAATTGTACCCAAAAGAGATTATCATGTATATTAATTGTTTTCAAATTATTGTTTAATTTTATTTAAATCATTAAAAATAGGTGTTTGACAGATTGTACATTAGGAGAAGAATAGTATAGGGATTCCTCAAAATCGGGGTGGATTTTTATAGAATATGGATGTGTATGACTGGCTGTGCATACTGTTCAATCAGATGTGGTCTTTAAATTATTTGAGCATTCAATTTAAAAAAAAAATATGAACCCATATGGAAGAAACAGAAATCTTAAGACGTGACTATGAAGTTGGAGATGATAAGGGCATGTGAAAGGACAAACGTGAAATTGGCCAGCACTACAGTTCAACATCTTCAAAAACTGTTAACACACACAGAGAAAATAGAATCAGCTGTTCTCAATGAGAATATGTCAGAAGGAAACAAAAAATTAAATACAGTAAAACCCCGTATTTACGTTATTGGAATGTATGTTTTCCCACTATTTACAACATTTTTTTAGGTTCAGTCAATTTTCCTATGATTCCAATGTAAGTAAAACCCTGTATTTACACTATTTCATTTTAAGTTTTCCTGCTATTGGCGCCATTTTACGTTAGAATTTCCGATTTTTAAAAATTGAGCGTGCGATTCCAAACAGTTTTAACATTTTTTGTCTTAGATTTGCAAACAATCAGAAATCTTTTGGACGAAGATTTTGAAAACGGCAGCAGAGTAGGAACAGTGCCCCTAGAGGCAGAAATATGAACTTTCTTTTCAAAACAGCGCTCGCTTTAGCAGATGCTACTCAGGAACAGTGTACTTAGAGACGGAAATATGTATGAACTCTTTTGGGTGAAAACATCAAAACCTCGTATGTAAATCATCCTAGCAGAGCATAAACAGCGCACCTAGATATGGAAATACTATTTATGCTATTTACTCTGTGAACCAAGTATAAATGCTATTGAAAAGATGTTCAAGTTTGGCGCTATGATGTTTTGAACCTTTCCACTCAAATTCTGCCCCTTGGCTCCCACAGTTGGTAATTAAATTTAAGTTAATTTGTAATAATTTAAATGACCATATTGTCCCGAACATAACGTTTTTTTTTCCAAAAAAGAAATTTTAAAAGTATTCCCCACGTTATATTCGAGTAGGTAATAGTAAAATAAAAGATCGTAAAATCGCGTTTTGAAAAATCACCATACATCTGTTAGGTGATACAAGATACTTGTGACATTGTTAACACATCAGGCGTATATTACAATGTACTTGAAAAGCATCTGAGGCAAAAATAGATCGAGTTCAGTCGGCAGTTGAACGCCTCTTTAGTCATTGAATTGAAGCTATCAGTGCGTCGGCGTATTCTTTGTACCTACCTTAGTGAGTTTTTACCCATCCATTATTTTAAAAATAGGTGACAAAAGGATGTTGATCATATTGAGAAAAAAAGTTCTTCCAAATCCCAGGTTAACTAACAGTGGAATCTGATGAAGTTATAGCATGAATTTTAAAATAGTCGTAGCTCAAGAGGTGAAAAAACGAACACTATTCAAGCTTCAAAAAAGTATGATGTTCCTGAAATAAATATATCTATGATGTCTGTGTAATTTTCTGGACAAATTTAATATGGAGAATGTAATGGAAACCCAAGCATACTGTATACATACTAGCATTTTAATTCGGCATATATTTTAATATTACTACTATTAAAAAGTGTGTTGGTTAAGTGAATAAATAGGTATATACTCTATAAAGTTAGCTCTTTTAACACTGATTTTGTTGTTAGTTGTACTGTAACAAATGAGCAAGTTTAAAAGTAAAATCAGTTTAGCTATTTTTCCTTTTCTCTCAATTTACACTTTTTTCCCCAGGTCCCTAGAAAAGTGTAAATAAGGGGTTTTTACTGTTGTTCCAATAATTGAAACAGAAGTGCTTTTAGAATGATTTTCTTACGAGCAATTTTTTTATATTGGTTATATTGTAAGCCTGCCAAAATTGTCTAATTTATCCTAATAAATAAAATGTTAATGTAAAATAATGTGTGCATAAGCTGTGAATATTTTAACACATGCAGTGTACAATATCTTGAGCTTGCTCAATCATTCATGATTTAAGATGAATTTTTAATTTTAAACATTTAATATAAAACTTGTATGTTACGAATAATGTATTGTTAATACAGATTTTTTGCATTTAGTTATTTTATCTTTGTTTCAACTAGGGAAAGATGTTATTTCATTCTCTGTGCTAGTTTTTATATTTGGTTTCATAAATACCTTGTTTGATAATGAAAACAGATAATATAATTTTGTAACATATGCTAGTTTTATACTTTAGTACAAAGGATGCTTTGGTTTAGGTCAAATCTTATTTTTACTTCTAAAAATGAGTCGATTTTCCAGAGATTATGACTGCATAGTCATAGTTCTCCCAATTTGTCCAATGTAGCATAAAAATGTTAACACTTGGTAAATATTAATGTGTAGAGCACAATGTATCAAGAATTTATTAGGCAATTCATCGTTTGGATGATATTTTATGGGCTTGGAGTCATGGTATTGGCATCATCTATTTCAGTGGACCTGTTAAAACATTGCAGTTTTCATGCAAAAGCACAAGGCTCAAAGTTGTTTCACAGGATAAGGGTGGAGATGACATTTATTACATTATATGAGAAATTGCAGTGGGTCACCAGTTGGCTGTCATTAACCTAGTATAGTATGGTGGATAATTAGTGATGTGTTCAGGCTTAAGTTTTATTTACGATTCAAATTTATTGTTGTAATTGACTGGACTTATTTTATTATTGAAGCAGACATGAAAAGTGATGTGTTTTAAATTGGTGTAAATAATTTTTTTAAATTATCACTTTAAAGATTTTAAGATCAAGAGAACATTTTATTTAAGAATTGTTATATAAACAAAATATAAAAGTTAAAAATGTGTTATTTTGGTTATAATGAGCATTTTTTACACTTTTCTACCCTCATTATAGCCTTTTACTATATTAAACTTTTACCTGATCAAACTGGGCATAACATCTACAAGGAAGGGAATGAGTTATTATTATCACATAATGAAATAAGAGGTTTAGGCTAAGGAAAGGGTCATGAGGGAGAGAGTTGACTACACCAATGTACAAAACAAAATATTCTGCTATTTTGACAATTAACAAAACAAATGAAACTACATTCATGTTTGCAAATTGTATATTTTAAACCTGTCTATTAAACAACAACCATAACCCTCTTCTAGAGTTATGCAGTAATTTCATTAAAATTAATAAATATTAAAAATACCTATCCTGGAGCTCCAACTAAAAACCACTGACATCTAGCTTTAACTGCTTCTCTACGCACCAACCTCTTTGGGTCATCTAAGCAAGGAGCTAACCCTTGGATCACCTGAAAGGGATAAAAATTGAATTTACTACTACTGTTACATCCAAGCAAAATAAGGAAATTGTTAAATGCTAATAGGCAGGAAAAATATGATTGCCCAAATACAAGTCAACCTCAAATTTAACACGTTCAACCCGGCGTGGGTCACCGGTGAGTCACAACTACATCATTCTGTACGGCGGCATGACCCACGCCGGGTTGAACGTGTTAAGTCAATCCATTAAAAAATAATCAGTTTAAAAAATGAAATTTAACACCTTTTCTAAATGGGAAGAATATTAATGTTTATGAATTAACAGTGAAAATAAATACAGTAGTCCCTCTTTATGCAGGAGATGTGACCAGGAAAGTGATGAATAAAAAGTAATGTAAACGGAACTCATCTTTACATGTAAAAGATAGGGATACATCCCAAACACCTCCCTTCCAATACTTCACTCTATGACGACATTCTTATGCAGTAAATACAAACTTTAAACAAATAACACAGCAAAAAATGCAAATAGGAGGAACAAGACAAGCACGGCTATAGTTAAATTTTTTATAAACCAATTTATAAAAAGACAATGTCAAAATCAAATTTTCAAAATGCAGTTTATCAAAAATCAATGTTTCGATGAAAATTTTAAGAAAATCAAGATTTTTGAGAATCATTTTACCAACATTCACTCATTGGAATCTTGAATAAATTTACTCTATTTTTTATAAGCTTAACAACATGAAATTTTAACATTTTTGTTATTTTAATGTTTATTTTATTTATTATCCATAAGTTTTGAGATTGAAATTTTCAAAAACAAATGGCTTCAAATTTATTCTTTACACAATAACACCTGTTTTAAAATATTTTCAACTTTATGCTCGAAAGAATTTTTGGTAATAATTGACTATTTTTTTTAGAAAATCAATTCATGGAATGGCAAATGATAATTTTAGTTAAATTAATTTCTCAAAGTTGTAATCAAATTTTTAAAAGAACATTACATTTGTGTATAGCATTTAGTGTTACCTCGAGGCAGAGCGGAGAAACATTACAAATAGGACACAAATTAGTACTAATGGGCACACTACAAGACTGAATGGTCGACTTGTGGCATAAGGGAGAACATTCTTGCATCTTGGTTTCACTGATTGCTTAACCGTATAGTAGTGAATCTGACACGCAGAAATTTGGATTGGAATAAGTTTTTCAAAATATCAAATTAGCATAAATTGAATTAGCACAAAAGAAAGACTGTACTATAGACATTAACTTTGGTGGTAATAAATAATGAAGTAAAAGTAGTAGATAATTTTTATGATAACTAGGAGGAATCCTACAAATTACTGTTCTTAGTAGTATATAAAAATTCAAATATGAAATTGTTCGGAGAGACTGGATGAATAATTAATTTGACTACTATACTGTAGAAAATTATTTATTTATTATTAATATCAACTTAGAACATCAATAGTTAAATTTTTTGAGGCTTATCTTGCAAAAACAAGATATTAATTTTACTCTGGAGCAAGCAAAATTTAAGTAGGTAGATAATGCATTTCTATAAGCTTTTAGCCTATAACATTCCTCTACAGAATCAATCAATCTTTATATTAACTATGTTTAATTTAATTGCAAAAGTAAGCTATATCTGAAGTTTAAAAAGTATTCTAAAAAAAATTAAATAATCACACTTTTGAAACTTACAGAAAATTTGAAAGGCAGCACAAGAGGTGTTGGATATTTGCTTATGTGATAAATGCACATTAAGGACTTCCTTCTGACTTCCTGCAAATAGAAAACAAAAATTTGTATTTCTACCTATATATACAGCATCTGTACTTGATTATTTTTATTCCTAACTTTGAAAGAAGGTATAGCATATATATGCACAGGTATAAAAAAAACTGAGCGATTAATTTGTGTTATATAATGAATTCATTAGAGTAAATATTAGTTTTCTAATAACCTATTCAATTAACACCCTTTTCCAGAATATTTACCATGTGATTTGATGCACGAGCAATGCTCAGGATCTTTGGGATGAAAGTATGAAGATGTTCTGAAAGCGTGACATTTAATGAGGACATGAGGTCATTTAAAGTTTCTAATGTTGAAAGGAGCAAAAGCTTTTCTTCTTTTCCCTCATGGATAATTTCAGTCTCCCTGGGATCTTCATGCGATGAAGGCTGCTTCAGGGACTCCACCAACAGAGGAATTACCTTCATTGTAAGTGGAGAAAAACAAAATAATCAATTCAAGCATTAATTCATAATAAAAGGCAACCTTGCTAGAATTTAGCTATAAATATCTCATTCAAAAATTACCAAATCGGGTGATATTTAACTTACATCTGGTAAGTCTGCAACAAGGAGATTCCTTGGGACTCCACCGATAAGATGTGCAAGTGCCAGCAGAAAGTTTCCTTTTGTGCTAAGAGAAGCTTTCTTGTAGGACTGTACAAGTTTTGGCAGTGTAAGGTAAAACCTTTGACGGTAAAGTATCCTAAAGAAAACATGGAAATCATAAAATTAAAATCTAACAATACTTCCTTATATTCATCACTAATAGGTTGACTCCAGATGCTGACTCTCTCATTCAAATCAACAAATAATTCTTAAGCATATTTAGTTTTAATGAACAGGATAAATTATCAAGTAAATTAATTTAGATCATTCAACAGCAAATTGGGGTCTTCAATTGGAGGTTTCTGCAGCGGACAGCATTGTTGAAAGGTGTTCTCGGGAGAAGCTGCATAGTGAGCATTTTGACTTGATGTTTTGCCCACATTACACTCCTGAAGAAGCCCACTGTAACGTGGGCAAAACGTCGAATGAAAATGCTCTCTATGCAGCTTCTCCCAAGAATGCCTTCCAATAATAAATTGGGGATTTCTCCACTCTAGATTATGTTAGTGTCTACTCGCTTTGTGATTTTTATCTGCAGATTATGACATAAGTATGAACAGAAGGTCAAATCCAGAATCAAAAGTATGGCCAGTTTTAACAAAACATGCAAAACAGGTTTGGTGTTAAATGCCAATTTTAAGTGTGTATTTTTGACTAATCAACCTCTTGGATTATTATAGCCATTACTCCTTCCACACCGAACACACAAGGGAGGAGGGAAATCTAGTGCTGGCATTAGCCTACTCTTAACAAAGAGCACCAAGGGGGCCAACAGCTTAATGTCCAACCAATTTTAAGTGCATTATTGTGCAATCCATAGTTATTAATTAGTGATTTTCCCACAATTAATAATGTTTGTGAAAACTATAAAAGTATGTACAGGTTGCACCTCTCTAATCCAGAATTCTGTGGTTTGGAAACATCCCTTTGCAGAGGTTCCAGAATTTTGATTAATTTGGAGAAAACATCTCTGGTTCAGAAATATGACATTTCGATTTTCCTTTGCTCTTTGTTTTCACAGCTTAAGAATTTTTAGTGTATGACTACTGTACTAAGAAAGCAACAAGGATAATTCAGACAAATCTTCCCATGACTGAATGGAAATAAAATTCTCATAAATTATTTTAGAAGAAATTACAAAATACTGTAAAAATATGCGACTAGGTGGCTCTGTGCACAAACCCCTGCCTCTACTCACTCTGGTCTACTCATTCCCTTGGTGGGATTTATATATTTAAAAAAACTAAACTTTGGACATTGCCTGTACAGCCTTCCCTCGTTTTATGAACTTCCATTTTATGAGTTTTTGCTTATACGAACTGAGCAATCTCATAACTATGTTTCGATTTGCGAATAAATTTTTGCTTATACAAGTTTGTTACGTTCGCATGAAAATCCTATTTTTCAAATATCGAATAAATTTTCGCTTATACGTGCTCTATCTGCTTCAGTAAAGTTAGGTAAACTTCGTCAGATTGCATCACGCTGTTCCGCGTTGACGTTCTTTGTGAAATTCGGTTCGCTGAGTGGTGTGCTTTTTTATCCTTTAAATTTGTGAATCATGGCTCCTAAACGTGCCAGCCTTTCAGGTATTGCAAGTGGTAAAGTGAAAAAAGAGTGAAGGGCTTTAAGTGTACCCCAGAAGCTAAATATTATTCAAAGATTGGAGAAAGGCGAGTGGTCAAAGGACATATGTGCCACATTTAACCTATCGTAGGCTAATACTGCTAATATGTAGAGTAAGACAGGCTAATGACTATGAATGTCATTTAAGTACATTAATATATCATTATTGATGTTTTTTTCTCAATTTGGTATTGTTCTATATTGCTTTTAAGTGCACTATGGGATATTTTTTATTTTGACCTTCGGAACCAATTAAAATTTTTTACATAGGAAGTAATGGGAAAATAATTTTCGTTTAAGTTCGTAATTGAGGGAAGGCTGTAGTTTAATTTGAGTTAGTCATTACTACCCCCTTTGCTATGGCAGTAATTCAGGTGAATAAATAACAGATACCAGTACTGATATTTATTTTTTCTTATATACGTAGTATATTGAGAAAGTATTGTAATCGTGAAAAAACTCAACTTCGAGAATTTGATGGAAATACACGTTTTAGGTGTCCCCGAGTCCATAAAAGTGGTTTTTGCCATGCCATCTGTCTGTTCACAGTTATAGGGCCCAAACGCATACATAAAATCGAATGATATCTCATATTTATGCAATATATCATCTTTTGCAGAACCTATTTTCATAAAAATGATATTGCACAAAAATAAAGGGTAGTTTATTCTTGGTGATTTTGAAAAATTTGATTTACTCAAAAATGGTTCCAGAGAATTTGATTAAAATCATATCTATTGTAGAGCCTGATGTCACAAATAATACTGCATAAGCTCTATGTCTCTAAAAATCACTATATGGCATCCAGTGGCATTACAATGTATGCTAAGCTACCTTACCTAAGCCTTGTGAAGTCACACCTCTGCCGCGATCCATTCAAACTCTTACTGCAGCCTTATGGTTAAACTAAATCGAATGATATCTCATATTTATGGATAATATCATTGATAAAAGACATTCTGAAGAGATGAACTATATTGCACAACAATTAGGGGTACTTGATTCTTGGATATTTTGAAACAAAATTCGATTTATTCAAAAATGGCTGTAAGGACTTTGATTAAGATCCACCCAATAGTACAACCTGATATCACAAATAATACTAAGTCATATGTCCCAAAAAAATTATTATATATCGTCCAGTGGCATTATTTCTGTACAAGACGCTCAGCGCACATGTCAGAGGGGAGGGGGAACCCGGGGAATCCATAGTCTAAAATTCCGTACTTTTCTGTTAACACCACACACATTAGTGCAAGGTATTAGATGTGAGAGGTTGATGGTGTCAATCACTTTGGTTCTGTTGCTACACATTATTAACGATTGATAGTGAATTGCCAAACAAACAAAGAGTGTAGTGAGATCAAACATATATGAGCAAGTTTGTGCAATGTACATATATTGCAGTTTATTTTATATAGTCTTTCCATGCTTTATTTACCCATACCCTTATGTTAAAAGCATCGAATTGTGGTTTGGGTAGAGATTGTGGCAACAATACAGTCACGTACTACTCATCCAAGGTTTGGAAAATTCTATAATCCAGAATGTCTCCATCCCAAAGCTTTCTGAGTTACAGAGGTCTAGCCTGTACATCTTTCCATTCATGTAATATGGTAATTATGCCTTTAAAAAAAATATTACTCTAAAAGGGAAAACTGCATTCAGGTAGCCCAAGACTAACAAATCAACATATGTTTATAAAAATTATAGTAGGTAGTAGGGCAGAAAACTAATTCATTTTCATTATATACAATTTCCAATTTTATTAATTCATGAGTAATAAATTAATTTCATAACATTTGTGGCAAAATTGGAAAGATATGGGGAAAATCCCACCCAGAAGATTCTACTGGATAAAATGACTTATTAACGAAAAAGTTAAATACAATTATAGAAAACTAAATTTCAACTAACCGAATATTTGCATGACAGCTGAAATTTAGGTATCCTTCTGTCTGCATCATGATTTCCTGAAAGCCATTAGCAGCCTCAACACCAATCGCCTCTATACCTAAGAACCCTATCAGCTAAAAAAGGAAGAAATGTAAAATTGTAAGCAAATGTCTGCAATTGTATCTCACAAGCACTTCATGAAAATACACCAACATCATAAAACCAACATTTAATGAGTTACACTCATAATTTTTACAATTGCTCCATTTTAGCTGATAAATAATAGATAATACAATACTGTTTGCATATCTGGGGATGATAAGGTAAACAAAGCACCACTGACGAGAAATGGAAAGGAAGAAAAACGGAAGACAAAAGTAAATATAAGATTTCTTAATTTATAATGAAACAACATATAAGGGGAGACATGCAATATTATTTATTGTAACGAAATAAATATTTAGTAAATGATAATTGAGCAATCATGAAACAATTTCTGGTGGACTGAAGGCGGCAATATCTTAAAGGATTCTATTGAAGGCAACTTCCTCGGCCAGCAGACTTCTCCACATAAACTCCTCCATGTAACTTTGGAGAAATTTTCGATGTGTTCCACTGTGCTTCTTGTTCCTCAACTTAATGGCTCACCACTTGAGCTCCTTTGCAATTCATCATGGGCCCGGGCTTTAAAATTTGCTGGATATATCAGGTTTGTTATAAAATTTTTTGGGCTTGGATGGGGCGAAATATTTTACATTTATGATTTGCATAAGCTTTTATTTAACCCATTCAGCATGGATAACGAGTCACACTAGTGAATTGGTTCAAGCAAAAAAGTGGCATGGGAATTTTTAAGTAAACTAACCTAGGTTACCGAAGAACGAGTGTGACGTCCTCCATACTGAATTGGTTAATATATTTTTGCCTATAGCATTATATTTGTGTATTTTGTATAGTAATTTATTGTTTGTGGTCTTCCAAGGCATACAAATATGTGGATTTTAAAAAAATGCTTTTCAAATCAATGAACAGTCCACAGATGTTGGTAGAAAATTTAGAATACAATAATTACATTTTTTGAGCAAAGGGGCTTTAAACAGGCAGCGAGCCGGGCTGGGCCTAAAATTTCTTCGACAACATACAGGCCGGGCCAGGTCCAAATTTGTATGGGCTGGGCCAGTCCTAGAAAATCAGGCTCGTGCAAAGCTCTACTTGCCAAATTTGCTCCAGTCTAAGAGTGTGCACCAGTTTCCGGATCCACAAAATGTAGCCGACGATTTACAATTTGATGAGGGCAACCCAACCCGAGAGGAAAATTAATGTGGGAAGAAACCAAAAATACTTCAATTAACTTATCCAACCTGGAGGGCCGAGTTGGAGTATGTTGCGGGCAGAGTCGTATGCTGTGGGCTGAGTACGAGTATGTCATGTCGCATAGTAGTTCCATTTCTCGTCACTTTCCCATCAGTGGCACTAGTGCCGTTTTGTTTACCTTTCGCATCCCCAGTTATGTTATGTTATGTGAACAGAACTGATATCACAGAGAGAATAAATAAAACATTTACAAGTTATAAACTTTCTAACTAAAACAATAAAATCATAAACTAAAAGGATGTATACGTAACAAAGGTCACATTTATAGACTGTCAAGACAGAAAATATATTGATTTAAAGAATATTTTAAAAACTATAATCTCAAAGTTATTAAAAATTAATTTAGAGTACTATACAGCACTATACTGTTTTCTCCATTTCAATTATTAATATAGAGAAATAATACCCCATAGAATAGAAAAGAGGCAGTTATTTAATACTAACTGTAACAATTTTTGCTTTTTTTAATGAGGGGTTTTGAAAAAATTCAAGTACTACTTGGAAAATTTGTAGAATTCAGAAAGAATATTCTGAGAACATATTTTTTCTTTTTACAAACATACCCTATTAATCCAAATTTCAGCATCATCATGCCCTCTCAGCAAAAGTGCTTTTGTCACCCACACATGAAGTTGCACAGAGCTTACTCTTTGCCAAACTGGAATGATGTCATCCTCCAACACAGGGGCAACAGCTGCCTTTAAATCTGCTAGGAGTTTCACTAGATGAACCTCTATTTAGGATCAACATAAATATTTTTGAGATTAAGGTACTTACAGAGATTTTTATATATTATCAGGGTTTTATTACAAACTTCTCTAACATCACACTGACACTCAACTTAATTAAGCAGCAGTGATAAATATTTAAAGTTTGTAATAACATTGATGATAATAAAGCTTAACAAGTAGAGTGTTATCCAAGAACATGGATAAATCAGTGAGTTAATTTTTTATGTGGTTATACTGCCACATATTCGGTCACTAAAGTCTCATTTGTTTTATAACTGGAGGTACCAAGTGAAGGTGAGGTTAGCCTTTAAATGGGAGAGACTTATTTGATAAGCCAGCATTGTATTGTATTGTACTTCCAAGATGACAATTATGTTTAAAAAGCAATCAATTTTGCATTAAAATTTTGAATGTTCATTTCTTCACCATAGAAGATCCATTTCCTTTCATTTACTATGCTCTGTGTGCACTTAAACGAAATTAAAAGTATTTATGTAATTGTAGTAGATCTTGTTTACTTAAGTTGAAGATTGTTTTTGTTGACAACAATCAATAAAATGTAAGAAAATTTTTAAGCTCAAAATAAATGACTTTCTAGTTGAATTTTTCTCAAACTTTTCAAGGACAAGTGACATGTGGAAATGTATGCTCAACTTTTCAGCTTTCCATCTTTTACACTTTTGGATTTATTAAAAAAAAATTTAAATTAGCCCAGATCCGAACTTAAAACTCAAATCTAAAGAAAAGCAAATGATAGCAGTACAGAAATCCACACTCCAAGTTTCAGCTCTCGATACTTTATGAGTTCGTAACAATTTCAATTTAAGCAAGTCCACAGGCAGTCAGACAGATGCCAAAGTGAAACTATAATCACATAAAAAATCTAGAAATCATGTGATAATATGGTAGGTTGTGATGCATTCATAAATAGGCTGGTGTAAATGCCTGTCATATGATATGCTGCAATTATTATTATATTTCAACAAAGGTTACATAATGCCAGGTAGCAACATTACAAACTAGGCTACTTGAATACTGTATTAGTCCGAATATAGTCCCTTCCTGAATATAGTCCAACACCTATTTCTAAAGCCTTAGTTTTGGAAAAAAGTTTGAACCCCATTACAGACCTCACTTTTTAGCTTACTTTCCAGAAAGGAAAAAGGCTTATAGTTTCGTCATTGTGTCTGTCTGTCCCCCTTATTAACTTTTGAACCAATAAACCAATTTTCATGAAACTTGATGAAAATCTCTTGCTACATGGGCCAAGCTCCCGAGGATAGTTTTTGTTACAAAGTCCTGAGTTTGATTCCAGGAATCAGCTACATGGACAGTAAAATCACAATATAGTCTTATCTATCCATTCTGCTATAAAACCTATTCACCTTACAAGTTCGTACACATGGCGAATTCATGAACAGAGCTGATCCATGATGAAAAGTAGGGTCGAGTGAATATCCCAATTTTCCCAGCATGTATTTCAAGTTACTCTTTTACACCACATTTCGGTAGAAAAGACATTCAACCATGCATACTCAGCCAAAAGATTACAAAAATGCATGCCAATAAGACTGGGAAACCACTTGTGTGAAATATTGTATAGGTAATCGATAGGATCCATCAGGTAGTAATTCTCTCCAATTTCAATCAAAGGTTCCATGCCATCAGCATGCTCAAAATTAATTAATTAATTCTTTATTAGTTCTAGGCAATTTCATGCATTGCATTGCAATTTTATTTCCATTCGTATTACACAGATGTAATAAAATATATGTGCTCTCAAAATAACGTGGTCCTGCATACTGTATTGCCACAGAGATCGCTTGATTTCTTTCTTTTTTTTAAGCAATAAATTTTCTTAAATCTGAAAAACCTCGATATATTTCAAAACCTTCCTATTGTGCTTAGTTTTTCAATTTTTACCGTTTTCTTTTTACCTATCACATGTCAAATTTTGTGACTGAATTTTCATGTACTTATACGAATTGTGGCTTCTAAAAACTCCTATTCAATGCTGAGACTAACCGAACCTCTGCATTATAAAAAATAAGATATACAATAAATTTGAAGGAATAAAAAAAGTTAGCAAGGTTCAAGTTTCCTTTTTAAAAATTGGTCCAAGTTGTTAAGACTGAAATGTCAGCATGTCAAAATAGATGTCACACTACGTACTATTACATAGGACAACGGCACGTGAAGTTTCTGCTCAACATACTATTATGTATGGCAATTCTGTGGGGTTGTCTTTATCAGTTTCTTATTGTCACTTGCTTTTTCTTAAAACTTTCTTTGATATTGATATCACCTTATCTACCAACAATTTATTACAGTAAATGATAATTTACCCAAGGAAAGAGGGTCAGGGACGTGAATAGTAATTAGTATAACAAATGATCTCCCTCCAATAATAAGGGCTTACAGTGTTTTTGAAAATTTTCACGTTGTTCTTACCTTGGGGTATCTTGTTAATTAGACAACCCAACAACCTAGCTGAAGACAACCTTGTAGGTGGATGTAGGTTAAATATTGCTAATTCAGAAAGATGCTCATACAGCTCCAAAATTCCAGTCTTTGAAAGAGCATCCTGGACTACCTCTTCTCTCCTTAAAGAACCTATCGCTGCCTCCAGGAGAATCACCTGAGGATGAAAATATTAGATTTTTCAAAAAGGTGTGATATTCTAAAGTTCATTACAATTTAAAGGTATACAGTAACATTTACAATTATCAATTTTACATCTCTATTCTCTGGAATTAACTACATTAACATGTTCAGGCAAGACGTAAGAAAACCTAGATGGATTATAGCCAAATCTTATTGAATTACACTTTGCAATAGAATAATAATAATTTTTATTTGTCAATAAGATGTTTTTACAAATGTAACTTTTATACAAATGTCTTGTTTTACTGTATCATATTGAATGTATTTCCCTGAAGCCAAAAGGGTGGGCTAACAAAACATTAATGTTAATTTTGTAAACCATTCTTTTGTTACTTATAAAAGTTGATATTATGGAATGGCTTATATTTAGGGTATGGATTTTTCGGGTTTTACCCAATTTTTACCCTCCAATTGCATTTTTTAAAGTTCGGGTAAAACCCTAAATTATTAGTTTTCTTTAAACACAATTCTTTTTATATTTGGTAAAAGAATTTCTATTTTGGCGCTTGTATGAACCTCAGCACTTGATTGCAGTCCGAGATGTTCTTGATCAGTCTGTTTATTCTCTTTGTAAACAATTTATTCGTATGCTTACTTGGTATCACAACCTTAATCTCCTTGGTTTGCTCGTGCCACTAATAGTCAAGGATCTCGCCTGAGCTAGTCGCTGCTAGATCTTCGATGGGATAAGGAAAAAAGAGCCCAAGTGTCTCTTAGTTGAAAACACTACGAAAGAAAAATCATTTCACTAATATCTGGTGTTTTCAAAAGAAGTTGAATGGGAAGCAAGATATTTGTGCAGCCTGCGAGGTGTTCCTCTCCACCTGGAGGCATTTAACACAAGACATCACACTTTCAAACATACTTAAGGTATAGTAAAAAGTTTTGATTGTTGATCAAACTTGTAAATTTTTAAACAAGGTTTTTATTTTAAAATAATTTTATCCGAATTACAAAATAATGAAACCCGAAAATTACCAGATATTGAACTTTTTTAAAACCTCAAAAAATCTGTAACTTATTTATGCCCGGTTTTAACCCGAATGAAAAGAAAAATAATAAAACCCGATATTTACCCTCTGGATGAAATTATTTTTTAAACCCGAAAAATCCATACCCTACTTATATTGCAGCATAATTGTGACAACATTCTCAAGTATTCATGAGAAGAAGTGAGGGATGAAAACAGTAATTAAGGAAATAATATTGAACAGGCTTCGCCACATTTACATTTGATACTTAAGTTGTGATGTGAAGCTGCATAAGAAGAGAATTGCTATTTTCTTCTGTGAATAGAAAAAGCCAAATTGAATTACAAAAGTATGTTATTCATAATGAAACATGAGTAGTACTTTTCCACAGTATATTTTTCCTTACGACCGGTTTCACCAGATGGTGCTGTATCGTGGTGAAACGTCGAAAGGAAAAATATATTGTGGAAAAGTACTACTTGTTTCATTATGAATAATAATAAACACTTCAATGAAGTCATGCCTGATAAAGTAAATTATATAAATGTATGTACTGCACATCATTATAGGAATCGAAGCAACAAGTTTAACTATACAACCTTTTAGTGAATGCTTTATTAAGGCATTTTACTATGGAAAACTTTTCATGATATAAAGTAAATACCCGCACATAAGACCCACCAGTGTATAGGATGTAGAGAGGTTTTCGGACTCAAATTCTAAGAACATTTAACATTTACCTGCATATAGGACACATTTATTCTAGTCAATGATCTGTACCGCAAATATTTTATTACTTAACAATGCAAATAATGAGTGAATGTCTTAGTAATACGAAAACTAAATAAATTAAAATTTACACCCTTTTTCTCATAATGCAGTGTTTATAAACTGGGGGTCTGTGTGTTATTTCCCAGAGGCCTGTGCGTTGAGTAGGATGTTTATTTTTATCTAGGACTTTTTTCATCCCGTGCATAGCTCCGATTAATATTTCAAAGAGAAAAAAATGAGAAAAGTTTTGATGGGAAGAGGGTCCACAGAAACTGTTTGAGGTTTATGGCTCCAGAAGTGTTGAGAATAGATATAAGCAATAGAACAGATGACAGTGAAGATGACGTACTATGTTAGGGTGTCGATGAAAACTCCATGATGACTACGACTACAGAATCTAATATTTCTGAAAAAAATGATCATTTAGAAATGTTCAACAGCATCGTTAAGGATGAATGGTCACCGACCAGGGATGTCTTGCCTTTTTTAACTGTGATTTTTGTAAAATTTAATTTTTCTATATTTAAATAAATATCTTCTAATGCACAGATCTAACAATAAGTAATCAACAAATCACAGTTTGCTGATGTTTGATTTTTGTTTCTTTCTGAAGACATATATACATGTGTATAGGATGCAAAAGATTTTGGGAAAAAGTGCATTCTATACAGGGGTATTTATGGTATGTAACATTGGCTTTGCATGAAAAATTTTAAATCAAAATTAGTAATGAAAAATAAATGTTAGAGATATCAATCTTAACACTTTCGGGACCACCTCTAAAACACATGACAATCTCATCTCCCCACTTGGAAAGTTTTTGTTATATGGCAGATATATACATGAATAATATGTAAAATGTCATTATTATGCATTACAAGTGAAATCAGTACAGAATAAAAAAATAAAGTTGGACGCATATGCTACGTCGGTGGGCCTTTTAATCCACTTAACTAAAGGCACTCATTTGCTTATGCCACTTCTTATACTCATTCTGGGCCTGATATGGATAAATAAATTACAAAAAATACAATTGAGTAATATTTTATTTAATATTGTAAATACTTTTGAGAATTTACGGGATTATGCTAATAAATAAGGTATTATTTTACCTATTTAAATACCGGTCAAAACAATATTCTAAAAAAACGTTTAGAATATGACATTCAAGAACCTAAATTCCCTATTTCCTATTAACATAATGCTTCATATAATGCAATTTCACAAGACGACGATTTCAAGGAGCTTAAAGTGAAGTACTTAAGAGAAAAAAATCACTCGAAAAAAAAAAAAAACTCGGGACCAATGCTACCGCAGTGAAGGTTGAGCCAAAACTGAGGCCTACTGCCCTTACCAGCTCATTCTCAGCTCTCCGCAACAGTGGGTATGCCATTAGAAATTGTGAGAGCTTGGATGCATACGCTGCATCAATGAGTAGGTGCACACACTCGCTCGGACGCAGCATATGCGTCGGTGGTCCCGAAAGTGTTAAGGAATAATTGAAGTAATTATAGTAATTCACAATTCTGTTTAGAATAATTTTTATTTACATAAATGCCTAAAAATTTGGTATTCAACAGACAAAAATTTAATAGTATTTAATAATACTAAAAGTAGACATACAGTCTGAGTTTGCTGCCAAGGTGAAGACTCATCCAAGGGTTTATAATCAATTGGTATGCCAGCTTCTTTCAAACAGCTCTGGTGTAACACACTCCAATGGAAAAACAGAGGAAAAAGCTCTACAGCTAATACTGCTTGGTTACTGAAATTGTTAAAATAATAAAAACAACAAACAATTAGACAAAAGGCAGAACATATCAAAACCTTATTTGTTATAAAATAATTCAATGGTATAAAGGAGATTTGTAGTTGATAGCACATTATCAATGAAAAAAGACCACTTTAGCCAATTTATTATTTTTAAATTACTTCAACTTTGATATTTAATAATGCAGTATAATGTACAAAATAGGACATACATTCTAAGTGGGATCCACAAGTCTTTCCAAAATTTCAAATATGTACATGATTATATAATATTTTAGAGCAAAGTTTAATGCAAAAGTTCAAGTCAAAATAGTTAGAATATTTTCTGCTGTAAATGTAATTAAAAAATTATGGAAAGTTTTATACTAGTATTTAATATGAATGTAAGAAGAAATATAAATGAATGTTTTAACTGTACAACTTTTGAAATTCAGAGTGAAAGAGAAACATAAGAGAGATATTATATTTCCAAGCAGATAAGATAAACATTTTTTAGGAAAATGAATTCCAAAAATTGACCAGTTTATTGTAGGACAAAGATGATTAGGTACCCTGATCATAAAGTCAGTGTAAGAATTGATCAGATCTCATAAGTTTTGCAACTTTTATGTGAATCTTGCAGGCACCAAAATTACTTTCTTGACAAAAATGAATTTTGTGAAGCACAAACAGAAACAATATTCTGAAGGAGTCAATACTTGATAGTATTCCATTGATGGGAGAAAGCAATAAAGAACTCCTAAACAAACATCAAAACTGTTTCACAAATCTAATGGTATGCATATCACAGTCACGGTAAAGGAATGAGTTGGTGTATTTTTAACCAAAATATGTATTGGTGTTTTCCTAAAGTAATTTTTCCATCGGTTTACAAATAATAAACAAACATTTTTGCACTCTTCAATGAAAATATTTCATCTAGGATGTACAGCCAACATAACTTACCCAGCAATTTCCCATGCTTACAGTGCAATAACACAATAGTGGATTCCTCATTGTGTTGTAGACTATACAGTAATTTCTTGTTTCTATGGATTTTAAAAACTACGTCATGTTCAACAATAAATGCACTTAGCTTTACATACATATTTTAGTGTGTTTAATAGCTGTTTTTATATCTGAAAACAATGTTGCAAATATATCCACTGAAAATAGTTTTCTGAAATGCCTTCAAATCTAGATAGCTCTCAATGAATGTAAAATATGACAAATCTATTACTATCTGACATAAATGATGGTGAGGCATACAGTTTGATGGACAGCATTCTAAGTCATATGTTAACAACGTTTTGTAATCTGGTTAGTAAACAAATACTTGCCAGTCAAGTTGGATAAATTTCCCACTCCTCTCCTATGAAACATATACAAACATCTCTCTCCCATTAAATATATACAAATACCATTATACTCTCACATCTATTGGTTAAATTTTTAGCTGTATGCTTACATGTTCTGCACCAAAACTCAAAAATATGTTTAGCAGAGGAGGAGACCTATTACCCATGAAAGTATGGCAGCCACCTTGATTTTGCTGCAATCCAAATGTGTAACGAGTAATCAGGAAAGTGAAGGATTTGATTTTGATCACTGTTATGACAATGAAACAGCTCTGCATGATTGTTTTTTGATAAACTCCTATGCCAAAATTATTTTCACTAAATACAAACAAATATTTCTTTATATCAATCACTGCATGTTTGATCAGGGGTTCTCATTTTTTCCCAATCACGGACCATTCATCAGAACAATGTCAACATGGACCACCACCAATCACATTGCAGGAGTGGTGACTTACTATCAGTTTTCACCTATTAACCTCATTGAGATACTGACAGCAAGTGTGTATATTGCACTTTGAGAACGTAAGGGTTAAAGAGAATAAAGGTCTACAAATGAATGCAGTATATACTATACCTTGCATTGATGGTTCGTACAATTAAACTTATCACTGCTGCTAACTCATTCAAAAGATCAAGATCCTCAAAAGTTTTTCCACTTTGATCCTTTGACTGCTGATTAAAATCACTCACAGTGCAAGCACCAAGCATCCACCACTTAATTAAAACTGCAGGAGCACCAATTTCACCATTTAAGTATTCACATAACCATTCTTGATTATTTTCTGATAACTCAATTGCTCTTTTTAGACAATGAATCCCAACAAGAGACCTGTTGTAAAGTAATTCATGATTATAAACCTATCAAGTTAATGAGAGAAAATGATTAATAATGAAAAAAGAATTCCAAAAATTCAACAAAAATATGAATTTCAAGCTTCCTTTTTAATGATGTTCCACTTCGATAAGTGATTATGGAATACAAGTCTATACAGCCAGTCCCCAACTTACATAAGGGTTTCGTTCCGCAAATCTTTACGTAACCTGAGTTTTACATAAGTTGGAATTCGCCTAATTACCCACACAGTTCAGTACAATAAATAAGTCATTGGGAAAAAAAACATTCTAATCAAAGAAATTATTTAGACCCTGTGCTATCCCTCACACGGAAAACAGTAACCGCAAAAAGTTCTAGCCTCACAAGCAGTGAACAGCAGCAATATTCCCGATAGGCAGAAGTAGTTGGAATGGCGGATGTTAGATAGCATGCCGAACAGTGGCAATATTCCTGATAGGCAGAGGTAGTTGGAATGGTGGACGTTAGATGGCGTGCTGAATAGTGGTAGCAGAAGTGCAGATCCAGGGTCTAAATAATATCTGATATTATACAAAAAATGCCACTTACGTTAATCCTAGAGTTATTTCGGCTCACTGAAGGCAGCATTTCCGTGGGAGATCTATGGCAACATTATTATGTTACGAATGTATGACAGTTAAAGATGCGCTAGTAGGTAGGCATTTCACTCATTTTCTCTTCATTAATATGTAAATACAGGTAATTAAAAGGTATTTTTTCAATTATAAGCATAGGTATACATTTGAATGCTTTCTCTTTACTTTCATGAAGATAGAAATCATATGGAAACAAACTAAAGAAAATGCACTATATTTAAGGGGAACTGAAGGACACGCTACCAGAGCTCAAAAATTCCAACTCGCACATTACATGACACACAAGATGAAAATAAGATTTTGAGGCAAAAATAAGAGGTCGCAAATTACGTGGGGTCATAAAATACTCGAGTATATACAGTACGTACTTTACATTCCGAGCATAACGTAATATGTATGCACTTTCGCATTTTGAATATTTTTTTTGTGGCTTATGGAAAAGTATATGTAAGGTCGAGTTTACATAAGTCAAGGCTTACGTAAGCCGGGGAGTGGCAGTAATTACAAAACCAAAAAAGTTATTTCACCATAAATCATTTACATCAAATGCCATATATTACACTAATAAGACCCAAATATACAATTTCAATCGATATGGGAATCTCAACATTTTAACTAATTTTTGAGCTGACCATAAATTAGAATTTTTTAAATGTTGACAAGTAAACTTTGTAGTGCTGTGCTTTAGAGAATAATACTTTAAGTTGTGCTTCTGTGAGTCAAAGAATAGTTTGCATTGGAAGTTACTTAAGAGTCCCTATGTTGCCAATACCTTTGAAAGTATTATGTTGGCCCAAGAAGAGAGATCGAGTAAGTAGCCTTTAAAAAATATAATGATTATAAACTGATTCTTGGAAACAATTTTAAGTTCGCTTCTTATAGCTGGAATATGGAATATTGCCTTTCTAGCTTTTATGATTAAATATAAAAGCCTAAAATACTCCAGCAATTATGATGTAGATTCAATATTTTTAGAATAAGCCCCAAGTCTTAAAAAGGTTTCTTTTGTTTATTACTTGGAAACTCGGATGTCAACTCATGATAAATAGATAAATAATACTAGAGAATAAATGTACAGTAAAAGCCCATTCTACTGGCACCCACAGGACAAAAGTCATGCTGCTAAATTGAATGTGCCGATATAGTGAATGGCTCGATGTATAACATTTGTATTGCAATGGAAACAAGTATAAACAAGATGATCCAAACAGAACTTATGATGCCGATTTTCCATTTAATCATTTATTTAATACTTACCGTATCACATATGTATCATTAAGAATTGATAGCAATTTGTATTATTTTTCATTAGCCATTAAAAGAAGTACTTTATTTTACCTTTTGTGAAAATGAAGATGAATGAAATTATCATCACTGAATGTGGAACATTATTCAACAACGTGAAATTATTAATTGGAGTAATATTTCAAATATCAACAACAAAACCATTTCCCACTCTTTTCTTCGATCTCAAATAATGTATTCTAGGCTGTACATGTGTGCCCGGCACACTTGAGCATAAAATCTTCGAAATTTACTTTTTTGTCAAAAATGGTGGAAGTTTTTGGAGAGTCAGCTTCTATTCGAGCAGATACGGTATATTGGCTTTAATAGCTTTAAAGCCATCATGGATATGCAGCACTTTGTGTTCCCAAATTTCATAATTTAGTGTTATAAAATACTACAAATATATTCGAACATACTGAATCTGAATCCAACAGTAGTTGTTGCTATGGCAACATTCTCTTAATGAGTGACACAAACTGCAAAATCGCCAGTATTTATGCAAAATTCTACAATAAAATTAGAATCTTCATTCCTTTCCTTAGAGAATAGTATAAAACTCGCACCGATATTATAATTCTAAGATATTTTAATGTGAAAGAGAAAATTACCCTGGACGATGGATTTCAGATTTCCCATGTAAATCAAATGGGAAAAAATAGTTCCTGGAATTGAACCCGGGACTTCAATCTTCGCAATAAAAACTATCCTTGGGAGTTCAACCTATGTAGCAAGAGATTTCCATCAAGTTTCATGAAAATCGGTCTATTCGTTCAAAAGTTAATAGGGGAGAACGGACAGACAGACACAACGACAAAACTATAAGCCTTTTTCCTTTCCGGAAAGTAGGCTAAAAATACATGCTAAGTGAGTAGCATAAATTAGGTTTGTTTCATATCTTTTTTATTTGCTATCCCTTTCTATACTACCTAAATTCCCATCAAATAATGAAAAAAATGTTTTACAAAGTTCTTGCTGCTGCAGGAAAGCATTACTTAATTTTTTCTAAAACCCTTCTTCTAAATATTATTACATTTTGCAGGAAGTACCACACGCCTTACTAGGGTAACACCTAATAGTAGTATGTGGAACATTTCCACGTCAAAGATAACATTAGAGCAAGTTTGCCAGTAGTTTGGGTGCTGGTAGAATGGACCTTTACTGTATTTCTTCCTAATCAATATTTAAATGAAAATTATTTCAAATATGGATAGTGGCAAAGAAGTAATAATGTGTTACATATGCAATAAAATGAAATATTTTGGATATTTATAAAAGGCACAAAATTTATCCTAACTTCATGCAAAAGTAGCTTATTATTAGATAACAATGATCTTTTAAAATTATTCATATCTTTTATAAAAGACTCCAACCTTTTCATTTTAATAATTGACTTAGAAATCCATTAAAACACAAGCAATAGAAAAGTATATTTTCTTAAACTATATAAACTTACCTCCCAGGTAGTAGAAATGAAGAATTCACAACTGATGAAATGACTTTTGGAATAATATAAGATGCAAAAGGTTCACCAATAGAGCAAGCAAGCTCACACATTGATGACATTCTTCTTCTTAATGCTGCTAGATATTGAGGAATATCTCCAGGTATATCTTCGGTCTTAACTATATCTGAAATAAGATAAAATTCAAACTTCTTAGCTGGATAGCAATTATTAAAATCAAATGTGCACATAGAACCATAAAATTTGACAGTAATAGCAAATTTAACAATGGCATGCATAAGTTCAGCTAAAAAGATGAAGAAATAAAAGAGTTCATGCAAATGCATTACCATTTTCAGAAATTAGCTTCTTAACAATTAATTCCATAACTTCATCTGGATAATGTTTTGCATGAGCTTTCAAGCATTCAAGGCAAGAATTTCTGGAATGACAATTATAAACAATCATTAAAAAGGAAATAAAGCACTCTGTTACCTTCAATGAGTAGCAAAAAATAGCAGACAGTCATGCAAATAAGACAATTTATCATTGAATGAAAATGTTAACGCAATTTAATCTAATACAATACGTACATCAAACTGCATTTCTGACATTTCCACTTAATACATATCCTGCCTCAATTAAAAGATTAAATTTGACAGGAATATTAAACTTTAAATATTTCATCAAAAATTTCATCTCGATTAAAAAAGAGTAATAAAAACTTATACAACAACTTTTCAGCCAAAACATTTCCCAACAATTCTTAAAAAATAATTAAAATTTTTTAAGACAATAAGTACCAACCTCGTAGGCTCAGACTCCACATCTGCCAAAGTCTGGCATATTAGCTGGTACACATCTTTCTGAGATGGTTGAGATGCTTGAGCAGGCAAAGATGCTGCGGTAGAGCAAGTCAGAAGAGGTACCGTAAGGGTCAGACCTCTCCAGCCTTCCATTCCTAACACACCATTTTCAGCAAATCCATCACTAGCTGCATTCAAATAGAGGCCGGGCATGCACTGTGACCAATCAGGAAGCATATCTGAGCAAATGAAGTAAAATATCTCCCTGAATATTGCTGATAAGATATGAGATAACAGGAACAGTGATAAGGTTATCAAACCAAAATTTCCCATTACTTTTTACAGTTCACTTTACAGTGTCATTATCCTTATCTCTAATTCACTTGGAAAGCATTTTCTAAATGAAAATAAATAGCTCCTGCACTAATAAAAATCAACTTAAATTCAAATATATAAATAGTTTTTAGATCTGTCTTTATAATAGAAAAAAAAAACAATAGCAATTTCCACTAAACATGAATTTAATCAATGTTTCTATTATTTATTTTATATTAGCTCATAAACAGCCGTTAACGGCCTTTCACAATGAGTGTAATAACATTAACAAAGACGAACACATACAACCATGCCCTCGGCAGGATTCGAACCCGCGACCCTAGCATTGGGAGCCAGACACGCTAACCACCCATCTACCAAGGCCGGCAAACTTTCCACAAATCCATCCTTCCCAAGTGGTGTTTGTTTGTCTTCATTGACTTAAATTTTGGAACAATTCAAAATTAGACAGTTTCAAATACCATATTTGCTTACATATAAGCTGCACTTTTTTTCAAATTTTATATTTACAAAATAATTATGAGATAATAATATATGTGAGGAAAAAAATTGGAAAATCTAAAATTTTTGGGGGCACGTTTCATTTATTTTCTTGTAATGTTCAAGTTGAAATGTAACCTGATGTCTGACGATTATGTTGCTGTTAAATATAGGTAAATTAACTCCTTAACCGTAAAATTCAAAATTAGAGACATACGAAGAAAAGGGGGGGGAGGAAAGGAAGTTTAGGGGTAGTTATTCCACGCCAGGGACCTGATGTCACTCACACATTCACTCACTCAATCGCACAAGCACTAATCCTGAAGGTGGAAAAGAAAACGGGACCAGGTTTGCGAGAAATTACTCTGTGCCAGGGACCCAAAAAATCACAGTTGCTAGGTTTGTGAGTCAGTACAACCGCGACAGGGACCTACTAAGCAAACACAGACACACGCCAAGAGGTAAAGGGAAAAAATAAAGGGGGGAAGGAAAAGGGAAACAATACTAGGTTTACGGGAGATTAAACCACGCCAGGGACCTAGTATCGCACACAGCGGCCTGTAGGTTTATGTGCCTTCCGGCAACGACAGGGACATAACAGACGAAACAATCACGCAGGCAAGCACTCGAATACACGCACACAAGATCTCTAAAGATGAGGTAAACGTACTAAATACATATTTCGAGAGCAATGCTCTCATCATCAGTAGCTGATGTGTAATGAGGGGTAGGAGTGTTGTAGGCAGTATTTATATGTTTATGTGCTGAAGTGAAAGGAAGGGAAAGAGGTTCAGCCGTTACAACATACAGAGGTGAAAGGGGGATCGAGCCGCCATCGTTATTCATAATGGAATTTTTGTTTCTGTTTATGTGTATGCTTTCGTATGTGTCGAGTTTGTTTTGGTTTGTTACAGATTTTACTAGAGTTAGGTTTTCGATTGGATGGTGGTGTTCTTGGATATGTGTTGCTACACTAGAGTTGTTTAATCTGTTGTGTTTAAAATGGGCTATGTGTTCTTTGAAGCGTGTTTCTATCTTACGTTTTGTTTGTCCAATATATATTTTGTCGCATCCTCCACCAGATATTTTGTATATGCTGGATTTGTGTAAAGAAGGAATTGTGTCTTTTGGGTTGTGTAATAAATTGGAGAGTTTATTGTCATTAACAAATACTGTCTTATAATTGAATTTTGAGAAGATGTTGTGTAGTTTGTTGGCGAGTTCGGGAGCGAAGGGGATTTTAATGTATTTTGTGTCTGTGGGGGAAGTATCAGTTAGTGTTGTGTGCATTTTTACATGGAGCCTATGTTTATGTTTACGTAGGATGTTTTCGATCATTTCGGTGTCGTATCTGTTGGCTTTTGCACAGTTCTTAATGTGTGCGAGTTCTTTACAGTAATCAGATGGGGAGAGAGACACGCGAAGAAGTCTATTGATCATGGAATAAAAAGGGGCCAATTTATGTGATATGTGATGATTGGATTTGGATGGGATATATCTATCAGTGTGCGTTGGTTTTCGGTAAATATTGAATTGTAAGTTGTTGTTGTGTCTTGTTAATAAGTCTAAGAAGGGGAGTGTGTTTTCTTTTTCGAGTGTGAATTTAATCGAGTCATATTGGTTATTTAGTTCTTGAAGGAAGTTAGTGATGTTGTATTTTGATGTGTCAAAAACTGCGAATATGTCATCCACGTATCTAAACCAAGTTTTAGGGAAGTATGTGAATGTGGTTTTGCAGTGTTTTTTGAAATTAATCATGAATAAATTTGAAAGGAATGGTGACAAAGAATTTCCCATTGTTGTGCCCTGGTTTTGCTGGTATATGTTATTGTTTATTTGGAAGAAATTTTGTTTCATGCAAAGGCGTGTTAATAGGACGTATTCATTGACTGATTTTTGTGGTAAGTTTTGTTCTTGGAGCCAGGATTAAAGGAAATTTAGTGTTACTTCTATTGGTATGCTGAGAAAAAGGGACACACCATCGAAAGAAACTAGAATTTCAGTGTTTTTGAGGGTTAAGATTTTAACTTCATTGATGAAATGGGTGTTATTTTTGATAAGCGACCCTTGAGTAAGAGGCCATTGTTTGAACTGTTCATTTAGCCATTGGGAAATTTTGTATGTGAGAGAGTTGATGGCAGAGACAATAGGTCTGAGGGGGATGTCTTTTTTATGTATTTTTGGAAGGCAGTACATCCTAGGGATTATAGGGTTTGAGATGTGAAGTTGAGTTTGGAGTTTTTTTCGTTATTATTGTGGAACAAGTTTTTAAGGTGTTTTTTGTGTCTGTGATCATTTTGTTTAGTGGGTTCTTGGGGATTTTAGTGTAGGGTCCTTCTTTTAACATAGTATTGACCTTTTCATAGTATTTATGTTTTTCTATTATGACCACCGAGTTTTCCTTATCTGCCTTCAAATAAAAGCAGTCCTTGTTAATGGTATTGTATTCTCGGTGGCAAAGGTATTTTGTATTTCGGGTTTTGGAGAGATTCTGTTTGATTTGTAGTAAGGATGAGTTTCTAATGATATTTTTTGTGTTTTCGGGTAATGATTTTACTGTGAATTCAATGTTTGCAATGAGGTCTTCTGTTGGAGGTTTCTTGTAAAAGAGTGTGTACTTGAGATCTTTTTCCAAAATTGTGAATTCCTCTTTTGTGAAATTTTCCCCCGAAAGGTTGATTATATTACTGTTGGGTGGTTTGGTGTTCTTTTTTTCCGTTTCGTGGTTTTGAGTTGATTAGGGCGTAAAGTTTTCTACGAAGAATTGCCTGTTTTCCATATAAATTTTTTGATTTCCAGATCTATACATTTTTGCTTAGCTGAAAGTATAGTTTTACATTCCGTGGGATTTGTGGTGTTCGGAAAAATGTTAGTGAATTTTGGGAAGACTTTCTGAAATTGACAGTCTTTGAGGAATTTAATATCGGCTGCAATAGTGTGAATTTGTGTTGAGAGTTTGTGGAATCTGTTCAACTCCTTTGGCCAGAAAGCCATGCTAATAAATTGATTATGTTGCTGTGAATAGATCTTATTTTCAACATTCAACAATGTGTTTTTTCAGCGACATACAATGTATTAACCTTCTGCTATCCGAATATTAAAGTGAGGAGTTGGAGGAAATTGGAGTAGACTTAACGGAAAGATTAGTGTAATCTATGCCACGACGCATTCTCAAAGTTATTCGAGGAAAAGACTTTCTAACTAAATGTTGATCTTGACTAACTTTGTGATTGTTTCTGAACTAAGAATGTCAAAAATCCCTTCTTTTATTGCTGTCTGTATATTTTTGTAACCAAATATTTACTGTTACTTCTTTCAGCACTTATTTAGTAGCAAAATTCATACTTTGTCCCTCAAAATTCAATCCAAAATGTAACTAGATGATTAAAAATTACGTTTATGTGAATAAATCATAATTCCGGTAATCAACATTGTTTATTTCAATCGAAAGTACAATGATTGGTACTGTCCGAATATTAAAGTGAGCCACTATAGTTGTTTTGTTTATTTAGAAAGTCACAACTCAGTTTTTCTTTGGTAATCGGACATAACGTGTTGTGCTCTGATCCCTGAATCTCAACTCACACCAACATACAATTTGAAAATTGCAGTAATATAATTTCAATTCCAGTGTTCTGCTAATAATGTTATAATAATATGATATACAAATACAATATGAAAATAGATTTAATTGATTGTAAAACTGATTATATATATAATACTAGTTACGCTATCTCCATCGCTGAAGAAGGGCATTGGCGCGATAAGCTTTCTTTTTTTGTGTGTGCATGTTTATTTACGTGTCTCTTTGACGCCCCCAGCAGCCTGCCAACTTGGTCCTCAACTTGGCAAGTGTCCGCTGGGCTTCCTTCAGCACCTTGTTGCCACCCTCATCACTACCTTTTCTTTTCCTTAAGTTAATATATATATATCCTGCAGCATGAGTTCAAGAAAGCATGTCCACAAAGACAAATTCTTGGAGTACGGGTTCATCGCAACAACCGACAAAGGAGTCATAAAGCTGCAATGCGTCATCTGTCTGGCTGTGCTGTGACCGGAGTTCCTCAAATCGTCTCAGCTTCAGAAGCATCTGCGTAACAAACACCCTGAACTTTCGGACAAGCCAAAAGAATTCTTTGCCCACAAGGGAAGCCAAGTGAAAAAGAGGCTGGATCTCATACCAAAAGCAACATTTGATCAGAGGGACGCTGCAAAACCAAGTTTGGAAATCACATGGCTGATAGCTCATGCAAAAAAGCTGCACAACATCGGTAATGAACTAATCAAGCCGGCTGTGACAAGAATGACTGAGATTATGTGTGGGAAGGTGCAAGCAGCGAAACTGGGGAAGGTGCCATTGTCAGCAAGGATGGTTTTGAGGAGGTTGGAGGAGTTGGCACAGAACATCAAGGACCAGTTGATAAGTGCCATAAAGAAGAATGGGCAGTTTGCAATATAATTGGACGAAACTATGGACGTCGGGAACGATCCTCAGCTTATGGTGTATGTCAGATATCAATGTGAAAGCAGGATCAAAGAAGAGATGTTGTTCTGCAGCCTGCTGGAAACTACAATCCATGGAGTTGATATTTTCAAAAAGGTCAACAAGTTTTTTACATCGCCTGATGTCAATTTGCACTGGATTGACTGCGTTGTGGTTTCCACTGACGGAGCCCCAGCCATGGTAGAGATTCACAACAGATGTCGCCCTGGTGAAGAGAGAAAACCCCAGAATCTTGTCTACGCATTGCATGATTCACCGACAGGAATTGGTCATAAACGCATTGGAGCCTGATCTGGAACAAGTGATGAAAGATGTGATCGAGATCTTCAACTTCATCAATGCTCAGCCGCTGAGCACCCAACTGTTCTGCCAATTGTGTGAAGAAGCAGAATCGGAGTACTCCACCTTGCTCTTATACTGCGAGACATGGTGACTGTCACACGGCAATGCCCTGAAGAGACTTTGGATACTGAGGACATAAGTTGAGACTTTGCTGACGGACAAAAAACATTGCCTGGCCACCCACTTTCAAGACATCAAGTGGCTATCTCTGTAGGTGTATTTGGTGGACATTTTCGGGCATTTGAATGAAGTCAACACGAATCTTCAAGGTCCAAGGCACAACATTTCAGCCAGCTAGAAAATTTGTGCATTTCAAGCAAAATTCAAGCTTTGGTGAATGAGAGTTACTACAGAACGAAAGATTGCATCTTTCAGCCCGAAGTGCCTCAAAGACACCGAACTTTCTTTTGAGTTGGTCCAAGTTCAGCACTTAGAAAAATTGAAGCAGCGATTTGAAGAATACTTCCTGGAGGCAGCTATGCTGAAGGAAAATGTTGGGTGGGTTCTCAACCCGTTCAGATGTTCCCCGCAAAATCTGCCAGAGAAACCACATGGGTTGGCAAAGCAGCTGCTGGAATTGCAAGTGGATGGAGGAGTTCAAGTAGAATACGAAGCTTTGGACCTGGAGTCCTGGATGAGTCAGCCAGCGAGAGCGCAACCATTGGCACATGAGGAGGTGACCAAGTTGTTGCTACATTTTACGACTATCTACCTGCGTGAGGTGGGCTTTTCGGCACTAGCAGTGATAAAGATGAAAGCGCAAAACAGACTCAACCCGGAAAGTGACATCAGATTTGCACTGACTCAACACAAGCCGCAGTTTGAAAAAATGATCAATAGTAACAAGTGTCACTTTGGCCATTAGACTAGCTAGGATTAGAATTAGATTCTGTAGTTTTTCCCAGTTTGTCTTGTATATAAATAAAACAACGTGGTTTTTCATTTTTTTTCATCAATATAGCAAGTAGTTCCTGTAGGCCGGGGTAACGGTGATGCACCAAGCTTTTGACATGGGATATTGGTCAAACCTAATTCCCAACCATTGCTCTAACCACTCAGCTATTGTCACCCCTCTGACTGCATGCCTTGCATAAAGTTGCAAAATAAACAATAATACTATATATGAATATATGGCCAGGTCCTATATTAACCCTGTAGCTGCACATTCCATGTTTTTCCACAAGCAGCATGTTCAAGCAAAATACAGTTCAATCTGTGATTTTCTGCATCTTTCGATCGCATTGTCCTTTGTATCAAACAAAATGAGTATAATGCTGATTGGTTCCAAATTATTTACCAAAATACATGATTATAAATAATAATATTTATAAACATTTTTGAACAGTCAGTAGTATATATTAATGATTTTTAGTTTTCCAAAATATTTTAGACCTAATTGCAATACTTTTCTTCGTTTATTGTATTCTCTAGTTGACTATATTTTCAAGCTTGCCTCATAAAAACATGAATTGCTGCCTATATTCACGTACAATATTTTTCCTGGTTGCAGTATTGAAAAACAAGAGTGTGGCTTATATCTAAGTAAATATTGTAATTAAAGCACAAAGATAAAGCAATTACTGGCCACAACTTTAAAAAATAATTTTACAACTATAACATTCTATTAGATTATAAATAAGGTACTAAAAATTAGCCAAATGTGTTAATACCTCAAATAATATCAAAATCTGATGAGAAAGACATACCAATTATGGAAACGTTCAATTTCTCGCATACTTCCAGAAAATTTGAAATAGTATGAAGAAGAGTTGAAAGTTCAGATGCAATAGGTTTCTTTAGACACTCCTCAATTAGATGGGGCAGAATCTGAAAATAAAAGTTTAAATGTTAACTGAATGTAATAGTTGAATCATATTAATATTAAATGCATAAAACAATAGGACAAAACTTACTCGACTAACAACATAATGACAGGCAAATGGTGATGCTTCAGAGATGGCAACAAGCAGCTTTACCACAGCTATGAATAAGCTGGAATCCACTTCACTTAAAAAATTTTGAGAAGCTAAAATATTAAAAAAAACATCTTAAATATACTATCACATATCATTAAGAATAATAGTAGCGAATGTATTTCTAGCTGAATGATAATGTGTTTAGCCTTACTTTAGCCAGTGGCGGATTCAAGAGGGCGATAGTCTTCCCCTTGGACAACCCCATTGCCCTCCACTGGGTGCATTCTTAAATTCATTCCGTGCAACATTCATTATTTCTATACTGAAGATTAAGTCTGTATGAGAAGGGAAAGCAAGATTCTGATGGGGATAGGGATTTTCAAAATGTATGGTTGTCGGCTGAGGCAGAATCAAGAGGGGTGAGGGGCAATCGCCGCCCCCTTGTGAAGTTTCTGGATCCGCCCAACTTTAGCACATTAATAATTAACTAATAATTATTCGAAATTGATGGAATGAAATGATCATAAGATCCTAAGCAGACAGGCATTAGCTGTAAAGTTAGGAATAATTTTAAAAGGAGAAAAATTCTGCTATGACTGAGAATCAAACCTGGGTCTTCCACTTACCAGGCAGATATTCTATCACTGAACTATCATAACAGATTAATTCTCTCATTTCTGAATGTAGTGTTTTTCTTAGTTGGGTCTGGGCTACCCAAGCTAGTATCAAGCAGCCTCAACAGATGTCCTCCAAGAGATACTTCAAAGAAAACCCCTCCCTCTCATATGGTAAGATTGACAAGTTAGAAATTGATGGAATGAAATGATCATAAGATCCTAAGCAGACAGGCATTAGCTGTAAAGTTGTGAATAATTTTGAAATGAAAAAAAAATTCTGCTATGACCAGGAATTGAACCCTGCAGTCAGGCAGTAAAAAAAAACTCCAACAACAAAATCTTACTGTAGCAGTTCTGCTGCAGGGAGCATAACACAATTGTCTAAAATTAATAAGATTTTGCCCTTTGGATTCAGCTCCATTAATGTGCAGTGGGATCTAGCCTTGGGTACAAAATGATTTTCCAAAACAGTTCAGGTTAAGCTGATCCATCCTCATTTATTTGCATGGTAGACAACTGGGAACACATTGACACCTTTAAATGCCCTTATATCACCATAAGCTTACATTTGTGTGTGCCTGCAGCATTTGAACAACACAGTCAGCCTGTCTTTCCTACAGGTGTACCTTCACCATCCATGGCAAGTTTTCTTTGCCATGCATCACCTGTGGTAGGCAGTTTTTTCAGCAATATATACTTGCTCTGGGGATAATTTTTCTTCTGCAACTAACTTAGGAAACTCTTGGACATACTGGTCAGTGGCTTCCTTATCAGCTGAACTTTTTCCCCCTCACACAGTATGCAGGCTAATCCCGGGTCCGATCTTTAATTTCTAGAGCCAGGCTTGAGAATAATGGCCATCATGCAAGCAACTGATTTCAACATGAAAAATCTTAGCTTGCTATATTAAGACATTGCAAGTAATAATTCTGATAAAGTCTAAAACAATCAATGAAAGCACTATCTATCCAATTCACTAGCTTCCTTCACTGTCTTACAAATGATCATTATTTTCTTACTTTCACTGAAAACATAAAACTTTTCTTTTCACTTCTTTATACTATATACTGTAGAGGTAACTACATTTTACATATCGCACACTGCCCTTTCGGATGTACAAAGATTTTTTTAACACTTCCACTTTCTCTTATATTGATAGCAACATATATTTATACTTAGCTCCACCACTAACACTTGGGCTATTTGAAATCTCTCAGAAGCCCTATTTATAGGGGATAAATTGCCATTAAATAAATGAAAGGACACAACAGAAACAACTAAACTAAAAATACATATTACCCTGGTTATTTTTTATCTGCTTCCTCAGAATATGGTCACCCAGTACTAGGGTCAACAACTGATTTCAAGAATGACAGAATTCAACTGTGATTTACTTTAGGATGAGAACCTCAATGCCTCTTCTCTTAAGAGATTGTTTTCAAACATTACACACATTTTTTTCAAAAATCGATGAAAAAATTATTATTCCCACATATTAACACATTCGCGACGTAAGCTATTTTTGCTCACCATGCCCACAGGCGTAAAATGCAATAAAAATTCATTTTTGATTTTTTTGTTTAAATTAAGAAATAGAGTTTCTTTAATGTTGAAAAATATGTTTTTTAAATTTCCAAAGCTTGTGAGGCGTCTAAATAAGTTTTTATTGGTTTTACCTTAAGAGGTATGCAATCACGCAATACAAACATGTTATTATAATTTTCTCCTAATAATTTTTTATTTATACCATTTACAAAACACAGATGATAAAATCTAGGGCTGAGATATTATAATGGGGAATATCAGAATTATATAAACGTAAAAATGTACAAAAAGTAATAAATATATTCACTAATTTTCAAGGTCACTTTCACGTTATTTCTCTCAATACAACCACTTCATCGGGAAGGCGTTCCAGGCCCCTAAAAAATACGTTTACCCACGCCTTGGGTTTATGGCGAGGTTCTACGGCCGGACGGGGCAGGGGAAGTTCCTCAGCCAAGGCGTCCACTTACAGTTTTACTCGTCCTGTGCTGCCGCATTTTTGGAAATCGGTTACCCAAATATTCGCGCAACGCACGTGCCATTTATTGTTTGCAAAGCGGCTTCTTTTTATTACATGTCGACCTTTTTTTTCCCATGCCTAAGATGCGCTCTTTGAAATGAGTAATCTTGCAGTTTTTCTCGTCCTCGGCCGCCGCATTTTTGGAAATCGGTTACCCAAATATTCGCGCAACGCACGTGCCATTTATTGTTTGCAAAGCGGCTTCTTTTTATTACATGTCGACCTTTTTTTTCCCATGCCTAAGATGCGCTCTTTGAAATGAGTAATCTTGCAGTTTTTCTCGTCCTCGGCCGCCGCATTTTTGGAAATCGGTTACCCAAATATTCGCGCAACGCACGTGCCATTTATTGTTTGCAAAGCGGCATCTTTTTATTACATGTCGACCTTTTTTTCCCATGCCTAAGATGCACTGTGCCATTTATTGTTTGCAAAGCGGCATCTTTTTATTACATGTCGACCGTTTTCCCATTCCCAATTCGGTTTCAGGAATTTCCTTCCTTGGCTTATTTCCCTTCCTCTCTTTCTACTAGTGCACCATCCTACACATCAGTCTTTAGCTGTTTTTCTTCGAGTGACATTGTGTTCTTGTTGAGTTTCTAGAAAGTCAGTGTGTTATTCTCTATCTAAAGTTCCTTTTTTTCTATACCATGTCTGATTCTGACATTTCAATGTCAAGTTACCTTGACTCTGAATCTTCCTACAAGCCATCAGAAGTAGAAAGTGATTTATCCTCATCAGAATCTGAAGGCATCGAGGAAGCATCATCCGAAGACATCGATGATATAGAAAATGTTCCAGACTTGTGGGGAGATTGCTCGAACGTTGGTCGTCCTTTTTCCTACACAGGTAAAGATGGTTTGCTGATTGAGAAGGATTTTGCTGATCCGACACGCTCATATGAACATTTTCTGAATGACGATCTTTTGGATCTACTAGTAACAGAGACAAACAGATACGCAAGACAGTACTTAGCATCTGAAGTCCCTAAGAGAAGATCCATAATGAAAAAATGGAAGGAAACATCATCAAGTGAAATGAAAAATTTCATAGCGGTTCTGATGGCTATGGGTGTAAACCATCTACCTAAAATGCGTTTTTATTGGTCCTACAAACCTTTATACCGGAATGACTTCATACGAAACACTATGAAACGTGATCGGTTTGAGATGCTTCTGAAGTGCTTTCATTTCAATGATAATTGTGCTGATACAAGTGAAAGTAGATTGTCCAAAATCAAGCCATTGCTTGATTTGATTTGCAGAAAATTTCAGTCTACAATTACTCCTGGTGAAAAAATCGTCATTGATGAATCAATGGTGCCCTGGAGAGGCAGATTGATATTTCGTCAGTATCTCCCTGGAAAAGCAAATAAGTATGGTGTGAAGTGCTACAAACTGTGCACACCTGAGGCTTATACTTATAACTTGAAGATTTACACAGGTAAAAATGAAAACCCAGATGGAAGTGGGAAAGGACACGCCGAAAAAGTGGTGCTGGAGTTGACTGCGGGAATTTTGAACGAAGGTAGGACTTTGTATATAGATAATTTTTATACAAGCGTATCTCTCTGTGAAGAGTTACTAAAGAAAAAGACCTATGTCTGTGGAACACTAAGACAAAATAGACGGGGAAATCCAAAAGAGGTATGCGCAAAAAAACTGAAAAGTGGAGAGATTTTCGTGAAGGAAAAGAATGGTGTAAGAGTGATGAAATGGCAAGATAAGAGACCAGTGCTTATGATTTCTTCGGATCCAGCACATACGGACATTCTAGTTCCATCAGCGTCTAAGTCATGGAAAAGTGAAAGAAAAATGAAGCCATCGTCTGTGATGGATTATAATTTTGCCAAAAAGGGTGTTGATGTTTCCGACCAAATGTCCTCTTATTATACCTGCATAAGAAGAACGATGAAGTGGTATAAAAAGGTAGCAATAGAACTTCTTCTTGGAACGTGTGTGGTGAATGCATGGGTGATTTATAACAAATACGGAGGGAATGAGAAAAAAATGGACATGCTCACTTTTAGGGAAAATATTATTTATGGGCTTACTCGAGATAATGGTGAAAGCAGTGGTGCCGTTGGTGGTGATAAAGCTAGGAAGACCAAGAAGAAAGTAGTGCATAGTCTAGGAACATATCAAGGGTTAGCCAGAGATTGTAGAAAGAGATGTATCGGCTGCTATGAAAAACATCGTAGGAATAAAGGAGTGAGTGATGCGAAAGCGAAAGCAAAAAAAGTAAAAACATTCTGCAAAGACTGCGATGGACAGCCGACGATGTGTTTAGAATGTTTCAATGAAAAACATAAGTAATGTTTGTAAATTTAACTTCCAACATATATTTTATTATAATAAACTATTATTTCCTACGTATTTTTCTTCAGAAATATTAAAGTTTTACATTTATATTCATAAAGATATAATATTTGTATTATTACTACTTGTAAAATATTATCTTAGATTTATCTTGAATAGTAATTTTAAACTAAACCATTTATCGATAATAAATACAATTTCAAACTAAAATGTATGATATTATTTTCCATTGCAATTCCCCGATTTTTCATGGATGGTGCAGCGAGATCAAATAAAATGATTTTTTTTCGTGGTAAAATTTCATTAACTAAAGATATTCGTATGCAGTATATATCCTCCTAAGAGCGTAAACTAAATATAGAATCCGTCAGCATAGGCGTCAAAAGAAAAAAAGGTAAGATAAAGGTATGGGGAGGGACCCATCGGTGGGTCCCGGCAGTTGCGGGCGCAAATGCCGGGGACCCACCGGTGGGTCCCAACGCCTATGGGCGCATACAGCCGGGACCCACCGGTGGGTCCCGTCGTCGCGAACGTGTTAAGGGCTAATTCATTGAAAATAAAAAGAATCTATTACTTCTGGGTGAATAATCCAATATAGTATTTATACTATACTCACATCCAATAACTTGGGTGAGAAGGTCTGGGAGAAGTTTTGATTGGTCTTTGTCAGTAATTTCAATGGATAATTTAAAAATAAGAGCTTTTAAGGCAATAATAGCTGCATCTTGAATTTCCTTTTCTGTCCCAGGCAATACTTCTTTTAAAATACTTCTCCACAACTCTCTCAGGTGTGGTTCAATATCTTTCAATAAAAACTTATTACATGCCTCTTTCTGTAAAAAAACATTTTCATTAGTAAGATTTAACTAATATTAAAAATATTCTCTTAAATTAACACCAAATGTAAAGTAAATTAAATTTACCAGATGTTCTAAATCCACAAATATTTCTTAAGCAATATTATTGTAAACATTACAATATCATGGCGCCACATTTTATAAATGATTAAGGAAGAAATCTTCAATGAACAAGACAAATCTGACCAAAGAAAACTAAAAATATTCCGTCCCTTTTAATCTTATTTGGTATCTTTCTACTTATTTGCATAACTCTTAATTATATTTTAACAGGAAGGAGAAAATTATGCAGATAATGTTAAACTGTAGAGGGAAAATGGTGGTGTAAGTGCTATGGCTACTAAAGATTTTTGAACAGGAGAGAAATAAGAATTTTATAACTTTAAATTAAATTTTTTTATTTATTGCACTACAAGTATGGGTAAGTTATGCTAAGGTAGAGATTAGCAAATAAGGCATGGAAAATGTTTTTCCTTCACAATACTGAGGAAGAGGGTAATACATGAGGGGGAATTATGCAAGTCAATGTAGCTACCCCATTGGTGTAACCTTATTAATGGAAATTATATGTAGAAATAGTCAAATTAGATTTAATTGGTATATTATTATGATTCTCTAATATCACAGTTTTACAGCTAACAAGTAATTCTTTCCACATTAGGTTTGTAAAGGGTGCCAGGTCAGATTTTATTAGTACACACAATGTTTTATTACAAAACTCAAAAATCTATACCTTTAAGAACTTATTTCTCTATAACTATTTGAATATTAGAATGAAGTCTAGTAACTTGAATATTATAGTCTTCCCTTGAGGATTTATGGGCATCTAACTTTATCAAGAAATATAAGCAGATTTATAAAGCCACTGGCTATAATTAATGCTTTCACTATTGTGCAGAGGGTTGGAAATAAAGCAGTACAAATGACTTTTACTACATGAAAAACAAGAGCACTGTCATAATTAGATTCTATAATAAATTTCAAAAGTAATTTTGCCAATTTATTTTTATGATTTCACAAGTTACCAAAATTTTATTTTTATAGCATTAAAATAATATTTCTTGAGTCTTAAACGCTAAGTATATGACTTCCTTGGACCATGTTAATTTCCTAGTTGCATGCATGGATATCAATTTCTTTTGAGAATATAAAAGCTTAAAACCATTTTTTATATGTAGAGTAGTATGCAGTAGTCATTAATGATATTTACAATTGAATGTCATAATTTGAAGAAATGCATTTCTTTTGCCTTATACTTAAGGGGCATTAAAAACTATGATAACCTAAATTTTTAATTTGTCTTAATTAAAATTAAATTTTGAGATAATATTTGCAAGATTCCTTTAATTGCTTACCAAAACATAGAGAGCATCCAGTTTGGCAACACGGACGCTTGAGTCAAGTTTTTCCATCAAAAGAGGTAAACAGAATTCTGCAAATGAACTTGTTGCTATCAAACAGTTGGCCAATAGCTGTGCTAGATCTTCTCTTGTAACAGCATTTGGGTCGTTAGCTGGCTGCCAAATTAAAACAATAAAGTTCATTACATGATCCTGGAAAATGTTCTGTGAGAAATAAGCTATAAACTTACTGGAGAAAAGTCTACAGGAAAGTAACAAGAGATCACATCAAACATTTCTTCGGTGAGATGACCAAGTGGAAAGATTTCTAAAAAAGTTGGTAATATACTGAAGAGAAATAGTAGATTTCTGGGATCTCGTTCTCCATCAATCGATTGGATAATTCCAGTCACTAAATCAGGGCCCATTTTCTTCATTTCTAAAACAGGAAGGTATGTGTATAAATATATATAGAACTTAAAGGCATTTAAAAGTTGCAATTACAATTTGCTTCACTTTCCGGTAAGTAATAAAATGGCTTCATCATAAAGTGATAATCTAGTAGCATACGATAATTCACTATCATACGTTGTGTAATTGACAAAATATATTAAACTAATCTCAAAAAAATTTAATAATTCACGTGTTATGAAATAAAATGTACAAATACTTAAATAACACCCAAGATTTTCCATTTATTCATAAAGTTTACCTTCGAGTTTTTTAACAAGTAGGCCATGAATTATCTTGTAAATTACCCGCCGGTCGCCCTGTAACTGAGATTGACAACTTATTTCCCGAAACATTGTGCTTAAAATAACAGAAGGCGCTTCATCTGGTAAATGCTTCATAGTGACCTATAAAAGGAAACAATACGTTGAAGGAAAAAATCACACGATAGAAACAAATGGAATATTCCAGACATCCTAAGTTTATAAACCATGGCTCTCACGATTGCTAAAATCCCCTGAAGCACAGCTGGTATCACATTATGATGGTCTTTAAGTCGATCACTGAAGAAAGTTGATATGAAATGTAGCTCATTCTCTTCGATGAAATCCTTGGGAATATTCTGGAGAACATGAGCCAGGACAAGTGTTCCACGTTCACGCAGCTTTACGTCTTCATCTGCCAATGCAAATTCAAGTTTTTCGACTAAATCTACAAACTGTAGATTTCTTTGCTTTATATCTAGGGCAAGAAAATAAAAAAATACTCATGAGATGTCATATTTGCCGGCCACCTCGTGTTTTTCTAGGCAAATGCATTTCTCCTGCATAAAAGGCAAAATATATGAAATAGCACATGCGTAAAATTGACAAAACATTATTTATTACCAGAAGCTAGACCATGACAATATGAAATTAAGTTATCGTCCTCTTTCACGACTTCATGCAATTTATCAACCAGCGACGATGCCGCCATTTCCACTTTCAATATAATCATATAATTGACTTCAGTGCCCCCGGTGAAATGAAAGTGAACTTCTCAAGAATGATCGGAAAATGGAAGAAGGATTATCAAGTGAACTGTTGAATAATTTGGCTGCGATGCCGCAAAGACTCAATACTCAGAATGGGAGGATGCATAGGTATTAATCGCTCAAGCAGTGGGACCATAGAAAATACTTCCGAAGTCGTCACCAGGCCTAATTCAGGTGAGGGCGTGGAGTTCATCTAAGCATAGCAATAAATTTAGGACACCATAATGTTTGCGTTTGGAATTGTTACTCTATATTGCATTATTGATAATGAAAGGCAGTATAAATTCATCGAATTTAGTTATCTTTAAAAAAGTAGGGAATTATCAAGGTCATAATGCGAAGTTTTTCGAAAGAAAAAGTCTTCGATACGCAGTAGTGATTCGTTTTGGGCTATTTCTCTGCGAATATTCATTGACGCACTGATAGATTTTTAGTTTACAGCTTAATAAAAAATCAAATACGAGTGACATCTTTGTGAGAGTAATATGTTTATGTTTAGGAAACGCACGAAAGAATCATCCCCTATGCCATGAAACTATTCGATGGAAATCCGATGTTCCATTGACGGATGGACAGCTGAGAAGTAAGCGTGATGAGTTCTGGGACACCGCACCTGCTTTTGATGGACGGAAAGAAATTTGGGATGCCCTTCGAGCCGCAGCAACTGCAGCGGAATCGCAAGATTTCCAACTTGCTCAAGCTATTCTGGATGGAGCTATCATATCAGTTCCTAATGGTAATTATTTTTGCTTTTTAGTTGACCAATTTTTAAATCAAAAGCAGAGGAATTCTGTTAAGTATTTGTAGCACTGAAATACAGCATATTGAACTACGCACAGCGCGTAAAATCAATTTCATAAGTGTTGTGGAAATCATGGTAGAGGCTCACAGTTACCGCAAGCTTGTTTCGTTTTATATTAATATGACGTTGTTTATGAAAGTACTTACAATTTGCTATTAAAGGAACAAGTTAATTATTGACACTATCGATAATGCGATTTAAGAGAAGTGGCATGCTGAATTTCGATCATTTACATTCCTAGGTTTCTTGACAGAATGCTATGATGAGCTAGGAAATCGATATCAAGTTCCAGTTTACTGCCTTTCATACCCTATTAACATTGTAAAGGAAGCAAGTGGTAGGGACTCTCCTGTCGAATGTTCAGGTAAGTACTTAGTTGTATGCAATTTTCAGTTAATGTGGATTTTTATCTATGGTTAATACATTCCTGCTTTTGCAGAATCTGTGGATGGAGGAACTGAAGTTATTCTGAAATTAAGGCTGTCATCCACTTGTACTGATGTTAAGCTTAGTGTGTATTCAAGTGATACAATAGCTATTGCCAAGAAAAAGTTACAGGTATGTCATTTCTGTAGCTTTAATATAAATAATGTAATAGGTGTATAGTAGTAATTTTAGAACAAAATTTTCCCACATCGCCACTCATGGCAGGATTTATTGACTTTTTGGTGTACTCGAAAGGAAAGTTCTCTCTGTGATTTTTGCAAAGCATTGGGATGAGATACAACATAACGAGTCGGTAAATTTAGGTTAAGGTTCTACATCATCTTGTACTCCCCATATGAGTTAGTGTGGCCATGAGCTGTGTTAACCCCCTTATGGGGTAGAATGGTTGACAAAAGTTAAAATAGTAAGACAACCACAAAGAGTAAAAATTTTTTCTTAACATTGTGTCCAAGTAGCATTTTTATCTTATTCTTACTAGTCTTAATTTGTGAAGTTTTTCTTTTTGGATTCTTCCGGTTTGTTTTTCTCCAAGGAATGCAAGTTGAGAGTTTGTTTTTTATGAAATCTCTCAACTGGGTATGGCAGGTGTAGTCATTATGACTTGAGATCATTCCAAATGGGATTGATGAATATGTTTGTCATTCACATTTTTCGCCTGTAATATAATGGGCTTCTCAGTTTTGCTAGTCAAGTGAAAATAAAGTAAAACTTTCTCGAATATGGCTTCCCGCTATGTGGATTCACTTTTATGTGGTTCCCGAACATGCAACAAACTTCTCTGAATGCAGGGGCATGATTCAATTGCAATATTCAACAGAATTTTAGCAGTTTTCTTTCTTATGTTTTATTTAACCAGTAACTGATCTGGTATATGTCAAATCGCCGTACTATCTAGAAAAGTGTTGATTATATTTATTTTTGTACAATAGTTTAACCTAACTACCGGTACCTTCTTTGATTATGAAGATGAACTTATTTCAATTTGTATTCAGATATCAAGCTACAGCAGCAGTAGGTCATTGTCATCTGCAATTCATAATAATAATAATAATTTTATTTGTCCAAGCGATTTGTTTGTACAAATATAGGATAAGTCAAAAAGGAAAGCATACACAATACTCCCGTAAATATTTACAATAAGTGAAATGACTGAGTCAATTGCACATAAATTCTTTAAAGGAATAGAAACACCCTTTTAGAAGATACACTCTAAGTTTCTGTTTGAAAGTATTGTTATTGGTCTATTTTTTTAGAGCAGCAGGCAGCTTATTATAAAATACTGATCCAGCATGTACTGGACTGTTGAAGCACATTTTTAGGTTATGGTTGGATAAATGCAGATCTTGCTTGCTTCTAGTGTTGTGGACATCAGAATTGGATTTTAATTGTAAAACGGTGGCATTATTTTTTATAAACAACTGAATAGAGTATATATAAACAAGGAGCAGTAAGAATTGCAACATTTTAAAATGAGTTATGACAACTTTCACACCATTTAGCCTTGGCTAGGATTCTTACAGCTCACTTTTGAGACTGGTGAGTGTAGCTTGAGATTTTTTATATATAATGCTATTTTATATTCTTAAATCATAAATTTTGGTAATTTTTATTGTAAATCGCAATAAATACCGATGAATATTAATAATATGGCTTTGTTGTCATGTGAACATTGGGAATTGGCTACTGATATCTCGATCATCAAATTAGCCTCACATGTCTAGACATTTACTTCCCTGTTTTCTTCAAAACTTTGGCCTCGATTTCTTTGAAGATTTCATAAAAATATTTTTTAAGTGAAAAAAGCAGGTAGATATTTACAAAAAGTATTTTTGTATTATTTAATCTTAAATGTAACTGTTTTGCTGAGTAAACATCATAGTGCTGTACAGCATTAATTTATGTACTATATACGTTAGCAAGAAATTGTAAACAAAATTATTATTTTATTTGGCAGATATTATTTTTAGAGTATATTTTTCAATCTTAGTACCTAACTCCATTTTCCCCATAGGTTTAGTGATTTCCCCTCTAAAACAGTGTTCTTCTAGAATGTAATCCCTGCATTTGAAGAAGTTTTACTGTATTTGTACAGGCATGCCTCGCTTAGCGCATGAGAGGCATTCTGAGACCTGTGTGCACTATCAGAATTTGCGCTAAAAGAACAGTTTTTAACATAGCACTTAACCCAGTTGATTTTTACTGTTCAGAAATTTTTCCATTTTTATCTTGCAACTTATATAATGATAGGACATTTTTATATATTAATTTAAAGTCAAGTAAACGAAGTACCGTATTTACTCGTGTGATACCTGCACCTTTTCCCCCGCAAGTTCCCATCAAAAAAGGGGGTGTGGACAGTACACGATATTTGCCCCGTCATCTTTTGAGGGCAGGCCACCCGCGAAATGCCTACTGTGCCTGGCGTGAGATGAGTATACGTTTTCTTTGATAGGCGCAATATGCCATGCATTTTATTTCCTCGATTTATAACCAAGGTATTTTTTTTAATGCATAGAATAATATAATAAGCACGATATTTATCAGGTATTTTAAAAAATTCCTTGCCAGCTGTCAGTAGTAAACCTTAATCATGTAAATTTCTATGTAAATGGAAGTGTCATTCATTCTCATAGAAAAGGTGATGTAAGAGAAATAAACAACTGAATTGCATAAATTTTTCATTAAAAACAAACAAATTCTGTTAGATTGCCTTTTAATTCGTGAGTTGCTCAAATCACATTTTATTGCAAGTGAATTTTTTTGGGTTTCTTTTACGTTATGCAATCCTAAAAGAATATATGTACGTACTTTTATTACTCAGTATAAAAGCAAAGAACACAATCTTGTGATGAAAATGTGTCACTAAATAGCAGTTGGAATTGTTCGTTTGTGCTTTCTGAAAGCTGTAAGTGATACATTTTATCCAGAGAAACGCTTCTATGTAACCGGTTGCAGTGCGTCTAGTGACCGGTTTATTTTTGGTATTGTGTGATCTATGATGGATTTGACATGGATTTATTTTGAGCATGAACCGTTTACGTTTATTTATGTAAAATTCGCTCATTTTATAGGTGAATAATGACTGAGTTAGCGTAATTTTGCAAAATTAGCGAAAATTACTCATTTTAAATTAAATGACTTGAGAATGTGCGGCGGCTCAAAATTGGAAATTTCTGTGAGATCAAGGAGCTAGACTCCAAAATAGGTTTTTGCGTTGTTTCCGTGTAATATAATATCAATGGATGTGAATTTTTCATGTTTTCATACGTTAAAAAAGTATTAAAAATCATTTTTTGAAGTAATTTCTTAAATATTTGCTTGTTGCCATAATTATATCATCAAATTCGTCTTCAGATAGATTATTCAACCGATATTACTGTAAAATATCAAAATTATGGAAGTGCAGAGATGACACGAATTAGTTTTTTTTCCAGATTTTTAGCTCTAAAAACGGGGGTGCGGGCATTACCCATGTGCGGGTATTAAACGAGTGAATACGGTATATGAAAATTATTTTTAAATAATTATTTGCTATGAACTTATTGGTGTACAACAGCTTCAAAAAACTAATTATTTATGATGGAAAATCACAATTTTCTAATAACATTTGCAATGAAAAAACGCATTATACAATGAATGAGATATACAAAATAACATAAGTATTTCTGGTATATACTTGGTAAAACATCAATATAGTGTATTACCTCAACATGTTCCTAAAATTCTTCATGATTACGAAGATCTTTGATGATGATTGGCCAGCGCAAAAGTAAACAAACACGGAATACGAGTGATATTACGATTCAGCGGTGCTGCCACAGCTTCAGACACGTAACTATAGCATAGGTACCAACAGCAAAATAACATCAGAATAACAAATGACTACTGATAGTTAAAGTTAAAGTTGTCGTGAACCTAATCTAACCCAGTCTTAAGCAAAAACCCATCCAAAGCGAACCCAACCCTGCACATCTCAACAGTAACGTTGACAACTTTAAAACTTCTGATGTTAGCGTCACTGCAAAATACTGTAGAATTGCGGCAAACCAATGTAAAAAACATAATAAAAGTGAACGAGTTAATAGAAATCAAGTTAATAAATGTATAAATAACAACTTGTCTTTAAGGGATTCGTTGCGAGGATTTGTTCAGTGCTATAATTTCCAGGATGTGAAATTAAGGGTTGAAGTGGTATCTGCCGGTATGAACAATGCTGACAATTTTAAGCCAGATTTTTTATAAACTGTTAAAGAGAAAGGCTATGAACCCACTACTTTAACTGTGATGAAACAAGACGTTTTACAAGAAAATGAGTAACAGAACTTATTTAACAAAATAACAAAGTGTGGCAGTGGTTTCAAGGCCTTTAAAGATAGATTAACCCTTTATTTTTCCACCAATACCTCAGGAGACTAAGTGTAAGCCCCTTTTAGTATACTGGGCTGAAAATCTGCATTTTCTCAAGGTATTAAAAATAAAAAATGTTTCCTGGTAGTGTGGCGTTCCAATAAGAAAACCTGGGTGACGTGATTTTTGAGGATGTCTGCAGAACTCATTCTTGCTTGAAGTGGAGGAGTTCCTTGTGAGAAAAAATCCTAGGCATTTATAACGATTGCATGTACCTATTTATTATTTTCCTTCATACACTCAGGCTTATTGAACATGCACACGTGTCTGTGTATACCAGAAATTTTGTTCATTATTCGGAGATATTAAGTTCCAGCAGTTTTGTGTTAGTAAATAACTTTCTTCTGTTTTTCTTTAAATATTTCTCATTGCACAGAGGTTTAAATTGGAGTTTTTGGTTAAAAAGATAAAGTTTGTCAAAACTATTGTTTTCATGTAAAATCATGGTGTGGCAAGAAAATACACATGCAAACATGACTTTTGTGAGAAAATAAAAAAACTACGTATTGAAAGCAAAAACACATGATTCTGCAGGTTTAATCCTCAAATAGTAGTCGTTTTAGGTGCCACAAATGTTTATTCAGTATAAAAAAAAATCCCTTAGGTATAAAAAAAACCGCGAATGATGAGGATTCACTGTATTGAGAAAGACTTGATTGTACTGCTATTACTTCATAGTAGAGAAAAGTTTATGTAAGTTTGAACCATCAATGTAGAGCAATCAGATATTTTCCAAGAAAAAGTTCTCATATCCTGAAAAACATTTCTAATCGCTAATTGTATTAAATAAACATCATTGATATATTGATTAAATAAAAATTGATAATATGTTCAAAAGGTGAAAATTTCTATTGCCGACATGTTAACTGGTTAATATTTATTTATTAGAAAATACATCACAATTTAGCCATATGGCTAGGTGCCAATGAGTACAATTACACAAACGCCATGTGTACAATAAATAAATATCTACTGTCTTTTCCTCTACAGATGTATGCATTACTCTAATAATTATTGTGAATGCCTAACATGAGGATTTTTGTTACTACTGAAGCAGTCACGGCCCACAAAATCCCCACCAAACATCATCCTACTCCTCCTGTACTTAGACACACACAAATGAATATACATGTTAATTAATAAATTGTGAAAGAACAAGTGAATGTATTTAAATATGCTTATTTGTTATGCTCCCTCTAGTTTCTATCTTAATTTACTGTCTGTAAATTAATCCTATTTTTAAAAGATCTAGTGTTTTTAGGCAAGGGATTGAAGAGCACTTCTGGCAAACTGTTTCATTCACTGACCCTCCCATAATTTAAGTTTGCCAAATCAGTTATTGGTTCAATGAGAGATGGCTCTTAAATTAAATTACCCTAATATGGTTGGGGAGAAGTTCTGTCTTAATGCAGTTTCATTATAATGAAAGGTTTACAGGTGTGATCTTATGAATCTTGTCTTTTGCTCTCAGAGACAATCCAACGTTATTATCCATTATGTTAGACTTCTGATTTCCATTTACAAAGCACCCACAATCTCATTTTTTTACTTTTTAGTATGTATTTAGAATGAAATTCAACATTTTTTTATTTCCTTAAAGAGGTTTTATGTAATTTGATTGCAGTGAGTATGTCACTTGAAAGGTTTCGTGTTTATTGATTAACTTATATTTGTTCAAACATAACAACATAGCATTGCAGCAGCATATCAGTAGCCTTTTTTGCATGTATACATATATTTTCTTTTTCAATTGCAGAATCAAGAAAATATTGAGCCAACTTGCCAGAGATGGTTCTTTGGTGGGAAGCTTTTGAGTGATAAAATGAGAGTCGAAGAGGCCAAGGTGACTCCTGGTTATGTTATTCAGGTCATAGTGAATACAATGAAAGACAGTAGTTGAGTCTCGGAGGAGTTTGAGGAAACACTGGCAATTACCAAACCACAGCTTGGGTTTTTAATCCACCACTGCTTTTTGGAATGTGTCAAATCTGTAAGACTGAAGATTTACTTCCGTGCTATGCATTGTGTGAATGATTTCTTCTGAGAATTCAGTGATGCACACCTGATTGTTGTTACACTGAATGGACTAAATAACTTTGGACAATATCGTAATCAACTCCACATAAATCGAATTTTTTGCTGGTGCTTTGCATTAAGCAAATATAGGTGCCTGAAAGTAATGAAACTAAAAGTTATGAGCAGCAATTTGAGAATATTTCATCAATTATCGATATCTTTGCGAGTGGAAAAAAGTAGTAATTGAACTAATTTTCAACAACACAAAAATGCCATTTTTAAACCAGAAGAAACCCTCCTGCACCTTATTTGATTAGTTAATTTTCTATTGATATTAATTGGAGGATGTTTAAGCTCAGTTTCAGGTTTAATTTTAACTTCCGTGAATTTGAAATTTTAATATAAATTTTTTCATTTTTGTATTGATATTTTCAAGTTTTTGACGCAAATTTATTTTGTTTGAATTTGTATCCAGTTATTTAGCCATAATTTTATAGTTGATGATGTGTAAATAGAACTTGTTTCAATATGGTTTCGTAAAATTAATTTTATGATGAAGAACTGTATATAATGTAAAGCTTATTAATTGTATCGGATTCCCAGTTACTGTCCTGGTTGTTTTATGTCGACAGTTTTGATACAGAATCACTACCTCAAATCAGTTGCAGGTGTTGGTAGGTTTTGGCGTGGCAGTTTTACTGGAGTATTATTGTCTGCCAATTTTTTCAAGCCAAATCCAAGGAAAGTGTTCAATTGTGGGGAATATTAATACTGATATTTTTTATTTTATGAATTCTCTTTTTGGTTGTGATCTTTTTACATTTTTATCTATTTCATTTCAACCAAGCATTCCACCTTAGTTCAAAGCCTTGAGTTAGTTGGGCAAGTGTGGACTTAAAAAGGTTGAGGCAGGGCTGCTCATTGAATGTGAATTTATACGCTGTAGATATTATAAAAGGAAATGGATTAGGAAACCTGCATTTCTTATGGATGTTACCTATGTTGAAGATGTTGTCAGGTAAATGCACAACTGGTGTAATGGTTACTAAACAAGAATTAACTTAGAAATTATTTCATGAAATTTCATTGATTTACCTTACAGAAGTGTCGAGTGATGAAAAAAATATAGTTTAGCAGTGAAATATTTCTATATTCTTAAAAAAATGTTTACAAAAGTACAGTAGAACCAGTAAATTAAAGCATTGTGACATAATTCATCATCTGACTACATAATCCTGATAAATTATTCAGAATCAACTAAAAGTAATATTTACATCAGAGATGTCACCAACTGCCAAACTGGCAATTGCATGATAGTATGACTAACAATGCTGATATATTACTTTGGAACTGCCTTGACTAATTTAAGTTCATGTGTGAGCCATACAGCAAGAGACAACAATACTAGAGATCCTGACTGATGACTTGCTGCCACTGGAACTGGCACATAAGTTAACAAAGTTGTGATCCCAAGAACCACCTGAAATATAATAACAATCGTAAATATTATTCAAAAACATTAAATCCAGCCAAATTTACACCTTGACAGTTTATAGAGATGAATTACTTTTTAAAATTACATTGCATTGTCTTTAATATTTATACATCAATAGTTCTCTGTAAGTTGACTGCTTGACATGCATAATTTTTTAACATTCTGATGCATTTTCTGGCACAAATATTCATTACCAATACTATGTACTCATCTCAATTACTGTCTTACTAGAATTAATCAGCGATTCTTGTTGATATGAAATCACTCTTTAACTAAGAGCATAGCAAATCTTTGGCATCTGTTTAAATATTTATGCATGCAATGGATACCTTAACAAGATTTTTATGTCATGCCTGTGCATAAAGATGGATCTATTGCTTGTAATTAGCAAGTGTGGCAACAGCTAATATGAGTTCCAAATATTTTTTCAAGAAATTAATTGTTAAATATAAACTTGAAAGATTGCACATTTTTACGTGCAATAAAAGGTAATCGCAGTAGTTGACTTTATGAAAATAAACATGATTAATCAGACAAAAGAAACTTCCGTACAGTGAAAATTATACCATTAATATTCTAAATCACAAAAAAGGTGCGAGTTGACATTATTGATACTTTTAGCAAAGAGTACTCTATTATCCTTAACAACAGTCCAGAACAATAACTGTGATTTTGGTTTTCCATCCATAACTGGGGAGAAATCCATTCAAGTATGATATTACAAAAGGCAATAAGTTAATGTTGAGTAATGCCATTTTTTCAGTCCCATCATGGGAAGCTTAAAAATGGTAATATATTGGCTGTTAAAATAAAAGCCAATTGAATATAAAAATGTAAACATTCTTTTAAGTAGATTTCCCTCAAACTTGTATACTTATAGTATGAATTTCTATTTGTTGCAAACACAAAATAGCAACCTTCATTCAATACATCAAATATACTATTTAAATTTTTTGTGTAAACTTGCTAGGAAAGTAATGTAAAAGGAATTCCATGCAAAAAATTTCTAAAGTAATTTTCAATTTTGGTATAGAATACTCTTATGCCTATAAAACTCATAATGTGCAATTGCCTGGTAAAATGATTTCTGGAATTAAAAAATGAATTTCATTTACCTGCATCCATGCCATTGCAGCAACTGCTGATGTGGCAGTGTAGGCACGAGGAGGTAAACGTCTGCGTCGAGACAGTAGCCACAGGCCAGAGATCATTAATAGAGTGCTCGTTCCCTGGAAAGTAGGATGAACTTCATTCTAAAAATATTGCGCCTGACAATTAATCCTAGTTTGGCTCAAATTACTGCTAATCTTGCCCATTTGTGGTGATACTTGATTATAAGACATTAAAATTACCAAGTAATGTCCTTGATTTAATTGGAAAATTCTTCCATTTCAACAACTGCCCAAACAAATCAGTGCATCTAGATTTATAATTAAAATATATGGCCAAGGATTAAAATTCTGACCAATATTTATAATTCTGACTACTGTATTTTAAGGCCAATAAATAAGTTTCTATGATTTATTCACATACAGCTAATTATACCATGTCATGTAACTGAAGAAAACAAGAATACTGGCACAAGAATTCACAAATCTTTGTTATTTTAGCCTATAATTTATAAATATATAATGAATAAAATCATATCTTCTGCCATTCTACACTGGAAAGGAATTTGGCTTTGGAATTAAATTACTGAAGTACTTATCTAAAACAGATGTTTTGTTTTATGGTGCATAAAGTATATAATATCTTTCATAATTTTTCTTGTATGTACAAACAAGTTAATTTCATCTAATTTTTATCTTTTTAGGGTTTTTTTTTGCATTTATAAAAAAATACTGAAAATCTTTTAGCCTATGATTGTAACTGAATCTTTGGAAATAAATACAATAATTCATTTCCTATAAAATGACTTTGAACATTTCTATTTAATACAGAGTTTTTATACATCTCAAAAATTGTAATGATATTTTAGTATTTTACTTTAAAAATTGTTTGGATCACTGCATTATTTTCATTAGTTATTTGTTCACAGTCTAAGGTAAACTTCTTATTCTTTATAGTTTTCATTTGCACTGTAATTGTTGATAATCTAAAATTAAAATGAAAAAAATACTTTTAAAAAGTACCATTTTATGCACAAGATTGATGTAATATCTTCCTGGACAAATACAGATTTGGAATTCATTTCTAACAAAAATACTATGGGCCACCAACAATACTATAACAAGGAAGGGGCACAAACTAAGCATTTACAGCTATGGGTCTCTTTAATGTGTGCAGCATAAATCACCATGTTTAAATTGCTTAAGAATGGGATAAAAATTTGGCACTTGAACATACATGTAGCAATAAACAAATTGAAATTTAATGCTGAAATAATTTGGAATTGTTAAATATACTATAATTCAACAGGGAATTATTGAGCTCGTCTCATGACTGAAAAAATTCTAGAATAAGAAGTTTAAAAAATATACTCGCCTCAAGTATCTCCAATACAACAAGATTTAAAAAAACCATATGAGCATTTCAGCTACAAAGCAGCCGTCTTTAGTGGTAATTCACCAAAAATAGATTCTAAAAGAACCTTCTTTCTTTTATAATATATTTTCAGTGAATTACCACTGAAGATGGCTGCTTTGTAGCCAAAATGTTCATATGGTTTTTTAAACTTGTGGCTATTGGAGATACCTGAGGCAAGTATATTTTTTTAATTGCTTGTTCTTGAATATTTACTATAAGTATTCTGTTCTTCAAACCTTACTCTGCTCCACATGTCTGTGGAAGACATTACGGAACTCTAATCTTCCAATAGAGATTTCTAGTTTCACATCTCCATAGAAGTGTTGCAGGGGAAAACTTGACATTTGTTTCTCACTTAAGTCTTGGATATAGCTGCAGTGTGGCGTGTAAGTACATTGGTGCCAAACCTGAGCTCACTGGCTAAATTAGCATGTTATTGCTTGGATTTATAAGCATCGTTACCAAATCGATTGAGATTAAACTTGAATATATCATCATTTGTAAAACATCCCTTTCAGCCAGTTACTATAGTATTGTTTCCAGATTTGTTTAACTGGTAAATATTTATAACTGAGAACAGCTATCACTTTTCCATGCATCCTTGTATATAATTGATGCATGTTGGTAGGTATTGGCTTAACCTTGACAATCTCATTTTGTGCATCTGATTGTAATCAGTAATATCCATATCACTATTACAGAGTGATTTTTTTAAATTTGAGAACCATGAAAAATAATTTCTCAAGATAAAAGTCGGTAAGAAACTTGAAAATTTTTGTGATTAAAGTTTGATAATACTCAAAAATGTTTATATCATTCCTTATAAGCAAAGATGCTAACTTACAAGTACTCTATGATTAAACTGCACAGTCGTAGGATTCTCAGTAATGTTGCTTATTTTTGGAGAATATGCCATGATGTCCTCAGGTATCCACCTATCAGCCATTTTTGGAAAGGAATTATAAACTAGCCCAGCATCTAACCCAGCAACAAATGCTCCTAGAAAATAGTAACATTTGACAGATAATAGCAAGATTTTTAAAATTTTAAATAATTTATATATATATATGTACATATTAATGCACAACAGCAGTCACATGAATTTTTAAAAAATTTTTATAAAAATTTAAATTAACTTTTACATTAATACATTGAAATCTGCCACATGAGGCAAAAAGACAGTTCATAAGATATAAGTTCAGATCGGCAGCAATGCTGCTATAATGCCTCCCCTAGTCAAGTGCTGCCAGAGGTGGTTGCCTCTCAAACTCATCTCACGCAACACCTTATTGAAACCCTTATGATTAAAAATTCGTTGAACCCCAAAATCAAAGCACCTCCCACTGAGAAATTTTTTTGCCTTTCTATTTTAGTGCATTAAAATAAAAGTTATTTCAAAAAATTACTTCATTTCTGAATTTTTAGTCAATTTTTCCACTAAATAATAAGTATTTTCTTAGGACTAAAACTTCAAATGCGGAGTTTTTCTGTCAGTCTGAGGTGGTGCTATCTTTTGCTGATTTCTGCATAATGATGGGTTAGGAAACACATGCTTGTGTACATATAGGAGAGTGAAGATAATATGAAAGTTTATAGTAACATTCCAAGGTAACAGCAGTAGTTTCTGATGGACCTGATTAATTTGCAAGACACGGCACAATATACATTGGACAAACTTTCTCATATACATATATATATACGTTTGGTCGACTGTGTACGCATACAAAAGAAAAACACATAAATCAAAGTTAACCACAGTTTAGCATATATTTTAATGTCACTAGTCGATATTTAGTAATTTTTTGGGATATATGGCTTAGTATTATTTGTGTCATCAGCCTGTACGATTGGATGGATTTTAATCAAAATCCTTATAGCCATTTTTGTGACAATCGAATTTTGTTTAAAAATATCCTAGAATAAAGTACCCTTAATTGTTGTGCAATATCGTTCATCTCTTCAGTGTCTATTATGAATGATATTATACAAAAATATGAGGTAGCATTTGATTTAGTGTAACCATATAGGCTGTAGTAAGATTTTCAGTGGATCGTGGCAAAGGCATGACGTCATAGGTAAGGTAGCTTAGCATACATTGTAAAGTCACTGGACACCATATAGTGACTTTAAGAGATATATGGCTTATGTAGTATTATTTGTGACATCAGGCTCTACAACTGGATTGATCTTAATCAAATTCTCTAGTCATTTTTGAGTAAATCAATTTTTTCTAAAAATCGCCCTACCCTGTATGCAAAAGATGATATATTGCATAAATACAAGATATCATTCGATTTTATGTATGCGTTTGGGCCCTAGAACAGCGAACAGACGGCATGGCGAAAACCACTTTTATGGACTCAGGAACACCTAAAACTTGTATTTCCATCAAAATCTCGAATTCAAATTTTTTCATGATTACAATTTCTCAATATACTACGTATATGAGAAAGTAAACATTTACACTTGTTAGCAGGACCATTCCCATAGTAGGCAAAATCGGAGCAACTGCTCTAGGTTTCACAGTTCAATTTCACAGCAAGGAAAGTCTAATTGTAAGTTTAATTTGATAATTAATGTAAAAGAGCAGCATAACCCTATTTGTCTCTCACAACCCTCTAAAAATGATCCTGCTTTTTAGCATAATGTCAGTCAGCCTGTCTGCAGATGTTTGTAGTACAGATTGATGTTGATTAAAGTTAGAATTAGTCCTTTAACCTGTTTTTGTATACATGTTGAATAGTCCCATTAAACTATTTCAATGTCATAATTCATTAAATCAGTAATATGCACATCCAACTTCTGCCTAAGGGAATTCTTTTGTAAGTGTTCGACACTGGGCCACCGTGACAGTGGCACTGAAAGTGACAAGAAAATGTGCCAGTGTGATGCTAGTAGTTTTTAGGCAACAGTTGATTTAAAGCCTAAAACCAAACCTAACCTACTCCTCACCAACCCAACCTGAAGGGCATTCAAACAAGAGGAAAAAGTTGTATTAAAGCCTAAAACCATGCCCAACCGAGGAGTGTATAATTTTAATTATAAATACAATTTTTAAGTATGGAGATTCTCAATATGTTGAAATTTTCTGGGAGTATTATTTTGCATCTAAGCCAACATGGAATAAAACCAAGCTTAAACCTCACCTGTGGGCAACCTAGAGAATAAAGAATAAAACCAACCCAAAACCCATACATTTAATCATGGCGGGTAGTCCAGCATGTTAGACACTTAAGGAAGAAACCTTTACCTGAAGTTAAGAAAGAATAGTCAGTCTATCATGTAGTACATTGTCTTGCTGCTTTCTCATGAGTTATGGCGCCACTGTTGCAGGTACTCAAGTTTGTCTGGTGCTTATGAAAGAACAGCCCTGCCTAAATTCAACATGTTACTTCTCAGAAACAAATCAAGTGTTAATAAGATATTTAAAAAAAAGAGAAAGCACTTGCTACAATGACATCTATGGCCAATATAAAAGTAGAAACTCTTGACAATCAAAGGCATGGATGAGCATGAGCTGGAACTTTTACAGGGGGAGCGAGGGGATAGGTAAGCTCCCAAAGTTGGGTTTGGCAGGCTTAATATTTTAGTGGTTTGTTTCGAGCATATTGCAGGGGGTCGATACCTACTTGCCTGATCTCAGAAAAATTACCGCGTAAATCCCCTGACCCAAACAGACATCAATGGTTGTTTTCCCTTGACACAGGCCTGATCCAGAGGGGGACAACTGCACCCCTTGCCCTCTCCAGCAGATGCCTCTGAGTAATGTTGTCTGACTGGAAAAATATGAACTGCATGCAAAAAAAAACTCTGCCTATCACTGTTAGTTTTTTTAGCAGCACCTACTGCATCAGCTCAATTGGTTCTGTGGCATCCAAGAAGTTAATAACAATAAAGGCTAAAGTGAAGAAAAAATTACCAGAAACAGCAGTTAGAAATATCATTCCTTTGCAAGAATGTGCTAACATGCGGAATCTCCTTGTGGCAGCTGTAGCAGCCATTGCTTGTGCAGGCAAAAGATGATCCAGAGAAGACCAGAGGAGGAGTGTGTACAAAACAAAGGCTAAACTCAAATGTGCTGCCAAACGATACTGGGATACTCTAGGAACATCACTCTCCCCATGGAAACGGTCCTCCAAGCCCGACTTAACCATGTACCATCCCATCAGCCCCTAAAAAAACACGAGTTCAAATAGAATTGAAAACAAAAACAACCAAATTTATGTAAATTGCTGTAATATATGTTTGGGAAGATCACTCCCCACATATTTTCTCATGTTTTAGTTGCAGGAATTAAAAAATTCAATTTTTATCACTACAAATATATGACCAAGATTTAAGAAAATGAATGCACCTGACATGCAAGCAGTGTACCAAAGGCTGCAACACGAATTTTCATGCCTTTTCTCAGCCAACCTTTTGCCCAAAATACAGCAGCTGGTATATAAAATGCAGCACCAATTGTGCGCCCCCACATTCGGTGAATATATTCCATCCACCATATCCACTTAAATTCTTCCAATGTTATTTCCTTATTTTTCCTTGTGAAATGAATAACAATTAACATAGCAAGCATTAAATGATATTTTCAAGACAAATGCTTACAACTTACAACTTGAACTCGGGGTATTGCTGATAATTTTTGAACTCCATTTCCCACTCTGCTTGGGTACGAGGTGGCTTCTCACCAAAAAGCTTCCATGTAACCATGGATAACCCTGATTCGGTCAGTCTAGTGACTCCACCTTAAAAATTTTGTTAAAAATTGTTTAATATACTAAATGACTACTTAAATGACTTGGATAATGTTTAAACAAAGTTTAATTCAAGTAATTTAATATAGCATAAGCTTTACTCCTCAGGTAATTACAAAAAGACATGTTTGAATACTTAAGTTTATGCCTGTTTCCTTTATACATCAATATGCTGTCAACAACAAATGTACTATGATTTTTGGAAGAAATAAAACAACCTCCAAACCTGATTCACCACAGCAGTGCTAAATAAATTACCTCGCTTTTTATAACATTGAATGTCTTACCATTTTCTGAGGATGGTACCTCATAATTTTGTCTTTTAGCCAGGACCTATTGTAACCTTTTTTCTTCTGGCAGTGCTTTTTAAAAAATCCTCCAATAATGAGATATTAATCAAAATGAGCAGTGGGATTAGGAAGACTTCTGTCATACAGAACGAGTAAGGTCAAATGAACATCTTTGTAACCAACCTCCTTTGTCACACTATTCTGACGCTAACTACATTTTATTCGAAATTAATAAAATATCATCCAGTACAATTTGAGGCAAATTAACCAATTGTGTCAACATTTGTTTTATTAATTTTCCTTCAGAAACTTTTCAAGAAATAAAAGTAGGTAACACAAATGGCAAGAGAGTCTATGAGATTAAAAAAAAAACGTATTAAGAGTTATTAAGACAAGCATTTACTAATTAATAAACAATGTGGAATAACTACTCTCTATTATCTTCGAAAAGTAGTATATTAACTCTTGGGAATATCACTGCTATCTATATATTTAATTGACTCGTAATATGTACACGTATGTGGCCGGGAATTGTTTCTCAATATTATAGTCGGTAGCGGATTTTAAATAAGGCCAAAGTAGGCAATGGCCTTTGGGCGGTGAGATTTCGGGAGGCGGCAATATAAACGGGATTTCAGGGAGGGAATAAAAAATTAATATTACAGACTTTTGATATATTAGGTTATTATTATATTATTATTTTAAGAAAAAAGCGCCAAAAAAGAGGGTGGAAAAACAATTTGGCTTAGGGGCGGGGAATTTCCAAATCCGCCACTGATTATAATTACAGCCAATTCTAAATTTTACAGGAGCTACCTGGGATATTAATCAGTACGACCCGTACCCTTACCAAGAACAACTGCAGCAAATACCATTCCACTGCAGCCAAGCAACCAATATCCTACAACTTTCTCTGCTCTATTGGGAATGGTTTTCATAATGTCTTGTACATGAGTCACTTTATTTCGAAAATGTGGCATAATCTGAAAATAAATTCTATATAAAATAAGATGAAAATAATAAATATTTACACAATGACAAACATTACTCACCAACCGTAAACTTCTTAGTTTTGTCCAGTTTTTCAATGAACCAGCCTGAAATTTGATCATTCCTGAATTCCATACATTACTAGCTCTAAAAGCCTGAATAAAATTAAACAAATTTATGTTACACACATGAATGAAAAGGATAATTACAGTAAACAAAGCGTTACAAGTGCGATGAGTTTAACTCTTTTGAAACTTTTTTCAAAATGCTTACCTTAGCCGCAATATTACATGGATGATTCGAACTGTTAACTAACAGCCGAGAGCAACCTCTTCCAATACTGAATACAGTAAACATCTTCTACTAAATGCTTCAGCTGTAAAGATAATATATTCAATGTCTACGCTCAAGTAACAAGTTATTCAGCATACAATATTCCTATTATAATACGTCACACCATCATTATAGCTTTTAACGCCTGAAACACACGAATTTCAAAGGATATATTATCAACTTTAGTTCTGTTTATGAGAAGGCAACCACAGACGAAAGTAATTTACTTAGTTTACCTGCTTCGTTTATCTGCTTCCGCCGAAAATCATTACGTAATTCATTTGTAAATGTGTTGCGGGAATATACTTTTTATATTTCTTACATTAACGTCGGAAAATCGACAATAGTTAAGAAGAATTCACATTAAAGACTGATATAGTTCATGAACGTCAAAAATATTTTTAGAAGAAGAAATATTTCACGAATAAACAGTGAAATTTTCTGTAGACCATAGGTAGTAATAAGACCGCCAGATGTGGCACGTATTTATTTAAGAGAAAATCTTTTATTTCAATTTTGAGATAACGAGATACACTATCTCGGATACAAGTATGCGAGATACTGAATCGCGGCAGATCACACCAAGATACTGTATCGTGCTGAATCGCGATACTGCATCCGCCCGGGTGGGCGTTTCACAGTTCGCTCTAAGCTTCTGGTGAATATTAGTGCTTGTCATTTTCTGAAAGCACACTGTGTGAATGTGTTGCATGAGGCTCTGGAACAAGAGTTGTCTAGAAGAAATTTGTCCAGTGATCGAGCAAGAGAAGTTCTTCACCAATTTTTTCCATAACTATTTGAATTGAATAAATAAACAGCATGCCAATAATTTTCATTTTTACTTTCCCATCATGTAGTAAAAAACCTGATGTGGCCACCACATGACTTTCTCCAATCTTGTAAACAAATTATATATAGTAAATTTTGATAACGATCCCAGCGCCACTGATGTAGTAGTTGTAAATAATAACTAAATGGAATATCTCCTTAACAATGCGTTCAATGAAAAAATGTTTCAAACAAAAGTTATAGCAAATAACTAGGGGCCTGTTGCAGTACTTCCTGCAAACATCTAGAGAGCCTTGCGTGAAGTGACCCAATGTGATAGCTCCTATGACAAAAAATATTTTGAGGCTTCAAAACTGCTTTTGAGAATACGGCAGAGGAATCCAAAAACCAGAATTGTGAAGCGTTGTATTTTTAGCTGCCCATATATATGAAGTTTACATAATTATCCCTTGGTTATAGTCATACATACGGTCTCCGACTAATGTTCTTAATTTTGATTCTTCACTATTAACTTTCCATTTGGGTGAAAGTGAATGTGTAATGTTAACCATTTTTGACAATTCATTTGTTCTTGATTTATTCATTCAACTATTATCATTCATTAATTACCATGAAAATATGATAATCTGCATTCATGAGCAGTAAAATAAAATTCAACCACACTATTCATTATAAAATTTAAATGTTTTAAATAGTTTTTGAAGTACAAAAATTTTATTTTATACATAAAAACATTCAAACAGAAACAGAAAACGGTGCATTGACAAAGAATTGAACAATAAAATATATATTCTATGACCTTTTCACCTTGTTCGACATGAAATCATGATAAAAGTCAATATTACTATTGTCAACATTCTGACTAACATTCTTCAGTGTGTCTTCTAGTTTTCTCTGAAGGTTCAGATTTTTTAGAATCATTGCTTTTGGAAGTTTTGTATTATTAGACTGCTTCTTTGGAGGAGGTACAGCTGGATTGAAGGCCATTTCTGAAGGGTCAAATTCTTGGTACAATTGCTCAGGTGACCTATTAATAAAAATTAATTATTAAATTAATTTGCAGAACTTGAGAGCTAAATTTAAGTTCTTTAGAGCAATCAATCCAGAGACAACTTGCCAATGGGATGGGGGTATCTGATAAAAAAATATGAAATTGAAATCTTACAGTTTGGAGAGCTCGGGTGGGAGTATGCCCTCTCCCATTGATGGTGCTCCACGAAGAATATGATGAGCAAATTTCCTCACAGTGGGATGGTAATGGCGCTTAAATGAGATAATAAAGTTCAAGTTTTTCACATTAATGTAAAGATGACGACTAAATAAATATACGAATTTTTGCAGCATGGTAAAGAAAATATTTCCTCTTACCACAAGAAACAGGAGTTCCCATAATGCTGAGTTACTCGCATTACAATACTCCGGCTCATCAAGTTCTGGCAAATAGGTTCCTCCACCAAGGGTAGATTCTGGATCAAGCAAAACATCCACAGACTTATTTTGCTGCAAAGTAACAAATTTGCAATAAAATAAGCAGTAACAACCAGAGCTAGGAAAGTTCCCGAGCAAGGAACGGTTCAAAAATGGTTCCTGTTCCTGGATCTGGAACCAGAACAGGAACAGAAAAATTGCATCAGAACCGGAACAATGTTGTCAAAAATTTGTTTCAGAATGGTTCCCTTAAAAACAGAGTAATGGGTTTGGAAGTCGATTCTTGATATTTTAATATCATCCGTAATCCAAAGAAAGAAACCTATTAGAAGAATATTATTAAATAACTGAATTGAAAGAGAAGTTGTTTTTTTGGAGAACCATTTCAGCCAGCTTCGTTAGGAAATGGGAGGATGGTCTTGTGTCAGGTGGTCTGGAGTCCAGTAATTTTCTCAGGGCTGACAGTCCTTGGTTGTGAGGGATGTTGGTGTAGAGGGAGCAGACGTCTATAGTGGACATAATTGTGTTAGGTGGGAGAGGGGAAGGGAGTGATTTTAGGGGTAGTAGAAAGTGGTTTGCGTCTTTGATGAAGGATGGGATTTGACGGACGAGAGGTTGTAGGTGGGAGTCAACATAGGCAGAGATGCGTTCCGTGGGAGAATTAAAGCTGGCAACAATGGGGCGGCCGGGGATGTTGGGTTTGTGGATTTTTGGGAGTAGGTAGAAGGTTGGTGGAATCAGAGAGGCCTTCTTGTTTTCCCACGGAACGCAGATATGCAGAAATTTCGGAGGAGTGGCGGTCAGTGGGGTTGGAGGGGAGAGGAAGGTAAGAAGTTTGGTCAGATAGTTGGCGGAGGGCTTTGTCGTTGTAATGCGAGCGGTCCATTACCACGGTGGTGGTACCTTTGTCTGCAGGGAGGATAATAATTTTGTCGTTTCGTTTCAACGTAGAAATTGCGTGTCTTTCTGGTTTCGTCAAATTGTCGTGGTGGTCAAGGAGGTCGGGAAAGTTGGGCTGGGCGACTGCGTGAATTATGTAGTTAGCATATTGCTCGATGGGATGGTGGGGAGGAAGAGAGGGGGGGATGTATTGGGAAGGGGGTTTGAAGGCAGAAAGGGATTGTGGAAGTGAGTCGGGGGAAGATGAGGAGTCACATACATTCCGAGAATTCAACGGAAGTACACGTTTTGAGATACCTGAACATGTTTTGACCATTTTCTCGATGATGTCTGTGTGTGTCTACCCCTCCCACTGTGTCATTATAATCGATGACAACCTTTGGTTTTCTTTGCATATTGCCACTCTTTCCTTCCACCATCACCATTTCCTGGTTATGGATGGTAGGGAGAACTGTTAGGTCTCCCACATCCCTCCATCGAAGCACAATCACTTTTCCTCTACGATATGCCACTATTTCTCCTTTTCTCAGTGGTTTCTCCCTTAGGCCAACGGGCATCTCTTTTCTATTTGTGCACACAGTTCCATAAGTTTCTGTTGACTGTGATACTAATAAATCTGCCAATTGTGGCGAAGTATAAAAATTGTCAGTTGTTAGACAGTAACCTTAGTCTAGCAAGGGCTTCAACACAGTCATGACCACCTGCGATGTCATCGGAAGATTTTGGAATTCCCTGTCGAGAATAGTCCCTTTCCCCGTGTAAATTACACTCGACCACATATACCCACTTTTCGCCTCGCAAAGCATAAACGTTTTTATGCCAAATCTAGCCCTTTTTTGCAGATGATACTGTCGCCATCCCAGCCTTCCTTTGAATAATAAAAGGCTTTCATCAATCGTGATGTCTCTCTCAGGTGTGTAAACGTTTCAAAATTTTTCCTCTAAGCTCTGAAAGACTGGCCATATTTTATTTAATTTAGGATTTGGGTGATTTTCTGGATTGTAGAAGTCAATAAAGGTATGTATTTTTGTTTTGTAGAGAAAACTTTTGACTGAGTGAAATGGGATAAAATGCTGGGTATTTTAAACAAAATAGGAATAGATTGGAAAGATAAAAGACTGCTTAAAAACCTTTACTTTGATCAAAAGATAGGAGTCAGGGTTGAAGGAGAAGAAACAGAAAGTACTTCAATAGGGAGGGGAGTGAGGCAGGGATGTCCTATTTCACCAGCGATATTTAATATTTATGCAGAAACATTAACAGAAGAAGCGTTGATGGAAGAGAAAGGATTTAAGATAGGAGGTGAAAGTATTACCACCATTAAATACGCAGATGATCAGGGCTTAATAGCAGAAGGCGAGAAAGAGCTGCAGAGGATGACAGAGAGACTAGTGGAGGTTGGACAATAATATGGAATGAAGATCAAAGCAGAAAAAACGAAAGTCATGGTGGTTTCAAAGGAACATAAAGAATTAAATATAACGGTAAATGGCCAAAAATTTGAACAAGTAGTTTCAAATATCTTGGCAGTATTTTAGCGCAGGATGGAAGTAGTACACAGGACATCAGAAGTAGGATTGCAATGGCAAAAGCAGCATTTAACGAGAAGAAGGAGCTTCTCACAAGCAAGAAAATAAATTTAGAAACAAGAGAGAAATTAGCAAAATGCTACATATGGAGCATAGCTCTTTATGGTGCAGAGACGCGGACAGTGAGGAGAAAGGAGGAAAAATATTTAGAAAGTTTTGAGATGTGGGAATGGAGGAGGATGATGAAAGTGAAATGGACAGAGAGGAAGAGAAACGAAGAAGTATTAGAAATGGTGGAAGAAGAATGGATGCTAATAAAAACAATCAGGAAAAGAAAAGCAAATTGGATAGGGCACATATTGAGAAGACAGTGTTTACAAAGGATGATCTTAGAAGGCAAAATTAGCGGAAGAAGGGGAAGAGGGAGAAAAAGAATAGGAATATTAGAGAATATAAAGCAGGGATATAATACTTATATCGGTATAAAAGAGGCTTCTAGGGAGAGAGAGAAATGGAGGCAGCGATTCAGTTAAAACCTGTCTTCGGACAGAAGCATGATGATGATGATGTCTTGTTATTGCTAAAATGCAAAAACTGCCGTATTTTCACAAACCGTCTGTAGGACATTGTCTGTCCAAAGATTGGGGGAAAGAACAGGTCTTGTTGACCAATACTATTCTTGGTCAGGTTTATAATCAATGCTTTGCAACATCATCTGCATCAGCAGAAGGCATCAATAATCAAGACCCTGATGCACCGAGCAAAGACGATTTCCGATCCCGAGTCGCTAAAAGACGAAGAAGAGCATATAAGAAGGGCACTCATGAATAATGGCTACAGTCACCCATTCATCCGTCGGAATATAAAACCGAAACAAAAACCCTCGGTGGAACGACCAAAACCCACAGCCTACGCAAAAATTCCCTTCATCGCCGGGACATCAGAACGCATAGCCAGGATTCTACAAAAAGAAAATATCGTCGTCCGTTTCAACACGCTAAGGAAAATAAAAGAAGAACTTCCGTCTGCGAAAGATGCACTCGACCCGCTAACATCTGAAGGAGTCTACAGGATTCCATGCAGCTGCGGACACGTATACATCGGACAAACAAGACGATCCATTCGCTGTCGCTTAGCCGAACATAAACGGGACATGATGAACAAGAAATGGAGGGAGTCGGCCATAGCGGAGCACTTCACCTCCGGCCCGGGACATAAAATCACGCTCGAGGAAACGAAATAGCTCGCGAAAGAAGATCGATATTTTCCGAGGTTAATTCGCGAAGCTATTGAAATCGAAAAACATCCAGTCAATTTCAACCGGGACGACGGTTTGCACATCAGCACAACATGGAAGCGACTCTTCCAACGGAAAAGTGAAAGGGAGGAAAAATACGTTGGAGCAACCACCAAAGAGAAAGGGATAGCAACTCGAACGAGCCAATCAGCGATGGACAATGGTTAAACTAGGAAGGCACGAGTGGATATAAAAGTCAGATCCCTACCATCGGATCTCACTTCATCTCCTGAAGATGCAGACTGCAATGTCTGCGAAATGTCAAGAGCCAGAAATGCCGACAACGCAGCGAAACCCGAAAACCTCCACCAGCATTCAGCAACGCTGCGAAAGCCTTCAACTCAAATTACTCCATTATTGTTCCATAAAGAAAAAACGAAAATCTGTCCCAGGGAGAAATCTTTTGAATTAAAGAAATATTACTCATGATAAAATATCTCTCTGAAAAATGAATGTTTTTTCAAGGTGAGATGAAATGTTTGCAGTATGTAAGCACCTTCTACTAGTAACAATATAAAAAGGTAACAGAATATAACAAGGTAACAGAATATAACAAAAATAAGAGAAAAATAAAAATGCTACGGAGCACAAATGGGAGGAAAACTGCTAGGCATATTCACTCGAAAGCTGTACGAATAACTGACCCGAAAATGTCTTCGAAAGGCCGATCCTAAAGGGTACATACTTATCTCGAGGGGCATCACCAAGGAGGGGAGGCAAAGGACCTTCCAGGAACTGAGGAACGAAAGAGTGGGTTGGCAAAACCCTCTCAGAGCGAATGACCTAGCAATGGAAAGTGTCCTTGGTAGGGTAAAGAACATCTGGAGTAGCAATTGAAGCAACTGGGTTGTAAAGAGAAATTTTGGCATCAGCGGTGCAAATAAGCGTGTGAGTTCAGTATTCCGATATTTCGAAGAACCCGCTTCGAGAAACCCTTCGAGAAATCTAATCTGTCTCTCTGAGTGACCTCGAACGGTCGGAACGTAAACTACTAGGAAGGATCGAAAAAACTCGGTTGCATTTCTAAAGGAAAGGAAAAAATCAGCGGCTCGAGTATACTCGGGCTTGTCAGAATTTGACCCTCGCCTCGATCCGAGTATACTCGGGGTAACCAGGGAAGCGGTTAAGAGATATTTAAAAAAATAATTTTTTAGCTGCCACCACCTACCAGTGACTACTGTTAACAATTGATGCTTAGTTACGTCTTAGTCAAGCTCTTTTTTATTTTGTTAATTGTTGGAGATTCCTGGCTATATCCAATATCATAAGGCTATGGTATCAGTCTATTTCTGTTCTTTGTAAAGTCTTTAAATTTTTCTCGCAGTTCCTTAAAATATTCATTATCATTTAACCTATTTGGAATTTTTAGAAATATTACAGATATGGAGAAAGTCATGTGGTGGCCATGTCATATTTTTAAATAAAATTCATAGAACTAGCTATTTATAGAACACTGTAAGTAAAAATAATGTTAGCTTTATGATATTTACAAGTTTTTGTATTTTTTATAGGCGGGAATTTATCTCCCACTGGGCTGATGCTGATGGGAATTAATTTCCCTAATAAGTGCAGTACATCATCATAAAAAAAAATCTTAGAAAAAATTCATATGGTGTGGCATCATTACTAAAGTTGAATGCAACTTTGGCTTTTCTTCCAAAAACAGCCATTGAATCACTCTGCATCAACTTTGTAGGCTACACATCTACTTATAAAACAAATTCAAATGGTTGTATATACAGTAAGTAGATTCCTTCATTTACTCCTGAAGGCCTAGAGGGAACTGTACCTACAAATAAGGCCACTCTTAGTGTCTATCATTTGTGGTGTACTAATATTATCCTCTGGTTTTCCTCTTTGATTTTTCATGAAACCGTGCAGATCAGTCAAATAAATGCAAAATTCATCCATATATGCCATGCAGGAAGATCGCTGATCTGGGTATAGGCAAATTGTAATAAACATTGACTTTAGCACTGATAAAACCAGGGTTGCTTACACTTGGGTAAATACGGTAATGCCACAGAACTATTCTGAAGGGATGAAATGATGACTTTATTTACCTCTTATTTTCACTGATGCCTAGTGATTAATTTGATAAATCTGGGCAATGTGAATAAACACAATACTTACAGCAGCTTCAACTCAACAAATAACAGCATCAATAATGCCATCCAAAGGCCTAAATGGGAATATCCACCATCATCGTTTATAGGTTACACAACAGATGGCAACACAATCACGCAAAAATATGTTGCCATCTGTGATCTAGGCCAAATTACATCCTTTGGGAAATAATTTCCCTCTGGGCATTTAAGGGTTAAAGCTGAGTTCACTGGAACTACAAATTCCACAAATTTTCAGCCAACTAATGGTTCATAAAGGTATTTAAGTCATACACATTATGTTATGGCTTTCACTTCCACCTGATTACATTCTCTACTCCCAGCAAGGAGGGGCAAGAGGTTATTGCTAGCTGGGCACATAGATGGGACCTTGTGTTAGTTAAAGAAGAGTAAGGGCAAGCTGTAATAACATAATTTTCTCTCAGTAAATAAACAAGTTGGATGTTATTTTTCATTATTTGCAAATATCAACATGCATTTTTTAATGTTTCTAAGAGTTTCCCACTGTAGAACTGAGGGCTCTCTACTGGTTACTATAAAGAAATCACTGGTATTAAAAATTACATTTCTACGAGTTCAATCCATCAGCTCTGTCTGACTCAAAAATCTCACAAAGTTATTTTTAAATACAATACTTCAAAATATTATAATTCATGCATAACAAATATTTTAGAAGAGGCTGAAATCTTATAATAACTAGCAGAAGGGCCAAATATCATACGTTGTTTAATAAACGAGTAAAAAATTGGATTTAATGAATCAGCCATGAGATTTTCAATCAAACAGACATAGCCCCATTGGAGTATAAAGTTTAAAAGCAAACCTTGATAGCACTTGATCAACCTACCTGGATCACTGTCTTGATGAGCTTGAGGCAAGACAGAGTCCCATTATGTAGGATGTTTAGTGCCAATGTACTAAGGCGTTTAGTAAAGGCTACCTGACGTTGGAGAGACACCTTCTTCATTCTTTTAATTAAAACAGCATCCAGTGATGAGATAACTATAGCAAGGTCGCCATGGCTTCTGCCTAAAAATATTTACCTCCTCATTAATCATACCAATGAGAATATTATCATATTCAAATAATGAATCAATACTATAAATAATCTCATATTTATAATAGTAATTATAATATAATTTCTTGGTAAATGATGTAAATTACAAACAAGTATAGTGCTTTCCAATTATAATGCTGATGCTTCTACAGATTTGGATATATTGTTGAACTTAGAGCTCTGCATGGGCCTGATTTTCTAGATCTGGCCCATACAAATTAGGACCCGACCCATATGTTGTCAAAGAAATTGTAGACCCAGCCCAGCTTGTGAGACTACTCACAGCTCGTTTCAAGTCCCACGACTCAAAAAATTTAATTATTGTATTCCAAATTTTCTACCAACATCTGTGGGCTGTTCAATGATTGGAAAAGGATTTTTTAAATCCACATATTTGTATGCCTTGGAAGACCACAAACAAAATAAATTACTATACGAAATACACAAATATAATGTTATAGGCAAAAAATATATTAAACAATTCAGTATGGAGGACGAGCCAGCAGAAGGTGTCATTACATATCATTTATGAAATCTAAATGATATTTTTTGAGTATGTGGATGTAGTAAATTTTAATATAGGCATACAACACATTACACGGCCAAATAAATTCTCAAAACTAGCTCTTTGAAATTGACACGATCTGATCAATCATATGAAAGATCTTATGTTGCTCACACAGTGGTATACAAAGCCTCATGTAGTTCTTTTAGTAGAATGTTTGGTGACCCTTGGATAAACAATAATTTATATTTTTATTTGCAGTTATCAGCAAAAAATAAAAATGTGCATAATGGATCGATTCAATGGGACCATGTTCTCAGTTAATCATGTGGGCCACCTTGCCTCCCTTAAAATGCATGATATAACCATGAAGAAATGTATAGCAAATGAAATAAAATAATATATGCTCTTACTACTCTTTTTAATTAACTCTTCACAATGGAATGAATAGTGATGAAATAATTATAATATAACAAAAATAAAATGCAGAGTGTTCCATATTCACATACTGTATTAAATAACAGAAGCTGTTTATCACACTAGCTAGAATCCAAATGAATTTCAACATAAATAGTTTTTATTATAGCTGAGAAACATGAAACTCAATTACCGTATTTACCTGAATCCAAGGCGACCCAGAATCTTTTAGCCGACTATCAAAACAGAAAAAAGATTATATGACCCAATTTCTCACTGACTGTATTTGGTGTATATTTTGAACACGTATTCAATATTGGTATACTAGTTCATTCAATAATTGGAATGGTTTGTTACAAATTTGTCTGAAAAAAGAATTTTAAAAATGTATTTTTAAAATTAAGACTTTATTAATTGAATTCCTGATCGTTAGTTTGCAATGAAAAATTTAAGTAGATACAATTATTTTATCTTGTTTCATTTGTTTAAAAAAACATCGATTAAACACATAACCATACTTCCTATGATTCTATGACAACTCGTTGCAGTCAGTTTGTCACGCATCAATTCATCATGCATCAGTACATCGCACGTCAATTCATCTCTCAACAAATTCATTGCGAGACAAATTGGAAAGCAAGACACCACGACTGGTGAGCGGTATGGAAAGACACTTTTTCACAAAAAACTTTTTCTTTATACATATTCCGATAATACCAGAATGAATTGCAATTCTCTTTGCGATTTACACGAGACACATTGGATGGTGTGTGGCAGAGGGTGAATCCCAACCAAACAAGTTCATGCCCCTGCTGTACACCAGTCATCGTGCCTCACCTTCCAATTTGTCCCACGATGAAGTTGTCTAGCAATGACTTGAAGTGTGAGTAGACAAGAATGGGCAAAGGCAAAGCCATTCTCTAATAACAAGTTTTCAATATTATCAATAAATAATGGATTTAATATATATTTTGCACATAAATCTCTTTTGGTTCCATCCTCTGACTGTCTCGTCCCAATGTACCTCTCAAGTTTCAAGTTCATCCTATTTTTACATTGATTTTAGAATGAACTCGATTGTAAGCCAAGGGGCGTTTTTGAATGGAGGACTAAGGTAAAAAAAAAGGTGTTTACAATCGAGAAAATACGGTAGTCATGAAATTCAAGTGGCTTACGTGTAAGCTAAAAGCATTTAAATAGTTGATTAATAAAATATATTTCCCAACTCGAAATTATGAAAAAATTTACCTGCAGATACATGGAGTAAATTTCTGTATAGGTGAGAATAGAACTTTAATGGATCAATATTAATAGCTATTCCTGGGCCAGAAAGAATGGTAAATACTGTCTGTACACAATGAAGTTGCTCCCTATGACCTAATATGCAATTATTTCCCTCATTTTCAGTCATTAGTCCATCCAAAACATTTAGTAGATCATGGTAAAATTCAATATTGATGCAGTGGGCAAATCTGTAAAAAGGAAAAATTAAAATAAACGAGAAGATATATTCGATATTGAAAATGATAACAAGATGCAAATAATGTTATTATCCTACAGCTCTGTATGCCAATAATCAATATAAAAATTGTTAAATGTGAGTGATAATTAAAAAACAATTACTTTGCTAATCCTTCAAGAGTGAGACTGAGGACCTTGGAATGTGGTGCTCTTTTAAGAATTCTGAAATATATAGTAAATATTGACTTAGTGGTTTCAGTAAGATATTTCATCTTTGATTGTTTGCTCTCTTCTGCCTTTGTTTCAAGAAGTTCTTTCTCCAACAGCTCAAGTTTCTTGCTTTTCTGTAACATAAGACACAAAATTAGGTCCAAGTATTCAAATGTGCAGAAAAATATATAATAACCTTGTTTGGTGTGTTACGCAGTATTTTTTGCCTTGCGACCCAGTGGAAGGAAACACGAAAAGAAGAAAAAATGCTGTGACTTGAGTTTTCATTAACTCTCAATAAATCTATTATATATTTTAGATAGTTTGGATGTTTTAGCAGCTATAACTCAAGAACTACCAACATAGAAACTTAATTTTAACAGCAATAAAAAGAACATTGAAATGGTACGGGTTTTAAACCGATATGATTGACGTTTTTAATAAAAAAATCTAATTTGGCCACCACATGACTTTCTCCATACCTGTAATATTTCTAAAAAATTCCAAATAGATTAAATGATATTAAATATTTTAAGGAACTGTGAGAAAAATTCAAAGACTTAACAGAGAACTGATCTTGGATACAGCCATGAAGCTCCAACAATTAAGAAAATTAAAAGGAGCATTATTAAGACGTAACTAAGAGTCAAATGTTTACAATCATTGCTGGTAGGTGGCAGCTAAAAAATATAATTTTAAAAATGTCCCTCCTACAACATTTATTCCGATACTTTGTTACATTAATCAAATATTAAAGCAAATATTTACAAAAAATGGATGTGACAAGAGCAAACACCCACTTCCAGTTGACCGATTTTTACCAAAAACTAATCAACTTGCTATTTTAACAAAAATGTCAAATATAAAACTTCGCATTGAGTTGATTAATAGTTTTTGTGTTAGAGCTCCTACAAAATTTCTATCACATACACGCACATCAAGAAAATAGTCAAAAGGTATTCAGGAGATCTCAAAACGTGTATTTCAGTTGAAATCTCGAAATCGATTTTTTTCATGAAAACAATACTTATCCCTATACTACATATGGAGAAAGTAAAAATTGTTTTACTTTTTAAAGTTTCTCAATTTAAACATGAGAAATTTTGCAGCATAATTTTCGCTTGCATTTTAAAATCATTTAAAATCAAGGTATGAATTGAAGACCTGCACCCAAGAATGAAGAATTGTATCAAGTTTCTTACGGCAGAAATTAAGATATGGATTGAATTTTTCCATAATTTAACTTACAACCACAGAATTTTAATTTTTTAATCAATTTTTTTTTTCGTTCTCATGGCAACCCATTTTTTATCCATTTAAGACAATAACATAGACAAAAATACATAAAGGAGGAGGATATGCTTATTAACTATCTAAGTACATGAAAGATGGTCTGAAATGTTATATTATCTTGAGTTTCGACTATTAAAAGACAAATTATATCAAAATTATAGTTATGATTGATATTTATATCATAGTTGTAAATGAAAATTGAAATGCGACAAATCAAATAATCTTCAATTTCCAGTAAAGGTTTCTTCTGCAATGACTACAGGTATACCCCACTTTATGCACGCTTGCTCAACATACTTTCAGTATAGCATACTTATAACACTGGTACCTAGATCTCCATACAACATACGTACAGGACGCCAACTTTGCTAACGCATACACTGACGCCGAGTCAAATTTCGGCCAATCAGAAGCTGCATACTATGCGTCCTCAGGGGCATGCAACCTATGGCCTGCAGACCACATTCGGCCTGCGACAGCATTTTATACGGCCGGCGACGCTTTGATTAGGATGTGGTCCGTGATATTTAATTCAAACAATTTCACAAACTTTAATTAAAATTGCAGCCATAAATCCTTACCTAGTGAAGATTTAACACTAAAAAATTGTTTTAGACTTTATTTTCATTTTAAAAATCACGCATGATCTCCTTGAGTAAGTTCCTATATAAACTCTCACTCGGCCAGCCGAGGCAACTGCAACTTATAATACGGCACTCACATCCATGAATGTGGCCCGCCACACAAAAATGTTGCACACCCCTGCTCTAGAAGATTCTGTTTATAACACATTGTTTTCAGTTTGGTGCAGTCGAGTTGTGATTTATGAATACATTTTACATATTTAAGGCATTAACTAATTAAAAATGACTTCTAATAAAAGGAAAAGTGTTGTTGATGCCTCTAATTGTGGAAGGAAAGTGTAGAAAGCAATTACTTTAGAGGATAGACTAAGTACGATTAGAAAATAAGCGAGTGGCATTTTGATAACTAAAATTGGAAGGTCTATGAAATTTTCTAATTTAACTGTGAACACGATACTGAAACAGAAAGACATTATTTTGGAAAATATTAAAGGGTAGGCACTAATGCTGTCTAAACACATAAGGCCTAAGGGTTCCATTATGTATTTCATGCAATATAAATAAATATTATATATGATTATACACTGATCGAGAGATATGTAAGAGCAAACTAAATGTGCAAAGCATGGAAATTTGTCCTTGCTGCACAAGACTCACTTGGTAACAGAATCATCTGTACACTGCTTTTATGCAAGACTGCGCCTGCTGGACCTCGCCAGTTTTTGGAGTGCTCATGGTGCCGAACCGCTGCGAGTAATTACTATTGTTGAACTTTTATTTTATTTCCAATCCATTCCTCCTCCACTATCAACGTTTTATCAAGAGTTATGGACAAAAGATTTTGAAAACATTGAAGTTTTTAGTGACTCGAGAAACCAGCCAGCTATGACTATGGTGACTTCCTTGCATTTTAAACAATTTTATGAACTGTTTATGTATTAATTAATACTTTTTATATTTAATATAACACTTTTGGGGTTTTATTGGCAAAAAAGTCATGTTTAGGCTTGAGTCTGGAACCCAATCTCTCCTTTAACATGTAATTCCTAAACTCGCTTAACGTACTTCGCTTTACATATCAAAATTCTGGAACACATCTGTACGTTTTAGCGGGGTATGCCTGTATTAATAACATACAAGATCAATTGCTAAGAGTTATCCAATTTTGCTTATGTGCATACTGCTTTTCTCATGGTCAGTTTTACATAGCATGTTCAAGAGTAAGTAACCAAAATAATTTGTATGTATATTCTATTGGCAGGTGACAAGACCGTCGACATAATCTATGAAGAAGTATTGTAAGAGGTTTTTCAAAATTATGGGGGTCAAAGATGATAAAGTTATGACTTCAGAATCATGACAGATTATTGGTAACCAGTGGCACAGCCTGGGGCAAGTCACAGAGATGTCCCTCCCTCCCTTTGCTCCCTGTACAATTTTCCATGTAATGTGAGAAATGTGATGGAGACCCAAGCATAATATACAAGCATTTTAATTATAATATTATTATTGTTTATAAACAGAAATGTAAACTGAAATACAGTGTAGTTGTGTTCTGTGCCTTAGTTTAGTCAGACGAATACATGTGTATAAGGTGGAAATAAATGGTAAAGAAAAAAAGAGTATACTACATAGTCTGTATAAACAATTGTCAACACCATGAAGCTTACTTGCAAATAAAGAAAATGGAGCTTACCTTTCTTTCTCTTTTCGATAAGTATAACAGTTTCTGCTTATGAGTCATGAACTTTTTCTGCTTCATTTCTTCCTCTTTCTCTTGATCCAGATTCACCTCCTTCAGACGCAAGGAAAGCAAAACTTCCAGCACATCTCCATGGACAGAATGGGATTTTTTCTTCACCAACAAATTAATCTTTCTCACAATCTAAATAAAACAGCCAAAATATTTAAAAGAAAATAAATTAAAATTTTTCTTTTAACATCTAATCAATCAATACTAAATGGTATTAGAGAAAACAAAAATTAATATGTAAATACCTCAAGAGTTATTTCTCCTCGTTTGTCATTATGAAATACATTCTTGATGGCATTAGCACAAGTTTGTCTTATAGAGGGTAGTTTGTGGTTGAGGAAAGGCACTACAAGTTGCACTATGTTCATCCAGAAGTTGAAGTACGTATGGGTGACCATCAATTCACACAAACATTTGAGAGCAACTTCAGCTAGCTTTATTTCTTGCTGCATAGATAAGATAGATTGAGGGCATATACAAATTATCAACAATACTACATAACTGTACTACTTTAAAAAACTAAAGTGGACCTTCTCCCCTAAACCATTCCTCGTATAAATGATTCTCTGTCTTCACTCTGTCAGGAAAAGCCCCTCATAACAATGAAAAGAAAGTCTTTGCATGAAAAAAATAGTAAGCGATTTTAAATGTTTTATAGTAGAGGCAGCCTGAGTTATTCTATATCATCTAATATTGTGGACCATTGTTTTTCATTTATGTATCTCATAATTTGTTTTTTCAAACGCAACCTTGAATCAACCCTTTGTTCCTGATTAGGCTGATTAAACAGGAGTACACTGTGATACATTATTTTTTACAGTTACTTTGAATTAATTAGGGAAAAATAAAGAATAAATAAAATAAGCAATGCAACTCACCTTTTTAGGGACAAATGTACTTCCTTTTTTTCTCACAATGACATTTAACATTTTCTCCAGCTTTGTCAGATAAATTTTGTAGTTATTTAAAAGACTTTTTTCATATCCTTGCAAGAGCAATGTCTCTTTCTTTACTAAAAATATAAAGGCACAAAATCAGAAACCTTTACATATAGCTGCAATTTACATGGGAAAAATATTATTTGACCTATATTTTCTCTGCTAAATGTTAATAATAATATTTGATAGGCAAAAACATGGCATTAAAATATTATTTAAATTGGTGTTAGAACACTCGACTGGAGAAAAATTTAAAATTATTTTAAATAAATGATATAGATAACTTCTATGGATAAAATGCCTGATTAAACCATGCTATTATCAGGACAATTATAGTTGAAATATGTGAATGATTTAATCACTCATTTGATGGAAAAAGATATCCAGCCAGGAAAATATTGAGAACTTACACATTGATCCCTCTTTCTCAAAATGCTTGATTTGATAAGCAGGAAGAATGTCCTTGAATACTTCCAGAATTGAGACAGATGCGAGTTTCTTCACAGTAAGCTGTACCTCAGGATTTTTTTCATCCATCATCTCCAGCAGATATTTGAAATTTTTTATCTTTGGTTTGGTAGAAAAGAAGTTTCAAAACGTATTTATAATATTGATTGAATACATTATCTCTAAAGCTATTAACCAAATTAACACCAAAAATGGCAAAGTAATATTCAAGACAAAAGTTTCTCTAAATAATGAAATCCACTTTGCTGAAATGGTGCCACACTGATTGCCTTTAGGACAAAATGCACAGGAAAAAATGAGGTCCTAAAGTAAAAATATGTCCAATATTTTCATGAGACAACATAATTTAGATGTTTTTACATCATTAGTTAAAACAATGCTTTTAATATTTAACCAAAGTCATTGCCACATTTGGCTTTAAAGCAAAATTGCAAATTAATTATACTAGTGGTACCTGCAAAAGATTTTGCAAAGTCAGTCAGAAATCTGCATGTTTAAAAGTAATAATAGCCAATTTCTCCTTATAAAATTAGACAACTGGCATTTTGAATTTCATGTTTGTTTTCATAATTTATATGTGCAATTTTAATTGCTTCTCCATTACGAAAAAGATCACATTCCAGTATTGAAATAAGGAAAGATTTTTTTCTTTTGGTCAATCGTTAACCTTTATCTGCCAAATGTGCCATATATGTACTAGCAACTGTGATGGCAGTATGCCGAATGGTACACATGTGTACCGCTTACTTTTGAGGCCGCTCATAGATGTTGTATTTGTCACAGGGACATAAGAGTAAGAGGAAAATGAAGATGAGACAGTTCCTTCTTTTCCTCTTCTCCCAATACAAAAAAAAATTTTAGGGGAGGGAAATAGTAAACAAACCCTTGAGAGGCTCTCTGTCTCAAGCGGTTGGCGTTAGCTGTGGGACTTTTTCACAACTCAAAATAGATGCAAGACAAATTAAAGTTCGTGAAAATACTCATGCCTTAGTTCCATTGGTTATTTTATTTTTTCTTTTACACATCGACATATACATTCTGCCTTCGTTATTCCTTAGCAGTTCGTGCAATAGAGCAGAAGTAACCTGACGAGTTATCAATTTTCATAGCTTTTTTATTTCTTTAGTGTTTAGAATATATTTTACTTATTTCCAAATATTATTTATATATTTATAATTTTCTTTTGGAATATATATTTCTGTAAATATTTTACAAAATGACCTCCAATCGCAAGACCATGCACGAGGAAGGGAGGGGGAGGGTAAACAAACCCTTGAGAATCTCCCTGTCTCAAGTGGTAGGCATTAGCTGTGGGACTCTTTCACAACTCCAACAGATGAAATAAAAGATGAACCTCGTGACAATACTCATGCCTTAGTTCCCTTGGTTATTCTTCTCTTCCTTTTGCGCATCGACATACATTCCATCTTCATCATTCTTTTCCAGTTCGTGATATAGAGCAGAAGTAAGCTGACGAGTTATGAATTTTCGTAGCTTTTTGTTTATTTCTTTGGTGATTAGAATATATTTTACATATTTATGGATATTATTTATATGTACATATTTTACTTTTTGGATATACACTTCTGTAAATATTTTATAAAATAGCCTCTAAACGCAAGACAGCACATGAGGAAACGAACAAAATATTTGTTGATTCCAATGCATATGAGGAGGAAAGTGTGAAAAGTGAAAGTGATATTGAAGAGGATCAACCAGAGGGAGATACTTCCACAAGGAGAAGAGAAGAATCGGAATGGAGACCACCACGTCAGGGCCCAAGAAGAACCAGACGTGAGCAACCCTTTACCGGTGGCCCTGGTGGTTTGAAAGCTGATGCGACTACCAACATCGGAGGCAATTCGACTCTGTTGCGCATTTTCATGTTCTATTTTGTGGAAGTTTTCCAACTCCTGGTGGACGAAACAAGCAGGTATTTATTATAAACTGCTGTTTATTTAAACATTTTATCACCAATAGATCGTGAGATATACAATATTTTTCAAATAGATCCAAGAAAAATTTAAATACCCTTGAGAAACTCCAGCAGCGGGACCTTACCTTTAAACCCAGCGTTAAAAGGTTAAAAATGCTCACAGCCCACAGGCAGTTTACTGAATAATAATAATCTGCAATTATTAACGTTGCAATCTATTAAGTTAGACATTGCTACAACTATAATTTTGATGCTTCATAAAAAGTGCAAAGTGAATAATATAATTCTTTCGTCTATTTGAAGACTTTATAGACGCTAATTCAATCGGAGGCAACAATGCGGGTTGCCTTGGCAACACCTGGAAAGGGTACAAAAAACCCATAAAATTTCTAAAAGAAACGTGTTTCTGAGAAATTCTTCTGTGTAACATCTAAACATCACAAGAATAAGATATTTTATAGTTTTAGCTGTTGAATAAAGCAAAAACGGAGAAATTCTGTCCATATTTACGTATTTTAATGAATGGAGGAAATAAACCTTGCACCTTAGAAAAACTGAAACCCCTGTGTAAACATATGGGAAAATATAATTGTCTCCCGGAGTTGAATCCGGGACACTTCTGTAAGCAAAAATAGTTTTTCTGTGGTCTCCTAGTTGGCAGAAACAAAATGGCATTTACAGCATTTCTCTATGACAAACTGTTCAAGAGATAAAAGGGGGGATGGACAGACAGACAGACATTGAGTAATTAAATATAAAGATATTCAAGTGAAAAATCTAACAAAAAATAAATTCTACTTAAAATTTCATGATTATATGCATTTATTAATTACTAGCTGAAGTACCTGGCGCTGCATGGGCAAACCAAATACACTTCATGTATGACAAACTTACATGATCTGTGAAGCACCGATAAGAAAATTTACTGTCACAAAAAAGTCAGTGAAAGCCAGTAGCAGATTTTAAATAAGGCCCATGTAGGCAATGGCCTAAGGACAGCAAGATTTCGGGGCGGTAATAAAAAAATTAATATTACACAGAGTGTGTGTGTGTATTTTTGGCTAATCAACCTCTTGGATTATTATAGCCATAGCTCCTTACACACCGAACACACTCACAGGGAAGGAGGGAAAACCGGTGCCGGCACTAGCCTACTCTTAACGAAGAGCACCAAGGGGGCCAACGGCTTAACATCCCTTCCAAAGGACAGAATGCTGACTTTACGCAGTCTCCTCATACCATACAAACAGAGGGCTGGGCAACTTTGGAAAAAATCCTACTTTTGCAGGATTTGTGCCCGCTGCCTTTTCGAGCAGCAGGCGAGTAGCAGCCAGTGTCCTACCCACTGCACCACCGCCACCCCATTATTACACAGACTTTTGATGAATTCAACTATTATGATCTACAGATAGATGTACCGACAAACAATATACACGAGTGATTCTTTTTGGAAAAAGCACAAAAAACGGGATGGAAAAATAATTTGGCCTAGGGGTGAGAAATTTCCAAATCCAACAGTGGCGAGAGGACATAATTACAAATTATGATTTTGGAACTAGAAATTCAAGACTGACAAACATGCCATTATATATTTTCTACATCAGTTGATGCAAATATTTTTTTGAGTGCAATAAAAAAACATTATCCTCTGTCTAGGTCATGTTATCAACGAGGTACCAGTTAAAGAATTTATTCCAAGATGAAATTTTGAGAATTTTCCCAGACAGCTTTGCATGCAAATCTTGTAAACAAAGGAAAAATTGCACCTGGATCCTGATAACTGGGAGAAAAGTAATGCCTCAAAAGGAATAACAAAACAGTACCAAATTTTTGTGCTTTCAGTGGCTGCTCTGAGTGCAAAAGAGTAGAAGGGAACTAACAGATGTTAATCGCATCAAAAGATAAGGCATAACACTATTACATGAATAGAGATGAAAAATTCACATAACTTTTTAGTGAAAAACCTGGCGGGAATTTTGACCCCTTCATGTTACTTCTAGAGACCCTAGGAGTCACCATGCCAAGTTTGGTGAAGATTGGTCAAATTGTATGGATGGGATGGTTTCCCTTTTTCCCGATTCTGGTTATATTTATCTGATCCCGGTTCTCGGTTTTGGTTCTGTTAGGTTAAAAGTGCTTTTTGATACACCACAGGCAATTCTAGCTTTACAGTAGTTGCATAAAGCGTATTTGTCATTTGTACTGTCAATTCTGAAGTTGTTCCAAATGTCTGACATGGCTTTATTGTTAAGGTTCACAATAAATCGCTTAAATTTAAAAATTATCTGCAGGGTACCTATTCAAAATTACTACACAACAAAGTAAAACTTATTTCTGTTAATAAGTTGCAGTAACACTTCAAACTGATGGATTTGACTCAAGATATTGCTTGAATTTTTAAATTATAAAACCACGCAGCCGCGAATCAAATATTGAATATAGGAAGTTCAGAACACATCCTTCAATTTTTTGATAGATATTTTTGCGAAACTATTGTTCGTTGAACTGATCTGTTGTCCTGATTTTTGTACGTGCTACAAAGCTCTTTTATCTCATGAAATAAAGGAAACTCAGACTTGCTTATCCCGATTGAAACTGACAACACATCCAGCATAAAAATATATTTTACGTCGTAGTAAACATATAACTTCCATCATTAATATATACAATATATATATTGAAAATCGAATGCTGGTGCGGAAAAATATGGCAGAGCGAGGTGGTCACTTTTCGGTTAGCATCTGCTTCCAAGTCGCAATCATTTTTAGGAGTTCTTTATAATAAGCAAAAAAAGAACACTTTACGGTCAGGTCGTGTCCGTCCATCTGTCCGCATGTTTCATCTCAGAAACTACTGGGTGGATGTTGACGAAATTTGGTATTTAGGACATAGAGGCAAAGAAACTAAGAAAATTATATAGTTTACGTGACCTAATGGGGAATTCCACTTTACAGGTGACAAAAAATCACCTTCCTTTATATCTCGTACAATATAACTTATAACGAAAATGTCTTTAAAAAACTTGTAGAACTAATTAAATAGCATATGCTTTGTTCAGTACACTTTTATCGGAGTAGCCGATTTCAAGAAAATCAAACGTGAAAATCATAATTCACTTTGGACCCGTGTTTTTTCTTGTCAACGAAAACAATCTTCGTGACAACTGATGTAAACAATATCTGCTTTAACTACCTAATTGATTTAATTTTCTTTCATGCGCATGCAACATTAGGAAAATGGATAATCTACGACAAAGAAATTAATGTAAATATATCTATTTTTTGTGTTTAGAAAGCATTTGCAAGTGAAAAGAAATGGGTAATTTACGACGAAGGAATGAACATGAACATAAATATTACATTACCACCAGGGCTGAAGTGGAGTGCATATGGTGGTATACGCCATATACCCTCTGCTTTTAAAAAACTGGGTAAGACCCTCCTTCAAAGTTTTATTTCCGTACACGGTATACCCTCTGCTTTTTTTGCGACTACAGCAATGATTACTACTATTCCAGTGAAGTAAGTTTTAAATAAACGTCGATTGTTTTATTAATTACAATTGATTAGGAAATTAGTCAGTGAATCAAAAATTCGACATTTTCTTGGCATCACTACTGCATTTCAGTTCATAGACATTATACTAAGCCATTAATATTTATCTTTTTTTTAATTATTGTATAAATCGTAAAGAACACCTCTGCCTTGCATGTATGCACGCATGATGTGTGCATCTTTCCACTCTTCATTTTTATTAAAATAAGGATCGGAACCAAAGAACTGGATTATAAACAGTCGGTTCTGGTTATTTCGGTTCTTGAGAGAACCGGCAGAACTGAAGAACCGATTGTTCCATCCCTATCAAATAGTGTGGGAGGAGTTAGCAGATAGACAAACATATGATTCAACTTTTATATAGATGTACCAGTGGGCTCCGCCCCGAGTCATACATATTAAATACGAGCAATAATGAAAGAACATTCTACCAAAGTTCTGAACTACATAAATGCTTGACCTCAAAGTAATTCACTGACTAACAATCACTTGTAATGTAAAAAAAGAGAATGCCTAGATAATCTAAAAATGAAATAAGAATGGGATGACAATTTATTTCAAAATAAAAATCCCCAAAAAGAAATATTAGAAGGTATTGAAACAGTATTCAACTATTGTTGTTGTTATTTAATGGTTATCAATAGTCTTTCACCATTGATGAGAATTGTGTCATCGTACATTCCTTGAAGTCATGTGATAGAAATGTTTGGATAAAAAATACTTTTAAGTACAGTTAGTAATTAATAAAGATGATATATAATTCTTATGGGTAAATGCAATGTTAAGTTAATTTTATGGCTAAAATTTATATCTCATGAACATTAAAATTTCAGGAATGCAATTAGTTAATTGAAATTCAAAATACTAGCACCCTTGCCTCAAGAGAGATCAAAGTTCAAGTTAAGATGATTCAAAACAATAGTCTAAACTTACCTTTTCCTCAGGATTCTCAAGAAGCCCACTTGCTAGGACTCCGATCATAAATTTTTGTTTTTTCAATGCTTCTTCTCTTCGAGCAAATAGCTCTACTGTTGTCAATGAGCTAGTATCTTCTGTCTCATCTAATTCAATATCCAAATCATCATCTGAATTATTTGTTTCATTATCATCAGCATCATCTACATTGGAATCCTTGTCGCTTGATGGTTCCTCCTTCACTGAAATACCATACAAAAGAAATAATATTTTTAGAAAATTTTTCTTAACTTACATGGTTGCAAAGAATCTCAATTACACAGACTTTTAAAGGTGAAGATAACGTTTAAAATAAAATGAAAAATTACGACCGAAATGCCTTGAGCTAAAATTATCATGTAAAAATAACAAATAATAGAAGGCTTCAATGAGATTTATTTCAATGCATGGTATAAAATTATTATGACACTGTCCTGTTTTGACGTCACAAATTTTTAAGCCTGCCTAACCTACCCACTGCCCATCAACGCAAACCGAAGGGCGTTAAAATAGGAGACAGAAGTTGTATTAAAGTCTAAAACCATACCTAACCTACCTTCCCTCCACCAACCCAACCCGGAGGGTATTAAAAAAGGAGGAAAAAGTTGTACTAAAGTCTAAAACCATGATAAAACCATAAATAAAAATAAATAATTTTAAGTTAATTTTGAAATTTGTTGAATAATGTTTTCATAAAAATTACATTCTCATGGTCAAAGTAGATGGGGAAATTGTATATAGTTTGATTTTTTATAGGTTTGTGGGGTCAAAATTAGGAAATAAAATTTGCGGGGTAAAAACAGGATAATACCATTTTAACAAAAAACTGAGACAATCACAAAACCACTGCAGTAAGCATACACTTTTGCACCAATGGCCTATTTCACAAATTCTACCCTCAGGGGAATTATTAGAGGAACGCAAGGGTCACCATTATTAACTATAACAGGCAGCTGTCACGCTGCTCGCTTAGAAAATATATCTGACATAAGAAACTTGGTCCTTTTGTATTAAGGTGTAATGACCCTTAGGCTGAAGTGACTTAACTATTTGCTAAAAGTGTACTCAATTATATAGGAATTAAACTTTTGGTCAGTCTGAAGACAAATTTAATTCAATTCAATTAACATCATATAAAGCTTTTCTCAAATTTAAATTAGCTTTTATTCACCTTCTTGCTCAATTTCTCGTTTTACAAAACCATGTCTGGTTTTGATGGGTAATAATGGCTTCATCGATTTTCCGCTATATAAATCAGGTAAAGCCGAGTCCTCATACTGCTCTTCGAGATCCTTTTCAACTTCGGGTACCTTCTTTGTCAACTTGGTTTTCGACGACCTGTCAGGTAAATTCAATGGGCACATACAATATAATTTAAACACCTTGCTAACAATCTTAGTTAATTCATAAAGTAAACATTTCCAATATTACTTACTCTGTAAACCTAATTTTGTTCAACAACGAGTAACTTCGGTTGGCAACAGCTGACTTTAGAAATTCCAGATCCTCTTTCTCAACCATTTCAAGTAATCCAGCACCCCCATCACTTTCTTCTTCTTCCTCTTCATGATGTATTTGTGCTTGGTGATGAGAAACAGCTTTGTTAAAGGATTTTCTCTTATTTCTGCCTAATTTCAACTTTCCCTGTTTTACTAACTTATTTCTAACTTGATTGTTCTTTTTAACTTTGCTTACACGTCCTCCACTTTTCTTACGTTTCTATAAAATAAAAGAAATATGGGTTATTAAAATGAAATTTACATGTAAATACTTAAATACACGAGCAAAAATATTTGCAATAGATTTTCAAGCATACCTGAGTCATATTTTTTTTTAGAAATCAGCAAATCAACCCCGTCAATAAACAGTACCTATTAACAACACATGGGTTTTGACAAATGACTACAGAATTTGCGACGCATACAATAGAATTATTTGATTGGATAAGGCTTGACAGAGGGGAACGCACCAATTTAAAATGGATAAGCTATATAAGAACCGCGAATTCCCTCTGAAATATATAGTTTGAAATAATACAACTAAGTATGATACCTATTTTATCAAATAAAATCATCGCATTTTCCTGTATTACTTCAATGAGCGAATATAAAAGAGCAATCCTGTTAAAATTTTACTTTAAAAATGTTATAAATTGTGACACTGGGCAGCAATAACAGCGTAACTACATTTATGATGGGATGAATAATATAATAAGAAGTGGTGGAGTAACTTTTTGCTCGCGATGAAAATTCAAGAAATTAAAAATCCAAATATTTGTGTAGATATTTTTATGCCAATGAAATCGAAATGATTTAAGGGAGTACCTAAATATATAATCATGGCAAACAAATTTAGTTACCATTTTTGAGCTTGAAATTTATATATTCAGTGTTTATTAGAATGTTTTGAACAAATAATATAAAGTGAATCTACCTATCATTCAATAAATAAAAATCTGATCCTGCATAATGACAAGGCCGGCCCAGAGGTCAATGGGGCCCTCAATGGGCCGACTCTATCTCATCTCGCCGAAACCCTTTCCAAGTGTTGTCGCACAGATCACAAACCTTGCAATAATCTGTTACTTGTTACAAATTTACAATTTGGGTTGGGCCTTGAGCATGGGTCTCTTAATTCAGCCCTGGCACCAGGTTTGCCGAAAAGTCAGTATTGTTTGGTGAATTGCTCTCGAGCTATCAGCCGGGTGATGTCTTGGATATCCTGAGTGGATTCCCTGAAAATGGCGACTGAGACAGACGCCGAAACGTTGGAAGATATCCAAGACACCACCCGGCTGAAAGCCAGAGAGAAATTTACCATGTCCATCCGGCCGGAAAGAATGAAATCTTTCTTCAGTCAGTAGTGTTATTTCAGCATTTTATGAAGTAAATAAAGTACTAATCCACTCACAGACACGGATTTGCAAAAGTGTCATAAAATGCGTATTAAAGCAAAACTTAGTCAAAACTCTAAAAAATAATAAAAGCGAAATGCGAGAATAGTGTGTCCGCTTTGAAATGGCACCCCGAATTGCGGCTGTGAGTTTTAAAAATATTTTTATTTCCAACGTCAGCGTTCGATCCAAATCTAGTTTTAACTTCGTGAGAATCTGATTATCTATCCTTAATCTAAGATGAGCAGATATCCTCTTTTTGAAGATTTTGTCCTCTTTAAAAATAATGTCCTCTTTTCACGCATTTTTTAAATTCTAACAAAGCTAAAGTATTTAAGTATTCAACAAATAAAACGTATTACCATCGGTCTGGTCAGAATATGACTTAGCTCTTTTCTGAAACCATTTTCTCATACTATGTGTAAATGGTAAAATATGCATACTTTTATACGTGTAATTCACAAAGGAAATTGATACTGTTCGGATTTCTGTTATTCTGATATATTTGGAGCTTCTGCTATCTCAGGTAAGAACACTGCCCGAGTAAGAGAACTGTTCTGCCTGTTCCAATTCCCCCCCCCACTTTTACATTTACCCTTTATCGGGGCCGTGCTTACCACGGGTGCTATGTGTTCACCGCACACAAGGGGCAGCGAGCAGTGACAACGACTACAGTCAAACCCCGATTTAGCGCCACCGTTTGTTCATCACTGACATTGGCGTTAAAGCGGGGGTGGCGGTAAATCGAGGTATATGCTTGCTCTATGTAATCATAAGATGGAAGTTTTGTTCACAACGATTCATGGGCGGTATGCGAGAGTGGCACTGTATAGGGGGAGCGCTAAAACTGGGTTTGACTGTACATAAAAAGAATACAGCAAACTGAACCAAAATGCCGAACCGCCCCAATTTAATGAACCGCAAACCGAACCAAAATTTTTAACTAAAATAGTTTGGTTCGATTCTAGATATTAACTTTGAAATTCTATCAAACTTTAAAAGAAATTTTTAACGGCATATATGCAAGGTGGCCAGACGTCCTCATAAAAAATATTCTCTTTTGAGATTTTGATAATCTGATCACCTTACTTACTCAAATGGCCATAGGTCATACTTTGTGCAGGGGCGTACGATAGACCCGAAATGCGGGAGGACCCCAAGATTTAGGGGGCCCCCGAGATTTATGGGGCTCCCAATCATTCAAACCATACTGACGAATATGTCTGATGTCCGCTTTAAAAACCCGAAAACTGTAATTGCGACTTCTGCAATAAGACTTTATAACTCTGAGAAGAGGAATTTCTCGGCACGAAAACCAGAGCACGATATAAACTACGATTATATGCCTTCTGACGTCTCTCGCTCTTATGCCAATGTATTTTCTCATGTGTCAACACTTCTTGAGTATTAAATGTAGTTAGGGAAGATTATTGTGCTTATTTGTGTATATTGTATTTACTTTTTAAGTGAATCATTAGTCCTGGGTACACTGTTTAGGCTCTAAAGCAGTGGTGCCAAACTAGGGCCCGCGGGCCAAATGAGACCCGAGAAGGGTTTTTGTGCGGCCCGAAAAGCTATGACGAAAAAGCAATTAGAAAATTTTAAAACACAAATTCATAGGTTTTTTGAAATTTTTATAATATATCTTTAAGTATTGAAATGTTATCCATGAAAACCTTATTTAGACTTGATTTTCACTTATATGCCACCTCAAAGTGCATAGAAAACTTCCGATTTAAACTCTAATCCGGTCCGCCGAAGAATTGGCAACTTCCTATGCGGCCCGCCAAGGGATTTGCAACCACTGAAAGTTTGGGTACCACTGCTCTAAAGGATGACGACTTGACTACAATTACAGTTCGATCCGGTAGTCACTACTTTAGTCCTTGGATGTAGGGATACGAAGAAAGTATCGATACTTTACTCATATCGGTAATTTCCTTTGGATACCAAGTACTTTTGTACTCGATTCTTTTCTTTCGATTTTTCCAGTGACATCGGTACTTTCGGCCCGATACTTTTGTTGCATCGATACTTTTCATTCGATACATCATATGATTACGGTATCGATACTTTCGTTTCGATATCGTATCCCTACTTGAATGTCACCATGAAGCAAATCTTTGTTTTCATATATAGGTACGTAGGTGGTTGACGTACAGCCCCCATTCACTTCTTTTTGACACTACGAGCCGCCCTAGATGGCACATAAGATTTTACAGATCGTATTTATTCACTAGGAGGCCGTTCAATATTACGACACCAAATGTTTAGCTGTATTTGACTCCCAGTCTCCCCGTGTCAGCAATCGTCAGCATTTGGGTGACCCTCTCCCCTAATCTTAGGTAATATATCGTTGTACCCTTTTTACTTTCTCCATATACGTAGCATAGGGAAAAGTATTGTATTCATGAAAAAAATCGAATTCGAGATTTCAACGGAAATACATGTTTTGAGGTCTCCTGAACACGTTTTGACCATTTTATCGATGATGTCTGTGTGATAGCTTTTTGTGGGCGCTCTAACTCAAAAGCTATTAATCAGGCCAACGCGAAATTTTATATTTAACATTTTTATAAAAGTTACAAGAACTGATTAGTTTTTGGTAAAATTCGGTCAACCGGAAGTGGGTATTTACTCTTGTCACTTATTCGTTATTTTAAAATATTTTCTTTAATATTTGATAATTGTAAAAATATATTAATTATATTATATTAATTCCCTTTCTAAATAGTACATTATTACTGTAAAACACACAATTAGAATAAATATATTACAGTGTAATATCTCAAATTTTCCGAGTATATTATTACAGTGAAATATAGACTAAAGGTCCAGGGTTATCAGCAGAAGTAGACATATTTCAACGCCATATTTTAACTTCGAAAATATAAGCAAAAATAACATAAATAACAAACCAAATATACATTTGATTTTATTTCAAAGTCCTATTTTGTTTCCCAAACAGCGAAATCCAATAGTCTAGGTCATGCGCTTAATTTTTTTTAAGTACCAGTATTTTCAGAGGAATACACAAAATATGATTCTTAGAAGCGGTTTACATCGTTTTTCCCTTGTCGTTTAAATTTACTGAAAATCGGGAACATAAGAAGAAAATATATTCAAAACATTCGATTTCTAATAATTTAATTTTTAATTGTTTTATATTAAATCTACATTACCCTTTAAAATGAAAAATACTCTCGCAATTATTAACTGGGTTCACTGAGTTTGATAATATTCAAAATTACAAATGAAAGAAAACAGAAAAGTCATTTAATGGGACACAGTGGTCAGGTTAACTACTAGAATCTGCTGGTCTGAGAAGACGGTGATCAGATTAGAGGGGACAGGTCAGAGTAGTCATCTCAGAGAAAATAATTGCACTCTTGAAAATGTTCCACTAAATAGGAGTCACTTTGAGAGGTGGTTCGCCTTTGGAGGCCTTACTGCACTTGATTAAAAATAACATTTCTTACCTCAAATGGTAAAATCCAATCGTCTCGGTTTCTTGCTTAATTCATCCAAAATATCTTCTGGAGTCACCTGTAAACTGTTAGTATTTAATAATGCAAGACCATTAAGTCTATCACTTTTCATGGTGTTTCTTAGATAAGTTTTTAGCCTCCTCAAAGTAGAGAATGATCTTTCGCTGGTACAGGTGCTAATGGGAAGTGTACATAGTATTTGTAGGAGCAGTTTGATACGAGGATACAACTCTCTGTCACAATAAATGAACCCTTCAATAGCAGAAAATAATTCCTTGTTCCGTATAAAATTTTTCCATAGTTTAAGTTCACCAAGCATGCTTTCCTTATTGTCGCAAAAAAGATCATCACTGTTCGAATAAAATTCTGCTAACGTGAGAAAATCACTTTCCGTTTCATCATCGTAATTTTGAGTCAGTAAGCATCCAAATTTAGCTAAAATGTTATTATGTTTTTCAAGTCTTTGTTTTATTTGACTTATTACAATGTTTAGAAAGGGTAAGAATATAGTCCGTCTGTAGTACTCCTCAGGGGATTTAGCTGGAATATTGTTGCGGTACACTGATAGCTTCGTGGGACATCTTGGAATTTTAATTTCTTCCTCACCTCTTACAAATTCCAGAAGCTTTATGGCCATTTCAAAAATCTCTTTGAAAACTGATTCAGAATTAATGTTTAAACTTTCAAGTCCTTCAATGACCGAGTCAGCATAACTCATTGCCTTCTTCAAATCAATATTAACTGTTTGTAAATATTCACTCAACCTTTTAGTAAGAGCAAATACCTTATTTATGGTCAGCAAAGAAATGATGAAATCAGCTTTAGAAATCGATACATTTAAAAGAGAAGCTTGAACAGAAACATCGTTATCATTCCACTCTGTCATTTCATTCAGTGATGCTTGTATAGCATTAAATAATTCAACCATAACTAGTATAGAATCATGTCTTTCAATCCATCTCGTGCCACACATTTGAACTAATACTCGTTTTCTAGAATGAGCACAGTGTTTTTCAATATTTCTTATTAAAACATTTTGCCTCAATGGAGTGTGAAAAAAATTATAGATTTTACCCACTATTCCCACACAGTTTCTGATATTGGGTAAATTAGAAGAATCTGAAATCGCTAGGTTTAAACTGTGTGAGCTACAATGCACATATAATGCAGAGGGAAAGTGTTTTTTAATATGAGCTTGAACTCCTTGGAACTGTCCACTCATTGCACTAGCCCCATCATATCCTTGGCCTCTGAGAAATTTTAAATTAATTTTGAAATATTGCAAAGAATCTATCAAATGTGTGGCAAGACTTTGTCCTGTTCTACTGACAACCGGTATAAATTGTAAAAACTGTTCTTGGACAGTATCATTTTCAATGAATCGAGCAGCAATAGTAAACTGTTCTATCCCAGCAACATCAATAGTTTCATCTGCTATTATACTGAAACACTTACTCTTATTGATGCGATTTGCAATATCCCTTAAAATTATATCATTTATGGAAGAAATGATTTCATTTTGTGTTCTCCAGCTAACGTAGGAATTTCTTCCACAACTTTTAAAATGATTCCTTAAAATTTCGTCTCCTGCTTCCACACGCATTCTAAGTAATGCTCTAAATTTTCCTCATTTTTTTCAGGGGTTTCTTCAACATTTAAGGGGCCATAATCTAAATGTCCTCGTAAGGGGATCCCCTGCTTCCCGCAAAATAGGACAGTTCTTATTATTGAGCCAAGTATTTCCCTGTTTTTTGCTACTTCCACTGCTTTGTTTTTATCTAAAATCAAATCAATCGGGAGCACTTTTTTCTCATCAATTTTCTTTAAATTGTAAAATATTTCCAAGCTTCGTGCATGATATGACAATTTGCTATGCTTCTCAAAATATTCTAAGGCATGGTTCCATTTGTTGAAAGCTTCTGAAACAAATTTACCCGGATTTTGCTCTCTATGCACTCCTACTCTAAATGGAGAAAATAGCACACAATATTTGCAGAAGAGACCATCCATTAATTCCGAATAACATACCCAATGCCATTTTTCAAGCCAATGTGCTTGGCACCTTTAATATTCTTGACAGGAAATTTATATTTAGCATCTGGTGACCATAAACTATTAAAAACTTCCAGGAGTTTCTTACCAGAACAATATTCTTTCGATTTCAAAAAGTTTGCTATATCATTAGGGTTACCTTTATTGTCCGCATCTGTCTCCGTAGTACATCCAGTAACCAGTGCGAACGACGAACACGGCTCTTTTTCTTGCAATTATGCACTATCGATGGGGTCGCTATGTTCGCTGAAATTAATTTTCTCACCATCTTTTTGTTCACTATGCACATTTCCACGCGACTTCTTCACAAATGATAATATTGATATTTGTTTTCTTTTACTACTCATATTTATCTATGTAAGGGGTAAACCAAAGAGTTTTAAAAGGACAGTTTCTCACTTTTTCATTTGCACTAGAATGCGAGTAGCCTATCTTACGTCTATAAGCAGTGCTTTACTTGGATAAAAATAAGTGCCGGTACTCTCCGTAACAGCAGCAAACTATCTAATTAGAAATGAAATAATGTAGCATAACATATTTAAAGGCCACTACTATACGGCTATTTACTACATATCACTAATGTAATTTCACGGGCAACACTTATCAAAGCAGCCTACTTTGTTTTATATATTCGAATTTCACCGACCACGAGGCCAACGAGATGAAATAAATGCTCGTGTGATTCGAGGAAAACAGCTTATCTGCATGGAATCCGCACTCACAATTTCTCCATTAAATACTTATCCAATTTCAATAGTGAGTTTAGACTTCCCATTGGAAACTCCACAGGGTTGCCGAAATTCAGGATGTGCAAAAAAATGTGAAAAAAAGGCCGCGGAGAGCTTTCTGGAAAAGTACCCAATTTTTTGATGTTCGAGATCTGTAGCCTCAATATTGCTCGGATGCTTCCATTCTTCCAAAAAATGCACTTTTCCACAGTAAGATATACACTCATCACTACACTTCCTCACTCATCGAGACTTATTTTCCAACTAACCAACTTCTCCAAATTGGAGACTCCAACTGTATTCTTTTGAGAGTCTCAGCTGCAGTTTTTTGTCCCCCTTTTAGTGGAAATAGGATATTTTACACCAACGGCCATTCTCCTGGTCGCCTGAACCTCCTCCCACACAGCAGGGATCCAGGAAGTCTCCAAAAGACAAAAACGGAGAACATAAGACCCAGAAAGGGATGAACGTTTCTCAACTGAAACCCCTTCTCATGGAAATAGGATATTTTCAGCAAAAGTATTTTGTCTTGACCAACGGTCACTTTAAACACCGATATTTTCTTGGAAAAGGAACTTTCCCTTCTCCCTTCCTTCCCTCTTTCCGTCTTCCCCATATTCACGCACTCATTCCTGGAGCAAAAGCATTCCTGAGAACACTTTAAATGTCTTGCCTTCACCCTCATCTCAGGATAAAATATGCCCCTATTGGGGGGGAGGGGGTCCAGACCCGGTGGACCCCCCCTATGTGTGCGCCCCTGCATCAGATATTTCATACTACAAGAGCATTGATTTACTGCTTATACTGCATTATAATCCATTAGATTTCAGCCAACGACTTATATATATATGATTACGTGATAATTTTAAATTAATTTTTTATCGAGATACGTACTGAAAGGCACGGATGATGAAACCATTATCCTAACACACAAAATATCCTAATTTTTATTTAATAATAACAATAAATAAAGTCATGTGGTGGCCAAATCATAAATAATTAGAAAATGCATAGTTACGCATTGCAATAGTTTCTTATGCCTTCTTATAGCGTTGCAATGCATTTTAATGCCCTTTAAAGCATAATGAGGAAAAATTTATCAGAGCAAACAAGGTAAATTTATGTTTACCGAAAAATCAGTCAAATACGGCGAATAGAATCCTAATGCCGGGCGAAATGCGTGTAACGAACAGGTGGAAGCTTGTTGTGGACGAGCTGTCGCGACGCGTAAATCACACGTAAAAAGTAAAAATTTCTTAAATAAAATATCTTCCCCCAAGTCAGCAAACGTCAGTTTTTCCTAGAACCTCCCTCCCCCATAAGAGGGATTAATCACATACGCCAGGGGCTTAGCTCCAACGCCTGGAAATTTTGCCAGTATTCTACGTCCCTTGTGAAAGGGGGTTCTTTGAAGAGCACCGACATCGTACAATACTCGGTATCGACGGCTTCATTTCCTCTCCAAAGAAATACTTATCATATTTTTAACCGTAAAATATCGACCTCGGCCGGGAATCGAACCCTCAATACTTGAAACCATTAATGAGTATTTCAACCACTGCTCCAACGGCGTCTACCGATAACTGTAAGTTAATAAGCATACCCATTGTCATTGAGTAATGCATACGTCTTATTTTTCTTGTCTCTATGTCATTAGAAGGATTGTTTTGCATAATATAATATTTTGAACCCATTTCTCCAAATGGATTAAATTTAATATAAGAAACAGACTTATTACTAAAATGTTTTATAATTTCATACTATTCAAAATATCAGTAGCGTTTGTGTGAGGGAGGTGAAATTCTTCATTAATATACAAACAATGATAAGCAATTCAGCTTACGGCTCATCCATCGTTGTCGTGACATCGACGCTGTCATCCGCACGTTCGCACTCCCCCTCTCCTAAATTAAAAGCGCCACATCGATTGACAGAAACTGAGAGTCAGCCTTTTTGGATAAGGGCAAAGTCCTTCCCATTTATTTCCTTCGTCATTTATTCCTGAGTCGTTCATTTTTCCTAAGGACAGGCACGAGGCTCCTTTCTTTTATTTATTCCTTTTTATCTCCGCTTCCCCTACCCCGATTATCATATTTCTTCGTAATTTTTTAATCAGGTACTTCTGTCTGTGTAAAACGTTGTGCTTCGCTGTATAATATTTTGTTAAAATTAAGGCTAATTTTAGCAAACATTTATGTGAACAGTAAATGACAACCTATTGAAAAAGCCAAATTGTTTGCAATAGGCGCATTTCACTCTTTCTTTTGAATATTATCGTACTACCTATGATTGCGACTTACATTTTTAAAGAAGGCACCGGTTTGTAAGTCCTAACCTACTGTCCCTTCAATTACGAGTTTTATTTTGAAGCTAATTTATTATAGTATGCTTCTTGAATTAGATCAGTTAATAACTTTACATTTTTTAGTATAATTTTGTACTTTGGCACAGCTGCATAACAGAGTCATCTGCTTACTAAAGTATTCGACGTTTGAGTTAATAATTGGACGGTAGCAAACATACATTGCACACTGAAATTTTCAATTTATTTTTCGCTTTTGTAAAGTTCGTGTTAATTCTATAAATGGTTCGTTCTGCAAGCAAACCATGCTGTCCAAAATTTCAAATTAATAGTATATCTTTTTTTAAAAATTCTACAAAAAATGTATAATTAAAAAAAATGCACTTTTAAGAACGAAATATATAAATTGTTAATATCGAGTTTAAATATCTTAATTGCTTCATACAGCGAATTGTATATGTGTGAAATATGAGGCAAAAAACAGGGTGTCTGAGAGGGGGGAAGGAGGGCCATTTGGTATGGACCTTAACCTCAAGGGGACCCAAATTTGCGTTTTAATGGACTGGCCATGCTTAATATCAACTGTGAAATTGCACAAAAATTAGATTTAACCTCAATAATTGGTACATTTTCATAGAAAAAGTTATAATAAGGAAACTCTACCAATATGGCCTAGCTAAACTTTATTAATTTTTTAAGCACCTTTCCCAAATGCTGAAAGTAAAACCAACATAATGTACTCTTAGACAGCTTATTTAAGTAAACATAAAAAAATTTATAACTATAATACTTCAACATGGAATTACTGGTTAGCATTTTTACAAAACCTTGCTGTTAGGCCATATTAGGACCATATGATCTCAATATGGCCTATTGAGTTATTGTTAAAAAAATAAGAGAACAAGAATCTGAAATATTATCAAGTACTTGTATCAAAATTTTAATGCTTGATTGCTCAAAAATGATTACAATAAATTGTCGGTAAGCAAAAATAACTAAAAATGAGAGAATAAAAGTCAAGATTCTAATTTTACAAAGGTCAAAATCGTAAAATTGTACCACCAAAGATTTAGGCACATGAGATCTAAATTTAATTTAAATAAAGAAATGAACAACAAAATGATATCTAAAATCATTCAAAAAATTCATTTTCATTATTTAAGGCTCACAAAATGGGCAAGATGGCCTACATAGGCCGTAATGGGGACTTGTAAAACATATTCCGTTGGAATCACATGACAACTCAATGAATTGCTAAACCAATCACACAACTAATAGTAGAGACAATTATCTTGTAGAATGCCTAAGGTCAAATTACTTAATTAACTTTTACCAGTACGAACAATGACTTAACCAACGTCTTGAAATTAGATGCACGTAACCACAAACGCTGATCTCAAACAAAACACTCCAGCAAATTCAGCCAACTGAGTGCGCCCAGTGGAATTCCATATAAACACAGTTGTTAGCAGTCTACCGATATACTGCAACCACCATCTGTCAATTTTGTCAAGAAGTACGTTCGATACGGCGATTAGGCCATATTGGGGAACAGGCCATATTGGGTACAGTTACCTACCATAAAAATATACAAATTACATTTCACTGTTCTTAAGCTAATGATTGTTGATTGTTTTCATGTGTTTTTATTTTTACTATGGCCAGGGAAATAGGCCTGGCCTCTTTAAACTTTTGAGATGTTCTGTTGGTAACTCATATTGCCTAAACAGAAAATTGACTGTCCAATGATTTTTTCGCTGAAACGCCGTTCTGGAACCTTCGTTACAAAAAAGGTCAATTTGCATAACTTGAAATAAATAAAAACGAAGTTTTATGTAATGCAATAACGTTTTATTGTACAATCACAAGTATATCTCTGCTGACAAGTTACATTCAATTCCTATTTTTTCTCCACTTACCTCTTTGACGTTTCGGCACCTTTTTTTAGAAAAAGCACTGCCTAGATCATTTAGTTTATAGGCTTGGCGTTACATGTTAATCATTTTTTTTAGAGTAATGATCATTATACATAGGTACCTTTAAATTCAATACAACAGAAAAGACATTGGGAAACAGGAAATTAAAAAAATAAACTACCGCATTATAAATTACAGGAGATTTCAACGAAAGGTAGGCAAAAAGAGAATGGTAATATGGAAAAAAAACATTAGCTTTATGACTAAGAGACAAAAGCGTAAGGCACCATATAGTGTTTTTGCGAATTGGATATTTATTCGATGAACATTTTTTCTAGAAATTCTCAAAGCATGAATCTTTTTGTCACTCCCATCGGTTGTAGGAATGAAATATACAAATTTACTGTAAAAATTTATATATGGTCGATGGAAGCTATTTTAAATAAATTTTACTCGCTAAGCGATAATCTATCAGTATGGAAGTAGATAAAACGCAGGTTTTAGCGCAAAGTAAAGAGTCTTACAAAAAAACTGTCGACACGCAGATATTCGAAGAATTATAGGGAGATTATAGCTCTATGCCGAGTATCGCTTCCCCAATGGTAGACCCATATGTCTAACTGCCTAATATAAATATTTACTCCAAAAGAAACAATAGTAACAATAAAAATAGATCATTATCGAATGTTTATCAGATAAAAACAAATTTATTGAAGGAATAGTAAAATTAAAATGGTAGAAGAAAAATTTGAGAGATTGTGAAAGAATGCATTAGAAAATATTAAAAAATTTTGATTAAGAAAAAGATAAGATATAAATACGTGACGCCAAAAGATAATAAAGACGCTTTCATTAGCGTTGAATAATGAATTCCATATTGCGCTTTTAAAACGAATAAAAGGCGATGCTGAAGAATTGAGCAAGAAAAATGCTGCTGGTGTTATTCTCCCAAATGGAATTAGACCTTCGTTTTAACTAATGTCGGATAAATTTCAGACTTCAGAACCTTTGATCAGAACAGAGGTGGATGGTGGATTTTTGGGGTCCTGGGCTAATTTTTTTGGGCCCTCAGCATAAACATAATAAAAGAACAAATAATAATAATAGATGATAACAATAATAATCACGTCTTACGCAGTAGATGACTCTGTTGTCAGGAGCAAAATTGCTTTTTCTAGCAGCTCCTGTCAAACGCGTCACGTTGTTGCTGATAAAGTTGACTGGTTTGGCATGAAATAATACAGAATTATTTGGAAAGTAATTTAATAATTGTGATTTAACATACTAAGACAAAATTAGAGTATTTAATGCATGGTACCAAAATATGGAGAACTATTTCATTTCAAATTAAAATTGTACGCATTGTACGCAAGACGCAAAAACAAAAAAGTGACTTTTGGGGGCCCTTAGACAACCGGGGTCTTGGGCTACAGCCCAACTATCCCATATATAGATCCGCCTCTTAATCAGAAGTTTCCAAGTCGAACCTTTTGTGCATGGACATGAACTATTTCTAATTTTTCATAGAAAAGGAATAAAAGGATTATATAAATCTGAAACAATGGTAGGAATTAATTTTGTGCAAGAAAAGGCTTCAATGATTGCTAACCAATAAGTATAGCTTCATAAATAGAGAAAGTATTGATTCTTAAAGTCTGTCATCAAGTCATTTCAAATCCATTAGACTCTATTCATTATAAAGTGCAAACCGAATTTCGTCGATAATATAATAGACCGACTAGAGATTATTAGTTTCACCCATGAACATAATCAATTAATCTCTAACTGTGATTCGTTAATTGCGAAATTCTAAGCGCACGCAACATATGGTGCATACACTCAAGATAGAATGTAGATTAGTTTATGCTGAGGTCATCAGTATATTAGCCGCAACGTGACACCAAACGTTCAATTACGCACGGAAAAATGACTAGATAAAACACAATTCTTCATCATCACATACTTCTCTTAAGCACGATGAAGTTTCTGATATGACACTATTGGAAACAGAAATGGAAAAAAACCGTTTCTGACAATAGTCGAAGTATTCTCTCCTCAAACTCCCTTGCCTTCTTCGGCTGAGTTTAATACCATCACCACTCCTTCCATTCCACTCAACTGAAACATAAGGGTTGTATAAATTCCATCGAATAATAATGATAATTACAACAGTAATTACATAATGGGATTATAATAAGGAAACAAACGCGCCCAAGTTTTGTTATCATTCCATTACAAAGCGATTCGTTTAACAAATTTATTACGTAGTAAAACGTCAGACGAAAATTTCCGAGTAATAGAATTATCTACGAATCAGTAACTCAAATTTATTGGTCGACTCCCTCTTTTCGTTGAGGTTGCTGGATCAAGGACGTACGTGTCATCATCGGAAAGTCTCTAGACTTGATATCGCTCGACGGAGAGCGGGCTCCGGTATCTGACGGGCGCTGTATTGCAAGCAATCTCTCTTTTCTCTCTTCCTCTCTCCCTTCTTCCCACTCTCCTCCCGCTAAAGCAATAAAGCGGCCATCCTCTCTCCCTCTCTTTCTCTCCGTTTCGCCAAACGAATCGAATGCTATGTTAGACTTTCAATCGATGGAATAGATAAGTGTCCAGATTCTGTTTAGCTAGTGACGATACTGCGGAACAGTCCAGTCGAACTCGTTGCTCTTTTTCGGGTGCGTCAGTCTATCAGTGGGTCGGCAGAAAGAGGGACTCTATGTCGAAGAACGGGATGAAAATGGAAGGCGAGGAAGGCGTGCCTGTTGAGGAGAAGCAGGCCTACGCAGCCAACTACAAGGCGCACCGCAAGGGTATCACGCCTGACAGTATGGTCAAAGCCTACGACGAATGGGCCGAGTCTTACGATAAGGTGAGGAGTTTATCGACTATCGAAATTATTTTTAGACCCTCCCGTCGATGCTCGCCTTGGACGTAGCGAGAGCTTTGCTTTTACGAAAGCATTTCAGAGGTAATGACAACTTGGCAGTTTCATTTGCATTAACCAGTTTTTAACGGTCTTCGAATTTAAGACGTTTTAATCAGCGGAGTTATAGGCCGACAAGGGTTTTACCTAGTACTTGAAATATTTGTCGTGTTTGTATACCTCCAATCTGTCTGCATGTCCAGAAAAATAGAGGAAATTGTTTTTTCGGCGATTATAACATATTGATCTTTTGGTTATCATTCGAGGAAGGATGCATATCAGCAATAAAAGCAGGCGGGCACTGGAAAATTGGATACTCTGATTAAATTAATTTTTTAGAATAGGAATTACGATTATAAAAAGTAATCTTTAAATTGTGTCCGTTCTTCACGAGTATGTGTTACCACTCTAAAATAATCTTCTCGAAATGAATTATTTTAAAGGATTTCCGATGCTCATTTTAACTCAAATTTCAGTTGTATGTTGCTCTTGAGGCGGACCATGGCAGACGGCATGTCGAATGGAGAGAATGGTAAATTACGTTTAAATCCAGACTCATCCAAGAGATTCTTTGCCTTCCTTTTAAAATCAACTTTTCAAAACCTAATTCTTACTGATCCTCCACAGAATTTAAAAAAAGCGTAGCGTCTCAGTGTCTTGCGGTTCTAGTCGTTATAGACGCATATTGAGAAAGCTTTGGAATTTTGATTGCAATATCCCTTCACAGATAAATGTGAGCTTGTAGAGACAGTATTTTCGATAATTATTCATATTCGAGTGTAGGAGCGGCTCGAGGTGTTTTCAGATAGTTTAAGTAAACATTTAGACGTGTTTTTTTATTTATTGCTCCTTAACAACTAAAACAATTATTATGAAAACAGAAAGAATGCCATTGATATTGTCTTTTCAGCTTTATTCAAAGCTGGTATACAATTATCTCCTATTAGGCAAAATATAAATAATTGGTTAGGATAGCGCCCCGTAGATTATGGCGGCCCAGGCAACCGCTTTGCTCGCCGCTACCTCGAGTCGGTCCTATTCGAGCGATATCTGTTGCAGCACACAACGGAAAAAGAATAATGTTATGGTGAAGGAGATTATCCTAGTTATAAGTAGTAGTAGTTATAAGTAGGCTTGGTAGGATTCGATTTAAATCGATAAACATCGAATTAAAAAAAATTAAATTCGACGAAAATGAATTGTCGTCGATAAGTGTCAATTTTCATTACTACATTTTCTATGAAATGTATGCGTCACGATTTAAAAATTTTATCCGCTCTCAAAATTAACATATTTGGCCACCAAACATCCAAAATGGTAGAGACAGTCTGTATTTGTCATACCAAACGGCCACACAACATCGGAATTTGCTTTCTAATGTCGCCTAAGTCACTGTCTTAAGGGCACATACTGATCAGCCGTGGGATCCAAAGGCGAAGTACGAAATATTATGAACGGTTTATTACGCTCTTTCTTTACCCTTTATTTTAAATATATTTAATGTTATTATTATTATTTTTCCAACAGCAGTATCTATTTTTAAAAAATGACAGAAAGGGAAAAATAAAGATGATTTATGGAAATAGAAACTGAAAAAAAAACAAGAAAAGTTCATTGTAAGCTCCTATTAATTGTAGGCAAAAGCGGTTATGTCTCAGTTCACAATTTACAACTATTCCAAGTATATTACTTGGGCGCTGTAAGAAAAGGTTATGCTTTTGGTGTGCCTATCAGTTAGTGACCATTTTTTAAAGAATCTCCTGCGCTATGCACGCACAATACATATTTAAAGAATAGGTATAGGCAGAAACTCTTCTGATCTTTAAAATATTAAATCGTCCATAATTTTAGCTCACTTATTAAATATATTCTATAGGAGATAAAAGTTAACACTCCTATTGGATTAATGAATATAGTGCTCTCTTTACAAAATGAAAAAATAAACAAAATCCACTTCGTAAAAAAATCCCACTTTATTTAATAGAAACACGACCAGGGTTTCAACGGTTAAACGGGGATGAAGTTATTTTTACGAAGTGAATTTTATTTTCTTTCATTTTAATTATGCAACTCCGCATAATTACGGCGAAACAGATAAGTTTTATTGCTCTTTTTACATATATCTTATGTTAGTCGAATTTTCTAATTTATTTCTTTTCTTCCAATTAGGATCTTTGTCCCGGCGTTTATAATGGACCGGAAATTGTTGCCAAAGCTCTCGCGCAGGAGTTATCGCGGGTCGAGAAAAATATAGCAAATGTGCGGGTCCTTGATGTAGCAGCCGGCACGGGGAGAGTGGGCGCCGAACTCTACAAATTTGGCTTCCGGTATGCAGACATCTTACGCTCAACTCATTATTTTTTTCAGTGATATTAATATCGTCAAATGTACTGAATAGAGCATATCATGCAATTTGCTGTCTATGCATCGCTTCACTTTTGAAATGAATGTCTATATTTTCAAAATGATTAGTATGTATTATTTACTGCTCAAGTGATTTATTTGAAGTCTTATAGTACAACCATTTAAGCCATGTCAAAGTCTATGCCGCTTATAGTTTATTAAAGAAGCCATAATAGAAAAACAGTCTTATCGAGGAAATTCTCACTACGACAAGATCACTTCCCGGTATTTTAAATATTAACGATTTCGGCACCGATTGCTCCGGTTAAATTGACTTTTGTCTTGGGAGATAATTTTGTAAAGGAAAAGACCTTAACCAGAAGACATTAATTTCTAGAACTGTATATATTTTAGAGAAATTTCCAAAAATGGAAAGTTAATTCATCTAGAAAATTTAACGATTGCCATTGCTAATATAGAATATCACTGAAAATGTATTTTTAGATGAAGAATAAAAATATTGAAAATTCTATTTTATAAACGCAGCATTTTTATAACCGTTACATTAGAACTTATTAAAAAAATGGCGAACGTATGAAATGAATGCGTAGATATATTGATGAACAATACAGTAGTATTGATGCAATAACTGAAATTAATTTAAGGAATTATTCGTATTATATGTTTTAGTATATGGAAATTGAAGTCCATTTTTATCACCATTTTACAGCAATATCGACGCACTGGAACCGTCGGAGAAGATGCTCTCCCTACTTCGTCAAAGGAATATTTACAAAAAAGAGTGGCACGACTTCATCGGATTGCATCAGACGCAAATAGAAGATAGTAAGTATACAGTCATAATTGTAGATTAAAAACGTTCCTATCAGTAAGATAATTAAATCATGTATGATATGCACAACATAAATTCTACGGCTTTGTTAATTAAACATAGATTACAGTGTTAATACTACGCCAAAGGTAGGGCCGGCGCGGCAATTTTTACGAATGTGGGCCAGAATGATTTGGCCGCCCCCAAATGTTTAAAAAAATCTGAGGTAGGTTCAATTAAATGAAACGTGCAAGAGTAGCCTTTTGGCTGCCTCTAGAGTCCTGGGCGACCGTCCCTAAAACCGGCCTTGGTCAAAGGACTATCTATAACAAACAAATTGATTTTTTCTTATTATGCTATTATGATTTCTTTTCCCAGTGTATATCTCTCACTTAGGGCATAGCAATTTTTTTTCATTCCCTGGAAGTAAGCTAAGCATATTATATACCACTGTTGACATGGCTTTGCTTCTCAGTAGTACAAAAGTTTAGATAGATTTTTCTCGAAGTAGATATGAAAATAGATCTTTGTTTCAAACTAAAAGCCTCAATATATATTAGGAGTTTTTAATGTCAAGACAAGGAACCGAGTATTATACTTTGAATTATTTTGAATTTGTCTGTTTTTCGCATCACTCGCCGTAATAATATCATACTGTAAAAAATCGAGTGTTTGACTGGATGTCTCCTCAAGAAAAGGTAATTGGCGAATTTTTACGTAACTAATGATTTGATTTAGACCAAACTTTCACTGTTTATTTGGAGTGATCTGCATTGTTTTCTAGTGGAGGGTCGTTAATTCAAACCTCCTCGATAAAATAAAATAAAAATTATGAACTCTGATTTAGAATCCAACATTTGAATAAAACGCAGATGAAACCATGGTAGTACTAAAGGAGGTAGGTCGTTCCGGTGGACGAAAACGCGCCCAGTTCGCGCATGACGTCACGTAGCATAAGCTTTGTAGCGGGAGGCTTAAAATTTGTATAAAAATTAACGTAAATCGGCTGCTGATATCCGTCTTTTTATTTCTTCACCCTTCGTTATTATAAATAATACATTTATAAGTCATGCTATAAAATCCCGGGACGTTAATTTGTATATACAATGATTTTTTAACGAATTACCGGAATCGGAAAAAGTTCAAGTTTGTTAAGAACATTCGGCATCAGGTGAACTTCAAAGAAGGGAAAAGACTTCTAAGAAAGGTCTCGAACTGATCTCAAAGAGAAGGGCTTTATTTTCCTTATGATTCACTCAAAGGCCGATTTTTCCCAAGTTAAATTTTAGTTTTTTCGTCATTGATTTCTTTGAATTTCGCGTAAATACTGTCGTTTTTATCACTCACTAGCGTAATTGCCCTTCAAATATGACGGGTATGCGTGAATTAAATTGAAATTGAAATAAAAAGATTAATGATACCAACTTTTAGTTACACTAAAAAGTAAACAATAAATATAAAATTCACATAATTGAGTGTTCAAGAGATAAAAAATAGTTATGGGTGAATGGAAATTGCATGACAAAGAAATACATCATGTTACACAATTCTTTTACGTCAAAAATTATTAATTATAATTAAGATGGGTTGTAGGGAAAATAATTTAAAAGCAGAATAAAATATTTATTGATAAATATAAAAATTTGTTGGATTCAGAAATTTATTTTGTAATCATAAACAACACATCTGGTCCAAACATGGACTATATGTTACATAACAAAATATGGTACAAACTTTCTTACCATTAACTCCATTGGCATTTTGTCACCGATATAAAATCAATATTAACAATATTGTGACCAAACATTTACTTGTAAAAGCTAAGATTGATTGATGAGAATATGAAAACCACTGATGATGCACAGAGCAAATTCGTGCTGCAAAAAATTTATAATTAATTAAATAATTTATACATAAGCATTTGATAATGGCTAATTAATTAATGGAAATGATTGTAAAACGTCAACAGTATGATGGGCTAAGCCACAGAGTCAAAAATAATTTTATGAACTACCTTTAAAAGCACAGTCTGGCCAACAGGTGGGAACATTACAAGAAAATACTTTGGTGCAGGAAAAGTTTAATGACTGAAGACTAAACTCAACTAAATTATTCACCGATCACGGAAAAATGGGCAAAATTGTAGCTTTATATTTTTCAAAAACTTCAATCGATCAGAAAACACACTAAATTTCAAATGTAAATAATAATGCGTTAAATCATATGATATTTAAATTTATAAACACTGCGCATGAACATATGTAGGAAGAACTGGTGCTGTATAATTAGAAGACACATGTTTGTAAACATTGCTAAATTTACATAAAAATGGTCATTAACGCAACAGTAAAATTTTGTATTTTAGTAACGCTTATGATGTTAAGTAGGTACGTATTGTAAATTAAATAAATAATGTTTCAGACCTTGTTAAGAAATATTTAAGAATTATACAAAAAATACAACTATTTTTTTAACATGCTATTCTCTCAACATACTGTATTTGTGACAAATTTATATTGCACGAAGCACTTTCATTCTAAATATGCATAAATCTACCAAAGAGACACTGTATAAATCGATTAAGCAATAGTTAACATCATACGGAATGAATAAATTTCATAATATTGACGCTTTCACTATTTATATCGACATCACTAGTTTCACTACAACCAGATCACTGAACTTCAATTCACCAGCAATAATTAAATAAATAGATATAGATTAAATTAATAAGTAACATATTTAAACCAAAGAATACCTGCTCTTACCCGTTTTCACGTTTATGTTGTCTCTTCTCCGGCATGCTCGAATCCATGTTTCTTGAATGGACTTTTCTTGGGGAAATCGAAAAAATCTCACCCTACCATTTCACTTTTTGTAACTGTTGTTACAACCAAATACCGCACAAGACGTCATTTCACTGAGAAAGCCACAGTTCAAGAGAAAAGATAACAATTTCCAAACCAGCGACCACAGTCAATAGTAAATCATAGGCGGCAAGCGCAATATAAATGCCATGTGACGTCACACGCTCGAAGCGACGCTTGCCTGAGATGCGCAACGACCTACCTCCTTTAGTACTACCATGGATGAAACGGTTCTGAAATCGAACTTGGGTCGTGATTGTACATGTTTACATGCAATAGTTAACTAGAACACCACAAGATAGACCTACAAAACAAATTCGAAGGTCCTATCTACTAGAGAACTCGAGATTTAACGGATTTATGAATCAAAACAAACAAAAGGAAGCGAATTAAAAGTGAAAGTTGTCTGAAAAGGATAGGTGGAGGCAGCGGAAATGTGTTTAATTGCTGTAATACATTACAACTAAACGTTTTTCCACACTCTCTCGATGTTTGATTATTCTTTATCTGTCCGTGATTAAATCTTTATTTTTCATAATTTGCCAATATCAACATGTAACATTTTTAACGTTTCAAACTTTCCCGCAGTGGAGCAACTAGCTTTGATAAAAAACATTCTGAAAAAATGTGGCGCGAAACAAAATTAAATCGTCAGAGACTTACGTAGTTTTAACATTCCAGTGTTATAGCATTGTACTCATACAGTACCAGTTAGTTATAACAGTGAATAAAGTTTTAAAATGGTCGAGGTTTTTATTTATAAATTCTGTGCTGCCGATTCTTTAATATTTTTAAGTGAATGACCTCTTATTGCAGAACTCACTGTCTGCCAACTATATTGCCTGAACTCCCGCATTCATATATTAAAGAATTGTGGACGCAAGAGAGAATACCAGCAAGTGAGAATGGTGAATTAATTATGAAAAGTCGGAACGGTCAAATATTGAAGCATCTTACAGTATCGTTACTTGAAAAGGAAGATTAAATCGTCTCGCCCAACGAAGTTTTTATTTCCTTCCCATGGAACTTCCGGCAAGTATTCAAAATAAAGTTTTTGACGGCTTCAGAGAAATAATAATAAAATACATCTATTTTGGAAAGCATATAAAGATGAGATGAAATTAATTTTATCAATTCCGATTACATATATAAAATATTTTCACAAATCACGCAATTTAGAGTAAACAAGCTTTAAGAGTTTGTGAGGATCTTTATATAATAAATATCAATTTAATACAGAAATAAACGAAACATTTTCAAATTAGGACTTATTACAACCATATTAATATAATGCATTTTTAATAGCCAATCGATGAGTGATATGTTATCAGAAATACTACTTCTTCAATTAATAGATCAAATTAAACAAGATTCATTTGACATAAACACGAATAGGTTGTTAGTGCCAAAAAGGCTTAAAATTATTCTTTAAAAGACTAGCAATATTTTTAAGCAATTTTAATTTATAATAATATTTTCCTGCTACACTAAAATTTATTACTAAAACAAAATTACATAGCAAATAATTTTCATTCCTTTTAAATGAAATGCCGTGGCAACGCTCAAGTAAAAATATAACTAGAACACGAAGAAAAAATCTGATGTGGCCACATGACATTCTCCATATCTGTAATATTTCTAAAAATTCCAAATAGGTTAGATAGTAATAAATATTTTAAGAAACTGCGAGAAAATTTTAGACTAAAAAGAACAAATAAACTGAAAACATAACCATCTGATATTGGATATAGCCACAAAGCTCCAACGATTAAGAAAAGAAATTGGAGCGTTACTAAGATGTAACTAAGCGTCAATTGTTAACAATAGTTGGTAGGTGGTGTGGTGGTGGCAGCTAAAAATATAAGACATCTCTTAAACAATGCATTATATGGGAAAATGTTTCAAACAAAGGTTGTAGAAAATTAAATTTCCTACAACCTTTATTCCAATACATTTTTACAATTATCAAATATTATAGCAAATATTTCAAAATAACGGATGTTTCAAGAGTAAACACCCACTTCCGGTTGACCGATTTTTACCAAAAACTAATCAGTAATTATGACTTTTATAAAAATGTTAAATGTAAAATTTTGCGTTGACCTGATGAATAGTTTTTGAGTTAGAGCACCCACAAAAAGCTATCACACACGCACGCACGCACGCACACACACACAGACATCATCGAGAAAAAGGTCAAAACGTGTTCAGGGGACCTCAAAACGTATATTTCCGTTGAAATCTCGAAGTCGATTTTTTTCATGAGTACAATACTTTCCCCTATACAACGTATATGGAGAAAATAATAATATTTTTTGTCGAGTTTTGTAGAGTAAAAATGTACATGAATATACATGCGATCTTTGATAGATGAATATCTGACGCGTTAAATGCGCAAATAAGATATAAAAACAACGGATTCATTTATAAAATATTGTTTTTAATTGAAGCGAAATAAATTGTACCAGAAACATTTAATGAAGAACTACGAATTGAATTTTAAATTCATAATGGTGGAAATATCATTTCTTTAAAATCCCTTCAAACTGTAGCCTAAAATTCGAAACATAAACTTTTAAAATGTCGAACGTTAAGCGCAGTTTATTAAATGTCTACAGACAATTTGAAGGGACATGGTTGGCCATACAATTAAGCAGCAGTCTTAGTCTGGTGAAATAATAGCATACTACAAACATTTAAACTATTAAAAATATAAGATATTTAATAAATATTTCGTTAACTTATTAGAACTAAGAGTTATGCATTAAAATAAATGAAGTAATTCAAATGTTAAAGACTGTCAGGACATTGCTGAATAATTTTATAACTATATATATAGATATTGAATACAATCTCGTAGTATACTATACATTTACGATAATTGAAAGAATTAATTAAAACCATGAAAATAGCGGTCTGAGTCCAAATTATTCAAATACGAAATCTAATATGTTTAGCTGTTTTAGTTTTCAGAATTAAAATTAAAAATCATGCGCTAATAAAATGCCATCAATATCAGTGTTTTTAAAAATTCGATTCTTTTGTTTACGACGAAAAATATAAGAAGTAATTTTTACTTCACAAATTATTAAAATCATTTAAATAAATTGTTTTTTATTTAAGATACGTACGATTACGTGGCGTCTGCTGGAGGAATGGGCGAGGGTCACATGCCCCTCACTTCCATAGATGAAATGGTCAGGATAGTAAAACCAGGTAAGCTCACCACATTTAATTGTCAGTTTAGAGTTATCACATTAATTCATCCTACGACTTGTTTTTCGTCCGCATTCCTAATTTCAACTGGGAGTTAAAATGGGGGACTGTCAAAATATTTAATTATATATTTTTTAATTCTTTGTAATTGACTTAATTTCTCCCTGTGAACATTTTTTTTGTTAAATCGTCTTCATTATGAAAAAAAAATTGAAAATAACTCTTTTAAATATCGGGCGAAAACGGCATCCTGGTTGGAGAGAGAGAGAGTAGTAAGGGGTACGTGACGTCATCGCATTTCTTACGACACTTACGACCGTACTGAAAGCACGCAGTTTTGATACTTCGTCCTGTTGATTTTCCTGATATCGTAGCTAAAATGGAGAATATGGAAGTTAAGAAGGGTTATAATCTGGTACCTCACTGCTTAAATACAACGTTTAAAACCTCGAGAAAATTGTTCTTCACGCTACCGAGCTCCTTGGAAAGAAATAAGAAGCGGAGAATATTGTGGTTGAAAGTCATGAGGAGATACGCATCTGATATATCGGAACGTAGAACTGTATTTGTCTGCGAAGATCATTTTAATCTAAGTTATATGTATGTACGTAATTTTATTGCTTCGCATTTTAGTTTATGACTTATGTCGGCATTACATTGACATGATGCATATATTTCTGGAGAACGTTGAAAGAGTAAATTATATTTTTATATTTCAAAGATTAGCATATATATTTTAACAAAACCTCCATAATGTGGGTCCGTGACAACTCGCCTCCGCCGATTCGCCGCCTCCGATTCGCCGCCGCCGATTCGCCGCGAAGACAATTCGCCACCGGATGATTCGCCGCAGGATGATTCGCCGTAGGATGATCCGCAGCTAATCCAAACTTGAATGTACAGTTATTGTTTAAAATTGTCGAATAAAAACTAAAATTGCTGGTAGCTTTAAAAAATAAAAATATGGTGACTTATGCAGTAAAATAAAAATCAACAAAACTTTTAATATGGATGTATTTATACAGAATATATTTAAAAATACAAACATGTTACTGTATTCAATAGAATATGAGAATATTATTGAATCAAATTACAAAATATATTTGCTCGTTTATAAACATATATACATAAATAAAAAATGCGTATAATTGAAGTAATCACAAACTAACTTCACACACACTAAATTACAAGGATATGCAGTATCAATTTAGTCCATATTAAAATTATGTGCAATTCCTCTTAAATAGTCAATCTTGGTCCGGTTCTGATAATCTTAATTCGCTCATCGGCCTCTCGATACTTTCTCAATTTAGTAGGTGGGCGATGACCGGCGACAAGTTGCTCATAGAAAACATCTCTTCTTTTCTGCACTGTCCGCAATCCATCTATAAATTTCCAAATTGACGGATGACTTACGCCCAACTCTATTTGCAGACGTCTGTGAGCTGCTTTGCCATAATTATTTGTTCTTGCATCATCAGACAAAATACGCCTATAAACATTTCAAATTGCCGGTTTAAAAAGAGGTGCACGTCTTCCTTGGCCTCGTCGATTAAGTCTTCCAACGTATGTGTCTTCGAACCAATCCAATAATGGTGTCAATTCTTCTGGTAAATCTCCAGCTAATGCATCCAGGGCGTCATCCAAATCATCATCGGGTACAAATGCTAATGCTGTTATCATTTTAGCGTGTAAATGAATGTTACTATCGGTATTGTACCTCATAGCTAAACCTAGTTTACCAATATGCTTTTTCATGTTATGGTTTAAATGAAAAAAGCAACCACGAATATCAGCATGAGGAAATACTTCCTCGATACTTCGAATTACTGCCAATTCAAAATCACAGGATATGAATGTCGGTTTTACACTATTTTCGATACGTTTTATCATGTCAAAAAATTTAACGTATGTCACCCGCTGCTTATTCGGAAGCAAAGAGTATAGGATGAACTCCTCCATATTTTTCTATCATCACAACATAAGCTTGAGAAAATATATCAGGTGCTATCTTGAAAGTTCCGTCCACAAACCATGTAGTTGACTCTCTTAGTGTTTCAATATTCTGCTGCCTTCCGAAAATTAATATTCGGTCATTTTCTGGTCCCGAATCCGCCAATATCCCAGGACGAGGAACATACACCTTGTATTCTTCTGGTATCACAAGTGCTGCGAGATCAGTCGGAATAGGAGGTGCAGTGTTGGCAACGACACGTTGTCTCTGAACTGTTTTTCTTAACGCATCCCGATTAGGAAGTGATCCCTTTCCAGCATCAGATACATTACTGACACAATGATTTATTATTTGGCTAGTGGCTTCCAAGGTTTCGTTGGCACAAACTTTTATACTCTGTACAATGTGATCAGCTTCAAGTTTGGCAGGATCTGCATCATGAGCATGACTGTTTTATTATTTATGATATATGGGAGGGGGGGGGGGCAGAGGAGGGAGGCAAATCGATGGGTGACCAACGTTGCACAGAGGTCTAGATAGCAATTTTTTAAAGTACGTCATAGTGAAAGTACGTTGAGCGAGCGTACGGAAGCTCAATCATTGTATAGAGAAAGAATTCGTGAAAGGATAGGTATTTTCAATAATTTTTTCTAAAAAAAGTTAAACGGTGCCCTTATCAAATGAGGACTGCAGACTATTTTTGGCACATGTTTAGCCACATTTGAGGTTTGAGTGAGTAAAATAGAGTTCTCCAAATAAAAGAGTGAAATTTATATCATAATATAATTTCTAATGATGACATACCTAATGTATATTGTAGTGTTAAATATAAGATATTAACCAGTACGCCTGCTGTATTAACCGGTACGCGTACCGGCTCGTACCGGCTGAAAAAAAGCCCTAGGTATTTTTAAACATTCTGTATAAATACATCCATATTAGAAATTTTTTTTATTTTTATTTTACTGCATAATTCCCCATATTTTTATTTTTTCAAGCTACCTGCAGTTTTAGTTTTTATTCGACAATTTTAAAAAATAACTGTATATTCAAATTTGGATTAGCGGCGAATCATCCTGCGGCGAATCATCCAGTGGCGAATTGTCCTCGCGGCGAATCGGTCGCGGCGAATCGGCGGCGGCGAGTTGTCCCATCCCGCCATAATGTAATATACCTATTCTAAATACGTAAGATCAAACTTACGGAAATCGTTGGGCTATGGGATTATTAAGCAAATAATTACTGTTGCAGTGCATATATTTAAGTACCAAGTTTTTAAGCAAATACTTTTACATATGTTACATATTAAGTTAGTTCTGTAATTTAAATATTTTAATAAATTTGTTCACATAATATCCACGACAGCATGATATTTTGAAGGACCATGTTTTGCTAAATAAGGGCAGTCATGACACTCCACAGACGTGACTAAATCATCTTCTTCATCTACAACTACACTCATTTCATAACCTTTTTATCTTATTCTCTGTTCAGGGCAAATCTTGCCTTTAACAATACAAATTTTTCCTTCTCGCTTCAGTTTAACAAATCCAACAGCATTACTAACATAGTCTTTCCTCATTGACCTCAAAGGGAGAAAAAAGCCATAGAAGCGACGATGATGATATCTATTAAAAATTTAACGAAAAAACTTTATATTTGCCTATAACAGTAGCCATACAATACAACTTCATAAATTTTTCGGTAATTCCCGATATATGACAGTCCCCCATTGATCGTCTTTGAAATTCGGCCCTTGATGGTCGGCTATTAAAGGACTTTGTTGATTGCTAAAGTTGTAACCAAATAATTTCCATGATTTAAAATGTCGGCGCAATAAACATGATCTGGATTCCATAAGATGTTATTTTTAATTTTATTTAAATTGAATTTTAAATAATTATTGCACTATTTTATCGCTAAAAATTTTATTATTGCTATTGCTTCGTAATTTTTTCTGTAAAAGTGGTCCCCGAGGTTTCTTCTTAATAGAAATCTGAGGGGACAGTGGTAATTGCGATTAGATAGAAATTAGTGGAAGGATTAAAAATATGAATAAAAGATTTCGGGAACAGATGCAGAATAATACTCCCACCTTATTCATGAAGATTTTCTTTATTAATCTTTATGCGTTCTTTGCACGAAGTGAACGCATATAGGGGAGGTCGTTTCCGTCCGTCCGTCCGCATGTTAAAACTCGGGAACCGCTGGAGGCATTAATGAAATTTGGTATTGGGGAGTTTTGTCAAAATTTGTCGACCGATTCCAATTTGGTTAAAATAGGAAAAAAATTACGACCACTTTACATGAAGACCTACATGTAGTTTACAATGTTTCTGTTTCAACTCGGAAACCGCTTGACGTATTTTGATGAAATTTCGTATTGGGAAGTTTTACTAAAACTGGTCGACCGATTCCAATTCTGGTTAAAATCGGGCAAAAATTACGTCCATTTTACATGAAGATCTACAAGTAGTTGGCAATGTTCCTTTGTTTCACCTCGAGAACCGCTAGATGTATTTTTAAGATTAAAATGAAAAAGAAACTTGTAAATTTCCACTGGAAATTTACAAGTTTCTTTTTCATTTAAATGGGATATTTCCACAAAGTGGAGCCTTCCCAAGTGGACTTTGGTATTTTAATGAAATTGGTATTGGGGAGTTTTGCTAAAATTGATCGACCGATTCCAATTTTGGTTAAAATCGAACTAAAATTACGACCACTTTACATGAAGACCTACATGTAGTTTACAATGGTCCTTTGTTTCAACTCGGGAACCGCTCGACTTTATTTAGATGAAATTCGGTATTGGGGAGTTTTGCTAAAATTGGTCGATCGATTCCAATCTTGGTTAAAATCGGATAATAATTACGACTACTTTACATAAAAACCTATATGTATTTTACAAAGTACCTCGCCAGCTTCTCGTTAAATACTCATCTGAGCGAAAATTTTTGAGAACATTGTGAAATCTCAAAGAACGCATTCGGAATCTCTGTGCACTCCGACATGGAGCACACCTTTCCAATCTTGTTTAGTGTTGTTAACACAAATTTAGTTTTCGTTTTTAGGCAAAAGTTATATTAAATCCTAAAACCATGCCTAATATATCCACCGCACCCCAACCCAACCTAGGGGGGCGTATAATTTCAATTGGAAATACAATTTTCAAGTCTAGAGATTCTAAATATGTCGAAAATTTTCCGGGAGTATTATTCTGCATCTTAACCGGATTCTGTTGTATGCGTCACTGATATTTCTTTTTCTGAAAACAAAAAACATATAATATTAGAATCATAGAAGAAGCAAATCATCTAGGAGTTGCGGTGGTGGAATGGCTAAAGCAGTCCCGGGTTCAAATTCGGTGGAGGTCGGATTTTTCAAACTGAGATCAACTAGTACCCTACTTGTGTGGTTTGAGGAGAACGCACAAGTCAGCTCTCCGTCCTTCGGAAGGGACGTTAAACCATTGCCTCTCTTCCAGTTCTTCGTTTTGAGTAGGCTAATGCCAGCGCCGGATTTCCCTCTTCCCTTCTCTGTGTCCGGTGTGGAAAGCGTTATGGCTGTAATAGTCCAAGAGGTTGATTAGCCAGAAAAAATAAACAAACAAACGAACGAGAATCAAATCATTGCCATTGTTTGTCAATTTACTCTAGAAATTTGTTCTAATGCTACTACTTCACCATGATAATATTTGAGAATATTTGCCTCAACTTACCAGTATACCAATCTGGAAGAAAAAGAGAGAAATTAAGAGTGTGCAGTTATGAACACGTAATTCATACTTAATAATGTCTAAAAATTTCACTATAAGTGACGTGCTATTAATTTTGCAGGAGGATTGATAGTTATTGTCATGAGAGAAGAATATTTATTGTACGTGAAAGAATATGCTGGTAAACTCGAAGCGCATCTAGCTGAACTTGAAGCCAAAGGACTGTGTGAGAAGGTATTTGCCTTATATTAGGGAATATAACATTCTAGTTGATATCAAATAACCTAAAATAAAATTTTTCATTTCCTTATTATCTTTCAGGTGTCGAGGACGGTGGTACCGAACTACTCATTCAACAAGAATGGAGTGGTATTTGTGTACAAAGTTCTTTCAAATCCACAGCATAACTGTATTTTTTATATCTAATACGTAGATGTTTTTATCACTTTCAATTACTTAACCGTTTTTACGATGAAAATTGTTCAAGAAAATTTGTTCTATGATTTTATTTGTAACTAGTAATATGCTATATGTCATATATTTCAATGAAGTATCTTGATGTAAATTTGTAAATGAAAGTGATCGAACTATAATGCAAAACTCCATTTACAATATGTACAAAACGATCGAATGCCATTTCTTTTATTTTAGCTTGTAACATTTTGGCGGAAAGTGTGTAAAAAATAACTGAAACTAATAAAAATCAGTCAAAGCCGGGTGCCTTTTATTGGCGTCGCATTTTCAACACGTGGATTTTATCGGCCAGATCCACCCGGCGGATATCAAAATTATCCGATACACATTCATCATAATATCGATATAAAATGTACTTTATTTAATATTAACAAAAAAGTATCAAATTCTAAGGATATATGATGTAAGCTTACAGAAAAAATTATTAAGTACCGAGGGTTGGTGGTTCCGTCATTCTTTCTACGACCCTCCTACGTTGCAGCTCTAGAACGATCTGCCCTTTTCATTGTGGTACATCGTCTAACCCAGTGGTTCTCAAACGGTGGGTCGCGAGAGGATTTTAGGGAGGTCGCAAGCACTCTTCGCTAAGGCAAGTGATTTTATTCTGGTTTTAAAAGTCCTACAGGTTTTAATTTATCGACATTATATGTTAAAAAATAAAGAAAACTCTGTAGGTTATCAACGTACAAAAACCTTTTTAACAAATGACTTATTTGTATGTAATAAAAACAAACAAGAAATTATCTCATCAGTTATTAGTACTTAAAAAATTAAACTAAACACTACGTTATCTGAATATTTTAAATAAACATGCGTAGTTTTAAATATAATAATTTGTAGTGCTAACCTTGTATTTATGAAGAGCACAAAATAAAAAAACCCTCTAATTATTATTTTCCTTATCATCGTGATTCCACCTGTATAAAGACTGGAGTATTTTGTTTTTGCTTCGCGAATATTCCCGGGGGGTCGCGGCGACCAAACTTCCGGACGGAGGGGTCGCCTGACGAACCTGCCTGAGTACCACTGGTCTAACCAACATCGTTACATTTCAGTTTCATGATTATCAGATTTTTGATGAGTTTATTGCCGTATATGGAAACTCTTGATCCTCCAAAAAAGTCGGAGGTACGACAAACTGTAACAGGTAATTTAAGAAGTGTATAGAAACAAAAATCAACCTCCAGAGGAACGAACATAATTTAATTGGCAATAAACTTTTTTTGAGGGATTTTATTTTTTCAGAACGTTTTCCACCTCAAAGTATATGATACAATTTTTGAACTGTAGTCATAAACTAAAACGTAACATACCTTAGAGCAGGCATGTCAAATTCGAAGACGCGTCAGGGCTGCATTAAAGCGTTGGATCTTATAGAAGGGCCCCATTAGGATTAAATTTGTTTAACGAGGGTCATAGTTGGATCAATAAATTTTATCTAGAAGATTGGAATCCTATTTTGCAATTAAAAACAATTATTTAGAAAACGCATTCTTATTGCACCTCAATTACTATGGAAAAATCGTGTCCCCCTTTTCACCAAAATAAAGTATTTATTTACGCTGACGATCCCGGAGTCTAGCCCAGGTAACCTCGAGCGATTTAGTTAAGAAAAGAATAAGCATTCAGACCGCCTTAGAGTAACGACGAGTCTTTCTGTTGCAGAAATAGGCCTTCGGAAGTTTATTTGTTTTTTTGAAGACGTTTTCCGAATTTACCCGCACATAATAGAAAAAATCTATCCGGATATCTTTGCAACTCTTGGTAAAGCTGATGAAAATACACAAATTCTTTGCGGCGTCTATTATTTGGGTGTATTCCCACTTTCATTCTGTTTCCGAGGAAGAATTGCCATCACAGATTTGGATTTTCTAAAAGTAGCGCAACACGAACTGTCTCTGACGACGCCATGAACAAAACAAAACTATTCCGGGCAGGACACCGCTCGACACTCAACCCTTAAAACGCTCAACGCTTATCGTGTAAACACTACTGTCAACAGGTCGCTCGGCGCTCACCAGTCTGCACGAACCCTAAGCTTTGTCGTTATCATTTGAGTTACGAAGTTTTGAAATCTGTCCTCGGCTTTACTTCTATAGTATTTACGACCCTGATTCTGAACTCCTAGATAAGAATTTATACGTCCCTTATGACATTCGTACTTATTATGTTACATCATTTCTACCATATTGAATCCATTTATAATTCAATAACTATTATTAAGATTTAACAGATCAATTTATTTCAATCAATAGGTTTTTTTCTATTAGAGAAGTTTTTTTAAAGATGAAACATTTCTCGCGGAATTTTCGTTTCCATTTACACTCGCATTATTTAGTTTCAGTATTCGCATTGCCCATTATCCAAATGAAAATATTCGTTCTTTACTACAATTAAAATGAAGCCATAAATAAAAGTTACTGGCGACTATCGCCCGCTCTCTGCTCATCATTAAAATTTTGCACGTACTTGGAGTTGCTGTATATCTGTCGGTAACAAATATTATTTATGGAAATCATGATTTATTAGATACCAGTTTCACCAAATGCCAATTTATCTTTACTGACCCAAGGGTTTCACTGACCCTTTAGCTAAATTAATCATAAATATTAATCATTAACTGATTCACAACCAATGACCTACTTGAATAACTATGTTTTGGAAAAGTAGAAAACTTCCGGATTAAGTTTTGTTTATGCTCTATCAATATCAAATTCGACAGAGAGACACCAGTTTCGCCCTTGAATTTCTTGGCGGCAAACGCAATCATTGACCCAATGTTATCTAGAGGACTAGGTCTTGCCCCAACAAAAAACAGCTTTAGGAGAGGGTGGGCGATAAAAGATAGCGAATGTTTTAGTGATAAATTCCCAAATACTTCACTTCCCAATGAATTCATTTTTTCATCCTCATTATAAAAGCAAATACGGTTAAACAAATCTAATCTAAATTTACATTTTCGAAACTAGGAAACATGCAATGATTATTTCACAAATAGTTAATCTATATGTAAAACAGCTTAATAAACACACTCCTACTACTATTATATCACACAAGCACATGCATTCATATCAACAGTGTATATGAAAGAAATGTTAATTCTTTAGAATTTAAATAGATATATTTTTATAATTGTCCACATTTTTTCGAAACTCGCTAAGCGCCATGTTACTCCTCATCTAAGACTTAAATTACTTTTGCAATTATAATAACCAATGCAAATGGCAAGGGTGCTACGGAACGCTTGAATTTCGCAACTGATTGTTAGGGATGTCACGAAGAACTTGCTTAAATAAATAGATGAACGTGCTGGAAATGTTTATAGGTGATTATGACAGTAATTTTCCCTTTAATAAATTGATAATGATGGAGTACGAAAAAAAGAATGCGTCCAAACGTCATGATAGATATATATATATACACATACATTTTATACGAAAATTTATAAGCGCATCCACAGAAAAATTGCTTTGGTGCTATTGCAGACGCAAATATTTTTAGGTAGAACCCCTGTTCGAGAGCCCAAGTCGGCGAAAAATGCGAGTGAATGATTCAAATTTTAAAATCAAATGGAATAATAGAGGCCTTGGAAAATCTTTTTTTCTCTTTGTGACTATCTCCAAAACAAGAAAATTCACATTTCTTCAAGTTTTCAAGAAGGTAATTTCTATTGTTTATTACACAAACAATAAATATTTTAAAGATGTCGCCTCTTTGACGTCGACCAATCGCTTTAGGATAATGGGCAAATGACTTCCGCCTTAAGGTTACTGGAGAGGGACACAATCGGTCCTAAAAGAACTTTTCGGTGGGAGAGAGAGAGAGAGAGAGAGAGAGAGAGAGAGACCCGGAGGGACTTACGTCGTCCGGTTCTTTTTTACTCGGGAGTGGAGACAAGAGCGAACCTCAACGATGTCCGATGAAGTTAAGGAGTACGATGCTGTTCTTCACTCGACCCATCGAAAGGGCAACACGCTGGAAGACACCGTTAAAGCGTACGACGACTGGGCTCACAGATACGAACAGGTAATTATTAATTGTGCAATGTATATGATTTTTCCAATGTGATTTTCAAACAGCCGGTATCACTCCGGCGAATTTCGCATTCATTCACGTACTGCGAGCCTTCTCGACTCCCGATCTCCAAAAAAAATGTTAGACAATGTGACTTTCTCTCGGTAGCTTTCGTTCATAATCGGTTCGTTGCTAAAACTCGTGTCCCGTATCAAATAGGACATTTGTGAAGACTGCCTTGGCAGAGTCGCACCCAAAATACGCGGGATCACAGTGGCCCTGGGAAAGTTGTCGAGTGGATGCTTGCCTTGAATGATTGGAAAAAGCATGTAAATGAGCCGTGCTAACATTGCTGCGACACCTCGGTTTTAATAGAGAAAGAATTTGCCCAGTTACTACACGAAGAGATATACAGTTTAATGAATGTTATAATTCTTGACTGATGAATACGATTTCAATGGCTGTAACAGTAGTGATAGGAAAATGATCTCTTCTCCAAGTTTAAAAAATAATCGAATGACAAGTAATAATAAAGATTTTGGGTTGTCATGAAAATTGAATTTTTACTCCCAACATTTGGCAAAGATTTAAAGGAGTATTTTTGTGCGCTGACAAATCTTTTGGCCTCGAACGTCTTAAGTTATAAAAAATATTTTCACGAGCAAAGAAAGTTCTCTCTTAAACTTGATCGATTATTTAATCTTAACAACTTTTATTATTTGATAAATATAGCACATCAGCAATTTTTGTTTTTCATCTCTAAATTTATGATGTTGTTACCTAGCACCGAAATAAAATATAAACGATTTAAGCAATATAATTAAAATAACTGTCGTATTGAGGATCTGTTAAGTGGATTGGTAACGTGTGCCATTGGCTCGCCTTACCTGCTTTGCGCTACGAGTTTTGCGAGGAAAAATATGCAAGGTTTGGGGCGAGGATGGTCACGTAGGCGGTTAAAAAGGAGGGGTGGGTTTGGAATGTTGGCGCTTTTCTTCGAGTCCACTTTATTTTCACTGCATGAGATACAACAAGAGTAACGTTTTTCATTTGATTCTTTACATAACAAAAATCCGTCTTGATAATAATACTATATAATGAAGAGCTGATTAGGTTTTTACAACAATCGCTCAAACGGAAGTGGATGTGTACTCTAGTCATATTTTGGTTTTTGGCAAATAACTCTTTTAAATCTTCATAAATGTAAATGTTGTTTATTATAAACTTCATAGATGTTATTATCTATAACTTTTGTTTGAAACATTTTTTCGTAGAATACATTCTATTTATTTACCTAATATTTACTTTAATATTTGATGAATGTAAAACAGTACTAGAATAAAAGTCGTAGTAAATTTAATTTTCTACAACCTTTGTTCGAAACATTTTCGCATATAAGGCATTTTTGAAGAGATATTTTAAAAACTAAATTTTTAGCTGCCACAACTAAACAACCTACCGGAAACTATTGTAAACACTTTACGCTCCTTTTTATTTCCTTAATTGTTGGAGCTTCAGGGCTATATCCAATATCAGAAGGCTATGGTTATAGTTTATTTCTGTTCTTTGTAAAGTCTTGAAAAATTTCTTTCACATCCCCCCTTATAATAAAAGGCTATGTTGGTTCGTTGGTTGGTCCATGCCACGCTCCTAAAACGCGAATAACTCTATCAAATATGCAGATATAAACTTGAAATTTGGTAGAGATAATCTACTTGGATATGAAAATGCTGTGACGGAGGAAAATTTACGAAAAACGTCCAGGGTTAGACTCCAGGGAATGATTTGCATTCCCTATAAGATAACACGTAAAAATAGACTTTTTGACCTGAGGCTTATCTTCTTTTTGACATTAAAAATAAAAAAAATGAGTGACGACCTTTCGATCTAGACCATTTTAAAGAAAAACAAGGTTCCTTATTCTGTTCATCGTTTCTCGTTAAACGTTAAATTCAAATATTTTGGGGAAATCTTGCCAGGTTAACGGAATGTTGACTTGCCTCCCAATTACATTGTTAAACCTCGAAAACATATTGTTATCTCAATCCTTATAGGTTTAAGCGTACTTTGAAGGCTTTTAATACGAGAAGGAGAGAAAGACAGGAGCAGGACATGATGTTCATAGCAATCAATGTAAACAACATTCGTTGCGTTATTTACGAGAAGGAATACCTAAAGAGCTGAAATACTATTATGTACTATGTTGTCCTCCGTTTGTCTGAGTGTCAAGCTATTAAAACGCGAATAACTTTATCAAGGATATAGATAGAAAATTGAAATTTGGCAGAAATTTATATAATGAGCTACTCGGAATTTGTTTATATAGGGTTGACATGATAATTTAAGAAATAAATGTCCATTTGCGGCGTTATTTTGCAATTTCTCCGAGTAAAATTTATAAATTTTTATTTAATGAAACAATATTTTATGTGGACTGAAAATTAAAAAATATATAATTCACGTTATAGTATGTTCCAGAGAGTTAAAATAGTTTTGGCTAAAGGTGTCTTGCGTAATGTTTAACAAATAATATTCTTTTTGTATGTAAGATTTGTATCGGCGCATACCACGCTGAGAGAGATAACTACATTTTTGAGAGAAGAATGAGAAGGGGGATGGGAGGGAGAAAGGATGGGAAGAAGTGGGGGTGAAGAATAGGAGGGAAAGAGGGATGGAGAATCGGAAGAGAGATGGAAAATAGGAGGGAGAGAGAATATGGGGAGAGGGAGGAAAGAGAATGGGAGGGAGACAGAGAGAAAGGGAGTAAGAATGGGGAGTACCTTAATTTTAATACATAATCTGCACATACCCGTCATATTTGACGGACAATTACGCTAGTCTTACATATAGTTTTCCAGTTCTGTGTATAACGATGACGTCATCAACGGCACTTTTTAACGCGGTTTTAACAAACTTCCCAATTAGAGGGAAGATGGAAATTTCGCAGAAATGTTTTCTTCAGATATAAAAATTAAATGACGAAAAAAATACGAAAAGAGACCGGTTTGATTCCAGGGGGGGGACGAATTCAATTTCCCGTAAGATAACACGTAAAAGGCGACTTTTTAAAGTGCAGGCTTTTATTCTTTTGAAAATTCAAATTAGATAGAATTGACGTACGATCTTCGAATTTGTACTGTGTTTTAGGAAAGTTAATGAAGTTTCTTATTCTATTCATCTTCTTCCGCCTAACGTTTGACATCTCTCATATTAAACATATAAATCACATATTTTTGGAAAATATTGGCTTTCAAACGAGATACTGCCTTACCGACCACATCATTGTTAAACTTTGAGAATCAATTGTTGTCTCAACCCATATACGTGTAATGTATATGAGTGCATAGATTGCCTTAAATTATCCTAGGATTTTTTGCGAAATTACGTAATCCTAATGGGAGTGGGATTTAGTTTGGATTCTTATGCTTATCTAACCGACTATATAGATGTAGAGTAAGAGCGAGGGGGATATGGGGACCGGGATGGTAGGGGAGGGATATAGAATGAAGGAACAAAGAGAGTAAGGGAGGTAAAGAATTAGAAAAGGTCGGTAGGAAAGAGATAAAGAGGGAAACGGAAAAAAGAGGGAGATCTATGGATTGAGACAGGAGGGAATGAGAGAGGGGGAGGTGGGAGAAAAGAGAGGCAGAGAGAGGTAGGGAGAGAGACGGAAGGAAAGAGAGAGGAAGGGAGGGAGAGAGGGACGGCGAGAGGGAGGGAGGGAATATTATTATCTATTTATTATTATTACTTCATTTTTGACAAGGGACTCATCATCGGAGAAAACAAGAATGAGAAGGAAATTCTCCCAAATCTCTATTTTGGCAAATTTTATACCGGCTCTTACTCAATAATTACAGCTGTTATTATTCATTTCTAAGTTCCCTGTAAATAATATCTTCCTTACTGTCAAATTGACGGGTTTTTTTACTAGTGCCTTAAATATTTTTCAACAACATCAAGGAGATAGAATTTATTTAAAATTAATAGCCAGTAAATCTCTCAGGGCATTCCCTTGGTGATTCTGCTTCATTTCCAAGAGTGTATGAGGACATAAAAGAAAACCTTCACAGATAAAATTAACTTAACTTAAGAGAATATCACACAACTCTCAATTTTTAATTCAAAGAAGTGCTCTCCTTTTATCAACATATTTCAAATTCAACTCATTATGCAAATATTCGTTTTCATATTCAATTTGCACTTTATTACTATCTTACTTAGTGCATGTAACAGCATTTAGAAGTGTAGATGACAAATCATAATGAGACATCCCTGACAACCAAGTTTTTATGTTTATGCATTGATCAGTAATTGAAAACTTTATTTATTTTCCTGAGATTCAAGTGGTTTTTGGTAGCATGAGGAGCTATTCTCCAAATTAAAAATTGTACAATTTTTAATTTGAAAACAAAGACTTCCTACTGAAAAGTGTCCTGTCACTGTTTGATTATGCATGCTGAGCAATTTTTTCTGAATTTCTTTCAATGAAATATTGAAGATTAAAAAGAAATGAGTATAAATTCAGTCACATATTAAGCCATTCTATTATATATATAATAATAGCAGAAAAAATCAAATGATGATTTTTTTGCATTAAGTAAATAAAAATAACATTATACAATATCCAGTCTCTATTCAATAAATTGAGGTATTTGATATTTTATCTGAAATTAATTACTATGAATGTATTGCTGGATTCTTTTATAGGATGTCAATCCTAGTAACTACATGGGCTCAACTACAGCATCCAATGCTGTTACAAACTATTATCGTTTAGCACTGAGGAAGGATATAAAAATCTTAGATGTTGGAGCAGGCACTGGAACAATAGGGGAATATCTGGGCAAAAACCATTTTAAGTAAGTGGAATACAAGTTTTAATAAGAGAAAAAATACTTTGTTGCTTTTTGTGCACTGAGCCTTTGGTTACGAATGATAAAATATTGATAAATATTGATATTACCTCAATTGATTTTATTTGTTCCCTGAAACCAAAATGTAACAGGTTGAATATTTAACAGGGATGAGAGACAGTGGTATCCTACAGTCATAGACACAAATTATAAAAACTTGACTCAGTAATGGAAAGCTCTTGTCTCTTTAGAGATGAGAATGATGATTTTTTTAAATGCTATATTTCTGTAATCAATAAATGTGCTTAAAAATATATATTTATAGAAAAGGTAATAATAATATTTTTAAATTGACAAAATATGCAAATGTTATTTTTAGGTTTGAAGATTTTGGAATGATTTTATAACTTCATTCTAAAAGAAGTGTTTTTGAGATTAAGAAAATATGTTGTTTTACTCTGAAGTTTAATAATGATATTATGAAAAAAAAATCTTCATATGAAAGCCTACTATGTCTATATATTAATACAAATATGTATGATTTATCATGTAAATATAGAATGATTACATTCTTTTTATGTAAATCAGTATATTACGTTACAAGAACTTTATTTTAAACTAGGAATATTGATGCTCTTGAACCATCAGAGAAAATGCTGGAAAAGCTAAAGGAAAAGAACATTTATAATAAAATATGGAATGATTCAATTGGATATCATCAGACTGATATACCAAATGGTAGGTGGAAATGATAGTACATGTTAGTATTAAACTTCTATGAGAAAATAAGAAATTTTACAATAACAAGATATTTTAAAATAATATTACAACAATAATATAAACAAGTACTTTAATAACTCAGTAACTCTTTAAATCTCCATTGCTATGCTAAAGTAAGATTTACCCATCAAGTTTTCTTTATTTTTCTTGGCAAAGCAAGAAGACCAAAACATGTGCTGCAAAAAATCCTAAATAAATGCTAATGATATCAATGGTTGCTCTTCAATTAATTTACAGATTACTACGACTGCGTTGTTACATCAGGAGCATTTGGTGAAGGACATATACCAGTGTCATCAGTGAATGAAATGATCAGAATTATCAAATCAGGTAATTTAATAAAAACTTACTGCCTCAGCAGGTGCTTTAATATGGGGTTGAAACCAGTGTTGAACCAGACATTGTTGACCAGGAGTGAAAATGAAAACTTTGGGGGTATTTTAAAAATAAACGTTAGTTTGAAGTTTGAACGGCATACATAATTTTTAATTATAGTTACAAAAATATCACATTAAAATCACATTGCAGCAGGTTTTATATTATTATAAATCTTAAATGAAATTTCAACAGCCTCACTACCACTAGAAAAGTCATTTGAATGCATAATATGTGAATATCAAACAAATTATTAATTCAATTGTATATAATCATACTATATTAATAAGGCACTTATCTCTATATAGTTATATGCAAACATCCTTGATCCTTGACTACTGGGATGTTCATAAACAATTGCCTTATTTACCTTAACTGTTGACTGAACTTAAGATATAAGAAAATATAAGTTAACAAATATTTAGTGAATTTATAGTATTGATGAACGTTTCTAGAAGATGTTTCTTTAAACCATACACATTAAAAGGTAATTTTTTTTATAATAGTGATAGTTTATATGAAAAATTATAACTATTTCTCAACTAAAGATAAATTAATGTATTAGCTTAGACAAATTATATTTAGTGATGTCATTATTTATAGAGAACGTACTCAGAATTTCGTTCGGTAAAACGTTATTTTATTGCTTCTTATAATAGTGATACTGTATTACAACAAATTATCTTTAGTATTAGTGAATGTTTTTCAGAAGGCCATTATTTAAACTTTATTTTTTGTTTATACCATGACAAAATGATTAAAAATGATCACAAGACTGATAATACAATTAGAAAAAAATTTAACAAGATGATGGAACAAGGTTAACTTAAAATTTTTAAAATTTTGTAAGTTAATTAAAAAAAGTAAAATTAAATTTAAAAAAGTAGATTATCCTCCTACTTTGCATCTTGATTTTCTATGACATCATCTTGTTTAGCTTGAGAATCAGTCTTAGTTTTTTTCTTTACAAAACTCACAATGGATGTTTGTGTCATTTTACTTTTCAAACCCCTTTGCACCTCCTTATAGGGCCTCAGTAATTCTTCCAGCCCTCGCTTCAAGTTTAAGCTATGCTCAGTAACTGGATCAATTCCCATAAAATGGTCAGCAAGGTTAAATGCCATCTGCATTACCTTTGTAAGGTTATTCACAGTAAGAATCCGTTTTTCTATGATCACCTCGCCCTCCTCCTCTTCGCTACTAAATGATTGAACAGTAATTTCTTTGAGGTTTTCCTCTGTTAATTCCTCGGCCTGAGACTGAAGTAGCTCCTCAACATCATTAAGCTGCATGTCGGTCAGCCCCTCGCCTTCCAAACGCCTCGCTATCCCTACAATGCATTGCACTTCATCAGCAACCGGAGGAATGTCCTGTGAGGTCTTCACAGCCTCTTTCCAAATTTTTCTCCAACAGGCGTTCAATGCAGATGCCTTCATCTCTTCAATAGAATCTTTTATAATGTTTATGCAATCCTTGATGTTAAATTTTTTCCAACACTGTGCCACCGTTAGCGTTGGGTCCCTGTCCATGGCATCCAAGATGTGTGTAAAAGTACGTCGAATATAATAACTCTTCATTGTAGCGATCACACCTTGGTCCATGGGCTGAATAAGTGATGTTGTGTTTGGAGGGAGAAACATAATCTCAATGTTTGGATGAGTGAACTGGAGTATCTCTGGATGACCAGGTGCATTATCAATGAGAAGTAACGCCTTAAATTCTAAGTTTTTCTCAAAAAAATATCGCTCAACCTCTGGGACAAAACAGTTGTTGAACCAGTCTGTGAATAACACTGCAGTAACCCATGCCTTGCCGTTTGACCTACAAAAACAGGGAGATGATCCTTATTTTTGCCCTTTAGTGCACGAGGGTTAAGCGATCTATACACAAGCATTGGTTTGATGAAGCAATCTCCACCAGCGTTGGAGCAAAAGAGAAGAGTCAATCTGTCCTTGGCTGCTTTGAATCCGGGAGCAATTTTCTTATCCTTCGATATAAATGTTCTAGAAGGCATCCGCTTCCAAAACAAACCAGATTCGTCGGCATTAAAGACCTGCTCCGGTAGGTAACCCTTCTCCTGGATTACATTCTTCAGTTGTTCACTTGCCCTTATGGTAGCATCATTCTTCTTGATTGTCCTAATGGTTGATTCATTGACCCCTAAACCCCACACCACCGATGCTGCACTTTCTCTACAGGCAAGTCTATCAAGCACTTTCATTTTCTCTTCTAATGTCATAACTTTCCTTGCTCTTTTTACACATTCACTTGTAGCACTTTTAGAACATTTAGAGGCCATATTAAAGGGATAATTAAATGTATTTTATAATAAAGTAATCTTCAAAGCGTTCTGAAAGCAAGCAAAAATACTTTCGGGTAAAATAGATGTAAAAAAACACAGAATTCTCCAGATAAATAGAGAAATGTCCACCGAGTAACACAGTTCGGTTGACACTGATGACTGACTTTCATAAGCGTAGGTATATAATAGATATCACTACATTGTATACTGAAGCGGGTAATTTTATCATTATATTATACTATGTATCTACATAGTACGAAATATGTAGTAAAATACGTCAAAGTTACTCAGATATCAGATTTTTTCTTTTTTTTCCTCTTGAGACAGAAACTACATATTCCACATCTCAAACCACGCATACTAAAAAACCGCGGTTGGTGAGGGATTCCTGTATATGATTGTATAAGTAAATGCTTTAAATTAACCAAAGTTGCCTTTGTTATTTCTTAGCGTACGTGTTGATTACTTCATTGGGTCCCTCAATGGCAATTTTCATGCATTCTTGCAGTTCCCTGGCCCATTCTATTTCTTAACTTCATCATGAGTCTATTCATTGTGATGAAAGAGTGTTCAGCACTCGCAGTATACACTGGAATGCAACATAGCTTTACACATAAAATCTTCAGTTCTGCATATCCAATAATGGATTTTAAAATTAGTTCAAAAGGGTTCTTCTTATTATCTTTGCATTCGACTTTGGTTACCCACTTAAATGAACAAATGCCATTCCATAATGCTTTCATTTTGGGATTGGTCAAGATAAACAGTTGATATCACTTTTGACCAATCATCGTCATATTCTCTATTTCTTAATATTAAACAAATTAAATAAAATTTTAATAATTTTCCCCAGAGGAAATTTTATTCCACACGGAATGAAAATCTCCTCCAGGCTCTCCCTTGGATTCAACACTGGTTGAAACCCATCTGAATCATATTTGTTGCAATTTGAAGAACATGTACTTTTTAAAATTTTCTGTTATACCACTGGGTGCAATATTAATGATTGTTATTTTTGTTTATCCATCCATTTTAATTCTTAAAACAATCAATTTTACAATCTTAAAAGGGTACAAATATTTAATGTCCTATTCTCAACAGGTGGAATACTTGTAATTGTCATCAGAGAAGAAAATCTTACAATTTCTCCAGAGTACTCGAAGTTGGAGCCAACATTTGATGAATTAGAGAAGGATAATAAAATCATTAAAGTAATAAATCTGTCTGAAATTGAATTTAGTATCTACATTATGAATTTTACCAAATAGCTCTTATTGTTGCAGGTGTCAAGAACAATTTTCAAGAGATATTGGCACTACTTAAATGGAGTATGTTTCATCTATAAAGTAGTGTAATAAAGGTGTTCAGATACTTTAAGCAAATCGTGAAAATAATAAAAATACAATTACATTAAGTTCATTTTGAAATGGCAAAGTCAATTGTATTATCAAACAATTAAAAATTTTCCATTATGCTGCCAAAATTACATAAAGGGAAAGATACTATGGTGTTGTTTTTGTGTTTATGATAGATGGGTTAGTTGAAAGTTATTCTTAATGATTAATGAAAGAGATTATGTGTTCATAACCATTGTTGTACAGAATTGATAATATGAAAAATGAAAAAAATAAAAATTTGGGAATATAAGTATCTATTCGTTTCTGTTATTAATCAGAAAATTGTGTGATACTTCTGGCATGAATGACTACCAGTGGAAAAATATAATCACTTAAAGTTAGATACATCTTTCAATGGAGCAAAGACAATATGACAAACAATGTGTTAAAAAATGAAAAGCATACATTAGTCCCTTTAAATCTTAGTAGCATTAATATAAACAATAAGTATACTTTAAATGATGTCTCTAAAAGCATTCCTACAACAATAATGATTCTATGATCAATCAGTTTTTAATTTCATGTGAATGTGATGTTCTTTTTTGATTTTGACAAATACCTTTTCTGCTTGAGAAATGCATTGGATTCAGAGCAGATCATTATAAGTTTGCATTTTTAAACTGGTTGGCAGCAGGAGCAGATCTAAAAACTTCCCAAGGTGGAATGATTATGATGATTTTTCCCCAAAAAGAGCATGACTCTGATAATTTTTAGTAAGTACAATTCATTCTCAATTCTCATTAAAATTATCTTCAAACCTTATTCACAAAATCATGGAAAAAATAAACATCAAAGAAAAATAGTTTGATGATTATTGTTAAAATACAAATCTTCTGCTATGTGAAATCAAAGGATTTTGTTGAGGATATGTTTCATTACATTTTACTAGATTTGTTTCAAATAAATTCTACGAGAGTAATACTGTCTTGAATATTGGAGGCTTGTTTTGCAAAAAAAATTAGAAATGACGTTAAATTGTACTTAAATAACTGAGAAAAAAATCTTGTCCCATTTTCACAGCAATAAAATAGGTATTTATATAAAATCTCAAACTATTTAGTAGAGACAAAAATTCGCATTTGATCTGCACTAAAGCACAGAAGGGGCTATCAGATTGACATGACTGATCTAGAGAGCTGAAATTTGGCATTTTGTTTATGTACTACTAGTAAAATTTATGCTCTCAACAGTTTTCAGCCCTCAAGAAGGGAGGTGAACAGGGGGGATACAGAAACATCCCAAGAGAAGGAGATCATCCCTCTCCACTTTTGAATCCACTTCAGTCAATGACCTTTTATTCTGAAAATCCATATCAGAATCTTTCTTTCCCTTGCCCAATGGACCTAACCTGCAGTTCAGTACCAAGGAATTTTATGTGGAATGGGTTTAAGAATGTATCCAATGAAGGGCAATAGGGACATCGAAGGGGGAGGGGCAATTGTCCCCATCATCACCTGAATAAAGATGCTTATCTATCCATCTCCCTCTTTGTGTGAGTGACATGAGGTTCAAGAGCTAAAATTAAAATGCCTTTTGATAGTGAAGTTCTAAATCAATGCAATGAAATACAGTGACTTAAAATGAAAAATCTATTTCATCTTGCAATTATATTGAGGAAATTAAATGGATAAAAAAATTATATTTATTTTTGGACTTAACGTAGGATTATTAAATTTGATATTAGATTGTGATCCCACTGCATTTCTTGAATGTTCTTAACATGTTATATAAGTAGAAAATTTGGTTCTGGACCACATTCTGCCACATTTACATGCATTTTAATATGGAAAATTGATTTAGTAGTTTTTAACATGACAGTATTATTCATGCAGGTGTCTACCTTACTAAACTAAGAATGTATGTATAGGCTACTTTAAGATATTATAGTCAAACAAATAACTTTATATAAAATGCTATTTAAGAGAGGCAAACATTTATCTAGTTATACTGGACCTTAAACTCCTCAAACATGACACTGATTGAAATGCATTAAAATTTTATAGAAGTAAATCATTATTCAGAATATAGGAATCGAAAACAAAAAATAATAATAGATCACATAATACCTAGCTGCATTTACTTTTAGTTAGAATAATTAATTTTGATCATATATTTTTTAAATCTCTCTATATATTAAAGTTGTAGTTGGTTGGTAGCCTAATCAAGTCGCGTGCATCCTGCTCTTTCCCTTCCACTACCTCTACCTACTGTTGTTTATTATACTTTGTGGTTCTTTCTTTGTTCATAGTTGTTTACTCTTCATTTTGTTTGTTGCTGTGGGTCTTATGATGCTCTTTGCTTATTGTTTATGTATGTAGTCCTCGTATATGTTGACTTGTATATTTTTGTTTGAGAACTAAGATTTACATAATTATTTATCTATTAAAAAATTCAGTTGCACCCAACTGTTTGGGAACATTTGCATTAGCATATTTCATATTAAACCTTAACCTTGATTGGCCGTGCATACACTTAAATGTACACAAAATGTAGGCCCTGTAGGCAGGCGGGCATTTAAATCCATATGATCAAGGTTAATTGGCAGAGAAATTAATGTGATATGAAACGTGACATCTACTAAGAGAAAGATCAAAAATGGGGATAGATATAATTTTCTACCTTAAATATATGCCAAAAGGAGGAGGTTCAGGAGAGCACATGGTCAATGGGTGGATTAGTCTCACAGAGCAAGGTACAAGATTGAAGCGCATAGGGACTGAGCCCCTAGTTATAGATTATTTTCAAGACTTGAAATATAAACAATATGTACCCCCTAAATCATAGAATGCATCGTAAACACCTGCCTTATATAAGTAAAGATTGCTCTTTATTCCCTCACTGGAAATTCTATTGAGCTTTGAAAACCTCAACAGATTAGGGCTACTGGCTACTCCAAAACAAAATTTTTTATAAAATCTTTCAATCAACGTGAATATATGTTCAGGAAGCCTTGGAAATAACTGAGTCATTAAGGCTACAGATTTAGCTAATTCATCATGGTCATCATGTCATAATATTATGACATTTTAAATTCCTCAGAATACCGTAATTGTCATTATTATAAACTAGGGGGCTCCTGCTTCATGGCCTAACCCCTCAGGCTACACACAATCTAGCAGTTAAATATCAATTTGAGACAATGTTTCACCCTTCTTTCTGCAACATTAAACTCTCATGCAAAGTCATTTTTTCATCAAACCAAGGATGTCATGTTCTCAAATGATACCTTCCCTCCCCTTGTCATGATACATCACTAAATTTCAACCCCCTAGAGTATGACATAATTTGTGGATGATCCCTTTCACGAAAATATGATTCTTTTAAAAATAAGAGCCATTTGACATTCGTTGATACATCTGCCTTTAAAGAGTACTAAAACAGGACAGTGGTGTCGACTGTGAAACGGGCTGGCCTCGGACCCAGGAGGAGTGGGGAGGAGCTGTGTGGCAGGAAAAGTGGGGAGAACCTGCACAGTAGAGTTGCACACTGGCTTAAGAAAAGCATCAATTTCATTTATTATATAGAGAAATACCTCTTCAACAGGGAACTATCAAGCTTGTCTTATGGATGAAAAAAATTCAAGAACAAGCAATTTAAAAAATGTACTTGCCTCAGGTATCTCCAATATTGTGGCTTTTGGAGATACCCTAGGCAAGTACATTTTGTAAATTGCTTATTCTTGAATAAATGCCTCTGATAAGTTGGGCAAAGATTCTTAAATAATAAGACTTAAATAAAAATAAAATCACCTTTGTTTTTGAATACGATGACCTGTTTGGCCAATCATGCAATATTAAGGATTCTTGTGCATTATTTTTGGTTAGAAATGCTTTATGTGCAGTAATATTGTTAATATAGGATTTTTAACAGTTGATTAAAAATGAGAGGAAATAAGCATTCATGAAACTATGTATTCTTCCTTGTCATAGAGACTAATTATTTACAAGAAAAATCTGATTGAAGAAGTGATTAAAAGCTCTTAACATTTTAGAGTAGGTCATGTTTATGAGCATAAATCTAATACATTACCACCCAGAATAAATGATCAGCTGAAATGTCTGCATTTATAGTTAATTAGTAGCTTGTATTTTAACAAACTTATCATGTCTTGAAATTAGTCAAACTACTCTTCTAAAGAACAAAAAACGTTATATTTGTAAACTTTCCATTTATTTTAAGTAATGGGAAAAAGAAGGGAAATACATTTGGTCACAATTAAAGACATCAATATCAAATTATTAATTGGGCCACAGAATGTGAGAAAAAGTTGGAAAGATTATACTGAAGAATTGTATGGAAAAGATTTGAAGCCAGAATCCATTGAGATAGAGAGGGAGGAAAATGTAGACTGTGTCAGTGTCAACAAAAGCAGTAGGAGTTGATGACCTCCCTGTAGAAATGTTAAAGGAATTATGTAAAGAGAGGAAAAGGAGCTTTTATAAATTGCATCATAAGCTATATGAAGAGAGAGAGTGGCCAAAGGACTTGACTACATCAATTTTAATTCTCATGAAATAAAAAAAGGATGTTTGTTTGCTTTGCAGATTTTGAAAAGGCTTTTCATAGATTTCTATGGCCTCAGTTAATGGAAGTGTTGAGGAAAATAGGAGTAGATTGAAAAGAAAGGCAATTAATAAAAAATCTGTATTTGAACTAGACTGCACATGTAAGGATAGGGTTGCCAACCCTCCTGGATTTGCCAGGAGTCTCCCGAAATAAGGCAAGATTCCAGAAATTCTCCTGACTCCCGGATTGAGGCCTTCTTCTCCTGTTTTCACTTAACAAGGTGAACGCCATGAGGTTTGCATATTTGACCGTAACCATGCTGTTGAAGAGTTGGCAACATTACCTAGGAGCCGGGTGGGTGTCATGCACCTTTATATTACATTGACTAGCGTCTATACAGTACTATAAAAATCTGACTTAATCCATAATTATACAGTATTAACTATTGTATTATTTAACTATAATAGTATTATAAGTAATATTAATTAGTGTATAAAGGATATTCTCATAGGGGAATCGGATATAAGAGAATTAAAAGAGAAAAAAAATCCACAACAATGCAATTCAACATGATGAACAAAAGTTTTCACCAGAAAATAACGCTGAATTTCCACATTCAAAACGAATTTGTAGAACAGAAACGGATTCAAAAATCGATTATAGGAAAGTGAAATATCATTGATTCATGCATCCTAAGTTTAAAGTGCCAAATTCGTATGATTATTGTAAATAATTTTAAAATGCTAATAAAAATGCTGCACCCTTTCCTTTTCCGTTAAATTCTGTTATATCTTATTTCCCTGAGGTGTTACCCTGTTTATTAGGAAATATGAAAAAAATTAAATATATTCTTTCCAATCAATCTGTTTTGAATAGATTTATAACATAGAATAATAAATTTCATCACCTTTAAATTATTTGATCTATACATACCGATGAATGATGAGTTAGTTTCACATACGTAATTCATCATTAAATAGATCCACAATTGGAGAATTTTTGTGCCTCAAAGTAATGCCTATTTTAATATAATAATTTAATTAACCAAGTATTTAATTTTGTTTTGAAGAATTGTGGCTGTTTTTCTACAATTTGATACAGCATTTTTATGATTGTATACTACTGCCTTCAAGTATACAATGCAAACAGTAGCAGAACTATCAGTGTGCAATGCACACAGACCTGCCTTACAGTAGGGGAGGGCATCTGAAGGGAATTTTAAATTTTATTTATGAAATATTCATGGATTTGGCAGATTTTGAAATTTCCTGCCCCTAGGAAAAATTATTTTTTTGTCCCTTTTTTGGTGCTTTTTTCCTAAAAGGACCATGCAAATGATTTGTTTGTTCATCTGTCCATGTGCGGATCATAATAGTTTAATTCATCAAGTGTCTGCATAATATTATTTTTTTTATTCCTGCTCTGAAATCCCACTTTTATTGTCGCCTCTGGGCCATTGCCTACTTTGGCCTTATTTCAAATACACTACTGAACATATGTTACCATTTTCATAATGGTGTGAGGAATTTAAAATAAAAATAAAGATTTTAATATTTCAACAAGAATGATGGGATCCATTTTCAATATACGAGCATGGGGCTATTGAATGCAAGTTGTTCCATGCAACTTTTATTTGGATGGAAATTTACTTATGCATATGTCATTTCAAACGCTTTGCCTTTTTTCATCCTAGCAAGAAATTTTGTCTTATATAAATGACAAGTTATAAATTTTTGGCTGTTATTTCGAGTCTCATAAACCTAAAAATCATATCATCTCGTTTGCCGCTAATCTCTCTTAACCCCTCCATCTATTTTCCGCCCCTCCATCGGCATGTTAAATACATCCTCGGATGAGTGACCGGGCAGTGAAGCGTTATCAAAACCTTCCATTGGATATTTCTCCTTCCGCGGTCGCAGCCCCTTCGAAATCTTTTCTTTTCAGCAACGGCCCTATCTACTTCGTCTCGCCAATAAATTAATCCTGGAACCGCGTTTTCAGAAGAATTGCGCCACGACTTTAAATGTGAATGTACATCAATTCGTGTCGTCTTTTGAGTTATTAGGCGCCGGGTTTTAAAAATCGCTTGCCTATAATAATTTCTCGAAAATTACCACACCACTAGCTGGACAAATAATTTGATTTTTTGAAGAAAATGCTGCAGGACATCGATCCCGAAGCGAAAAAGACAGCGCTGGACGCCATATGCAAAGTGCATGCGAAAGGAATTACTCAAGAAGAACTCACTAAGATATACGATGACTGGGCAGAAAAGTATGACGAAGTGAGTGCCGTTCTGTTAAGTTATAAAACATTTCAGATCAGGTCCTTCACAGCCCGTCTTTATTTTTTAATTGGCATTTCACAAAAAAAGTTTCTGACAACGTCATGAAAAGGTCGTTTTGAAAATGGCCCTAAGGATGCTTTCTTATATCCTCTCAAAATCGAAGGTTAGTAAGTTTCAACAATATATTTCATAATTTTTATTTTTCAGGATATTAATCCGGGATTATACAAAGGACCAGAATACGTCGCAGAAGCGTTAGCTGAGTTATATGCAGACTTGGACAGGCGAGGTGCAAAGGTCCTCGATGTTGCTGCCGGAACGGGTCGCATAGGAATCATTCTTCATGGCCTAGGCTTCCAGTAAGATACCAGCAATCCGTTATCAAAGCCATCGCGCTGACCCTGTTCATTGACTAACCTTCACAACCAGTCATGGTCATTGAAAAACTATATCGATTATATTCCTTGCCCTTTTCAAGTGGGATATGCGCAAGGCAAAATTTTACTGATGAAAAATAAATAGAAAATTGAAGAAAACGTATCGCCAAGTTTAATCATAAATCGTGGAATATTAAGGTTTTGCATGAAACTCATTTGATGAGATACGTTGGAAAGATTCCATTTGCATAAAAATAAATGTACTGAAAATTATGATATAAAGCGGTATATTCTCAATGATGTATTATTAATTCATTAGCATTATTTGTTCACGAATCAACAAATAAATAACAAATTCTTGCCCATTTCAGGCGCATAGATGCATTAGATCCCTCGGAAAAAATGCTCGAAATTTTGCGTAAGAGAGGAGTATATGAGAAAACATGGAAGGACACGATTGGGCAGCATCAAACGGAGATTGAAGACGGTAAGCGAAAACGCGTCGTTTTAAATTAAAAATAGATTCATCTTTAATCTACGCGAATTTTTAATGAAGACTGAAGTTTTACAATGGCATAATATCTAGCTCTCCCACAATATGTGTTTATGCATTTCAATTATTACAACGAATTACTGAAATTGGAATTCAGTATCAAAATTTAGAAATGAAATTTTCATCTATTTGCCATAAATATTTCGTCAGTTTATAACAATATTTATTTTTATTTGAGGCACCGTAAAAACATCAGTTCTCAATCGCCTGCTATAATATCTTTTTCAAACGCAAATTGTATTTTTTAATCTAAATTAAAGACTTCCCTCCTGAGAGCATGAACCACGGGCAGAGATGAATAAATATCAAAAGACGTGCGACTGACCGGCAATTCTTAACATTTTCAAAACATAAAAACAATTCCTGAAGGATGGAAATGGACGTTGAGTTGTACAATTCATTTATAGAAATGAATGACTTTCATCAGAGCGAATGTTTGCATTAACGAGGGTTGAGAGCTGTACGGCGATGTACGAGGTCAAATCGAAAGCCAAATTTAAGGTTTGAGAAAAATATTGTACCTTTAAAGAACGGTTTACGCAGTACGCGCGGTATAAACAACAACAACAGGTGATTTATACCATCGTGAGACTCAAGCCAGCTTGGAGTAGTAGATTCTTCTAGTTTAAATTTTAAAAGCGGCTATGTGGTACGCTTAAAATATTTACGCTGTAACCTCATCCGCCAAATAGAGAATTGCGCCAAAAACCATATAGGAATAAATGAAGACTGCGCTCTATTTTTCGAAAATGAGTATAGAGGTATACTACTGCAAGTGAAAAGTATGAAACAAACGTTTTTTTACATTTATCGGATTTTTTTAATAATATAGGAAAAACGTATTGATAAAAATTACGATTGAGGAGACACTATTTTTGGCAATTTTTATTTTTAACTAAAAACTAAGACTTGTTTTTCTGCACGTTCTTAACCGTTTCGTATAAAATTATAATTGTACTACTAGTTACTATTATAACACTGAGATAAATGATGAATCAAGTACCCCTTACCTCAAACATTAAAGATAAAATTATTAATCAAGGACATTTTCTAAGTGATTTTACAGATGCTTATGATGCAGTAGTATCTTCCGGAGCCTTTGGAGGGGGACACATTCCAGTAATTGCCGTCAACGAAATGGTGCGCATAGTTCGACCAAGTAAGTAGTTCATGTATATAATTCAATCAAGTATTTAAAATATTCTGATGAAATTTAAATGTTATTTCACGTATTAATACAATTAAATGAATTTTAACTATAATAATAAGTCATTCGACGGATTCAAATCCCGCAAAAATGTGATAAATGGCTCTTGCAATCAAATTTAACAAGGTTCAGCATATAAAAATTCGTACTTTTCCCTTTCTAATCAAATTTCACTTGCTCAGATGTTTCCCAATCCTATTAATCTCCGAAGTTTTGAATTCTACTGTTCTCGTTTAGTACTGTAATACTTTCTCATCGTTCCATTTTTTCAAGAGGTACTTGGGTTCATTATTTTTCACTTTTCTGCTCGGAATACCCGGATGAATGCCTCTACTTTAAATCTTAAGTTTTTTTCATCGTTTTTTCAACCAGCGATTTTATATAATTTTTTCAATCGATCGCACGATTCGTTCTTACAGGTGGCTACGTAGTAGTCGTCCTCAGGGAAGAGTATCTCACGACCACCGAGGAATACAGTAAATTGGAACCGCTTTTCAATAGATTGGAAGGAGAAAACAAAATAAAGAAGGTTAGGTTTTGGTCATTCGCATACATTTTGCACTATTTTTTAGAAATATTCAAGCAAATAAATTTTAACTAATAAAATCGTTTTACTTTTCAGATCAACAGGAAGATTGTACCAAAATACTCACTAGATAACAACGGCGTAGTGTTTGTGTATCAAGTACTATGAAAATAAAAATAATTTATAAAACTGAGACAATTACATTTTTTCCGAAAACCAAACCTGACAAATTGAGTTTAGTTATCAATGTCTTGGCTTCAAAGATTGATACGCTCTTACAAAATTAATTACAGAATATTTATTGCAGAACAAGGAAGAGAAAACTTTTGCCAGAGACTCCAATGAGAAGTTTTGAGATAAAAAAATAATAGTTCTAAATATATAAAAAAATTGTTTGCCGAATGTCATCGGATATTTTGTGCGGCCGCCACGTTAGTTTTAAGTATATTATAAGATGACCCGAAGAAAATGATTGCCGCAGCTTTCACGAAAATCACGCCGGAGATGTTGAACCACACGTGGAAAGAATTGGCCTCTCGTTATGAACTCTGTCGTGTCCGCAACGAGGGTCAAGTTGAGGCCTAATGAACTAATTGTTAGTCACAATATCCCGTGTTTGTAGGCAATGTGTGCCAAACATTGAGTTATAAAAGATAAACGTTTCCATTTCACAGCGTTATAATTTTTTTATTCATATCCAAACGGATCACTCTGTAAATATCCGATCAGCCCTAATTGGTCATAATAAAGGTTGGTGAGTTATTATAGGAGCATATGTGGAGAGACGCGAGAAAACTGCAACGCTGTGAAAGATCCTGCTCCGCAAATAGGTTGGCATAGAAAAACTACATCAGCCGTAAAAGGATCTGGAAAATCATACGCCCGTTTCGACTGCAATACGACCTCCTTCGGTGAGAGTTGCCCGAATGACGTTTCTAGGAAAGGCGTCGTATGTTCTTAGGTTTAATCTTTTACACACGCATAGGTATAGGAGGCGGTAGGTATGAAACAGAGCAGGTCGTTTCACGTTCATCGGGGAAGAAGCAGATTCTGAAAGACAGCTCTTGGATGAGAAAGGCGAGGTGTTGTCGTGTTTTATTAGATTAACTGTGCGAAGTATTTTATGCAAATATTTTGTTTTGTAAGTGGAATTGCAATCGAAATGTTTGCGCGGAAAAAATAAGAAATATTGTGAGATGAGAGAGGAGGTAACCCTGTTTTAGTTCGGTTTTGCATAAAAAATTGTGTTGGCTTAATTAGGTTTTTCTCGCATCTGGGTTTTAAGGATTTTAAACAAGTGCTAAAATCGATTTTTATTTTATGCCACGCATGGAAACGTGCTAGACAAAGCGTGATTTAAATTGCCCGAAGAAGCACGATTCGAATTGCCTGCAATTAATTTGACATGCGGTGGAATTTTCGAAGCTAATAAATTTATATTCCCAAAAATATTGTTGCTCTTGTAGATAGCGAAAGATCTTTAAATCGTTTCAAGTTTCGTATGTCGTTTGACGCGCCATAAGTTGCATTCCCTCATTTATTTATATTTATTTTACTTAGCTCATCCCTCTATCGAGCCCATACATGTTGTCCATAAATTAAGAAAAGTGGAACGTAGAACGAGACAATTGCTCTATTATATATTACAGAAATTGTTAGTGATCGATAATAACGCAATTTCTAGTAAATGAAAAATGTAGGCATTAAAAATTCAAATTTTTATTTGCTTTTATAGAGGAACGCTTAAAATTTATCACAACACACTTTGCCGTTCAAAATAGACGCATAAATTTCACTTTAGCGACGATTACAACAATCAGTAAACTACGAATAGAATGGAATAATTCCATAGAATTAAAGTTCGCCTTTAATTCTATGGAATGACTGAATAACCTAAATGAAAAAACAAACAACGTTTTTAAGTCATAAAACACCGCATGAAGAGTCAAATACAATAATCAAGTGATCCTTAAACACTCGGATCGATCAGATAGTATATCGATAGATCAAATCAAAGTCAAGCAAGAATTTTCAGCCGAGTGGGTTCAAATGGTCAAGTTAAAAAATTGCTACATCGGTTATACACGCGGGAAACATTATTACGTCTTCCCTCTGATGGAAAGATTCTTTCCTGAGGCTGCCGAAATCTTTTGTTCACTATCTTTCTATTAGATTCACCCGCTTCATCAATCACTTCTTAAAAATTTCTCTCTTTCACTACTTTTCTCTCTCCATTCTGTTCCTTCTCCCATCTTTTTCCTTCTTCTGTTGCCATTTTTCTCACCTCAACACCCTCTCTATGCCTGTCTATTCTATTTTCCTCTACTCTCTTTGCCATCTTACTTTCTTTCCCTCATCCTCCGCCCTCTTACTACACCTATTCCCATTCTCCTTTTTCTCCTCTTTCACCGTACCCTTCTCATTCCATTCTCCCCCGCACCTTAGTTGTAAAAAAAGTCACTTGACGGTCGCAATCCGATCCTAAATTAAGAATTTCTTCATTTCACTCTATCCTTCATTCACGCCACTACACATTCCATGCCTCTGCAATATGCGCGCTCATCGCGATTCTCATAGAAAATGACGTTATCGGCCCTTCTCTTTTATGTCGGTTGTACAAAATAAAGTTTTTCGTTTGTTTTTTTTTTCATTACGTACCATTTCTTATTGATGCTTTCCGCATACTTAAAAAAAATATTTTTGGCTTATCCTTCTGATGCCACTGAAAAAGTTGCCCAATTAATTTGAATTTGGCAAGTATTTCGACTTAATAGTTGAAGACGGGAGTGAGGGCGGAGTGATTTGGATTTGCAGTTGGCCTGGGTTCGAATCCTGGCGGAGGTCGATTTTTTCAACCTGACCTTTCCCCGCCCCGGTTTGAAAGAACGGCACTCTGTCCTTCGGAAGTGACGTTAAGCAATGTGCTCCTTTCTCAACACCTGGCTAATGCAGCCACTGAATTTCCCTTCAGTGTGAATGTGTGCGTGCGTAAGAATTGATCCTCGAGTTTGGGGGATGGGTTGCAATGGGTTCGCTTAAAAATTCATTGTGCCATTAGTATCCAATGGGAACCGGAAGAGGCTGCTAGCCTAATCCGTGAAGTTGTTGATGGTTATTTTGCGTCCACGCAAACTACAAATTTATCAAGTGCGCAGTATACAATTTTTTTATAAAGATGAAATGTTTTAGTTGCGATATTTTTTATATTTTATAATAGATGAATTGGAGCTAAAACTGAGCGGTCACCACAGAAGCACCACTCGGTGATTATCACAATGGTTGCACACGACGGGAAATTAACTCATTAATTACTAAATCCGAAGAATAAAGTGTTCGTAATCAAATCAAGATGTCGGTGTTAAGTGTACGGTGTTCAAATGAAAAATAAACATTCGATCGATTTAAAAATGCCGCTCACTAAAAGAAATGAGAATTTTTGGATCGCATAAAACCGCTCGCGGCAGATAAACAATTAGAGGAAATGAAAATTTCCTTTTCCGCGCTGCGAGGGAAGTGGTTGAGGTCTGACGAGAGAAAGATAGGGAGAAAGGCGAGAGAGGGAAGGTAATGGGGAGGGCGAGTATAGGCAGCGGTACAATTAGATTATGCTTCGCGGCACAAGGCAATAAGCAAAGATAACTTTTTCAGATAGCTGCGGTTTCCCCCAAGCGAGGCGGGGGGTAGCGTCTTCCTATTTATAAAATTGGCCGAGGCTCAGTGAAGAGAGAGCCAATCCTAAAAATGGCATTATTCAGAAAAAAGATGAACAAATGAAGTGGCGTGTTGGAGTATAAGGAAGGAATCCCTACGTCCCTCGACCGGGTCAGCTTCCTCCGAACCGCACGAGAAGTTTTTAACTGTCACGACAAAGTTTGAAACCAACCCGATTCACGCATCGGTGTTCCACTGTTTCGATCCTTTCAAGAAGAGTTTTAACCAAGATTCTCCTTTCCTCATTTTCTTATTGCCGTAATTGGAGTTGGTTTATGGCGTTCCAATCTCGGAATATTGCGTAACTTACTGTAGTAGATTTGAGTTGATAAGGGGCCCGAAACTTTCCGCTCGTACGATTGCCGGTCAAACTGAATGGAAGTCCACTGTCCATTCGCCGAATGAAGGATATGATCTTTGCACATATGACTCACATTTTCATGCCACCGGAATTTGTTGGAGTTCGCGGACCCCGACTGTGTACGCCGCGAAAGTGACGCGATTGACCTTATACGACAGGGGTGAGCAACCTATGGCTCGCGGGCCGCATACGGCCCCCGGGGGATTTTTATGCAGTCTGCGAAGCTATGATGAAGAGAGATACGTAAAATTAAACAAATAAACATTATTATTCAAATTATGATAATAAAATTCCATAATCCTTACGACTTAAACTAACTCGGCATTGGCAACTTTTAATGCGGCCCACCGAAGGATTCGCTATCACCAATGCGGCCCGCCATGTAGAAAAAGTTGGCCAACGCAGCTATATTGTATGTGGATGGCAGTATATTATACTGTAGAGGGCTAAAACCCAAATGAATCAGAAAAAGTCCCTCCGGGTAAAAGGTAAAATAAGTAAAAGTCATAAAATAGAAATTGAATACCGAAACGAGGAAAATAAAATTTTAAACTGTCTAAATATTCGGAAAAAAGTGGCAAATCGAAGAAGGGATAGGGGACGACTGTCCTGCTCTGAAGACGTTTCAAATTAATGCATTTCAGTGGCTTATTGCAGAACTGAGGCCATAAGATTTAGCAACGCAATAAAAACGACCTTCAACGTTTCAGTACGATTTTATGGAGAAGCAGGTACTCGAGCTATCTGTGTAATAACAGTGAAATGATCTTATCTGGAAGTTTCCACGTATACGTAAGAGATAAGGCAGCAAATTATATCCAATTTAAGGCAGAGAACGTGGCAAGACGTGGAAGCACTTTCGAAGGGAAAGAGACAAAGAAAAATGATTCATAGGGGTAAATAGATCAAGAATAGGTTTAGGTTTTCAGGTAAATGCGGCAACAGTAAGAATATGGGTTAGAAAATGAAAATGATTGCAGATGTCGTGTATAAAGCTAAACATTGCAGTGTTTTTCAGAACTAAGCTGGCCGTATAATGTCAAGCCATTGCAGTATGTCGGCTATTAAATCGGAATTACTACTTGCCAGAATGAGATGCACGTAAGGATGTTTCGGAATAATCAGATAACATATTTTTCAATCTCCGCCTCAAAGAGCACATTGCGTAGTTAGCCAACGAGTACGTTTGAGGCGTAAGAAATCTAGAATTTAGAACCAAGTTCGGCAAGAGAAATCTACTACTATATCATTTCCCAAGAAATCTGTATTTAACTTACCCATCAACAAAGTAAGTAAGTTTGAAGTTAAAACGCGTTATTTTAAAGATAGTGATTACAAACCGATTATAAGTTTAAACAAACAGCAAAACATTAATTTTTACAAAAAAACTCCGACTCGTAAGGTTTCAAGATATCTCGAAACTTCACGAGTCAGAGCTTTTGATATTTTCCGATTTCTCAACGTGCCTCAATTCGACAACTCTCAGAAAAAAAATGCAAAACGGCTTTCATATCTCCTCAGTTACTTACATAATGACTGTCTCCGAAGCATCCAGTAAAATTCCACTTCGACAAAGACTGCGCACAATTTCCTTTACGCGTTCGAAAAAATTTTCACCTGCGTCATTATTTACGTCCCACTAAGTATTTGGAGGGAATTTATTTTATTTTGCTCGCCGGATTAGGAATTTTAAGTTGCCTTTGTAAACTGTACACGGGAAAATTGGTATAATCCTTATCTACTTAAAATTGCATTGTTTTCTTAGGACAGTAGATTACCATTAAAGGTGCGATGAAATTGTTATAATTAAACCTCTAAATGCATAGAATCGATTCTCGCGATAGCCTTTTGCGGCCCCAATAAAACTTTCTCGCGAACGGTAATTCGCTCAAACCGACTTAGTGGCAAATTTTGACATAACAATCAAGGGATTTGCGGAATGTGCCATATCTATTTCCTGCAGCACAGATCGTTACTTGATAGCTCTCGAGGCCATCTCGTGGGCCACGATAATGAAGGGAAAGATATAAATGTGGAATACCACCGCGCATCGCGGCTGAAACCGCTTTCAGTATGGGTGGAAAAACCATCAAATTGTGACTGACACTAATAAAGATACCAAAAATTAATAAGTACTCCGGAAAACCTTGTCATAAGTTTAACAAGAAGTAGTTAGAAGATGAAAAAATACCTGCGCAACGATAGTCCTCCATAGATTGGAATGCAAATAGCTAGAGAAATTTGTGAATCGCGGTATTAAACTATGGATGAATCAACAAACCTAACAGAGGTCGAGGATTCCAATTCGAATGTAGAACGACTCTTCTGAAAGAATAAATTAGAATCATACTAACCTAGGGAAGGAAGTAGATATTCATGAAACCATTGAAACGGGCAAACGTGGATTATCATGTTTGTTTACTAATGCATCATCGGCTCGATCGCTATGGACGTTTACATAGAGCGCATCAAGAATGACAATGAATAAAGTGTTATAAATAGAAAATGCGGCGCCTATGGAAAGTTTTAGGAAGCACCTTTTAAAGAAATGATTTCGTATATTTTCCTGCGTTTTGATAAACTATAATTTAATTATAGTTAAACAGATATAATCTCCGAATATCAAATATTTATACTAAAACGTATTGTTTGCAAATTTTGCAGGAGTCGTTTGGCGCTACAAATGTCATTCTAAAAAGGGCGCCATAGAGTGAGTGCGTATTAATAAACGATAAAAATAATAAATATTTATCCAAGAAACCATAGTGTGTAGGTAGAGGACTCGTCAATGATACAAGTACAATATACTGATATGTATATATATGTACACGTATGTATGTATCTATCTATCTATATATATATATATATATATATATATATATATATATATATAGAAAAGGTAGAGATGAGGGTGGCAACAAGGTGTTGAGGGAAGCCCAGCGGACATTTCCAAGTTGGCAGGCTGCTGGGGGCGTCGAAGAGACACGTAAAACACACAAAAACACAAAAATAAATACGCAAGCTTATCGGGCCTATGCCCTTCTTCAGCGAAAGAATAACGTAAAGTGATATATCGGTGCTTGCATGCTGCAAGCGCTTAAAAAATCACCATACACCAAGATCTAAAGACGCCATTGTATTTAACAATTAATGAGTTAAATTCCTCGAAAAGCTATGTAACACAACATTAAAATACTTGCATGTTTTGCCGTCACTGCTATGAGGGTTGCTTCTCTGATTGTGATCTCTTATAGTACTAGAGAAAAACAAACCTATTCACTCCTCCCTATAGTCGATGTCCCAAATTTAATCGTCGTGTTTGTGCTTTCAGTAGTATGTGAGAATTACAATTATCTATGATACCCTCAATCACAGTGCGGGATGCAATTATTATTTTGGATAGAGTAAAATCTTACATATTATTGGAAGAAAATATTGGTGATGATGTTTTCATAATATGTATGATATTGAAAATCAGAATAAGTTAACTTATATGCTTATTGGAATAAACTTGACGTTAATTCAATTAAAGAAAAATGAAAAATATAATTCTGCAACTGGAATTATCTATAACTCGAATAATTGTTGCTTTCCTTTGAGATTTGAGTTATAGAAGTTCCACTGTATATATAAAAATATATTTCCATAACTTTAATTTTCTATTACTCGAATAATCATTACTTTTCCTTGAGATTCGAGTTATGGAAGTTCAACTGTAATTCGTTATGACGGTATTAATTTCCATTAAAAGCATTAAATCACTGCAATCGTAACGTATAAAGAAACAAATAATTGATAGTAACCAATTATAATGTGTTGAAACATCTAATTAAGCTGTTATTTTTTAAATTTATTTATTATTTTATTCTATTATAGTTATTATATCTTTTCTTTATCTTCGTTTTTTATTTTATATTGTATTATGTATGTGTTGTGTAATTATTATAATTATATAACATTTATAAATGAAATGATTATTTACAAAAATTATAATTTATTAATGTTTCCCTCAGTTTCTTGCAGCATTAAATAACAAATATGTACATATAACAACGAAATTTGGCGGAAATGGTCTGCTCATAAGTAAAAATGCTCTGACGAAGAAAAATTTACGAAAAACGTCCAGAGTTCGAGTCGATGGCTGGTGATATATTCCCCATAACATAACCCGTAGAAATCGATTTTTCGTCCTGCAGGCGTTTTTTCTTTTGCAAAATTAAATTAGAAGAAATTGACCTACGATCTTCGGATAAAAGCCACTTGAAAGGAAAATAAAGCGTTGTTTTAGAACACCAATCATTAAATTTTCAAACATGTTTTGCCAAAAATAAACAATACAAAACAATTCAAGAAATTTTAGTTTGAGAAATTAAAAAAAAAGTTTTTTCATTCGCTTTGTTTTTCAGGAGAAAATTTTCACCAACTCGAATTTCTATTTTTATATTTCTATTAATATCCCGTCATTTTTGACGGGTCGTCGCTAGTTTTAGATATAAAAATGACTTCGTCGTCCTCTGTCGGTGGGAAAGCGAAACTGTAATGCTATTTTTAACAAACTTTCCGAGTAGCCAGAAGATTGACATTTGGTGGGAATGTTCGATTCCTAAGTAAAAGCCATTTACGAAAAACAATTTCCAAAATCGACCCGGGTTCGATTCCTGAGAATGATTTCCATTCCCCGTAAGATAACATGAAGAAATCGATATTTCGACCTGGAAGCTTATTTTCTTTTGCTTATTAAAATTCACATATTTGAACTTCGATCTCCGGACTAGGACTGCATTAAAGAAAAATGACAATAGTTTCTTATTCTTATCGTCTTTTATCGCCTTCGAATCGAAATCTCACGAATTTAACGTTTTAATGTCATATTTTGACAAAATTTAGCGTTTTTAAGGAGAAGTCGACTTACCAACCGATTGCATTGTTGAACTCGAAATCCTATTACTCTCACATATGCTCCCGTTCCCTCCGGACCTCCATGCACACTCCCGGCCCAATTCATAGGTATCAGAGATATCTCAGAATTAGTTTTAATGAAAAAATTCGAATTCGAGATTTCAACGGCAATACACATTTTGAGGTCCCCTGAACACGTTTTGACTATTTTCGCGATGATGTCTGTGTCTTTATGTATGTGATAGGATTTTTACTTTCTCCATAAGTAGTATAGGAGAAAGTATTGTTTTTATGAACATGAAAAAATGCGCAAAAGTTGAAATGATTTTTATCATCTGGCGTAGCCCGGGCATTGCCGGGTACTTTCAGTTAGTGTATATATATATATATATATATATATATATATATATATATATATATATATATATATATATATATATATATATATACACGCGCATACACACACACAATATACTAATATATTGTAAGGAACGTTAATAAAGAGTTTTGTATCGGAAGCTACTCATTAAACTGTAAGCTATTTGTTGGCATTTTTATTAAGTGGATAAAAAGATATTATCGGGAATTTTAATGCCTTAACTGGGAAAAGAAATTATTCGACGGAAATGCTTTAATCTTATGAATCACAAGAAAGTTTTTTTAAAATATTGTTTAACCTACGATATTTTTATGAGTATATCATAGTAGTGAGGAAAAAATACAAAAAAATTGGCCTCACGTACTTACGCCTATATGGCATGTCCTTTTATTAGGGAGGGAGATATGCATTTTTGAAATGGATGTCCTTTTAAAAGGACGCCAGGATTAAAATTTAAAAAAATCCTTACAAACACGGTAAATTAATTATTGTGGTTACGGTAAATAAGAAGTTACGGAGCAGGATGCAAAAGTTAAAAGATGTGTATAGGAGAATTGAGGAATTTTCTTATCGGAACAAAAACATCCGAGTATCACGTCGATACATGGATTCGTTAAAGTACACTTATTCGTGGAATTTGTTTATTGTATTCGAGGAAGGCCTTCCCCGAACGCACATAATGTATATGGGACAAAAGACTTCTTTGTTGGAGTTGGATCGTTAACGACCAGTCCACATCGTGCTACCGAAAATTCTCACCCAATCATGTGATGATCATTTGCTTATGTAACGACCACCGATGTTGGACCATGCCCTGTGTGTCGTGACCCAAGGACCAATTAATGCGTGGTGGCAAATTTAAAATGGTTCGCAACCGAACAGCCTCCCTTTTTCGCTCTGTGAACGAAGCAAGGAGGTGGAAGAAACTGAATTCGAGCAGCAGTTTTTTTTTGGCTGAACTCAGCGGCATTAGATCAAAAAAGCTGTGCTATAAGCCTAGCCTAGCTGGCAATAGGGTTTCGGCCTTGCATAAGGAAAAATTCGAAGAGTGACCGGTGGATCGTTGGAAGTGATCGAATTGAGTAACTCAAAGGATCATTAGCTCTACAACAAAGTACGGATAAATAAATGGCTGTAAACTTTAGAGCGATTAAGCAAATCGAATACCTGAAACTTTGTTTCTATGAAGCAAATTATTATTCTAACACTCTCCCCCCCCCCCCTACTACTTCATTAGATTGAACTAAAATTAAGATAAGAGCAGAAAAGCTTCTCCCATTAAACTGGAGAAGCCGTATGAGGATTACTTCTTAAATACTGATTATGTTACTAACAAAATTTGTAATAATATTTTTGTTAAGAAAATAGCATACTGATGGTCCATAAATCCATCCCCTAAGTTAACTCACATTTTGCCTTCTTAAAAAAAAACAGCCTGCTTGAACCAATTTCAAGGTTACTAAAATCTATATCTATATATTTAAACGCCGACATGCGATCGTTGTCCGCAGAACTCCTCCTAGGTTTCTCAACGGATCGGGTCGGTTCAGGTGTCATTCGACGCCTATTCACGGCGCGGATTGCATAAAATCTGTGAAAAAATGTACACGCGGTCTGATGATGGCCGAAAACCGTGTCCCGGAGGCGCTTATGCCCGACCGATTAGGTCACGCGACCAGCGCTACTGTCGCCGAGTTGGCCGCCTTAGTGCAACTTAAGTCATGCCTACCCGTCATTTTGAAGGACAGTTCCACTAGTATAACTTTAAATGTTTAAATTGACAGGACAAAATGACTGCAAATGGAGTTGGGATTGTGAAGGATGTGGAGATAACTGAAGCAGATTGGGCCATCTATGACTATAACAACCAAGCACGCAAGAAGGGAATCACCCATGATGAAATGGTCAAAGTGTATAATAACTGGGCTGAAAAGTATGAGGAGGTAAGTCAATAGAAAAAAATCATACAAATGCCATGATTGTGAAACATTTTAAGAATTTTCAATATCAATCTTCTGAAAATTTATAATTAAAGAATTTAAATACCCAGTAGTCCAAATGCATTGAAGAAAATACTACCAACCTGCATTATGCAAGCAGCCATAACAACCATTTGTAAGACAATAAAACGGGATTAAGTAGGAAATCTACAGTTTATTCTGATGCATTTAAATTTTGAGTGAATCTAGTCTTACAGAAATTAGTGTTGTTGCATAATGAACTTTTATTTAGAGCATATGGTTTGATTTGAATTGAGTAGAACAATTTAAAAAGATCTTAAATCTTAAGAAATGCAATTTCCAGCATTTTGATTTTCATGGCAACTTTAATTTATAAATATAAAAGAATACATTCGAAATATTCCATTAATTCTAACAGGAACTTCGGCCAGGCTTATACAATGGAGCAGAAATAGTAACAAATGCCCTAGCAGAAGTGATCCCAGAAAACAAAAGAAAAGACTCGAAAATCCTTGATGTTGCAGCAGGAACTGGACGAGTTGGAGAATTACTGAAGAAATTAGGCTTCCAGTAAGGCTTTATAGAATTAAACATATGAAGGAATATTTCCATTTCTGGCTTATTTTAGGACATAAAACATCCAAGAACTCAAAATTTCTGGTGCACAGTAAAGTCACATATCAATCTGATTGAAAATGATTCAATTTTAGGAATATGGACGCATTAGATCCAGCAGAAAAAATGCTTTTGGTTCTAAAACAAAAAGGAATTTATACCAAAGTTTGGCATGACTCCATAGGCTTGCATCAAACTGAAATACCTGATAGTAAGTCAAAATGATTTTTAACAAGTTGCATATAACCTATTTTGATACGATCAAGCTATTCTGTAAAATGCAAAAATCCTCCGGAATATATATGCCTTAACATAATTGATAATTAAATTTTCTCTTTTAACATTACTTTCATAGGTGCTTCAATACATAATATGCAAATTGATCTCACTTAATAACCTGCACACACACACATATACACTAAATTTTGAACTTCGCAAACTTGAGGTTTGCGAATTTACACTTTGCAACAACATTTTTGATTACCATTACTTCTGTTTCTTTTCATTTATTTTCTGTTAAATGCATAATTTTTGATAAACAAGTGAATTTTTTTAGATTGACTGGGAACTGTACTCCCGTTATTATATTGCATCTTATGGGAAAATAGGACTTGTACTTCGCGAATTTGCATTTCGCATAAGTTTTCCGGAACCAATTATCCGCAAAGTTTAAAAAGGTGGTGTATAACTTGTAATTATAGCAATTTAGGATAGATAAATTCAACAAATTGTGAGTTACTGAATAATAACACGAGAGCATAATACTTTTTATATTAAATTTTCAATGTGAACTAAGTTAAAATAAAAAGTTTTAATATTTCAAAATATGCTTGATAGACTAAATAAGAACTATCCTTTTTTGTAAAAAAATACTCTTAACAGCACCAATTTATATAAATATTTCAATATTAACTTACCTCCCCTTATAAACATAGTTTTAAATATTTGAGCAATGACCATATGTATATTTTGTATTTAAATTAGCATCAATGATAAAATAAACCAATTCACATTCTGAAATTTCCATTTGGTATTACAGATGAATATGATGTTGTTGCATCAGCAGGAGCAATGGCAGAAGGCCATATACCAGTCACTGCCATAATTGAAATGGTTCGAATTTTGAAGCCAGGTAAATTAAAATAAGTGAAAAAAGAAAACTAGGGATAACTGAATACTAAAAGATTTCCTCATAAAAATAATTTACTAACTGCTTCGCATTAAAATGACAACATATGCTAATAAGTAAGCCTAAATAATTTCAGGAGGAATTCTAATTACAATAATAAGAGAAGAATATTTGACTAAAGTGGAAGAGTATACAGGGAAGCTAGAAGGTGTATTCAAAAGTCTCGAAGATGAAAATAAAATTAAAAAGGTTAGTTAAAATCTATTTTTTTATAGAATGTTATTATTCAATACGAAATAATTAATAGATTCATTTTTAATGGATGATTTCTATTTTTCAGATTTCAAGAAAAGTGGTACCAAATTATTCCTTCAAGAAGAATGGTGTTGTGTATATTTATGAAGTACTTCAATACTAAATTTTATCAAAAATATACTTTGTAATTTCTTCTGGTTAATATAAACCAATAAAATTTCTTTTGAAATATGTAATACCCAATTTATTAGTGATTACGAGGAAAAAATATTTTTAGAAGCTGTGCAGCTTTTTGATATTAAATTGAAATACAATATTTAAAATCATCTTAGTATTTTCTTAAAACAAATTTCATCAAGATATAAAAAAATTCAGTTTCCATAACTGGGTGGAAGGTAAACAAAGTGACAGTAGCACTGTCGATGGCAAGAAAGCAACGAGAAATGGTAATAAAATGTCAAATGCTACCAGTATGTGGCATACACATACTCAGCCCTCTGGGTTGGGTTGCATTCATCTTCTGTGATATTACTCGTGGTACTATTTTCCTTCTTATATTTATGTATGACATTTAAGTTCCACTTTTTCACCTTTCCCTGTGGTAGTTCCATTTCTTGTCACTTTCTTGCCATCAACAGCACTACCGTCACTTTGTTTACCTTCTACCCAGTTATGGAAACAGTACCAAAAATTCTAATTTCATAACCATAGTTTTAGGTATCATTAGTCATTCACTACAGAATGATCAAGCTCATTTTATGGCTGAAAATAAAAAAGTACTTGTCTTAGGTAGCTCCAATTGTTATGGCTATTGGAAATACCTAGTACAAGTACTTATATAGTTTTTCAATTTTTGATAGTTAAGTGCTTGTTCTAGAACAGGAATATAAGACAACAAGAAGCCCAAACCAGGACTAATGCAGGCTGGTTTCCCAAAGATGACGTCATGAATTGTTTACTTATATTGACAGGAAATGTTTCAGTACATATGTGTTAATATTCCAAGGAATATTCATACCATTTGTAATTCATAGTTTATCAATGATAGAGATAAATTGTAAAACAAATTAATAGAGGATTATCAGGTTTAAAATACTAAAAGCAATGTCAAAATCTCTTTCTGATATTATATTTTGCATGTATTTTTTTAAATAAATGAATTTAATAAATGTTACTGTTTATATGCTAATATGTATGGATCAACTGTCCATTGCTGAAGGATAGTCGAGTGGAAAGGAAAATAACCCATTTGTTCACTTGTCTAGGCTCAAGCCGAGTTCGGCAACAATCCAACAAAATGCGATTTAAAATGCTATGTTTAAGTAGAAATTCAATAAAATATGATCAATTAACTAAATTCTGTGATAAGAATTAGAATCTACATTCTTTTCCCCCTAGAACAGTACAAATCTCGCTCCGATATAACAATTTTAAGATATTTTAAAGTATTAAAGAAAACATCTCTGTATGATGGCTTTGAGACTTCCTATGTAACACAAATAGGTAAAAAAGTTCCTGGGTTCGAACCCGGGACTTCAATCTTCGCCAAATAAAATATAGCCTGGAGGTGGGCCCTGGCAGCATGAACCTCATACCAAGTTTTATGAAAATCGGTTCATTGATGCAAAAGTTGTTAGTAGGGGACACACACATACAGAACCATTTCATAAGACTATGTTTCCTTAGGAAATCAGCCTAAAAATAATGTATTCTTATTTGAATATTAAGTTACACAGTTCAATATTAACTGACACAAGTTGCATAATTCTAGAAAAATTATTCTCTCAGTATTTCCATTCAAATGCTTTTAATGAAAATAATTGTTACATATTTGGCTATATCTTATGTCGAATTAACACGGTGAAAAAAAGAACACAAGAACATAAAAAGTGAGTTCAGATATCTTCAGCATTGCTGATCATTTGGATTAGAATGAAATAGTTTCATAATACTGTTTTTAGAGGAAATTTCTGACTCATTTTCTTGATGAGGGAAATATTTTAGAAAAAATTATTGCTTACAAAATTGAACTCATCATCAGACAATTATTATTAGTTGGCATTATATAATAATAATATATACTTATTATGACAACACAGGCCAACTAAATGTTGTAAACTTAATATAAATTAAATATTCCTTAATTTCATAATAATATATAAGAAAAACAAACAATCTTCATAGGGTAAAAAAATAAATTTTAGATTTCTAAAATAAACAGCAAAATTTCCTGCTAAAAATATTTGCTATCATAACTTAAACAATAAATTTGCCCAAAAAATGACTCAACTATCACAGTTTGACAAACAATAGATCTTGAACTTCATAGCAGAGAATTCCATCCATAAAATTAATGGATTTATCTTCAATAGTAATTATATCAAATCTAATAGGTTAATCCATGGTTAAATTGCAATAACTTAAATTTGCTACAAAATCTCCAAAACATAACTTGTGGAGATTGAAAAATTTGTACTCACAGCCTCTCATAAATGCATCATAATTCTTGCTTATCATACAAATAGGTAATTGTTAGGGGAACATTTTCTCTCTATGCTTGGTAATAGGAGTTTCTAAAGAAATATCTTGCTGGTTGGCATGAGCTGTTGATAGGAATAAGTCAGGGCTACTTGATGAACTGTGAGTAGAATATCCTTGATCTACGCTTGAAGTATTCCTCCCAGTATCATTATCCATTTCTCTGTTTTCACGAAAAATTTCATCACAATAATTAACAAAATATTCCAAAAGCAGCAAAATACAATTTATAGTTACTTTGTCATTTAAGAATAAAAGTTTGTTTAGCATCAAAGTTTAAGTAGCCAGTCTAAAAGCAAACATGCTAGCATATTTTAGACATTATTCAATAGCACAGATGAGTTTACCAATTTACCTAAATATGAGAAGTTTTCTATATGGGTGGCAAATAGGCATTGTAAGAAGCCCGTTGGACACTTACCATATGGACAGCTGCTGGAGGTGTCAGAGACATGCAAACGAAGAAACAAAGGGCGAAACCTTTTCGAGTAAGGCAGAGAGTAGACAACTGAAGTGGTTAGTTGTATTCTCCCTATTTCTGAAGAAGGGTCTTACCCTAAAAGCTTCTACAACTCATCTGTTCATGAGTGTCCAGGGGCAGATCAAGGGAGAATATCAGCCTGGGGGTTTTTATCTGAACCGGCCCTTATAGTTATATGATATTATATTTAAATATTTATATATACTCACAAACAAAATTCAAAACATTAATCACATAGGAATTAACATTATTGTATTGTTTTCCATGTCACAGTGTAAATATTTCAACAAATTCTTTATACATTATAAATTTTGCTACTTTTAGCATAAATGTAAACAGCCCATCGGGTCCTGCCCGATAGGTTTATCCACCCAAGTGTGTCTCTTCCTCACCCCCAGCAGCTCTCCAAACAGTAAGCATTCACTGGGCTTCCTAAAACATCTTGTTGCCACCTATATCTTATTTTATCTTTCCTCTTCCTTGAATATATATGTATGTGCATGCATGCGTATTCGGTACTTTGGCATTTCATGGACACCACCTCCGCAGCTCCTCTAGGGGCGAGATATTGAACTGAAAGATGCTGAATGTGGCGAGATTTGGAATTACGTGGAACAATGCTCCATTGGAACTCAGTTGGGCCAGGAAAGGGAAATTTGAACATGAATGAAAATTTTACACATCCCCATTGGGTTGGGTAAGTTGGTGGAAGTGTTTTTCGTTCCTCCTCACGTTCACTGTGTTCAGAAGCATCTCCATTCAAAGAAAAAAGAATGGATACAGTTATGAATGACATTTTAAATTCATTTATAATGGTTTCCCTTCTTTTTTCTTTGAATGGAAATGCCTCTGAACACAGTGAATGTGAGGAGGAACAAAAAACACTTCCACCAACTTACCCAACCTGGATGGGACAAGCAAAATTTTCATTCATGTTCAAATTTTCCTTCCTTGACCCAGCCGAGTTCCAATGGAGCACTGCTCCACGTAATTCCAAATCTTGCCACATTCAGCACTTTTCAGTTCCATATCACACCCCTAGGTGAACGCTGTAGAGGTGGTGCCCATGAAATGCTAAAGTACCGTGTATTCTTATGCTTATAAATTTATAAAAATAAATTATTCAAATTCATAATCTCACTATTAGGCTTGTTTCAAATAACCATCACTTAGACTTCACTTTCTTTCTCTACCTCCAAAATAATGCTGGAAAAAGTTGAATTAAGTTTATAAGAAATTATGATAACAAAGTGAAACCTACCGCATCAGCCAAGATGAACATGACAAGAAATCGGAAATATTTAGCCTGGTGATTTCTGCTAGGGCTGGTGTCCATTCAGGCTGTAGGGACATAAGGTGCCGTGCCAGAAATACAATTGCCGCAGCCATCACCGATGGTCGAAATGTCATGTAACTAATATCTATATCAAAATAAGTTATAAAGCATATGAAAATAACCATCATATTCCAATAATTGCACAGAATTTTCCTTGCTTAAAAAGTATAATTTTGCGATTTTAAAAATAATTTGTTTTACATTTCACTTTCAAGATACCTTTAAAAAAGTAATGTGACATTTTAAGATAAAATATAATTGAAAAACGTTATTTACCTTGAAAGGCTATGTCCATGAAATCTCGTATTATTTCATGAGCATCCAATTTTAAACGTTTAAAATTTAATTTAATTTCATCTTCATTCATTATGCGACTTTTATGTTTTGGACGACAGCACTCCAAATCATTAGGATGGACAACAGAGGTACTAAAGTACTCTACAAAATGTGCAACAGTAGGATGGGCCAAGTCCCAGTCAACAAATTTCAGTATAACAATTTCCATTGTGATAAACTCTGTCGCCAAATAACTGCTATCCACCTTGCATTTTAGCGTTGAAATTTTTGGAATGTTCGTATCAAGCTCTTCAAATTTTGCTACAAAAAAGGAAATACGAAAGATCAGCTAATGTGCAATTACGTGAAAAATACTAAGACTAACTTTGAATCCAAATATAAGTACTTTCTGACATGTAACTCCATTGCCCAATGCAATACAATCAAGATTTAATAAAATAAATCGATAGATTACTGGGAAACAAAATGCTATACAATAAAAAATGCTTAGTTGCCTTCATTGTTACATGAAGCAGGTAAATATTTTCATTTAATTGATTTTTATATTAAAGTGTCTGGTGAAACACTGCGCAATTTCTAAAGACACGGACAAGAGAAATGAAATCACATTAGAATAACTTCCAACTAATACTACTACGTATTTTATTTACACTAGTACGTTTAGCCCCAAAAATAAACAAGAAAAAAAACGATAAACCCATGCTTGAGTAAGCGACATGCACACCTGCTAAAAGTAAGCAAACAATTGCAAACAACTTAAGCTGCGGGGGTGCAATTTCATGATTATCCATGAAAATATCTAGAACATACACAGCTAAATGAAGAGTCGAGTTTCGCAGTTTTAATTCTTCGGCCACTTGACGAATCCATGATATGAGCAGAGGCCTTTCCTTTTGCTGCAACACAATTGCTCAAGTATAAACCACATTTATTCAAACTAACCACATATATATTTTTTAAATTACTTACCTGAGGCGATCTAAACGAAAACTTCCTCCTTTTATTTTCTTTCTCGATAAGCGATCTTATAATATCTGTCATATATTCATTAAGGTACCATATACTCATCTTACAATTCTCAATCCCTCCTTATCAATATACCTATGTATATGATTTATTATTTTGTACAAAGAAAGCGAATTACTCACGTGAGGACGACAAAAATGAAAATGCAAATATAGCGATGGGATTAAATATGACTCTTCCACAACCTTAATCAAAATATTTCATAAAAATTGTAGCGATATCAAACTTCGCTCTTATTTTTCTTAATAAAACCTGAGAGCGACACCACCATCTACTGTTGGTGAAATTCTATTCGGTGTTCCAAATAAGGGAAGGAGGCCGTGCGTGTCAAGAGGGCAGTGGGCGTCAAGATCTGTCGGGGGTTTGTCCTGGGTTGGAAGCCGGCTGAGAGTGTTGAGAAGTATTCCACTATGTCGTATAAAAACAGTAGGTTTTTCCCACTGAAATTTAGGAAATTTCTTGCTGATATGTACTTTATCTTAGGTTAATTCATGACTGTGATAAAACGTTCACTTTTCTGTTGATAACACCATAAGCAGAGTGTGTCATAGACTTTATTTCTTAAAATTTGTATGTATTTATGTCACAAAATTCCCAAAATACCTTATACTTTCTGATTAATTTTGCATCTAATTAATTAGTATTTGTCTTACTCGAGTTTTCTTTGATTCGGCGGATATGAGTTGTGATATGCTATGAATCACCCAAGTGACCTGCTTTAAATGATATTTATTGTTCTGAGTTGGAAAATGGCCACCTATATAAAGGCTCGGTCAACTGAGAATACTTGGTAAATTTTCCTAATGTTTTTGGTATTTTACTCGATTCAGCTTATATTTTTGCAACATTGCCGAGAACCCATCGTGGACAACCTGTAGTTCTAGGCGGAGATCCTAAAGGGAAAAACTTTCTGTACACGAATGGAAATAGTGTCATCATTAGAAATATTGAGGTTTCTGAATTTTATTATTTATGTATGGCATGTTGTGAGAAAATACCGTTGTTTTACGATTTATGAACATATTCTGTTGGATACTTTATTATTTGTTTTAGAATCCAGCTATATCCGACATATATACCGAACACTCTTGTGCTGTCAATGTTGCTAAATATTCTCCAAGTGGGTTTTATATTGCTTCAGGAGGTAAGTGTTTCAATTTTGCTTTTTATGACCTCAATCCATTGTAAATACAATAAAAGAATGTGTCCTCACTGCATATTTGTGTGTTACAGATCAATCCGGCAAAGTGAGAATATGGGATACTGTTAATCAGGAGCATTTAATGAAAAATGAATTTCAGCCAATCGGAGGCCCCATTAAAGATATATCATGGTCTCCTGATAGCCAAAGAATGGTGATTGTGGGTGAGGGTAGAGAGAGGTGGGTAAATATTTACATTGCTGTATTTCTGTACATTTTTACTATTATTGTAAATATAATACTTTCTTTTGTAGATTTGGACATGTTTTCATGGCTGACACAGGTACATCTGTTGGTGAAATCTCTGGTCAATCAAAACCAATCAATTCCTGTGATTTTCGACCTGTTAGACCTTTTAGAATTGTTACTGGAAGTGAGGATAACACAATTGGAGTTTTTGAAGGACCTCCCTTTAAGTTCAAGAAGACTAAGCAGGTATGCAATGTTTACTTTTAATTTGTTATGGCCATAATTCAGTTGGGCAGAATTCCCCAGCCAAAAAATCTAAATATGTAATTGATATCTGTTGTGGTAGTGCAGTTAGCTATTATAAGATTTTTAATCACTTGCAAAAACTTGGTATGCGCATAAATTTTGAGGTGTTTCTATGAAGCTGTTAGTTTTTGTATATAGAGAATATTTTTGTATGGATTTGTGTAGTTCCAATGGCATACATTATATCACACTTGCTTGGAGATGATTATTAGATTTCAAAATGAATTACCCAACTCATCTTTCAGCTATCAAAAAATATAGGTAGTAACTCCTATGCCCGTAAAACTTGAGCACACAACATACTCGTAACAGTAGTTTTGTGTTATTTCACTATTGATTCCGTTAAGCATCTCATCACTTTTAAGCTTAACTGACCATGTTTGAATGATTAGGCTTGATGTTTGTATTACTCAACCACATGATATACCTTTGGCAGCCATATCATTCATAATTCTTTGCAGGATCATACACGGTTTGTTCAAGCTGTTCGTTATTCTCCTGCTGGAAATTTGTTTGCATCAGCTGGCTTTGATGGTAAGGTATTTTTATACGCTGGTGACACAGCTGATTTGGTTGGTGAATTTGACTCCCCTGCTCATAAGGGAGGTGTTTATGGGGTAAGTAGGAGTTAATCAAATGAGTTTTGATTTATAATGGCAAAAAATAATTTCTGTGGCCTAATAACAGCCTGTTTCTCATTAGGTTGGTTGGAAACCAGATGGAACACAGCTTCTTACTGCATCTGGTGATAAAACTTGCAGGCTATGGGATGTTGAGACCAGGTCATTGATCTCCGAATTCCCAATGGGAAGTCAAGTAGAGGATCAACAGGTAACATACAACCAGTGCTTTTTTTCTGGCGGAATGCTCCGGAATGCTAAAAATACTAATTTACCTTATAAAAAATCAAATGAAGCTACCTATTTGCAATGCAATGACGTTTTAATCATATTGTATAATTACACACTCCTCCGCTGACAAATTACATTCAGTTCCTATTTTTTCCCCCATTCACCTCTTTTGCATTCCGGCACCTTTTGTGTTGGAAACAAAGCACTGCATACAACAATTCTTTCTAATGAGCATGTTACAATTTTTAAAATAAATTTATGTTGATAACTGTAACATTAGAGCATTGTTGTCCATTTAGCATTTTCAAAAATGTAGATAAAATATTTTCATTAATGTGTTAATTGATGTAGAAAATATTTAATGTTAGCTTCAAAATTTATCATAATGTGTGTCAGCATAATGAAAGAGTTGTAATTAATGAACATCTTTTATTTCAATGTGATCATTCATTTAAAATAGGTGTCTTGCTTATGGCAAGGGCAATACCTCTTAAGCCTTTCACTCAGTGGATTCATCAATTATTTGGATGTAAATAATCCTACAAAGCCTATAAGAATAATTAAGGTGAGTAAAATCCCAATTTCATAAATGGATTAAAGATCTTTCTCATCTATGTGTACATATTAAAATACTAAGGCAGATAGCCAAAAATTGTTTTCTTTATTCATTTTGAGATTTTGCATTAAGACTTTGAATCATACGAAAAAAACCTGTTTACTCGGATGAAAAATCTGAAGTTAATATTTTAGAAGTTGTGGAAGGTTGAATTTAATTTTGACATGAGAGTGTAACAAATAAGAATTGATGTTTTCATATTAGGTAGTTATAAGTTATGAATTTAACCATATATTATTTCAAAGAAATTAGTTGACTAATACAACATGTTCGTGTTTCAGGGTCATAACAAACCTATAACAGTATTAACACTAAGCCCAGATAGAAAATCAATTTACACTGGGTCTCATGATGGTTATATTACAACTTGGAATGCTGCCACTGGTAAGTCTCTTTATAGGGTGACAAAAAATCAGTTTGTCATATGTTGGAGATTATCAATGGCATGACCAAGGTCTAACTCAAACTGCTTTAAACAGAAAATATATTTGTGTATTTTTGTACTTGAAATTTTTTTTATAAAGAATATGAATTTGATTTTCATGCTTGTAATAATCAACAAGTAAAACCCACATATGTATGGTATAATTTTCATAGCTATTAACTAAATTCTCAATGGTATAATTACAAATCATTCATGGAACATAGTTATCGGGATGATTTAATGTTGTTAGCCAATCTTCACATATTTTGTTGGTTCTCCGAAAGAATAATTACTTCTAATATAATGATTCCTAATGTTATAGGTGAGAATGAGAGGGTGTCAGGTGAAGGCCATGGGAATCAGATTAATGGCATGAGAGCTGTAGGGAACTCAGTATTCACATGTGGGATTGATGACACTGTACGTGAGATAGGTGCTGAACAAAATGAGTATTTGAGAACCCAGATTAAGCTGGCTTCTCAACCGAGAGGAATGGACGTGAAGGGTGATATCATAGTGACAGCATCTGTTACTGAGGTTGGCACTTGATTGGAAGTTAAATTTGTTTACTCTAGTGTTTTTGTCTAAGTAGCTCATCAAAAGCAGTAGTTTTGATAACATAATTAGTTGATTAACTAAGGATGTGTTGAATAATAATGGTGTGAAATTGGTTCTTAATTCCATGTGATTGTTATTTTCCTATGCTTTATAAACGATTTTTACATATAAACTTCAATGTTCCTGTTTGATTCATGGCTGATAAATTTTCCTTTACGTAGATTGCTACTTTGCAAGATGAAAGAAAGGCATCTAGTGTTCCAGTTGATTTTGAGCCTTCTTGTGTTTCCATCAATGTTGAACACCCAGATGTTGCTGTGGGTGGAACAATTGACTACAAGGTAATAGTTCATTTTTTCTGTTAAACTTATTCAAAATTTCAAAAATTGATGTTTCCCCAGCATTGACAACCATTTCAAGGTATTTAATATTTTTTGTTACAGGTACAGGGAAATTTATTATAATAATTGGTGTTATGATTCATTCCCACCTTAGGTTCACATTTATTCACTTATTGGAACAACTCTAAGTCCAAAGGCTGAACTGGAGCATTTAGGTCCTGTTACAGATTGTGCTTATTCACCAGATGGCTCATATCTTGTTGCCTGTGATGCTAATCGAAAAGTCATTCTCTATAAAGTTCCTGAGTATCAGGTAAGTTGTATTGTTTGAAAACAATGGTTTTTTCTTTATTATCAATTTTGTCATAAACCTGGGTTTGATTCCCTGTCTAAACCAGTAATAACTCCTCTCTGGTGCATATTTTAATCTAGTTTGTGCTTCCATCCATATAAAGTTAAAATATTTTGTTTTCCATCTTTTCTAGCATTGTTAATTAAAATTCACCCATAGGCTAATTACTTGATTAGCATCCTGTTTCTTCCTCTTAGTTACTTCTTATTGTGGAAATAAGTTATTCCTTTTCAACATTATGCTAAATTTCATTATCATTAGTCTTAATAAATTCAATAAGAATTGATATAGTAAATTAGCTTTCTTTAATCGAGATGTAGAATGAAATTTCGACTAAAATGATGTAAATTGGAAATATTTATAAGCAGGGCTAAAAAAAATGGCAGGCACCACTATTTTCTCTAATTTTATTCTTAAAGCCAACTGAAACGGGAAGACAGGAGAGAGACAGATGTTTTCAATGAGTCAACCCAAGTGCAGTCAATTTTTTTTAGCCGAGCTATTAATTGTAAAAGAAATGAAATTATTTAGTCTGATATCATGTCTGCTAGTTTTAAAAATATTTCAGTTTTCATTAATTACATTTAGTAGTCAAGGGGTATCATATTTATATGATAATCGAGTTTAAATTTGTTTTAAATTTTTGGGTGAACCAAGTAGAGTCAATATATCAGTTCCTTGACAGTAAGAAAGGTTTAGCATAAATTAATTATGTAATTGCCATTTCAAGTGAAAATGTTTAAACTTGCATTAAATATGATAATTTTACCTTTATTCTCTACAAAATTGGATGGGTGCAGAAAGTGAGTATCCTAAGATTACAGATTCAAGATGTTTGATATTTAGGTCTCTACTCCATTCAGCATGTCTGGTTGCTACAGTAAAACTAGGTTATAATGACCTCATTTAGTGTGACAACTTGGATATAACAAAATCTTTTGCAAGTCCCATCTCAGTTCCCTAATAATGCATTCATTTCACCTCGGTTATTACAAGTGAACCAACTTGGTTACAATGACAATAAAAGTACCATAATATTACCTATATACTATGTATCAGGGGTGGCCAAACTGTGGCTCGTGAGCCACATGCGGCTCTTTTAACTTAATGTGTGGCTGTTATTCATTTACACTCAAGGGCGTATCAAGGCTTATCACGTCAGAAAACAATAATGCGGTGCGAATAAGATCTTTTGGGGATGCTTAATGGGCATGCTCTCTCTCTGTATTGCATCAAATACAAGTTATGTTTACTGTTCATTCATTTTTGTGCTCAGAATGCATGTCTTGCGGCTCTTGAACTAAGGAAGATAATCAGATGCGGCTCTGAGGGTAAGCAGGCTTGGCCACCGCTGCTATATATATATACACACACACATATATATATATATATATACATATATATATATACACACTAGAGAGCATGTGACGTTTTGCTGTCACATTAAGTTGATTTTGATTTTTAAAAATAATTAATTAATTATTATTAATTTTTTCATCGATTAACTAATTTTTAAAATGATGCTACAATAACGAATAAAATGGTTTTTTAATTCAAAGGAGAAAGATTCACTTATTCTTCAAAACTGTTGACAACCATATAAACAAAGAAAATGACATAATATCCTCAAGGGGCTCGTGAGTATACACCCAATATTACCATTCGCTCAAATGAGGTGACCATGGTAACTGACAATTCTCATTGTTTAAAAGTTGTGTTTTTTCATATTAAAAATGACTTTTATGGAAAATTCAGAACGTAATTGAATTTTCACGGTAACCTAAATGAACTTCTTTATTTTTCCAACACAACCGTTTAGGTCCCGACTTCGCATCTTGATTCTAACTAATTTAAAAATATGATTTTATAATGCCTGAAACTGATTTCATTGCTTTTCTTACGGAGTGCAGGGGTGTCGGAAAACCCCCCTTAAAAAAGAAAATATTTAACGTTTCCGGTTGAATTTAGTACCGTTAAAGAACAGGAGATTTCAGCATCTTCACAAATTATAGATGGTGAAAATAGCCCAAACAGTGTTGGAGATATAAGCTTCCCAATAGGCTAAAAAAGTTTGCCTATGACGATTACGGTAATATAATGATATATATATATATATATATATATATATATATATATATATATATATATATATAAAACAACTTACGGAAAAGGAAAGGTAAAATGAATATATGGATGTCAACAAGGTGTTGGGATGAGGAAACCCAGTGAGCACTCACCAATCAGACGACTTCAGGTTGGCGAGGCCCCGGGGATGTCGAAGCGACACACGTAAAATAACACAAAAACACAGAAACATCACAAACGTAAAGCTTTCGGAACTACTCCTTCTTCAGCTACAGAGAGAGTTCTCTCTCTGTAGCTGAAGAAGGAGTAGTTCCGAAAGCTTTACGTTTGTGATGTTTCTGTGTTTTTGTGTTATTTTACGTGTGTCGCTTCGACATCCCCGGGGCCTCGCCAACCTGAAGTCGTCTGATTGGTGAGTGCTCACTGGGTTTCCTCATCCCAACACCTTGTTGACATCCATATATATATATATACATACACATATTATGCAATTTTTACAAAAAGCCAATTGTTAGGTTAGTGTGTGTATTGTATACAATAACAAACTCAAATGTTTCTTTCTGGCCAGCTAATAACTGCTATTTTCCTGAACATTTTAAATGGCATCACCACAAATCAAAAGTAAGTGATGGTGGATTTTTCCATTTTATGATGGTGATTCTTATACCCTGTAACTGAAATGTGTGTCAATGTATTTAAAAAATTGAAACAGGTTACTCTATCGTGATTCCAGCTGCCAATGCTCTTTCATCCCTTATGGAGAAATGCAGTGAAAAGTTACATTGTTATTAATGCTACTAAATTCTTTATGAGGACGAAATAACCTGAATTGTCCCTTACAATGTAGTGTAATTTCTCTGAATTATGTCTTGGTTCCCTATACTGGCCACTAATACCCTGTATCTTGAGTTGGAAACATGGTGAGTTGAAAAAGAAAAGTTTTAAATTTACAAGAAAAAGTTGATATGATCAGAAGAATTGACAGTGGCTTAACTAAAAGTGAAGTGTGCAAAGAATTTAAACTTAGCAATTCTACAGGTCGTACGATGTGGTCCAATTTTGGCAGATTTTTCCCCTCTTCATATTTTATCACAGAAACTCAGACCCCCCCATATATGACGACACAAAGCTTTGACCCCTCCCCCACCCAAAATACAAAGTTTAGAAAAATATACTTGGTTTGAAATCGCTTTTTATTTAGAAAAACAATAATATAACATTGCGTTCTGAATTACTTAATACTTTCAGTCAAGAGGTAGCATCATAAATATCTTTGAAGGGACTTGTTTGTTCAATGATGTCAGATAAGTGTTTCTCTCTCTCACTCTCATTAAATTCCTCTCGAGAAATGCTGAACCAAGCACTATATAGCCCAGACCCGAAGTTCCTTCCTCCTCCCTTCCCATATAGCTCTTAAGTGTTGATGCATAAAAAAATATTCATCTAAAGAGTAAGAAATGTCACAGTGCAGATAAACACTCCCTACATCCCCTTCCAATACACAGTTCGTCTCATTGTCAGCATTGAATAAGGGTTTTTAGAAGTCACAATACGCCTAACTATGCAAAAATTCAACCACAAAATTTAACACATAATAAAGGTAAAAAGAAAGACAGTAAAAATAGCAGAATTAAGCACAAGAGGAAGGCCCAAGGTTGTTATTTTGAAATATATCAAGTTTTTTCAGATTTAAGAAAATGTATTGCGTCACAAAATAAAGATGTAGCAATCTCTGTGGCATACTCAGCATGCAGGACTACTGCATATGAGGTTTTTGTCCAGTGTACTGGATACTCAGGACGACATTGAGGGGTTAAGAATGCAACTAACTAACAATAAGACTATAACCAAGGTAAAATTATGTAAACTTTATATATATGGGAAGATACAAATATAACACTTAACAAAGCTGGTTTTTGGGTTCCTCTGCCTTGCTCTCAAAAGCAGTTTTGAAGCCTCAAAAAAATAACCTGAAGAAATGAGATGCAGAAAATAAAAAAACCTTCCCTCGACCTCCCAACCTGTGAAGAAAGAGGCTTCGTTGGAAGTAAGCACAGACTCAAATTTGTTTGCAAATTCTGAGTTTATGACACTTAAATGAATAGACAAGAGGTTTGCATCGAGATGTTTCTGAGGGAGATGGTCAATAGGTGTCAGCTTTTTGGTTCCTCTGTAAAATGTGTGAATTATGACAGAACAAAATTATCCGACGGGACAAGTGCCGAAGATTTTTCCCAAGGGAGAAGGACCCAGTGTTTGACACAATGAAACGGTCTCGTATGAGAGTTTAAAGCAAGTGATTGTTTGATATGTTATGGCCTTTGACACACTCCACTATGGAATGAGTGTCCTCAATGAGTGACAGTGAAAGGTAATATTATGCTCCTCTTAAGAGCAGGCTCGAAGCCGGTGTGGCAGACAATGTGAACTCCAGGCAAGCCAGACCCTCGAGTATGCCTTACCTAGGCATCATGTATTCTAGAGTACATAGTGCCTGGCAGTAGCATATACTCTAGAGTATGTCTGGCTTGCCTGCAGTTCATGTTGTCAGACACATCTGTAGGAGGCAGGGTGGACTATGCCGGCATCTTGAGTCCATGGTGCCTGTAGGCACAGTGGACTCTAGAGTACAAGATGCCAGTTGGCAACTGCGCATGCCAGAAGTGTAATTCTGTCTTCAAAGGGTGGAAAAGAGTATACGTAGTTTTCTCCGAAGTGAAAAACAAATCCTGCAACTCATGCAGCGTGATGTGGATGAGGCTTTGATTAAATGGTTCATATGGCAAAGGAACTTGAACATACTGATGTGGGCCTATGTTAAAGATTAAAGCTGAAGAGTTGGCAAGTTTGTTTGGAATTGAGATTTTCAATTGTTCTAACGGCTGGATAGACAGATTTAAAGTAAGATACAACTTGGCAGAGTAAGTGGTGAAGTTAATATAGTCCTAACATTAATTAATTACTGGTTAAAAACTGTATAACTTAAGGACTATAGTGACTAAGATTTTTAATGAAGATGAGACTGGGTTGTTCTTAAAGCTGTAAGACATTAAAATTTAAAGGGGAAAAGTGTGTAGGAGGAAAATTATCCTAGGATAGGATTATAATTTTTGTTTGTGCCAATATGGATGGGAGTGAGAAACGCAAGTTGTTTGTTATTGGTATATGGAAAAACTGAGGTATTTTAAAAATGTTAATAGCTCCCCTGTTCGATACCAGTCAAACAAAATAGCTTGGATGATGTCATCTCTTTTTGAAGAAGTTATAATAAGTTCATGAACTTAATTCTCAAAGCAGACATTTTGTTATTAATTGATAATTGTCCAGCTCATCCTAAACTTGGATCAAAGTTAAGCAACATTAAGTTTGTTTTTCTGCCTTCAAATACTACAAGTGTTCTTCAGCCATTGGATCAAGAAATAATTAGAATCCCAAAGTGTCATTTTCGAAAACTAATTCTCCTTTGAATGCATTGAAGACCTCAAAATTTCATTATTGGACATCATCCGAACAATAGACAAAGCATGGAGACGAGTGGCACAGGAAATGATTAAGAACCGTTTCACCCAAGCCAGTATTTCTAAAACTAGGACAGCATATGTCAATCATAATGAAACAACAATAACAGAATGTTTGGTAGAGATGAATGTAGAAAATTTTAAAAGTTGTGAAGACATCAACTCATATATGGAAATCGACTAGGATGTGATTACAACAGAAGCTCAAACAGATCTAGACTTCGTGAGGGAGGTCATGGTAAGGCAGCAGGGAAAGTATAGCGATGATGAAGAAGAGGACGAAGAAATGGAAGAACTAGCGCCCACTGTTAATGAACCTTTGCAAGCAATTGAAGTGATATCACGTTTTTATGAATTTAAAGAGACTAATAAAAAGACATTAAACATTATTCACTACATTTAGGACAACCTCAAAAAACACTTCAAGTTCGCACATATTGCACAAAAAAATGATTATTTTAATAAACATTAAAAATATTTTTGTTTGTTATACTTATTTTATACTTAATATGTACTGTGTTAAAAATAGAAATTTAAGACTTATAAATCATTGAATTTGGAGTCTGTTGAATTGTTTTCGTGTAACCTTGGATATTATGACACTCAGTTATAACAACAATAATTTTCCAGTCCCTTGAATGTCATTATAACCAAGTTCTACTGTATATCTTCTAAGGAAAATATAAGTGTTAATTTTAAATTGAATCCAAATGATTTGACCAACTTTGAATGTTCGTAGCATGATTATTGTGAATGCTGGTGTTATTGAAAATTATGTATATCTGAAAATGGCATTTAGTATGCCAAGACTATCAGATTTCCTTTTGCTAAATTTTCTGAATTTACATGCATCCCATAGGATTTAATAAACTTATTCTGTAATAGCTTGCAATTTTTTATATTTATCACAGTTTTTGTTTGCTTTTTCATAGATGATTCTTATGCATAAATGCAGTGTTTTGCAATGTAGAACATTTGTATGAACACAAAGGATCATAATAATTCTTTGTAAAATATTCATTAGTCATTCAAACAATATAGTAGGAATAACATCCATCTTTTGTCCTATTTCTTGTTTGATCCATGTTTGTATTATTATTTGCCACATTTCCCAAACATCACGGAATTCTTTGATTCCTTTAAGATTTACAAGAAAGGCTGCTTTTATTATTGATTGATGGTATAGATAAACTGCATAATCATTAGTATAACTTATTATTTTTCATAGAATAGGTTCTTGGTTGCAGAAGACAAAGTAGAATAGGCCAATACTGGATTAATGCTGTAAAAGCTAATTTAGTTTGGATTTTTATTTGTCTCATCTGGTACAATCTCAAATCTCCATCTTATGGTATTGGTCAATGTCACCAGATAGAAAATTACATTTTTGAGCAAGTGTTGCTTGCTAATGTCCAAGAAAATAACATTGAAAAGACATTTACTCAAAGTCTCTATCTTTGTATTGTTTTATCACCTCTAAAAATTGGAATCCATTTCATGTCAGTTTTATCATCGATAAATTTAAAAAAGTAATGAAATCGCAAGGAAATTATATCAGCTATAAGTATATAGACTCATTTCATTAAATTCAATCAAAAAGTATACTGAAAAACAATTAAATGTTAAATAATAATTAGCAGATTAATACTGTCTTTACACTTGACTGTTTCTCATTGGATTGGGCTGAAATCAGGGAAGCTATTTAGATACGCTTTTAAAATATTGTTTTTTGTGCATGCAGCTTTAATTGTTTTACTTTTCAGATTTCAAATATATATCCTAGCCTTACAATTGCTGTTTGTGTGTGTATTTTTTAATTTTACTCTTTATTTAAATTTAAAATTCTACTTGGCATGTTGTTGGAAATTAAATATTTTGAACATCAAGCCGTTATAAAAAGAAATAATATACTATAAAAACACCTATCCAATTTCTTGTGAAAAGGATGATGGTGAGCAAGAAATTTTGAAAGCAGCCAAATAAAAAGGCAACAGTAAGATTAAGAATATAGAAAGGTTTTCCACTCTAATATGTATAAATACATCTTATTTACTCTATTCTGTGGCATAACCACAGTATGGAAAGTGGGGCAGCTTCCTTTAGCACAGAATGGGGCAGTTAGCCTTCTCAGCCTGACTTAAACCAGTATGGCATGCTGTTAATGAAACCTAATTTGCAAATAAAAACATGCAATGCAATTTTTCGGATTTTTTATGGACCAAATATTTTGTATGGAACAAAATAATTTCAATGAAGTTTTTCTTATCGAAAATGGCAATTCACCTCGAAAAATTTATGCTGAAAAAAGGACACTGTTAACATTAATTAATTAAATTATGGTGAGTGTGATAACTGTCTTCCTTTTATTATTTATGTAGTAATTGAATTATTTGTGTGCACTTTTCTTGCTCACCATTGCAACGTTACCAAATGTTTGCACATCCTGTCACTTTTTTGTGTGTAACTCCTTACCTCTCTCTCACATAACAGCACCATTTCATTTGTTGTAATGCATTTGCAGCTAGCTCACAATAAAGAATGGGGCTTCCACAATGCCCGAGTCAACACCGTTGCTTGGTCTCCTAACTCTCTTCTTGTGGCTAGTGGAAGTTTGGACACAACTATCATTATTTGGAGTGTGCAAAATCCAGCTAAGCACGTCATTATTAAAAGTAAGTAATGAATATATGTTTGCACAAAATGATAGTCAATTAAAAAGAAGTATTGTCTCCCATCTTAAATCCCCTCTTGAAATTTTCATTTGTGCTTTTATGTTCCTGTGCTTTATCATCTAAATCACTCACGAAACATTTCCTTCAACATCCATCATTTGTAATTCATCTTTGAAGAATTTCCAGTAGTTTAAGTTGACAAAGCTCTTTTTCAATTTCATAAATGCTAATGTTCACCTTCCTATCCATTATGAATTATTTGAATATACTGTTTGATAAGTTTAAAAGTTTCTATGGATTTTGCTATTTGATAGTGAATACTGCCGTATTTACTCACATATAAGCTGCATGTTTTTTTTAGAAATTTTACTTTTACAAAGTCAAGGTAAGGCTAAGAAAAATTGGAAAATCTAAAATGTGAGATAATTGTTAAATTTCCCTAGGACAATGCTAAATTGCTTTCATGATTCATTATGTGAGAATTTTTTATGGCAAATTGCTATGTTGCTTCTTTTTTGTATTCTTTAGTGCTCAGTACTTTTGAGATCATCTAAATAATGGGGTGTGGCTTATATTCAGGCAATGTTTTTTTTTCGTTGTTTCAGGGTTGAATGGCAAGGGTGTGGCTTATATTTAGGCTTGGTAGTTTTTGATATTTATTTTTCTTAAAATTCGATGACTCAAATCAGTGTCTATTTTTCCTAAAAACCTACGACAAAAATCAACGTTTATTGTAATACAACTTATTATGCTTGGTAGTTTTATATGGCTAATTTCTTGTATGTCGAATTGTTTGCTGTTCTCTAAATTTTGGAAATGTGTTGTTGTTGACTTGACTACCAACCTGGAATAGCTAATTTTTCAGCATAAATCAGAAAGTATATTTGACTCGTTAAATCATGCCCCTTACTCATGAAATCGTGAATATTGTGTGTGTTTGGCAAATCAGCCTCTTGGGCTATTATCACTGTAAATTTACTTACACGACTCAACACAGAAGGGAGGATGGAAACCCAGTGCCTGCTTTAGCCTACTCTTATAAAAGGCAGAGTGCTGACTTGTGCATTCTCAAACCAAACAGATAGGGTGGAGGTGATCCCTGGTTGAAAATCTGACCTCTGTCAGATTTGAACCTGGGACTGTCACCCCGTCAATGCTCTAGCCACTCCACCCAACCCCAATCGTGAATATTCAACAACAAAATTAATATGACGCGAATAAAATGTACAACCAAATGTTGAAGAAAAAAACCATTCATTGCTGAGTAAAAAGGATAAATGTAGAAAAAACCCAGAGCACAAACAGAAGGATGCTCCTCAGACAGTAATGCAAAAGAACCTAAGCATGGGACACACTCAACTGTTTATGGATTGTGGATATGAATTTTATTACATTATTTTCGTGAAAATATGATAGAGACATCTGGCAATCGGTATTCATTTTTCAGTTTGGGAAAACCCTTCTATTTGCATCTTGGAGGAGGTTGGAAGATCTTGTAACACAGAAGACACAAGATACATCCCCTAACTTTCAGGTAAACAGAGTATGGCAGCTGATCTTATTATGAAAACAATTCAAGTGCATACAGATTGTGAGATCTAGTTGAAGGTGAAGACAGTACAATAAACTGATCATATTGTTTTGTTCCTTACCCTTGCCTTTGGATCCCGCTGCAGCTTAGTATGTGTCCTTAGGACTGTGATAGCAAAGTGTAGGGAATTCCGAATGAAGTGTGACCATCTGGTATGAGGAATACTGATTTTTCCTTTTGTTTTGTATGATCAATCCTAAAATATATTAAGTTTGAATGTGGTAAGCCAAATTCAAAAGTCATGACACACAATTTCATAGAAAACGTAGGTGAAAAATCGACACTTATTAACGACAATTAATCCATCGAATTTGAAATTTTTGCAAATTCAATGTTTTTTGACATTTATTGATTTGAATCGAATCCTACCAAGCCTACAATAAATATGGGGCATTTTTTTATGGTCCGTGTGACGAATTTTCAATTTTTTTCAGATGCTCATCCTCAAAGCCAAATTACCCGACTCTGTTGGCTAAGCAATGATATGATAGTTTCTGTTGGTCAAGACTGCAACACCAAGATTTGGACTGTCAGTGGCATTTAAACTCAGAATGAAGATAATACATGATTCATCTTTTTGGCACTAAGGTAATAATTGTCTTGTGATAAATAGTTTCCACTAAATGGTTACGGATGTTATAATTTCATGCAAGGAATACTAAAATTATTAAATATTCAGACATAGTTTTTTAACTGCTATGTAACTATAATTTCTATCCCAAACTGGTAGTTTACTTATGCATTTTAATGCATTTGTGGCCATTATGGTGAAAATTGGTTTGGACTGAGCACTTCTGTAGAAAACTATAATCCTGGAATACTGTGCAAACAAGTCCATATCAGTTCAAAACAAAAAAAGTTGAAATTCCTGTGCCACAACATTCGGTATTTACAGTTTGTGAAACTTGGGTGAGAAAAATGTTAGTATAAGAACTTTCAAGAGCCTTTGCCACAAATGTAAAATTACATATCAAAGCCTATGTGAGATGCGATCTCTAGTGCATGTTAAGGGTCTCTTGATTACTAATAAATATAAACGCCTCAATATCAAATTAACTTTAACTGTCAAAACTGAGTTTTTTCAGAAAAGGCTGGCATATTTATGATAACTTGCTACAAATATACTCCTAAAGTGAAGTTTACTTGAACTTCCATAATCCATGTTAGGTTACATACACTAGTGACTTATTTGTTCAGTATTGCTGCTTTTAACCCAGCCAAACTGGTGCATCATATTGGAACATCACTGCTTGCACCAGGTCTGGTAGGCTTGATTACTTTTAAAATTTGCTTAATTTTGTGATGAAATTAAATTAGTGATTTGTGGACAAATTTAGGGACATTTTGTATTTTATATTATGATTGGATGAATTTTCAATGAATAAAACAAAAAATACAGAAACGGATAAGAAGTATTAAAAAAGGAAATACCAGTAATGTAAACATGCAAGAAAAACAATATCAGGTAAGCCATGAAATTGCCATTACTAAAGGAAATTTCACACCATTGAACATAGATGAAGACTTTATTTCGATTCCTCCTCATTTTTAAGACCCTGGATCAAGCATTTTTGTGTCCTAGATACAAGAATTTGAAATAATTCATGTGATATTCCAGAGTTTTCTTGTTTTTCTCATAACTTAGTTGTCATCTACCATGTTTTCCTTTCTCTGGCTGTGGTTTTTAGACATCATTCCTTATGATTTTAGTAGATTCGTCTCTGAGTTACATCAGCAGACAACTAATATGTTTGCTTACAAGTTCCAAGGAATGCTTTCTCAGGAATTCTCTTCTTATCCTCTTGGGGGTTTATATTTCCATATTATACTACACATGCCAAATACAATGACCAAATTATATCTGACCAATTACCCAGCTTTCGGCATTTCATGCTCAATTGTAAGTTAAACTCATTTTGTCTCGAACTTATATACTTCCCTGTGTAGATGTGATAATTTCTGGCATCTGAATATATACTGTACTATTGTCAAAGTTATCTTCATTGTGCAATTCTTTTATCAACAAATGCTATGGTGTTCCTTCATCATCTGGCACTGTATCCATCAACGAGGTAATAATCCTTTGCTCAACTTTCTCAATCATTTGTTATGCGATTGAAAAGTATGTATTGGGGCCATTTACTCATTAGAACATTCTGTCATCATCATCATGCTGCTGTTGGAAGACAGGTTTTAGCTGAATTGCTGGCTCCATTTCTCTCTCTCCCTAGAAGCCTCTTTTATACCTCTATAAGTATTATATTCCTGCTTTATATTCTCTTTCTGTAAGTATTCAGAAATGTTTTCCTACAACTGAGTTTAAAGTATAGGTGCTTACTTTGACAGCAGCCATGTTAAATTATTAAAAATAACAACATATGGCCCAAAACTGTTGCATGAATGCTGGTAATAGATGTCAGATCCCATGTGACAAAATGAGGCCTAAAGGTTCCACAAGTTGCACAAGGATTGAGTTAAGGCTGAAAGACTAAACTATGGGAAAATAGTAGGGGGTGTACAGTAGTGATGCAGCTGTTGACATTAAGTTATGAACAAAGAAACTTGGATTAAGTGGGTGCACAGGCTGGGTGCCAGCTCTTCCAGGTAAAAGCATTTCGATTTTCCCTTACATCCAAGTTTATTAAACCAAATTATTTAAATGACAATGCATTGACGATAATAGGTAAATTATGAAGAAATTATCTTTTTAATATTACTCATTTGTATTCTCTTTGCTGATATTTATTTGTAGGTAATAACTATGGAATTCCGCCTAACACTTAGCTACTAATAACAACAACATGTTTTATTGAAACAGTGAGACATGTATTGTGATGTTATGAAGTTTCTACATATAAAATATCTGCAGTATTTGTTCATATCATTATAAATAGCTGCTTCTTACATATATAGGATATATCATATAAAACCTAAGGTACTTCTAGAAGTGCTACAGAGCTGAAATTTGGCATGAATATAGGTCATTAGGTACAACCTCGGGAAAAACTCCGAAATTCCAGAAATTATTATATTTAAGGGGTGTTTTTGATCCCAATGTCCAATTTAAAACACCCATAAAAAAGCATTGAAAACTGTGGATGGTTATATAAAATTGCTTTTTTAATTTATTTAAAATTAAGATACAGAGTTGGGACATGCACCATTCTGTGGAAGAAAGAATGAAGTTTATTTTTCTTGAAGACAAACTTCAAATCCATGCTGAATTTGCATAAAAATTTGATTTGAATCATAAAATTATGAAAAGTTTTTCGGTTTTTAACAATGAAAAATATGAACTACCATAGCAATGATTCCCTTTCAATGGGAATTGATTTTCAATACTTCAAGAGCATTGATTTAATGCTTTGACTACATTATAATCCATTTGATTTCAACCAACGATGTATACATATGACGACGTGATAATTTTAAATTAATTTTTTATCCAGATACGTACTAAAAGGCAGGGATGATGAAATCATAATCCTAACACACAAAATATCCTAATTTTACATAAGTTTCAGTGTAACATATAGGCTATTGTCTTATTGATGATTATAGTTATGACTTAAAAAAGGTGAGCTGAGCTTGAAATTCGAAAACTTGGACGCGAGCCGACTGCCAGAGAACTTTGAAATTCCGGATAGATGTCTTAATATCTGAGAAAATGAAAACTATATTGTCTTATTTAAATGGGCTATGTGTAGTTCAAATGATGTTGCGTTTGTTTATTTAGGAGTTTAGATCTTGGTGTATGGTGATTTCTTAAGTTCTTGCAGTATGCAAGCACCGACAACTTGTAGATAAAAAATTATATATTGGTAGGTATAAAGAATCAAAACATTAAAACAATTTGCCTCATTTGCTTTTTTTAGGCATGCAAGTGATTACTGGTCTATGAAGACAGCACAGCATTTGGATGATGAAATGAAAAATCCATCAAGTACAGCTGATGAATTTTATCAAGGTTGCAATTCACGATTGATTGCCAAATATGATTTTATGCTCTTAGGAGTTCAATGGAATTAAAACATGAATCCCATCAATTTTTAAAAGTGGTGAATAATTTGAAAATTGTATCGTCAGTGTGCTCTCATTAAATCAAAGCTTTTTTTAAATTTTAAGAACCTTAGTTTGAAAGTTACATGAATTTTTTGCATAACTATATATTTTTCATATCTTGTCTTTAAGTGATTGCTAAGTGTACAAGGTTTTTGTTAGATTTGTGAAGTCTTTCATATCAGAAGCTGTAAGCCAAATGAAAATATGGGTAATTAATTGAATTGTAATTATAGTTATTTCAAAACTTATTTTATGAAGCTAACTTGTACATATAGGTGCTTGTAACTTGGAATTCACAACCATTCATAATTTAAATATAATATAAATGAATGATGCTGTCCAATATGGTTAATGTAAGATTAAATTTGGTAAAAATATTAATTAGCCTATTCCCGAGAGCATAAAGATTACTAGTAATTAAAAAAAAATGATTTCATTTTTTTAAACGCATGAACTAATTTGGTGTCTGTATTGAAGCAGATATACTTTTTGAATCCCTTTAAAATGGATAAGTATTGCAGGTACTGGGTGTCATTTTTAGTGACATCCAAAAAAGCATTTTTTCTACAAAAAGATATTTTGTAATTATTTCGGTATATTTATGTAATATAACACTTTTATATCAATACTGAATGGTTATCTGTGTAATTTTGAATGGTTTCAAATTAAAGAATTATTGCATGAGATGTGAATTTTTCTTACTGCACTTAAAGAATTTAAATTTTTAATAAAAAACTAATGAAGTCACAAAAAGGTATCTCTTGTCAGCATAAAAATCAGGTACTAGATATTTTTGTACCATGGTTTCAATAGGAAAAATCATACATTTGATATAGTAAGATAATGTTATCATTTGAAGAGGCAGGATGATAGCAATGAAAGCATTTAACTCTTGATAAGACCAAGAGAATGTTTGAATATCAGTTTGCTTGTATTTTATCACAAATGCCGAAAATTGCTGTAATGTTTTGGACTGAGAGAATTGAGATTGAAAAACGGTAATTTTGAAAAATTATAAGTGATTATTAAAATGAAGTTAATAAATTGGTGAATTTTCTAACAAATGGTAATACTATTACCTTTTTAAAAGGAAAAATGAAAGGGCAAGGTACAAATAAAAATTTTGAGATGAAAACTGTCAAGCAAATAATAGCTGCCAACATCAAATGCTTGTAAAAAGCATTCTATTTTTTCTATTTTAATAATTACAGCATATGTATGAGAGAAAGCTTGTTAAATAAGGAGTTGTTCAACAATATACTTGTACAGAAATAAGAAGAAAAGAGTAAACCTTGTTGGAACAGCAGTGTTAAATCATTGTTAGCAGTAAATGTAATGGTTAGTAGTGTAATAAATAAAATGGTAGATAAAATAAGCCAAACTGGAACTATATCATTATACTGACAAATACTAAGAGATAAATAGAGGGATGTATTTTGTAAGCATTAGAGACCAGCAAATCAGATATTTACGTGCTTGAAATGAAACAAATTTTTGCTACAGCTCACCGATAGCAACAGACAGATGTAGTGATCTCAGCATGTGGCGATGGTCCACTATCCAGTGACATCAGAAGTCTTTAATGTAAAATGAACTACATGTCACTATCCTTGAAAATGTTTCAATACTAATTATTCAATATTTGAATGGATTAAAATATTTACAGCAACTTTTATAAAGAAAAGTCTTTCATTGTGTATGTAATACAAATATTGTCAGAATTTTGTTTTACAATATAAAATTGATTGCATCCTATAATTAATATCACATTTTACATTTTAATATAATTTATTTTTACTCCAAAACTAATCAAATTTTAGATCAGCTGGTGAATCATAAGATAACTAGAAATGTGAAAAAATTGCTCAGCAATGTCTTATTTCAATTGACTGAAACATACAGTATACTCTCAATTAACCAGGCCTGTTAAGTAGTTCAGTGCACGGGTGACTTTTGGGGATGCCACAAAAGTATCAGCGACAAAAATGGCCAGCAAGTTGATTCTGCTTAGCGTGCATGGACCACTGTTGTGCGGATTATCTCAATTGATTAGTTCCAACATGGACTTTGAAGAGGCAGCTTGTGTTTGTGCCATATTGCTTCCTGGCACACTTCACCCCACAATTTTTCTTTCAATTCTTATTACTGTATTCCTTCAATTTATTATTGTACAGTGCCAGGCATTTTCCACTTCTATAATCAAATTATCGCTACCAAACACTTTGAAAAGCCATATAGCTGAACTTAATTAAACTAATTGTTGGGTAAGACTATATAAACACACTTCGCATCCTGTTGAAAGACACACACAAGTGCCACCCGTGCGCGCACATGCTTAAAAACCTATTGTTCTATTAGCACCGACTGTTGCAGAGCCACTATCACGTGGACGAGAAAACTGAATCAGTTGCTTCTTTCTTGTGCCTGTCACAATGTGGCCCATGCACTACCCTAAATATAGAACAATAGGTTCCATTTATAGCTCGGCAATTGTTGAGCCACTAAAGTCGCCCATGCACGGGTTTGCTAACAAAAGAACAATAAATAAACGTTTTCAATTTTAATTGTCAAAAACTGCTGCTGTCGCATTTACTTGAGTATATCTTGAGAAAAAAATCTAACTTTAGCTTATTTAAAAACAAATTTGAGTCTTTTATAGTGTTTTGTGATTTTCTAAACTCATGTAAAGCTTGTGCGCTCTAATGTGGCAGGCGGAGACTCGTGAGAGGGGAATGGAATGAATGGGAAAGAGAAGCTTTAAGGGGGAGCTGACATCAGAGCTCCTGCACAGTAGACGAATTTTGGTTTGGATGAGTCCATCAGCCTTAGTTTACCTCCATCCCTTTCCTTCTTCCCCTCCAGATTTTAAGTTCGTGCAGTCAATTCTCACACCTAAACACCACCTAAGAGATGTCATATTTGGCTGGAGCAGTTGCTTCATCCAGCCTGCGAAACCACAATTTCTTTAAGATAAGCATATCCACACATTTTCCTATAGGAAATGTATTTAGATATAATTTATGAAATCTGAGTGATATTTTTTTAACGCATGGATGCAATATACTTTTAATAAGTGTATGGCACATTACACAATCCAAAATATTCTCAAAATGGCTCTTTAGTATTTACACATGACCAGTCATTTGAAGGATTGTGTGTGGCCTTTTTGGTATAATGTTTGCTGATTTCTGTATTCCAATCATAATTTTAGCTAATAAAAGAGCTGCAAAAATTATTTTGCCATGTAGGTATGGTCTGGCTAATACACAAGGTATTTAAAAACAGCTGTTTGCATGCATAATTAGTATGAACATTAGCCAAGGATGATCGAGGTTAATAAATTAAAATGAAAAACTGAAATGGAATGTGTGAGCCAAGTTAGTAGACCAACTTCTCAAGATAGTCAACAAAACAAACACATTTAACCTTTGCTCTTTTGGTATCACTTTTAATTCCAATTGATCAACTAAAGTCTAACCGAATGCAGCTCTCAAATACTAAATTGTCATCTATGTCAACATTTTTTTGCCATTTCATATCACTGTCCTATCTCTCGCTGCAGATTACATAAAAAATCTAATAAATTGTGTGTGAACCTTGCCAACATTTTTTTATTCTTACCGAGTGAAATGGGATAAAATGTTGGGTATTTTATATAAAATAGGGATAGATTGAAAAGATTGCTTAAAAACTTTACTTAGATCAAAAGATTAGTCAGGGTTGAAGGAGAAGTAACAGAAAGTACTTCAATAGGGAGAGAAGTAAGGCAGGGATGTTCTATTTCACCAGCGATATTTAATATTTACGCAGAAACAATAACAAGAAGTGTAGATGGAAGAGAAAGGATTTAAGAAAGGAGGTGAAAGTAATACCACCATTAAATATGCAGATGATCATGGGATAGTAGGAGAAGACAAGAAAGAACTTTCGAGGATGACAGACAATGGAGGTTGACCAACAATATGGAATGAAGATCAATACCAGAAAAACGAAAGTCATGGTGGTTTCAAAGGAACATAAAGAATTAAATGTGATGGTAAATGGCCAAAAATTTGAACAAGTAGTTTAAAATATCTTGACAGTATCTTAGTGCAGGATGGAAGTAGTACACATGACATCAGAAGTAGGATTGCAATGGGAAAAGCAGCATTTAACAAGAAGAAGGAGCTTTCCACAAGCAAGAAGATAAATTTAGAAACAAGGACGAAATTAGCGAAATGCTACATATGGAGCATAAGCTCTTTGTGTCGCAGAGACATGGATGGTAAGGAGAAAGGAGGAAAATATTTAGTAAGATTTGAGATGTGGATATGGAGGATGATGATGAAAGTGAAATGGATAGAGAGAAGTGAAACGAAGAAGTATTAGAAATGGTTGGAGAAGAAAGGATGATAATAAAAACGATTAGGAAAAGGAATTGGAAAGGGCACATAATGAGATTACAGTGTTTACAAAGGAAGATCTTAGAAGGCAAAATTAGAGGAAGAGGGAGAAAAAGAATAGGAATATTAGAGAATTTAAAGCAGTAATAAAACATCTATAGAGGTATAAAAGAGGGAAAGAGAGAGAAATGGAGGCAGCAATTCAGCTGAAATCTGTCTTCGGACAGCAGCATGATGATGATGATGAGCTGTACATTTTAAGTCAGAGTATTACTCATAATTTCTCTAGTGAATGTGCTTCAAACATTTAAAGAGAACTTGAGAAAGCATGCAGTGCATACACCATGCTGTTGTTACAGAGCAGCATTAAAAAAATAATTTTAATAAAAATTGTGAAATTCCAGTCAAATTTCATGCACGGATAATCTGTACCTGGTTGATTGAGAGTACAACACACACAAAAAATTTCATTTGAATTGAATAAGGTTACTTGCACTCGCCATAAACCAACTGCTGCAATTACTTCACAAAATCCCGATTGAAATAATTTCATATTTTAATGGATCAAGGGAATTATTATGAAGTGGTTCCATAACTGTGGATAATAGTCTTCATAGTTGGTGATCAACTGAGGCATGAATTCAAATGGAATCACTAAGGAAGTGTGAGTGTAGACATAAGAATGGTGCCTTTATCTTTTTCACCAAGATCTACACCCAAGTTTTCTCTATCTGTGTGGCATACTTCTTTTTGAATTAGCCAATCATCCGATGACAAAACTCCACCAACATTCCTAAACTCACTCCCTTTTTTCTCACCAATGTTAAACCATTGCTGGTCCCGAACATAACACTGCTCACTCACTGCATCCTCATCCCCGCCATGTGAAACATCGTTGCCTAAAACTGACATATTGTTCAACATAGCATTTGCAGTACTCTGTCCTACTATTCCACCATTTCTCTTCTCACTTTCTGCTAAAAACCACTCTCTGTTGTGACACACATTTTGTTCTACAAAGTTGTCATTTTTGGAGCCAATGTATGGCATGGAAGAGATTGAACAAGGAGTTTGATTCTCACCTAACCATCCTGACGACCCATCCGTTAACCTCATTCTATTCTTGTCCATTCCACCATCTGCGTGGTTGAGGTGTGTCTTCATGTGCTGCTTGAGGTTGCGCCTCTGAGAGATTAATCGCCCACACACTGGACAGTTGACGCTTTGACGACTGCTTGGGATCTGGTTTGAGGGGATGATGATCATGCCTGTCCACAAGTAAGAGGAAGGAAAAAGGTGGAATAGGGATAGGTAGGCAGACAGAAGAACACAGGGTGAGAGATGTAACAGTCAGTTGGAACAAGGATATGTGTATGAAAGACAATACACAAGGCTTAAAAATGAGAATGGCTAAAAACAGAAGGTATATAAGTATTGTGCCTTGATGCATTATTAGATTCAATACTTTAAAAAAAATAACCTTTGAGGTGACAATGTAATTAAAGTAGTAAGAAAGTGATTAAATAACTTTTGAAAAGTCAGGAAGTTAAAGCCAATATTAAGATGAGGAAATTGCATCATAGTTAAATAAACTCACAATTATGTCATTCAACCTCCTCACTACTACCAGAAAATAAAATTAATATGCAAATAGGTAGTGCCTAAATGACTTTGTTAAGCATACATCATTTCTCAAAAAAACTTCAGAGGGAATTGACTACTTATCAGATGAGAATAATTAATACAACCAGGTATCTTTTCCTTGGAATTAACACTTCTGGAATCCTATACACCAGAGGTCGGCAACATATGGCCCGCGGGCCGGATACTGTCCCCAAGAGCGCTTTATATGCGGCCAGCGGCCCGCGAAGCCATCATGAAAAAGTGATCGGTAAAATTTAACAGAAAATTTCATATTTTTTCAGTAAAAGTTTGGTCTCAAAACCTTTTCTGGTGAATATTTAACGCTGGTAAATTATTTAGATATGATTTTTACTAATATGAAGCCACAGAATCTCTGGAAAACTTCAGATGTAAACACTTATCTGACCAGCCGAAGCACTCGTGGCTTTCAATGCGGCTTTCAGAAGCATTCATAATACGAATGTGGCCCGCCATACACAAAAGGTTGCCGACCCCTGCCATACACTATATCAGTAACAATTTGCAATATAATTAATTAATGTAATATTTAAAATGTGAATGTAACTGAATTACAATTAAAATAAAAATGTTTTCATTCTTTCTTAATATTTTTAATTCATACTTTTCAGTTATCCTTTGGTATCAAACAAGTGATTTAAGACTTACTCAATGACAAAGCCTTGAATGACAGTTTTAATCACAAATGCAGAAATATTTCAAGACATTAAATACAGTTTACTTATTTTCACTGCCAAAAATTCTTTCATACTTATAGACAACTTTGGAATCGGTAAACTTTTACCAAATTCATTGAAAAGTTAGAAATAGTGCACTTTTATAAAGAATCTCTATAACTGTATAAAATATTAATTGACATTGCTGAACTACATATAAAGATTTACATATGGTTTAAAGGCTAATATGAATTTCATATAATATTGAAATGCAAGAAACAGAATAATGACAAGGAGAAGCAACTATAGTTACTTATTTCAATCCAAAAATACTACTTTTAAGCATCAACAGGAAAAATATAACCAAAGAATAATGTAAAGCAAATTCAAACTTTGTAACAAACCATAACAAACAATCCATTAAAGAAATAACAAACCAACAGGAACAAAAAATACTAAAAATGTAATCAGAAAGATGAAGATTTCAGAAATCACAAAAATATCATTCCTACCAATATGACATTGTATAATAAATTGAATAGGTCACAACTTGCTTGTAAAAATAAAATGGGCAAATCCATCACAAACTTGGGTTGTATATCAAGTTTATAATTCAATTAGAGACATGTACAGCATTCAGCTCAGATGACCAGCCATAAAAATTCATTTGAACCAAGTATGTCATCACTTTAAATAGGAATGCTGTTTGTCATTTACACACTTTTAGTAAATAATTTCATTATATCACAGACAATACTTTACAAATAAAACCAAATTAAAATACACCCATCTTGTAATATGTCTTTCTGTTTTACACTAGCATCACAAAAGTTGTCTTAGAGAGGCTTGAAAATGATATATAACTGTAATCAATAAAAGCCTCTTTACAGATTGAGAAAAGATTTATCATTTTTTGATTTTTTCATTCTTACTCCACATTTATAAAGGGCTCACTATAAAATTCTGAAGTTGATCATCAAAGAAAAGTAGAAGACAGGCTTGAAAAATCACAAGCATCACATCTTCAAGCTATGGAATGACAAGGAAAATGCAAATATAAACTGACTCATAAAATAAGATATAAGAATGATGTAGTTCACATAATCAGAGGGAGAAAAATCAGTTAAAATAAATTTCAATAGAACTTTGATTGGCAGAACTGTAGCTTAAAATGCACAACAATGTACTTCAATGTGGAGCAAAACAATGAAAATGCAAATAAACCATGCATATGATTTACAATGCAACAATTTGTTGAATGAAGTTTGACTACACGAGTAATTAATTTGATTCTCCCACTCTAACACTAATGTACAATTAAACTATTATTTTTACTTCCAGAATTACAGGAAAATATCAACTTTAAATTATAAACCCACATTTATTTCCAAATGAACATTCAGCTTCATATGGACATATTTCTCTGTGCATATGTTAAATATTAAAGCACACTGCGGTCAAGTTATCACAGAGTCGCATAACTTTTTGCAATTCTAATTAAGATGCACAAATTAATTCAATATGTAAGGCAATGGCTGTTAGGCATTTTCAAATTTAATCGTGAAATGTTCAAATACTCAAAAGCTCCAAGAGTAATCTTGGTCCTTATGCATGAATAATAAATATCAATGTCCCACAATTTTTACCCTGTATATTCTTAATTATAATGGCAGTAACAAGAATGGCTAGTAACACTAACATTTATGCCATGGTTGCATGACAAAATGACTCTGTTTTAAGAAATCATTTATCTGAAAAATCAATGTATATCAATATAATTCAAAAGGTTACACAGCTTAAATCTCCTGCAGATGTCTTTCTAATGCATCGGGATGTTAAATAAAAATAATGTATATTACAAAGATTAAAGAAAAAGCAGCAAATTATTATACTGTCTTTTGAAGATGACACTCTTTATGCTGTATATACTGGATGAGGATAAACCTTACTGCACAGCATTTAGCAGATTTACTTATTATAACATCTTCATCTTTCAAAACATATATTGGTACATACTGGACAAAAAATTTGACTTTGGCAAAGAATATTATTTTTCAATTCCACAAATGTAGTATAAATAACCCCAGATAAACACAAACAAAGGATCTAACCAAATAAAATTATATAGGCAATAAAAAAGAGCCTTTCAAGGAATTCACACAATAAAACCTGAAAGTCTAGATTTAAAAAGGCCCAAACAAATGAAAACACAGTAATGGTTCAGAGAACTTGGAATAAATGAAAACAATGGATTAGGGAACACAGCACCTGAGGTAGATGGGACTTTGACTATAGGTACAACTATTAACCTACAACTTATTGTACACTCTAAATATAAACCCTTGACTTATTAGAGGGAAGGAATGAATAGATCACACTGGGTTTTAAAAAAGTAGTATGTTTACGTTATCCTGAAGGAACAAAAACTACCCCATTAACTTAAAAAGTACGAGAAAATCTGCAACATTCTTGAATATAAAAACCTCAAACATGATTTCACACAGTTAAGAAAACAAACCTTAAGAGCTCATTAGCTCTAACACTAAAGGCACAATGGGTTTATTGAAAGACCAGACATATAAATGCTGCACTTTGAAGGATAATAACACAAACGTTCACAAGATGTCTTATGATATGCAAACTTCCAAACAATGGAAAGAGTAGATTGATATTATTACAGAAATAATCATGTTAATGGATTAAGAATCCAAAACTACAAAGGAAAAGAAAACAATGTGGATGAACACCAATTTAAAAAATATTTTATACGTTTACACATAATTTGGAACAAACAAAAATTATAAATACCAAAATGTCTTCTAAGTAACTTTGGAAGTAGCATGTTTAAAAAAATCTAATAAAAATTTCATACCTTAACCGAATAAAACATTTAATCAAGAAATGCCTCACTCATTCACCCACAAATATCTAATATTAATAAAATTGAGTACTCTTTTCATGACTGATATGTGAAAAGCACTGTTTGTAAAAATGTTACCATCATATTTTGGAGACAGTTAATGTACGATTCTCATAGAAAAGATGTAGTAGACCAAACCATTATGGAACATCCTTTAAAAATGACTATCAAATAACAAATTCCAAGTATAGCTATCTCTCCTATGATTACTAAATTGTACATCTCTTTAATATAGACAAAAGTTGGTAGGATGTTACTCTACACTATTGTAATGGTAGCTTTTAGCCAATATTCCTTCTAAAAAAAGCCAAGTAAATAGGAATAATGGTCAATAACATAAGATGACAAATTGAGGGAAAGAGTGAGAAATAGTGATGACTGACTGACTTTTCACCACAGCATATCCTTTGGTAGGTTGCCAAATTTACATCCACTCATAAATCATGTTTAACCAATGACAAAAACAACAACATAAAAAACGAGCAAAAAGGAAATTCCTCTTCAAGTGCTCAACTTATGATAAGGATATATCATTAAGCACAATAAAAACAATTTCCATTCATATAATATCGTCCATCATGCTCTTTAAGCATATTCTATATCATGTTCAACTTAACAGTAACTCATGTAAACATGCAAGTGAACCATGAATTCATTCATATTGACAATATAAAACTTGTGAAAATAGAAAGTTCTTTGTTAATATATAGAAATTTCATTTTTGAAATGAAATAATATGTAAATATGGCTGAGAATGAAACTGGTTAGTTAGCATTCCATGTATGAATCAATTTTAAAACAAACATAAGCCACAAGAGGATTATGTTCTTCAATATGCCATTTCCTGCCAAATAAACAGTAATTACCACATGATTACATTAATGGAAAATATATTATTAATTTAAATAACCAATTTACTTAGGTGTGACTATAAAACTTTTTGATTTGAAATTTATACATGGTTAATATGGCACATGATTAATGAATATGCAAATATTCAATTTACTTCAGCAAACACAATCTCAATTTCAAAAATTAATTATGAAACTCAATGTATGACTACATTCAATTGATGATCAAGATAACTCCAATTGCAACGAAACAATTATGAAACCATTTTCAAAGCCAAAGAGTATTTTCATCATGAATAATAGAAATTAACATGAGACTAAAATGAAAACCAAAGAAAATATAAGAATTATGTAATTTCAGCCCATATTTACAAACACCAACCACACTAAATCAAAAATAATGCATTATGGTATTTCTAAAGACATTTTGTGCAAGTAACATTTTCTTTGGTTGATTTGTTGCAGTGAACTGCACATGCACTTATGTCAAACATTTTATACCATATAGAAAATATATTCAAAGGAAAAATTTCTGGATATTATCTCACGTTTGATATTCCCCTCTGCACTGTGGTAAAAATTTTCAGCATTTACAATTTAGTGCAAGGGTTAAGATTAACTTGGAGGGAATTGGGGTAATTCAACACAGAGCAACAAAACATTGCTATGTGGACGATGGTGGAAGGGATGCTGCCTGGGATGGTGCGGCAGCAGATGCAGAAGTCATGCTAGAAGACATCCTCCAAGTGAGGAATCGGTCTCGATCGTCTGTATGCTTATATGCCATGTGCTTCCTGAGTGCATCACGTGAGCGAGACACATGATCGCAAACTGGACATGAATGACACACATTCTGATGAGTTTCCAGGTGTACCTTCAAGTTGTACTGGTTGCTGAGTTGTTTCCCGCAAACAAAACATGTGGCAAAACACTTACTACTACTACTATTGTTACCACTGTTATTGCTCCCACCACTCTTTTGAACCGGACCTTGGCCAAGATTTTGATGTTCAGCCTCTGCATTGTTTCCTCCACCAGACCCATTGCCACCTCCTCCAGAATCTTCAGATGACGACTGGCCTACATAAGAAAAATACACTCTAAAACAGTACCCAGTAAACACATTTTAAAGAGAATTTTCACCTCGTAAACAAACAATATTTGTTCTTATATTAGACACACTGGTAAAAGGACTTTATTTTTCGTCTTTTCATTTTAAACTATACGTGATGCTGTTATATCAAGTTGTTTACATTACTTCCTTGCCAAATTGTTTTACTAATGTCATTCTAAAAGAATTTCTTTTTAATAACTTTTATATTGTCTTGCCTACTAACTTTCTATATATATATATATATATATATGATTGTTTTCATCCTTCCTATAACTTAACATTAAAAACTGACCATAATTTACTTAGAAAAACTTTTGCCACCTTTGGGATTTGATCCACCTTATACCCTAATCCAACTCACCTACAAATGACATGTAAAGATACACAGCGATTAATTTTAGCAAAGCAAAAATTTTGCTTGCAAGCGTTTTTCTATAGGGTTTAAAAATATGATAACAGTTGAGCTACCAACTCTAGATTTGTACTATTCTACGGGCAAAGTAAATTTTTTATATAATATATAAGGTATTTATAAAAAATTTGCTTTTTATAACCATTACTTGTTAAGTTCAATAAAAACACTTTAATGTGACAATGATGGGAGCTGATGAAATGAATATTCATATAAAAAAGTATAGATCTTTTTCATGCATCATACAAAAAACTAATCATGAACAGATACCAACTAAGATTCTCAGCCTACAGCATATTTAACATTTTGTAGCCATACGGTTAATAAGGAGAGACCAAAAGTAACAGTCACATGATGTTTAGGCATCAGATTTAAGTTGGAAATTGTCTCTTATCCTGAAGAATTTTCTTTCACAGTTTTGCCTATTACAAATCAAAAATGATAATATCACAGAGCTGTTGGTATCTTATAGATGTATTCTATGCTCTATACTTAAGTTAATTTTGAGAACTAATTAATGCTTTATTGTGGTCTTAGGTTTCTATTAACTTAAAATTTTTATCAAGAGAAATATGAAAATTAACACTTTTATTTAATATCTTTCAAGATATATTTGCCATGGAGCCTTATCATAGCCATTTCAAAACTGTTTCAATTAAGCATCTATTCCAACTCCCATTCCTATCTCAACTTTTTTGATACAGATAAAAGAAAGCAACAATTGGAAAACAAAACTCACTTGTTAAAAAACTATTCGTAAGGAATGCCATTACAATTAGTCACATATTTGAGAACTCAAGTTCCCAAGCAATAGAAAAGATTGTTGAATACTCGTAGGTCACATTTCTATACATAACTTCAGCTCAAAATAAGTCCCGCTATTTTTCACAAGTCCTCTTTATCAGTGAAGGGATTTGTACCTTGAATAGTAGCATCAGTAGATACAGGAGCTTGGTTTCCTTCAGGATATCCAACTTCCTCCTCCATTCCAACTGCATCTTCAACAGGAGGATGGGGTAGAGAATAACTATCTCCACCTTGAGGAGTTCGGCACTGCTTCTCTGGTAACAATGGCTGTACTGGATGGAGGGCTTGGGCCGGATGGTGGTGGTAAGCTTTGCGACTATGAGGAATGGGAGATTCTAGGTCAACACCTTCGATTCCCTGCTCCACTTTCACCTGCACAAATGGCGGTTGGGCTTCTTCTGGTTCATCTCTCTCAAATGCTCTCTTCTTTCCTGGAACACTCTTGGCAGTTTTCTCTAGCCTGTTCATTTTACCTATTGGTACTTGAGAGGACGACTCGTTCACTGTCGTTGAAGGAGGGAGTCCACTAATCTTTTTTCGATGCAAGGCTTGATTATTGCCAACTGACTCCATATGCATACTTTCTTCGTTAACTTTCTTCTTCAATGGAGTCTAAGACAAAAATTCAATGAGAAAATCTCAATAGTGTTATTCATTTGCAAACAAAACTTATCAAAAATGGCCACAAACAAATAACAGCTTTGTTAGACATTTTATCAGGTTTACTTCTGTGAGACCTTAAAAATGTACTTCTGCTCACCTGTCAATTAGGCTTGTTAGCACATTTTTTAGATATACTGTTCAAATATATTAAAATAAAAACAATTTATAAATGCAAAATTAGTTTTATAGGAATTCCTATAACAACTGAGAATTTAATGCTGCTACAACTGATAAAAAAATTTAACCTAAAATGCACCTTTGCAATAAAGGGAGTTTTTATATACTGTATCATTGCTGTGGTTGCCCCTCTATGCCTTTAAAACATGCAATAAAAATTAATATATCCTTAATATGCTTTTGTGAAAACTGCTTGGTGAAAGAAATTCAAGATTGGGCCAGAAATGTTATAAAGGAACCAAAAGAATACCTACCAAAGCAAAAATTAAATATTCTGAGAAAGTATTTATAACACAGACAGGGAATTCATGTTCAACATCAGCTATGTCTTTTTTCCAATTGCTAGATTATATCTAAAATATAAATTTTTAGCTGCATTATTTTTTGAAAACAGTGCTTAATACATTGGTTTGTCATCTGTCTGTGTATATGCATATAATGAGTTATACCACTGGACAGAATTAGATGAAATTTGGTATCTAGGATTTATACCAAAGTAGAAAATGAAAACAACATACTCAGGCCAAACCATCCTATCAGGACTGCTAATTCTCAAAAAATACAATGAATTTTTTCAGAATTTTATGCTCTATGCCAGGGCCCTGCAACCTTTTAGGCCTTGAGGGTGCATTTACAAATTCAGAGGAGGACTGCGGGCGCCAATTGGGGGTACACAGAAAAATATAGCTAAAATAAATGGGTTAAATATTGAGTTTGCCTATGGCATTAAATTAGCTATTTTGTAGTGAAATATCACAAACTCAGCTGAAAATGGAATTCAGTATAAAGTGTTATCCGACCGTATCTTACTGCACCTCCCCAGCAAATGACTTGCAATAGCCCTAGTAATGGGTGCCAAGGAATTCTATGAATGGCACCATGGCACCCATGGGCACTGGTTTGAGGGGCCCTGCTCTATGCATTGCAGCAATAAACAGGAACTCCATTTTTCCAACTTAGGATATGGTTTCCTAGGCAGCATCACATATAAAAAACATCCTTGTCCCCTGGGACGCTTTTTTTTTGCAGAACAAGCTGAGATTATAGGGTCGAGTGAATAAATAAGCTAATGCTTAAAGCAAACAGTAAAAGCAACAGCATTTGCTTCATTTTGTGTGAATAAAAGTTTGCTTTTCCTTATAAGCATTTGCTTCTCACTTTTAAGCAAATGCTTAAATTTTACCGAAAAAGCACTTAACAATTCTTCCCTCACTTGTTTTTGTTTACATTTATAATATTAGTTGAATGTCAAACTAGCAATAAATATATTAGGTAATATTTTTTAAAATGTTAATTAATTAGTTTTTCTTTAACAATTTCTTTTATAACTGAATTCAATAGTATCACAAATAATGGGTCCACTTTTATTCAATTAGGTAAACTTAAAACAAATAATACAGGCATTTATTACAGGAAATGGAGGGCCTATTGATATTCTCCGAGAAACATTTGAAATACATTTCACAATTTCTTCAGAGAAAGGATATAAATTTTTTAACTGTTGGTTGTTGAAATTTGTCTTTTTTCATATTTTTTAACTTTTCGTTTCACCATTTCAATTTATATTTAGGATCAACTATGAAATTAAAGTACTTCAAAATATCTTAGCAAGCCCTTTATCTCACTTAAAAAAATCTGACGTGGCCACTTTCTCCATACCTGTAATATTTCTAAAAATTCCAAATAGTTTACATAATAATAAATATTTTAAGAAACTGCAAGAAAATTTTAGACTTTACAAAGAACAGAAATAAACTCAAACCATAGCCTTCTGATATTGGAAATAGCAACAAAGCTCCAATAATTAAGAAAAGAAAAAGGAGCATTACTAAGACATAACTCAGTGTCAATTGTTAACAATAGACGTCAGTAGGTGGCATGGTGGTGGCAGCTAAAAATATACGATATCTCTTAAACAATGCATTATATGGGAAAATGTTTCAAACAAAGGTTGTAGAAAATTAAATTTCCTACAACTTTTATTCCAGTACATTTTTACATTTATCGAATATTAAAGCAAATAAAGGTTGGTGGCTTGGTTAACTTATGGCTCGATTTTCATCAGTGAGACAACTCCTTTGATTAAAGCAAATATTTCACAATAACGGATGTGACAAGAGTAAACACCCACTTCTGGTTGACCGATTTTTACCAAAACTAATCAGTTCTTCTGATTTGCATACAAATGTTAAATATAAAATTTTGCATTGATCTGATCAATAGTTTTTGAGTTACAGCACCCACAAAAAGCTATCATATACAGGTCTTCGTCGAGTTCATATACATACACACACACAGGGGCGGATCCAGAAACTTCCCAAGGGGAGGGCGATCACCCCAATTGCCCCTCCCCCTCTTGATTCCGCCTCTGCCGACGACCATACATTTTGAAAATCAGAACCTTTCTTTCCCTTGTCTTACAGACTTAATCTTCGGTGTAGAAACAAGGAATGTTGCGCGGAATGAATTTAAGAATGTACCCAGTGGATGGCAATGGGGTCGTCCAAGGGGAAGGCGATCGCCCCCATCACCCCTCCCTTGGATCCGCCACTGCACACACACATCACACACAGACATCATCAAGAAAATGTGTTCAGGGGACCTCAAAATGTGTATTTCCGTTGAAATCTCGAAGTCGAATTTTTCATGAAAACAATAATTTCCCCTATACTAAGTATTGTGAAAGAAAAAATATAACCATATGCTTAAAGCATTAAGCAAAAGTTTGGTTTTATCCACACAATTTTAAGCGAATGCCTAAGAAAAATCCTAAAAATAAGCAAAAGCAAACACTATTTTTTTATTCACCCAACATTAAGCATTTGCTTAAAAATTATGTAAATCTTAATCATAAGCATTTGCTTATTTTTTATTCACTTGACCCATAATGCTAAAAGATATTTTAAAAGACTATGAAGAGAAAGCAGATACTACTGGTCTTAAGTAAGTCGAATCCCTTTACATCAAACCATTCTTTCATATCTATCACAAGGCTTTCATTACATAGTATAATATAAATGATTTAGAGGTAAGATAATTATAAAAGAATGTTATGAACTAACCCTGAGAACCAATAATTATTATATTCTTACTTGGAAAGTATTACACATTTTAAACATACTCATGCTCCAATATTGTAATAAAAAATATATTTTTCTGAAATTAGTTACATATATGTTTTCCTAAAGTAAAATATTTTTATTTAGCATGTATTGAAAAACTGAATAGAAAGAGAATTAATCCAAATTGATGCTTACTCCATTTGCATGAGGGACTTCTGCTAGACCTCTTATGTGTAGAACATCAGCTGTTGAAAGTAGCCCAGCTAATTGATCTTGATAAATGTTCACCTCTCCACTGTACATGAATGTCACTAATGAGCAGAGATCACTGAAAGACGTTTGTGGCAAAACGATCACAGGATGTTGAAATGACTGCATTTCCTAAAATTGTGATAAAATGTATATTATTTTAAAATTTTAAAGAGAAAAATTTGGTAGTTTAATAAAATAAATAATGCCATATAATCTAGGTTGCATAAAATAAACAGAAATCAAATGAAAAGCAATTTAGCAAATATTTGAATAATATGCGAAAAATAAGAGCTTCAACTCTCCTGTCTACTAAGACAAGGTCGTCATTACTTTTGATGTCACAAATAATGACGCTTATCTATTATCTTGAATACTTTCATGCGTTCATGTGAGTTTTGGGACTGAAATTTCTTATTTGTTCACAATCATATACTTCAATTTGGCTAAACGAAAACTCTTACAATCCATATTACCGACGATTTCTTATCACATTTAAATAACACATACTAATAAACCACTAGCTTTAGTTTTAATGAAATCATGTGATAAACTAAAATACCATTAATCTCGTAACGTTTACATCAATAAAAATCTAACTGTAACAATGCTAACGAACTTCAAGAAAATCCATGCAAACTTACCCGAAAGAGATCTTTAAAATACTGACTACAAGCTGAAAGTACCACTCGGTGAGCACGGATGTTACGACCACCAGCTGATAAAGTAACATCGGTCAAGTCATCTGCGTCTAGTAACTGTGGTAATGATGCGAGCAAGCTACTTTGGAAATTATTCCATCGAAGACAGAATTGCTGATCGGATCCCATCTTGAATCTATAAAGAAATTTTACGCTAATTTTATAAGATGCCAGCGATGCAGTTTAAAAAAATAAATATCAGAACTTAAGGGTGCATCTGCTGTAGCGTATTCTCTCCCAAATGCATAAAATTATTATATCTACCTAAATAGGTATAATATTATTTTGTTAATTCGAGGACAAATGAAATAAGCTGAACCAAGGTCGCAACGAGATATTGATTGCAAGCGAAATTTATTGCCTGCGCTATGTCACGCGGACTGATCATACTTGATGACTCGAAGTATTTGGTTAAGTATTCCACAGTTCTATTCTTACCTCAACCTAAGGAGAAGGTAGCCACAACTCGAGGCCTCCAAAAAAAACAACATAAACCATTTTCAACCATTTTAAAAATTTGTCTAAGATTAATATGCTAACCATCTAATGTTTGCTGCCACTCAAAACATGGTTTTATAGTTACAATTAAAAGAAGACAATACCATACTTACTTGTACAGAGTAAACACGCGACCTACGTTGCCTTCCAAATCCTTTAAACAGTTGAATGTTGAATTTCGTAGGTAAAACTTCCAATACGTCACAGATTTGAACTTGGTTTCATTTCGTAAATACATATATTACGCTGGAAACGGTTTTGTAGTATCACAACTACATAGATGTACTGATAATTATTTTTATTAGATAATTATTTTTTCACAGTTATTTACCTGTCCTTGATTTCTTTTTCATTAACGTGATTTTTTACATTTATGAAATCATCCTTCAGTGGTCCGCAATTATATGGAAGATGGAACCGAAGGCAGACTTAAATATAATTCAGACGGATAACATAGACGAATTTCAGTATGAGGAGTATTCTAAGGTCCTTGATGATGCAACAAATGAGTTGAAGAAATACCTTGACAAAGTCCTTGAAATGCGACGTAAGATCATCTCCAAGTGAAAGCATTATAAATTGATTTAGACAATATATCTTAAACCAAATTCTATATTTAGTTCAATGCGCCGAGTTGGAGCTAGAGCTAGCAACTTTATACAAACCTGACTTGACTCAGAAAATAATGATATGCCAAAAAACTTGCACTGAATGTAAAGGCTTGATACTTGATGGTGTAAAGGATACTACTAGGAAAGCAGTTTTATCTTCTGACGAAACAAGTATAAGAGTTATTCCTTTTATAATTAAACATTACTTCTAAATCTTTAATTTTTAAATTGTTGCAACTCAATAATAATGCATTGGTTTGTCAAAAATTTTATTATTTAAACTAGTTTACACATACCACACTCAATGGCATTACTATACTAAAATATACGTCTATATAATGTACACAATTGTATAAAACATTCAAAATCACTTCATTATGTATCACTTTTTTCAGCTGAGAAAGAATCATTAAATAGGATGCTTTTGCTGGAGAGCAAAGATTCGTCCCAATAATATGACAACTGAAGAAAAATTTAACAGCTTGGTGTCATAAATTCAACTATAACTTGGAGAATTTTTACACCAAATTAATTATTTTTAAAGCTTAAAAATAATACAAAACTGCCCAAAACATTTAACAGGGCTACATTTGAAAAATAAATAGCTACATATTTATTCATGCTTAAAAGAAGTAAGCATTAAATAAAATTTTGCCACAAAAACTTACTTTTGCATTGCAAAATTTTAATTTAATAAATAAAAATTTACTGTACACATAGTTCACATCATATTATGAAATCTTTTACCAAATGTTTACTGAATGGAATGTAATGGCCATCAAACACTGTTAATGTGATTTAAAATAAAAGGAAAATATGAAGTGATTTCAGCATTTGTTCTCTTGTTACTTTGGTTGAGATAAAGAACTGTTAGAAGAGTTCTTCCGAACAGGCAAGTTGTAATGAAGACTCTCAGAAATATCGTTAATAGTAGCATCCTGTAATGATAAAATGCATTGAAATCAGTGAAGTACATATAAAATCAACATCCTACAATGTAATTAAAAGCTTGACATGAGAGCATCACTGCCACTGGTATGCTAAGAAGATGATTGCTGAATCTAATATTCAAATATACCAAGTAATTTATTTCATTCACGTATTTTAAAGGTTTGCAAAATACAGGTATGCCTCATTTAGCGGATGTTATTTTAGAGCATTTTCGATATAGTGCGGTTGGCATCTTGAGACATTTTATTTTTTAAAAATTTATAAAATCAAGTTGCTATGGTCTTTCATTTTTCCCACATTCATTCATACTTCACTCTCTCTTCAGTGATAGTCATTCTACTCTCAAGACAAATTTGTGGTTATACGTGTATTAGCTTGATTTCTATTTCACCCTTTCACTTTGACTGTTTTTTACATTGGTTTGCCTCAATTCCACAATCTAAACTTGTTAACATTTCTGTTGACATGTACAAAATTGGGTTCGCTTTGAATGGGTTTTTGCTTGGGATTGGGTTAGATGAAAAAAATCTTAGCAAATGTTATAAGAAAATTGTGATTTTCCATCATAATGAATTAGTTTTCTGAAGGTGTTGTACACCAATATGTTCATAATGAATAATTATTTAAAAATAATCGTCATATACTTCGTTTTCTTGACTTTAAATTACTGTATATACTCGTGTATAATGCACTCTCCTGTATAACTCGCACCCATACTTTTTGCCAAAAAATCCTGACTTTTTCGTATACCCTTTGTATAACACACACTAGATTTTGAGAGATATAAGAACAAAATTTTAAATTATATTGTCATGTTAGGTATTAAATAGAGTACCATAAATAAATAAATACAGACCCTCCCTGGGTTATGCAAGAGTCGACTTTATGTAAAAACCTCAGGAAATAAATTTTTAAAATCCGAAAATACTAGTTGCAGAATGTTGCTTACAAGGCAAAACATTTCAGGCTTAAAGGTCAAATTTCAAATGAAGTTTAAACACATCAATTTATATTTGATTTATCAAACTATATGTAACACTTATTTTACAAAGTATTAAATGGCTAGAGAAATTTAATGACAGTATTTAATACGAAATCTTAAATATCGTTGCGTATTGCGCTCGTCTTCTTCGCATGGTTATTTGGTGCTGAAAATGATGGGGAAGATTAATTCTACGGGTTTTTAATTACTTACATTGTTAATTATATTTAATATATTCATTAACTAAATAAAATTATTCCTATTTGCAGATAGACTTGTTCTTTGTTTTCGATACGTGTTTTGCCGGAAGTCTAGCTGACGATTTCGTGGGAGATTTCAGCAATCAGCTAGTGAAATGTGGACTATTGGAAGAGGATGGAAATACAATTTTAAGGAAGTAATTAGATGTTTGATACGTTTAATTAATACATATATAAGCTGGATTATCAATAATTAGCATGTTTTTCTCTTTATTACTCCAAAAAGCGAGAAACTTATGTGAGATAGGTACACTAATTTTTTATTTTAACTGCACAGAAGTGTTACTCGAGTATAACATGCACCACTAATGTATGACAGAAAAATTCGGTGTTTAAACTGCACGTTATACACGGTAGTACATAAAAATGGTGTATCATTCTATAAGTTGCAAGAAAAAAATAATAAAATTTCTGAAAAGTAAAAATCAACTGGTTTAAGTGCTGTTACAAACTGTTCGTTTAGCGCACAGATGTCTCAGAACACCTCTCTTGCGCTAAGCGAGACATGCCTGTATATGATTCTTAAACCAGTGATTGAGGAGAGCAGTTTGCTATGGTGATATTTTGTTTCTCCACATGGAAGCATGTTGATAGCTGCATCATTGTTTATGAAGAGAAAAATATATGCAATTCTTCAGTTAAGAGCTGACTTTAAGCATCTTGCAGTATTAAAAGAAAGTTTTAGTATGCCCATTTTACTCCAAGAAGAAACTCTCTCAACATATGCTGAGAATAAGTCAAGTGGTTGCCTCCACCTCACATGAGTGACAGTAAGATTTTGCAAATTATATCAACTAGACCACTACATTTTATTGAATACTACTAGTGGATGTAATTTTGCATCATAGAATAATATGAGCTATATATACCTCTTATCAATAAATACAAGCTACAAGTAGGTTTGCTGACTGTCCTGTATTATACAGGATTTCCCGTATTTTTACTTTTCCCCACGTCCCATACAAACTCGATACAGGACGTTGTTTTTCCCATATTTTAAATTGTCCTTTCTTTTTTAACTAGTGCGTTACATTACCTAAGAATGTGTTAAAAATTAATCCTGGATAATATAGATGAAATAATAAGACTCTGCCTTATACTTTCCTACCTGGTTTATATACAGGCTACATACAAAGGCAAAATTCACATTTAGCTATCAAACATATTAATACTGAAACATCAGATTATAATTGCTAATAAATAAGCTGTTGACACGCCTTTAAACACTGCCACCAATACTGAAACTGCCTCCATTGCATGGGTGTAGATTAGAAAAAAAAGGAAATTATTTCATGGGTTCATTGAATTGGATTCTATGATTTGATGAAAGAAAGATATTATTGTGGTAGTTTTAAGTTACTTTGTATTTACTAAGCCAATAGCATATTTAAAGCGAGTTTAGATGTACCCAAAGTATATAGATTTACTACAAAAGTGTCTATTCGGACGTTGTCGTGATTTTTTCAGTTTGATAAAAATTATGTAGAACTTTCAATTGCAGCAAAATCAGAAAAACACAAGTGAAAAAAATAAATGCATTTAGTTTTATTATTTTAAAATTTACATTTCTATTATTTGCACATTTATTTAAATAAAAATAATTGAAATAAAAAAATCTTACACAGCCTCCAAAAATTGCGTCCTGTATTTCTCTGTTTAAAAGTTGTGGTTGTTCCATATTTCCCTATTTAAAAGTTGGCAACCCTACCTATGAGTGATTTGGACATTGGAGCTGAAAGCAATTTTGACTATAACTGAAAATGAAGATACACCCAGTCCCTGACTAACACAATAGATACGTTCTCAAAAAAATTTGTGGAAGGTGAAATCGTGTTAGTTGGACACGAATTTCTTATAATAAATAATGTAAATAGGGGAGGATGCATTCCAGCATCCTAACCTGATTGACATTTTAAATTTTATTCCTTTATTATGACTATACTATGGTTAATGCTTTGCGTTTTCTATTTGTTTATGTATATTTCATACATGTAACTCATATTTACAGAAAAGAAACAATGATAATGTGGATGGTTCGTAGAGTTGCTTTGTTAAGACCTGTATGACAAACAATATTACGTGTTTATTCAATGTTCTCATAGCGCTTAAGTAAATCTAGTTTTTGCTCTAGCGATATAACTTTTCTCGTTTTCGTACTCCCACCACCAATGAAATGTTAACTATAAACTCCAGTATATTTTTCAATGCAGGTGACTGCCATTTTGAATCAGCTGTTCACCATTTATTTATCATACGTTATTTAGAAGATTTGTAAAATGATAATTTTAAACAACAAATAACTAAGAATTAAACATTTTTGTTTTAATACATGGAATAATTTTTCAAAAGATAACAACATATGATCTATATAAAATTACAAAAATGGTCAAAGGAAATTTTAAAAACATTCAAGAATGGTATTTTTCTACATTGCAGTTTAAAACCATGAAATCCCTCACCTTCTGCATCAGATTCATAGAAATTGTCAAATTCATCCTTTGGATCAGATGTTATGATAATGGGCTCATTGTTTCTGCGATAAGGAAGAGCAGGGCTAAAGTTTCTGTTTTCGCTTTCTAAACCTTTTTCACGATCATAGAGAAGTCATGGAGAAATCGTGTTAAACCAACCGACCAGTCGTGATAGTTAAAAACCAGCCCTACTTTAAAAATCATTTTAAAATCAAAATCGTGTTGGTGGAATTCGTGTTAGTTGGGAATTGGGTGTATATGATATATGCAGCTATATCAGCAATTTTGCATCAGTGAATGAATGAACTTTTGTAATAGCATTTCTGAAGATGGACAAAAAGAACTCCTTAGAATTTAAATTATGCAATTGCTTCTGTTACATAGAATAGCTTTCTAGAAACATTTTCCCCAGATGGTAAAAATTTCAAACATTTCTAATTTTGAAATATTAATGACATTTTTATTTAACAATTTCTAATAGCAGATATAAATAACACTAGCCGTAGCAAGGACATTCAATAATTTGCATAAACCAAGAAGAATTGGACATAATATGTTAAAGAAAAAATGAAGCCAAGGACATTATAATAAAAATGTTAATGGACTCCTGGACCTGCTTACCTGAAATTCCAACAGTGGTGGCCGAGCACGGATCCCAAAAGTGGTTGGTCTATCATCAGGATCTTGGGACAACATTAAAGTCAACAGCTGATACTGAATGTTCAATTTAAATTAGAAAAGCCAAATTAATTGGAATAATGGCAATTGGACTGCATTCAAATCTATATACAATAGATACACTTACCTCTTCAGTATGCTCAAGTTGAAAATTTGGAGGGAACTTATTATCTCTCAAGTCCTTTAGGGTTCTCCATCTCTCCATTTGAGTGTTAAAAGGAACTAGGAGCTCAAAAAGTATAAGACCAAGGGAATAAATATCAACCTTATAGTTATAAGGCTTCCCCATCAACTGAAAGATATAGAAATGTTTCAAAAGAGCTAATAATGAAATGGGATGAAAATATTCTTATTTTGATAATGGTTATCCACACAAAAGACTTGTTTATCAGTACAGCCACTTAAAATAAATTTGTGACAAATTATACCTGCTCAGGACTCATGTAGAGTTGGGTTCCAACTTGAGCAGTGTGGCGACGGTTTTCTAGAGCATTTATCTCATCTTCTTCACCAGTTGTTATGTTATCCACTGTTTCTGCCATGGCAGTTACTAGCCCAAAATCTCCAACTTTAATCTGCCCTTCTTGGGAGAAGAATATATTTGATGGCTAGGAAAAAACAAAAAATAATGGTTTAGATATTTCAATTACAAATAAAAAACAAGCAAGAAGTGTCACAGATATTAGGCATATTTCTATCATGAGCTTCGGGGAGTGAAATTTTTATATTTCCATCTGCTAAAGTAGCTGTCTTGATCAAGAGATATGATTCAATTCAGTTTCATTACACTTTATTTTAAAAAATTTCTTAATGAAGACTTTAACAGAGTTTAAGGAGTTAAAATATCAAATTTTATTTCTGCTAATATGGTAGCCCTGGTTATAGAGTAGCCTTTGATATTCAGACACACCAATGGAGAAACAAAACAGAAACTTGCCTAAAGACTTGTGAAGAAGCTCATCTGATACTGAAATTGTTAAACCTCTACAACTTGAACATTTACAGTTAAAATTTTCCATAACTTAACAATCTCCATCGTACAACTTTGTTTTTCTTCCCTTAAGATTCAAGAGATACCAGTGGTGGCAAACCTTCTCTATACAGTGAGCCATGTTGGTGGTAATAAATCCTTTGGGGGACCACACTAGAAGCTGCCAATGATTAGGCAGGCTGGGTTAGGGTTTAAATTGGAAGCTACCTAGAGATTCTGAGGTATCATATATTTGAAAATCAATTCTAAATGAAGTTTTTAGGGTTACCATATGCTACATTATTATAATTTAAATTGAAAAATATGAATTCATTTGTTAAATTTTACAAATCTCTTTTTCATCACATCTTCGCAGACCACACAAAATGCTCGTGGCCTGGATCGTAGATTCTCCACCCCTGCTATCTTATATATTACTTCAGAGTGTGTGTTGGTGTGTTTGTTGGTATATGCTGTTCCCTTTTTCGTGAAAACAGAAGAAAAACATCTTTAAATGTGGTATGGTTGGAAAGCACAGACTCTTGTGAGGGTGCAATGGGCATTCATTTTTTTCAAGTTCGTTGGTTCGATTCCAGACGAGTATCATTTTTCCATTTGATTAACATGTAATCAGTTGGAATCCAATGTGTAGACCATGTCTTTAACATTTTTCAATGTCTTGGAATTGAGATATCATCACAGAATTTGCACTACTTTACGCAGAAAAGAATAAAGATTCTTATTCTCATCGTCTATTCACTTATCTAATAAATCATGAAAAAATTAAGGACAAAATTTGAGATATGAGGTCTTCCCTCGCTAATACGACAATTTAAATATTTCATTGTCATTACTCATTGTTTCTCTCGATGATATGACCACGTTAATGTTCTCAGCAACAAAGATTAGCTCCTAAACCATGACTTTTTCTGTGGCATTTTAACCTATAAGCATGTCTGTTTTCGGCTATGTTGATTTCCGAGCATATATATTCACTTGGTTTGTCATCATCATCCAACGCTAGAAGTTAGAACCCATTTGAACTGATTGAGGGCTGTACTAATGGGAAGACCCGAGGGAGAAAAATAATAACTAAGATGTGAAAACAGACAACAAAGAACCACAGAACTTAGGCGGAAGAAATGAATTCATAAACCAACTTAAGGAGAGCTAATAAATCAGATCCCAAAAGATTGGAGCTCATAATGAAAACATGGATGCAAACAGTACATTGTGCATGCTGGAGGCAGTGGCGGATTTAGGGGGGTTGGACTTGGCGCTCACCAGGGACCCTGTGAAGTACAGGGCCCTGCGACGTATGGCAGTGCTTCTCAACTTGGGTTATGCGTAACCCTAGGGTTCCGTGAAAGATTGGGGTTCCGTGTGGGGGCAAGATTTCCCTATCACTCAGTTACCCTTAATCTTGATTTTCTCCATTTCTTGAAGCAAGATGCTCTGGTAAAATGTTCTTGTATATAATCTCAGAAATATTAAATGTCTTAATTCGAAAATCAGTGGAACTTCTCTATGATTCCATAGAAAAACGATTGTTAAGAGGTGTCACGAAGGAGGGTAGCTGTTAGGAGTAGTTTCACTATATATTTTGGATTGCAGGGCCCCCGACTGCTTAGCACCCGAGGCCCCCAAATGTTTAGCACCAGGGGTCCCAGGAGACGTAAATCCGACACTGGCTGGAGGCGCTATAGACTGCTCAAACTAACTCAGTTAAAGCCTTTCTCTTGTAGTGTTTGCAATCATGGGTTTTTAAATTACATTATTTGTGATCACTATTCTTGTGTATTTACTAATATAAAAGGCCAGATATTTCAGTGCTTCTATGTATAACAGTGATGACGTAAGTTATAAGATCACAAAAAATTTCACGCTCTTAAAATGCGAATAACTCAATCAAATACAGGTATTCCCAATTTACGCTTTTTGGCATCGCGTATTCGGTTTAACGCGATTTTATTCTTACGACCATTTATCAATATACAGGTCGCGTATTTGCATTTATGCGATTCATTATGCGCACAATATGTACTCTTAATAGTTTATTATTTATTAAATATTTTATAGATTCTTGCCCGTCTACTATTTACCTTTATCGTCCCTGCATTGATACCATTCATTGCATCATACGACAGAGCAGGGTTCCCTAGTAGTTCCTATGACAGTAGAATCTCTTTTCTTATTCTCCTCTTTGTGCAAATAACACACTTGAACCCACTTTTTTTGTGCAAAAATATTCATAGTTGTGTGAAGAGAATATAATTGTATAGGAAGTTCACTGATTGAAGGAGCTTCGATAACTCTGAGATACATGGCAGAAACTTAACGAATAAAAAATTTAGGAATTGTAAAAGTGGACGCTGCACAGGATGCCATGTCACGCCGAAAACACTTGGGGTGGTTAAAACGCTCATTAAATCAAATTTAAAGATGTTTATAAGTGGAAGATATCAGCTCAGTAACGTAAACAATGCCAATTACATTATTTTCAATGGGAAAAATATTTTCGATAAGCGCGTTTTCGCTTTACGCGATGATTTCCAGGAATGCAACTCGCGCGTAAATCGGGGGATACCTGTATACTGATATAAACTTGAAATTTGGCAGAGATAATCTATTCCAATAAAAAAATGCTGTGATGAAGGAAAATTTATGAAAAACATCCAGGGTTCGACTCCAGGGGATGATTTGCATTTCACAAAAGATAACACATAAAAACCGACCTTTTGACATGCAGGCTTTTCTTCGTTTTGAGATCAAAGTTAGAAAAAATTAACCTACGACTGTTGGATTTGGACCATTTTAACAAAAAAATTATAGTTTCTTATAATGTTTATTATTTTTCACCTACGGTTCAAAACTCTCATGTTAAACATTTAATTCACATATTTTGGGGCAATCTTGCCATTTTAACGCGATGCTGTCTTGCCAACCAATTACATTGTTAAACCTTGAAATCTTATTGTTATCTCAACTCATAAAGGTTTAAGTGTGCTTTGAAGGCTTTTAATATGAGAAGAAGAGAAAAACGGAAGGATAGGTAAATGATTTTCATAGCAATCCATGTAAACAACATTCGTTGCGTTATTTATGAGAAGGAATACCTAAAATGCTGAAATAATATTTAAAAAGATTAATAATCATAATATTGACCTAAATTCAATATTAATGAAATAAGAGTATGAAAATCTGAGGAACATTTTAATAAACAAACCGAGCATGTAAAAATTGTTTCGAGTGGATCAGGCAACAGGTTATGGAAGTTAGGTAGAAGAATGGAGGACTTGAGGATGGTTTGGGAAATAGGGAGAGAAAGAGAGGTTTAAAAGAATCACAAAAATAATAATAAAAGGCTGTTGTTTGTCCGTTGGTCAAAGTATCAAGCTATTAAAATGTGAATAACTCGCTCAAGGATGTAGATAGAAAATTGAAATTTGGCAGAAATTTATATAATGAGCTAATCAGAATTTGTTTATTTAGGGTTGAGGTGGTAATTTAAGAAATAAATGTATATTTGTGGTGCTATTTTGAGAGGGATATATTGCACTTCCTCTGAATAAAATTTATACATTTTAATTGAATGAAACAAAATTTTATGTGGACTGAAAATTAAAAAACATATATAGTATGTTCCAGAGAGTTGAAGTAATTTTGGCCAGCTAAAGTTGCCTAGCATAATATTTAATAAATAAATATTCTTTTTGCATATTAGATTTGTATATCATGCTGAGAGATAGCTACATTTTTGAGGGGAGAATGAGGAGAAAGTAAGGGAGAAGAAAGTGAGGGAATAAGGGAGAAGAAAGTGAGGAGGGAGGAGAATGAGAGGGAGTAAGGGAGGAGAATGAGAGGGAGTAAGGGAGGAGAATGGGAGGGAGTAAGGGAGAAGAATGGAAGGGAGTAAGGGAGGATAATGGGAGGGAGAAAGAGGGAGGATGAGAAGTGAGGTTGAAGAATTGGATAGAGGGATAGAGAATGGGAAGAAGGAAGAGAGGGGGGAAATAGGAGGGAGAATAGGAGAGAGAGGGAGAATAGGAGAGAGAGGGAGAATAGGAGAGAGGGAGAATAGGAGAGAGAGGGAGAATAGGAGAGAGAGGAAGAATAGGATAGAGAGAAGAAGAATAGGAGAGAGAAGAAGAATAGGAGAGAGGAAGAATAGGAGAGAGAGAGGAAGAATAGGAGAGAGAGGAAGAATAGGAGAGAGAGGAAGAATAGGAGAGAGAGGAAGAATAGGAGAGAGCCATCATATTTGATGGGTTATTATGCTAGTTAAATAATAACCCTGTCAAAAAAAAGATTTAAGTTGCTATTGGGCTATTTTCCTTGAAATAAAATTTGATTGTAAATGTTTGAAAAAGGACAGCGTGCAATGGAAACGGTACAGCTTTAAACGTTATGCCATCACCTGTGCACACTATACTGATGTTTAGTGAGAAGATTAAAGAAAGTGCGACAATTGCTATGTCTTTAAGTGCTGAAAAACCTTTCGCCTAACATAAGAGTGGAGTTTATTAAAAAAACACGACACCACTTCTGCAGCAAATATACCAGGGCATCATTGCTACATTTATGACCTGCTATCTATGTTGAAAAAGTTTCACAAGGTAACTGATGGTGCCAGGCAAGCATCAATGAAAGAATTTTGAAATTAACATAAGATCATGCACTCCATTAAAATTATCAATGTATCTCGGGAGGAGATAAAAAGTTTGGCAATAAACAAGACTGTGACATAAACTTTGGTCTGAGAGTACTGACTCCTAAGAATTTTTGCTGCTATGGTGAAGGATATCAGCATGGAAGGAATGGAGGAGGAGGTCATATAAGAATAATTAGAATCTCATGCAGAATCCTTAACAGATGCGGAGTTAATGGAATTAGATGCAGAAAGGACAACTTGTATGGAAGATGAGATAGAAGAATGATTTTGAATTGTTTCATTTGTTAGCTTAAATATGAAATGCGCTGGAACAATTATCTAAAATGGGTCTCCTAAAATAGTGCAGTATGAAAGCTTGCAGGGAAATGTGGAATTCCTATTGCAGTTATGTGGAGGTTTATGAGGGGATGATGAAAAATAAGTCACATCAATTGTCCTTGGATATCTTCTTCACAAAAGCTCCTCCACTTGTTAAGAAACGACAGATTGAAGAATCCAACACACACTTAGATGTTATTACCAACAAAGAGGAATCTGTAGACTATCCATCCTCTCATCCTTCCACCCACTAACTAGGCGGTTTCCCCTCCTGCTTACTGTCCCTCCACCTCTTCCATCATAATTGGTAAGTACATATTTTAGTACATTAACGTTTATATTTGAACTGTCAATTTGTATGTAATTATTATTTGTGCAAACTACGGTCAATTATACCAATATTTAGGTAATAACTAAGTCGAAATTTTCAAGTAGGGGGCCCATTAATAATTATAACAGGGTTGTATGGGAAAATGTCTCCCAAGATACGATTTTTTTGAGTTAGCTTCCTGGGAAAGCATCCCCAACAGATCTCGAGGGAAACCTGCATAATATGATTTGAAATGGTAAAATAATTTATATTAGTAAATTATAGCGGATAAGTTTAAAATATGAAGGTAATCATTACTGGAAATGTGATAAAATATATACTATTCTGATAAGTATATTTTAATTAGAAAGAAATTGTTCATTTATTTTGTAAGGTTCATTAAATGTTGAAAATGAGTTTTAGTTTGTTTATTTAATTTGATATTTTGAATTAACGCTTAGCTAAGATAATTTAACACTTCCAACAGGAGATGACTAATAAGTATGAAATTCATTTTATAGCATAATCATGAGTTGACATTTGAAATTTCTTAACATAAAGTATTTTCATGACGTTGCTTGGGAATAAAATAATAACAAAGATTAGTTCCAACATTTTTGATCAATTTTGCAAAAAAATTGCTAAAAATGAAATGTTTCCACAAAACCAAAACAAAACATGAAATAACATGGCTACTTTAGTGGAAATATCCATGGAATTAGATTGAGTTTAGTCGAATTACAAATTTGAAGAAAATCCCATTAACTTGAGGAAAAACTGGTTTTACTTCAATTTTATTCAAAATTTCTAATGACATATTTGTAAACAATGCATGACACAATGACCCACCTTCAAATCTCTATGAATAAGTCCACGAAGATGCACATATTCAACAGCTTGAACAATTTGATCAAAGATATGGAGAGACTCTTTCCTGTCAACTGCAGACCTCTCATCACGAAGCCACTCCCTGAGACTCTCCTTGCGGCAAAGTTGCATTTGAATGTACAGATAAACTCTAGTCGACTTGTTTGCAATTTGCTTCTCATTCTCTTGGTGCTTATCTTTCCTGGACACTAAATCAAGTGATACTGACTTCTTCCATTCTTTATTATGAGATTTCTGAACCATCATTTTACTAACAACTAACTGTTTGCTTTTCTCAACAACAACCACTTGTTTTAAGTTTGGTTCGGGGCTACCACCATCTCGAGGAAGTTCTTTAGATTGGTCAATCAGCAAGCCCTTTGATTTGGACAATTCTTCAACTGCGCCTGCAATATATTCCTTTTCTCCATTCTGTTTGCCTGTATTTGAACCGTCAGCAAAAACAATGAAGGAATCACTTAATTCGCAGTTACTGCTTTGGGAACCTCCACTCGATTCATTTGGAAAACTAAGTGATTGTGTGGCTGTATCTGAACTGGCACCGTTGGATAGATTCAGCCACACTGAGGTATCTGATCCCAAAACTGGAGAAGTATTGAGAGGTATGACATTTGGAGGTTTCAGCTGGCACAGACCCTTCGGAGAAGCATTGCACTGATTGCTATTCTCACTGAGGTCAATGGATGTCGCATCTCTAGGAGTTATACTGAAGTGGGATTCTGACAGCAGGTCACTAAAAATGTTAGGAAAATATTTTGACAATGAAATGTCAGCAATGATTAACAAAAGAAATACCTTATTAAGATATGGTTATAGTGACTTATAGTAGAAAAAGATATGAAATTTAATTAAAACTGCCAAATTTGTTTAATGTCATTTTAATGAGTAAGCAAAACTTCTTGCAAAAAGGCAATGTTAACCTAAAGCCACCTTAACCAGTTAATTTTAAATTGTTAAAGAAAAGGGAGCATTGGTGAGAATGAAATTAAGTAAAAATTAAAATTGGACTGAAAAGAAAATTAAAGAAATTTAAAATTGAACTGTTGTAAAAAATGCATTATGTCACAGTTCAACACTGATCTATGCAATAAATAATTAGAATTTGACCATATTTCCCATGTGACATGCTCTATACAAAATGTTCTGCATCTACAGCTAATAAACTATTTCTCACATCTGGCAGCATACTCAAAAACCACATTTATACAATGCGCAGGGTGGCATAAAAGATGTCCATCTTTTTATTCATGAAAGGATTTTATGATATACAGCCATCCCTCGTTCATTATAGTGCTCTCGCAAGTGCTGAATCTTTGACATATTGTTTTGGTCATATTGCAGGCACATAACATTCTTGTAACATTTATTATGCCTAATTAGTACACAGACATACCTCCATTAATGAAGCCTCTGGGAATGAAGCTCCTTTTTTTTACGAAGTCAGCACTTTTCTCCTAAATCACCCCGAAATGTTTTTAAAATACTTAGACGCGCAAGAAAATTATATTACGTCTTTCTTCCTTCAAAGAAGTCCCTAATATCAAAGGAAAATACTGTCCGCTATTAGTTCTAAGTCGTCCTACGTGCTGGGAGCATTGCTTTCGTACTTTCTCAGATGCCTTTTACGAAGTGCTTTTTACGATCCTCAAAAGCTATACTTGGAATTTTAAATCCATATTTTAGGGTTAAATTAAGTGATTTTAACTGCAACCCTAATGTCAGCCAAACAACTACCGAGTGGTCGTGATCCTAGTGCTCCTAAGAAGAAACGAAAATCCATCTCACTTGTTGAGTAAATGCAAGCGATACGACGAGTAGAGGCAGGCAGGCTATCGTGAGATGCTCCAAGAAAGGAAAAAGAAATCAAGAAAATCTACCCTTGATGCATTCCCTTAAGAATAAATCATCTACTGCACCACCCCAAGATCCAGGTCCATCAACCCAGGATCTCAGCATTACTAACCCCCAGTAAGGTCTGCAATCCACCGTTGCCCAGTTAAGGCAAAGACATTGAAAATTATAATGATTTAAGTTCCATGTAAAATCCCTGGCAAGAGATATTAAATGCTTTTTTGTCTTTTTAATTGTTGTACATACACGTTTCTATTATTTTAAGTCATATACATCTTCTACGATATGTGTAACAAAGTACTGGAACCTATCTCCTTTTACTACATGTTAAATTTACCTCTGGCAACGAAGTTTCCGAGAATGAAGAGGATGCTAGGAATGCATCTATTTTGTTATGGGAGGTATGCCTGTATGTAGATAAGTTAAATTTAAATTAAACAACATTAAACTATCTAATCAATAAAAACAATCTCTTCTATAATTTCTTGATATTATTTCAATGGCTAATGGCTAATCTACATTAGATTTTGTCAATATCAGGATTAATAGATCATACTTATCCAATTTTATTGCGATGTCGCCTTAATTTATTTTCTTATCTGTATATACTACATGTAGCACTTATTAACTTCCATTTGGTTACGAATTATTTAACAATAATATCCTTGAACGAAACAGATTTTTGTTTAGGGTCACTCTGAGGCCAGTTCATGCCAAAAAATATATTACATGATGTGGTATTAGTTGCGTGATTAGTGGAGTTATTTTCTATTGTTTGAATCCTCATATTATTTGCAATGAATCAAAAGCGTGCTGTATGTTTTTATATGTTCATAAAAAGCAGGTCTTTATATATTTTAATTGTTTCTCTGATTTAAGCATGAAAATATACCTTATATTTCCAATTCATTAACACTGAGAGTAGGTTGGAAATACGGATTAAATCTATTTACATGCTTCTATGAGAAAAATTCTCTCCCTTTATGCAGTTTCAGTTAGTGCTTTGTTTTTCAGGAACCAATTAAGAGTACTGAGGGATGACTGTATAAAATATATTTCATTTTACGAAAGTTTCCTACTCTTAAAAGGTTAACAAAATACTGCCTTTGCATAAGTGTGGATATATTGCCTCAACTGCAGTAATAACTTTCACAGATTACCTTAGTAGCTAGAAACAAATTTCCTTTATCCTACATGCCTCTGAAACAACAGAGACAGAATAATCAAGTGAGGTAACAAGACATTCAAGAAGAATGGGTTTAGTCAAATATTACATGACATTAAATGAAAATTACACAAGATTCAAATGTCCACAAGTGCTATTTATATTTAAAATCACCTCTGAAACAATAAAAAGATTCTAAACCAGAAAACTGCTTACTTATCAATCCATGCTTTGTCCTGCTCTTCTTGCCATCCTGGAGGAGGACATTCAAGCCATGCATTAAAATATCTAACAATGTTTTGATGATCAAGTTTGGCAAGGGCCTTAACTTCCCTCATCACCCTATCTCTTGATTCTTGCCTGTAAATAAACAGGTATATATTTAGAGCAGTGTTTCTCAAGCTAGGGGCCACAAAATAATTTTGGATGCATGAAATGTCAAAAAATAAAGTTTTGATGAATAATAAAATTTCATCAGGGAATTTTTGGAAAAACGATGTGATAAAAAGTATCAATAGTTACATATAATGAAGAAATTTGTAATCAAGTTTCTAATTTTTACTATTTTCAATTCAAAGGAGGCTGCATGACATTTAAGGGGGCCATGGCAATTGTAAGTTTAAGAACCACTGGTTTTACCTTCTAAAAAAGGTATTGTGTGCGAGGAAAGCAACGCAAAGTATAAATAATTAACAATGATCTAAAGCAGAACTACGCAACCTTTTTATGTGGCAGGCCACATTCATACATGCGGGTGCTTTGGCGGGCCTCACTAGAGGTCATGAGAATTAGAGTTTACATCGAAACTTGATCAAAAGTTCATATGTGATTTAAAACTGAAAATAAATGTTTTACCATTTTTCAGTGCTCAAACTTCACCAGGCAATGTGCTATGGCAACAATTATACTTAAAATGTACAAAATTATCTGTAATAAATTTTAAAGATCACATCTTCGTGGAGTGCATAAAATGCTCATGTGGGCTGTAGGTTGTATACTCCTCATCTAAAGAATCTCATAATAAATAAGTAACAAAATATCAATGGTGATAGTTTTTCATCATAAACAGCCAGGTTAAGCTATTTTTCTGATTGAAATACATTATACTAGCACATATTTTATATTTATATGATAAAAATTGTTGACATTTTTTACACACAAAGGAAAAACATAGTTATGTAATGGAAAATATAAATGTCTACCAATGATTTTTGCAATGGTTTTTACACACACATAATATAACAGTAAAGATTCACAGACAAAAATGTTAGTAAAAGTGTGACCAAATAAATATAACAATGAAAATATTTCTGAAATAGATACAGTAAAACCCTGTTTTAACAGTCCTACATGTAATGTTCTCCTGCATTTAGTGTTTATTTTTTTGCAGTCCCATCAAAAACCCCATTCAAACAATGTATTATTTTATTCAAATTAATGTTACTCAATCTAGTTATACCTGGATTTACTGTAATAACTTTTTTGACCACTTCATTAAAAATCTATTATTTATTTATTAAAAACCTGACTTGATTGAATGCAACTTGGTGGTTATTACTACTATTCTAATGCTATAACCACATGAGCACTTATTAATGTCCGAGTTCAAGCGGGAAAAAAACACAGGCAATGAATCCAATGTAAATAGTGCTACAAGGCCAAAACTTTTGTTTGAATAAACAAAGATAACTGATAAAGTGAATTACAACAATTAATATTGTTACCAAACTTTCAGTATAGAACTAAAAATATACTCTTCGAAAACGTTAGAAATTATCTGTCAATCAATCTCAACTACCTGGTAGCATTACTATGTCACAAATTTGATTATTATTTTTCCTTATGACAATAACAATGAAATGTTATTGTTTCTGTGATTTTAACATTCTAACTTGGACATGAAATGCTTGGAACACTTGAGGATCAGATCTAAAACTGACTGACAGCCAACTAAGTATTTTTATTTTTTGAAAACCTAAAATATTATCTGTCATCTTAACTACCTGGTATCATTACTGTCACAAATTTGACTGTTACTTTCCCTTATGGCAATAACAATTAAATAAAACAAACTTTAAAATATTCTTCTGAACCAATGGAAGATCGCATATTTGTACGGCTATTCCTCAGTTGAGTGTTCACTATATGCAATAGATCATTGAATGAACTGATGGACATTCTATAGAATTTAAAAAATTCAGGGTGAACCTTGAGTTTGTTAAAATAATAATAAACTAATAAATAAAATTTTCATTTTATTAGCCTCTTCTATGCCTTAGCAACAGAACAACTAAAGAAACTTCAATAAAAGCCATCACTTTATAATAAATTCATTAAAGACTAAGAATGGTGGTCACGTGATGAACGCTAATTTTCAGTCACACATGCTGCAACTCTGTGGTCAGCTCGGATGTGTGTAAAAATTGGCGAGCCTGATGTTCCAAGCATTTCATGTCAAAACTCAAGATGTGAAAATCACAGAAATGAAAACGTGATTGTTACTGTCATAAGGCAAAGTAACAAACAAATTTGTGACATAAAGATACCAGGTAGCTATATAAATATTCTGATAGGTTTAAAAAAGCTTCAAGTGGCCATATATGGCACCTTCACTCCAATGTATGTATGTTTCAAGTGTGAATAATTTCATATGTGCAGAAAATGATACAAAGCTGTAATAAATTTAAAAGTTACTTGCTGTAATAGTATGTAACCTCTATTTAGTGTTTAGCATGATTTAGTGTACAAAAAGTTATCCTCCAGAAAAATATTAAATAGGGGGTTCAAAGGACCTATGATGTGACATACCTATTTGGCAATGGAATTCTCTTGATTGCATAATTACAATCATCTATTTTATTCCGAGCTTCAAAGACGACTCCAAATCCTCCTTTGCCTAGTCGATGCATTGGTTTAAAGTCAGTAAGATACCTTGAAGTGAACTCCGAAGTTTTATTTGCATCTCTCACTTCATCTGCTTTAGATTCACTATAACTCCTTTTGGTAAGGTAAACATCTATACCAGAATCATTCTCACAAATTAATGGAATGCAATCTCCAGCCAATACCAATTCCCTCTAATAAAAGAAATGAAATGATGTTGTGTGAATAAAATACAATAATGATGATTGCATTAAATGTAATGGCCTTCAGACTTCAGCAATAAAATTAAACAATGAAATAATTAATTTACTGCATACCTTGAAACCCATCTGTCTGGCCATTCGAAATCTCATCAGTCGTAAGAATCTCTGAGTGAAAACTAAATTCACAAATAAAGCTGTAGCGATACTTATTGCTAGTACTTCTTTCCTAATAAAACAATGAAAGTACATATTAAGTCTACCTCATTCATAAATAAAACTCAGAATTCATGAAAACAAAATTTATCAAGGAGTTCATTTTTTGGTTAATAATGGATTTACAATTGCAAAAACTTGCAAAATGCCCCTTGAAACAACTTACCACCAAAACCATAGAGATACAATAATTTGTACAGGCATCTCATCATCATCATCCAAATAATTAAATTCATCCATGTTAGATGCATTATGGGATGTATGATTTGCAGCTTCTTCGTTATAGCACACGGTAACTTTTGATGGTTTTTGTTTCTCTTCCTCACTAAATAGATAAAACCCATTTCCTAAACAGGAAAAATAAAATCCAATTCACTTTCATTTTTTCAATTTATTGAATAAGGTTGTTTTCCTTTTTCAAATATTCAAGTCAAATTTGAGTAAAAAAATCGTAATATTGAATACTAGCCATTAATGTATTCAGAGGCATACAAAACCGACAGAGCCGTAGTGGAATCAGAGGATGAACTGTCAACTGGTTGTAATGCTGTTTCTTCTTTGGTAGTCTGTGGTCTAATAATATCTAAAGAATCTCCTAAGAAATTCAGGAATAATTAAAAATTTTTAAGTTTGAATAACAGAAAACAAAACACTTGGAAATAAAACCATGTGCACATACTTGAGGCAGGAAATGGCCTCCATGGAATTCTTGGAATATGGCTAGAACCAGATGATATTTGTAAATATTGATGCCTTTTCTTTATTGCTTGCATTTGAATACTTTCTTGTATGTACAACTGAAATAAATAAAATTTTAGCATACATTTCTGTATAGTGATAAAGAAAAATGCCTTGATGCAAGCAAAGCAAACCTGTTTGTTGTACATTCCAATATACAGCTTAGGAGGATCTACATTAAGATTAGAGTATTCTTCTGGGTTAAGAGAAGCTATTAAAGCATTACTGAATAGATCCACAGCACTCATTTGGCCATCCTCTAGCTTCCATGCATGTACAACAGGTGAATGAAACTGCAATTGAGAAATATAATTTTAATTGAAACATTAGGTTTCCCTGAGCAAAGAAAGGCATTCCAATTTGTACAAATTTCAATCATAAATTGTTAATCAAGAAGAGTTAATAAGCTTTTTTCTTAAAAATAACTTGCAAACCTTTTGTTTCCAAATAATTTTTTCAGGTTGTGCTTTAGACACAATGCACACTATGCCTTCGGGGACAACTACTTTGACTTGATATTCTTCAGGCGTTTTTTGCACAGCAGCTTTCTTATCCCCATGACATTCAGGACTATGATCATTTAAAAACTTTATATCATGTTGAGCAACACTGAAATTCCACCTTCACAAAAATTAAGAGGGATGATATTAATAAAAGATACCATTTTCACTAATTAATTACTTCAAATTTACACACATTAACCAGCAGTTACCTTTCACTGCCAGTTTGAGGCTCAATTGCACGGACCGTTTGTGTCTGTCTCCGTATGACAAGAATGTTACTTTCATCTTCTTTTGAGCTCATTCCTTCAGTTAAGTTTACACAACCTTCCATTGAGCATTCATAGATTAACCTTCCAGAATTGGCAACAACTCCATATGTGCGACTTTCTTTACCCCCTATAAATACAAAATCAATGCAATCAAATTTACTATGTCAATAAAAACTTGTTTTCATCCATAAACTTAATTAAATATTATTCATGAGAAATATTCACCGTTAAACTAATATTTCAAATTAAATTGGAGATTTATCTGTACCTGAAATGACAGAGCCATCAGAGTAACGAAAGTCACTGTGTAGAAGATTATCAGCAGTAACAGGTATGGCTTCCACACTATCTCCGTTAAAATTATACAGCCCTCCACTTAAAGAGGGAATCATTCTTGCCCAGTGTCCATTTTTTGTTAACTAAAGTAAAAAATATACAAAATAATGATGCATCAGCATCAAGACTTACTTTAACCTACATCTCTATTTTGTCAAAATGAAAATTTAAGCATTTACATTTAGAAATTGATTATCTGATCATTTACTTCAAATAACCAGCAATATTATAAATGTGCAGAAGATTTACTATTAGAGGGTCAACACAATGAAGCTTAATGCTATAAATATAATCAAAATTGATGTAATACACGCACTTAACATCAATTAAAGACGATAATCTTTAGCAGCTTTAAAAAATGTTTTATAAGTATGAATAATTATCACGTCATAACACACTATAACGGATCATAATTTAAATTATACTACCTCCAACTGGTGAATACTGGATGACAACATTGCACCAGGTCCTGTATTGAGACTCCATGCTACTTCCCCTCCTGCTTCAATATTTAAAGCAGATAGTCTTCCGTCCAATGTGCTAACCAGAATGAACCTATTTCAATTAAGCCAAAAATTAATGAATTTTAACAACTCGCATCAATATATGGCGCCACTTCGAATAATATACGATGTAAAATATTCATTTAAGGTTTAATTAATGCGACTAACCTAGAATCTTTATGTTTCCATCCAGTGTTGGATGGATCGCAGTATGGAAGTTCCTCGAAACTTCTTCCTGGCGCGTCATTGTGTAACGTTGATACTTTAGAGGAAGAAAGAATGCAAATAAATCCTATGATGATCTTCAATATAAAATCAGCCATTACAGCTCAACAACGGGAATATTTCTTGCTTTCGACTATCACAATTCCAGTGAATAACCATGCCAGTATAGCGCTTACGGCAAGGTATCACCCCATGAATTCCTTTCAAAACACAAACAAGTTTCGACTGGAGGAAAACAGGTGATCCGAAATGGCTGCACGTATTACCTTAGATTATACTCAAAAGCATTGACGACAAAATGCATCTTTATTTTATAAGGCATCTAAATACGCGTAATGCAAAATAAATACCAAATTTTAGAAGAATCAAACAAAACAATTTATACAGCTAATTAAATAAGAGGATCACGGACTAGGACTGCTGCCTTTGCAAAACAGATGAACTACGATAATTTTTTATTGGTCCAAGCAAGGTTGCGTGAGCCCTAATGACGTGTCAAAGATGACACGAAAGCCCGGGAATATGAATTTCTAAACAAATCAAAATTTCGTTAAATAATACATTAAGAAGGATAAATAAATTAACAAATATTAAAAATAACTTGTTATAATTTTCAAATATGTATTTTTTATCAGAAAAATGCTGTTTCAAAACAATACTAAGGGAACATTGTGTAAAAGATAACTTTAAATTAAAACCATAAGAATTTATTTTTATAAACTCATTTATGACCCGTGTTATGATTGCAAATAACTTATGAAAACTAAGAGAAACAATATTGCACGGTATGATATAAAATGTGAAATGGAATGATATAAAACGATATCAACATTTTATTCCCTTTCCACTTTGCTCACCATAATAAGCATATTTCTCTGATAAGATACATTCATGAGTCATTTTTTAACGGTAGAAAGTCTAGTTTATCAATTAAAATAGAAATTTACTCACAAATTCAAGGGGGAGAAAACAACTGGTCACATGGCTCGTATCCTCTTGGTATAACGGTAGGGATGTAATTCCAATAGCCACCCATATTCACAGCCACGGTTCTTGAAAACTGTGCGAACATTGAAACCGCGATTATAAATTCTAAATAAAAGAGGCGGCCGCTGGCATAAGGCCATGGAGCCATGGCCCTACCAAAATTCACAGATAGAAAAAAGCACTATAAATAATTGTTTCTGAACAGATTGATTTCATTTTTGAGTTTTTGTATGCTCTATCTATGTACTTGTGTTGTTATCGATGGGAATTCGTGCTTTGTTTCACGGTCTTTTTCGAAAGAGCTGTGTGAGGTGCCGTCGGTGAATGTGAATAAGTGAAATGAACCTTCCTCGGAAATAGGAAATTGCTACAATAATTTATGCGCGAGTAAGTGAAACCGAACAAAACATGAGAAAATCCAGTGACATTTACATAAATTCAGCTCCAGGTCGACTTGCTTTGAAAGTTTGCTACAGCAATTGTGCGATTGCTGACCTTACGGATATCTATCTTTATTAAGACCAATATGTCACCATAAAACAGGAAACATTGAGGAAAATACGTACAATTTTTTGTGATGTTGCAAATATAAATAATTTTTAGTAAACCGATTCGCCAATTCAAAGGTTTAGAATTCATAGCATTTTGAAAAAAATCAATTGTTACAGGAATTTATGGGTAATACATAAATAAATTTGCTGCATAGATGTTTACATAAGGTATTCATGTAAATAAGAATACCACAGTGTAGAGCAAACTTTAACATATAATAAAACTGTTAGCTCAAAATGAAATAGACATGACTCCAATGGGAGAATGAGAGTGTCGGTATAGTGACAATTGCGGCATTCCTATTAAACAAAGCATTTTAGTACAGTGGTATAAATTTTTTATCCACTACGCTTCAAATTGACACCGAATTCAGAATTTACCATAGTTGAATCATCATTTATGACGGCTACTTTGTAGTCGAAATGCGCATGTGTTTTTCATAACAATTTCATGGTTATTGGAGATACATATTTTTTTAATTCGAATTTAGCCATAAGCTATATAACTCCCTATTGAATCAACCATACTTCTAGACAATATTTGGCGGAACAACTTTTGTGGTCTGAAAGAGTAAAAACTAGCTGTCACTAGAATAATTTGGGTAATGAAGTTGAGGGATTTATATTGAAAATAGCACATATTACGTGATAACGTACGAACGTGGGTTTATAAACGTTCTTTGCGCGCAATCAGCCCAACCGTTTACCAGACCTCTCCCGGTTTTCTTTACTACGTCACGATGTACCGAAGGAGTCCCGAACGACACCAGAAAGTAGGATTTTTGATGTTTCAATCACAGTGTTTGATTAGACCTAATGACTTTCTCTCTAAATTGCATCGTAGTGTGTTGTATCACTGGTGCTGCAAGATAAAAAGTCAATTACTTTGACAAACGAGTAGAATAACGGATTGTACTGTGGTTTGTTTACACATTCAATTTGTGCAAATTCTCCATTAGATATTAAGCTCATGCAATCAGTTTTTCTTTAATTTCGAAAGTTTGGAATGTATACGCATCGATTCTCCTAAGACCGGAAGACAATATAAAAAATTATTGCACCAAACAAGGGAAGCCAAAGGAGCAGTAGCGGATTCACTGCAGTGATTAAGATCCCAACCCAAAATGACAGATCAGGAGGAACAGAAAATTTTCAATTTTGAATGGTAAAAACACAATCGAAAAATCTTTATATATAATTACTCAACGTCTGTCCGTCTTTCCGTCCGTCTGTCTGTCCGTCAGTTCGGCTGTCTGTCCGGCTGTCCGTCCCTCCTTTTATCTCTTGAACAGTTTGCCATACAGAAATCCTGTAAACGCCATTTTGTTTCTGCCAACTAGCAGACCCCAGGAAAACTATGTTCGTTTACGGAATTGTCCCGGGTTCGACTCCGAGTGACGATTATATTTTTCCATATGTTTATATAAGAGTTTTGATTTTTCAAGGTGCAAGGTTTATTTCTTTCATTCATTAAAAACGTAAATATGGACCGAATTTCTACGTTTTTGCTTTATTCGACGGCTAAAACTATAAAATATCTTATTCTTGCAATGTTTTGATGTTGTACGAAATAATTTCTCAGAAACATCCATTTCTTTTCGAACTTTTATAGCTTTTTTCAGGTTTTGCCAAGGCGAACCACATTGTTGCCTCCGATTGAATTAGCGTCTATTGAGCCTTAAAATAGCCAAAATAAATGCGTTATCCACTTCGCGTAGTTTATGAAGCATCGAAATTATAGTTGCAGTAATGTCAAACTTAATAGATTGCAACGTTAATAATTAAAGATTATATTATTCAGTTAACTGCGTGTGGACTGTAGGCATTTTTAACGATTGACCAAAAGAAAAAAATCTTTTTTCTTTATTTCAATATGGAATGTGACCTTTTTCGTATGAGAGAGACAATTAAATTGCGGCACATAAATTATAAAAACAAACATGACATTCAAAATATCAGTTGTCTAATTTTATAAGGAGAAATTGGCTATTATTACTTTTATACATGCAAATTTATGACTGATTTCGCAAAAGATTTTGCGGGTACCGCTAGTATTTATTATCATGTACTTATATGCAGTTACATTCTGGGAACCTTATGCATTGGCTGTACAATTGCTCCGTCTTTATTTGAGAGAGAAAGAAGAAATGGAAATAGAGAAAAATGGGCGTGGAAGAAATAAGAAATAAAAGGATAAAGATGTATGGAAAAGGAAAAGATAGAGAGAGAGAAAGGCGTGTGAATGGTTGGAGGCGAAATAGTGGAGCGGGTTGTGGAGAGGTTGGAGGGTCGAGAGGAGGCTGAAGGTGAGAGGGAGAGGAGAATCGTTGGTGTGATGGGGACTGGAGGCGGATGGAACGGAGCTATTGGTTAAGGACGGAGGACGGAATTGCGGTGCCTATGATACGAGTACGCCGATGACAGCGACGCCTGCGTCGGACATGAAGGAGCGATTCTTCCGTCTCCCACGCGCACTCCTCATTCTTCTCCATTTTCTCTCGTCGACCGATATTTCCTCTCGATTCTCACCGACCACCTCCGCCACCTCTTTTTATCACTCGATAAACACGCCTGACCCCTTGATAACTGATAAACGAACCGATGTTTGGATGCCTCTCATAAAGAAACTCCGTTAAATCATCGCGGAGATATGGAAGAAGAATTACCATCGCAGCCTCAGTGGTTTTGAGAGAATGTTCATTATTCAAACACTTTTTTACGTAAATAACGCTACGCGTGAAGATATCCCGTTGTCCGCAGTTAACTCCCATACAGGGTCGGCCTTCTATAAGCGGGAGTCCTGTTACAGTTTATTATTTGGGAGCTCCAAGATTAATTTAGTTTTTAATTTTCAACATTTTTTGACACACAAAAATTAGAGTATACATAAAGTAACAGCATACAAAAATACAATGAAAATTAATGTTATATGGCTGTATATGAATTTATTTTGAAATCTCGAAATCGATTTTCTTCACGAAAACAATACTTTCTCCTATACTATGTATGGAGAAAGGAATTATTAGATGATTCGTATTTATGATGTTTTAAATGTAAATTATTGAAAACTAATGTGATACATTTCTTAGCATACGTTCCAAGATTGCCAAAATGTCCGTGGGCGATGTTTCTATAGATGTCCCGATACGCGATAAATGAATTTATATCTGAATCGAAAATTGTCTCCGGTCCATATACTTGGATCCAAAAATCTTTAATAACTGCCTTAATTAATTCGACATGGAGGTAGTACCAGACGTCAACGTTAACCGTAATTTTCGTTAAACGCTTAGTAATTTAAGATTTAAGAGGATGCAAGACAAAAATTAATGAACGATTAAAAACATCATATTAGTGCCTTAGAGTAATAATAAAATATCCTAAAACATCACAAAACAACTTAAATAAACGATTTCCCCTAAACACCGCCGCTTTCCAAGGACTAATGCAACGAATATTCGTCAAATGCATTAGCGTCCTCGGTGTTTGGTATGTGTTGGCGAAGTTGGCGAGCTTCAAGGGAACGCTTTCCATTTCAAGTCGATCTGGTCGGATTACGCGTGAATGGAGAGCGAATGAGGAGAGGAAGAGAGAGAGAGGAAGAGAGAGAGAGAGAGAGAGAGAGAGAGAGAGAGAGAGAGGAAGAGAGAGAAAGAGAGAGAAAGAGAGCGCTAGGTCTACTATACGAGGGGAGAAGAGTGAGAGAGGTAAGGGAAGTGGTCACTCCCGTTAACTCCATTATTATGTTCGGGAATGAGTAGAGGTGGTTACAAGAGGAAGAAGGAGAAGACAAGGAATGAGGAGAGGAAAGAGGGAGAGAAAAGGGCTGTGAGGCGGAGGGGGGGGGGAGACTAGGGCGGGGGAGAAAGGGGAAGGGAGAACGAAGGGTTTGGTTTGTGGGTGGGTGTCCATTCAACCGCGTTAATTAAGAGCGAGAGCGGACAACTCGGCGTGTGAAGAGCCGCGAGAAACAAGACGCGATTCCCGATTGGGGGACGGGAGAGGGACGGGAGGGAGAAGGGGGGAGGGAGAGGGAGTGGAGGGGAGGACAAAGGGAATGATAAGATGGGAGGGGGAGAGAGAGAGGGAACACGGGAGTTTGCGAGGCCTCTTTCCATCTCAATCTCAACCTTTTCCTATCTTTTCATTCCATCCCTCCATACTCCCTTCCGTTTCTTTTTTTATCCTCTTGTCCTTGTATTCTCTCCCCATCCTGCTTTTTTCCCATTCTCTCCTCCTCTCTCTCTTCCTTCCGTCCCTTTCTTAGTTTTTCTGTGATGCCAAAGATGCCATCTAATGGTTGAATTACTCTTTAGATTAATTTAGAGAATTTTCTAATATTTTCTGTTTGAACAAATTATTTAATGTGCGCATGTCAAAATATATACTAGGATCGTTATTGTACATGGAAAAATGGCATACCACATTAAAGGAAGAATAAAATATTGTTAATCCTATCCCATTATTTGCTAGAGATTATACAGCGATTTTCTGAATAAACACTGGAATACACATATTTACGCGTATGATTTGTTTCTTATGAGTGCGTATGCATGAATTAAAATGATTCAATGAAAGATCAAGACAATTCCTGCGGTCATGAAACAGCTGATTAAACGATATGCGAAATTCATCTACTGATTATCCTTCCTCAGTCGTAATGCACCGATCACCGACTCTTATAAGAAATCTGCTAAAAGATAAACCGCGACTGAAATCCGCATCTAGTTTACAGAATATTTTAATTGCTAAGGGTTTACCTTGTTCGCCTTTTTTATTAAAACCATAATGGGAAATCGATTTCTTAATTATTAATTTCCGAGTTAGAATGTGTCAATTACTCACTCATGCAATTAAAACTGCTGTAAAAATTGTTTAAGATTAAGTAGAAATAATTTAAATAGAAAGTCGAACATCCATTAAAATATTTAGTGATAATATAGCTAGAAAAACCGAAATTTCACGTACACTGAATTATCAGAAATTGAGATATTGTTCACATTATTTCAAGAAACCCATCAGTATTTACAGCTTCTGTAGATAAAAGTATTTCTGGATTTCTCTTCACCTCATTAGTTCCCAAACTCTTTTCTTTCTCCTTCTATCGCCATATTTCCCCACTCTACGATATGTGGAAATATAAAAACATAACTCAAATCGAACCAATAACCGTCGTACTTTCCCTTCTAATCGGTTATATCGCAAAGGACCTGCCAGAGGCGCAACGGGCAAAGAGGCGAAAATCATGGAAATTCAAACTTTTACGTTTTACATTGTGAAACAGAAAAATAAAGAAGAAATTAAGAAAAGCGCAACAAAAAAGCAGTAAAAGCGCGAATGGGGATCAAAATCTTAACCGGTACGTTGAATTTGTTTAAACCATTTACGATGCGCAAAAGGAAGGGGATACAATATTGGAACTTCAGCTTTTCTGCAAAAAATCGCTTTTTTCCGCGGATTTTACCGTGCGCCTAATTTTTTAAGTGTTATCCTAGGAGGTTCCAAAGCCCAACTCTGTAGTCCTAAGTTTTTCTGCGCTTATCTACGAGCACTTTGAAGAACTCTTCCAAAGAGATGATCCACCTAAAGCACTTGGATTCAATGATACGCTCCCTCAGCAGCGTTCGCCCCCTCAACTTGGCTTCGAAAAGATAGACCTCAAAATATATTAATTTTTCATGGTCTTCGTTGCTCTCCAAAGCATCAGATCCTTTCTCGGTGTCTCATTTTTTCTCCCTCATCGCATTTATGAACCCGTTTCATTTTCCGAATCAGAATTTTAGCATTTTTATCTAAACATCAAGAAAGATAAATTTCTACAGCCGTTAAAGTTCGTGTTTCAGTGACAATAAAAATTTTAAACAAGAAAATTAAAATGTTCTGCATACGTACGTATGCACGCACACTTTTATACGTGCATCCATTATATATGATGATAATATTTTAATTACTACCCCAAAATTTGGCGCATGGCGCGCACAATACCCTTCCTTGCAGAACTACTCACTTCTCTTAACGAGCCAAATAGGCTCATACACCTTAAGAATTCTATATTACGCATTATCTACTCAAAACAATACGATATCACGCCTTATCGTTTAATTTTTAACTTAAGCCATCCCTAGGAATTACCTCTTCCGTTCATATTTATTCCGTTCTTTCACATCGCATCCCCTTTTCGTCGCATATCTCTCTTTCTCTCCCTCTTCATGTTCCCTTCTTTCTCTCTCTCTCACACCTCGTGCACCACCCTCCCTCTTCCAACCCACACGCAGCTCCCCACTCCTCCTCCGCTTTCAAACCTCTCCTCCCACCCCACTCCATCGCCTAGACTCTCCGTGGATATTAAATCCTGGGAATGGGAGCGATGGGATGGGAGGGGGAGGAGGAATGGGAGAGGCGTTTGAGGAATGGCCGGGAGAGGGCATCGGGATGGTGTCTTGGAATGCGAGGCACGGAGAGGGGGATGGAAGGAATGAGGGGGCGGCGGAGAGGGTTGCGGAGGGGGAGGGAGTTGTGTGGGAGGGAGAGAACCCGGCATCGGATGGAGGAATCATATTGTGGTGGCGAGGTTGGGTGTATATTAAGTGTAAAGAGAACTTTCGGCAAATATCCGACGGAAAGGTGGATTAATGACAGCTGCGTGATGTGCGTATATTGACTCAGCTATTAGAAATATTTTTTTTAATTCAGGTTTTTGATATGCCGCGCGACGTGCAAAAGTCTGAGAATTTTTAAATCTTTCAATGTTTGCGCTCCCATCGAAAAAATGATGCCGTGTCATATCGTCGTTTTACAGCCAGAAATTAGGATCTAAAAAAGAGAAGGATTTGATATAGAATGACTTTGGTTACCGTATCGAGATATGTTAAATATGAAGTGACAAATAATTACATGAGCTGGACTGAAAAATATTGCACAATGGCTCTGCGTTCGATATCCATTTTATAAAAAACTAGTAGTCGCGGACATACAGCAGCAACAAGTAAAGACGGATTAAGTTATTAGCCATGAATATTTAAAAAGAATTATGGAGATTTCTGAGAACCAGAGGAGTGGACGTGATGTGAGTTGGAAATATATATGTAAATGAGAAATATTCCATCTTTTGTATTAAAGAGCAAAGAAGCAGATGCAGGGTTGAATTGCGACGAGCGGCGAAGCATTATATTACGCTGCATGTTTCCCTATCCGGATATATATTGCATACGAATTATAAAAACGTGTAGAATATATAGTATATTAGCAGTTTAAAACTCTTTATCGTAAAAATATGTATTAAAAAATATAGTACACAATAGCTATACATAAGTAACTTGAATAGAAGACACTCTAACCAGCACGTTAAGCGCCGAGCCAAAAGCGATGTTAGAATTAAAGTTATAAAATAGGTTTTCGCAATAAGAAAGCAAAACAAAACAAAAATAATAAGTAGCTATGTCTCATTCCATTACAGTAGAAAATGAGTCATTTACAATGGGATGCGAAAAATTCCAGTAAACTGTTGAATAGACAAATCCTCTTCTTAGTCGTTTTCAATCTGAAGTCGTAAGTTTATTGAGTAGGTGAGGGTGAAGTTTTATTTTCCCAGTCCATAAGATAAATGTGTCGGTGACACTAAAAATCCACATTACGATGTTGAAAATAAACTTCTTCTCGTGGTTTTTACTTGATTTACTACGATCGAGAGTCACTATCACATACTTAAAAGATTTAGAGGAAAAATGTGAACGGGTTTTTGGTTGTATATTTTATCGAAAAATCAATAAGACGTAGAGTGAATAAATATGTTAAATGATTAAAAACGGGAAGAAGCAGCAAATTTCTCTGACATTGTCTAATTCAGCTTACTGAAGGGATCAAATCTACGTGAAAATAAAGGATTTGACGTGATCTACGGTTGTATAATTACGGATTGCTTGGCTGCTCGTAATACTATTGTATTCTCTTTCAACCGTTTAAATTAAGAGATATGATTAAAGTCATTTGCATCTTTTATCGGTAAAAATTATAAACGTTTCTATACAATATTGTTTCCATTACTTCACCCATTCAAACAAGATTGGAAAGGTGTACTCCATGTCGGAGTACACAGAGTTTCCAAATGTGTTCTTTGAGATTTCACAATGTTCTCAATAATTTTCGCTCAGATGAGTATTTAAGGAGAAGCTAGCGAGGTACGTTGTAAAATACATGTACATACATGTGTGACGTTGTCGTTATTATTGTCCGATTTTAACCAAAACTGGAATCGGTCCACAAATATTAGTAAAACTCCTTAATACCAAATTTCTTTAAAATACGTCCACCGGTTCCCGAGATGAAACAGACATGTAGGTCTTCATGTAAAGTGACCGGAATTATTGTTGGATTTTAACCAAAATTGGAATCGGTCGACCAATTTTAGTAATGCTCTCCATTACCATATTTCTCAACATACGTCTGGCGATTCCCGAGTTGAAACAGGAACATTGTAAACTACATGTAGGTCATTTAAAGTGGTCGTAATTGTTGTCCGATTCTAGCAAAATTGGAATCGGTCAACCAATTTTAGCAAAACTCCCCAGTGCCAAATTTTATCAAAATACGTCCAGAGTTTTAACATGCGGACGGACGGACGGAAACGACCTCCCTTATACGCGTTCACTTCGTGCAAAGAACGCATAAAAATTAAAAAGAAGATTTGAAAAAGCTAGCCCAAGATCATATTTTATGTAGACTTGATCAGTTTTAATCATCAATGGCAAATAAAATTTGCACGCAGTTTTATAGGATCCATTTTCATCAAGTTTTTTTCTGTGGTAGCACTGGTTGCTTGTATGAGAGGTCTGGTAATTTTTTAATTCAACATTACTATTAATCAAGATTTTTTCACATTTTCGGCGTAGTTATTAGCCAACCACATTATTGACTAGGAGCAATAGAACGCAAAGTAAAGTTTCCTGAAGACATAATGACTCATATATAATATTTTTCTTTTGAAAGAACCATTCGAGAGCCAAAATACTGCTTTCGTTTCTCTATCAATGTTTTATTTTTGTTAATCAAACTATCTTTCATAATTTACATTGTAGTGTACTTACAATTTCCAAGCAAATTAGTCATTCATAGATATTCCTCACTTTTCATATGGCAAAGCAAAAGGAACAAGAGTGTTTTGCAAGTCCATGAAGAGCACGATGGCTTAATTTCTAAGAGTTTATATATGAAAGTCGTTATTAAATTCCATATGAGAGGTTTAAAGCATCAAAAGAATCCACTTAATTTTTTAAGCAATTATTTTTCTCTTCTCTAAAGCCGAACAGGAATGTTTAATTTTGGTATGGCATTTCATGCTTGGGAACACGCAACGTCGTATAAAGCCTCCCATTAAAAACCTTTAAAATCGGATTCGTGATACTTTCGAATACAAAAGAAATGAGTACTTCTCCGTAGTAGGGTCGCGACGGAATCTTAAATTGGTGACATACTAGAATATTTTCAGTAGCGCCAGCATATAAAGGCTTAGAAAAATTAAACAAAATAATAATCAAATATGAAAACAGTGAATAAGTTTGCACGGAGGTTAATTATTATAAAATGACAGAAATTATTAACTTGAAATCTTAAGTCAAAAGGAGAAATACAATTTCATATAAAGATTGCGATCGTTTAGTTTTTCTGGCTAAAAACCGTCCAGTTTATTCCCGGCGCTAGAATGCATAATTTAAAAAATGCAAACAACTCGAGCACATTTTTCTACTGAATATTCACGATATCTCAACGAACCCACAACGGACGTCGATATTTGAACATTTTTCAAATGGAAGAAATACTAAACAAATGCCTAACGCGCCGACATTTCCAGAGCAATTCTTTTTTCTAGACCGAGAGGAAAACACGCACAATTACTTATGAGGTTCGTGCGAGGCGATATGATGTGGGAGGGGAGGGGGAGAGAAAAAGTGGGACACCGAGCAAAGAGAATGGAACGGAAGAGGAATGGAATAAGCAGGGACGAGGAATATGTGTTGAGCGGGAGATGGCGGAGGTTGGATGGAAATGTGAGGACGAAATGGGATCTCCTAGATGTTATCGGGAGAAGGATGAAGACGAGAGAGAGGGGGAGAGGACTAGAGAGAGGGGGAGAGGACGAGAGAGGGGGAGGGAGGACGAGAGAGAGAGAGAGAGAGAGAGGGAGGGAGGACGAGAGAGAGAAGGAAAGGACGAGAGAGAGGGGGAGAGGACGATAGAGAGAGGGGAAGACGAAAGAGTGGAAGAGGAGAGGGAGAGAGACAGGTGTGGGGAAGCGGGAAGGAGGATGAGGGGTAGGGGATGGGTAAGGGTAAGGGGATTAAGTGTGGAGACGAGTAATGGAATGGATCGAGGGGGAAGAGCCTCGCTCCCACTTCTCCAAAAGTGGAATCCAGAAGGAATTCTTCGTCGGTTGGAATCCAGCCACCCACACTGCACCGCTCCTTTCCTCCCTCCTTTCCCCTCTCTCTCTCTCCTTCTCGACCTTCTCCCTCCCTCTCTTTTCCCCACTCCATCTACCCCTTTCAAACTCAGACGTCATCTTCAGGGCCTCATCTTCCTCGTCCTAATCCACCCACCCTACTTCTTCCTCTACCATTTCCTCCCTCCCTCCCACTCCCTCTCTCCTACTTCCAACCCTCTCCTTCCACCGAAACCTACCTCCGACTCCTCCTCCCACGGCGTGTGTGCGCTCCTATAAATGCCTTCACTCCCCGCAAAAGGATGAGGTCGCGGTGAGGTCGGCTCCTTCTGGATAGTCACCTCGTTATTGCGTTCCGAATAGTGAGGAGGAGAGGTGAGCGTGCCGTGCCCCGGAGCGAGAGTGGGAACCAGCGGGACCAGGCGTCGAAGCTGTGGGAGAAAAAGGGAAATAAATGAAGCGGGGAGTGGGTGAGAAGGTTCACGGTGGCGATAGGAGCGGGAGGAAACGGTGGGGGGGGGGGGGGGTGAGGGGAGAGAGGGAGGGAGAATGAGGTCTTTATTTTGGATGGTCGAATTTTCCTTCGGATGTCGAAGGGGAAGGTGTCGTGCGGTCGCCTAGGCATTTTTAGCCCGCGGACCCTTATAGAAATCGATCAGGCAATAAGATAAATATAAACATATAATAGGTGGAAGAAGTTTCGGTCGAAATTGCATTCAAACGCGCGTACGCAAGATTTCGGGCCTATTTAAATGCGCGTAAATTGCTTACTGGCCAAAGTGAAACCTCTTGTGAACATTGACATAAAAAACCGGGTGCTAAGTCGTGTTAGGGCGTAGAGAAAATAAAAATTACTTCGTTTGCAATCGCAGAGTGAAAAGTTCTGTCCAGTTTGAAAGGATATTTTCTGTTGTTCAATTAAGAGATATAACCGATAACGGACATCCATACAAAATAAACCTCAAAACCGTTTCATAACACGACAAAAAAGTAGTTTCTCCACAATCATAAATATAATAGCTTAGCACACGTTTGGAGAATATGGAGCGGCGGATAATTCAGTTAAGTATTTGTCACATTTATAAGCAATTATTTAACGGAGCGAATTTATATATCACTCTTATTATGGAAACAAAAAATCGAGCGGGCATATATTTGATTGTAGCGCCGTCAATAAAGAGTGCATGATACAGAAACTAAAATGTTTCGTAATTCGGGTTTTCAATGGTAGGATCGGCAACAAATACGTTGTTGATCTTTGGGAAGCGAGTATAATAAACACGGGTGTTGTGAATCTAAGCTGTAAATAATGATTCGTTTGCTTTATTTTGTTATGTTTAAATTGGGGTTTTACAGGATTTTTATTATTACAAAGAAGTTACTAGGGCATTGTTGGACTCGAGTTTTCATTTTTGTCCAATCAACCTCTTGGATTATTATAGCATTAACTCCTTAAACAAAAGACACACTCACAAAGGAGGGAAATCCTGTGTCAGCATTAGCCTACTCTTTACAAAGAGCACAAAGGGGACCAACTGTTTGACGTCCTTTCCGAAGGACGGAGGGCTCACTTGTGCGGCCTCCTCAAAGCACATAATAGGGGAAAAAACGATCCCACCTCCTCCAGATTTGAACCCGAGATTGCTGCGAGGCAGGCCAACGCTCTAACCCAGAATGCAGAACATAAGTACGACCCGCGGGCCAATTTTGGCCCACCGATACATTTTGTGTGGCCCGACAGGATTTAACTCAGCAGGTTCTTTCATTTTACGTAAAAAATACAATATGTTATGGATATTTATCGCATGTGTGAACAAACTTTCCCTCTCATGAAATCTTTTACGTTCATCACAGGCAGATCCGCAGCATTACTCCGAATATAAGATGAATTGCGAGAGAAAACAGCGCACCATCTCCCATCGAGTAAGTTAATTATATTTGTTTGTCGCCTCATTTTTGTCGCACAAAAATTGCATGTGAAAGTTGTTGCGATAATTACTGCATCTACAATAGTGTACTTAAATGTTTACGTACAAAACTTTCATAGCGTGGCCTGCCTAGCTCCAACCAAGGTCGATTTTGTCCAAGTCGTAACAGACAGTCGTCTATCGAAAAGCGTCATCAATCGCCCAATAATATAGAGATATTTAGAGTTCGAGTGAATGCCAGATTCCTCAAATTTCGATGCGTGAGATATTCTGCTCCACGATTGATTCAGGAAAATAAAAAGGATACGTGTATGTGTGCGTGTATGCGTGATTTTGTAGTGCCGTCTAGACGTCGTGTTTCTGGAAAACCAGCCAGTGACGACGGGTCCCTTCTCGCACACATTGGATTTACTGTTACTTTAAATCACTTACTTTCACCAGTACTGGGGTTTAAGGCACTCTTCCCTCAAACAACTAGGCTGCCGGGGTTTGTTAAAATTCTTTGGGTCTCGGTGGTATTGCCGACGGGAGTTTGGTCTGCAACGAAAAGAGAAATAAAACAGTCTGTTAGACATGCGTGCAACGCAAAATTTTATTTCACTTAATGTTATATTCTGCCTGGTTGTAAAAGAGGAAATTTCAGCTCTCGCGACTTTTACCCATTCTCTAAAGCTCGGGGTAAGATTATTTGGCCGTTTTCTCATTAACTTTTCATTTGAAAATTGATTCCTTTCGTAGTACCATTATGAAAAGCTGCTTCTCACATATATATATATATATATATAGGAAATAAAACCTAAGGCACTTGTAGAGATGCTACAGAGCTGAAATTTGGCATAAAGATAGCTCATTGGGTACAACCCCTGGAAAATTCCGAAATTCAAGAAAAAGTTATGCTTAAGGGGTATTTTGACACCAATATTAAACACCCATAAGAAAGGAAATGCAAACAGTGCAGGACTATATAAAATTGCTTCTTTAAATCATTAGCACTTACGATACAGAGTCGGGATATGCACCATAGTATAGATGAATTAATTAACTTTATTTTTCTTTACGGCAAATTCAAATTCATGCTAACTTTGCGTAAAAATGTGATTTTAATCATACAATAATCAAACGCTTTTCGGTCTTCAACAATGAAAAATATTAATTACCATAACAACAACTCCAATGCCTATCAATGGAAATTGATTTTCCATACTTGAACAGCATTGATTTAATGTTCAGGCTGCAATATAATCCATTTGATTACAGCCAACCACACATACATATGATGAGGTGATTACTTTAAATTAATTTTTTTATCCGGATAGGCACTAATAGGCACGGATGACGACTTCACTATCATAACACACAAAATATCTTAATTTTTACATAAATTTTGTGTAACATATAAGCCTTAAAACTGCAGTAATTAAGTTTCATAGGACAATCTAAAAAAATTATTGTCTTTGGTGTTACTTTCTAATTTTATGGATATGCTCTCCAATTCCGCATCTGGTGTCAATTTATGAAAACAACAATGTAGATCTCTGGTATGAAAACCGATGTAAAAGTTTTAATTCTCGTTTCAGCTGAATTTATTAAATTACAATTTATGAAAAATATGCCTGTAATGTAATTAAAAAACGATCTGTTTTCGAACTATTGCTTGAAATTGTAATTAATGTTTGATTTACTTATCTGGAATTAACCCTAAACGACGATAGTAGCTCGATATGGAAATATGTACGTTATTCCCAATCAATATTACGAGTATTTTCGCTATTGACTAAGATATGCTAATTGCACAGCAGTACGTGTTTAACCCTAGAACTACCAAAGGGAGGGACTCCAAGTCCCACAACATATTTTTCGTCTGTTTCTCTTATATAAGCAAAGGAAAAATCTACATATTGTATTACGTTGTGCAGAGACTTATGTAAAATAATTATTTCAAGTTTCTCATCAATATATGCATATTTAAATTTTCTGTAATTTATTTAGTCATTGGCTGCAAGCCTGTACAGATGGGTAGCCAAAATTATAGGACACCATGTGTGTGGAAGGCACAGTCTGAAGTTTTCAATTTGTTTAAACTGTTGTGTCATATGAAGGGGGTAGCGATAGATCGGATTGTTATTATTGATTCTGATCTCGTCAGCGACTTAGCTACAGAGATCTTCTTGAATTCTAGGTTCTCTCGAGAAAGTTTTCAAATAGTCTACCCGCCGATCATCCGCGTGTTGCGTTCCTTCTGTCTTCCATAAATTCGTAAATACGACGGAATTACTGAATCTAAAATAGCGTACTTAAATGTTTACGTACAAAATTTCATAGCGTGGCCGGCCTAGTTCGTATCAAAGTCGATTTTGGCCAAGCTGTAATAGACAGCCGTATATCGAAAAACGTTTTCAATCGCCCAAAAATACATAAATATTTAGGGATCGAGTGAAAGCCAGTTACCTCAATTTTCGATGTGTGAGATATTCTGCTCCACAACTGCATTCAGGAAAATAAAAAGGATACGTGTATGTGTGCGTGTATGCGTGACTTTGTAGTGCCATCTAGACGTAGTGATTATGGAAAACATGCCTTGAGGATGGGTCCCTTCTCATATACACCGGAGTTAGTTTCATTAAATCACTTACTTCGGAGGATATTTTTCCCTTAGTTCCTTCAAGGTGGTGTTTGAGGGTGTTCTATCCCAGTATTGTGGCTTTAGGTAGTACTCTCGTAGGGTCTTTGGAACTCCGGGGTTCGGTGCGCTAATGGGAAACGAAAAGAGAAATAAAACAGTCTGTTAGAAATGCGTGCAAAGCTAAAAATTTTTTTCACTTAATGTTATATTCGGCCTGGTTGTAAAAGAGGAAATTTAAACTCTCGCGTCTTATATCCATTCTCTCAAGCTCGGGGTAAGATTATTTGGCCGTTTTCGCATTAACTTTTCATTTGAAAATTGATTCCATTCGTCGTATCATTATGAAAAGCTGATTCTCACATATATATCATATATCTATATATATATATCATATATATATATATATATATATCATATATGTAGACGTTTCTTACAGAGGAGGAGGAGGAGGATATAACATATAGGAGGATACTAATGTTTAGGCACTTCCAGATGAGCTGGAGTTTCGAAATGTTTTTCTTAGGTAGGATTTTGTGCATAACCGACTAGAAAAAACGAAAATCTTGAAAAAGTGCAACAATGCGGCCGCTAAAAATTCGCAATTGTTTAAACAAATTTTCAAGGTTTATGTATTTCCGCATGATCTACGGAGTTGAAATTTTTTTTATAGGTAGAATTCGTAAAAAACGAAGTAAAGATTATATAAATTTTGATACCTTAATTTGTTTGGCAGTTAATAATTCTTAAAATTTAAACAAATAGATAACTGCTTAGACATTGCGAGATGAGCTAGGAAGCTGAATTTTTCAAGTTATGTACAGAGTAGTGCATTTGCTCAAATAAACATTTGAATATATCCAGTAACACAATGTGACGGCCGTGAAAAATGTTTAAAATTTAAACAATTGGAAAAATATTATTTCACTTCTATAAGTACTACTACTTTAAAATTTGGCTAAAATGTGTAGCATAAATACTCCATAATGAAGATAGTGTAAAATCTTTAAAATTGCAACATTTGGGGATTGTTTTAAACTATTATTTTTACATGTGGGAAAAACGAAAATCGCTCCGGAGGTGAAATATTTAGAATTAAAATAATATTTGTAATGATGAAATATGAAAAATGAATGTTTTTTTATGTTGAGATGATATGCTTGCAGAATGCAAGCACCAACTACTAGTGTATATATATATATATATATATATATATATATATATATATATATATATATATATATATATATATATATTATATAAAACGTAAAGCACTTGTAGAGGTGCTACCGAGCTGACATTTGGCACGTCGATAGCACATTCAGGATAATCCCTGGAAAAATTCGAAATGCAAGAAACAGTTATATTTAAGGGGTTATTTTGACCATAATATCCAATATTAAACACTCAAGAAAAGCAATGCAAACGGTGAGGTCCTAAATTTATATTTAAGGTATATTTTGACCCCAATATTAAACACACATAAGAAAAGAAATGGAAACAGTGCAGTCCTATATAAAATTGCTTTTTATATCACTTACAATTAAGATAGAATTTCGGGATATTCACCATAATATGGATGAATGAATGTACTTTATATTTGTTTGCGACAAAATTCAAATTCATGCTGAATTTGCGTAAAAAACGTGATTATAATTAAACAATTATGAATCGTTTTTCGGTCAACAATGAAAAATATACCATAGCAACGACTCCAATGTCTTTCGATGGAAATTGATTTTCCATACTTCAACAGCATTGATTTATTGTTCAGGCTGCATTATAACCCATTTGATTTCAATCAACCACACATACATATGATGACATGATTATTTTAAATTAATTTTTTAAATCCGGATAGGTACTAAAAGGCACGGATGAGGACCCCATTATCATAACACACAAAATATCCTAATTTTTACATACATTTTAGTGTAACATATAAGCCATTATCTTAATGATCATTAAAGTAATTGCTTAAAAAGGGCGATCTGAGCCATGAAACCTGATATTCGAAAACTTGGTCGCGGCCATTGCCAGAGAATTTATTAATTCCGACTAGATGCCTTAATTTCGCGGAAAATTAAAACCGTTGTCTTATTAATACGGGCTCTGCGTATTTCAAATGCTGTCGCTTTGGTTTATTTACAAGTTTATATCTTGGTGTACGGTGATTTTAAAAGATCACCATGCACCAAATGCTGTATCTAAGCACCGAAAACTATTCTAACACTAAACGAATTATTCATACGATACGAATCACAAATTATCGTCAGTTAACATATTCCTTTTATTAGCACTAACCTGTTTTGATGTGCGGTGCTCTCTTTGTAAAATTTTTTTGCTAGGTAAAGAACGGCTGGAACAGCGAAAAATAACTTCTCCATATCTAGTATGAATAAGAATTGGTTGGTTGCCATGGGCGACCGGCAACAATTGAGATTTCATTTCGGCCTATATAAATGACATTTCCGAATCGCACTTTTTATTAATCATAATTTAAAATTACAGTAATTAAGTTTCATAGGACAATCTAAAAAAAATTAATGCCTTTGGTGTTACTTTCGAATTCTATGGATATGCTCTCCAATTCCGTCTCTGGTGTCAATTTATGAAAACAACAATGCAGCTATCAATGTTTTTGCAACTCCCTTGCGAGTTCTATACTCTTCTTCCTACGCCATACACAACTTTCAGGTATACGATAAAGACAAACAAACTCGGACAATAGAGACAAATTTCGCAACACATAAAAGGCGTAGAAGGTGACAATTGTCAACCTTGGGCGACCGACTGCACAAGCGTGACGAGGCTCACGCGACCCAATGGAGATCAGAAGAGGATAGCCATCCTCTATGTTGAAATTGTCCGGGTGTTTGAAGAGGTCTATAGCCTCACGGGTCAATCTGTGATGGTACCGCTCCTCCATGGAAATTAGTTATGCATCCTCTACGTTAATTTTATGTCCCGGCTCGGACCAAGCATGGTTGGCCACCGCCAAGAGGCGGAAGAAGACAGGAGTCATAACGGTTATTGATTTTAAGCGAGTAAAGAAACGAAATGTTTATGAAGGCATTGCGCTAATAAGTTGACTGATAACTTTTCAGTCTCAGGGCCGAGAGGTGCTGTGAGAACTGTTGTGACTAAAAGGATAAAGTTAGTAACCCCAAGAAATCTATTTTTCTTTGTCTTGAAACTTACTTGCGGTCGTTAAAAATATTTAAGAATTTATAATTTGGAATCGATATAGTGGAGAAAAAATATTAGGAACAAAAAAAATGCTTTTTGGAAAGAGCAATCTGGAAAAATATTTTCAGCTTAACGAGGCGAGTAGCGCCGAAATCCCAGGAGCGAGCGAGGATTTTGACGCGCGTTGAGCGTAGGGGAAGATCCCTTAGCACGGTGTTTCTCAACCTCTTTTTGAGCCGCGGACTACCAAGTGAAGGTATGATGAAAAAGCGATCCGAAATATTTAACACTCAAATCAATACATTTTTATGGAGTTTGATGAATTAATATTTGAATGACAACCTTATTTAGACTTCATATTATTTTATGTGTCCTCTCCCTATATATATATATATATATATATATATATATATATATATATATATATATATATCATTATATATCGACGACTCTTACAGAGGAGGATATAACATATAACATATAACAGGAGGATACTAATGTTTAGGCACTTCCAGATGAGCTGGAGATTCGAAATTTTTTTCTTAGGTCGGATTTTGTGCAAAACCCATTAGAAAAAACGAAAATCTTGAAAAAGTGCAACAATGCGGCCGCTAAAAATTTGCAATTGTTTAAACAAATTTTCAAGGTTTATATATTTCCGAATGTGCCACGGAGTTGAAATTTTTTTAATAAGTAGAATTCTTAAAAAAACGAAATAGGGATTATACAAATTTTGATATTTTAATTTGTTTGGCAGTTAAAAATTCTTAAAATTTATACAAATAGATAGCTGTTTAGGTACTATGGGATGAGCTAGGAAGCTGAAATTTTCAAATTATTTACAGTATGGTAAATTTGCACAAATAAACATTTCAATTTTACCATATATGTATTGCGGCGGCCGTTAAAAATTATTTAAATTTAAACAATTAGAAAAATATTATTTTATTTCTAGAAATGCTACAACTTTAAAATTTGGCTAAAATGTGTAGCATTAAAACCTTATAATGAAGAAAGTGTAAAATTGTTAAAATTGCGACATTTGGAGATTGTTTTAAACTATTATTCTTACATGTGGGAAAAAACGAAAATCGCTGCAGAAATGAAATCTTTAGAATTAAAAGACTATTTTTAATGTTGAAATTTCTGTCTGAAAAATGAATGTTCTTTTAATGTGAGATGAAATGCTTGCAGTATGCAAGCACCAACTACTAGTATATATATACACACTAGTAGAAGATGCTTATACTCTGCAAGCATATCATCTCACCTTAAAAAAACATTTATTTTTCTGACAGATAATTCATCATTACAAATATTTTTTTAATTCTAAATATTTTACCTACAGAGCAATTTTCGTTTTACACTTATGTAAAAATAATACATTAAAACAATCCCAAAACTTTGCAATTTTAAGAATTTTATACATTCTCCATTATGGGGATTTAATGCTACACATTTCTGCCAAGTTTTAAAGATGTAGCACTTCTAGAAGTGAAATAATATTTTTCCAATTGTTTTAATTTTAAACATTTTTAACGGCCGCCGGAATACGTTTATGGAGAGATTCAAATGTTTATTTGTGCAAATGCACAACTCTGTGCATAACTTGAAAATTTCAGCATCCTAGCTCATCCCGTAATGCCTAAACAGTTATCTATTTGTTTAAAATTTGTAAAATTTTTAACTGCCAAACAAATAAAATATCAAAATTTGCATATCCCCTATTTCTTTTTATAAGCATTCTAATTATAAAAAAATTCAACTCTGTAGCACATGTGCAAATACATAAACCGTAAAAACTTGTTTAAACAATTGCGAATTTTTAGCGGCCACATTGTTGCACTTTTTCATGATTTTCGTGTTTTCTAACCGGTTTTGCACATAATCCTACCTATGAAAAAAAATTCGAATATCCAGCCAATCTTGAAGTGCCTAAACATTAGTATCCTCCTATATGTTATATATCATTACTAGTAGTTGGCGCTTGCATACTACAATCATTTGATCTCACCTTGAAAAAACAATCATTATTCAGACAGACATTTCATCATTACAAATAGTCTTTTAATTCTAAAGATTTCACCTCCGCAGCGATTTTCGTTTTTCCCACATGTAAAAATAATAGTTTAAAACAATCCCCAAATGTTGCAATTTTAAAGATTTTACACTATCTTCATTATGGGGTATTAATGCTACACATTCTAGCCAAATTTTAAAGTTGTAGCACTTCTATAAGTAAAATAATATTTTTCTAAATGTTTAAATTTAAATAATTTTTAACGGCAATTCAGATATGGTAAAATTGAAATGTTTATTTGAGAAAATTCACTCTTCTGTAAATAATTAGAATATTTCAGATTCCTAGCTCATCCCGTAGTACCGAAACAGTTATCTATTTGTTTAACTTTTGAGAATTTTTAACTGCCAAACAAATAAAATATCAAAATTTGCATATCACCTATTTCTTTTTTTAAGCATTCTAATCATAAAAAAATTTCAACTTCGTAACACATTTGGAAATACATAAACCTTGAAAATTTGTTTGAACAATTGCGAATTTTTAGCGGCCGCATTGTTGCACTTTTTCAAGAAGTAGAATTTGTAAAAAAACGAAATAGGGATTATTCAAATTTTGATATTTTAATTTGTTTGGCAGTTAAAAATTCTTAAAATTTATACAAATTGATAACTGTTTAGACATTACGGGATGAGCTAGTGTTGAAATTTTCAAGTTATGTACAAAGTAGTGCATATGCACAAATAAACATTTGAATCTCTCCATTAATATATTGCGGCGTCCGTTAAAAATCTTTAAAATTTAGACATTAGAAAATCATTATTTCACTTCTAGAAGTGCTAAAATTTTAAAATCTGGCGGAAATGTTTAGCATTAGTACCCCATAATTGAGAAAGTATAAAATTCTTAAAATTGCTAGGTTTGGGGATTGTTTTAATCTATTATTTTTACATAAGGGAAAAACGAAAATCGCTGCGGAGGTGAAATATTTAGAATTAAAAAAATATTTGTAATTATGAAATATCTGTCTAAAAATGAATGTCTTTCAAGGTGAGATGGTATGCTTGCAGTATGTAAGAACCTTCTACTAGTATGTTATATCCTCCTCTTCCTCTGTAAGAAACGTCGGTATATATAGGAGGATACTAATGTTTAGGCAGTTCCAAATTTGCTGGAGATTCAAAATATTTTTCTTAGGTCGGATTTTGTGCAAAAAGAGGAAATTTCAACTCTCGCGTCTTATATCCATTCTCTCAAGCTCGGGGTAAGATTATTTGGCCGTTTTCGCATTAACTTTTCATTTGAAAATTGATTCCATTCGTCGTATCATTATGAAAAGCTGATTCTCACATATATATCATATATATATATATATATATATATATATATATATATATATATATATATATATATATATCATATATATATCATATCATATATATAGACGTTTCTTACAGAGGAGGAGGAGGAGGATATAACATATAGGAGGATACTAATGTATAGGCACTTCCAGATGAGCTGGAGATTCTTAATTTTTTTCTTAGGTCGGATTTTGTGCAAAACCGACTAGAAAAAACGAAAATCTTGAAAAAGTTCAACAATGCGGCCGCTAAAAATTCGCAATTGTTTAAACAAATTTTCAAGGTTTATGTATTTCCATGTGTTTCGAAGTTGAAATTTTTTTATAAGTAGATTTCTTAAAAAAAAGGAAATAAGGATTATAGAAGTTTTGATATTTTAATTTGTTTGGCAGTTAAAAATTCTTAAAATTTAAACAATAAATAAATAGATACTATGGAGTGAGTTAGTGAGCTAAAAATTTCAAGTTAATTAGAGTTTAGTTCATTTAAACGAATGAACATTTCACTGTATCTATAAAATTCTTATTGCGGCCGTTAAAAATTATTTAAATTTAAACAATTAAATAAATGTTATTTCACTTGTAAATCTGCTACAAATTTAAAATTTGGCATAAATGTGTGGCAATATTAACACAATGTGGAAAACGTATAATATTCATAAAAATAGTAAATGTTGGTGCTTGCAAGCATTTCATATCACCTTGAAAAATCATTCATTTTTCAGACAGTCATTTCATCATTACAAATATTCTTTTAATTCTGAAGATTTTACCTCCGCAGTAATTTCCGTTTTTCCCACATGTAAAAATAATAGTCTAAAACAATCACCAAATGTTGCGATTTTTAATATTTTACACTTTCTTCATTATAAGGTACTAATTCTACACATTTTAGCCAAATTTTAAAGTTGTAGCAATTCTATAAGTAAAATTATATTTTTCTAATTGTTTAAAATTAAATAATTATTAACGGCCGCCGAAATTCATATATGGTAAAATTGAAATGTTTATTTGTGCAAATTCACTACTTTGTAAATAATTTGAAAATTTCAGCTTCCTAGCTCATCCCGTAGTTCCTAAACAGTTATCTATTTGATTAAATTTTAAGAATTTTTAAATGCTAAACAAATTAAATATCAAAATTTCTATAATCCCTATTTCGTTTATTTAAGAATTCTACTTATAAAAAGAATTTCAACTTGGTGGCACATTTGGAAATACATAAACCTTGAAAATTTGTTTAAACAATTGCGAATTTTTAGCGGCCGCATTGTTGCACTATTTCATGATTTTCTTTTTTTTGCCGGTTTTGCACAAAATCCTACCTATGAAAAAAATTTCGAATCTCCAGCTCATCTGGAAGTGCCGAAACATAAGTATCCTCCTATATGTTATCATTATATATCGACGACTCTTACAGAGGAGGAGGAGGATGAGGAAGAGGAAGAGGAGGAGGAGGATACTAATGTTAGGCACTTCCAGATGAGCTGGAGATTCTTAATTTTTTTCTTAGGTCGGATTTTGTGCAAAACCCATTAGAAAAAACGAAAATCTTGAAAAAGTGCAACAATGCGGCCGCTAAAAATTCGCAATTGTTTAAACAAATTTTCAAGGTTTATGTATTTCCAAATGTGTTACGAAGTTGAAATTTTTTTATAAGTAGATTTCTTAAAAAAAACGAAATATTGATTATACAAATTTTGATATTTTAATTTGTTTGGCAGTTAAAAATTCTCAAAAGTTAAACAAATAGATAACTGTTTCGGTACTACGGGATGAGCTAGGAATCTGAAATATTCTAATTATTTACAGAAGAGTGAATTTTCTCAAATAAACATTTCAATTTTACCATATCTGAATTGCCGTTAAAAATTATTTAAATTTAAACATTTAGAAAAATATTATTTTACTTCTAGAAGTGCTACAACTTTAAAATTTGGCTAAAATGTGTAGCATAAATACTCCATAATGAAGATAGTGTAAAATCTTTAAAATTGCAACATTTGGGGATTGTTTTAAACTATTATTTTTACATGTGGGAAAAACGAAAATCGCTGCGGAGGTGAAATATTTAGAATTAAAAAAATATTTGTAATGATGAAATATGAAAAATGAATGTTTTTTTATGTTGAGATGATATGCTTGAAGAATGCAATATATATATATATATATATATATATATATATATATATATAATATAAAACGTAAAGCACTTGTAGAGGTGCTACCGAGCTGACATTTGGCACGTCGATAGCACATTCAGGATAATCCCTGGAAAAATTCGAAATGCAAGAAACAGTTATATTTAAGGGGTTATTTTGACCATAATATCCAATATTAAACACTCAAGAAAAGCAATGCAAACGGTGAGGTCCTAAATTTATATTTAAGGTATATTTTGACCCCAATATTAAACACACATAAGAAAAGAAATGGAAACAGTGCAGTCCTATATAAAATTGCTTTTTATATCACTTACAATTAAGATAGAATTTCGGGATATTCACCATAATATGGATGAATGAATGTACTTTATATTTGTTTGCGACAAAATTCAAATTCATGCTGAATTTGCGTAAAAAACGTGATTATAATTAAACAATTATGAATCGTTTTTCGGTCAACAATGAAAAATATACCATAGCAACGACTCCAATGTCTTTCGATGGAAATTGATTTTCCATACTTCAACAGCATTGATTTATTGTTCAGGCTGCATTATAACCCATTTGATTTCAATCAACCACACATACATATGATGACATGATTATTTTAAATTAATTTTTTAAATCCGGATAGGTACTAAAAGGCACGGATGAGGACCCCATTATCATAACACACAAAATATCCTAATTTTTACATACATTTTAGTGTAACATATAAGCCATTATCTTAATGATCATTAAAGTAATTTCTTAAAAAGGGCGATCTGAGCCATGAAACCTGATATTCGAAAACTTGGTCGCGGCCATTGCCAGAGAATTTATTAATTCCGACTAGATGCCTTAATTTCGCGGAAAATTAAAACCGTTGTCTTATTAATACGGGCTCTGCGTATTTCAAATGCTGTCGCTTTGGTTTATTTACAAGTTTATATCTTGGTGTACGGTGATTTTAAAAGATCACCATGCACCAAATGCTGTATCTAAGCACCGAAAACTATTCTAACACTAAACGAATTATTCATACGATACGAATCACAAATTATCGTCAGTTAACATATTCCTTTTATTAGCACTAACCTGTTTTGATGTGCGGTGCTCTCTTTGTAAAATTTTTTTGCTAGGTAAAGAACGGCTGGAACAGCGAAAAATAACTTCTCCATATCTAGTATGAATAAGAATTGGTTGGTTGCCATGGGCGACCGGCAACAATTGAGATTTCATTTCGGCCTATATAAATGACATTTCCGAATCGCACTTTTTATTAATCATAATTTAAAATTACAGTAATTAAGTTTCATAGGACAATCTAAAAAAAATTAATGCCTTTGGTGTTACTTTCGAATTCTATGGATATGCTCTCCAATTCCGTCTCTGGTGTCAATTTATGAAAACAACAATGCAGCTATCAATGTTTTTGCAACTCCCTTGCGAGTTCTATACTCTTCTTCCTACGCCATACACAACTTTCAGGTATACGATAAAGACAAACAAACTCGGACAATAGAGACAAATTTCGCAACACATAAAAGGCGTAGAAGGTGACAATTGTCAACCTTGGGCGACCGACTGCACAAGCGTGACGAGGCTCACGCGACCCAATGGAGATCAGAAGAGGATAGCCATCCTCTATGTTGAAATTGTCCGGGTGTTTGAAGAGGTCTATAGCCTCACGGGTCAATCTGTGATGGTACCGCTCCTCCATGGAAATTAGTTATGCATCCTCTACGTTAATTTTATGTCCCGGCTCGGACCAAGCATGGTTGGCCACCGCCAAGAGGCGGAAGAAGACAGGAGTCATAACGGTTATTGATTTTAAGCGAGTAAAGAAACGAAATGTTTATGAAGGCATTGCGCTAATAAGTTGACTGATAACTTTTCAGTCTCAGGGCCGAGAGGTGCTGTGAGAACTGTTGTGACTAAAAGGATAAAGTTAGTAACCCCAAGAAATCTATTTTTCTTTGTCTTGAAACTTACTTGCGGTCGTTAAAAATATTTAAGAATTTATAATTTGGAATCGATATAGTGGAGAAAAAATATTAGGAACAAAAAAAATGCTTTTTGGAAAGAGCAATCTGGAAAAATATTTTCAGCTTAACGAGGCGAGTAGCGCCGAAATCCCAGGAGCGAGCGAGGATTTTGACGCGCGTTGAGCGTAGGGGAAGATCCCTTAGCACGGTGTTTCTCAACCTCTTTTTGAGCCGCGGACTACCAAGTGAAGGTATGATGAAAAAGCGATCCGAAATATTTAACACTCAAATCAATACATTTTTATGGAGTTTGATGAATTAATATTTGAATGACAACCTTATTTAGACTTCATATTATTTTATGTGTCCTCTCCCTATATATATATATATATATATATATATATATATATATATATATATATATCATTATATATCGACGACTCTTACAGAGGAGGATATAACATATAACATATAACAGGAGGATACTAATGTTTAGGCACTTCCAGATGAGCTGGAGATTCGAAATTTTTTTCTTAGGTCGGATTTTGTGCAAAACCCATTAGAAAAAACGAAAATCTTGAAAAAGTGCAACAATGCGGCCGCTAAAAATTTGCAATTGTTTAAACAAATTTTCAAGGTTTATATATTTCCGAATGTGCCACGGAGTTGAAATTTTTTTAATAAGTAGAATTCTTAAAAAAACGAAATAGGGATTATACAAATTTTGATATTTTAATTTGTTTGGCAGTTAAAAATTCTTAAAATTTATACAAATAGATAGCTGTTTAGGTACTATGGGATGAGCTAGGAAGCTGAAATTTTCAAATTATTTACAGTATGGTAAATTTGCACAAATAAACATTTCAATTTTACCATATATGTATTGCGGCGGCCGTTAAAAATTATTTAAATTTAAACAATTAGAAAAATATTATTTTATTTCTAGAAATGCTACAACTTTAAAATTTGGCTAAAATGTGTAGCATTAAAACCTTATAATGAAGAAAGTGTAAAATTGTTAAAATTGCGACATTTGGAGATTGTTTTAAACTATTATTCTTACATGTGGGAAAAAACGAAAATCGCTGCAGAAATGAAATCTTTAGAATTAAAAGACTATTTTTAATGTTGAAATTTCTGTCTGAAAAATGAATGTTCTTTTAATGTGAGATGAAATGCTTGCAGTATGCAAGCACCAACTACTAGTATATATATACACACTAGTAGAAGATGCTTATACTCTGCAAGCATATCATCTCACCTTAAAAAAACATTTATTTTTCTGACAGATAATTCATCATTACAAATATTTTTTTAATTCTAAATATTTTACCTACAGAGCAATTTTCGTTTTACACTTATGTAAAAATAATACATTAAAACAATCCCAAAACTTTGCAATTTTAAGAATTTTATACATTCTCCATTATGGGGATTTAATGCTACACATTTCTGCCAAGTTTTAAAGATGTAGCACTTCTAGAAGTGAAATAATATTTTTCCAATTGTTTTAATTTTAAACATTTTTAACGGCCGCCGGAATACGTTTATGGAGAGATTCAAATGTTTATTTGTGCAAATGCACAACTCTGTGCATAACTTGAAAATTTCAGCATCCTAGCTCATCCCGTAATGCCTAAACAGTTATCTATTTGTTTAAAATTTGTAAAATTTTTAACTGCCAAACAAATAAAATATCAAAATTTGCATATCCCCTATTTCTTTTTATAAGCATTCTAATTATAAAAAAATTCAACTCTGTAGCACATGTGCAAATACATAAACCGTAAAAACTTGTTTAAACAATTGCGAATTTTTAGCGGCCACATTGTTGCACTTTTTCATGATTTTCGTGTTTTCTAACCGGTTTTGCACATAATCCTACCTATGAAAAAAAATTCGAATATCCAGCCAATCTTGAAGTGCCTAAACATTAGTATCCTCCTATATGTTATATATCATTACTAGTAGTTGGCGCTTGCATACTACAATCATTTGATCTCACCTTGAAAAAACAATCATTATTCAGACAGACATTTCATCATTACAAATAGTCTTTTAATTCTAAAGATTTCACCTCCGCAGCGATTTTCGTTTTTCCCACATGTAAAAATAATAGTTTAAAACAATCCCCAAATGTTGCAATTTTAAAGATTTTACACTATCTTCATTATGGGGTATTAATGCTACACATTCTAGCCAAATTTTAAAGTTGTAGCACTTCTATAAGTAAAATAATATTTTTCTAAATGTTTAAATTTAAATAATTTTTAACGGCAATTCAGATATGGTAAAATTGAAATGTTTATTTGAGAAAATTCACTCTTCTGTAAATAATTAGAATATTTCAGATTCCTAGCTCATCCCGTAGTACCGAAACAGTTATCTATTTGTTTAACTTTTGAGAATTTTTAACTGCCAAACAAATAAAATATCAAAATTTGCATATCACCTATTTCTTTTTTTAAGCATTCTAATCATAAAAAAATTTCAACTTCGTAACACATTTGGAAATACATAAACCTTGAAAATTTGTTTGAACAATTGCGAATTTTTAGCGGCCGCATTGTTGCACTTTTTCAAGAAGTAGAATTTGTAAAAAAACGAAATAGGGATTATTCAAATTTTGATATTTTAATTTGTTTGGCAGTTAAAAATTCTTAAAATTTATACAAATTGATAACTGTTTAGACATTACGGGATGAGCTAGTGTTGAAATTTTCAAGTTATGTACAAAGTAGTGCATATGCACAAATAAACATTTGAATCTCTCCATTAATATATTGCGGCGTCCGTTAAAAATCTTTAAAATTTAGACATTAGAAAATCATTATTTCACTTCTAGAAGTGCTAAAATTTTAAAATCTGGCGGAAATGTTTAGCATTAGTACCCCATAATTGAGAAAGTATAAAATTCTTAAAATTGCTAGGTTTGGGGATTGTTTTAATCTATTATTTTTACATAAGGGAAAAACGAAAATCGCTGCGGAGGTGAAATATTTAGAATTAAAAAAATATTTGTAATTATGAAATATCTGTCTAAAAATGAATGTCTTTCAAGGTGAGATGGTATGCTTGCAGTATGTAAGAACCTTCTACTAGTATGTTATATCCTCCTCTTCCTCTGTAAGAAACGTCGGTATATATAGGAGGATACTAATGTTTAGGCAGTTCCAAATTTGCTGGAGATTCAAAATATTTTTCTTAGGTCGGATTTTGTGCAAAAAGAGGAAATTTCAACTCTCGCGTCTTATATCCATTCTCTCAAGCTCGGGGTAAGATTATTTGGCCGTTTTCGCATTAACTTTTCATTTGAAAATTGATTCCATTCGTCGTATCATTATGAAAAGCTGATTCTCACATATATATCATATATATATATATATATATATATATATATATATATATATATATATATATATATATCATATATATATCATATCATATATATAGACGTTTCTTACAGAGGAGGAGGAGGAGGATATAACATATAGGAGGATACTAATGTTTAGGCACTTCCAGATGAGCTGGAGATTCGAAATTTTTTTCTTAGGTCGGATTTTGTGCAAAACCGACTAGAAAAAACGAAAATCTTGAAAAAGTTCAACAATGCGGCCGCTAAAAATTCGCAATTGTTTAAACAAATTTTCAAGGTTTATGTATTTCCATGTGTTTCGAAGTTGAAATTTTTTTATAAGTAGATTTCTTAAAAAAAAGGAAATAAGGATTATAGAAGTTTTGATATTTTAATTTGTTTGGCAGTTAAAAATTCTTAAAATTTAAACAATAAATAAATAGATACTATGGAGTGAGTTAGTGAGCTAAAAATTTCAAGTTAATTAGAGTTTAGTTCATTTAAACGAATGAACATTTCACTGTATCTATAAAATACTTATTGCGGCCGTTAAAAATTATTTAAATTTAAACAATTAAATAAATGTTATTTCACTTGTAAATCTGCTACAAATTTAAAATTTGGCATAAATGTGTGGCAATATTAACACAATGTGGAAAACGTATAATATTCATAAAAATAGTAAATGTTGGTGCTTGCAAGCATTTCATATCACCTTGAAAAATCATTCATTTTTCAGACAGTCATTTCATCATTACAAATATTCTTTTAATTCTGAAGATTTTACCTCCGCAGTAATTTCCGTTTTTTCCCACATGTAAAAATAATAGTCTAAAACAATCACCAAATGTTGCGATTTTTAATATTTTACACTTTCTTCATTATAAGGTACTAATTCTACACATTTTAGCCAAATTTTAAAGTTGTAGCAATTCTATAAGTAAAATTATATTTTTCTAATTGTTTAAAATTAAATAATTATTAACGGCCGCCGAAATTCATATATGGTAAAATTGAAATGTTTATTTGTGCAAATTCACTACTTTGTAAATAATTTGAAAATTTCAGCTTCCTAGCTCATCCCGTAGTTCCTAAACAGTTATCTATTTGATTAAATTTTAAGAATTTTTAAATGCTAAACAAATTAAATATCAAAATTTCTATAATCCCTATTTCGTTTATTTAAGAATTCTACTTATAAAAAGAATTTCAACTTGGTGGCACATTTGGAAATACATAAACCTTGAAAATTTGTTTAAACAATTGCGAATTTTTAGCGGCCGCATTGTTGCACTATTTCATGATTTTCTTTTTTTTGCCGGTTTTGCACAAAATCCTACCTATGAAAAAAATTTCGAATCTCCAGCTCATCTGGAAGTGCCGAAACATAAGTATCCTCCTATATGTTATCATTATATATCGACGACTCTTACAGAGGAGGAGGAGGATGAGGAAGAGGAAGAGGAGGAGGAGGATACTAATGTTAGGCACTTCCAGATGAGCTGGAGATTCTTAATTTTTTTCTTAGGTCGGATTTTGTGCAAAACCCATTAGAAAAAACGAAAATCTTGAAAAAGTGCAACAATGCGGCCGCTAAAAATTCGCAATTGTTTAAACAAATTTTCAAGGTTTATGTATTTCCAAATGTGTTACGAAGTTGAAATTTTTTTATAAGTAGATTTCTTAAAAAAAACGAAATATTGATTATACAAATTTTGATATTTTAATTTGTTTGGCAGTTAAAAATTCTCAAAAGTTAAACAAATAGATAACTGTTTCGGTACTACGGGATGAGCTAGGAATCTGAAATATTCTAATTATTTACAGAAGAGTGAATTTTCTCAAATAAACATTTCAATTTTACCATATCTGAATTGCCGTTAAAAATTATTTAAATTTAAACATTTAGAAAAATATTATTTTACTTCTAGAAGTGCTACAACTTTAAAATTTGGCTAAAATGTGTAGCATAAATACTCCATAATGAAGATAGTGTAAAATCTTTAAAATTGCAACATTTGGGGATTGTTTTAAACTATTATTTTTACATGTGGGAAAAACGAAAATCGCTGCGGAGGTGAAATATTTAGAATTAAAAAAATATTTGTAATGATGAAATATGAAAAATGAATGTTTTTTTATGTTGAGATGATATGCTTGCAGAATGCAAGCACCAACTACTAGTGTATATATATATATATATATATATATATTATATAAAACGTAAAGCACTTGTAGAGGTGCTACCGAGCTGACATTTGGCACGTCGATAGCACATTCAGGATAATCCCTGGAAAAATTCGAAATGCAAGAAACAGTTATATTTAAGGGGTTATTTTGACCATAATATCCAATATTAAACACTCAAGAAAAGCAATGCAAACGGTGAGGTCCTAAATTTATATTTAAGGTATATTTTGACCCCAATATTAAACACACATAAGAAAAGAAATGGAAACAGTGCAGTCCTATATAAAATTGCTTTTTATATCACTTACAATTAAGATAGAATTTCGGGATATTCACCATAATATGGATGAATGAATGTACTTTATATTTGTTTGCGACAAAATTCAAATTCATGCTGAATTTGCGTAAAAAACGTGATTATAATTAAACAATTATGAATCGTTTTTCGGTCAACAATGAAAAATATACCATAGCAACGACTCCAATGTCTTTCGATGGAAATTGATTTTCCATACTTCAACAGCATTGATTTATTGTTCAGGCCTGCATTATAACCCATTTGATTTCAATCAACCACACATACATATGATGACATGATTATTTTAAATTAATTTTTTAAATCCGGATAGGTACTAAAAGGCACGGATGAGGACCCCATTATCATAACACACAAAATATCCTAATTTTTACATACATTTTAGTGTAACATATAAGCCATTATCTTAATGATCATTAAAGTAATTTCTTAAAAAGGGCGACTGAGCCATGAAACCTGATATTCGAAAACTTGGTCGCGGCCATTGCCAGAGAATTTATTAATTCCGACTAGATGCCTTAATTTCGCGGAAAATTAAAACCGTTGTCTTATTAATACGGGCTCTGCGTATTTCAAATGCTGTCGCTTTGGTTTATTTACAAGTTTATATCTTGGTGTACGGTGATTTTAAAAGATCACCATGCACCAAATGCTGTATCTAAGCACCGAAAACTATTCTAACACTAAACGAATTATTCATACGATACGAATCACAAATTATCGTCAGTTAACATATTCCTTTTATTAGCACTAACCTGTTTTGATGTGCGGTGCTCTCTTTGTAAAATTTTTTTGCTAGGTAAAGAACGGCTGGAACAGCGAAAAATAACTTCTCCATATCTAGTATGAATAAGAATTGGTTGGTTGCCATGGGCGACCGGCAACAATTGAGATTTCATTTCGGCCTATATAAATGACATTTCCGAATCGCACTTTTTATTAATCATAATTTAAAATTACAGTAATTAAGTTTCATAGGACAATCTAAAAAAAATTAATGCCTTTGGTGTTACTTTCGAATTCTATGGATATGCTCTCCAATTCCGTCTCTGGTGTCAATTTATGAAAACAACAATGCAGCTATCAATGTTTTTGCAACTCCCTTGCGAGTTCTATACTCTTCTTCCTACGCCATACACAACTTTCAGGTATACGATAAAGACAAACAAACTCGGACAATAGAGACAAATTTCGCAACACATAAAAGGCGTAGAAGGTGACAATTGTCAACCTTGGGCGACCGACTGCACAAGCGTGACGAGGCTCACGCGACCCAATGGAGATCAGAAGAGGATAGCCATCCTCTATGTTGAAATTGTCCGGGTGTTTGAAGAGGTCTATAGCCTCACGGGTCAATCTGTGATGGTACCGCTCCTCCATGGAAATTAGTTATGCATCCTCTACGTTAATTTTATGTCCCGGCTCGGACCAAGCATGGTTGGCCACCGCCAAGAGGCGGAAGAAGACAGGAGTCATAACGGTTATTGATTTTAAGCGAGTAAAGAAACGAAATGTTTATGAAGGCATTGCGCTAATAAGTTGACTGATAACTTTTCAGTCTCAGGGCCGAGAGGTGCTGTGAGAACTGTTGTGACTAAAAGGATAAAGTTAGTAACCCCAAGAAATCTATTTTTCTTTGTCTTGAAACTTACTTGCGGTCGTTAAAAATATTTAAGAATTTATAATTTGGAATCGATATAGTGGAGAAAAAATATTAGGAACAAAAAAAATGCTTTTTGGAAAGAGCAATCTGGAAAAATATTTTCAGCTTAACGAGGCGAGTAGCGCCGAAATCCCAGGAGCGAGCGAGGATTTTGACGCGCGTTGAGCGTAGGGGAAGATCCCTTAGCACGGTGTTTCTCAACCTCTTTTTGAGCCGCGGACTACCAAGTGAAGGTATGATGAAAAAGCGATCCGAAATATTTAACACTCAAATCAATACATTTTTATGGAGTTTGATGAATTAATATTTGAATGACAACCTTATTTAGACTTCATATTATTTTATGTGTCCTCTCCCTATATATATATATATATATATATATATATATATATATATATATATATATATATCATTATATATCGACGACTCTTACAGAGGAGGATATAACATATAACATATAACAGGAGGATACTAATGTTTAGGCACTTCCAGATGAGCTGGAGATTCGAAATTTTTTTCTTAGGTCGGATTTTGTGCAAAACCCATTAGAAAAAACGAAAATCTTGAAAAAGTGCAACAATGCGGCCGCTAAAAATTTGCAATTGTTTAAACAAATTTTCAAGGTTTATATATTTCCGAATGTGCCACGGAGTTGAAATTTTTTTAATAAGTAGAATTCTTAAAAAAACGAAATAGGGATTATACAAATTTTGATATTTTAATTTGTTTGGCAGTTAAAAATTCTTAAAATTTATACAAATAGATAGCTGTTTAGGTACTATGGGATGAGCTAGGAAGCTGAAATTTTCAAATTATTTACAGTATGGTAAATTTGCACAAATAAACATTTCAATTTTACCATATATGTATTGCGGCGGCCGTTAAAAATTATTTAAATTTAAACAATTAGAAAAATATTATTTTATTTCTAGAAATGCTACAACTTTAAAATTTGGCTAAAATGTGTAGCATTAAAACCTTATAATGAAGAAAGTGTAAAATTGTTAAAATTGCGACATTTGGAGATTGTTTTAAACTATTATTCTTACATGTGGGAAAAAACGAAAATCGCTGCAGAAATGAAATCTTTAGAATTAAAAGACTATTTTTAATGTTGAAATTTCTGTCTGAAAAATGAATGTTCTTTTAATGTGAGATGAAATGCTTGCAGTATGCAAGCACCAACTACTAGTATATATATACACACTAGTAGAAGATGCTTATACTCTGCAAGCATATCATCTCACCTTAAAAAAACATTTATTTTTCTGACAGATAATTCATCATTACAAATATTTTTTTAATTCTAAATATTTTACCTACAGAGCAATTTTCGTTTTACACTTATGTAAAAATAATACATTAAAACAATCCCAAAACTTTGCAATTTTAAGAATTTTATACATTCTCCATTATGGGGATTTAATGCTACACATTTCTGCCAAGTTTTAAAGATGTAGCACTTCTAGAAGTGAAATAATATTTTTCCAATTGTTTTAATTTTAAACATTTTTAACGGCCGCCGGAATACGTTTATGGAGAGATTCAAATGTTTATTTGTGCAAATGCACAACTCTGTGCATAACTTGAAAATTTCAGCATCCTAGCTCATCCCGTAATGCCTAAACAGTTATCTATTTGTTTAAAATTTGTAAAATTTTTAACTGCCAAACAAATAAAATATCAAAATTTGCATATCCCCTATTTCTTTTTATAAGCATTCTAATTATAAAAAAATTCAACTCTGTAGCACATGTGCAAATACATAAACCGTAAAAACTTGTTTAAACAATTGCGAATTTTTAGCGGCCACATTGTTGCACTTTTTCATGATTTTCGTGTTTTCTAACCGGTTTTGCACATAATCCTACCTATGAAAAAAAATTCGAATATCCAGCCAATCTTGAAGTGCCTAAACATTAGTATCCTCCTATATGTTATATATCATTACTAGTAGTTGGCGCTTGCATACTACAATCATTTGATCTCACCTTGAAAAAACAATCATTATTCAGACAGACATTTCATCATTACAAATAGTCTTTTAATTCTAAAGATTTCACCTCCGCAGCGATTTTCGTTTTTCCCACATGTAAAAATAATAGTTTAAAACAATCCCCAAATGTTGCAATTTTAAAGATTTTACACTATCTTCATTATGGGGTATTAATGCTACACATTCTAGCCAAATTTTAAAGTTGTAGCACTTCTATAAGTAAAATAATATTTTTCTAAATGTTTAAATTTAAATAATTTTTAACGGCAATTCAGATATGGTAAAATTGAAATGTTTATTTGAGAAAATTCACTCTTCTGTAAATAATTAGAATATTTCAGATTCCTAGCTCATCCCGTAGTACCGAAACAGTTATCTATTTGTTTAACTTTTGAGAATTTTTAACTGCCAAACAAATAAAATATCAAAATTTGCATATCACCTATTTCTTTTTTTAAGCATTCTAATCATAAAAAAATTTCAACTTCGTAACACATTTGGAAATACATAAACCTTGAAAATTTGTTTGAACAATTGCGAATTTTTAGCGGCCGCATTGTTGCACTTTTTCAAGAAGTAGAATTTGTAAAAAAACGAAATAGGGATTATTCAAATTTTGATATTTTAATTTGTTTGGCAGTTAAAAATTCTTAAAATTTATACAAATTGATAACTGTTTAGACATTACGGGATGAGCTAGTGTTGAAATTTTCAAGTTATGTACAAAGTAGTGCATATGCACAAATAAACATTTGAATCTCTCCATTAATATATTGCGGCGTCCGTTAAAAATCTTTAAAATTTAGACATTAGAAAATCATTATTTCACTTCTAGAAGTGCTAAAATTTTAAAATCTGGCGGAAATGTTTAGCATTAGTACCCCATAATTGAGAAAGTATAAAATTCTTAAAATTGCTAGGTTTGGGGATTGTTTTAATCTATTATTTTTACATAAGGGAAAAACGAAAATCGCTGCGGAGGTGAAATATTTAGAATTAAAAAAATATTTGTAATTATGAAATATCTGTCTAAAAATGAATGTCTTTCAAGGTGAGATGGTATGCTTGCAGTATGTAAGAACCTTCTACTAGTATGTTATATCCTCCTCTTCCTCTGTAAGAAACGTCGGTATATATAGGAGGATACTAATGTTTAGGCAGTTCCAAATTTGCTGGAGATTCAAAATATTTTTCTTAGGTCGGATTTTGTGCAAAAAGAGGAAATTTCAACTCTCGCGTCTTATATCCATTCTCTCAAGCTCGGGGTAAGATTATTTGGCCGTTTTCGCATTAACTTTTCATTTGAAAATTGATTCCATTCGTCGTATCATTATGAAAAGCTGATTCTCACATATATATCATATATATATATATATATATATATATATATATATATATATATATATATATATATATATCATATATATATCATATCATATATATAGACGTTTCTTACAGAGGAGGAGGAGGAGGATATAACATATAGGAGGATACTAATGTTTAGGCACTTCCAGATGAGCTGGAGATTCGAAATTTTTTTCTTAGGTCGGATTTTGTGCAAAACCGACTAGAAAAAACGAAAATCTTGAAAAAGTTCAACAATGCGGCCGCTAAAAATTCGCAATTGTTTAAACAAATTTTCAAGGTTTATGTATTTCCATGTGTTTCGAAGTTGAAATTTTTTTATAAGTAGATTTCTTAAAAAAAAGGAAATAAGGATTATAGAAGTTTTGATATTTTAATTTGTTTGGCAGTTAAAAATTCTTAAAATTTAAACAATAAATAAATAGATACTATGGAGTGAGTTAGTGAGCTAAAAATTTCAAGTTAATTAGAGTTTAGTTCATTTAAACGAATGAACATTTCACTGTATCTATAAAATTCTTATTGCGGCCGTTAAAAATTATTTAAATTTAAACAATTAAATAAATGTTATTTCACTTGTAAATCTGCTACAAATTTAAAATTTGGCATAAATGTGTGGCAATATTAACACAATGTGGAAAACGTATAATATTCATAAAAATAGTAAATGTTGGTGCTTGCAAGCATTTCATATCACCTTGAAAAATCATTCATTTTTCAGACAGTCATTTCATCATTACAAATATTCTTTTAATTCTGAAGATTTTACCTCCGCAGTAATTTCCGTTTTTCCCACATGTAAAAATAATAGTCTAAAACAATCACCAAATGTTGCGATTTTTAATATTTTACACTTTCTTCATTATAAGGTACTAATTCTACACATTTTAGCCAAATTTTAAAGTTGTAGCAATTCTATAAGTAAAATTATATTTTTCTAATTGTTTAAAATTAAATAATTATTAACGGCCGCCGAAATTCATATATGGTAAAATTGAAATGTTTATTTGTGCAAATTCACTACTTTGTAAATAATTTGAAAATTTCAGCTTCCTAGCTCATCCCGTAGTTCCTAAACAGTTATCTATTTGATTAAATTTTAAGAATTTTTAAATGCTAAACAAATTAAATATCAAAATTTCTATAATCCCTATTTCGTTTATTTAAGAATTCTACTTATAAAAAGAATTTCAACTTGGTGGCACATTTGGAAATACATAAACCTTGAAAATTTGTTTAAACAATTGCGAATTTTTAGCGGCCGCATTGTTGCACTATTTCATGATTTTCTTTTTTTTGCCGGTTTTGCACAAAATCCTACCTATGAAAAAAATTTCGAATCTCCAGCTCATCTGGAAGTGCCGAAACATAAGTATCCTCCTATATGTTATCATTATATATCGACGACTCTTACAGAGGAGGAGGAGGATGAGGAAGAGGAAGAGGAGGAGGAGGATACTAATGTTAGGCACTTCCAGATGAGCTGGAGATTCTTAATTTTTTTCTTAGGTCGGATTTTGTGCAAAACCCATTAGAAAAAACGAAAATCTTGAAAAAGTGCAACAATGCGGCCGCTAAAAATTCGCAATTGTTTAAACAAATTTTCAAGGTTTATATATTTTCGAATGTGCCACGGAGTTGAAATTTTTTTTATAAGTAGAATTCTTAAAAAAACGAAATAGGGATTATACAAATTTTGATATTTTAATTTGTTTGGCAGTTAAAAATTCTTAAAATTTATACAAATAGATAGCTGTTTAGGTACTATGGGATGAGCTAGGAAGCTGAAATTTTCAAATTATTTACAGTATGGTAAATTTGCACAAATAAACATTTCAATTTTAACATATATGTATTGCGGCGGCCGTTAAAAATTATTTAAATTTAAACAATTAGAAAAATATTATTTTATTTCTAGAAATGCTACAACTTTAAAATTTGGCTAAAATGTGTAGCATTAAAACCTTATAATGAAGAAAGTGTAAAATTGTTAAAATTGCGACATTTGGAGATTGTTTTAAACTATTATTCTTACATGTGGGAAAAAACGAAAATCGCTGCAGAAATGAAATCTTTAGAATTAAAAGACTATTTTTAATGTTGAAATTTCTGTCTGAAAAATGAATGTTCTTTTAATGTGAGATGAAATGCTTGCAGTATGCAAGCACCAACTACTAGTATATATATACACACTAGTAGAAGATGCTTATACTCTGCAAGCATATCATCTCACCTTAAAAAAACATTTATTTTTCTGACAGATAATTCATCATTACAAATATTTTTTTAATTCTAAATATTTTACCTACAGAGCAATTTTCGTTTTACACTTATGTAAAAATAATACATTAAAACAATCCCAAAACTTTGCAATTTTAAGAATTTTATACATTCTCCATTATGGGGATTTAATGCTACACATTTCTGCCAAGTTTTAAAGATGTAGCACTTCTAGAAGTGAAATAATATTTTTCCAATTGTTTTAATTTTAAACATTTTTAACGGCCGCCGGAATACGTTTATGGAGAGATTCAAATGTTTATTTGTGCAAATGCACAACTCTGTGCATAACTTGAAAATTTCAGCATCCTAGCTCATCCCGTAATGCCTAAACAGTTATCTATTTGTTTAAAATTTGTAAAATTTTTAACTGCCAAACAAATAAAATATCAAAATTTGCATATCCCCTATTTCTTTTTATAAGCATTCTAATTATAAAAAAATTCAACTCTGTAGCACATGTGCAAATACATAAACCGTAAAAACTTGTTTAAACAATTGCGAATTTTTAGCGGCCACATTGTTGCACTTTTTCATGATTTTCGTGTTTTCTAACCGGTTTTGCACATAATCCTACCTATGAAAAAAAATTCGAATATCCAGCCAATCTTGAAGTGCCTAAACATTAGTATCCTCCTATATGTTATATATCATTACTAGTAGTTGGCGCTTGCATACTACAATCATTTGATCTCACCTTGAAAAAACAATCATTATTCAGACAGACATTTCATCATTACAAATAGTCTTTTAATTCTAAAGATTTCACCTCCGCAGCGATTTTCGTTTTTCCCACATGTAAAAATAATAGTTTAAAACAATCCCCAAATGTTGCAATTTTAAAGATTTTACACTATCTTCATTATGGGGTATTAATGCTACACATTCTAGCCAAATTTTAAAGTTGTAGCACTTCTATAAGTAAAATAATATTTTTCTAAATGTTTAAATTTAAATAATTTTTAACGGCAATTCAGATATGGTAAAATTGAAATGTTTATTTGAGAAAATTCACTCTTCTGTAAATAATTAGAATATTTCAGATTCCTAGCTCATCCCGTAGTACCGAAACAGTTATCTATTTGTTTAACTTTTGAGAATTTTTAACTGCCAAACAAATAAAATATCAAAATTTGCATATCACCTATTTCTTTTTTTAAGCATTCTAATCATAAAAAAATTTCAACTTCGTAACACATTTGGAAATACATAAACCTTGAAAATTTGTTTGAACAATTGCGAATTTTTAGCGGCCGCATTGTTGCACTTTTTCAAGAAGTAGAATTTGTAAAAAAACGAAATAGGGATTATTCAAATTTTGATATTTTAATTTGTTTGGCAGTTAAAAATTCTTAAAATTTATACAAATTGATAACTGTTTAGACATTACGGGATGAGCTAGTGTTGAAATTTTCAAGTTATGTACAAAGTAGTGCATATGCACAAATAAACATTTGAATCTCTCCATTAATATATTGCGGCGTCCGTTAAAAATCTTTAAAATTTAGACATTAGAAAATCATTATTTCACTTCTAGAAGTGCTAAAATTTTAAAATCTGGCGGAAATGTTTAGCATTAGTACCCCATAATTGAGAAAGTATAAAATTCTTAAAATTGCTAGGTTTGGGGATTGTTTTAATCTATTATTTTTACATAAGGGAAAAACGAAAATCGCTGCGGAGGTGAAATATTTAGAATTAAAAAAATATTTGTAATTATGAAATATCTGTCTAAAAATGAATGTCTTTCAAGGTGAGATGGTATGCTTGCAGTATGTAAGAACCTTCTACTAGTATGTTATATCCTCCTCTTCCTCTGTAAGAAACGTCGGTATATATAGGAGGATACTAATGTTTAGGCAGTTCCAAATTTGCTGGAGATTCAAAATATTTTTCTTAGGTCGGATTTTGTGCAAAAAGAGGAAATTTCAACTCTCGCGTCTTATATCCATTCTCTCAAGCTCGGGGTAAGATTATTTGGCCGTTTTCGCATTAACTTTTCATTTGAAAATTGATTCCATTCGTCGTATCATTATGAAAAGCTGATTCTCACATATATATCATATATATATATATATATATATATATATATATATATATATATATATATATATATATCATATATATATCATATCATATATATAGACGTTTCTTACAGAGGAGGAGGAGGAGGATATAACATATAGGAGGATACTAATGTTTAGGCACTTCCAGATGAGCTGGAGATTCGAAATTTTTTTCTTAGGTCGGATTTTGTGCAAAACCGACTAGAAAAAACGAAAATCTTGAAAAAGTTCAACAATGCGGCCGCTAAAAATTCGCAATTGTTTAAACAAATTTTCAAGGTTTATGTATTTCCATGTGTTTCGAAGTTGAAATTTTTTTATAAGTAGATTTCTTAAAAAAAAGGAAATAAGGATTATAGAAGTTTTGATATTTTAATTTGTTTGGCAGTTAAAAATTCTTAAAATTTAAACAATAAATAAATAGATACTATGGAGTGAGTTAGTGAGCTAAAAATTTCAAGTTAATTAGAGTTTAGTTCATTTAAACGAATGAACATTTCACTGTATCTATAAAATACTTATTGCGGCCGTTAAAAATTATTTAAATTTAAACAATTAAATAAATGTTATTTCACTTGTAAATCTGCTACAAATTTAAAATTTGGCATAAATGTGTGGCAATATTAACACAATGTGGAAAACGTATAATATTCATAAAAATAGTAAATGTTGGTGCTTGCAAGCATTTCATATCACCTTGAAAAATCATTCATTTTTCAGACAGTCATTTCATCATTACAAATATTCTTTTAATTCTGAAGATTTTACCTCCGCAGTAATTTCCGTTTTTCCCACATGTAAAAATAATAGTCTAAAACAATCACCAAATGTTGCGATTTTTAATATTTTACACTTTCTTCATTATAAGGTACTAATTCTACACATTTTAGCCAAATTTTAAAGTTGTAGCAATTCTATAAGTAAAATTATATTTTTCTAATTGTTTAAAATTAAATAATTATTAACGGCCGCCGAAATTCATATATGGTAAAATTGAAATGTTTATTTGTGCAAATTCACTACTTTGTAAATAATTTGAAAATTTCAGCTTCCTAGCTCATCCCGTAGTTCCTAAACAGTTATCTATTTGATTAAATTTTAAGAATTTTTAAATGCTAAACAAATTAAATATCAAAATTTCTATAATCCCTATTTCGTTTATTTAAGAATTCTACTTATAAAAAGAATTTCAACTTGGTGGCACATTTGGAAATACATAAACCTTGAAAATTTGTTTAAACAATTGCGAATTTTTAGCGGCCGCATTGTTGCACTATTTCATGATTTTCTTTTTTTTGCCGGTTTTGCACAAAATCCTACCTATGAAAAAAATTTCGAATCTCCAGCTCATCTGGAAGTGCCGAAACATAAGTATCCTCCTATATGTTATCATTATATATCGACGACTCTTACAGAGGAGGAGGAGGATGAGGAAGAGGAAGAGGAGGAGGAGGATACTAATGTTAGGCACTTCCAGATGAGCTGGAGATTCTTAATTTTTTTCTTAGGTCGGATTTTGTGCAAAACCCATTAGAAAAAACGAAAATCTTGAAAAAGTGCAACAATGCGGCCGCTAAAAATTCGCAATTGTTTAAACAAATTTTCAAGGTTTATGTATTTCCAAATGTGTTACGAAGTTGAAATTTTTTTATAAGTAGATTTCTTAAAAAAAACGAAATATTGATTATACAAATTTTGATATTTTAATTTGTTTGGCAGTTAAAAATTCTCAAAAGTTAAACAAATAGATAACTGTTTCGGTACTACGGGATGAGCTAGGAATCTGAAATATTCTAATTATTTACAGAAGAGTGAATTTTCTCAAATAAACATTTCAATTTTACCATATCTGAATTGCCGTTAAAAATTATTTAAATTTAAACATTTAGAAAAATATTATTTTACTTCTAGAAGTGCTACAACTTTAAAATTTGGCTAAAATGTGTAGCATAAATACTCCATAATGAAGATAGTGTAAAATCTTTAAAATTGCAACATTTGGGGATTGTTTTAAACTATTATTTTTACATGTGGGAAAAACGAAAATCGCTGCGGAGGTGAAATATTTAGAATTAAAAAAATATTTGTAATGATGAAATATGAAAAATGAATGTTTTTTTATGTTGAGATGATATGCTTGCAGAATGCAAGCACCAACTACTAGTGTATATATATATATATATATATATATATTATATAAAACGTAAAGCACTTGTAGAGGTGCTACCGAGCTGACATTTGGCACGTCGATAGCACATTCAGGATAATCCCTGGAAAAATTCGAAATGCAAGAAACAGTTATATTTAAGGGGTTATTTTGACCATAATATCCAATATTAAACACTCAAGAAAAGCAATGCAAACGGTGAGGTCCTAAATTTATATTTAAGGTATATTTTGACCCCAATATTAAACACACATAAGAAAAGAAATGGAAACAGTGCAGTCCTATATAAAATTGCTTTTTATATCACTTACAATTAAGATAGAATTTCGGGATATTCACCATAATATGGATGAATGAATGTACTTTATATTTGTTTGCGACAAAATTCAAATTCATGCTGAATTTGCGTAAAAAACGTGATTATAATTAAACAATTATGAATCGTTTTTCGGTCAACAATGAAAAATATACCATAGCAACGACTCCAATGTCTTTCGATGGAAATTGATTTTCCATACTTCAACAGCATTGATTTATTGTTCAGGCTGCATTATAACCCATTTGATTTCAATCAACCACACATACATATGATGACATGATTATTTTAAATTAATTTTTTAAATCCGGATAGGTACTAAAAGGCACGGATGAGGACCCCATTATCATAACACACAAAATATCCTAATTTTTACATACATTTTAGTGTAACATATAAGCCATTATCTTAATGATCATTAAAGTAATTTCTTAAAAAGGGCGATCTGAGCCATGAAACCTGATATTCGAAAACTTGGTCGCGGCCATTGCCAGAGAATTTATTAATTCCGACTAGATGCCTTAATTTCGCGGAAAATTAAAACCGTTGTCTTATTAATACGGGCTCTGCGTATTTCAAATGCTGTCGCTTTGGTTTATTTACAAGTTTATATCTTGGTGTACGGTGATTTTAAAAGATCACCATGCACCAAATGCTGTATCTAAGCACCGAAAACTATTCTAACACTAAACGAATTATTCATACGATACGAATCACAAATTATCGTCAGTTAACATATTCCTTTTATTAGCACTAACCTGTTTTGATGTGCGGTGCTCTCTTTGTAAAATTTTTTTGCTAGGTAAAGAACGGCTGGAACAGCGAAAAATAACTTCTCCATATCTAGTATGAATAAGAATTGGTTGGTTGCCATGGGCGACCGGCAACAATTGAGATTTCATTTCGGCCTATATAAATGACATTTCCGAATCGCACTTTTTATTAATCATAATTTAAAATTACAGTAATTAAGTTTCATAGGACAATCTAAAAAAAATTAATGCCTTTGGTGTTACTTTCGAATTCTATGGATATGCTCTCCAATTCCGTCTCTGGTGTCAATTTATGAAAACAACAATGCAGCTATCAATGTTTTTGCAACTCCCTTGCGAGTTCTATACTCTTCTTCCTACGCCATACACAACTTTCAGGTATACGATAAAGACAAACAAACTCGGACAATAGAGACAAATTTCGCAACACATAAAAGGCGTAGAAGGTGACAATTGTCAACCTTGGGCGACCGACTGCACAAGCGTGACGAGGCTCACGCGACCCAATGGAGATCAGAAGAGGATAGCCATCCTCTATGTTGAAATTGTCCGGGTGTTTGAAGAGGTCTATAGCCTCACGGGTCAATCTGTGATGGTACCGCTCCTCCATGGAAATTAGTTATGCATCCTCTACGTTAATTTTATGTCCCGGCTCGGACCAAGCATGGTTGGCCACCGCCAAGAGGCGGAAGAAGACAGGAGTCATAACGGTTATTGATTTTAAGCGAGTAAAGAAACGAAATGTTTATGAAGGCATTGCGCTAATAAGTTGACTGATAACTTTTCAGTCTCAGGGCCGAGAGGTGCTGTGAGAACTGTTGTGACTAAAAGGATAAAGTTAGTAACCCCAAGAAATCTATTTTTCTTTGTCTTGAAACTTACTTGCGGTCGTTAAAAATATTTAAGAATTTATAATTTGGAATCGATATAGTGGAGAAAAAATATTAGGAACAAAAAAAATGCTTTTTGGAAAGAGCAATCTGGAAAAATATTTTCAGCTTAACGAGGCGAGTAGCGCCGAAATCCCAGGAGCGAGCGAGGATTTTGACGCGCGTTGAGCGTAGGGGAAGATCCCTTAACACGGTGTTTCTCAACCTCTTTTTGAGCCGCGGACTACCAAGTGAAGGTATGATGAAAAAGCGATCCGAAATATTTAACACTCAAATCAATACATTTTTATGGAGTTTGATGAATTAATATTTGAATGACAACCTTATTTAGACTTCATATTATTTTATGTGTCCTCTCCCTATATATATATATCATTATATATCGACGACTCTTACAGAGGAGGATATAACATATAACATATAACAGGAGGATACTAATGTTTAGGCACTTCCAGATGAGCTGGAGATTCGAAATTTTTTTCTTAGGTCGGATTTTGTGCAAAACCCATTAGAAAAAACGAAAATCTTGAAAAAGTGCAACAATGCGGCCGCTAAAAATTCGCAATTGTTTAAACAAATTTTCAAGGTTTATATATTTCCGAATGTGCCACGGAGTTGAAATTTTTTTAATAAGTAGAATTCTTAAAAAAACGAAATAGGGATTATACAAATTTTGATATTTTAATTTGTTTGGCAGTTAAAAATTCTTAAAATTTATACAAATAGATAGCTGTTTAGGTACTATGGGATGAGCTAGGAAGCTGAAATTTTCAAATTATTTACAGTATGGTAAATTTGCACAAATAAACATTTCAATTTTACCATATATGTATTGCGGCGGCCGTTAAAAATTATTTAAATTTAAACAATTAGAAAAATATTATTTTATTTCTAGAAGTGCTACAACTTTAAAATTTGGCTAAAATGTGTAGCATTAAAACCTTATAATGAAGAAAGTGTAAAATTGTTAAAATTGCGACATTTGGAGATTGTTTTAAACTATTATTCTTACATGTGGGAAAAAACGAAAATCGCTGCAGAAATGAAATCTTTAGAATTAAAAGACTATTTTTAATGTTGAAATTTCTGTCTGAAAAATGAATGTTCTTTTAATGTGAGATGAAATGCTTGCAGTATGCAAGCACCAACTACTAGTATATATATACACACTAGTAGAAGATGCTTATACTCTGCAAGCATATCATCTCACCTTAAAAAAACATTTAGTTTTCTGACAGATAATTCATCATTACAAATATTTTTTTAATTCTAAATATTTTACCTACAGAGCAATTTTCGTTTTACACTTATGTAAAAATAATACATAAAACAATCCCAAAACTTTGCAATTTTAAGAATTTTATACATTCTCCATTATGGGGATTTAATGCTACACATTTCTGCCAAGTTTTAAAGATGTAGCACTTCTAGAAGTGAAATAATATTTTTCCAATTTTTTAATTTTAAACATTTTTAACGGCCGCCGGAATACGTTTATGGAGAGATTCAAATGTTTATTTGCGCAAATGCACAACTCTGTGCATAACTTGAAAATTTCAGCATCCTAGCTCATCCCGTAATGCCTAAACAGTTATCTATTTGTTTAAAATTTGTAAAATTTTTAACTGCCAAACAAATAAAATATCAAAATTTGCATATCCCCTATTTCTTTTTATAAGCATTCTAATTATAAAAAAATTCAACTCTGTAGCACATGTGCAAATACATAAACCGTAAAAACTTGTTTAAACAATTGCGAATTTTTAGCGGCCACATTGTTGCACTTTTTCATGATTTTCGTGTTTTCTAACCGGTTTTGCACATAATCCTACCTATGAAAAAAAATTCGAATATCCAGCCAATCTTGAAGTGCCTAAACATTAGTATCCTCCTATATGTTATATATCATTACTAGTAGTTGGCGCTTGCATACTACAATCATTTGATCTCACCTTGAAAAAACAATCATTATTCAGACAGACATTTCATCATTACAAATAGTGTTTTAATTCTAAAGATTTCACCTCCGCAGCGATTTTCGTTTTTCCCACATGTAAGAATAATAATTTAAAACAATCCCCAAATGTTGCAATTTTAAAGATTTTACACTATCTTCATTATGGGGTATTAATGCTACACATTCTAGCCAAATTTTAAAGTTGTAGCACTTCTATAAGTAAAATAATATTTTTCTAAATGTTAAAATTTAAATAATTTTTAACGGCAATTCAGATATGGTAAAATTGAAATGTTTATTTGAGAAAATTCACTCTTCTGTAAATAATTAGAATATTTCAGATTCCTAGCTCATCCCGTAGTACCGAAACAGTTATCTATTTGTTTAACTTTTGAGAATTTTTAACTGCCAAACAAATAAAATATCAAAATTTGCATATCACCTATTTCTTTTTTTAAGCATTCTAATCATAAAAAAATTTCAACTTCGTAACACATTTGGAAATACATAAACCTTGAAAATTTGTTTGAACAATTGCGAATTTTTAGCGGCCGCATTGTTGCACTTTTTCAAGATGTAGAATTTGTAAAAAAACGAAATAGGGATTATTCAAATTTTGATATTTTAATTTGTTTGGCAGTTAAAAATTCTTAAAATTTATACAAATTGATAACTGTTTAGACATTACGGGATGAGCTAGTGTTGAAATTTTCAAGTTATGTACAAAGTAATGCATATGCACAAATAAACATTTGAATCTCTCCATTAATATATTGCGGCGTCCGTTAAAAATCTTTAAAATTTAGACATTAGAAAATCATTATTTCACTTCTAGAAGTGCTAAAATTTTAAAATCTGGCGGAAATGTTTAGCATTAGTACCCCATAATTGAGAAAGTATAAAATTCTTAAAATTGCTAGGTTTGGGGATTGTTTTAATCTATTATTTTTACATAAGGGAAAAACGAAAATCGCTGCGGAGGTGAAATATTTAGAATTAAAAAAATATTTGTAAATATGAAATATCTGTCTAAAAATGAATGTCTTTCAAGGTGAGATGGTATGCTTGCAGTATGTAAGAACCTTCTACTAGTATGTTATATCCTCCTCTTCCTCTGTAAGAAACGTCGGTATATATAGGAGGATACTAATGTTTAGGCAGTTCCAAATTTGCTGGAGATTCAAAATATTTTTCTTAGGTCGGATTTTGTGCAAAAAGAGGAAATTTCAACTCTCGCGTCTTATATCCATTCTCTCAAGCTCGGGGTAAGATTATTTGGCCGTTTTCGCATTAACTTTTCATTTGAAAATTGATTCCATTCGTCGTATCATTATGAAAAGCTGATTCTCACATATATATCATATATATATATATATATATATATATATATATATATATATATATATATATATATATATATATCATATATATATCATATCATATATATAGACGTTTCTTACAGAGGAGGAGGAGGAGGATATAACATATAGGAGGATACTAATGTTTAGGCACTTCCAGATGAGCTGGAGATTCTTAATTTTTTTCTTAGGTCGGATTTTGTGCAAAACCCATTAGAAAAAACGAAAATCTTGAAAAAGTGCAACAATGCGGCCGCTAAAAATTCGCAATTGTTTAAACAAATTTTCAAGGTTTATGTATTTCCAAATGTGTTACGAAGTTGAAATTTTTTTATAAGTAGATTTCTTAAAAAAAACGAAATATTGATTATACAAATTTTGATATTTTAATTTGTTTGGCAGTTAAAAATTCTCAAAAGTTAAACAAATAGATAACTGTTTCGGTACTACGGGATGAGCTAGGAATCTGAAATATTCTAATTATTTACAGAAGAGTGAATTTTCTCAAATAAACATTTCAATTTTACCATATCTGAATTGCCGTTAAAAATTATTTAAATTTAAACATTTAGAAAAATATTATTTTACTTCTAGAAGTGCTACAACTTTAAAATTTGGCTAAAATGTGTAGCATAAATACTCCATAATGAAGATAGTGTAAAATCTTTAAAATTGCAACATTTGGGGATTGTTTTAAACTATTATTTTTACATGTGGGAAAAACGAAAATCGCTGCGGAGGTGAAATATTTAGAATTAAAAAAATATTTGTAATGATGAAATATGAAAAATGAATGTTTTTTTATGTTGAGATGATATGCTTGAAGAATGCAATATATATATATATATATATATATATATATATATATATATATATATATATAATATAAAACGTAAAGCACTTGTAGAGGTGCTACCGAGCTGACATTTGGCACGTCGATAGCACATTCAGGATAATCCCTGGAAAAATTCGAAATGCAAGAAACAGTTATATTTAAGGGGTTATTTTGACCATAATATCCAATATTAAACACTCAAGAAAAGCAATGCAAACGGTGAGGTCCTAAATTTATATTTAAGGTATATTTTGACCCCAATATTAAACATACATAAGAAAAGAAATGGAAACAGTGCAGTCCTATATAAAATTGCTTTTTATATCACTTACAATTAAGATAGAATTTCGGGATATTCACCATAATATGGATGAATGAATGTACTTTATATTTGTTTGCGACAAAATTCAAATTCATGCTGAATTTGCGTAAAAAACGTGATTATAATTAAACAATTATGAATCGTTTTTCGGTCAACAATGAAAAATATACCATAGCAACGACTCCAATGTCTTTCGATGGAAATTGATTTTCCATACTTCAACAGCATTGATTTATTGTTCAGGCTGCATTATAACCCATTTGATTTCAATCAACCACACATACATATGATGACATGATTATTTTAAATTAATTTTTTAAATCCGGATAGGTACTAAAAGGCACGGATGAGGACCCCATTATCATAACACACAAAATATCCTAATTTTTACATACATTTTAGTGTAACATATAAGCCATTATCTTAATGATCATTAAAGTAATTGCTTAAAAAGGGCGATCTGAGCCATGAAACCTGATATTCGAAAACTTGGTCGCGGCCATTGCCAGAGAATTTATTAATTCCGACTAGATGCCTTAATTTCGCGGAAAATTAAAACCGTTGTCTTATTAATACGGGCTCTGCGTATTTCAAATGCTGTCGCTTTGGTTTATTTACAAGTTTATATCTTGGTGTACGGTGATTTTAAAAGATCACCATGCACCAAATGCTGTATCTAAGCACCGAAAACTATTCTAACACTAAACGAATTATTCATACGATACGAATCACAAATTATCGTCAGTTAACATATTCCTTTTATTAGCACTAACCTGTTTTGATGTGCGGTGCTCTCTTTGTAAAATTTTTTTGCTAGGTAAAGAACGGCTGGAACAGCGAAAAATAACTTCTCCATATCTAGTATGAATAAGAATTGGTTGGTTGCCATGGGCGACCGGCAACAATTGAGATTTCATTTCGGCCTATATAAATGACATTTCCGAATCGCACTTTTTATTAATCATAATTTAAAATTACAGTAATTAAGTTTCATAGGACAATCTAAAAAAAATTAATGCCTTTGGTGTTACTTTCGAATTCTATGGATATGCTCTCCAATTCCGTCTCTGGTGTCAATTTATGAAAACAACAATGCAGCTATCAATGTTTTTGCAACTCCCTTGCGAGTTCTATACTCTTCTTCCTACGCCATACACAACTTTCAGGTATACGATAAAGACAAACAAACTCGGACAATAGAGACAAATTTCGCAACACATAAAAGGCGTAGAAGGTGACAATTGTCAACCTTGGGCGACCGACTGCACAAGCGTGACGAGGCTCACGCGACCCAATGGAGATCAGAAGAGGATAGCCATCCTCTATGTTGAAATTGTCCGGGTGTTTGAAGAGGTCTATAGCCTCACGGGTCAATCTGTGATGGTACCGCTCCTCCATGGAAATTAGTTATGCATCCTCTACGTTAATTTTATGTCCCGGCTCGGACCAAGCATGGTTGGCCACCGCCAAGAGGCGGAAGAAGACAGGAGTCATAACGGTTATTGATTTTAAGCGAGTAAAGAAACGAAATGTTTATGAAGGCATTGCGCTAATAAGTTGACTGATAACTTTTCAGTCTCAGGGCCGAGAGGTGCTGTGAGAACTGTTGTGACTAAAAGGATAAAGTTAGTAACCCCAAGAAATCTATTTTTCTTTGTCTTGAAACTTATTTGCGGTCGTTAAAAATATTTAAGAATTTATAATTTGGAATCGATATAGTGGAGAAAAAATATTAGGAACAAAAAAATGCTTTTTGGAAAGAGCAATCTGGAAAAATATTTTCAGCTTAACGAGGCGAGTAGCGCCGAAATCCCAGGAGCGAGCGAGGATTTTGACGCGCGTTGAGCGTAGGGGAAGATCCCTTAGCACGGTGTTTCTCAACCTCTTTCTGAGCCGCGGACTACCAAGTGAAGGTATGATGAAAAAGCGATCCGAAAAATTTAACACTCAAATCAATACATTTTTATGGAGTTTGATGAATTAATATTTGAATGACAAACTTATTTAGACTTCATATTATTTTATGTGTCCTCTCCCTATATATCATTATGTATCGACGACTCTTACAGAGGAGGATATAACATATAACATATAACAGGAGGATACTAATGTTTAGGCCATCCAGATAAGCTGGATATTCGAATTTTTTTTCATAGGTAGGATTTTGTGCAAAACCGACTAGAAAAAACGAAAATCTTGAAAAAGTGCAACAATGCGGCCGCTAAAAATTCGCAATTGTTTAAACAAATTTTCAAGGTTTATATATTTCCGAATGTGCCACGGAGTTGAAATTTTTTTAATAAGTAGAATTCTTAAAAAAACGAAATAGGGAGTATACAAATTTTGATATTTTAATTTGTTTGGCAGTTAAAAATTCTTAAAATTTATACAAATAGATAGCTGTTTAGGTACTATGGGATGAGCTAGGAAGCTGAAATTTTCAAATTATTTACAGTATGGTAAATTTGCACAAATAAACATTTCAATTTTACCATATATGTATTGCGGCGGCCGTTAAAAATTATTTAAATTTAAACAATTAGAAAAATATTATTTTATTTCTAGAAGTGCTACAACTTTAAAATTTGGCTAAAATGTGTAGCATTAAAACCTTATAATGAAGAAAGTGTAAAATTGTTAAAATTGCGACATTTGGAGATTGTTTTAAACTATTATTCTTACATGTGGGAAAAAACGAAAATCGCTGCAGAAATGAAATCTTTAGAATTAAAAGACTATTTTTAATGTTGAAATTTCTGTCTGAAAAATGAATGTTCTTTTAATGTGAGATGAAATGCTTGCAGTATGCAAGCACCAACTACTAGTATATATATACACACTAGTAGAAGATGCTTATACTCTGCAAGCATATCATCTCACCTTAAAAAAACATTTATTTTTCTGACAGATAATTCATCATTACAAATATTTTTTTAATTCTAAATATTTTACCTACAGAGCAATTTTCGTTTTACACTTATGTAAAAATAATACATTAAAACAATCCCAAAACTTTGCAATTTTAAGAATTTTATACATTCTCCATTATGGGGATTTAATGCTACACATTTCTGCCAAGTTTTAAAGATGTAGCACTTCTAGAAGTGAAATAATATTTTTCCAATTGTTTTAATTTTAAACATTTTTAACGGCCGCCGGAATACGTTTATGGAGAGATTCAAATGTTTATTTGTGCAAATGCACAACTCTGTGCATAACTTGAAAATTTCAGCATCCTAGCTCATCCCGTAATGCCTAAACAGTTATCTATTTGTTTAAAATTTAAAATTTTTTAACTGCCAAACAAATAAAATATCAAAATTTGCATATCCCCTATTTCTTTTTTTAAGCATTCTAATTATAAAAAAAATTCAACTCTGTAGCACATGTGCAAATACATAAACCGTAAAAACTTGTTTAAACAATTGCGAATTTTTAGCGGCCACATTGTTGACTTTTTCATGATTTTCGTGTTTTCTAACCGGTTTTGCACATAATCCTACCTATGAAAAAAAATTCGAATATCCAGCCAATCTTGAAGTGCCTAAACATTAGTATCCTTCTATATGTTATATATCATTACTAGTAGTTGGCGCTTACATACTACAATCATTTGATCTCACCTTGAAAAAACATTCATTATTCAGACAGACATTTCATCATTACAAATAGTCTTTTAATTCTAAAGATTTCAATTCTGCAGCGATTTTCGTTTTTCCCACACGTAAGGATAATAGTTTAAAACAATCTCCAAATGTCGCAATTTTAAAAATTTTACACTTTCTTCATTATAAGGTTCTAATGCTACACATTTTAGCCAAATTTTAAAGTTGTAGCATTTCTAGAAATAAAATAATATTTTTCTAATTGTTTAAATTTAAATAATTTTTAACGGCCGCCGCAATACATATATGGTAAAATTGAAATGTTTATTTGTGCAAATTTACCATACTGTAAATAATTTGAAAATTTCAGCTTCCTAGCTCATCCCGTAGTATCTAAACAGTTATCTATTTGTTTAAATTTTAAGAATTTTTAACTGCCAAACAAATTAAAATATCAAAATTTGTTTAATCACTATTTCGTTTTTTTAAGAATTCTACTTATAAAAAAATTTCAACTCCGTGGCACATTCGGAAATATATAAACCTTGAAAATTTGTTTAAACAATTGCGAATTTTTAGCGGCCGCATTGTTGCACTTTTTCAAGATTTTCGTTTTTTTCTTGTCGGTTTTGCACATAATCCGACCTAAGAATAAAATTTCGAATCTCCAGCTCATCTGGAAGTGCCTAAACATTAGTATCCTCCTACATGTTATCATTATATGTCGACGTTTCTTAGGGGAAAAGGAGGAGGAGGATAGGTGGAGGAGGAGGAGACAAATGTTTAGGCACTTCCAGATGAGCTGGAGATTCGAAATTTTTTTCTTAGGTCGGATTATGTGCAAAACCGACTAGTAAAAACGAAAATCTTGAAAAAGTTCAACAATGCGGCCGCTAAAAATTCGCAATTGTTTAAACAAATTTTCAAGGTTTATGTATTTCCATGTGTTTCGAAGTTGAAATTTTTTTATAAGTAGATTTCTTAAGAAAAAAGGAAATAAGGATTATAGAAGTTTTGATATTTTAATTTGTTTGGCAGTTAAAAATTCTTAAAATTTAAACAATAAATAAATAGTTAGATACTATGGAGTGAGTTAGAGAGCTAAAAATTTCAAGTTAATTAGAGTTTAGTTCATTTAAACGAATGAACATTTCACTGTATCTATAAAATTCTTATTGCGGCCGTTAAAAATTATTTAAATTTAAACAATTAAATAAATGTAATTTCACTTGTAAATCTGCTACAAATTTAAAATTTGGCAGAAATGTGTGGCAATATTAACACAATGTGGAAAACGTATAATATTCATAAAAATAATAAATGTTGGTGCTTGCAAGCATTTCATATCACCTTGAAAAATCATTCATTTTTCAGACAGTCATTTCATCATTACAAATATTCTTTTAATTCTGAAGATTTTACCTCCGCAGTAAATGTAAAAATAATAGTTTAAAACAATCACCAAATGTTGCGATTTTTAAAATTTTACACTTTCTTCATAATAAGGTACTAATTATATTTTAATTTGTTTGGCAGTTAAAAATTCTTAAATGTTAAACAAATAGATAACTGTTTCGGTACTACGGGATGAGCTAGGAAGCTGAAATTTTCTAATTATTTACAAAAGAGTGAATTTGCTCAAATAAACATTTCAATTTTACCATATCTGAATTGCCGTTAAAAATTATTTAAATTTAAACAATTAGAAAAATATTATTTTACTTCTAGAAGTGCTACAACTTTAAAATTTGGCTAAAATGTGTACCATTAGAACCTTATAATGAAGAAAGTGTAAAATTGTTAAAATTGCGACATTTGGAGATTGTTTTAAACTATTATTCTTACTAGTGGGAAAAACGGAAATCGCTGCGGAGTTGAAATTTTTAGAATTAAGAGAATATTTGTAATGATGAAATGTCTGTCTGAAAAATGAAAGTTTTTATAATTTGATATGAAATGCTTGCAGTATGCAAGCACCAACTACTAGTATGTTATATGTTATCTGTTATATCCTCCTCTGTAAGAAACGTCGATATATAATGATGATAACAGGAGGATACTAATCTCCAGCCCAAACTAAAAGTGCTAGAGTGCTGAAAGTTTTATTTTTTGTAGAAATGATGAAGAAATTTACAGATAAAATGAGACTTCTTACCTAAGTGACATGAGTTCGACTCCAGAAATTCCGAAATTTGCGTTTTTTCCCATAAGAAAAGCATTGCGTCATTTTTGTAAATTAATTATGGGCACTTTCCGGTAAGCTAGAAAAATGAAATTTTCAGTGTTGCTAGATGGCTGCAATATCTATTGGGAATTATTGTCACTTTTGCTTACAGTGTCTTGGGTTCGACTCCAGAGACCCCGGAATACCTCCCATAAGTTAGCATGGGTAAACGCAATCCAGTGTGTAGACCAATCTAATAAGTTTAGGAAGCTGAAATTTTGCAAGATTATAGAACGTTTCTCATAATTAACTATAAAAATCAATAATGTTAAAATTGGTAATTTTAAGTGGTTGTTTTAACCGCATTTTGACATTGAAGTTTAATAATTTTTTCTTGAAAACTATATGCTGTAGGTTCGAGTTTTTGAAATCATCATAGAAAAAAAGAAAATTTTGAAAAAGTTCAAAAATTCGACTGATAAAAATTCGCGATTGTTTCAACATATTTTTGAGGTTTGTGTATTTCCGAAAGTGCTACGGAGCTGAAATTATTTTTAGAAGTATGATTTGTAAAAAATAGGGATAATACAAAATTTGATATTTTAATTTGTTTGGAAATTAAAAATTCCTCAAGTTTAAACAAATAGGTAAATGTTTAGATAACGGGGCGAGTTAGAGAGCTGAAATTTTAAAATTATTTAGAGTTTAGTCTATTTAAAATAATAAACATTTTAGCGTATTCATGAAATTCTTATTGCGGCTGTTAAAAATTATTTAAATTTTAACAATTAGATAAATGTTATTTCACTTCTAAATGTGCTATAAATTTGAAATTTGGCAAATGTGTAGAATTATTAACTTAATGTGGAAAATGTATAATATTCTTAAATTTTAAAAATTAGCGATTGTTTTACTCGACTATTGTTCCATAAGGAAAAAACGAAAATCGGTCCCGGGGAGAAATCCTTTGAGCCAAAGAAATATTTACCATGATGAAATATCTTTCTGAAAAATGAATGTTTTTTCAAGGTGAGATGTCAAATGCTTGCGGTATGCAAGCACCTTCTACTAGTATGTTATATCCTCCTCTGTAAGGAACGTCTATATATAATGATAATGATATATGTTATATCCTCCTCCTCTGTAAGGAAAGTCTATATATAATGATGTATAGGGGGAACTTTCGATTCAATAATCCGGCACTCCACCTAATGATTCGCAACCACCGATGCGACCCGCCAGCAAAAATGGTTGGGCACCTCCGTACCCTCGAGCACTGGAAGCCAGAAACGCTAACCGCCCATCTACCAAAAACAGCGACCGATTTTCGCATGATAACTCAGAATCCCTATGTAACCTCCGATTTGAACTATAATTCGGCCCGCCCATTGGTTCGTAAACGCGATGTAGAAAGAATTGGGCACAACCCATTGTAAAATCCGAAATTCAAGAAAAAGTTATATTTAAGGTATATTTTGACCCCAATATTAAACACTCATAAGAAAAGAAATGGAAACAGTGCAGTCCTATATAAAATTGCTTTTTATATCACTTACAATTAAGATAGAATTTCGGGATGAATGAATTAACTTTATTTTTGTTTGCGACAAAATTCAAATTCATGCTGAATTTGCGTAAAAAACGTGATTATAATTAAACAATTATGAATCGTTTTTCGGTCAACAATGAAAAATATACCATAGCAACGACTCCAATGTCTTTCGATGGAAATTGATTTTCCATACTTCAACAGCATTGATTTATTGTTCAGGCTGCATTATAACCCATTTGATTTCAATCAACCACACATACATATGATGACATGATTATTTTAAATTAATTTTTTAAATCCGGATAGGTACTAAAAGGCACGGATGAGGACCCCATTATCATTACACACAAAATATCCTAATTTTTACATACATTTTAGTGTAACATATAAGCCATTATCTTAATGATCATTAAAGTAATTGCTTAAAAAGGGCGATCTGAGCCATGAAACCTGATATTCGAAAACTTGGTCGCGGCCATTGCCAGAGAATTTATTAATTCCGACTAGATGCCTTAATTTCGCGGAAAATTAAAACCGTTGTCTTATTAATACGGGCTCTGCGTATTTCAAATGCTGTCGCTTTGGTTTATTTACAAGTTTATATCTTGGTGTACGGTGATTTTAAAAGATCACCATGCACCAAATGCTGTATCTAAGCACCGAAAACTATTCTAACACTAAACGAATTATTCATACGATACGAATCACAAATTATCGTCAGTTAACATATTCCTTTTATTAGCACTAACCTGTTTTGATGTGCGGTGCTCTCTTTGTAAAATTTTTTTGCTAGGTAAAGAACGGCTGGAACAGCGAAAAATAACTTCTCCATATCTAGTATGAATAAGAATTGGTTGGTTGCCATGGGCGACCGGCAACAATTGAGATTTCATTTCGGCCAATATAAATGACATTTCCGAATCGCAATTTTATTAATCATAATTTAAAACTACAGTAATTAAGTTTTATAGAACATTCTAAATAAAATAATGCCTTTGGTGTTACTTTCTAATTTTATGGATATGCTTTGTTGTCAATTTATGATAACCGATGTAAAAGTTTTAATTCTCCTTTCAGCTGAATTTATTAAATTACAATTTAGGAAAAATATGCTTGTAATGTAGTTAAAAGACGATCTGTTTTCAAACTATTTCTTGAAATTGTAATTAATGTTTGACTTATTTACCTGGAATTAAACCTTACCGACGATAGTAGCTCGATAAGGTAATATGTACGTTATTCCCAATCAATATTACGAGCATTTCCGCTATTGCCTAAGATATGCTAATTGCACAGCACTACGTGTTTAACCCTGGAACTACCAAAGGGAGGTGCTCCAAGGCCAACAATTTATTTTTTCGTCTGTTTCTCTTATACAAACAAAGGAAAAGTCAGGGTATTGTATTACGTTGCGCAGAAACTTATTTAAAGTAATTATCTCACTTTCTCATCAATATATGCATATTTCAATTTTCTGCAAATTATTTAGTCATTGGCTGCATGCCTGTACACACGGGTAGTCAAAGTTATAGAACACCATGTGTGTGGAAAGCACAGCTATGATTCCGATCTCATCAGCGACTTAGCTACAGAGATCACTCTTGAATTCTAGGTTCTTTCGAGAAAGACATAAATAGTCGATTCGCCGATTGTCCGCGTGTTGCTTTCCTTCTCTCTGCCGTAAATTCGTAAATACGACGGAATCCCCGATCGACCTATTCAACTCGACTGTTTCCTAAGCGAATGCCGCCCCATAATCTTCGTGGGTGTTTTGTCTTGCCACTAATCCGTTATTTTGAAATATTTGCTTTAATATTTGATGTATGTAAAAATGTATCGCAATAAAAGCTGTAGGAAATTTAATTTTCTACAACCTTTTTTCAAATATTTTTCCATATAATGCATTTTACTTTCTCCATATGCGTAGTATACAGGAAATTATTGTATTCGTGAAAAAAATCGTCTTCGAGATTTCAACGGAAATACACGTTTTGACCATTTTATCGATGATGTCTGTGTGTGTGTGTGTGAGAGAGAGAGAGAGAGAGAGAGAGAGAGAGAGAGAGAGAGAGAGAGAGAGAGAGAGAGAGAGAGAGATAGTGTGTGTGTGTGTATGTGATTGGGATTTTGTGTGTGCTCTAACTAAAAAACTATTGATCTGAGCGATGCGAAATTTTATATCTGACATTTTTTTATAGTCAAAAGAACATGACTGGTTTTTGGTAAAAATCGGTCAACCGGAAGAGACACTTTACTCCATGTCTCTTTTTCGTTTTATCATTTTTCTCCATTAATAATTCATAAAATATTAAATTAAAAATTGTAAAGGTTTTTTGTACAATGTTCGTTTGAAATGTTTTTTTCTAGAACGCATCGTTTAGGTAATGTTTGGATTTATTTTACTTTTGTCAAATACCTCCTTTGACTTTATTATAAGTATTGTTTTTAAATAGCCATCTTGTATAGAATAATATTCTCTATGACTTTTGTATGAAACAAATTTTCGTAAAACCTCTAAAATACGGAGATATTTTATTTTATTCATAACTTACCAGTTACAGACGCCATCTATCAGATAATTCACGAAAAAACATATTTAATAATAAAAACTTGCGACGTAAAGAAATACGGTTCACTTATTAGACAAAATAAAAAGATTAGCTTAAAATTCCATTTGCGAATATATCTTAAACAAAAATATATATTTCAACAGTTTGCACTGTAACAATATGCCACCCTTGACATTAGAAAACAATTTTGTTTATTGATTGTTTACTTAACAACTGAACGCTTAGCGTCAGTGGTTAGTTGAAGAATTTCTTCTGCTCTATTCAGCCGCCGAGGTTTCTCGATTTCTTGTGACTTCACTCTTTATTTGTATTTCTACGATATCTTCCACCTTTGGATGTTGTTCGGTTGTTGTTAGTTTGATATTATTGTTCGTTCCGCTTTGGTTTTACTCTGCTGGTTTCAACCACTATTTTTATTGGTGGTTTGTCTTTTTGCCGATATCTTCCACCTTTGGATGTCGGTTAGTTGTTGCTAGTGTTTGATTATTTGGTTCGTTTTCCTTTGGTTTTACTTTTCTTTGCTGATTTCAACCGCCGTTTTTATCGGTGGTTATTTTTTTGCCGATGCCTTCCACCTTTGGATGCCGGTTAATTGTTGCTAGTATTTGTTTTTTGTTCATTTTCCTTTGCTGGTTTCAACCGCCGTTTTATTGGTGGTTTTTGTTATTTTTATGCCGATATCTTTCACCTTTGGATGTCGGTTAGTTGTTGCTAGTGTTAGATTTTTGTTCGTTCTCTTTTGGTTTTACTTTTCTTTACTGGTTTCAACCGCCGTTTTCATTGGTGGTTATCCGCCGTTTTTATTGGTGGTTTTTGTTATTTTTATGCCGATATCTTTCACCTTTGGATGTCGGTTAGTTGTTGCTACTGTTTGATTTTTGTTCGTTCTCTATTGGTTTTACTTTTCTTTACTGGTTTTAACCGCCGCTTTCATTGGTGGTTATCCGCCGTTTTTATTGGAGGTTTTTGTTATTTTTGTGCCGATATCTTTCACCTTTGGATGTCGGTTAGTTGTTGCTAGTGTTTGATATTTTGTTCGTTCTCTTTTGGTTTCTTTGCTGGTATCAAACGCCGTTTTTATTGGTGGTTTTTGTTCTTTCTTCGTTCATTGTTGTTTTCTTTGCCAATAAATTACACCATTGTCCGTTGATTGTTTTTATTGTAGCATTTGTTCGTTACAGCCTCGTCTTATTTATTAATCTTATTTGCTGTCAACCTTTAAGCTTGGACTGCTTCTTATTTTCTTACCTACGTTTGCAGTATTTTTCTTTCTTATTTATATCCGTACAATAGTTCCAACTCTGAAATAAAAACTAAAAAGAACTCTGCTAAAAAAAGAGAATAAGGAATATATGGTGTTAATGAGAGGTAGAAAGAGAAGCAATTTTCTCCATGAAATTGGAAAAGATAGAAATAAGAAAAAAATAGAAGAATATAAAATAAGACAGGGATGCTATGAGATTTTTAAGACAAAATGAAGAATACAAAGAAAAAGAGAATGAGAGGAATTCAGAACTCTTGAGAAACCTGAGGCAAGATGAAGAATACAAAGAGAAGGACAGGGAGAGTAATGCAGAAATCATTAGAAAACTTAGGAAAGATGAAGAATACAAAAAGAAGGAGAGGGGGAGCATTGTAGAAATCATGAGAAAATTGAGGCAAGATGAAGAATACATCGAGAAGGAGAGGGGGAAGCAATGCAGAAATCATGAGAAGATTTAGGCAAGGTGAAGAATACAAAGAGAAGGAGAATGAGAGGAATTCAGAACTCATGAGAAACCTGAGGCAAGATGAAGAATACAATGAGAAGGAGAGGGAGAGCAATGCAGAAATCATGAGAATACTTAGGCAAGATGAAGAATACAGAGATAGAGAGAGAGAGAGAGTTTGAAAAACAGAAAAAGAGACATCGATTTCTTTAGATTCCGTGAAATTACTTATAATAACCTACTAAGGACAAATACAGAAATAGCAAAACTAGAATTAGAGTTCATCAGAGATCGCTCTTCATCACCTTATGTTGTATGATTTTGTTGTGAAGGATTATTCTTTGTGCAATCAATTATAATGGTGAAAGACTGAAGGAAATTTTTACAACTGAATTATACCAGCAAACTTTTAATGTGGACTCTGAATTTATTTGTAAAACATGTTATAGCTATGTCTCAAATGGTAGAATACCCAAATTGGCTACAAACAATGGTTTGAAATTTTCTAATGTTCCAGAGTGTGTTATGAAATTGTCACCTCTTTAAGAAAGAATGGTATCTCTTTACATCAACTTCATGCAAATTCGTCCCTTAAAAGCATTTGTCTTAAACCCACAATTAGGACTCAAGGGAAGTGTGGTCAATATACCAATTGAAATTAATGACAGGCTTCAAGTGCTACCAAGGAGTTTCAACAATATTGGCACAATACAACTTAAACTGAAAAGACATATTCTTCATGCCTCAGACTACATGTTTGAAACAATAAGACCAGCTATAGTTTGTGAAGCTCTAAAGTATTTAACAACCACTCAATTGTATAAGAATTACAACATCCAAATTGAGGAGAAATATTTTCAGAAATATGAACATAACTATGAGGAAGAAATTGATTTCATTGTTGAAAAATCAAACATGAACAACTGCGGTGATGAAATGGTCTCAAAGAGGAAATAAATTCTTCAGTGGTTGATAATGACAGTAATAGCTTGGAAAATGTTGAAATTGATGAGGAAGTGATGATGATGGACAGAAACATTCAAATAGATGACAATATTAAAACAACTGCACCAGGCCAAGACAAGACACCTGTTCCATTGCATATGATCGATGATTTGGATGAACTTTGTTTTCCAACAATATTTGGTGGATATGGTTTCAATATTCCAAGTTCCGTAAAAATAACATATAGTGACAGCCAAATCAGAAAGTAGGCGGAAAGATAGAAGATCGTGTGTACCAACACGGATTCTGTATATGGTAAAGAAAAAATTAGAAAAATCTTGCCTTGCAAGCATTAACATGTGCCTCACGAGAAGTAAAAAATACTGATGGTATTTGTGCAGAAAATGTTTAAATCCTGAATTCATAAAAAATTTAGTAACCTTTGATGGGGCTATTAGATTTTAAAACAAGTTCGTTCATCACCAAGTTATTGGGAAACAAAGAAAAAAGAACTACTGGCAATGATACGGCAGCTTGGTAAACCTACAATATTTTTGACACTATCAGCAGGGGAAAAAATATTTCCAGAACTCATTAGATCCTTATTTCAATCGAAGTACAACAAGCATATAACTATAGAAGAGACATACGCTTTAAATTAACATGAAAAATCAAACTTGGTAAGGAATGATCCAGTCCCCTGTGTTCGTTATTTTGATTATAAAATAAATAAATTGATGAGGTTTTTAAAACAAGATAATAGCAATTTTGCGGAGTAATCTGTTGAGCACAGTTGTAACAGAGTGGAATTCCAAATAAGAGGATCACCCCATGAACACATCTTCCTCTGGCTGAAAGATGCTCCTTATTTCGATGCTTCCAGTTAGAATAATATGGAAAAATGTCTTCAATTCATTGACAGATTCATTACTTGTGAATATGATTCCAGTAATCCATACATGGCTGTTCAGTGGCATAAACACAGTCACACCTGTTATAAAGGTAGAAGAGGTACACATAAACCCAGATTCAAATTCAACATCCCAGTAATGCCTAGAACCATGATATTAGAGCCTTTAGCCAAAGAGGACCAAACCAATTCTTTGAAGGAATCATTAAAAAAATACAAAAACATATGTTGCATTTTTACAAAAAACAGCAGTATGTACCCTTTGATGATATCTTAACCAAGCTTCAACTAAATGAAGAAGAACATATTTTATCAATAAGAAGTTCACTAAAAAGAGTAACAACTTTCTTAAAAAGGAATAGCTTGGAGGTGGGAATTAACTGCTATAACAAACAAATAATGCGTCTGTTTGAAGCCAATTTGGACATACAATTTATTTTGGAGGAGCATGGTTTGGCATCATAAATTATGTCGCAAAGGTTGATGCTGCTCTGTCCTAATTGTTGAGAGATGCTGCTTCTGATATAGGTAATGGCAGATGTATTAAAGATAAGTTTAAAAAGATTGCCAATGTCTTCCTAAATAGTAATTTGATATCTGCACAAGAAGCATCATAACATATTTTATCCTTACCTCTCTCGAAAAGCAGCAATGCATTTTTATTAACACAAGTTCTATTAATGAACGGGTACTGATGCTAAAATTAAATGAAGACTTGAAGAAATTGGACAGAAATTCCAAAAATATATTTATGAAAGACATAATGAAGAAATATAGTGCTAGACCAAAAGAGCTGGAAGATGTTTGCCTAGCTGATTTTGCCTCCAAGTTTTCTGCAAAATCTCACAATTTCAATGTGCCTGAGAATGATAGATATATTGCAAGCTTATGGCACCTGCGCACAAACACGAATTCGGTATGGAAGAATCCATTCTCGAAAGCGAGCTACGCGGGGGTGGCGGTATATACGAATGGGATAATCAGTTATTCTCGTTTGAGACTCGCCTAGTGCCTTCGCTGCTGATCTTTCTGCTTCGTTCCACTGAACTTCAGTTGTTTCGTTATTATCCGCTCGTTATTGTTCATTTGCTTTGTAGTTATTGCTTTTTGTTTTCATTCCCGTTATTGATTCTCGTTTTGTTGTAAGAGTTGATTGCTGTTTTGTTTTTACGTTTTTTTGTTGATTATTATCGTTGTTCTGATTGCTGTTTTGTTATCGTGTATTTTTTTATTCACTGCTACACTTTGATTCGTTTTCCTTTGTTATTTTGTACTGTTAGCCGTGATTTTTAATCTTATTATCATGGATACCGTTCCATCGACTTCCAAGTTAGGGAATAAAAAAGTGATCCATAGTCAAGCGCGAGAAATCATTCATAATGTTTTGATGTTTATGAAGAAAGAAGCAGTCGAAGGGATCACTATTCCTATTAAAAGTGTTCATGAGTGGGTAATGGCAGCAACTGGTGTTTCACGTGGAAGTTTAATTCGAATTTCGAAGAAAGGAGAAGGACAGGCAAAATGCACTGAAGCGATATTTAAAAGACCAAGGAAGGAAAAAACAGCAGAAAAGTTCCAAATCGACAGTGGATGATTTTGAAGTGCATGTGATTAGAAGAAGTGTTCAGCAATTCCACTCCACAGGGTAGAAGTATCCCACACTTGGTGCCCTTCTTCCGATGATTAGAGAGAGCTCTAATTTTAGAGGCTAAATCAGTTCACTTAGGGTTCTTTTGCAGAAAATTGGATTCAAGTACGTCTAATGACAATATGAGAAAATTACGATGTTCTTTAGAGAAAATAGAATACGTACCTAATTTACAATGTAACATTGAATTCATTTTCTCGCAGATGGAAGAAAACTTCCAACAATAAAAGAATTCTTTGCGAACGCAGAGACATTCGCTTGAAACGGATGCAGTGTTTGAGAAAAATACAAAAATATAAAGAAGGACGGCAAATTGTCTACACGGACGAAACCTACGTCCATTCAAGCCACGCCGCAGTAGCGGTGATGAATATGGCCTAAAAGCGCCGATTTACAAAGGCCAGCAGGTATGCAGGTATTTGAAATTTACTTAAAATGTTATACACATTTTAAAGGGAACAAGTTTATAGCAGTTTATATATGTATTCGATTTTTCTTAAAGGAGGGGACTTTGGATTTGTGCCTCATATTCTCCTTCTGTTCAAATCTGGATTGAAAACGGGAGACTACCATGGAGACATGAATAAAGAGAACTACACAAAGTGGGTGGAAAATAAGCTTATCCCGAATTCACCACCCATTTCCGTGCTCCATATCACAACGTGGAGCTTAATCGACCGCCCTCAAGTAGTACATGAAAGTATGGCTGGATTCAAGAGGGATTGAATATTCAGTTACCGATACTAAAATCGAACTATATGAAAAATAAAGAAGAATTTTTAGTGGACAAATTGCTTGCCGAACATGGACACTCTGCTTTAAGATTGCCACCTTATCACCCGAAATTAAAGCCAATTGAAAACGTGTGGGAAATTTAAAAAAATTGGGTGGGTTCAAGAAATATAACTTATAAAATGGATGAAGTGAAAAGGTTAGTGGAGGAGAAGTGTTTAGAAATTGGAGTGAATGAATGGAACATGAACGTGCACGTGATGAAGTTTGTTGTTTAAGTGTCTATCTGCCGTAGTTATTACCTATACTTGTGAAAAGAAAAACTGTAGAAGAGTATATCATAACTGCATGTCTCTTTTGTATATGTCGTGAATTTCAACTTTGCTTTTATGGCTTTTTTCTTCCTTTGAGGTCAATGAGGAAAGACTATGTCAGTAATGCTGTTGGATTTGTTAAACTGAAGCGAGAAGGAAAATTTTGTATTGATAAAGGCAAGATTTGTCCTGAACAGAAAATAAGATAAAGAGGTTATGAAGTGTGTGTAGTTGTAGATGAAGCAGAAGATTTAGTCACGTCTGTGGAGTGTCATGACTGCCCTTATTTAGCAAAACATGGTCCTTCAAAATACCATGCTGTCGTGGATATTATGAGAACAAATTTATTAAAATATTTAAATTACAGAACTAACTTAATATGTAACATTTGTAAATGTATTTGCTTAAAAACTTGGTACTTAAATATATGCATTACAACAGTAACTATTTGCTTAATAAACCCATAACCCAACGTATTCCGTAAGATTGATCTTACGTATTTAGAATAGGTATATTACATTATGGAGGTTTTGTTAAAATATATATGCTAATCTTTGAAACATAAAATATAATTTACTCTTTCAACGTTCTCCAGAAATATATGCATCATGTCAATGTAATTCTGACATGTCATAAAGTAAAATACGAAGCAATAAAATTACGTACATACATATAACTAGTACTTGATTAAAATGATCTTCGAAGACAAATTCAGTTGTACGTTCCGATATATCAGATGCGTATCTCCTCATAGCTTTCAACCAGAATATTCTCCGCTTCTTATTTCTTCCCAAGGAGCTCGGTAGCGTGAAGAACAATTTTCTCGGGTTTTAATCGTTGTATTTAAGCGCTGAGGTACCAATACTTATAACCCTTCTTAAGTTCCATATTCTCCATTTTAGCTACGATATCAGGAAAAGCAACACGACGAAGTATCAAAACAGCGTGCTTTCAGTACGGTCGTAGTACATTTAAACGAGTGGCATGCGATGACGCCACGTACCCCTTACTACTCTCTCTCCAAACGGGATGCCGTTTTCGCGGGATATTTAAAAGAGCTAATATTTTTTTTGGATAATGTAGAAGATTTTCCAAAAAAATGTTCATTAAGTCAATTACAAAGAATTAAAAAAAAACAATTAAATATTTTGACAGTCCCCCATTCAAATGACTTGCCTGTCCCGCAGAGCTCTGCTCAATTGTTTCACTTCCCCTCAAGTTTTCCCCCTCTACAGCCGCATTCCCCTCCACAGCCACCTTCCCCTTAAGCTTTCCCCCTCCACTGCTGTCTTCCCCTACATCTACGTGACTCTTCGCGCATTTAGGTGCCATGAGCTTTCAATACATCTGTAGATGAAAATGAAATTTCAAGTGGATATAGAACTAGGAAAAGATTGGCAATCCTCAGATACGGGAGATATAAATTAGCCCAAGATTCTTTCAAGCATTACAGAGAACAGATATTATTATTTTTGCTCTGGAGAAATGAAATAAATGATGTTAAAAGTGTTAATTGTGAGACAAGATATATAGATAACACTCAAATTATAGAGAAAAATCGCCAAAATACTCATTGTCAGTTGTTGAGGACGAAATTTTGGAAACAGCCATGGAAAATGATCAAAATGAATTTAAAGAAATAGCTGAAGAGGAAATAAATGACTTTGTAGCTGACAAAATTCCTATAGAGCAAAAAATTGATATTTTAGAACAAGGGGGTACTGAGTTTCCTAGTAAAAATAACATAATCAGATACACAAGTCCAAGAAGAATATCAGAAAACAGTATGGGTGAGTTAATTCAAAAATTGAATTCATCACAAAATAAATTTGTAATGTACGTTTTACATCGGATGAAGACAAAGATAATTTCAACCAAGCTGTCGAGGGAAGTGCGCGCAGCTGGGCACACCACCTTCCCCAGGAGATACACCCCTGTATTTCACATAATTTTGGAGAATTGCGAGGATCACGCAAAGATCCTCGACATAACCAAGCGGATGAGCACGTCTAATGTCGGCATTAGGCCATACGTGAAGCATAAGGGAATCGTTACTGGGCGGATACGGCACGCTGCGTGAAATGCCTCGAGTCGCATCTCACGGTTGACTGGCAGAAAAAACAGCACTGCGCAGGCGCAATGCGTGAATTGCTTGCACTAATGCTTGGTTCTCGAACCAAGCCGCACCCACTCCCACTAACTCTCCGTTCATTTTCTCGGCTGCAAAAAATCCTACCCTCCCCGCCCCTCGCCCGGCCATTCGCCCCTTCACCCTCATTCCCCTCCCCTCCCGCTGATCCTCGCCGCGCGGCAGCGCAAGCGAGAACCTTTCCTGCGGATGCCCCCACACCCCAGCCTTCTCGCCCGTCCGACCCTTCGTTTACCTCCCAGCACAGCGTTTCCCAAAGTGTGGTCCGCGGCCCGGTGCCGGTCCTTGGGGAAAAATGCCGGTCCTCAGAAAATATTAAAATAATCGCGCTATCCTATTACGTCTGCTTATACACCTGTAACAAATTAAATGGAATCTTCTTTATGTAGATAACAGTGACAAACGTTCAAGCGATGTGCAGCTTAGCTGTGACGACAAGAAAGACAGAACTACTTGGACCCGGAAGTATTTTGACGAATATTTGAAGTTCGGTTTTATTAGCGCTGGTAACGAAAATCAGTTGCCATTATGCGTCATCTGTCATACTAAGTTATCGAATGAGTGCATGAAACCATCTAAACTTAAAAGACATTTGGAATGCCAACATCCAGAATTTTCCAGTAAACCAATAGATATTTTCGTAAATAAGAAGAAAGAATTAAACTCTACTCAAAAAAGCATGAAAAGCGCACTCTATGAGTTAATCCAATTAAAACTTGGTTTTGGCTTCATATGAAGTTTAAAAACTAATAGCTGAGACAGGTTACCCACATAATGTTGGTGAGAAGTTAATACTCCCTGCACTGAAAATTATAACAATCCGTGTTTATGGCAGAAAGCAAGAAAGTCTATTGCCTTTGCTGCCTTTATTCAACAATACAGTGAAACGCAGAATTGAGGACATGGCAAAAAATATTGAGGAAACTCTCGTGCATCGAATACAGAATAGTAAGTTTTTTTCATTACAAGTGGATGAAAGCACAGATATAGCAGACAATTCCAACGTGATGCGCCTTGTAAGATATGATTTCAAAGGCTCCATTCAAGAAGATTTTATGTTTTGTAAACCACTTCCAACAATACGGTATTCTCTCTAGGGCCAAGGAGTTCATTAACTTCATTAGTTCTGGCAGCTACGATGTCAAATTCGGAGGCACCGAGATACCGGTGAGAAGTAAACACAAATTCTTAGGGTTTCACCTCGATCGAAAACTGACATGAGGTGAACACGTGCAGCAGGCAATAAATAAAGCGAGAGCCATGGGGAAATTACTCATGCCCCTCATAATCAGAAATTCAAAATTAAAAAGGGGCAAAAAAATTCGGCTATATCTTTTCCACATTCGGCCAACCCTGCTGTACGGATGCGAACTATTGTGCAAAACGGCGAAAACGAACATGAAAAAATTAGAAACGTTCCAAAATGTGACATGCTACATCACAAACAGTCCCTGACTCGTCCAAAATTACGAGATTAGAAACGCGCACAACATCCTCAAGATTCAAGACTTCGTTTGAAAGCGATCCCGGCGCTTCGAAAAGTCCCTTCAATTCAATTCACTCACCGCCCAACTTTGGCAAGACGACGCGACAAAACATGCAAGTATAAACGACCAAAAGAAATACTCCTTCCATAAATAAGGCCCAATCTCTTCTATTTCTTTAGTTTAATACTAACCGTAAAGGTAGTAAATTAAAAAAAGAAGGTATTCCTATGCTTAAATGTAAGTTTGGTATCAGAAAATATGTATAATTTAAACGAGTCCAACGGGGAAATATATATATATGATTGAAAAATTCGTGATATCAAAAGAACCAGTTAATCAAACCAAAGCCATTTGCCATGTATAAAAAATAAAATATAGAGATCGTAATAAAAATAATTAGACGATTACAATGTAACAAAAAAAAGTTGAATAAAAAAATTATCACGTAAATTATTACAATTGTCATGACTTTCCAACCTGGAGGTTGGTTCCATTACATTTCCAGCTTTGCTGCAAATGCGGATCTATACTTAGTAACTAGCTTGGTAATAATTCAATGGTCCTGAAGAGCTAACCACCCCTCCCTACAAGCAGGGACGCTTGTTCATAGGGGGGGCATCCTGGGAATCAAAGCTAGCAATGGGTCGCTTGTAGTAATCACACCACCTAGCCTTGATGTCATCTAGCTTACGCACTTCTTCGTGCGGCGATACTGCTGCCTTGCAGTAGAATTTCCTAGACATTCTCGGCTAGAGGACGTCCAGGGTTTTCACATTTCCGTCTATATGAATCCGGCTGACTTGCTCGTACCTACCGCGCCCGAGTATCAGCCGGAATGCATTGTTTTGCACAACCTGCAGCCTGTAGAGTGTGATCTTGGGCACCCCAGACCAGACCGGAGCTGCGTACGTCAACATGGGCCCTACGCAGATCATGTAGAGGCGTCTCTCGGTGTCGGCCGACAAGACGTCCGGGCGCAGAATCGGACGAATTCTTGATAACGACCAGAGTGCCTTGCGGCTGGCGCTCTGAACCTGAGGCAACCAAAGAAGCCTCCGGTCCAGCACTATTCCCAGGTAGGCGACCTCTGGGTTCCAGGGGACGACGTCCCTCATCATCGGAAAATCGACTCCAGGCGGCGCTCCTATTCCAGGATGGAAGACGACGGCCCTGGTTTTCGAAGGATTAACTGCAATGCGCCATAGAAGATACCAGATGATCAGATCGAGATCTTGGGTGAAGATGTAGAACAGTCTCGGCCCCAGGACGGAACCCTGCGGAACACCGGCGTAGATGCGTCGCAATCCCGATCTGACCCGGAGCCAAAACACACGGAAGGTCCTGCCCCGTAAGTAGGACTCCATCAGCAAACGAGCCAACCTGGGATCTGGAGTCTAAACATCTTCAACAGGACTGCTGGGTACCACAAGCAGTCAAAGACCTTCAAGATGTCTAATCAATCTCATGAATTATTATAGCAATATCTCCTTACACACCAGCTACACTTACAAAGGAAGAGGGAATTCCGGTGCAAGCATTAGCCTACACTTTACGAAGAGTACCAAGAGGACCAACTGCTTCACGCCCCTTCCGAATGACGATCCCAACTCCTCGATATTTGAACCGAGATTACTGCGTGTTAGGCCAACGCTCTAACCTAGGAGTGCACAACATAAGTACGACCCACGGGCTATATTAGGCCAACCGATACATTTTGTGTGGTCCAACAGGGTATAGCTCAGCTGGTGCTTTTCTTTTACGTAAAAAACACAATATGTTATGGATATTTATCGCATGTGTGATTAAACATTCTCTCTTATAAAATCAAACAAAGCTCCGTTACGTTCAGCACTGGCAGATCCCCAGCATCACTCCGAATATAAGATGTATTGCGAGAGAAAACAGTGCACCATCTCCCATCGAGTAAGTTATTTATATTTGTTTGTCGCCTCATTTTGTCGCATAAAAATTGCATGTAAAAGATGCTACGATAATTACTAAATCTAAAATAGTGTACTTAAATGTTTACGTACACAACTTTCATAGCGTGGCCTGCCTAGCTCCAACCAAGGTCGATTTTGTCCAAGTCATAACAGACAGTCGTCTATCGAAAAGCGTCATCAATCGCACAAAAATATAAAGATATTTAGGGTTCGAGTGAATGCCAGATTTCTCAAATTTCGATGCGTGAGATAGTCTGCTCCACAACTGCATTCAGGAAAATAAAAAGGATACGTGTATGTGTGCGTGTATGCGTGATTTTGTACTGCCGTCTAGACGTCGTGTTTCTGGAAAACATGCCACTGACGACGGGACCCTTCTCACACACATCGGATTTAATGTTTCTTTAAATCACATACTTTCACAAATATTGAGGTTTGAGATGTTCTTCTCTCAAGGTGGTGGGCGACCGGTGTTTCTCTAAATCTTTTGCGGGGTATCGGTGGTTTGGTCTGCTAATGAGAAACGAAAAGAGAAATAAACAGCTTGATTGACCCCCCCCACCACTGCAGCGTAAGGACGAGAAGCGTCCACCTTGGTCGAGGAGGTGGTCTTTGCTTTCAGGAGGGCAGGTGCAGAATTTGGTGCCTTCGGTTCTATTTTCTGCACTGATTTCTGCTGTTCCTCATCGTACCTCAGGAGGGGCTCGAGCAATACAGGGCATTCCCAGAAGGAAAAATGGCCCCCCTCACAGTTGGTGCATACAGCAGGCTCCGCACTCCGAGAAAATGGGAGGATATATGTTTATGTTTGTGTGTATTTTTAGCTAACCAATCTCTCGGATTATTAGAGAAATGTCTCCTTACACACCATATACATTCACAATGGAAGAAAGGAATCCGGTGCAGGAATTAGCCTACTCTTTTCAAATAGCAACAAGAGGACCATCCGCTTCACGTCACTTCCGAATTAGGTTGCCACCTCATCCAGATATGAACCGAGATTGCTGCGTGATAGGCCAACGCTCTTACATAGGAGTGCACAAAATATGTACGACTCACGGTCCAAATTTGGCCAACCGATACATTTTGTGGTCCAGCAGGAGTTAACTCAGCGGGTGCATTCCTTCTCCGTCAAAAATACAAGTAAAATTTGCTGTGGATATTTATCGCATGCGTGAACAAACCTTCTCTCTTACGAAATCAAACAAAGCTCCTTTCTGTTCACCATTGCCAGATCCCAACATTGCTCCATATATAAGATGAATTGCGAGAGTAAACAGCGCACCATCATCCATCAAGTAAGCTGGTTATATTTGTTTGTCGTCTCATTTTTGTCGCGTAAAAATTGCATGTAAAAGTTGTTACGATAATTACTGAATATAAAGAAGTGTACTTAAATGTTGACGTACAAAACGTTCATAGCGTGGCGTGCCTAGTTCCCACCAAGGTCGGTTTTGTCTACGTTTTAATAGAGAACCGTCTATTGAAAAGCGTCTTCAATCGCCCAGACATATAGAGATATTTAGGGATTGAGTAAATACGCGATCCCGCAAGTTTCGATGAGTGGTATATTCTGCTTCACCACTGCATTCACGAAAATAAAAAGGATACGTGTATTTGTGTGTGGCTTTGAAGTGCCGTCTATACGTCGTGTGTCCGGAAAATACGCCCTTTCTCGCACACATCGGAGTTAGTTTCATTAATCACTTATATTGGAAGATATTTTTCCCTTTATTCCCTCAAGGTAGTGGTTGACAGTGTTTTCTCCCAGTATCGGGGCTTCAAGTAGTAGTCTCTGAGGGACTCCGGGCTTTGGTGTGCTAACGGGAAATGAAAAGAGAAAAAAAAAACAGTCTGTTAGACATGCGGGCAACGCTAAAATATTATATCACTTAATGTTACATTCGGCTTGGTTCTAAGAGAGGACATTTCTGCTCTCGCTATTTATATCCATTCTCTAAAGCTCGAGGTAAGATTATTTGGCCGCTTTCTCTTTTACGTTTCATTTGAAAATTGATTCCATTTTTCGTACAATTATGAAAAGCTGTTTCTCCCATATATAGCATATGTATGGGATGTAAAACCTATGGAACTTGTACATGTGCTACAGAGCTGAAATTTGGCATGTAGATAGTCCGTCGTAGATGTGAATACCATATTCCTCAAATTTCGATGCGTGAGATATACTTCTCCGCAACTGCATTCAGGAAAATGAAAAGGATACGTGTATGTGTGCGTGGCTTTGTAGTGCCGTCTAGACGTCGAGTTTCTGGAAAATAGGCCACTGACGATGGGTCCCTTCTCGCAAACATTGGATTTAGTGTTTCTTTAAATAACTTACTTTTAACAATACTGGGGTTTTAAGCATTCTTCTCTCAAACACCTAGGTGACCGGGGTTTGTTGAAATGTTTTGGGCCTAGTTGGTATTGCGGACGGGAGTTTGGCATGCATCGGAGTTAGTTTCATTAAATCACTTACTTTTACCAATACTGGGGTTTTAAGCATTCTTCTCTCAAACACCTAGGTGACCGGGGTTTGTTGATATGTTTTGGGCCTAGGTGGTATTGCGGACGGGAGTTTGGCATGCATCGGTGTTAGTTTCATTAAATCACTTACTTTTACCAATACTGGGGTTTTAAGCATTCTTCTCTCAAACACCTATGTGACCGGGGTTTGTTGATATGTTTTGGGCCTAGGTGGTATTGCGGACGGGAGTTTGGCATGCATCGGAGTTAGTTTCATTAAATCACTTACTTTTACCAATACTGGGGTTTTAAGCATTCTTCTCTCAAACACCTAGGTGACCGGGGTTTGTTGATATGTTTTGGGCCTAGGTGGTATTGCGGACGGGAGTTTGGCATGCATCGGTGTTAGTTTCATTAAATCACTTACTTTTACCAATACTGGGGTTTTAAGCATTCTTCTCTCAAACACCTAGGTGACCGGGGTTTGTTGAAATGTTTTGGGCCTAGTTGGTATTGCGGACGGGAGTTTGGCATGCATCGGAGTTAGTTTCATTAAATCACTTACTTTTACCAATACTGGGGTTTTAAGCATTCTTCTCTCAAACACCTAGGTGACCGGGGTTTGTTGATATGTTTTGGGCCTAGGTGGTATTGCGGACGGGAGTTTGGCATGCATCGGTGTTAGTTTCATTAAATCACTTACTTTTACCAATACTGGGGTTTTAAGCATTCTTCTCTCAAACACCTATGTGACCGGGGTTTGTTGATATGTTTTGGGCCTAGGTGGTATTGCGGACAGGAGTTTGGCATGCATCGGAGTTAGTTTCATTAAATCACTTACTTTTACCAATACTGGGGTTTTAAGCATTCTTCTCTCAAACACCTAGGTGACCGGGGTTTGTTGAAATGTTTTGGGCCTAGGTGGTATTGCGGACGGGAGTTTGGCATGCATCGGAGTTAGTTTCATTAAATCACTTACTTTTACCAATACTGGGGTTTTAAGCATTCTTCTCTCAAACACCTATGTGACCGGGGTTTGTTGATATGTTTTGGGCCTAGGTGGTATTGCCGACGGGAGTTTGTCATGCATCGGAGTTAGTTTCATTAAATCACTTACTTTTACCAATACTGGGGTTTTAAGCATTCTTCTCTCAAACACCTAGGTGAGCGGGGTTTGTTGAAATGTTTTGGGCCTAGTTGGTATTGCGGACGGGAGTTTGGCATGCATCGGAGTTAGTTTCATTAAATCACTTACTTTTACCAATACTGGGGTTTTAAGCATTCTTCTCTCAAACACCTAGGTGACCGGGGTTTGTTGATATGTTTTGGGCCTAGGTGGTATTGCGGACGGGAGTTTGGCATGCATCGGTGTTAGTTTCATTAAATCACTTACTTTTACCAATACTGGGGTTTTAAGCATTCTTCTCTCAAACACCTATGTGACCGGGGTTTATTGATATGTTTTGGGCCTAGGTGGTATTGCGGACGGGAGTTTGGCATGCATCGGTGTTAGTTTCATTAAATCACTTACTTTTACCAATACTGGGGTTTTAAGCATTCTTCTCTCAAACACCTATGTGACCGGGGTTTATTGATATGTTTTGGGCCTAGGTGGTATTGCGGACGGGAGTTTGGCATGCATCGGTGTTAGTTTCATTAAATCACTTACTTTTACCAATACTGGGGTTTTAAGCATTCTTCTCTCAAACACCTAGGTGACCGGGGTTTGTTGATATGTTTTGGGCCTAGGTGGTATTGCCGACGGGAGCTTGTCATGCATCGGAGTTAGTTTCATTAAATCACTTACTTTTACCAATACTGGGGTTTTAAGCATTCTTCTCTCAAACACCTATGTGACCGGGGTTTGTTGATATGTTTTGGGCCTAGGTGGTATTGCCGACGGGAGTTTGGCATGCATCGGAGTTAGTTTCATTAAATCACTTACTTTTACCAATACTGGGGTTTTAAGCATTCTTCTCTCAAACACCTATGTGACCGGGGTTTGTTGATATGTTTTGGGCCTAGGTGGTATTGCCGACGGGAGTTTGGCATGCATCGGAGTTAGTTTCATTAAATCACTTACTTTTACCAATACTGGGGTTTTAAGCATTCTTCTCTCAAACACCTATGTGACCGGGGTTTGTTGATATGTTTTGGGCCTAGGTGGTATTGCCGACGGGAGCTTGTCATGCATCGGAGTTAGTTTCATTAAATCACTTACTTTTACCAATACTGGGGTTTTAAGCATTCTTCTCTCAAACACCTAGGTGACCGGGGTTTGTTGAAATGTTTTGGGCCTAGGTGGTATTGCCGACGGGAGTTTGGCATGCATCGGTGTTAGTTTCATTATATCATTTACTTTTACCAATACTGGGGTTTTAAGCATTCTTCTCTCAAACACCTATGTGACCGGGGTTTGTTGAAATGTTTTGGGCCTAGGTGGTATTGCGGACGGGAGTTTGGCATGCATCGGAGTTAGTTTCATTAAATCACTTACTTTTACCAATACTGGGGTTTTAAGCATTCTTCTCTCAAACACCTAGGTGACCGGGGTTTGTTGAAATGTTTTGGGCCTAGGTGGTATTGCGGACGGGAGTTTGGCATGCATCGGAGTTAGTTTCATTAAATCACTTACTTTTACCAATACTGGGGTTTTAAGCATTCTTCTCTCAAACACCTATGTGACCGGGGTTTGTTGATATGTTTTGGGCCTAGGTGGTATTGCCGACGGGAGTTTGTCATGCATCGGAGTTAGTTTCATTAAATCACTTACTTTTACCAATACTGGGGTTTTAAGCATTCTTCTCTCAAACACCTAGGTGAGCGGGGTTTGTTGAAATGTTTTGGGCCTAGTTGGTATTGCGGACGGGAGTTTGGCATGCATCGGAGTTAGTTTCATTAAATCACTTACTTTTACCAATACTGGGGTTTTAAGCATTCTTCTCTCAAACACCTAGGTGACCGGGGTTTGTTGATATGTTTTGGGCCTAGGTGGTATTGCGGACGGGAGTTTGGCATGCATCGGTGTTAGTTTCATTAAATCACTTACTTTTACCAATACTGGGGTTTTAAGCATTCTTCTCTCAAACACCTATGTGACCGGGGTTTATTGATATGTTTTGGGCCTAGGTGGTATTGCGGACGGGAGTTTGGCATGCATCGGTGTTAGTTTCATTAAATCACTTACTTTTACCAATACTGGGGTTTTAAGCATTCTTCTCTCAAACACCTATGTGACCGGGGTTTATTGATATGTTTTGGGCCTAGGTGGTATTGCGGACGGGAGTTTGGCATGCATCGGTGTTAGTTTCATTAAATCACTTACTTTTACCAATACTGGGGTTTTAAGCATTCTTCTCTCAAACACCTAGGTGACCGGGGTTTGTTGATATGTTTTGGGCCTAGGTGGTATTGCCGACGGGAGCTTGTCATGCATCGGAGTTAGTTTCATTAAATCACTTACTTTTACCAATACTGGGGTTTTAAGCATTCTTCTCTCAAACACCTATGTGACCGGGGTTTGTTGATATGTTTTGGGCCTAGGTGGTATTGCCGACGGGAGTTTGGCATGCATCGGAGTTAGTTTCATTAAATCACTTACTTTTACCAATACTGGGGTTTTAAGCATTCTTCTCTCAAACACCTATGTGACCGGGGTTTGTTGATATGTTTTGGGCCTAGGTGGTATTGCCGACGGGAGTTTGGCATGCATCGGAGTTAGTTTCATTAAATCACTTACTTTTACCAATACTGGGGTTTTAAGCATTCTTCTCTCAAACACCTATGTGACCGGGGTTTGTTGATATGTTTTGGGCCTAGGTGGTATTGCCGACGGGAGCTTGTCATGCATCGGAGTTAGTTTCATTAAATCACTTACTTTTACCAATACTGGGGTTTTAAGCATTCTTCTCTCAAACACCTAGGTGACCGGGGTTTGTTGAAATGTTTTGGGCCTAGGTGGTATTGCCGACGGGAGTTTGGCATGCATCGGTGTTAGTTTCATTATATCATTTACTTTTACCAATACTGGGGTTTTAAGCATTCTTCTCTCAAACACCTATGTGACCGGGGTTTGTTGAAATGTTTTGGGCCTAGGTGGTATTGCGGACGGGAGTTTGGCATGCATCGGAGTTAGTTTCATTAAATCACTTACTTTTACCAATACTGGGGTTTTAAGCATTCTTCTCTCAAACACCTAGGTGACCGGGGTTTGTTGAAATGTTTTGGGCCTAGGTGGTATTGCGGACGGGAGTTTGGCATGCATCGGAGTTAGTTTCATTAAATCACTTACTTTTACCAATACTGGGGTTTTAAGCATTCTTCTCTCAAACACCTATGTGACCGGGGTTTGTTGATATGTTTTGGGCCTAGGTGGTATTGCCGACGGGAGTTTGTCATGCATCGGAGTTAGTTTCATTAAATCACTTACTTTTACCAATACTGGGGTTTTAAGCATTCTTCTCTCAAACACCTAGGTGACCGGGGTTTGTTGATATGTTTTGGGCCTAGGTGGTATTGCCGACGGGAGTTTGGCATGCATCGGAGTTAGTTTCATTAAATCACTTACTTTTACCAATACTGGGGTTTTAAGCATTCTTCTCTCAAACACCTATGTGACCGGAGTTTGTTGATATGTTTTGGGCCTAGGTGGTATTGCCGACGGGAGTTTGTCATGCATCGGAGTTAGTTTCATTAAATCACTTACTTTTACCAATACTGGGGTTTTAAGCATTCTTCTCTCAAACACCTATGTGACCGGGGTTTGTTGATATGTTTTGGGCCTAGGTGGTATTGCGGACGGGAGTTTGGCATGCATCGGAGTTAGTTTCATTAAATCACTTACTTTTACCAATACTGGGGTTTTAAGCATTCTTCTCTCAAACACCTATGTGACCGGGGTTTGTTGATATGTTTTGGGCCTAGGTGGTATTGCCGACGGGAGTTTGTCATGCATCGGAGTTAGTTTCATTAAATCACTTACTTTTACCAATACTGGGGTTTTAAGCATTCTTCTCTCAAACACCTATGTGACCGGGGTTTGTTGATATGTTTTGGGCCTAGGTGGTATTGCCGACGGGAGTTTGTCATGCATCGGAGTTAGTTTCATTAAATCACTTACTTTTACCAATACTGGGGTTTTAAGCATTCTTCTCTCAAACACCTAGGTGACCGGGGTTTGTTGATATGTTTTGGGCCTAGGTGGTATTGCCGACGGGAGTTTGGCATGCATCGGAGTTAGTTTCATTAAATCACTTACTTTTACCAATACTGGGGTTTTAAGCATTCTTCTCTCAAACACCTATGTGACCGGGGTTTGTTGATATGTTTTGGGCCTAGGTGGTATTGCCGACGGGAGTTTGTCATGCATCGGAGTTAGTTTCATTAAATCACTTACTTTTACCAATACTGTGGTTTTAAGCATTCTTCTCTCAAACACCTAGGTGACCGGGGTTTGTTGAAATGTTTTGGGCCTAGGTGGTATTGCCGACGGGAGTTTGGCATGCATCGGTGTTAGTTTCATTAAATCACTTACTTTTACCAATACTGGGGTTTTAAGCATTCTTCTCTCAAACACCTATGTGACCGGGGTTTGTTGATATGTTTTGGGCCTAGGTGGTATTGCCGACGGGAGTTTGGCATGCATCGGAGTTAGTTTCATTAAATCACTTACTTTTACCAATACTGGGGTTTTAAGCATTCTTCTCTCAAACACCTATGTGACCGGGGTTTGTTGAAATGTTTTGGGCCTAGGTGGTATTGCGGACGGGAGTTTGGCATGCATCGGAGTTAGTTTCATTAAATCACTTACTTTTACCAATACTGGGGTTTTAAGCATTCTTCTCTCAAACACCTATGTGACCGGGGTTTGTTGATATGTTTTGGGCCTAGGTGGTATTGCCGACGGGAGTTTGTCATGCATCGGAGTTAGTTTCATTAAATCACTTACTTTTACCAATACTGGGGTTTTAAGCATTCTTCTCTCAAACACCTATGTGACCGGAGTTTGTTGATATGTTTTGGGCCTAGGTGGTATTGCCGACGGGAGTTTGTCATGCATCGGAGTTAGTTTCATTAAATCACTTACTTTTACCAATACTGGGGTTTTAAGCATTCTTCTCTCAAACACCTATGTGACCGGGGTTTGTTGATATGTTTTGGGCCTAGGTGGTATTGCCGACGGGAGTTTGGCATGCATCGGAGTTAGTTTCATTAAATCACTTACTTTTACCAATACTGGGGTTTTAAGCATTCTTCTCTCAAACACCTATGTGACCGGAGTTTGTTGATATGTTTTGGGCCTAGGTGGTATTGCCGACGGGAGTTTGTCATGCATCGGAGTTAGTTTCATTAAATCACTTACTTTTACCAATACTGTGGTTTTAAGCATTCTTCTCTCAAACACCTAGGTGACCGGGGTTTGTTAAAATGTTTTGGGCCTAGGTGGTATTGCCGACGGGAGTTTGGCATGCATCGGTGTTAGTTTCATTAAATCACTTACTTTTACCAATACTGGGGTTTTAAGCATTCTTCTCTCAAACACCTATGTGACCGGGGTTTGTTGATATGTTTTGGGCCTAGGTGGTATTGCCGACGGGAGTTTGGCATGCATCGGAGTTAGTTTCATTAAATCACTTACTTTTACCAATACTGGGGTTTTAAGCATTCTTCTCTCAAACACCTATGTGACCGGGGTTTGTTGATATGTTTTGGGCCTAGGTGGTATTGCCGACGGGAGTTTGGCATGCATCGGAGTTAGTTTCATTAAATCACTTACTTTTACCAATACTGGGGTTTTAAGCATTCTTCTCTCAAACACCTAGGTGACCGGGGTTTGTTGAAATGTTTTGGGCCTAGGTGGTATTGCCGACGGGAGTTTGGCATGCATCGGAGTTAGTTTCATTAAATCACTTACTTTTACCAATACTGGGGTTTTAAGCATTCTTCTCTCAAACACCTATGTGACCGGGGTTTGTTGATATGTTTTGGGCCTAGGTGGTATTGCCGACGGGAGTTTGGCATGCATCGGAGTTAGTTTCATTAAATCACTTACTTTTACCAATACTGGGGTTTTAAGCATTCTTCTCTCAAACACCTATGTGACCGGGGTTTGTTGAAATGTTTTGGGCCTAGGTGGTATTGCGGACGGGAGTTTGGCATGCATCGGAGTTAGTTTCATTAAATCACTTACTTTTACCAATACTGGGGTTTTAAGCATTCTTCTCTCAAACACCTATGTGACCGGGGTTTGTTGATATGTTTTGGGCCTAGGTGGTATTGCCGACGGGAGTTTGTCATGCATTGGAGTTAGTTTCATTAAATCACTTACTTTTACCAATACTGGGGTTTTAAGCATTCTTCTCTCAAACACCTAGGTGACCGGGGTTTGTTGAAATGTTTTGGGCCTAGGTGGTATTGCGGACGGGAGTTTGGCATGCATCGGAGTTAGTTTCATTAAATCACTTACTTTTACCAATACTGGGGTTTTAAGCATTCTTCTCTCAAACACCTATGTGACCGGGGTTTGTTGAAATGTTTTGGTCCTAGGTGGTATTGCCGACGGGAGTTTGACATGCATCGGTGTTAGTTTCATTATATCATTTACTTTTACCAATACTGGGGTTTTAAGCATTCTTCTCTCAAACACCTAGGTGACCGGGGTTTGTTGAAATGTTTTGGGCCTAGGTGGTATTGCCGACGGGAGTTTGGCATGCATCGGTGTTAGTTTCATTAAATCACTTACTTTCACCAATACTGGGGTTTTAAGCATTCTTCTCTCAAACACCTATGTGACCGGGGTTTGTTGAAATGTTTTGGGCCTAGGTGGTATTGCCGACGGGAGTTTGGCATGCATCGGTGTTAGTTTCATTAAATCACTTACTTTTACCAATACTGGGGTTTTAAGCATTCTTCTCTCAAACACCTATGTGACCGGGGTTTGTTGAAATGTTTTGGGCCTAGGTGGTATTGCCGACGGGAGTTTGGCATGCATCGGTGTTAGTTTCATTAAATCACTTACTTTCACCAATACTGGGGTTTTAAGCATTCTTCTCTCAAACACCTATGTGACCGGGGTTTGTTGAAATGTTTTGAGCCTAGGTGGTATTGCCGACGGGAGTTTGGCATGCATCGGTGTTAGTTTCATTAAATCACTTACTTTTACCAATACTGGGGTTTTAAGCATTCTTCTCTCAAACACCTATGTGACCGGGGTTTGTTGAAATGTTTTGGGCCTAGGTGGTATTGCCGACGGGAGTTTGGCATGCATCGGTGTTAGTTTCATTGAATCACTTACTTTTACCAATACTGGGGTTTTAAGCATTCTTCTCTCAAACACCTAGGTGACCGGGGTTTGTTGAAATGTTTTGGGCCTAGGTGGTATTGCCGACGGGAGTTTGGCATGCATCGGTGTTAGTTTCATTAAATCACTTACTTTTACCAATACTGGGGTTTTAAGCATTCTTCTCTCAAACACCTAGGTGACCGGGGTTTGTTGAAATGTTTTGGGCCTAGGTGGTATTGCCGACGGGAGTTTGGCATGCATCGGTGTTAGTTTCATTAATCACTTACTTTTACCAATACTGGGGTTTTAAGCATTCTTCTCTCAAACACCTAGGTGACCGGGGTTTGTTGAAATGTTTTGGGCCTAGGTGGTATTGCCGACGGGAGTTTGGCATGCATCGGTGTTAGTTTCATTAAATCACTTACTTTTTACCAATACTGGGGTTTTAAGCATTCTTCTCTCAAACACCTATGTGACCGGGGTTTGTTGAAATGTTTTGGGCCTAGGTGGTATTGCCGACGGGAGTTTGTCATGCATTGGAGTTAGTTTTCATTAAATCACTTACTTTTACCAATACTGGGGTTTTAAGCATTCTTCTCTCAAACACCTAGGTGACCGGGGGTTTGTTGAAATGTTTTGGCCTAGGTGGTATTGCGGACGGGAGTTTGGCATGCATCGGAGTTAGTTTCATTAAATCACTTACTTTTACCAATACTGGGGTTTAAAGCATTCTTCTCTCAAACACCTATGTGACCGGGGTTTGTTGAAATGTTTTGGGCCTAGGTGGTATTGCCGACGGGAGTTTGGCATGCATCGGTGTTAGTTTCATTAAATCACTTACTTTTACCAATACTGGGGTTTTAAGCATTCTTCTCTCAAACACCTATGTGACCGGGGTTTGTTGAAATGTTTTGGGCCTAGGTGGTATTGCCGACGGAGTTTGGCATGCATCGGTGTTAGTTTCATTAAATCACTTACTTTTACCAATACTGGGGTTTTAAGCATTCTTCTCTCAAACACCTAGGTGACCGGGGTTTGTTGAAATGTTTTGGGTTTAGGTGGTATTGCCGACGGGAGTTTGGCATGCATCGGTGTTAGTTTCATTAAATCACTTACTTTTACCAATACTGGGGTTTTAAGCATTCTTCTCTCAAACACCTATGTGACCGGGGTTTGTTGAAATGTTTTGGGCCTAGGTGGTATTGCCGACGGGAGTTTGGCATGCATCGGTGTTAGTTTCATTGAATCACTTACTTTTACCAATACTGGGGTTTTAAGCATTCTTCTCTCAAACACCTAGGTGACCGGGGTTTGTTGAAATGTTTTGGGCCTAGGTGGTATTGCCGACGGGAGTTTGGCATGCATCGGTGTTAGTTTCATTAAATCACTTACTTTTACCAATACTGGGGTTTTTAAGCATTCTTCTCTCAAACACCTACGTGACCGGGGTTTGTTGATATGTTTTGGGCCTAGGTGGTATTGCCGACGGGAGTTTGTCATGCATCGGAGTTAGTTTCATTAAATCACTTACTTTTACCTATACTGGGGTTTTAAGCATTCTTCTCTCAAACACCTAGGTGACCGGGGTTTGTTGAAATGTTTTGGGCCTAGGTGGTATTGCGGACGGGAGTTTGGCATGCATCGGAGTTAGTTTCATTAAATCACTTACTTTTACCAATACTGGGGTTTTAAGCATTCTTCTCTCAAACACCTAGGTGACCGGGGTTTGTTGAAATGTTTTGGGCCTAGGTGGTATTGCCGACGGGAGTTTGGCATGCATCGGTGTTAGTTTCATTAAATCACTTACTTTTACCAATACTGGGGTTTTAAGCATTCTTCTCTCAAACACCTAGGTGACCGGGGTTTGTTGAAATGTTTTGGGCCTAGGTGGTATTGCCGACGGGAGTTTGGCATGCATCGGTGTTAGTTTCATTAAATCACTTACTTTTACCAATACTGGGGTTTTAAGCATTCTTCTCTCAAAACACCTATGTGACCGGGGTTTGTTGAAATGTTTTGGGCCTAGGTGGTATTGCCGACGGGAGTTTGGCATGCATCGGTGTTAGTTTCATTAAATCACTTACTTTTACCAATACTGGGGTTTTAAGCATTCTTCTCTCAAACACCTAGGTGACCGGGGTTTGTTGAAAATGTTTTGGGCCTAGGTGGTATTGCCGACGGGAGTTTGGCATGCATCGGTGTTAGTTTCATTGAATCACTTACTTTTACCAATACTGGGGTTTTAAGCATTCTTCTCTCAAACACCTAGGTGACCGGGGTTTGTTGAAATGTTTTGGGCCTAGGTGGTATTGCCGACGGGAGTTTGGCATGCATCGGTGTTAGTTTCATTAAATCACTTACTTTTACCAATACTGGGGTTTTAAGCATTCTTCTCTCAAACACCTAGGTGACCGGGGTTTGTTGAAATATTTTGGGCCTAGGTGGTATTGCCGACGGGAGTTTGGCATGCATCGGTGTTAGTTTCATTAAATCACTTACTTTTACCAATACTGGGGTTTTTAAGCATTCTTCTCTCAAACACCTAGGTGACCGGGGTTTGTTGAAATGTTTTGGGCCTAGGTGGTATTGCCGACGGGAGTTTGGCATGCATCGGTGTTAGTTTCATTAAATCACTTACTTTTACCAATACTGGGGTTTTAAGCATTCTTCTCTCAAACACCTAGGTGACCGGGGTTTGTTGAAATATTTTGGGCCTAGGTAGTATTGCCGACGGGAGTTTGGCATGCATCGGAGTTAATTTCATTAAATCACTTGCTTTTACCAATACTGGGGTTTTAAGCATTCTTCTCTCAAACACCTAGGTGACCGGGGTTTGTTGAAATGTTTTGGGCTTAGGTGGTATTGCCGACGGGAGTCTGTCATGCATCGGAGTTAGTTTCATTAAATCACTTACTTTGGTGACCACGACGTGTTTCTGGAAATTCAGCCACTGATGATGGGTCCCTTATCGCACACATCGGATTTACTGTTTCTTTAAATCACTTACTTTCACCAATATTGTGGTTTCAGATGTTCTTCCCAAAAGGTGGTGGGCGATCGGGGTTTCTTCAATTGTTTTATTTGGTATTGGTGGTTTGTTCTGCTAATGAGAAACGAAAAGAGAAATGAAATAATTTTAGTCATGCCTGTAACGCTAAATTTTATTTAACTTAATTTGATATTTGGCCTGGTTCTAAGGGAGGACATTTATGCTCTTTCTAATTATATCCATTCTCTAAAGTTTGGGGTAAGATTATTTGGCCGCTTTCTCTTTTACGTTTCATTTGAAAATTGATTCCATTTTTCGTACAATTATGAAAAGCTGCTTCTCTCATATATAGCATATGTATGGGATGTAATACCTATGGAACTTGTACATGTGCTACAGAGCTTCTGCATCTGAAGAGTTAACAATTTTATGGAGATACTGAAATGTTTGTTCGTATGGATAGGGTAATGTCTAAACGACCTGAAAGTTTCAGCTCCCTATCTCGACCCATAGTATCCAAATATTTTCCTATTTTTTTAAATTTGAAAAAAATTTGAAAGCCAAACAAATTATAATATAAAAATTTCTATAATCCATATTTTGATTTTTTTTTACAAATTCTACCTATATAAAAAATTTCAACATCATAGCACATAAATCGTGAAAATTTTTAAAAATATATATAATAGATATTACTTAAATGATATGGAAGAACTATGTGTTTATGTTTAAAAAGTGAAAGATTCATTTAATTGAAATTAATGTATTTAGGGGATTTTAACTTATTGTATCTGATGCATGTAGCACAATAAATTTTTTATTATCCCTAAGTATTTTCATTATTCCTTTATTGAAGCTTATTTAAATTAATAAATGATCATGAAGTTTTTTTAAATACGTAAAATAAGTACTCGAACCAACAGTTATAGAAGCATTATAAATTATACTGGTATCGGAAGGAGCATTCTCCGGTAGGTAGTACCAGAACCAGCTCCGTAAACTGATACATCTGTAACAGGTATTTGAAGCAGATACTGCCTCGTAACAGATACCAAGATATTAGGTACAGGTAAATATCAGTTTAGCTCATCCTTAATACCAACACTACTATTATTTTTATGCCAATAAAATCTGAGTGCTAATGTAGTTCTGTTCGGCCTACAACTGCATTATTTTGCGTATTATACTCAGTTTCGTAACAATAGAACTGCCATATCAATATTAATAGCTGCTTCTTACATACATAGGATATGTGTAGCGTTGGTAGTTTTTGAAGTTTATTTTTCTCAAAATTCGACGAATAAAATCGACATTTATTTTTTAAAATATCGACGACGAATGTCGACGTTTATTTTAACAGATAATACTGTAGATAATTAGAAAAATAACTTGCCAATCTAATAATCTGCAGTTACTTCCGCCCATATCTTACTGCGAGATAGTTTTTATATTTCTGTTCCCAAAGTGCGGGTTTTTCCAAAACAGAAGATATTAACAGTGCATCTTCAAATTATTAACTCCCCTATAAGGTTCGTACGAATTCTGATGAAACATCTAAGTCATTTCATTCATACAAAACGTCGTATGAATTCGTAGGAACTCGCACGAATAATTTGCATTCGATGTAACCAGCTACATTTATTTACACTTGTTTGATCTATTCCGACGAATCCCTGCGAATTTGTACGACCAAACATTCGGATAAATTCACATCCAATGTAACCAGAGCCTAAGCCTCATTCCTTTTAATATCGCAGTAAGTAGCCAACGGCGTGGCAACAATATCCTCGGCAATTATCGTAGTCAGATAATTATCTGGCTTCTCTAAAGATATGGCTGCACTCGATAAGTCATACCCACCGAAATGCAGCCAAAATATAGGAAATGAGGCAAATCACCATCAAGAGACAAGTTTTTATTATATTTCGATGAAATGGAAACGGGATGATTGGTTCCAGAAATGCATTTTATTATGAGGGGAAGGGACATGAAAATGAATACACTCATTCTAGACTAGGAACTTTATTCAATATCATATATACATTTAAGTATTTATGCGAGAGTATGAATTTTATTCAATATCATAATTATAGTATACATTTAAGAATTTAGGCGAAGCGGCGCCCGTAGATTCTACCACTTCTGGTCCTCGATGGCGATGGAGGTCGATACATCGACTGCTTCTTCTTCCTATACCAAGCGCGGGGTGTTTGCGTCGCTCGGTGTATCCGGGCGCACGACGTCGGTGTTGATCGTCTGCTGGTCAATCAAACGAGATGCGAGCACCAGAAATAGAGAAAAGCAAAGCTAAGATAAAACGGGCCAAGTTTCCACCCAAAGCGGCAAAGTCCCCAAATTTTCCCTCGCGTCAGGTGCAGGGAATTGCTCAACTCTTGCTCCCTCTGACAAGCATCCACCAGTGGACTTCTCTTTTACCCACGGCCTTAAACGTAGACTTTTTTAATTCCTTCGCCACTAGACTACCTTAGTAATATTTAAACGATCGAGATGAAACACACCACCCGCAATAATCATTCCGTTTAATTTCGAGATAACTCCATCTCCATCATTTCGAAGACATATGAAATTCAATAGGTGTCATTTAACATCAGTGTAATGCTAAGCAAGTTTTCAGTAAGCGCTTCTTTTATTTTTCCCGATATACTATGTAACTAGTGGTACCCGCAAAAACATTTGCGAAGTCATTCAATTGAAAACTCATGCGTAGGCCTATTTGCGTTAATAAACATTAAATATGTAGGATTTCTGAAACATTATAAACATTGCAGGAATAAGATATTTTATAGTTTTAGCCGTAGAATTAAGCAAACAGAAAAATTGGTTCCTATTAATTGATCAATGAAGGATAAAATCCTGCACCTTGAAAAATCGAAAATCCTGTGTAAACTTACGTGAAAATATAATCGTCTCCTCGAGTCAAACCTGGGGACTTTTCAGGGTCATTTCGGTTTTCTCGGCCATAATTCATGGAGTTTTGAGCGTATTGAAAGTTTACGCTCTAAATTCCATCTGGAAGTGTCTTAAAAAGCGTTACAGGTAGACACTTGAGAATTCATAAGGATTTGATAGGCTTTGGTCCATAAATTGGACTCATATTAAACGTGGGCGGTGTGGATCTTAAGTCTTAGAGGGGAGTTTGCAAGACAGAATCTCCCATTATTTCATCTTCATGGGAGAGTTATTTTGACGAAATTTGTCGGTTACCACGTTATATTTGAATCAATTGGAAAATATCATTAGAAAATGGCTTGTAATCCAAAACACAAAAGGCACAAACCTCTCAAAATTTGTCCCCAGCGGCTCCACTATGGACTGGACCAAGGCCACCACTGCCATGATTACGACTTTTATCATAATGTAATGAAATATTGTATTCATTTTACACGCTACCGTGTCTTCTCAGCGAACTTTAAAGACTAAATTTGTATCTTTGGTAACGCGATCCTTTTGTTGCCAATGGCGGCAGGGAACAATTAATTTCAATATTTATAACATATAACGTATAGGAGGATACTAATGTTTAGGCATTATCAGATGAGCTGGTGATTCGAAATTTTTTCTTAGGTAGGATTTTGTGCAAAACCGACTAGAAAAAAACGAAAATCTTGAAAAAGTGCAACAATGGGGCCGCTAAAAATTCGCAATTATTTAAACTAATTTTCAAGGTTTATGTATTTCCGAATGTGCTACGGAGCTGACATTTTCTTATAGATAGGATTTACTGTTTCTTTAAATCACTTACTTTCACCAATATTGTGGTTTCAGATGTTCTTCCCAAAAGGTGGTGGGCGATCGGGGTTTCTTCAATTGTTTTATTTGGTACGCAGCTGAAATTTTTTTATAGATAGGATTTGTAAAAAAAACGAAATAGGAATTATACAAATTTTTATATTTTAATTTGTTTGGCAGTTAAAAATTCTTAAAGTTTAAACAAATAGATAAATGTTTAGATACTATGGGGTGAGTTAGAGAGCTGAAACTTTTAATTTATTTAGTGTTTAGTCTATGTAAACGAATAAACATTTCAGTTTATCCATGAAATTGTTATTGCGGCCGTTAAAAGTTAATTAATTTTAAACAATTATAAAAATGTTATTTCACTTCTAAATGTGCTACAATTGTAAAATTTGGCGGAAATGTATGGCATTATTAACCCAATGTGGAAAATTTATAATATTCCTAAAATTACAAAAATTAGTGATTGTTTTACTTCATTATTGTTCCATAATGAAAAAACGAAAATCGGTCCCGAGGAGAAATCTTTTGAAGTAAAGAAATATTTCCCATGATGAAATATATATCTAAAAATTAATCTTCATTCAAAGTGAGATTAAATGCTTGCAGTATGCAAGCACCTTCTACTGGTATAACATATGACTAGGCTTGGTAGTTTTAGACGTTAATTTTTCTCAAAATTCGACGGTTAAAATCGAGGTTTATTTTTTAAAATATTGAGGAAGAATATCGACGTTTATTTAAATACATTTTATCGATTTTTATCAATAAAAATTATACAAATTAGATTCTTCCGATTAAATTCTACCGATACTTTATACATGAAAATAAGACTTTTATCGCATAACGGATTTCTTTTGTTGCTCACTAAACTTTAGTGAATGTGTCGTAGTTGGCTTCTGCCACCAGCCCGGAACAGATAATTTTTCAGAGTAATTCACAAATAAATTTTATTCGTTAAATCGCGTCTCTTATCCAAGAAATCGTGACCATTCAATAACAAAATTAATGTGACGTCAATATAATGCACAACCGAATACCTATATGAATATTTAGAAGAAGATCTTATCTTGCTGAGTGGCAAACGATGATGAGTGTACAAAAAATTCCCCGATTACGCACGCACACTGAACGATGCTTCAGCATTGGAAGAAAAAATAAGCATTGGACTCTCTCACTTTCGAGAATGAATTGTGGGTATGGCTACCAAAAATAGAAATTATATGAGACTGCGTTTTGAAAATACTATAGGGCAAGGCTCCAGAAATATAGTAATAGTACTATAGTTTTAACATAACCAGCCACGAAATGAATTATGCCCATAACTTATGGGTAGGGTATGCATTTTTCGGGTTACAAAATCGATTCGGAGGGTAAATATCGGGTTTCATTATTTTCCTTTTCATTCGGGTGTAAACAAGTTACAGATTTTTCGAGGTTTAAAAAAAAGTTCAATCTCGGGTAATTTTCGAGTTTTATTATTTTGTAATTCGGATAAAATGATTTTTAAATAATTTTTTTTTAAAGTCAAAAGTTTTATTTAATATTAATTTTTATGATTCACATACAATGAAATTTGCATAGCCAGTAGTACTACTCCTTTCCGGAGTTTGCAAAGGACGCAAATGAGAAAATTAACACTCAACACCACAGCTAACTGTGGGCATACATAGTAGTGTTAAGGCAAACTTACCTACTTAATTTAGGGTATCGGATGAGGATGGAATAAAACTAGTTAAAGGACGTCCAGGATTCGCACCTATCTTCACGGATGGGTCGAAGTCCTCAACAGAATGCGCATGCGCCTTTGTATCCCTGCACACATCCTCCGGGTTCAAGTTTAATCCGTTATATGTGGTATCCACACTGCGGAGCTCACAGCTATTAAGCTGGCCCTGGAGAGCATTGAACGTCGGAATATATCTCACTTGATATGTTCCGACTCAATGAGCGCATTACAATCCATTGCCTGCTATAATCCAGTACATCCTTTGGTCCAGGATGTGCACTCCTCCCTCATCATCTTGAAGAGTCTAGGTGTGCAAATTAAGTTCGTGTGGGTGCCGAGCCACGTAGGTATAGCAGGCAATGAGGCAGCTGATGTCGCTGCTAAGGATGCCCTGGGAAACCCAGAGGTGCAAATGGATCTCGTGCCTTGGAGAGACCTTCGTGCGATGTTTTGTGGCGCACTGCAGAAGGAGTGGCAAGCCTCATGGCAAAACCTCGAAAACAACAAATTACGCACAATCAAGGTCAGTACCGGTGCATGGCAATCATCTGTCAAGAATAGTAGAAGGGAGGAGGTGGTCATCACGCGATTGAGGATAGGCCACTGTGCCTTAACCCACTCGTACCTTTTTACCACCCCACGGGTACAACCTCGATGTGATGACTGCGACACTTTTCTTACCATAAGACACCTCCTGACAGAATGCCAAAGATACCTTGAGTTGCGTAGGAAATGCAATATCAGGGGATGTATAAGAGACATCCTAGGTGATGACTAGACCGCGGATCTTTAGGTAAAAACCTATTTATTTCCTGAGTAGATATCTGAATATACAATTGTATATATACGTTTCATGAATAATTAACCCCGAAAACGTATATTTTATAGTGCCTAAAAATGCCTATTTTGACATGAATGCCTAAAAATGCCTATTTCGACGTTAATACTTATTTTTGCCATTTTCATGAAAAAAGCCTAAAAAGGGCTAATTTTGTAGAAAAAATCTACAACAAAAGCAGATTTTGTTACTAGTCATATTTTTTAAACTGACTGTACAATGTTAAGTTGAGGGTTGGGAAAATTTCCTTCACACCACGGTCATGATCAGGTGGCGAACATCAGCTCAGACCTGTCACGCATCCGGCGGTGCTATTGTTTCCCTGTGTCGCGCGATGCGACAATGTAACAATGGGTTTAATCTGATGTTGCGTTAATTTCTCATCGTTACATTGCCATATTGTGTGACACGGGAAAACGAGAATAACCCTGCAGTCCATCTCCAGACTGCAGAGGGTGAAGATGAGAAGTGTGAACGTGAAAATTGTGAAAGTGCAATGCATAAAGTAGCAAGTTCGAAAGCTTATTTAATACGTCAGTGGTTACAAGAGTTCCCGTACTTCACAACGGATGGAAAAATTATCTTCTGTCAAGCATGCAACAAGGAGGCAAGTACATTGTAATGCTGGCTTGCAGCGAATTATTGGCCGTGAATTGCTTGTCATCTTTAAGGCAACACCCATCTACATTTTTTGTTTATACGAGCCATTTTATGGTAACTATAGACGTGGTTATTTAAAATGTCCAGCAATTCAGCTGCGGACCTTCGTAGCTCTAAAGTAAATTTTATATTTTTGTCCCATTTCAATATTTATTAGATTATTTCCGTATTTTTAAGGTTAATTATTTTTTCAGAACTTTTCTTTATAGGTTTCGAGTTATAAAAAAACGCTTTTAACAAAAACTTCTGAGGGATCCTGCAAGAAGAATCAGTTTGATGCAGATTTGTGACATGCAATTGTGGCAGCCAACATTCCATTCAGAACACTAGAAATTCCAACATTCAAGGGGTTCCTAGAACGAAACTGCCATCAGTCGGTACCTTCTGAGTCAACGATAGGCAAGAATTACGTACAACCCACGTACGATGATGCAATGTGCTGGATACGGGAGGACATTGGAGATTCACATATTTGGATATCAGTCAACGAAACCACTGACGCTCAGCAGATACATGGCCAACTTAGTTGTTGGGAAATTGGACCCAGATGTGCCATCCAGAGCCTACCTCATCTGCACAAAGTAACTTGCCAAAACAAATCAGGAAACAATAGCACATTCTGTGAATAATCGACTGAAATAGCTGTATCCCAACAATCTAGACGAAGAGAAAGTGCTGCTCCTATACACAGATGCTGCCCTGCAGTTGCTCAAGGTGTTCTATCCCTCTCTTGTGCATGTGACATGCCTTGCCCGTGGTTTGAACCGCGTAGCAGAGCAAATAAGACTGGAAATTCCCAAGGTGAACAAATTGATCTCCACCGTGAAGAAGGTCTTCGTCAAGGCACCAAAAAGAAAACAGGCTTTTTGAAAAAACTGCCCGATGTCCCTCTGCCACCTGTGCCTGTGCTCAGCCGCTGGGGCACATGGCTGAAAGCAGCAGAATTTTACAGTAAGCATATCCTTCATGTCAAGGAAGTTGTGGCAAATCTAGCCGAGGATACTGCCTGTGTCACTTCGGCGAAAATGTTGCTGGATGATCCCTCCAGTCTCAAGGATTTGGTGTATATTAGATCCCACTATACATCCCTTGTGTGGATTATGGCTGAATTGGAGGGCTCAGAAAAACCCATCTACGAAAATACTGCTTTGCTGAATGAAGTGAAACAAAAAATCAAGGAAGCGCCAGGTGAAGTGGGGGAAAAGTAAGAGCCAAACTAGAAAAAGTGCTACAAAAGAACTCGGGTCTGCAGAGCCTATGTACAGCAGCAGATATATTGGCAGGAAAATCCAGTGAAGTTGAGTGCAAAATTTCATTTCAACATGCGCCTAAGTTGTAGTTTGCCCCCGTCACATCAGTTGATGTCGAACGTTCTTTTTTTGCTTACAAGATGATATTAACTGACAAATGCCATAGTTTTGTGCTAGAAAACTTAGAAGAGGTGCTTGCCATTTACTGTGAGGCCAACTACGGGAAATTTGTCGAATAAACGCAAAGAGGTGACAAATTCATTATGGGAATTCCGAATGAAACAGTTTGTCAAATATTCTGCATAGTACTTAAATATATACTTGAATAGTGTTTTCAGTCAGTAATACTATATGTAATGTAGATAGTATTTTCTCTGTGACGCATGGTAAATTAACCATAAGAATAAATTTCAATGCATAGTAGAAAAATATTTTTATGTTCTTTGAAAACAAATCAATAATGTTTCGTTGACTGGTAATTTTTTGAAGTAGTTTTTAGAGCCTATTTTACGTTTTATAAAGCCTAATTAAGCTACTTAAAGAGCGTATTTTAGTCGCCTAAAACTTAATTTTTAGAACCTAAAAATCCGCGGTCTAGTGATGACACAACTAGGATGAATGAAGTTTTATTATTTTTAACGGAGGCTGGACTTTTCCAACGATTTTAAATTCAATTATTTTCTATTTTTATTTTATTATTTATTTATATATATGTGTGTGTATATGTATGTATGTATATATAATCATTAAATTGTAAATTGTAACCCTTTGATGAAGGTGCAAAATGACCCTCGATGTCGACGCACCAGTATAAATGAAGAACTACTACTACTAGGACGTTAAGGGATTCTTGAAATTTCTGATTATCAAATGGGGTCTAGCATCTGATTATTGCAACGTTTGCACAGCACTTATGATTTGTTTGACTCTCCCTATTTCGGTAGCATCCGATGAAAGAAGTTTTTCAAAGATGAAATTAATTAAAAATTACCTGCGTAGTTGTATGGCAACAAAAAGATTTTTAAAATCTAGCAATTTTGTCGCTAGAAAGCTCAGATTCTAAGAAAATAGTATCAAATTTTGAGGCAGTAATCGATAAATTTGCTAGCATAAAATCGAGAATGGTGATTTAAATTTTACATAATACCTAAAATATAGAGCCGGATTAAGCAATTTGGGGCCCTGGAGCCAAGTTCCAAATGAGACCCCTCTATCCTTCTCAAAAATTTTGGTATATTTTACTTTACTAACAACTGTATATGGAACATAAAATTTTAATTAATAAATAATATAAAAAAATACATAAATTCTTGAAAAAACTTCTAATTTACAAACAACTGGTATAACAAATAAAGAGTATTAAGCATTGAATAAAAACATTCAGAACTTATGAATTATAATAATAAACTGTAAAAAATAAATATAAAAAAACAGCTAGAAAGGTTTACATGCTACCATTTCTGGCTTTAGCTTTGGCAAAATCATTGATAATGTCATTGAAATCTATTCTTCGAAGAATATTATTTTCAATGCTCATAAAAAATCGAGGATTAAGCATCGATGGTCGTAATTAATTTTTCATTATTTCCCTCTTGGAAAATACCCGTTTAGCGTAATTGGCAAGCACAAATATATCCGCAGAGCGATGTTTACGTTTGGAAACTCACTTTCTTATTTGTTGTTTTGAATTAGCTTTATAGAGTCCAAGGCCATACTGGATTAATCTACAAAATGTGTAAATTGAAGAAACTCTTCAAAAAATGTTTCTTCAATATCTAAAGACTATAATTTCTGAAAATTTTTGCAAGCTAAAGTAAGCTCTTCTTTAGATATTTTTTTAAAAATTGCTTAATAATCCGAATTTTTTAATCGTCGCTCGATAAGCAGAAAGTCTTGAGTTCATAGATGTTAATAATTTATCAAAAATTGGTTAATAACATTCAACCCGAACTTTTTTAGACCCTTGCAATTTAATTTCATTGTCGCGCATTTCGTCTGGCATTAGCTCGCGATTTCGTGTAGTTCTATTTTGACTATTATATTTTCGTTCTACCACTTTACTCAGACCAAGCGCTTGCAGATCAAAATTTTCGAATTGATCACGTAAATCAACAATACAATCTGCTAGTGATTCCATGGGTTTAACTCCTATTAATACGTCAAATGATTTATCTTGAAGCTCTGTACTAACTGCATCAAATCTATTAAGAACAGTATTCCATAGAACAGACATGAAGGTAATATCTAGTGTCTTCATTTGCTTTACTAATGCCCTGGCACCATCACGCGTTGTGCATTTCTCAGAAGAATCGTCTGAAAATTTCGAATTCGAGATTTCAACGGAAATACATGTTTTAAGGTCCCCTGAACACGTTTTGACTATTTCCTCGATGATGCCTGTGTGTGTGTGACTGTGTCTGTGACCGGAATATTGTGGGTTCTCTAACTCAAAAACTATTACTTAGATCAACGCGAAATTTTATATTGGACATATATGTTATAGGAAAAGGAACTGGTTAGTTTTTGGCAAAAATCGGTAAAGCGAAAGTCACCTATCCGTTTTCTTGAAATATTTGCTTTAATATATGACAAATATAAAAAGATGCTGGAATAAAAGATGTAGAAAATTTAATTTTCTACAACGTTTGTTAAAACATTTCCTCATATAAGTTTAAGAGATATTTTTAAAACTCCGCCCACTGAGTACCATTCACAACTCTGGCCTCAGGTTGGCAACTGGTGCTTTCAGGACCAGTCCAATTCCCAGCATCTACTGTGATGCTGGAGAACTGCCTCTTGAGATGCGGAGGATGATTTTAATGTGTAATTATGTCAGTAAGATTTTATCCCAAAAGACACACCCTTGTTTTAAACTTGTGTTCAGGCCCCGTTTTATTGAATTATTTTATAGAAGACCTAGGGTGACGGAACCCATAGGAATTCGTTTTAAAAATTTCATTGATTATGCCCGGATTCAGCTCCCCGAAGTGCATCCTGCTGGTTTTAATAAAGTCCCGCCATGGCAGATGTCTTATCCAAAAATTAATATGGATTTGTCTCGCTGCAACAAATCAGGCACACATCCTAACGTATATTTCCATCAATTTATGGAAATTTTGGAAAAGCACCGTGATGCCACTCACATTTACACAGATGGCTCCAAGTCAGACACTGCCTGTGCATGGGCTGTAACATCTTCCCAAAATATCATCTCCGTGGTGAAGCTGCACCCGCTGTGTAGTGTTTACACAGCGGAACTGTACGCTATCAAGACTGCCTTGGATGAAATAGAGTCACGAAACATGTCGTATTTGATATGTAGTGACTCTAGGAGCGCATTGCAAACAATCCTTTCCTTTGATTCCTATCATCCACTGGTCCAGTTGATTCACTCCCGTCTTGCCCTGTTAGAGGCCATGGGGAATAACATACTCTTTGTTTGGGTACCAGGGCATGTGGGAATCAAGGGGAATGAGAAGGCTGACTCTGCTGCCAAGGAAGGCCTCTGCAAGCAAGAACTAGACTCGCGGTCCACGACAGCAGAAGACCAAAAAAATTTTTTAGGTTACTTATAGTGAAACAATGGCAGGACTCGTGGCAAGGTTTGCAAAATAACAAATTGTGGGACATAAAGGCTGTTACGACTTCTTGGTCCTCCTCTGTCAGGAATTGTAGGCGGGAGGAAGTAGTGCTGACCCGATTGAGGATAGGGCACTGTGCCCTTACTCACTGTTATCTGTTCACACAGGAGAAGGAAGTACCACACTGTGACCATTGTGACTCCTGTCTCACTATAAGACATATCCTGACCGAATGTACCCACTACCAGGGTATGCGAAACAGTCTTTCGATGCAAGGCCAGCTAAACAATGTTCTGGGAGATGACCCTGTTAAGATAGACGTGGTTTTCAAGTTCCTCAGGGAAGCTAAATTGCTTCCATACATTTAAATAATTTTTAACATTACATTTTTTCTATACACATTACCTGTATAAAATTTTATTTTAATTTTTATCACAATTAGTAGGGAAATATAATAACTTTTATTGTATTACTGATTTGAGTACGGTGTGAAATGACCTTGCTGTCGACACACCTTATAAAATCAACTCTACTACTACTACTATTTTTAAAACGAATTTTTTTTAGCTGCCACCACCACACCACCTACCGGCGACTATTGTAAACACTTTACGCTTACGTCTTAGTGACGCTCCTCTTTATTTTCTTAGTTGTTAAAGCTTTCTGGCTGTATACAATATCAGAAGGCTACGGTTTGAGTTTATTTCTGTTCTTTGTCAAGTCTTTAAGTTTATCTCGCAGTTACTTAAAACATTTATTATCATTCAACCTATTTGGAAATTTTAGAAATATGTAATACAAGTCCTGTGGTGGCCACATCGGATTTTTTTATAAATAGCAGGTGTGCATGATATTGCTTAGTGATGGGTGCGTAGACCAAATTTCTCGGTATTCTGTTCTGCTAAAATAGATACCAAATAGGGGTGAGCGATATATATCAACCTGGTATTTAGTAACAGATACCGGTCAGGAACAGATATAAGTGATATCTATTTCCCAAAATATCTGTTATTGGAATATCAGTTAAGAAATAATAGGTGTAGGTTGAAACAGACCGTTGGACCATATCTGTTTGCTTTCCATACTCGATACCAGTCAATCCTTAATACTTTGTTAATACCTTTGTTCTTCGCAAGCTTTCACGCACCACAGCCAGGGGCGGATCCAGAAACTTCCCAAGGGGAGGGCGATCGCCCCACTTGATTCCGCCTCTGCCGACGACCATACATTTTGAAAATCCTTATCCCCATCAGAACCTTTCTTTTCCTTGTCATACAAACTTAATCTTCGGTGTAGAAACAAGAAATGTTGCGTGGAATGAATTTAAGAATGTACCCAGTGGATGGCAATGGGCTCGTCCAAGGGGAGGGCGATCGCCCCCATCGCCCCTCCCTTGGATCCGCCACTGACCACAGCGCACTCATCTTCCTGCAAGGGCTAGAGAGGGTGGGGGCGACTTGAGCCAACAAACAATTTGTGCTCTCACGCCACGGGGAAGAGGACTCATCACAGGGGTGGGGTGAGGATTTTCCCTCTCCGCCAAGCCGTCACCCTCGCCCCACCACTAACCGGATACCAGTTAATATCAGTTGATGGATTTGTGGGCGCTCTAACTCAAAAACTATTAATCAGGTCAACACGAAATTTATATTTGACATTTTTTGTAAAGAAAGAAGAGCTGATTAGTTTTTGGTAAAAATCGGTCAACTGAAAGTGGGTGTTTACTCATGTCACTTATTCGTAATTTTGAAATGTTTGCTTTAATATTTGATAAGTGTAATAATGCACTAGATTAAAAGTTGTAGGAAATTTAATTTTCTACAACCTTTATTTGAAATATTTTTCCATATAATGCATTGTTTAAGAGATATCTTATATTCTTAGCTGCCACCACCACCTACCGACGGCTATTATTAACAATTGACACTTAGTTACGTCTTAGTAACGCTCCTTTTTATTTTCTTAATTGTTGGTAAATTGTGGATATATACAATATCAGAAGGTTATGGTTTTTCCTGTTCTTTGTAATATTTAAAATTTTCTCAGTTTCTTTAAATATTTGTTATTACGTAATCTTATTAGATGTAAAGTACTCCTTTAGCCAAACAATTAGAGGGGATTACAACACCCAATGCATTTCGCCCACAAAGTTATTGTGAGCTACCAACGATATTACGTAATCTATTTTGAAATTTTTAGAAATATTATAGATATGGAGAAAGTCATGTGGTGGCCACATCAGATTTTTTTTCGTGGATTTCTGTGCCTGAATTACGATCTATTTAAAAAAAATCGCTAAATACAAAATCACATATTTCTGGAGAACTTAGTAAACAGTCAAGTTGAAATTTTACATTTTGTTAGAATAATACATATTAATTACATTTATGTAGGTAGTGTTGTCTAAAAATGTGTAAATAGAAAATAATGTCAACAATAGTGAAAATTTAATATTTTTAAACAAATTGTATAAAATTGCAATCATATGAGATTTTCCGAAAGTGTTTGTATACGATGTTTGCTTTATCATCTCGATTTTGTAATAAGAAAAAAAAGACTAATATAAGTGCATCATCAAAGATTGGAGTTTGAATACGCCATCGCCTGGCATCTTTGCCTGACGCAAAATGAGCTAACGCGGCAAAGTACTGTTTATTTTTTCATTAGAATGAAAATTGATTTCTTTCATCTAAACAAACCTTCAATCAAATTAAAGCTTGACTTCTTATCTTTGTAATAAAGAAAGACGCAGAGCGTTATCTGCTTTCCTTTACAAGATATATGAGTTAGAAGGAGATGCTGCGCGGAACCGGCGATTCGCCGGCTGTTTACGTTAAGGACATTTTCAACCGGCCGGCGAATCGCCATCTCTTTAAAGCCAATGGTTTAAGGGCATCTGCATCTGAAGAGTTAACAATTTTATGGAGATATTGAAATGTTTATTCGTATGGATAGGGTAATGTCTAAACGACCTGAAAGTTTCAGCTCCCTAGCTCGACCCATAGTATCCAAATATTTTCCTATTTGTTTAAATTCAAAAAAATTTTGAAAGCCAAACAAATTATAATATAAAAATTTCTATAATCCATATTTTGTTTTTTTTTACAAATTCTACCTATATAAAAAATTTCAGCATCGCAGCTCATAAATCGTGAAAATTTGTTTAAATATATATAATAGATATTACTATATGATATGGAAGAACTATGTGTTTATGTTTAAAAAGTGAAAGGTTTATTTAATTGAAAGTAATGTATTTAGGGGATTTTAACTTATTGTATCTGATGCATGTAGCACAATAAATTTTTTATTATCCCTAAGTATTTTCATTATTCCTTTATTGAAGCTTATTTAAATTAATAAATGATCATGAAGTTTTTGTAAATACGTAAAATAAGTACGCGAACCAACAGTTGTAGAAGCATTATAAATTATACTGGTATCGGAAGGAGCATTCTCCGGTAGGTAGTACCAGAACCAGCTCCGTAAACTGATACATCAGTAACAGGTATTTGAAACAGATACTGCCTCGTAACAGATACCAAGATATTAGGTACCGGTAAATATCAGTTTAGCTCATCCCTAATAAGGCACGGAAAACACACAAAATATCCTAATTTTTACATACATTTTTGTGTAACATAGATGCCATTATCTTAATGATGATTAAAGTAATTGCTTGAAAAGAACGATCTGAGCCATGAAATGTGAAATTCGAAAACTTGGACGCGAGCACATTGCCGGTGAATTTAATAATTCCGACTAGATGTCTTAATTTCGCGGAAAATTAAAACTATTGTCTTATTTATATGGGCTCTGCGTAGTTCAAATGCTGTCGTGTTGGTTTATTTCCAAGTTTAGATGAGAAAGAGATGAAATTTGGTCCGATGTCAGGTGGTCTCCAGAAATTACACAGAGACTAACGCAAGGATCAAGGTTTATTAGTAAATGGAGAAAAAAGACAAAAACGGAAGCTTTCACAAAGATTCGTAAGAGATTGTTTTCATCTCACGGGATATTAGTAACAAAAACATCAACTGGAAATGCCAACTACAATCACCTGGTGTTCGATGAAGTACACATCAAAGTAAAACCGTTTCTTTGATGGATTTCGTTGGGACGCCTTCCTCAAATGAGTGGCCCACGAAAGACGGATCGATGGTATTATTTTTTAAGGAGTGTTGGAAGTAGAGATAATTAACTGTGTGCGGAGAAGATTGACGAACATGAACCCACGAGGGAAGAGGGAAAATCCGATAGCGTGATTGCTTTGTTGAGAGAGTGAGATTGATTGAGTGATTGATTGTTTTGATCATTATTTGGGGCGAGATTGAGACTAAGAAGTCCCATCTTCCACCTAACCCCTAAGTGATAGAGAAAGAGAGAGAGAGAGAGAGAGAGAGAGAGAGAGAGAGAGAGAGAGAGAGAGAGAGAGAGAGAGAGAGAGAGACATAGAGGAGTTGATGAGATGCGACAGGAATAGATAGAGAGAGTAAAATGAAGGAAGAAAATAGAAAGAAAGAAGATAAAGATAAAATATTAGTATTTGAAAAAGAAAAAAAGGAACAAGTGGAATCATTCCCATAATAAGAAACAGGAGAAAGAAATGACAATTCAGAATTTTACAAAAGCCATAAAGTGGTTGTGAAAAAACCAATGCGTATTTCGGCTACATGGCAACCATCATCAGTGGTAATCCATCTAAAACTCTTGGTGAATTGACACTGATAATAGGTGTCTTGCAGTCGAAATTTGATTTTCACAACAATTTCGTGGCTTTTGGAGAATTCTGATTTATTGGTTTGATATTTGCCATAAGACGAGCTTGATAATTCTTTGAAGAGGAGCAAGTTTGGATAAGAAAGTATGAGAGGAAGGGAGGGAGAAAGAGATAGAGAGAGATAAGGTCTAGAGATAACGGAGAGAATAGGTTTGTGTGGAAGGGAGGAAGGATACACGAGAGAGGAGAAGAAAGAGAGAGAGAGAGATGGTGGATGTGGTGGATGACGGAGGAGACTTTATGCTAGTGCCTTTTTATGTAGTCTCGGAAGAGGGCGCTGCGGTCGGACGCACGGAGGAGTAAAGGCTATCGGCCATCAGTCAAGAGTTTCCATTTATCAGCTCTCTGGTCTCCTGGAGAAGCCCTTCACCTCCAACCTTCCGTGTCGTGCCTCTCTTGATCGGCGTCTTTCCACCCTTCCTGAAAACACATTAATTACACTCTGCCAGGAGTGCCTGCCACCGAAAACTTCGCAGCCTCTAAGTAATAAGCTGTGCATATGCGTCGCTATCGGTATTTTTGCGTGGTAATGCGCTCTGTCGAATACATGACTAAGCAATCGGTCTATTTAGAAAGATAATATTTTGGATTCCAAATAAAACATGTCAGCTTCAGCTTTTCGAGTGAAGTAAAATTTATATTAATTTCGTTTCGATTTTAATGAACAATGGGCAGATTAACGTCATTGCATTTTAATGACGCGGTTGAAAAGATTTTTAATTCGAGAGTTAATGTAATGACTGAAAATTTGAACCGTGCATTTAGAGGCAGAATTAAGGTAAAGTTACGTTATTCAAAATGCAGAGGCGCAGCCAGAAGTGTGGTAACCAATTATTTGCCCCTCCTCCCAAGATCGCAATTACTATTAACAAAAGCATAGAGTATGCGAACGTCAGATGGAAATAAGATGGTCCGAAAGTGTCCAAATTAGAATTAGTGCCTTTATTCAATATATTCTATCGTTATACAGAAGTTCTTGCAGATAAAACAATAAGTGCTCAGATAATAATGTGGCAAAGTATTTGCCCCCAAACAAAATTTCTGGCTGTGCCATTGTCAAAATGTATTCCTATTTGCGGTTAATTGCTTTACTGAACTTTCCTGGTACACTAAATTGATTCATAACAGTGAAAATTTACCAAAATTTAACATTTCATACAAACTTACAGTATACATATAATTATTACAAGACATAATGAAAACCAGCATCATTCGAAAATAAAAATAATTTTTATATCGACAATCTTATTACTTGAAATAATTTATGTGCACCTTTTTTAAACCATTATATATAAATTGAAATTTACTAACCTGTAGCAAAGGATTAGGGATTGCAATCCCGGAGGGATTTTCTAATCCCGGGAGAACAGGATTGTGATTTTTTCAATTCCGGGATCGAGGGATAGTGGTGGCAAATAAAAAACATTCAATATTTGTAAACAATAATTTTATATCCTACAGACATGAAATCATCATATGCAGTTATGGAAGTAATATCAAGTTTACACAAAATTTAAGTAACGCCAATGAAAATAACTAAAATAAAACGTATTTTTGGAGAAAATGAAAGAAAATTTTAATAACTAAAGTAGCAATTGTTGCAGTATCTTAAATTAAATTGTTGCATTTATGAAAATAAACGTTACTTTTAGATTAAGGTTCTCCTCACTTAAAAGTTATTCACAAATTTCTGAAATATGCCGTTATAAAACAAAGTGCATCTAATGTCGCGTCACTCATTCTTGATCTGTATTTATTGCACAGCATCCCTGCTGATGAAAAAGCCCTTCCTGATTCTACACTAGTAGGAGAAATAGCTAGCAACTGCTCGTAAAGAAACTGCAGCTTTTCTCCTTTACATCCACTTGCACGGCAATCCTTTAGCTCTCGTACTATTGATAATGCTAGGTCATTTGAACTACAGCAGGAGGAATATTTCTTGGGAGGAACTAAACATTGGGTAATGACCGAATCGAGTTCTTTCTTTAACTTCTCTGAATATGAGGAACCAGTCTCAAAACATTCAGATGCTGCCGTTCGCTCTGTGTAACACATCATTTATAGATCGGCTTCCTGATGCTGATGAAGCTTGCTCTTCTTTCTTGTCCAGTGCTTCAAATGCAACTATTACTTATATTACTATAAAATATACTCAGGTTTTCCGTAACAAACATTTTTATGTTCGCTAGTGATTTTCCAAGAATGATGACATATTATAAACTCAGACAGAAAGCAGTACTACTCAGTGAATTGTAACGAATTATATATTTTATTATACATCAAATACAATTTAATCGTTAGCACCACCTGTTAGCAAAAGCAAAAATGTCAATCCCGAAATCCCGGGATTTGCGTCTACCTAATCCCGAGATTTCGGGATTGAAATTTTGGACGGGATCCCGGGATTCGGGATTTCGGTATCTCGGGATTGTAATCCCTACAAAGGATGATGGAGCCAAAAGCACGAGAGCGGTACGGTCCTTCCTGGATAACCTTTAGAGAAAGACAGCCATAGAAGTGGGTTCAGTGCATACGAAGAAGGGGTAAAAGTGCATACAACAATGTCCATCTATAGGAAAAACCCTATCAAGCAATCGAGAAACATTTGTTCCAGGAATAAACTCCACGGGGTAGATGTGTGGAAGGGGTAGCAAAACGACCACCGAAATTCCTTTCTTCCCAACCTCGAGGAACTCTCAGCAGGGCATATCCATGACCTTAGCTGTATAGAGAGGCTCGTGGAATATCCCACCGTTAAGTCGGCAAATATAATCTCAAAAACCTCAAGAGGGTTATGAATTGCGTGTTCTCAAAACCACCCTATGGCCTTGCGGTTACCTGATTGTTCAGAATTTAAGCGTGAACTTTTCAAAAAGACGCATATTTGAATGTAAGGAAATGCCCTTCTTTCAATTCCACTGTTATTGCAAAACCAGAAAAGGAATGAAATCGTAGGTAGGAAATAATTTTGTAAAAAAAGTAAACAGAAACGACTTTAATATTATAATTCAGAATAAAATAGGTTTTTAGAAGTATACTTTTCCATTTTTTGGAAAATCGACGCTTAGCGATGACTTCATTTTCGTCGATTTCGAAAATTTAAAAAATCGACGTTTTTCGATTTAAATCGAATCCTACCAAGCCTAGTTATATCTAGTCATAACCGAAAAAATATATCAATTTTAATTGTGTTTTTCGTCAGTAGAAGACAAGTCGTGCATGGACATTATTATCCAAATCAAATTAAAAAAATTAATTAAAAAAATTTCGTAGGGTTTTTTCAAATGTGTTGTCACTAAAAGCCATTTTTCTGTAAATGAAACGAAGAGGCGTAATTTAAGCCCAAAGGTTTCAAGGGATCCATTGCCCAAATACTAAAGATCGAGGTCATCTTAAGGCTGGAATCGAATCTGTCATTGAGATAATTCTAATAACCACAATGGTGTTGGAAAAACAATGCACGAGATTCAGCTACAAAGCAATGGACATCAGTGGCGATTCACCGATAGTGACTGAAATGGGAGCCAGGAAGGTATCCACGTGAAATTACTGCATCTGCAGTAATGATAAGTTATGCAGCCCATTAAGCAAATACGTGTTACAGTGAGTATAACTTTAAGGATGCTCATGAAGCTGTCTCCAGAAATCCCTATGGTCGATCACAAAGGAAAACGTTCATGTTAAATTCTATGCATGCAAGTTTATGCTGAACTAGAGGAAATACTGGAAAGCAGAAGGAAAATTGACTGGGAATCGAACCCAGGTTTACCAATTTCAGAAGCGGGAGGATTAGCCTACCTCGGTAGTACAGTGGTAGAATATCGATTTCCGGTCAAGGTAAAATTTTTCTCCTACTTTCCATAATTTCTTCCTATGATCGATAATAATTCCCCTAGATATGAAATGGTTGATTGAACCAGATTTACAGTTTAACTACAAATCAACCGTTCTGTTATATTTCACCAATTATGGGTTCAGTAAGGAGTTACCTTGACCGGCTATATGATTCCAGTAGTGATGGAAAACGTTACGAGTAACGTAAAGAAATAACGGAATTATTTTGGATTAACGAAACTAAAAACGTTAACAACATTTTTCAAATAGCAGTAATGGAAAATGTAACGAAAACGAAGAAGAAGTTCCATTTTCATACATATTTTAAGTTTATATTTTGTTTAGTATTAATTAAAGTCAAGTAATTTAGTGTGGCGTCTTTCTTCGTCATTATATTAAAAATGCCGTTTTATATACCATTGGGTACTGGGTTCGATTCTGAAGACAGCAATGTACACCATCTGCACAGGAGGGGAGTATCTGATTTTATAATGAATTAGGATAAACTCAGCAGCGCCTAATGTAATGTTATTTTATTTTCTTATGCCTTATTTGCAAACTAGTGACAATAAATTTTAATATATTTTTAAATTTATTTCTATTTTATGAAACCTCATACAATGCCTAAACTTTTCCGCTCCTGCTCGTTTTCCATTTCTCTCTAACCCACACGTCTTCCTCCTGCAGTCTTACTCCTCCCTCAGTTTACATCACACCTGTCTGCTTCCCTCCCCATGCTCTCCCTTCCCCCCCACTCCATTCCCCTATCCATCTCCTCTATCTTTCTTCCCATTCCTCCATCCTGTTTTTTATTTCAAACTTTTTCATATTTCTTGTTCTTGCTGTAAATGCCAATTTTGGTCATTATAGTTTTCAAAGCTAGCATCAAAATAATGCTCTGAAAAAGCATTGAATCGTACATTTTTCCGCACATTCAAAAATGGAAAATAGTCTTATTGTTTCATCGTTCAGTCTTTCTGTCCCTTATTACCTTTTGAACCGATTTTCATGGCATTTGATAGATATCTTTTACCACTGGGGACGCCCTGTCGAGGAAATTCTATTCACAATGCAATGCCTTTTTATTTAAGTGTTAAAAGAAGGGAATCTTACTACTGGCGCGGGATTTGTACTATTTTCTGCGAAAAGAAATAAATATTTAAATTTTTATAATAGAATTTTGCTTATCGGACGTTTTCATACAAATTCCACATAAGCAAACGCAAGTGGGAGCTATTTTAGAAGAAAAGGTTTCAATTTTAACATGTATTTTTATTCAAATGCAAAATAAAAGTAGTATTAAAAACTAATATATAAAGTATATTATACGTGACGTTGAGATATGGCGTTCGCGACATAATATTAAGTTCTTTTAGTTATAGCAGGAGCGAGAGACACAGTTCCGTTGCTTAAACGCGGTGAGTGATCGAGATATCACGAGCGCGCTGGTGAAGGCGAAGAGAGATCGCGTTGGGGTTCGCGATTTTTGGTGAGGTTGCGGCGGTACCCGAAAATATCCTTTATCCTCATTTCATTAAATATTATGTATTTTCCGATCCTAAAAATTTTTATTCATAACTATAACTATAACTTTTTCTCATTTCAAAATAATTTCCAACATTACAGATTATGCCTGTCTGCATAGGATCTTCAGATCGCTTTATTCCATCAGTTTCTTGCTTGGCAATCCCACCATTTGAGAGGGAGGAGTTTTCTTTGGTGTATCTCTTCGAGGACATCCATTGGGGCAGTTTGATACTAGCTTGGCTAGTTCCGTCCCAACCAAGATAACATCCGCGTTCAGAAACGAGAAAATTGATCTGGTACGATAGTTCAGCGGTAGAATATCCGCCCGGATTCGATTCCCGGTCATAGCAGACTTTTTTCTCGTTTCAAAATTATTCCCAACTATCGAGTATTTGTCTTATCAAAATGATAAGCCCTCTAATCAAGTAAAATTAAAGAATTTTTAAAAATTGTTTCTTCATTTTTATCAACTGCGTTGGAAATAGACTACAAACTAAAAAATTCATATGAACGTCGTCAGATCCCACTAAAAGCAATAAATTAGAGATTTCACAATAATTTTGCTATTAATTAAAATTTAATAGTATTCTTTTCGTCAAGACAGCAATTTAATACCCGCATTATTAAAGATTCCAAATTTCTCTATTTATCCGAAAAATTACCTACATACATTGTAATTTGTAATGGTTTCAAATTCCGTCTTACAAATAATTTACTCCATTCTTTCAAATACAAAATAAAGCTATTTCTGGGTTAATATTGATATCTAACTAATCTTGAAATGTAATATTGCATGATTTCCATATCTTTCTTATGGGGATATGAAAAGAAAGAACGACATAAAAAATGAGCCCTAACGAGGACAAATGTTGGAATTTGGATTATTCTCTTTAATTTTACCTGATGGACCGATCATTGTATCGGTAACCTTAAAATGAGTTTCTTGTAAGAAAATACAGGACGGGTTAAAATGTGCAATTAAAACCTTCAACTCCTCTAGATGTTTAAAATAGCCATCCAAATTCCATTGAATGGCAAACATAAATATATATTTAAAATGATAAAAGTAAAAGACTCGCGATTAAAACCCATCTCTTTGGAAGGGAAGCTTATCGCTTAAGCTTCAACTTCCTACCCTTCTTCTGGTTCAGGAGGAGGATTTTGAGTTGGTCCTCCTCCAACTCGCCTTCCTCCATCTCCTCCTCGCTCAGTGCCATCGCATCATGAGGAGGAGATTGTGGTAGAGTTATCTCACGTCTCAGGACGTGAGCTTTTGTCTCTGTGTCATTTTCCTTTGGAGTAGTCTTCTTGGAAGATATCACACAGATGGTTTTATCTACATCCATGGATGTGGCAGTATTTTTTCCTGTTTTTCCTAAAGATTCCTCTACCTTTTTTTCCGTTTTTTTCCTTGGTTGCTGTCCCTGATTCTCTGTCTGTATTCCTATGCTGGCCGTTTTAATAGGAGTTGATGGTGTTGCTGCCGTTGCCGCATAGGACCTCGAAAATGTTGGGGCTACGAGCACCTTATACTTCTTCCGGGCCTCAAAATATGGGATCTTCTCCGTCACCTTGATCTCCATGATCTTCCTTTCCTCCGCAGCTTTGGGCAATCCCGCGAGTAGACTGGATGTGGTCCACCGCAATTGCCACAAAGAGCAGGAGAGGCACAAGAATCCCCATCGTGCTTATTCTTGGCACATTTTGGGCAGATAGATTCGCCCTTGCACCGAGGTGCAATGTGGCCAAATCTTTGGCATTGATAGCAACGCATGGGGTTCGGAATGAAGGGTCGGACTGGGCAAGACTCGTACCCAACGAAAACTTTTTCAGGAAGTTTGTCACGTGCAAAGGTGAGTACCACCGAAGTGGTATTGATGGTCTCACCATTACGTTTAGTCGTGAGTCTACGACAGGAGATGACCCCTTGCGAAGCCATCTCCTTCGTTATCTCGTCGACTTCAACGTATAAGAGGTCGTAACAAGAAATTACACCTCGGCACGTGTTAAGGGTCTTATGCGGCTCAACGGTGATTTCTATGTCGTGAAGCTTCGTCATCGACAGCAACTTCTGGCTCTGCTTCTCTTCAGACGTTTCTATCAGCAGAGTACCGTCACGCAACTTTTTAACATTAATAGACCCAGGAACAGCATTGGTCAAAACTTTATGAATTAAGAAGGGAGATACCTTGGTGAGGTTCTCTCCCTCCTTCTTACATTTTATTATCAAATACTTGCGGCATGTGCCGACAACCATATCTCGCCCATCCGTTTCCGGACGGGGTCTTTTGGGAGGAGGTAGTCCTTTCATAATAAGGAAAAATTTTCATCTCTTGGTCTCCCCACCCACCACGGAGCCACACATTTGGGACGCCACACCGCAAACCGGTATGGTCGCCAGGGCTAACCAAGGGATATAGCACCCGCAGCTAGGCTGCCTGCTTCAGGTTAGGTCTCAGCACCCACTCCACCCACCATACATGGGCCTCCAACCCCATGCACCTTCGACCCCCCTCCACAGACCTCCATAGCCCCAAGCACTCGCCACCGGAACGCCGAAACGTGACGGAAGCCGATTGGCCAAGTGTGGCTAGCACCTGACCGCCCGTCTACAGTGAATCTGGGGCCTATTCTCCATGGCCCTTCCAAGGCATCCGACCTCTTCCGGAACCAAGGAGCTCAACCACCACGATCCCCTTCTCCCTCTTACGGGCCGCCGTGCACGGCAAACACAAGGGTGAATTCTTAGCCAGATGTTGTGGCTTTAAGCACAGATAGTGAACCCACCTACTATCTGGACACTGCCCTTGGCAGAAACGGGGGTTTTTTTAACGAGGTCTGCTCCTCGCCTCATTGGTCGCCTCTTACGACCAGCAGAGGGGCTGCGGGAGTATTCTCAATCCCCCTACCCGCAGGGTAAGGTTACCGACACGCCTAAATTGAAGGGGTACAGCATCCTGCGGCTAGATGACCTTAGCGGTCGACGAGCGCATGGTGGTGTTGCTGCTGCTGTCCGGGAGACCCTATACAACTTCCGGGTAGACTTGCAGACACCCTTGCATGCCCTTGCTGTGACGGTAGCTGTACCGGAGAGGGTTACATTCTGTAATGTATACCTTCCGGAGTGGGCTCCGGTCACCATGAGGATCCTGCAGGATCTGGTGGAGCAATTACCCAAGGCATTCGTCCTTTTGGGCGATTTTAATGCTCATAGCACCCTTTGGGGAGAAACTGTGAGTGGTTCTAATCGGCGAGGGCGTGTTTTAGAAAAGTTTTTAACAAATTTTAATCTTATTTTAATTAATAAAAAAGAAAAGACTCGTTTTAACTCTTTTACAGGAGAATACTCCTCAATAGATCTATTGATTTGCAGCAGTAGTATTGCTCCCCGTTTTAAACTCCAAGTCCATGATGATCTCTGTGAAAGTGACCACTTCCCCCTTCTTATCCGTAAAAAATTTTTTTGTGAAAATTTTAACAGCCCCCAGAAATGGCTTTTGAAGAAAGCCAACTGGGAGGATTTTAAAAATAACCTTGATTTTAATTTTAACTCGACTCGTAGTGGCGTTGAAAACGTAGAGGACCTTCGTAATGCGGTAGTGCATGCTGCAGAGAAGAGCATTCCTGTTTCAGCTGTCAAGGCAAGTCGTCCACCAGTGCCTTGGTGGAACGATGAATGTGCTGAAGCAATCAGGAAACGAAAGAAGGCCCTACGCATTTTTAACAAGTACCCTACATGTATGAATCTAGCGGCATTCCGGCGCCTGCGAGCGAAGGCTCGTCAGGTGGTGAAAACTGCAAAAAGGAACTCTTGGATGAAGTATGTCAGTTTGATCACCCACCGAACACCTATTTCACAGGTTTGGAGGAAAGTGAAATGTATCTCCGGTGTTTATCATCTCCCAGGCACCCCATCTGTTGTTGTGAATGGGTCCATTGTGATGGAGACAGCCACAGTAGCTGAGGCTTTTGGAAATCACTGTGCATCCATAAGTAGCTCGGCCAACTACGATCTGGCCTTCGCGTCGCATAAGCGTTGTGAAGAAGGAGGCTTCCGCCCCTTCGAACCAGGCCTGGCCGGAGCTAGCTACAATGACCCCTTCACACTGTGGGAGCTGGAGTCAGCCATTGCTGATCTGAGGGACACCGCTCCAGGAATGGACCGTGTCCACAATGCCTTCCTGCGATGTGTGCCGAACTCTATCTTAGGAGAGATTTTGAATGCATTTAATAAAGTCTGGCAAGATGGAGATTTTCCCAAGAGTTGGAGAGAGTCTATAGTAGTCCCAATCCCTAAACAGGGAAAGGACAAGACTCTCCTCGGGAACTACAGGCCAATTTCTCTGACCTGCCTGTGCAAGCTAATGGAGAGAATGGTGAACCTAAGGCTAGTTTGGTGTCTTGAGAACCGTAATCTTCTCTCCAACATCCAGTGTGGCTTCAGGCAGCATAGGAGTACTGTCGACCACTTGGTAAGGATTGACAGCTTCATCCAAGAGGCATTCGTCCATCGCCAGCATGTTGTGGGGGTCTTCTTTGACCTGGAGAAGGCCTACGACATGACATGGCGTTTTAAAATTTTAAAGTGTCTTAGGTCGTGGGGTTTTAAAGGCAATCTGCCTACTTTTATTCAAAAATTTTTATCGGATAGAGTTTTTAAGGTCTTGATTGGAAACTCATTTTCCAACACATATCCTCAGGAAAATGGAATTCCACAAGGGTCCATATTAAGCGTAACTCTGTTTGCAATAGCGATCAATGACGTAGTAAATTCCATCACACCACCTGTGGAAGCCTCTCTGTTTGTTGACGACCTGGCAATATTTTGTCGATCGTCAAGGGTAGCACTGGCTGAGAGGCAGCTACAAATTACGCTCAATTGTCTCCACGAGTGGTCCCGCCGAAATGGCTTCCGTTTTTCGGATGAGAAAACATGTTGTGTCCATTTTAATAGGCGCAGGGGTATATTCCCCAAACCTATACTTCGGCTGGGCAACCACCAGTTGAATTTTGTGGCCTCGGTGCGTTTCCTGGGTGTTCCGTTTGACGAGCGGCTAAATTGGCGAAGCCATATTCAATCCCTTAAGGTGAAGTGCCGGATGTCGCTCAGTGTATTGCGAGCGTTGACTGGCCGCTCGTGGGGTGCGGACCGAACATCAATGCTTCTCCTTTACAGGGCATTGGTTCGGTCCAAGCTCGACTACGGCTGTTTTATATACGGTGCTGCCCGGGCATCTTATCTGCGTGCACTGACATCACTGCACAATGCCGGACAACGGTTGGCGACTGGTGCCTTTCGAACCAGTCCCATCCCCGGCATTTATTGTGATGCTGGAGAGCCACCGTTGGAAATCAGGAGGAATGTCCTGATGTGCAGTTATGTCAGCAAACTTTTAGCCCTTCCTTCGCACCCGTGTTTTAAAATTGTTTTTAACCGTAGTTTAATGGACGTTTTTAACAGAAGACCCCGGGCCCTGAAGCCCCTTGGTATTCGTTTTTATAATTATATTATAGGCAATAATTTAACTTTACCCCAGATTTATAGATTGCAAGTTCCGCGTAACCCTCCTTGGAATACCCCGAGGCCAGAAATCTTATTTGATTTAGCTCCAAGGTCCAAGAATGAGTGTCCTCCTGCAGAACACGAGGTTGCATTCGCCGAAATCCTGTCACGCTGTCCAGGATTCGCACCTATCTTCACGGGTGGGTCGAAGTCCTCAACAGAATGCGCATGCGCCTTTGTATCCCTGCACACTTCCTCCGGGTTCAAGCTTAATCCGTTATGTGGTATCCACACTGCGGAGCTCACAGCTATTAAGCTGGCCCTGGAGAGCATTGAACGTCGGAATATATCTCACTTGATATGTTCCGACTCAATGAGCGCATTACAATCCATTGCCTGCTATAATCCAGTACATCCTTTGGTCCAGGATGTGCACTCCTCCCTCATCATCTTGAAGAGTCTAGGTGTGCAAATTAAGTTCGTGTGGGTGCCGAGCCACGTAGGTATAGCAGGCAATGAGGCAGCTGATGTCGCTGCTAAGGATGCCCTGGGAAACCCAGAGGTGCAAATGGATCTCGTGCCTTGGAGAGACCTTCGTGCGATGTTTTGTGGCGCCCTGCAGAAGGAGTGGCAAGCCTCATGGGAAAACCTCGAAAACAACAAATTACGCACAATCAAGTTCAGTACCGGTGCATGGCAATCATCTGTTAGGAATAGTAGAAGGGAGGAGGTGGTCATCACGCGATTGAGGATAGGCCACTGTGCCTTAACCCACTCGTACCTTTTTACCACCCCACGGGTACAACCTCGATGTGATGACTGCGACACTTTTCTTACCATAAGACACCTCCTGACAGAATGCCAAAGATATTTTGAGTTGCGTAGGAAGTGCAATATCAGGGGATGTATAAGAGACATCCTAGGTGATGACACAACTAGGATGAATGAAATTTTATTATTTTTAACGGAGGCTGGACTTTTCCAACGATTTTAAATTCTATTCTATTCTTTTCTATTTTTATTTTATTATTTATTTATATATATGTGTGTGTATATGTATATATGTATATATAATCATTAAATTGTAAATATTAATCCTTTGACGAAGGTGCAAAATGACCCTCGATGTCGACGCACCAGTATAAATGAAGAACTACTACTACTACACCGATCATTGTACCAAATTTTAGTTCTGTAGCAGGAGCATGTTTTCCGAGTTACAATCGGCGCAACCGACCGTCCGGTTCCTTTTATTATCGTTAATTACGGATCCCCGGGTTCTCAGTATACTTTTTCTGTTACCTATAAAAAATTCTAATATAGGGCATAAGCGTTACAGCACTAATCTTTTAGTCTTAAATATGTGTTAAGTTTATTAACTTGAATATAAAATTTTCATAGATGATCATCAAAAACGAAAAATGTGCCGAATACTTTGAAATCTTAAAAACGTTCCTGATCTGCAGCATATATTTGGAAGTGCCTATAAATTAGTATTCTAAACAAGAAGCACGTATTTAAAGTTGGATACGTAACCTCTAAAAAAAATAAATAAAAGAGTAACTACACAATTATTTTTTACCAAATTATTTCGTTATAACGTTAAACGTAACGGAAAACGAAATGTATATTTTAGCGTAACGAAAAACGCAACGAAAAACGAAATCGCTTTTTTGCTTGTAACGAAAAACTTAAAGAATCGTTTTTTTCGTTTGCCAGCACTGGATTCCAGCCATGGGATGAGCTTGATAATAGGCTTTTGTAAATATTAAGTATTGAATCATAATGAAGATAAAATAATTATATTCTGAATCAGTTTTCCAATAAAGTATGATGACTAAACAGTAATCTATGGTAATTTATAGCTTCGGATAACGAGGGAAATAAAACGAAACAAAAGTAAAATGTGCATTAGTCCAGGCAGACAATACTAAACAATAGTCATGGCTAAAAAAATTTATACAGATTGTTAATGGCTATAAAATATGTCAGTTTTATATATCACTAGCTGTGTGACCCGGCGTTGCCCGGATACGATTCGGGATTGCACGAACTCCCTTTTCGCAACCAAGGGAGATCTAGGTATGCGGTTAACTTGTTCGCCAGCTAAACACACCGCAGCTGCTTGCAGCTGTGGCGGGAATATGGCCTACCAGGCCGAGGTGTCCCGAGAAAAACGAGGGGGCGCCCCGGCGCCCCCCCCCCAAGAAGGGCGTCCGAGAGTAGTAGCAAGAGTTAAGTACACTGCGATTTAATAGGGCTGTGGTGGCGACATAGGGACGTAGACGAAGCAGTTATCTACCCTGTTGGAGTTTTGAACTATCTCAAGTCTCAGCGTCTGGGCTGCCCTGTGTAGGCAGATTAGAAGGAATGTAAAATGACAGTTTGGGATGAACGATTAGGGAAAATTAAATAAATGTATGGGCGCGCGCGGCCGACGCTGCCGCTTATATACCCTCGCAACGCCCGCGCGCTCGGCGCACGCTCTCGCGGCCGACGCTGCAACTTATATGCCCTCGCACCGCCCGCGCGCTCAACATACAAAGCGTTGCTTCTATAGGTAATTTTTAGGGTTACCATATTCTAATGTCCCAAAACCGGGACATATCTAGTTTTGAAGAGACTAAAACCGGGACAAAATCGGGACGTTGTTTATAAAAGCTAACTTGTACTAATGGTGTACAGTTATTTTATTCTTTTATTGTAATTACAAAATAAGGCTATTACTTGCTTTTGTGGCGGTGGGTTTTAGTACCAAACGCTGGAGTACCGAGTTCGAATCTCGTTACCAGTGAAGTACCTGAACCCTTCTTGGCCCGCCAAGTAATTCCTCGGGGGCCCCGGGAAAACTTGAATAATAACGGATGATATCTGTCATCCGGTGCCATGGTTCTGAATGTGTTTAAAGTCATTGGGCAGTGATAGTTGCACGGTTCCGCCATATAAAATACCATGATTTTTTTAGTTCATTTAAATATATAACACTTGAAGTGAAGCAACAGATTTACATTTTGACGGTTTCTTTAAAAATGTTAATTATATACAATAACATTTTAGTATAAAATATAAGTAGATCAAATTGTCATTTTAATGTGGTGGAAACTGCATGCTTTCCGATGCACGATATTTCGGAGAAGTAGGATCTTTCAATGGAATCTTTTTTCAATGGAATCTTTTCCTATTGGCTAGCTTTGGGCTCCCGCTAGGCGGGGGCGTCTGCTACGCCCCTGCTTGTTACTTAAGTCGATCGTTAAAGTTATAAAGGGCTGTGAACTGGCTGCTTTTTCGAATATAAATAAAGATTTTAGTTGTTATTTATAAAGGAATTTCTGAAATTTAACTTGTAAAGAATGTGTGGCAAATAAACTAATGGAAACATTGAAACCAATGTTTAAAGAATAACAGAAATTAATAGCAAAAAATGTCCATTTTTGGGGTCTCACTTGAAAAAATAACAAAACATATATGTACTTGAAGTTATGTTGCATATTTATTTATTAAAACAAATAAAAGCTAAGAAATGCCAATTACATAATTACAGAATACTGAATAAAAATAACAAAACACAGAATAGAGAATCACTCTTTGGAAAACCATTCATATTTTTCACTAGCATGAACCTTTACTAGAAAATCATTGTTATTTTTTATTTTTTCATAAAACTCACTACAACTTAAATCAAGATTGAATTTACAAAAAATTAGTCCTTTTACTGTTGATTCGGTCATTCGACCTCTTTCCTGACACCATATATTGTTTAGCATTGAGAATAATCTTTCGACAGGGCCAGAAGTGCCTGGTAGACAGAAAACATACTCCATAAGACGGCTGAGGTTGGGCAAAGAAATGTTCTGGTTCTTGAAATGAGTAAAGAGTTGAACCCATTTTTCTTCATTATTTGCATTCTTTGTATTCCAAATATCATAGTTTGAAGACCAAAATTTTTTAGCAAGGACTACTTCATCAAACAATTTATCTACGTTTATTGCTGCATTTTCAAGCGTTTCATTAATTTTTGTAGCTGAAGCTTCCATTTCAGCCCATATAATATCACTGTTATTCATCCAGGCAAAGTGTTCTCCTGCACCAAAACTATTTTCCCACAACTCAATGTAAGCCAGACATCGAGTATAGAATTTTTTAAATTCATCCGTAATTAAACGAGAATCGAAGTCTACACTATCCTCTGCCGTCTTTAATAGTTTTTTTGCTCCTTGTGGTATAAAATTATTAACCCGTCTTTCTTCAAGGCTTGTTTTCAATTTTTTAAGTTCTATAACAATGTCAGTTGCACTTGCTTTTGTTTTTTCTATAGCCAAGATTGTTTTGTTAAACAAATCTAGCTGTCCATGAACAAACCACAAATATATTTCTCCACATTTACTTTCAAAGAACTTTTTTATCATCACTGGGCAATGTTCCTGAGAATAAAAATAGTGATAGATCTAAAATACACCTAAATTACATAAGTAAACAAAAAATTAAAAGCATCTTAAAACGTCATATAAATGCCAAAAGTGATGAAAAATGCATTTACTTAAATTCCATAAAGGTGAATGTGTATAAACTTAGAAGTTAAAGTTGAAAATTCATAATCAAAAATTACAAGACGAATTATAAGATAAAGTTCGCGACTCTAACAATTCACGAATCAGTTTAGAAGATATTAGGCTGTTAATTTATTACTGGCTTGAGAGATATCTAAAAACTGCTAGGCGTGAATTGAATGGAGATCAATAAATAGTTGTTGAATGCTAGAATTTCTACAGAGAAGTTTGTATGGAGATTTTATTAATTTAAACAAGAGATCTCCCATAGTGGAATTTAGCCAAGTATAGAACAAATACTATAACCGCACCTACCTCTCAAATTCACAGCCACACGGAGCGTGCACCGAACTGATAATGAGATGGCGTAAATCAAATAATTGTAGACTGGTGTAAATTTCTGCAGAGAATTTTGAATGGAGATTTAATTAATTTAAAAAAAGCTGTCTCCCATAGTAGAATTTGGTCTAATAAAGCACAAATACTATAATTGCACCTACCTCTCAAATTCACAGCCACACGGAGCGTGCACTGTACTGACAATGAGATGGGAAGAGTTTCTCGCTTAGTTCGGCTTCTAACACAGGGATTCAGCCAAGTGACAAACACTCAATAGTCAGTCAAGAGCGTCAAGAGTCTTCGAGGATGCGTGGTGGAGGAAAAACTGTCGAACCACTATAAGAGTTGCTCGATGCATTTCTCGCTTCGGTCGACACAATTGATAACATTGGATACAATGTTTTCGATATCCACATTTCTCACTGCGTATTTCTCCTTCTAGTGAACAGCGGGCCTAACCGAGACATTCCGGAATATTCCGGGACATTTCAGTGTCAGCCGGGACAAATTTGCTAACCGGACGGGACACCGGGACAGATCCTTCAACCGGGACTGTCCCGGCCAAACCGGGACGTATGGTAAGCCTACCTATAGAGAAGTATTTTGTTCTGTAAAAGGGTTCTTGAAAAAATGTCATAACTTTCGATTAGACTGTATATTATGTTTTTTGTACGTGAAACGTATTTACACTATAGGTAAAAACGGTATTTTCCTTAAACATGCTGTATATTCTGTATTTTTTACATAAACTTGTTCGTTGTAATGCTGAACAAATTAGTGAAAGAATGGTGCGAATAGGTTCAGCCATTCTCGAGTTATAAGGGAACATAGTTACAGACAGAAACGGATTTCCCACCAGGGCTGTGCTGCGCGAGAGTGAAGGGGTTAAGAGTGGTATCTAAACCTACTTTGTGTCCTGCTCTTTTACCTAAAAAAGATTGATTAAAATCGGTTGGTTTTTTCCGGAGATATGTTGGTTAGAAGGGGGTTTTCGATTTTTGCCTTTTATATATTAGATTCTCTGCCAATGGAAGTGGAGATCAGTTCCAGGATCGAGACTACTGTATTTATGTTTTTATTGTCTGCGTATTTTCTCAAAAGTCATTTACGTAAAAAAAACTAGTCAGTGTACGAATGATAAAATAACAATTCTCCTAGAATATTAATGTCTCATACCTATATTGAACAATTTGACCATAAATTACGTTGGTTTTCACATCAGCTTCATCCTGGGAGTGAGAACAAAGAGGTCTATTAAATTAATTTTTAATGTCTTTCGTTGGAGCGTCTATAGATCAAGAACATAGAAAAAGGAACATCTAAAAACGAACAAAGCATTCAGTGATAAGTTAATAATTTCAATTTAGAATGGACTGTACGTCCTCTTTTTTGCCGGAAAAGAGGTGAACATGCTGAAGTATTTGTGTCGACAGAACGCGATACTTCGGCAATCATGCAACCAAGAGAAGCCTTACGATCTGACGTGGTCGCATTTTAACTTTTCTCTGCAGAAATAGAACCGTCATGAGTCGACTATTACTTCTGAGAAACACTTTCACCCAACTTAAGGTTTGATTTGCCCAATTGGAAAATATTAAACATTTAATTAAAACTTTCATAGGCAGAATCCTATTTGAAAATGCCAGTTTGATTATATCAATATTGCTGATATTAAGAATCACATATAATGCCAAGTTGGTCAATTCCACGCATTCCCATCCTATGGCATGGCTTAAAATAATCTCAAATTCATAAATAAAATAATGATGTTTAAGCATTAGATCGTGAATTTAGATATAATAAGAAGGTGATGCGTAAAAATTCAACATCATCAACGCAAAAACATTTTTCCACCGCCGACTGCTTTATTGAAACAATTTCCAATTTTTTAATCTCCTTTTTCAAGAAAAATACCCAGAAACCAAAATGTTAAAACAAGTTTCAAAATCTAGACCAAAAGTGCAAATGGGAGTAGGATATCTAAAAATCCAATTAGAAAAACGAAAATGTAGTCACCAATCCAGTCCCTAGAGGTATTACTAACGTAAAGAAGCCCCTTTATTTCTTTCATTTGCTCTGGATTCCCTTGACGAATACGAAAACTTCGGCTGTTTCTTTCCTATGGTACGTCGTAAAAACCTTTTCCTTTAAGGAACGATCCATGGGGCGAGAACCCGCCGTGCTGCCGCCGCGCGCGCCTTAAGGGTGGTATAGACGGTCTTAACGTTACCATTGGCCTAATCCGCTCTGTGGCACGTTGCGTCCTTATGGGGGAAGCCCCGTGTCCGTGCACGCGGGGATTAGAGGGAAGGAGAGGGAGAAAGAGGGAAGGGGAAGGAGAAAGGGGGAAAAGGAGGAAAGATAAAGATAGGGGAAGGAAAGATGGTGTGGGCGCCTGGTGGAGAGAGAGAGCGAAGGGAGAAAAGGGCGCGGCTGGGGAAAACGATGACGGAGGGAGGCAGGGTATGAGAAGAAGGGGAAGAGAATAAGAAAAAAGGGTGGGGCAGTCTCGTGGGCTGGGTGGCGTAAGAAGGAGTGGCGAATGGTGGAAGAAGCTTGAGCAATACCTGTGTGACGAACAGTGGCGTAGCTTGGATCTCCTTCGCCCGGGGGCAAGTCCCTTTGCTTCCTGTGCAATTTTTCATACAAAAGTAATGTGGGGTATTGTGACGGAAATTCAAGCACACTATACTAGCATTTGAACTCGGCATATATTATTATTTTTTATGAACACAAACGTTAATTTTCGGTCCATGAGTTTTGGCCCCTTCAGCCCTGCGCTTGGGGGCAACTGCTCCCCTTTGTTTCCCTCTCGCTAAGCCACTGATGACGAAAGCGGTGAGGAAGCGAGGAGGCGATGTCTCGCATAGCGTCCATATTTACCGTAAAGAGGTTAAGGAAATGAAAAAAACGAGTGGAAGTAAGCGTGTAAACATAATTTTCAAATCGGGAAAATATTTCCGCATCGTAAATCCTCATTTTCGGAAGTAGACATTTAAAGGGGCGGACATTCTCCCACCGTATCGATGTTGGTCCAACTTCTGCCTCCTCCGAATCTTTAAATGGCTTTAAACAGACATCGGCGGCGTTTTTATCTCGAGTGTCATGTTAAAAAGTTGTTAATATCCGCGTGTGCCACCTTTGTATTCATTTTATCCCTAGCGTTAGCAAAGTATTTCTTTTTGATACAAGATACGCTGAATATGATGCGAGAAAGATACAGTATAGAGAATCATTGACAAAAAATGAAATTTATTTTTAAATATATATTTTGTAATTGTTCCATTTATTAATATAAAATCACTTTGCATTCCGCCTTAGGTTTTAGAATATATTTTCTGCTACATTTTTCATCAAGCCAACGCCCAACTTAAATATTTTATCACCGGCTGAGAGTTATCCAACTGTGTTTTCGTTAAATTCCTTGGAATCCTGTAATAATGATTTAATTATAACTTTGTGAGTCAGCAAGATTTTTACTGCCGTGACATGAGAAATCACAAAAAAGAAAAAAAAATGAGGTTTCTTTAGAGTCGCGTAAGTCACAAAGCTCTGCAGAGAGGGCGAATTCTTCGTTGTTGAGATTGTTATCCAGATTTAGGATTCGATCTCGTGCTTATCCTAATTTCTGAAATTTAATGCCCAACTTCCAGAGGTATTAGAATCTACATAATCTTAATAACATTTGCACAGATATTTGCTATTAGGTTCTTTGACCTGATGGAATTGATTACGCTTACTCACATCCTACAATTAACCTCAGTAAAAGATGGGAATAATTTTTTTTTTCAAAATTATTCCCAACTTTACAGCTTATGCCTGTCTGCATGGGATCTTCGGATCACTTTATTCCATCTATTTCAGTAAGAGATCAAAAATATTGTTATTGCACTTCAGAATGTATCCAAAAAGACATCACACACAAAATCGTGGCAACGGCTAATGAAATAAAAAATATATTCTATCATATGCGCAAGTGAAACATAAATTTGGAAAAGAAAAAAGAACTTCACATCGAGTGTTGGTAAAACTCTGGACCAATTCTCTCACATACAGATTTTCATTTCGTCGTGCCCCACGAAATCAGGAGTAGGAGAAAAATTTCGCATAATCTATAAATAAAAATATATCCTTTTAAGAAGGCTTTCATTAGATTAAAGCTCACCATCTGCTTCGAAGCTTTTAGAGCGAAAATAAAAGTTGACAGGCGGAAAGGAATTCATTTTCACAACCTTGACCTTGGCTGTTAAATCTCTTATGCGTGGCAACAGGTTAGGATTCATTCTGCAATTTCTGTTTCTCGAGATCATCAACAGGTGGCATGGCTTTGAGCCAGTCCGCAGGGATACAAGCAGAGAAAAATAAGAAACGCCGAAGGAGTGAGTGATATGAAAAATGGACACATGAGACACCCATTGTATAGCGTTCGTGTGAGCGTGAGTCCGTCAATGATAAGAGCGCGCACGAAATGAACTGAGGTATACTTAACGTCGATAGCTTAACCCTGTATTTATATAGAGCTACGACTTATTATTTCCACTATTTTATGCATTCAAATCATTATTTGTTACTTTATTCGCACAATTAGTTTTTTAAAGCGTTAGCTGCGACTACCAGAAACAAATTAAAATTCAAAATAGAATAACCATGGATGTAATAAACAAAAATATTACTCCCATTAAAAAAAATAACTGAAAAGCTTAACAATTTTCATGTAAGTTTCAAATTTTTATTGAATAATATAAAACATTTTATCGTTATTTTGTTTTTGACGTAACATGCACTACAGTACAAGTCAACGCCTTCATATTATAATATTAAATGCGTAATGCATCACTTATGAGGTAGAGGTCACTCAGCTCAAATTGACTGCGTTATTTCCAATGGTCTATTCTTCCAGTCACTAACTTTATTTTGAACGTTTACTTGTTTACTCATAGGTATTATGCATTTCCTTGCAATGTTGATACATCATTTTTTTAAATGAAAGATGTTCCGAATATATAATATTATTGACGATCATGGTTTTATAGACCACATAAACCTACAACATATTTGTTACGTTTACTATGTTATTCAATTAAATTAATGGAGAATATTTACTTCGCTATAATGAATCACTGTTAAATTAGAGTAACACAATTTGTATTAAATATTGTAATGACAATGTCGTTTTATTTTAATTTAAATCTCCCTGCATTCATCACTAAACATTTCTTAGGTAAATTTAAAACAATTGCATTAAAAATGTTCATACTTATGATTCGATTAAAATAGTATTACAAATTTAATAAAGCGGGTTGCATATTTAGAAGGGATCATCAGTCTTTAAAAGTGCTAATTCTTTGTGTTTTATCATAGATGAATTCCACAGAGTTGTGCCTTCAAAAGTAAATTCAAATCCACTTGTTAAAAATGAAAATAGTGAATGTTGTAATTTTTAGATGATTCAATATTGATCACGACAGAAAAAAGAAAGCCTTTTTAGTGCTTTTCGTCATTGCTGAAAAGCACTATTATCATCGTGATGTCCGTCCGTCCGTACGCATGTATCAGGGAAGAATTGGCTGAACTAATTTCTATCAAATTTGGTACATACAATATAAACATAAATACATTATCAAAATGATATATTTTGACTGGATTGACTAAGCAGGAGTGCCACAATTGCAAAATAAAGCTTTTCGGTAATTATGAATTTGGAAGGAACTGGCTGAACCGATATAAACGAAATTGCGTACGAAGGAGGCGTACAACATACAATAACAAAAATCAAGATATTCAGGGTTGCCACACTACAAGAAATAAAATACATTTTTACACATATTTGTGTTGAAGTGGCCAAATCAATTTTAACCAAATTTAATATTTATAATGTATACATAAGGTGACCAGACGTCTCGATTTCGGCGGGTCAGTCCCGCTTTTGAACAGCATGTCTCGCTGTCTCCTAAAAACTTTAGGGGACGCAAAATTGTCTCGCTTTTGGATATGTTGATGATAAATGTCCCGATTATTCAAATGTTTCTACAACAAATGGAACATAAGATAAAGTAATTCACAACAAAGAATTCAACATCATAAGACAATCAAAGATACATTATTACAACGAATGAAAAAAAAATAATCATAAGAATATTAACCATCCTCGACCACAACAAAGCGGACGACGCAGTTCACCAATCAACCGTGATGCAGCTTTCACATTAGCTAATAGCATTTTGCAGATGTCAAAACAAATGACGACGTAAATGATCGGGATTCCCCTTATTCAAACGTGTCGTAAAGTTTGTATGGTATCGGTATCGGCCTAGATGGCCTCCCACCATCTGTCTGATTCAATTTGTGAAGGTGTTTGGAATGCATCTTAGATACCGACGCTTTGTGGAACTATTCAATTATTACAGAGCAACATACAAATGTCAGAATTAATTCTTTGTCATGAACTTCCAACCTCCTGGCGGTTGGCTCCTTCGCATTCCCAGCTTGGCTTCTAATGCGGATCTAGGCTGTTTTCACTTTTCTCCTTTTTCTCTTCCTTAGCCCCTTGTACAAAGAGGCGTCAACCCCTCCCTACAAGCGGGGACGCTTGTTGCTAGGGAGGGTTTCTAGCGAATTAAGGCTGGCGATGGGTCGCTTATAGCGGTCCCATCACCTAACCCTGATGTCGCCTAGCAGTTGCACCTCTTTGTGCCTCGATGCTGCTGCCTTGCAGTAGAATTCCTTGGATATCCTCGGCAGGACGTCCAGGGATTCCACATTTCCGTCTTAGTGCAACCGGCAGACGCTGTCGTATCGGCAACGACCGAGTATCAGCCGGAGTGCACTGTTTTGCACCACTTGCAGCCTGTAAAGGGTGGTCTTGGGCACTCCAGACCAGACCGGTACTGCGTAAGTTATGATGGGCCTCACGCAGCTCAGGTAGAGGCGTCTCTTGGAGTTAGCCGACAAGATACCCGGGCGCAGGATCGGACGAAGTCTCGCCAACGCCCCGAGTGCCTTGTGGCGGACGCGCTCAACCTGAGGCTTCCAGAGAAGCCTCCTGTCTAGCACCACTCCCAGGTAGGTTACCTCTGGGCCCCCCCCCCCCATCACTGACAGATCTACTCCAGGCGGCGCTCCTCTTCCAGGGTGGAAGACGACGGCCTTGGACTTCGCTGGGTTAACTACAATGCACCATCGACGATACCAGGACACCAGTTCGTCGACGGAACACTGCAGCGTCTCCACGGCCGTGTACTTTTTGGAAGAGCGGGACAGGAACGCCGAATTATCCGCGTACAGGGCAAGCGTAGTGTTCCACCCAAGATCCCGAGGTGGGTCTTTGGTGAAGATATTAAAGAGTATTGGCCCCAGGACGGATCCCTGCGGGACACCGGCGCAGATTCGCCGCAATCCCGATCCGACCTGGAGCCTAAACACCCTGAACGTCCTGCCCTGTAGGTACGACACGATCAGCCGTACTATCCACACAGGAAACTGGAGTCGATGCAACTTCAACAGGAGTACTGGATGCCACACGCGGTCGAAGGCCTTCGAGATGTCGAAGAAAGTCCCTGCGACCGCGTGGTTCCTGTTGAAGGCGTCAGTGATAAAGTGGGTCACCCTACCCAGTTGATGGGTAGTGGAGTGCCCTTCCCGAAAGCCAAACTTCACGTCCGGGAGAATGTTCTTCTCCCGGAGAATATCCTGCAGCGGCTTCCGGACAGGACACTCAAAGATCTTCCCGAAGCCCGCCAGGAGAGAGATTGACCGGATGTCTCCGGGACCAACCTCCGTCCCCGGCGTCTTCGGGAGACAGATGATCTTTGCCCTCTTCCAGGCAGACGGAAAATATGGAATCCCGACACAACCGTTGTAAATGGCTGCCAGGAACAGGAAGCTGTCGCAGGACGATGTTGGGGATGGCATCATCCCCGGGAGCCCTCCTCAGTTCAAGGTGACGTATCACTGCAACGATCTCGCGCACCTCGAAGTGAGGGAGCTCCGCAGCATTGAGCAAGGCGCCGCGGTCAAGCGTCCCGAGTACTTGAGCGATGCCCTCTTCGACCTCGTCCGACTCTGCTGTGGCCGGGTTTGGGCAGAATACCCCCTCCAGGTATTCAGCCATCAACCCGGCTTTCTCCTCCGGAGTCCTCGCAACGGAGTCACCCTGAATGACCAGGGGGTACCTCCGCTGGGCAACGCAAAGCCTCCTGCAGTAATTAATTCATTTTGGTTTAAAATATATATTAAAGTAGATAAAGAGCAGAGATACCACCGTAAAAAGTAAAATAATATTTCTTTTCCACGTATGGATTTTAACCAAATATAGTATATATAATCTTCATATATAAGTAAATAACCAAAATAACACATTTCAACTGGGTCGACTAAACAGGGCTACCACAATATAAAGGTAAGAATTTTCTCTAACTATGAATTTGGAAAGTATTGGTTTGAACCGATTTCAAATAAATTTCCTCTGTACGGCGAGTATAGAATGGCAAAACAAAATGAACATATTTATAACGAATCTAAAAGGCAGGGCTACCACATTATAAGGAAAAATAATTTTCTGATTTCAAAGAAAATACATTAGTACGAATACTATTATACTACGGCAAATTATCGGCCTCGGTGGTGGCAGAGTAACGTCCTCGCCTGCCAATCCGAAGGTCGCGGGTTCGAATCCCGCCTAGGTGGGTTTTTCTCCACCTAGGGCATGGATGTTTGTAATCGTCCTTGTTGTTGTGTTAATGAGCCCCTTGTAAAAGGCCGTTTACGGCTGTTTAGAGGCCGCATGGAAATAAATAAATTTGACGAAAAGCCCTTCTGTACCACGGGAAACCCGTGAATGTCCCTACTTGTTAGTGATTTTCATCATTGCTCCTCAGGAAAGTGTACTGGGCCCTCTACTTTTCTTAATCTATGTGAATTATATCTGCTCGGTAGTTCGTAGTAAAATTAGACTTTTTGCTGATGATACCGTTCTATATAAAGAAATAATAAACCAGGAGGACCATCCGTCGCTGCGTGAAGACTTAAGAGCCATTTCAGCATGGTGCAAAGAATGCCAAATTGAAATTAATTACACTTAATGTGCAGCAGTTACGTTCTGGAAAAGTAAGAACATAGAAGTAGGTTTCGAGTATAAAATAGATAGAATTAATATTCAAGCAGCCGAGTATGTTAAATATTTAAGAGTAACCATTTGTCGAGATCTTTCATGGGGCATGCACATTCGTCGAGTTATAGGCACGGCAAACAAGAAACTGGCTTTCATAGGTAGAATAGTACTGAACACTACAGAAAAAGTACGCGAAACAAGTTACTTATCACTGGTTAGACCACAAATGGAATACGCCTCATGCATATGGGATCCGTACGAGAAAGGACATATAATTCAATTAGAAAGAATTCAGCGCAGAGCAGCCAGATTCGTAAAACAAAAGTACGAACATAAGGAAAGCGTCACTTCATTATTGAGGGATTTGAACTGGGTACCACTGGAGGATCGAAGATTGAACTCAAGGTTGCGGCTTCTGGAGAAATATAGATCGGAATGTCTAAAAGACGAGGTTGTAAGAACAATTGAAGCACCAACGTATATAGGTAGGAACGACCGTGATGATAAGATACGTGAGATCGATTGTAGGACGGAGCGTTATCTAGGCTCGTTCTTTCTGGAGGACAATACGAGATCACAATAGAAATTTTCAACCTGTGATAGACAATCTTTAGGTAGGTTATGGTGCATTGCAACCCCTGCCACCCACCAATTAGGTGAATTGCAGGGTAACATGTAGATGTAGATTGGTGAAAAGCACTATTATCGTGATGTCCGACCGTCCGTGCGCAGATATCAGGGGAGAATTGACTAATCTGATTTCAACCAAATTTAGTACATAGAATCTTCTCATAAATACATGACCGGATCGATAGAGCGTCAATTAAAAACTAAACCTTTTCGGTAATTATGAATTTGGAAGGAATTGGTTTAAGCAATTTCAATTAAATTTTGTAAGAAGGAAGTGTGCAACATATTGTGACGAGCCATATCTTCGGCCTCGGCGCCCGAGCTGTCGCAACATGGAGTCGCGGTCGCTCTTTCTCTGTTTCGTGGATTTGACCGGCCGTCCAGTTCGTCCGAAACAACCCCCGTCTGTCCACCGAGAACCTTCGGAAAGAACCTCCGTCTGTCCACCGAGAACCTTCGGGAAGAACCCCCGTCTGTCCACCTTCGGGAAGAACCCCCATCTGCCCACCGAGAACCTTTGGGAAGAACCCCCGTCTGCCCATCGAGAACCTTCGGGAAGAACCCCCATCTGCCCACCGAGAACCTTCGGGAAGAACCCCCGTCTGTCCACCGAGAACCTTCGGGAAGAACCCCCGTCTGTCCACCGAGAACCTTCGGGAAGTACTCCCGCCTACCCACCGAGAACCTTCGGGAAGAACCCCCATCTGCCCACCGAGAACCTTCGGGAAGAACCCCCGTCTGTCCACCGAGAACCTTCGGGAAGAACCCCCGCCTGTCCACCGAGAACCTTCGGGAAGTACTCCCGCCTACCCACCGAGAACGTTCCAGATGATTCACGGGGGGATAAAAAGGAAAAGCGAACGTCGAGAAGGGGCTCACAACGCGGGAGGCACGAAGAATGCGTAAGAGAAGAAAAAGAGAGAGTTATGGGAGACGAGTGTGGAGCGGAGGCGCGGAAGAGAGCGCGGCGAGACGGAAGCGGGGCAAAGGAATTTTGGAGTGTCGCCCGTTGCATTTCGTCCGGTCTTATGTTATTTCATCCCTTTGTTTTTTAACTAATTAATAAACGCCGATTCCTGCTTGAAGTTCTGACTGACCAGATTTTTTTGGAGTCGAGAGATCCCTACGCGTGGTACACACGACAATATAAAAACAACATCAAAATGTTTTGTAAAGATATCAGAAACAGGGCTGCCACAATACGAGGAATAAAAAAAATTTCTTTTTATACGTATCTGAGTTGAGCTGTCAGCATCAATTTTAACCAAATTTAATATTTATAACGTACATACATAAAAAATCATCACGGCATATTTGAACCGGATCAACCAAACGGGTGCCACAATTACAAATTAAACTCTTTCAGTAATTATGGATTTGGAAGGAATTGGCAGAACGGATTTCAACTAAATTGTGTATATAAGAGTTGTACAGCATACCATAATGAAATTAAGATGTTTAGAGCGGAGTTAAAGGGTAGGCCTACCAAAATAAAATTTAATAGAATATTTCTTTTACACGTATTTCTAGATTCCATATATAAATAAATCACCAAAATAACATATTTCAACTCGGTCAACTAAACAGTAGGGTGTATCGAAAAAATCGAAAGTTTGCATTTGAATTAGGCACTATGCGGAAAAGTTGTAGGAATATTGTAGTAACTGGTACAAAACATTTGGGCTCGATCGAATCAAGTTTGCTATCTCCGAACGAGCCACAAAGTTTCGAGAATTTGACTAAAATTGAGGTTTTGTATAATAAAGTTCGGATGGACTTTCGGCGTGTAGATTTTGGTACATGTACAATCTAAAGTCACTAAGTGGCTTTTCCGACGAGTAAATTCGCTCCTTTATCGAGGATCCTTCCCAGGTATCATTGTATGACGATTTTCCGTGTCATATTCAGGTCGTGGAGCGTACAGTTATGGAGGTCACAAAAGCTTCATTAAGCGTCTGCGGAGCTGAAAATCGTGATGGCTTAATTCGAAAAGCTTTAAGATCAAGGCAAGTGATGCCATCGTTAGACCCTAAAAACCAGTTTCGAGGCATTGACACTGATAGTGACACTTCTTAAACAAACACATGTTTCTTCAAACGATTTGTCTAGTAGCCTTCACAAGTCTCATTTTTGGTACTTACCAATACAATTGTCATTGTCTGTAGGCATTAAACCCATCATTGGTTGGTTGGTTGGGATGGGTTAGGGCGGAACAAGATGTGTAGCCACCTTCTCGTGGTGAGTTCTGAGTCGGTTTCTTCTTTATTCTTATAGGAACCGGGCGAAGAGCTGCACTCTCCAGTACTAACAAATGTCGCATTTGGGTGAAAAACAGCGAAATTTTTAAGACTTTTTGAGGGGGCGGAGCACCCCCCAAAGTACCCAAAACCTCTCATTATGTCTCTGACTAGGCTTAATCTAGTATTTAGTGACTTTAGATTGCACATGTATCAAACTCTACACGCGGAAAGTCCATCTGAACTTTATTATACAAAACCTCAATTTTAGTCAAATTCTTGAAACTTTGTGGCTCGTTCGGGGATAGCAAAAGTTATTTGATCAAGCCCAAATGTTTTGTTCAAGTTACTACCATAGTCTCACAACTTTTCCGTATAGTGCCTAATTCAAATGCAAATTGTCGATTTTTTTCGATACGCCCTACTAAACAGGGCTACAGCAATAACAAGGTTAGAATTTTTCTCTATAAATTTGGAAAATGTTGGCTGAACCGATTTCAAAGAAATTTCGTTTGTAGGGTGAGTATAAAATGGAAAAGCGTAACAAACATGTTTAGAACGGTTCAAAAAAGCAGTGCTACCACAATATAAGTAAAAATAATTTTATTATTTCAAAGCAAATACATTAGTAGGTATACGATTGTACTACGGCGAATTTGACGCACTTCTGTACCACGGTAAACTCGTGTACATCCTACTTGTTTAAACAATTTAGCAAAAAATTCTTCAGTAACATTGTTTAAAAAGATGTTCCTTTTCTTTTTAATAACCAACGTTGAGGTTCACCTAAAAACCAAAATGCTCAACCCTTCCGAAAATAGATATATTTTTGCATTTTAAACGAACTCCGTCACAGTAAAAATAAATCACCAGAATGGATTCGCGCGTCGTTTTTCAGGTTTTCCCCGTGGCAACGTCGAAAGGCGTCTAAGTGGAAGTGTATACGTGTCTTTAGCCTCGCAAGGAAACTGTGTTCGCCAAAAGGGATCATTTTCAAGGGTCAGGGGAGAGGATGAAGGGAGATGCTTTTGGGGTCGTTTGAACATGAGCTGTTCTTGGAAATGTATTGGAAATCGTTGAGTCAAAGTCTTTCTACCTTCTAGCTCTTTCTGCTCCGATTACAGGTAGCTGTCATACAAACAAATCTAGGTCCCATCCATATCCTTCCATCTGTCAGTTCGTCTTCAGACGAAATGTCTCCCTTACGTGCAAGCATGCGCAAGTACAGTATACATTTTACCAAACTTTATTAGCGTTAAAAAAACATGATTGCATTATCCATAGAATCAAAATATTATTAACATTTTCTGACACATTTTTGTTGAAGTTTTATAATTTTGAATAGATTCTAGCGTTAAACTCGCCCAATAAAGAGGTTTTATTTTTATTGATCATATTTTGACGCAAACATTATTGAAATCTCCAAAAGCGGTGACTGTTACGACAGTATCATCTATGTTATTATATTATGTCCGAGTTGGTTTGACATTTTAAATTGATATTATATTAAAGAATATAAATTAACCGACTAATTAGGAAAATACGGTGGAAAATATTGACATTAATGGTGTTCCAATCTACATCTACATTTACATGTCACCCTGCAATTCACTTAATTCGTGGGTAGCATAACCATAACCTACCTACCTACCTGATACGGTAAAATTGCTGATTCCATTTCGGAATTGCTAATTTTTGCTAATGCCAAATTTCTGGTGACAAGGAAACTGAATAATCTCTGCGCATTTTGAAGTCCTCAATTTATGTGGTTATTGTTGAGCGGGTAGTTAACCTTTAATTTGAGTAGAGCCGCCAATTACTCAGTTTAAAAAGTTATATAACATTGTAGTAAATTTATTCCTTCATCAGATATTTCTGTTTAGCAGGACCTATTTTCTTTCTTGAATATTTGTATGTTAGCATTTTCGAATTTCTGCATAGATGTCTTATCTGGTAAATACGCGTAATTCGATAGAGTCGTTAATAAGTCGAATTAATAGCGTGTGTGTGTATTTGTCTAATCAATCTCTTGGATTATTATAGCCACGAATTAATAGCGCTGGGCGTTTATTTGTAATGGGAAATTTTAAACGAAAGCACCACATTATATCCGGAAATTCATTTAAAAGCTTTTATTTCGTGTATACAAAGAAATTTCATGCCGCGAAGAGATCGCGGCAGTCTGATATTAAAAGTAATAAGATATAGAAGCGTAGCATAGACAAATATCTTTAATAAAGATTATTCTTATATAACTGAATAAAATATTTTGTTGGCGGTTAAATACAATCCTTGTAAAGTTCTAATTTTAAATTCTATACATGGATGATAAATTACATATATGAATATGGAACAAATAAAATAACATATTTTCGTGCGTGTTTTATTCAGTGCCAGTAGTTTGATGTTTATTAAGTGTTTTTAGATATGTTTTGAGTTCTTTAATACTTTTATTGCATTAAATGTGGGTAAAATACACTGAGTGAGCCTGAGTTTTTAAAACCACATTGATCAAAACGGAAAAGTTATATCCCGATAACAAAAGTGACGAAATTTCAGGTAAAGAGAACTATTTTCCCCGAAATGAGATTAAATTAACTCGAAGATCCCACCTGTGAAAGCGAAGGGCGGAATCGTCGGGGGAAAAAGAAATCACTAAAATCCGATTCATAATTTCGGGCTTTCAAACGCTTCCTCCACGGCGACTTCGCTGGTCTTTTTTTTCGAACGTCACTTTTCTGCCTTTTTTAACGGAGTTGGTGGGAATAGAGGAGATTGGGAGAATGGAGGCAAAAGGAGTAGGAGGTGAGGGAGGTTGGATTATGGGGGAGGTCAGAGAGAGAGAGAGTGAGGGAAAAGGCGACCGAAAGATCCAAAAAAGAGTGAAGACGAGTGGGCGTGGTATGTCAAGCAGACGAATAAAGGATCCCAACCTTTTAGGAAGTGGGAGGGGCGGCTTAGAGAACAGTCGAAGAGTTAGAGGGACGGTAGGGGACGATGAAAGGGAGAGGGAGGGGAGAGGGAGAGAGAGGAGTGGGAGGGGAAGGAGAAAGGAGGACGCTGAAGAGGACTCAGGATTACGTGGGAGTGATGACGGAGGGAAACGGGGTAGATGGGCGTAGAAGGAAAGATGAAAATGAAAGAATAAGGAAAATGAAAGAATGAGGAAAAAGAAGGGTAAAAATGACGAGGAGAGGAGAGAGAGGAATGGAGGATGACGGGAGGGAAGGAGAAGAGAGATAAGTGACCGAAGAGAGGGAGGGGGAGAAAGGAGGGAGATGAGGATAGGAAAGAGAGATGAAAAAGGGAGGGAAGAGAGAAAGGAAGGGAGGAGGGGAGGAAGAAAGAGAGAAACGAATAAGGGTGAGAGAAAGAGGATGGAGGTCAAGGGGAGAGAGGTATACAGTTAAGCGGACGTAAATAAAGAGGAAGAGAAAAGAAGAAGGAAATGAGGAAGGCAGAAATTTAGATTAGGAGGACGTTAGGAAAAAATAGTGGCGAGGATGTTGGAGGAATGTAATGGCGAAAATGACGGGAAGGGTCAAGCCTTTGAAAGGGATGTGGAAGAGACGGAGAGAGGTTGAGAGTGGCAGGAATGAAAAAGTTGGTGGAATGAAAAATTGGAGGAATTAGAAAGAAAGGGGCAAAAGGACAGGGTGAGAGATGAAGGAGAAAGGAGACGATACGTTCAATAGACGATAACGAGGAAGGGGGGAACGGAATATGGAACAAGAAGAAAATGGAGTGGAATAGAATAACTCGAAAAATCTATACGAATACGCTATAAAGTGTTGCAATAATGACATTGAGGAGTTGAAAAGAGATAAATAAAGACAGGAGATTTACTATAGATATAAATATGAATAAAATTTAGGTTGTAAATGAGATGAATGGTGTGAGGATTAAAGGCAGTGGTCGAGCCCAAGGATCGAAATGACATTAATTCCAGAGGTTAATGGTATGAATATGCCGATACAGAGTGCAATGATGCGCTAAAATAGAGCTGATTGAATCTAAAAACTCCTTTAAATAAAAATTAAATTGGAAGAGTGATTTTTTCGAAACATAAAATAAAACAATCATAAAATGCAACTTAAATAGCTTCACGACGTTACAGCTTCATTTCAGTATCAAATACGTATATGTCAATTTCAATTTCACAGTGGGTAAAAATTCCAAAATTAAATTTTTTTAAAGCGTAATCTGGTTCCCAAATTTTTTTATACGCTCTAAATCTCGGCTTTGATGTGTGATGGTGGCGGTGTCGGAGATCGTGGCGTTTTAAAGTTTTTTTCCGGAGTGTGGACGCCGGAAACAAAGGAGAAAAACCTCAATTCAAGATTGGAAGGCTACAGAGGAGAGGGAGAGAAAAATATAGGATGGTGGTGGTGGATGCAATGGTTTGGCAAACTTCTCGTAAACTCCACCCGTACGCAGTTGTTTGCACTCTTCAGCAAAACTTTTCCTGGATATTCGGGTCATGGATTCCTAAAAACCGAGTCATCCAATAGCTCCCGATGGTTGTTCATCATTTATCTCCCGAAGCTTATATGCCCCGTGGTGATCGTGACTTTATTAAATAGAGGATTTTGATTTAATGTGGAAATAATCCAACCATACATAAATATAATATGACTAGTGTATTGCCTGTCATATGACGGGGATACTTAGAAATGGATAATAACAGCTGTAATTATGGGGTAAGAGCCGGTATAAAATTTGCCAAAATAGAGATACGGGAGATTTTCTTTCTCATTCTTGTTTTCTCCAATGATGAGCCCCTTGTCGAAAATGAAGTAATAATAATAAATAAATAATAATATTCCCTATCTCCCTCTCTCCCTCCCTCTGTCTCCCTCCCTTCCTCTCTTTTTCCTTCTCTCTCTCTCTCTCTCCTTCCCTCTCCCTGCCTCTCTTTTCTCCCACCTCACCTTCTCTCATTCCCTCCTGTCCTAATCCATAGCTCTCCTTTTCCTCCGTCTCCTCTTTATCTCTTTCCTCCCGTCCTTTTCTAATTCTATAACTCTCTATGTACTTTCCATTCTATATCTCTTCCTCCCTGTCTCCCTCCCTACATTGTATTATATTATTTATGTATTTTATATAATTTTCTGCTTTCTTATAATATACATGCCCCAACAACATTCTCTATATTCACTCATTGTATATATTTCATGTATATCGTATTTCATCTCATTCTGCATACTTTTATATTTCTTGTTTACATTACGTTATTACCTTTACGTGTACTTATTTATGACGGTATATAATTACGCTGTACATACGAACTCTCCCACTGTGCATACTCCTTTATATTTAATGTTGTAGTTTTGTATTATCATATGTACACTATCTAGGGTTTTCACAGGTTTTTCACATCCCCCTTCTTAGTGGGTGTTTTCCTGCGTGGGCTTTAATAGGGAGGACATGCCTGTTTTTACCTAGGTTTTCCCCACAAACACAAATCTGTATTCAATTTTATCATTTTACTTTGTATGATTTAGGTACATAATGTTTATATAATGTATTTTGTTATACCTTATTTTATTCTTTTTCTTGTATTTATTATATTGACGAAGGGTTAAATGTAAGAATGGACCTTATGTTCTAAACTTTGCCCGAATAAAGACGATTATCTATTTATCTATCTATCTACATCCTCCTCTCTCTTACTCTACATCTATATAGTCATTTACATAAGCAAAAGTATCCAAGTCCCATTAGGATTACGTAATTTCGCGAAAAATCCTACGAAAATTTAAGGCAATCTATGCACTCGTATATATTACGCTTGGTTTCCATTAATAGAAATTTCAGAAGCGAAATTTTAATACAAGTGAAAACAATCGGTAAAATCTCAACTACTTTTGGACAACATGTTGGATGTTGGCTGCAAAAACTCGCTGAATTTGTTGAGTCGGATTTTATTTGTTAAGTGGAAACAATCGCCCAACATGTTGACAGAATTTGAGCATGCGTGAGCGCAAGGTCAGTCTATTCAATTGTCAACAAACGCTTATTGTTTTTCGCTCGCTGCTGTCGGTCTCTAGTTGTTCGGCAAACTAAGTGAACACTGTAATAATGCAGTGGACAAAAGCAAATACAATTAATCTAACTGAACTTTATGAAAAATATTCAATTCTATGGGATGTAACATCTAGCGAACATAAACAAGCAAATAATAGAATTGATACCCTAAGCGAAATCGGGTCTAAGCTTAACTGCGATATTAATTACGTAGAAAACAAATTGCCTCCTTAAGATCACAGTACTTTCGGGAGCTAACAAAAGTGAAGAAAAGCAAGAGCAGTGAATCTTCAGCAGACGATATTTACAAGCCTTTCTGGTATGGTTTCCAAATATGTACTTGCATTTTTGTCACTTCGCCCATCGTCAATAATTCGATCAATACTAAATCAAAATTAAAGTTTCAGCGGAAACACACATCAATTTAAGTCAGCATGTCGACTCCAAAACATGTTGGTGACTTATTTTTATTGATGGAAACGTAGCTTTACACGTTTGTGGGTTGTGACGACAATTGATTCTTGAAGTTTAACAATGATGTGGTCTGCAATGCAACATCCCGTTTAAAAGCCGATATTTTCCCAAAATATGTGATTAAAATGTTTAATATGAGAGATTTCGAACTGTAGGCGGAAAAAGATGAAGAAACTTAATTAATTTTCCTAAAACAAAGTTAAAATTCGAAGATCGTACGTCAATGCACTTTAAAAAGTCGCTTTTTACGTGTTATCTTACGGGAAATGAAAATCGCCCTCCTCCCGGAGTCGAACCCGGGTCTTTTTTCATATTTTATTTCGTCATTTAAGTTTTATATCTAAATCAAACATTCCTGCGAATTTTCAACATTCCACCTAATCGGGAAGTTTGTTAAAACACGTTAAGAAGTGCCATTGATGACGTCAGCGTTATACACAAACAAACACATCTATTATTAGAATGGGAACACTATAGTCATTCTTTGGAAAATGCGGACTACTTTCGTCAATCCAAACTTTAAGACAGATTTCGCAAATGTTGTGGAAACGATATAATTAAATGAAATTTCACTTGAATTCATCATGAAAACTTATCGTTCTATTTTCGTATGATGGTCGACTGCAATTCAGGTTGAAAATGAAACAAAGACCTACCAAGATTACTTTCGCTATATAAATATCATCAGGTTATTATTCTTTATGAAGTTTATCTCTCCTTTGCCGACGATGACGCGCGAAAATAAATTCCAAAAATTTGGTCTGTGAAAGTTTTATCTACTGTCGATTCATATCCAATCATTATATCGACAACCAATAAATCTCGTCAGTTAACGCGATAGCAAAAATCACCGAAAATGAGGAACAAGCAGGAGAAAAAAGGACTCCAAAAAAGGAAGGCGAAATAATTGTTTCAAATCCCCCATTTTTACTAATACTTCTAGCTTAAAAAACTCCCTAATGTTATCTATCAGAATTCCTAAAACAACCCGCGCCTCTCTCTTCGTTTTTTTGTGGAAGGGAATACGTGACCGACATGCGTTTCTCGCGGCGGCAACTGTTTCTCCGATCGCCGAGAGACTCCCTTTTTAAAAAAACTGGTCGATGCGTGGCCGCGTGGGAGCTCTACATATCTACGTATGTATATAAATTGAGGTTTGGACGGAGAGAGAAAGGCAGGTGGGGAGGAGTTACTGAAGAGAGAGAGATGATAGAGGAGGGAAGGAGAGAGGGAGAGAGAGGGAGAAAGAGAGGGAGAAAGAGACAGACAGACAGACAAACGACTTTATTTAGGGCGAAATTGAGACTATATAGTCCCTTCTTACATTTAACCCTTTCGTCATATACATAGTTACAATATTTACATATTAAAAGAAATTAAATTACATAAAAATTACAGTAAAATATATATAAATTACAAGTAAATTATATATTGGTTAATAGATGACCTAGTATTACCAAAGAATATTGTTAGTTAGTTAGTTAGAGGGAGAGAAAGAGGGAGAGAGGGGGAGGGAGTGAGGGGGAGGGAGAGAGAGAGAGGGGGAGAGAGAGGAGGAGGAGAGTGGGGGAGGGAGAGATGGGGAGGGAGAGAGGGGGAGGGAGAGAGGGGGAGGGAGAGTGGTAAGTAGAGAGAGGGGGGGCGATAGAGGGAGGAAGAGAGGGAGAGAGGGCGAGAAAGAGAGTGGGAGAGAAAGAGAGAGAGGGAGAGAATGAGAGAGAGATGGAGAGAGAGAGGGAGGGAGAGAGAGAGAAAGAGAGGGGGAGAGAGGTCCCCTCTGCTCCGATCCATTAGCTGTGCTCGGCTCCATTCTCATCTGCGGAACTGGTCGCCAATCCCATTCACGCACGTACAGAGGCGGAACCAAGAGCTCTCTTCCTGCCTCCCTTTCTCTTTCTCTCTCTCTTCCTTCCTCTCTTGATATCTCCCTCCCCCTCTTTATCCTGCTATCGTTCTCATCTCTCTCTCTCTCTCTTTCTATCCAACCTTTTCCTCTTTCAAAACCTACCCCTGTTTTCACTCCCTTTATCTCGCTCCTTCTCTCCTCAGCTTCTCCCCTTCTAACTCCCATTCTTCCTCCTCTGCTCCGTACCCATATCTCTCACTCCTATCTCTCCTACACACACTCAATCCTCTTTTTTATTTCCATTTCTCTCATTCATATTCCCCCGCACTCCCTCCCCATCCCACCCCTACTATTCCTCAGCCCCCTCCCTCTCCACCTACCTCTCCTGTGCCCTCTTTCCTATTCCTTCTCTTTCACTCCCCTTTTTTGCCTTCCTTCATTTCACTTCTCCGGCCATTTCAATCCATCCCATATTCGTCTCACTCTCTCCAACTATACCGCTTGCTCTTTCTCTCTCTCTCTCTCCCACTCAGGCTCCCTTTTTCCCCCCAAAACGGACATATTTCAATCGCTTGTCTTTCATATCCAATTCCGGGAGTGTCGCGGTTTTTCAGTTTGCGTTTCCCTCCGTTTGCCTATCGTTGGGAATACACGCGAATGAAATACGGCGCATTTTTTCAAGGTATCTTTTTTCGTATTTACTTTCGAAATGTACATATTTCGATCCTTGTTCTTTCGTTTGAATTCAAAATTACCCCTGTGCCGAATGAACGAAACTTCCATTTGGTTAAGAAAATTGTAGGGTTACTTGGACACTTATTCGAAGTGGGACATTTTTATCGGGAAAGTGTTTACACACACACACACTTAGCCCGCCATTGGAGTGTGTAAGAGTCGGGAAATGTATATTCCACGGAGTTTGTAACTGGCATCTAAGAAATGCCACAAAAAGGCAGACAATGTACATAAAAATTTAACATAAATTACTCAGGTTTACGAGAGGTATTTCCGCCCAAGGAACTGACAAGTGAAACTCACAGACGCAGGTTGAGAACTCTGTCCAAAACAGCACGGGGGCCAAACAGGTAACTTTAAAACACATGGTGAAACGCATATCACAATAATGAACCTAAATACGTATTTTGTGAAAGCAAACATTTTAATAAAATAATTCAATTGACGTAAGGTCCCTAAATGATAAACACTATTATATTATTTCTGTCTATTGTCGCCTCCTCCACTCTGACTTCCGCATACTTAAGGTAAAATCAAAGTAACGAGAGGATCACTTTTCTTTAAATTGCATGTCGTATTTTTGAAAACACTGTCTACAGGTTTGTGTTTTTTTTTTCGACGAGAGCTAAGAGACGCTAATACACACTCGATACAGAAGAACCCAAAATTAAAAATAAAAACATTCTCTCACAGGTGTAATGGAAGTTATTATTAAATTTCTCTATATCTCACGCATTCACGGCTAAGGAGATAATTTATTTCCCTATCGAAACTTTGTCTCGATTCAAGAAAAAGATGATGAATATTGGTTAATCTTTTAGATATCTTATTCTTTGGCACAGTAAAATAAATTCTTTTGTATATATTGATTCAGCTGTAATGATTTTGTTTTGTTTCCAGCAATTTCTTAGTTTATGTAAGAAATTTGTACAAATATGGACAAATATTCATCGTTTCAGTGTTGAATTTATGAGTTTCTACAATTTTTCTTCCAATGAGCGAAAGTAATTAATAGGGCGCATAAAAACTGTTCAGAGGCTGAAAAGCGTATTTTCCAACTTCTTCTATTTTATTTTACGTCGATGGACTGAATGAGGCAAATGTCATTCGTTAAAACAAAAGGGTATTTTTATTTTTATTATCTTGGTTGTGTAATAGGTCGTTGTTCTTGAAACACATTATTTAGTCTCGAGTTTTAATTAGTTTTTACTTTAGAAAAGTCATTTATTGAATCTATACAATTTCATTAACCCTAATTAAAGTAGCCGCTCCTATCTAGATCTTTACACTTTGCAACAAGATATCTTATGTTTGAATTAACACCGATTTTTTGCACAGCATCGCTTCGAATTTTTGACCAAAACTCTATTTGTTCAATATCTCAAATTTCCTGTAGAAGTGCTACAAAAGTACTTCTAATGAAATTCCAGCGCAGTGTTGTTTCGTCCAAATACTTTTAAATGTAAATCTCAGAAATAAAATGAAAAAATTATCTCAATTATAATAATAAATCAGATTCACAAAAAGAGAAATGATTATTGTTATATTTTTTTAACTTAGGTAACACCACACGATTCGCGACTGGTTCCATGGTTAAGGAAGTATAAATTTCTTCTCAAAACAAATCCGAGTTCATTAAGCTATAAGTAACGAACGCCCTCTCGCAAACACATTTCTCCCGAGGCGCAGATTGCCTACATACGAATATTAATGAACTAGTATCCGTTATCGGCGAGGAAACGAATCGAGATTTCTTCCTTTTTTTAAAGCTGAAAAGAAATCAATACTTCTCCAGTAAGGCAGAAAAGAGCGTAAATTGAGGAGATGTAGCGTTAAAAAAGGAGGATTTCTTGCGAAAGATTGAAGAGGAGAGGGGGTAAGGAGGAGGTGAGGGGAAAGAGAGAGAGAGAGAAAGAGCGAGAAAAGAGCGCTTGGTAGGAGAGTCAAAGGGTTTATCTGCGTGGTGTGGATTTCCCTATTCTGAGTGGTTTCCGCTGTAGCAAGTGGATGCATGGGAGAAGGGTGAGGGAGAGCGATAGGAAGGGAGTAAATATGAAGAGAATGTAGAGAGAGGGAAAGGGAGAAGTGAACTGGAATGGATTGGGAGCAAATGGGCGAAAAGAAGCAGAGTAAGAAAAAAGAGGATAATCGTAGAATAAGGAGAGATAATATTGAGAACGGACAAGAAACAATATAAGATAAGGACTTAAGAACAGACAAAAATTGGTTGAAAACGAAAAAGTTGATGGTTACAGTAAAAAGATAAATAAATCGAATCGGAGAAAGAATATGCCCTATGATCGAATTGGGTGTTGATTTTTCTGGTTGTTACGCCGCGATGGTTGATATACCTGACTTTTCAGTTGGGTTCTTTGGGTTGTACCAAATTCGCGATAAACTAGTTTCAGCAAAAATATTTGCGGATCATTTATGCAGCCTACGCAACGGCCAAGGGGTCCACAAAGAAACACCATCAATTTTTACTTCTGTTTGCATATTCGCATAAAAATAATATTTTATATCGATCGTGATAATTAAATGTAAGCATTAATTATTTATTTAATATGCCTAAAGGGAGGAAGGGCTACCATTGATTCTTGCACAGACATACACTAATACATATTTGACTAATTTTGAAGGCATATAAAAATGAGATTTCAATGAGAATGCCTATATACGAATTAAGTTTGACCATATTTAACCATAATATCTATTTTAATATTGTGTTGAAATGATTTTAATTTATTTTTCAATCGGTTTATATACTAACAAGAAAATGAGCTACATTTACCCGCACTGAAATCATGTCACTGATTTTCCATTAGCACCTGCCCATCCTGCGATAATTGCAATAATTTCGAGCTTATAGAAATCGAATGTAAATTGTCTGACTATAAAATACCAATTTCACCAGTTTTCATAAATTCCAATAGAGTCAAGAGTACATTCCAGTATTTAAAACTTTAGTTTTACTTTCTCATATACGTAGTATATTGAGAAATTATTGTTATCGTGAAAAAGATGGACTTCAAGATTTTGATGGAAATACACGTTTAAGGCGTCCCTGAGTCCATAAAAGTGGTTTTCGCCATGCCGTCTGGCTGTCTGTCTGTCGGCCTGTTCGCCGTTCTAGGGCCCAAACGGGTACATAGAATCGAATGATACCTCGCATTTGTGCAATATATCATCTTTTGCAGACTTTTTTCATAACAATGATATTGCACAAAAATAAAGGGCAGTTTATTATTGGCGATTTTTTGATAAATTTGATTTACTCAAAAATGGCTCCAGAGAATTTGATTAAAATCACACCAATTGTAGAAACTGATGTCGCAAATAATACTATCTCTTAAACACTATATGTCGTCCTGTGAGATTTCAATGTACGCTAAGCTACCTTATCTAATTGTAAGCCTTATGACGTCACGCCTCCGCCGCGATCCATTCAAACTCTTACTACAGCCTTACGGTTAAACTAAATCGGATGATATATCATATTTATGGATATATCTTTTATAAAAGACGTTCTGATGAGATAACTGATATCGCGCAACAATTAAGGGTACATTATTCTTGGGTATTTTGAAACAAAATTCGATTTATTCAAAAATGGCTCTAAGGATTTCGTTTAAAATGCATCCAAACGTACAGCCTGATGTCACAAATAATACTAACTAAGCCATATGTCCCAAAAAAGTTACTATATATAGTCCAATGGCATTATTTTTGCACAAGATGCTCAGCGCACGCGTCCGAGTGGAGAGTTAATTTCGGGGCAAAAAGTGTAGTGAGACCAAACGTATAAACATATATGAGAAAGTTTGTGCAATGTATATTGCACCGTTTATTTTAACTTATTGAAGATGCTTCGTCAACCTCTTCCGACTGCGCTGGGCACTATTGCAAAGGTTTTCTCTGGTATTTACCTGATGAGGAGTAGTTATGTTTCTATAGTTTAACATCGTTGCACAGATGAAGAAATCAAAAAAGTCACACAAAAGATTATCGATAAGTTACCTTTGCAAGGATCCATGTCATACTCCTAATGAAATGCACAGTCAGACTAAAATGATAACGTGTTGCAAAATCTACAATTCGACATCTTTTCCAAAAACGGGAAATATTTATTTCCGAATGAGCCAAATACCTTAGAGCAAGTGCTCAAACCAGGATGCGCCATTTTGAAATTTTACTTTCTGAATCCAATTAACAGAAATGCTATGAAAATAATTATAAAAAACAATTTACATCTTATACAGTTTAGTATGCAAAAACCTCAGCTTAATGTCGTTAAAAACTCTAGGCCGTGTTAACATGGTTTTTATATTCATATACACACATATGCATGTATTTTTCTCAGCATAAAATATAAAATGATATGCAAAAAATACTTCTTTTCGTATCTCTCTCCAAAATGTCGGCGCCGCGACCAGAAAAACCTAGAGATTTTCTCAGATAAAAGGCTACAAGTCAGTCTTTTTCCAACGCTACTGTTCGGCGAAAGAGCGAAAGAAAACAACCAACACCTCAAGTGGAAATGGATACATCGGAAGCGAGTTTACTCTGGAAACAATCGAAGGAGATGGTCCGTAAGAAAAGGGATAAGGGCGTTTGGTGAGTAAGGGCTGCGACTGAGGGAATAAAATGGAGTCAACAGGAGAGAGATAAAGGCCACGGGGGCAGTTTCAACGTGTTTGCATACATATTTGTGTATGTGTTTTTATGTAAACGTGTTTTTTATATGTGGCGCAAAACCACAAGCAAAAAACAGTAAACCATGCCAAGGAGACTAGAATTAAGCATGGCCAAGGCAGTTGTCGGTTTCCGGAGCTCCATTTCCATGATCTACTTGATATATTTCGCGGAAATATTTCACCTACGCCAAAATTCACAACGCCACTAAATTTTATACTGACTGCGGTACCATCAGGAGTAAGTTTATTGTAAAAACTCCCGATGTACAAGAATAGTATAGCGACGAGAGAAATTTCAGCGATTAACATGTCTTCAATCAATGCGTATTGGAGATAAATGTCCTTTATCATGAAATTTTCAGTTCAGTAATGGGGTCCTTAGCACAACATCGGAATAACGATATGATTGATCCGATGTTCTTGTCGCTCCGACGACAAGCCTTTAAACGAAAAGGCGGGATTGCAATTGCAAATTGCAAATCGAGAAAAACTGATACCTCGGATAAAATAACACGCCATCTTTGAAAGGTTATTGGTGTTAATTAAACATCAAAATGATAATAATAAATCATGGCAAATCGAATTAATACCACTAAAAAATTAATCCTAACAAGGACGGAAAAAAATAAATATGGTTCAAAATTAAACCTATACTTTCGTTCTAGGAATTGATCTTCTCACATTGTCCTTAATTTTCCGTTCGTGTGGATTGTGACTGCGACACTCATTCAGAAACATAAAACGGCATAAAAAATAAGATTGACCTACTTAAAGGAAATATACATGCATTTAAAAAAACCAACTATTTTTTCTAATCGTCCTAATCGTCTTCGATGAATCTCCCCGAGACGTGAAGGAGGACGGAATAAATAGGGAGAGGGAGGGGGGTACAAGTGAGGATGGGGATAAAGCAGAATGGGAAAGAGAATATAATATGTTATTCAAATCTAGGCTCGTACATAATGTATACAGATTGTTGTATTTCAACTTAATTAAATTTCTTCTTCTTGGAAACATTTTACGTTTTGAGTTTCAGCGGACATCTTCTTTATTATGTACATAATATCGCAAGTACTCATCCAAAATTACGGCAACGGGAATCAATTTTAATATACAGGGTGTCCCAAAAAGATATAGGTATACACATTGTCTTATAGAATATCTATTCACGGATTATTGTTTAGATGAAAATTATATTGACTCACTGTTGCATGACGTAATTAAATGATGACTTTAGTCATAATGAAAAGCAACAATTCAATACCCCTAATTCACAACATAATTAAAATGGTGGAGCATCATTTGACTTTTGAGCAAAGAAAAGGAATTTTGAAGTGGTACTGGAAATTTGAGAATGTGTGTGAGGTTCAAAAACAGTGGAGACATGATTTCAAGACTAAGCCACCAACACGAACCACAATTTCAAGAATTCGTGATAAATTCGAGACTTACGGTACCGTGAAAGACGTGTGCAGGGAACGATCTGGGAGACGTCGAACTTCAACGAATGCAGAATATTCTGCTATGGTGTTAGAGCAATTTGGACGATCACCAAAAAGTCTGTAAGACGCTGTGCTTATAAGACTGGAATCAGTAAAACGAGTGTGCACCGAATTCTTAAAACTGCTAAGTGGAAGTGTTATGTTCCAAGACTGTTACAGAAATTGTCTGAAGACGATCCTGACCGCAGATCTAAGTCCTGTGAATGGTTAAAAATGAAAGTGACTGAGGATGGAAATTTTGTTCACAAGACTGTTGGTCTGATGAAGAAACATTTAAACTCAATGGTACAGTTAACCGGCATAACTGCGTATACTGGTCATCAGAAAATCCACAAATTCATTTGGACAAGGCAGTGAATTTACCAGTTCTTACAGTTTGGTGTGGTGGGGGTGTCGTCTAGGGGTATTGTAGGGCCATACTTGTTCGAGGAGACTGTTACTGGTACTCAGTACCTTAACCTGCTTAAAGTAACCATTATGTCCAAAATTCAACAGCTTTATGAAGGAGAGGAATTTTTTTTTCAACAAGACGGGGCACCTCCACATTACCATCGTGATGTTAGGTTCTTTCTTGATAAAAATTTCTCAGACCGGTGGTTAAGTCGGAGAGGAAGTGTTGAGTACCCATCACGTTCACCTGATTTAACTCCACTCGACTTTTACTTGTGGGGTTAACTGAAGGAACCGGAACGAAAACCGGAGCTAAAATAATTTTGGTTCGATGCCCTGGGGAAAACTTCCAATAAGCAAAGAAAAATGGAGAAGTTCTATTGCTTTAGAGCAGGGGGTCCGCGATCTTTTCACTGTGGGGAGCACCATGTTACATTCTAGAGCACCCAGCAAACACCACTGTACTTTTGTAAAAGCAGGAATGATCTTAAATAAAATCAAATCATCGTTAAAGTGATTGAAAATGTCCTTTCGTACTTTTAGAGAGAAAACAGGGAAACAAATCAAATTAAATGTTACTAGGAATGACGATTTTTAGCATCGTAGAAGTGCGCGATAAGACTGCTAAAGAGCACCGCGGTTCTCGCGAGCACCAGGTTGCGGACCTCAGCCGTAGGTTTTCATATGAGTATTTATTACCCTTAAGTAAGCTTTGCGGGTCGTATAATTATAAACGAATTTTTAAATTACATTAATTTTTTCTACAGCTATTTCATCGAAATTAACGGTACAGATTAGTTATCTGGCTATATTCACGCGAAGTTTTACGAAAGAAAAGCTTAAAATCGCGCTCGTTTGTTTTGCCAGTCCCGGCATGCATCTAATGGGCAAAGCCGCTTTAAAATGGCCAATGGAAATGGGCCGCCACTCAATGAGAGAGACCTGCAGAGAAGAGTAACGGTTTGGGCGGGGAGGAGGGAAAGGAGTACTACCATTCCAATAAGGGAGGGCCTTGGGGAGGCGGAGAGGGGAGGGGACGGGGTGAAAGAGGTCGAGGAGGAGGATTATGGAGGAGGTGAAGAAGTTGACAGAGGGGGAGGGAGAGTGGGCTATGGATGGAAAAGGAGGATTCGAGAGATTTTGGGGAAGAAGAGAGATTGAGCAAATAAAAAAATATTTTGAAAGAGATGAAACGATGGGATCTTTATTTTTTCTGAGATAAGCACCAGGTTAGCGGATTTTGAAAAGGAGGATCAATACCTAAAAAAAGGGATAGCCGTTACGCCGAAAAGGATTGAAGCGTTTATAGGGCCTTAGCGTGAAAAGTATGAATTGGCTTTCGTAGTTCGGGGTTAATAGTTACGCGAATGGGATGCAATTTCCGCGTGAGTTATTCGAGGACGTAAACCATCTTGCGTCTCCCCTTCCTTGTCCTTTGGGATATCTGGCGGGAAGTGAACGACTCTATTTACGACTGTGCATCGAATCGCCGGGGAGGTAAAGAGACGGCCAAGCGAAAAGGGAATAAACGAGACGAGTGGTTTGGAATGTCTCCACGACGATCAAAAAGATCGTCGTAAACATATCACGCATAAGGGAAACTTTAAATCTTTAGGACGTGATTGCGTACATTTATTTTGAAATGTGCTTTCATAAAGTAAGAATTCACGAGCGCAAAAAAACGTTTAAGGAAACCTAGTCGAGCATTTTTTCCTCTTGGGTGGCCAAAGGGAGGGATGGCAATTTGCTGACGATTTAAAAAGGACTAAAATCTTCTCGTTGACTCTCTCTCTCTCTGTCTCTGTGTGACAACGTTTCGGAAGATGTTCAGTCTTACGAGCCCTCGAAGCGAACGATGGGGGTGCTTGCTTGTTGGTCGTCTGCTTATAGGTTTGTGGTACCAATATTTCCTTATACAAGTAACTCTCAGCCAGTTGCGTATCAATAGGGTGGCCAAATATGTAAAGATTTCTTTAGCAATTTTTTTGTCCTAATTTCTGACTGACTTTCGATTTAATCATTATTTTTTGTTAGAGTAATTTAATTAATCGAGTTAATCATTATTTTGGACAGAGTTATTTAAGAAGCCTAACCTTTTCAGCATATTCCTGTTAATTGATTAATAAACGCAATTGGTAGGTTTTGCGATAGAATTTGAGTTTTAATTGACGGGTGAGATGGAAGGGGAGAAGGGCCATCGATCGAATATTTTGCAGCGGGCCCTTCGGCTCCCATCCTATATTTTTGGCCAACCAAATCCATTATTTTTTATTTTTGAAGCTTTCCTCTCCTATTTTTATCCGCGTTTCGTGTTTTACAGTAAAGAACTGAAATACATCATTTATTAGGATAAATCTATTATTTTGTAGATCCTATTTAACTGAGGAGTCCGACCATTAATTAATTTCCATACAAAATACTTCCTTTTGCTTTAGGTGATTTCTGTTCAACTTTGTTGGTTATAAAATTAACAGAAGAGGCTGAAATTTCGTGGAATTCCATTGTCTTGAGAAATTATAGAGCGTAGTTAAAATAAAAAGAAATTTATAAGCACACAAATTTGAATGACTTTGGTTTATTTCATATATCTTATGAATGTTAAACTTTGTGTTGTTATAATTATGTTTTTATTTTAACAGCGCTGTATAATTTCTTAGTTTCGCTATATGTTACAGCCTCGACAGAGAGTTGGTTTAAGTAAGTGGTGGCCAACGTTCTATGAAGGCGTGTCGCGCTGTGAAACTAAAATATACATTAGATCCACAAGTATGTACTTTTATAAACTATTTTTATGGAGAAAGTTCGCTTGAACGGAACGCATAATAACTGCTATACTTTACAGAGCATTACATTGGCGTACCGGAAAATGTGTAGGACTCCCGCCCAAACAAATTTTAATTCCCGAAAAAAATTAAAGCTCTTACAAAAAAAATTGGACCCCCTTAGTCCACGGGTCCCCCGCCGCGCGGGAGTTGCGGGGGTGTTCGGCACGCCACTGGAGCATTATAATAGGAAGCTAAAGTCATGAGATTTTACAAGGGCGGGAAATCACAGGTCAGTGCTACAACGGATGGGAAAGGCTGAAACTGGTGGAATATTTTATTTATTTAGGTAGTATTCTGGCTCAGATGTACAGGAAATCAGCAAGAGTAAAGAAGGTATTTATGAGACAAAGAGAGCCGTTGAGACAAGGTCTGAATACAGGTATTTAAATGTGGTATTGTGTGGGTGTGAGAAAGGGACAATTAGAAAGGAAGATATGACCATATTAGAGACGTTTGGTCTGTAGGTTTGATGTATAATGGAGAAAATTAGTTGGACTGAAAGAAAAATAAACGAGAAAGTTTTAAATATAGCAGAGAGAGGAGATGGGTGGATTTAATTTTGAAAGGTCTGCTGGATGACGTCGTAGAAGGAAGGATGCTAAGAAAGGGGCAAAGACGTAAGAAGAAGAAAGGAATATTAAATGCATTAAAAGAAGGAGAAGGTAGGAGAAGATGAAGAGAAAGGCAGACTGAGTGGGCGAGCCAAAAACCTATCGAAAGGGAGAATATCAGTGAAATTTGAAGCCTGAATTTTAAATCATTTAATGATCATCTCGCTTGAAAATAAAATGTTGCGATTTTTTTACTAATGTAAATTCTGGACCAATTCCTTTCAAATTATGTTCTTGGTATTGGAATTCAATTGCAAAAAGGCCAAATATAGAAGAGCGCTGCAAAACAAGCCCGATAAGAATTTTACCGTAAAGAAAACGTGCACTTACGATACAAAGCAACTACCAATAGGCAAAGTTCTAGACTAACTTCCTATACGATTTCAAGCCCTGATTTGGGAAGAGTATCTTGAGATTATTTGAACTAGGCACCCATCTGGGAACTACTTTTCATTTCTTAATGTTCAGTTGATGTATACTACTAATTTATTCACCTTAGAAGATTTGGGATTTGTCTTATTTCAATTGCTATGGTAAGAGATTGTAATTCGACTACAGCCACTGACTTTCTTTCTCCTTATTCTTAAATAAGGTCATATTAACTAGTAATATTGAGCTAACGATAAAGTTTTCTTCGGACATTATTCCATCTCAACTATGACATAGTGTCGCTTTCCTGCACGAAGACGGTGGATTATTGCGTCAGTCGGTTGCCACTTTTATGTTTACCTTCGACTGCACTTTGGTTGTGATTCGGTGATGTACTACATATATCTCACCATGGAGATCTTAACTAAACAACAATAAATCGTCCTTATTAGACAAGGTTCGAAATGTGAGTTAGAAAAGTTGTCTTTTCAGGAATAGTTTCCTTACAAAGGTTTTTGATAATATTTATTCAACTTGGGTTGAAAAGATTTTCATTCAGAGGACTAAAAGCGTCCAATTAATCGATTTATGGAACTCAATCATCATAAACCTTTCTCAATCTTCACCTAAGAAAAATGAAGCGATATAACGAAAGATGACAAGGGTATTGGATCCCTTACGATCATCAGCGAATTAGATTAATGGCCGTTTCCCGAGAGGACGAGATCATAATATATATATGTATAAGGGATATAAAAAAAATCCGAAATAACATACAATTGATTGATTCCTGGAAAATGTTCAATAAACAGTAGTTTTAAAGTGATATTTTGCCAATGTAAGTTCAAATAATATTTCAAAGTCCACTGTTTCGGACCAATTGCTAAAATCGTCTATATATGCATAGAAAACATCTTCACCGGGAAGAATTCAACGACCATATCCAATGATTTAACCAGAAACTAGAATTCTATCTAGCTCATGGCTGAATGCGAAGCCAAAGGCCCCATTCATTTCGGGTACATACATAGAAACCGAAATAAAAACAATAGAGTATAAAAAAACTCCACCAAACGAAACTTAATGTAGCATTCATGCAGTCTTTCACGCAGAATACGGTTGAATTTTCTATAGCGGTCCAAGATAATACTAGAATTTGATTCCAGCGATAATATTACTTCTGCCTGTGGTCCTGAAAATTTCACAGAAATTCTCGACTCAACACTGCAACACCAGAGACGTATAATTTCAAGGCGAATAGGAAAGGAAACGAATATCCAGGGTATTAGATCCTTTAAGATCGCCAACGAATTATATACGTCGCCATCTCTCTAGAGGTCGAGGTCTTAATATGAAAGAGGTATTAAAAAAATCCGAAATTGCATACCATTAACGGAATCCTGAAAAAATGCTCGATTGACCGCTTTCTTGAGAAAATTTCAACGTCCGCGAATTAAAATCGGCGGGCGTAAAAAATTATAGGGCAGAACATACCAATGCGTTCCCCAATCGCTTCCATCGATATACCTCAAAGAGGGGGAACTACGTGCCGAAGACGGAGTTTAAGTGGAGGGAGAGGAAAAGGAGGAGGAAGAGGGTTGGCAGAAGTGAAGCTGGGTTGCGGACGCCAAGGGAGGCAGAGAGAGACAGAGAGGGGGGGGGGTGTGAAGAGTGGAGGGGAAGATGAGGGATGGAGATTGATAGTTAGGGAGGGGAAAGAGAGAGAGGATAGGGATGGTGTCTGAGAGAGGATAGGGGGGTGTCTGAGAGAGGGTAGGGGGGGTGTCTGAGAGAGGATGGGGGGGGGGTTTCTGAGAGAGGATGGGGGATGTCTGAGAGAGGGGACAAATATGGGAGGCGGAGGAGAGGAAGGAGGAGGGAACAGAGGACCGGAGCTACGATGGGTAAGTTGAGGGAGGGGGAGAGAAGGGGCGGAAGAAGAAGGGAATGGGTCGCGGTGGGGTGGCAGCGAGGAGGTGGGCGAATGAGGAGGGGGAAGAGGGGTCCGGGAGATGCGTGGGGCCGCGTCCAATGGGCGCGAGGCGAGCGAATGGCGTGGGTGCCGGGGATATTAGTGGCGGCCGCGCCGGCGGTTGCCGTCTCTTGCGCCGCGAGAGCTTTTGAGGGCGGTGCGCTTCTATAGCTGTCGTCTCTTTAAAAGTATTTCAGAAGAGGGGTCTGGAGGAGAGAGAAAGAGAGAGGGAGAAGGAGAGAGGATCCACTCTCGGAGAGTATAGGGAAGTGAAGAGTAGAGGAGGGTGAGTGTTCGGGGGAGAGAAATAGTAGTTGGAGAGAGGGTGTGAGAAAGGGTGTGAGCGGCATCCTTTGAAGGAAGGACTTCGAGAGGAGGGACCACTTCCTCCGGCCGTCCGAACAAAAGAGAGGACCCGAGAGGAGAAGAGAAGAAAGGCCCGCGTCGGCTGAAGACTTGAGGAGGGGACCAACCCTTCCCGGAGAGAAAAAGGTAAAGTTTTTGCATGATGAGTGCGTGAGCGGAAAATCTAAAAAGGGGTGTGTCCGCGCTGAGCGTTGGAAACTGTTAGCGCGACATAAATGTCTTTTCGTGCTTTTCCCGTTTACTTTTTTGTACTCCCGAATATCGGAGGAGTCTCCGCGGAAACGAAAATTGAACGGCTGGGACGAGAAGTTGATGTGCAAAGTGAAGTTTGACTCATTTATGTGTAACATATATCATTGAAAACGTTGCTGAATCGGTTAAAAATAAGATTAATTTAAATTGCTTAACGACGTGCTAATGTTACTCGATAAGTTACGCATTTAAAAAATAAAGGGCTTCATAAACATTTTTAAATTTAGCTAATTCAATAAATGAGCGTGATCTGAGTATTGTAGTGTTGCAGAATCATAAGGTGTTGTAAAATATGGCACGCATTAGTTAACGGTAAAAACTGAATAAAAGTTTCGCGCGGAATTTCTCGGTTCGAGAAAATAAAAAAAAAACATCTTGCAAAATTTCACGTCGGCACGATTTCTGTTGACTCAAATAACAGTATTTCTACAACACAAAACGTTTTCTCCAAACAGCTAGATTACTGACTGATTGATAAAATTTTAAAACTATCCATCTAAGCGTATATTTGAATTAAGCGCATTGAAAAAGCTAATAAAACAATGTACTCATTCCGGAAAACGAGCAGTTATAACGCTTATTTAACGACTAGTTCAAATGAATTCCATTTACGGCAGAAACGTAGAAGCAAGAGAAGCCTCCATTCGACGCATAACACGCTCGCCACGAACCAATTTACTTTCGTTAACGAATCTAATTCCGACCGATCGAAAAAAATACTCCCGCAACGAAAGTTACGAACGCCCGGTGGTGGCGCAAAAAACAAGCCGAACGAAATTACGCCATTCGGAAGAAGAGCACGGAGAGCGGGGGAGGAAGAGATCGGGAGGAAAAGAGAAGAGGCAATGCTGAAGTTACTGCGATTACTTTCCGAAAGGGGTTGGAAGGAAATAAAACGCACGGAAAATAAAAAAAGAGAAAGGAAATAATGAGAGCTTAATTTAAAAAATAGAAAGGGGAAAGAAATCGCGGGTACAATGTTTACGAAAGGGATCGCTAAAAAAGAGATTCTTTGTAAAACGGGAGAGAGGGAGAGAAGAGGGAAGAGCGAGAGAAGAGGGATGGAGAGAAATATAAAAGGGAAGGGAAAAAGGTTTGATTCTAGAACAAAAAGGGAGTCGAAAATAAAAGAGGGAGGAGAAATAGCGTAACGGCGAGGGGAGATGGGGAGGCGCGCGATAACGAAGCGACGAAGGCGGAGGAAGGGGTCGTAAAGGGGTGAGGGGGAATAGGGGTGCGGGAAATTGGGGCGAGGGGTGGCGATGACGAGTGGGAGGGAAGGGTGAGAGAGAGGGAAAGAGAGGACGCTCGGAGTCGCGCATCTGTTCGTAAGGGGCGGCCCGAGCTAGGATAGCGCTGCTGGGACTTGCGCCAATGGATCATTGTCAGAAGGAAAGGAGGCGGGGGAGGCAGGGGAGGAGGTTGGGAATGAGGGGAGGGGTCGTAAAAAAGGATGGGAGGGGTTGGAGGGCGGGTATGTGGGGAGGGTGGAGGTAGGATGGGGAAGAAACCAGTGCGCGCATCACTTTCCGCTCGGATTCCACGCCTCGCCCCCCCCCCTCCCCGAATCCCCCCCCCCAACACCACCCCCCTCTTTCTGCCCTCCCCCCCAGACCAGACCCACTTTTACGCTATCCCTGTTAAAACGCATCCCTCACCCTTCCGATCTCTCTACCTCACTCTCCTCACCGCGAGTTTACTCTCCCTATTCGCTCTGAAACCACCCTGTTGCTCCTGTCTGGATCTCCCTCTTACCCTTCTCTCTCTCTCGTCTATTCTCCCACCTTTCTCCTCTCCTATCTCCACCCCTCTCTCCCGCTCCCTCCCACTCTCTCCCTCCCTCTCTCGCCTCTACTCCTACCTTTCTCCTCTCCTATCTCCACCTCTCTCCCACATCCTTTCTCGTCTCTTCTCCTATCTCCACCTCTCTCCCACTTTCTCCCTTCCTCTCTCGTCTCATCTCCTATCTCCACCACTCTCCCACTTTCTCCCTTCCTCTCTCGTCTCTTCTCCTATCTCCACATCTCTCTCTTATTTCTCTCCCTCCCTCTCTCGTCTCTTCTCCTATCTCCACATCTCTCTCTCATTTCTCTTCCTCCCTCTCTCCTATCTCCACCTCTCTCTCCCACTCTCCCTCCCTCTCGTCTCTTCTGACCTCCCTCTCCTCTCCTATCAACACCACTCTCTCTCATTTCTCTCCCTCCCTCTCTCGTCTCTTCTCACCTCCCCCTTCTATCTCCACTTCTCTCTCCCTCTCTCGTCTCTTCTTCCCTCCCTCTCTTTTCCTATCTCCGCCACTCTCTCCAATCTCTCCCTCCCTTTCTCGTCTCTTCTTCCCTCCCTCTCCTATCTCGACACGCTCTTCTATCTCCACCTCTCCTATCTTCACCTCTCTCACTCACTTCCATATATTCTGTCTCCTTTTCTCCAACGTCGACGATGAAATTTGACTCTGCCTTCCTCCCTCTCCTTCCTCCCCCTCTCCTTCCTCCCCCTCTCCTTCCTCCCCTCTCCCTCCCCCACCGCCTTGCACTTCCGTCTGTCCCTTAACCCTCATCCGTCTCCGCGTCTCCATCTTGACTTCTTTTTTCCCCCGCTCCCTATTACGCACGCCACTTCCCTCTCCAAACTGACCCTCTCCTCCTTTTCACTCTCCTCGCCCTGTATCCTTCTCTTCCCATTTTCTCCCCTCTTCCAAAATCCTTAACGCTGTCCCTCTCTCCTATACCTCTTTTTATTTTCTCTCTCTTTTCTTATTTTTTCGCTCACTTTATACCCATTTTCTCTCTCCACTTTCCCTCCCACAACCTCATTCTTATAGCTTCCCGACCTTCTTCGGCCGCTCGCAACTTATCCCTCTTTTTCGATTTTGTTTTATTTATTTTTTGTCGTTCCCCTTACACCCTCTACCTCCCCTCTTCTCTCTCCCCTCCTCCCCCTTCCCCTATTCCCTCCCCTCTTCGAGCCGAGTACCCGAGCGGCGGCTCAGGCGATTCGCACAGACGCCAAGCAGCAGCCGAGGGCGATGGGAGCGCCCGGCCAGGACATGAAGTAGGCAAAGCGGTGGAGGAAGGTGGCGGAGGCGGGGGTGGAGGCCACGGTGGGGTAGGGGGAGGAGGAGGCAAGGCGACCACCCTTCTACAGCCTCGGTGAGTACTCTTTTAAAATCGTCTCTCTCTCTCTCTCGAGGCACTCATCTCCCGCCCTCTGTCGCCGCCATCCGCAGCCGCGGATCGAATGTTCGTAACACCGCGATGGATTCGCTTTGTAAGGGAACGAACAAACCTTTTCGCGTTCGGACGAAAGTGTATCCAAATATATATATATATTTTGTAAGGGTATCGATTCGTTAAAAGGCGAGGATTAACCTATCGATTTCAAAACTCACCGAGTGATTTTTCCGATGGATGGAATTATCGATCGGGAAGATTTTTTTCTTACATTAAGGGCGAGACGCGGATCTAGTAGAATGCGTTTTCAAGAGCGGTCATCCGTTTTTACTTTCAGGGATTCAACAAGTGCGCACTGTTGTTGACCTGTTGAATGACGTTTTTTTCGTTTGTATTTATTCTTCTGGATCCGTGTGATTTCGAGGTGGTTGGCAGTAATCCTATCGGCGATGGTAATTTCTCCGTCAACCGTATTTATTTCAGCACTGAGTCACTGAGATAACACCTTTTTTAGAGGAAAATCTTGGCGAAATAATGGCATAAGCATTTTATACCGCTGGGGAGTGGACTTGCACTATATGCATAGATGTTTATAAATCCACGTAAACTATATTTATTACTCTCTCTCGCTCTCTCTCTCTCTCTCTCTCTTGAAGAGTTAGGTTATCTCAATATTATCAATTATAACATGAAAATAATATCTTTCGATTCATTAACCATATAATATTGATCGCTTCTTGCGCTTCGCTGCTTCATAGAATAGCCGCACTTAATTTTAAAGAGAAAGCTATTATTTCCTGGATCGAAAATTCAATTCAGATCTATATTTTTTGCTTTTATCCTGATATGTTTGGGGGAAAAATATAACGGCCATCTTTATTCTACGTACCCGATGAATTAAAAAGAGGTTTGCGCGGCGGTGAGGATTCGCGGAATCGGGAAAACGTCAAAAACAAGCGCTGATGAGCCGACACATGCGAGAGAGACCACAAGCGTACGTTTGAAACAGATGAGAATCGCGGGCGGTAAATACGTTGGCTCGTCGAATGCGTCCGCGTCGCGACGTATCAATTGGGAGAAATAAAGGAGGAGTTGGTTGAATGCGAGGGGAGGGGGAGAAGGCTTTGCAATTGCCATCGTTCGCATTGTACTCCGTGATCACCGAGTGGTTTCATTGAAATTGAAAATGATAGAGATCGGACAAAATCATGGCGAAATTAAAGGTTGAATTAGTTTCGTTGTTTGGAAAATGAAAGGCATGGAAAGCATCAATCGCACCTGTTCATTTCGATTTGACGCTGGAAATGCTCAAAGAGGCATTTTTTACGGATGAATTACTCTAAACACAAATCATGTTGAAATTATTACCCAATCATTTTTCTTGTCTCATTTTCAGTATTTTTCGAAATGACCGAATCATAAAAAAATAGATACTCGAGACATAAGTGTAGCAATGGAATTAAAACGAATCGTCTTAACGAAAAAATAAAAAAATAAAACTAATTTCTTCCATATGAGACATTATTATTCTACTTGATTAATCCCAAAAGATTTGGGCAAATTATATACACCCATGCCAAAGTAACATTTTTATTATCCAACACAACCAAAACCTTATTGTTCTTACCAATATTAATGGAATTATTAATTTTGTATGGATGTAGCTGATCTAATTCTATATTAGGTATAACATTTTTAATATTTAAAATATAGAATATCTTATATTTACCTTTAAAATGATATTTATTTATGCGGAAATGAAAAATTATGAACTCAGAATGTAATTATTAAAAAAATTACTTCTTATATCAATAAGATTGGATTACGAGTATATATGTATTTTAAAATACCAATTTCATAAATTGCCTGTTATATATTCAAGTAGAAAAAAACCTACGAAATGTAATACGTAATTACAAGCAGCATTTTATAGAATTCAAAAGCCTATTGGAGAGAGAAATGACCGCGGGAATTTGAAACGAACGATTTTAATGAACATTTTTCAACTTTCGATGCGATCGAAAAGGTTCTACTTTTAATAAACGAAAATCCGTGAATTCGCCCATTTTGGAAGAAAAACAAAGCGAGCAAGATGGAAGACGGCGCTACCCTCCCCGTAATTTCCGTGAGTTATTTTAATACCCTGACACGGCATGAACGCATCGTCTCTTTCGTCGCATTTTATATTTGGTAGTGAAAACATCCTGCGGTGACATTCGAAACGGCTGTTGTGTTTGAGAGACAAATAAAAGGATAAAAGGAACGTCGAGTCGCTTCCATTAGACATTTACACCCGGCGCACAAAATTTAAAGCAGCCTTTTTCCGCGAGGGGTTCGTGAATATAACATTCATATTCCGAGTATCTCGCCCATTTTTGCTCGTAAGGAAGGCTGTATCGGCTCGTCTGAGCCTTTTTAAAACACCATCGGAGAAAGTCGTGATACGAAGGCCTTAGCGTCAACATTGTTGAAGAAGCGATGCTAAATTCTCCCAAATCGTTTCCGTTCGCCAAGTTGGCAAATAAGTTTGAAATCGCATCCATTACGGACGCGTAAATTATAAAGTTAAGTTCATAACGAGGGTCATGCGCAGCAGGTGGCCATCGGAAAGCCCGAGAGCCTTAAATTGATGTTTGGAAACCCCTTTTGCTCTCCCTATCTACGCACGTAAGGGAGTACCCCAAGGGAACCGGCAATATCCCTAGCTGTTTCCCTTCAATCGAGTTTCAGGGAGAGGAGCAAACGAGCCGTGACGGAGGTAATGGGCGCTCAATTTCGCGTTGGCGCCGATAGGCTGGTGGGTGTGTGTGTGTTCCTCTCTCTTCATTAGGGGCGGATAATTCGTCACACTTTGAGTATGATGGCGTACGGGAGTCGGGATTGGAGGGATATTCAGCTGGAACGCGAGCGTGATTAAAATGCCATTACGACGGACGGCGGGGTTAAACGCGGACGCAACTATTATTTACAATGGGCTATTTCGCACATTTTGATATATTCCTGGAAAATGGGACATTTCTCCGAGTAGGATTTCTAGCGATCAGTGACACTAAGGGACATTGCTAGCGGGAGCGTTGATAATGCGTTTAATCATCATCATTTATAACTAGGCTTGGTAGGGTTCGATTTAAATTGAAAAACGTCGATAAACGTCGATTTTTTTGTATTTTCAAAATCGACGAAAATGAATAGTCGTCGATAGGCCCCGATTTTTCAAAAAGATGGAAAAGTATACGACTAAAAACCTATTTTATTCTGAATTATAATATTAAAGTCGTTTCTGTTTCCTTTTTTGCAATATATTTCCTACCTACGGTTTCGTTACTTTTCTGGGATTGAAAGAAGGGTATTTCCTTAGACTCAAATATGTGTCTCTTTGAAAAGTTCACGTTTCTACTCTAAACAATCAGGTAACCGCAAGGCACTAGGGAAGTTTTGAGAACACGTAATTCATAGCCCTTTTAAAGTTTTTGAGATTATATTTGCCGACCTAATGGTGAGATATTCCACGAGCCTCTCCATAGAGCTAAGGTCATGGATATGTGCTGAGAGTTCCTCGACGTTCGGAAGAAAGGAATTTCGGTGATCGTTTTGCTACCCCTTCCACACATCTACCCCGTGGAGTTTATTCCTGGAACAAATGTTTCTCGATTGCTTGATAGGGTTTTTCCTATAGATGGACATTGTTGTATGCACTTTTACCCCTTCTTTGTATGCACTGAACCCACTTCTATGGCTGTCTTTCTCTAAAAGATGTCCAGGAAGGATCGTACCGCTCTCGTGCTTTTGGCTCCTTCCTCCTTTGCTACAGGTTAGTAAATTTCAATTTATATATATTGCTTTAAAAAAGTTGCACATAAATTAGCGATCGTTACTTAAAGTTGAAAAGGGATTAAGGATTAATATTTATTTGCTATTTGTTGTAAAATATTTTGCCGATTGGAAAACATTTAAATCAGGATTTGAGGTAAGACTGTTGATCGAGCACTGAATAATTAAGTCTAATCTTTCTCTCTATATATTTTATGTTAAATAAAGAGAATATATAGTACAGTGATGAAATATATCAAATGATAAAAAGTATTAGGTATTTCTTTTTTGACGGCTAAAATATTATTGCGATAATTATATCATTATTTTTTACCTTAATTAATCTTTAATTGTCATCAGCGAATGTCTAACAGCCTTTAAGCTGAACTTGGAAATTCGTTTTTTAAAGAATGTTTCTCGGCAAAAGCAACAGCATATTGTTCGGATTTCAAGAGGTAAAGGATAATTTACTGTCTACATTCACAAAATAATATATTTGTCAATGACGCGATTGGAAGAATTATACGAAATCAAAACTATGTAGATTTGGAAATACCAGCTTACGATATTTGAGATTAAAAATATACTAAGTTTCAGTGTAGTAGAACAATAATAATATTCTGGTGACCGATATGCAATGTGCTAGTTTGGTTTAATCATCAAGATTCAGATAGTAAAAGGCGTGAATTAACTATTAATATGATTTCTCATATAGGTTGGTTGTCGAAATCATCACGTTTATCACGTTTGGCAAAATTTGTATAGAAAGGAATGAAAATAGAAGAACAATAAATATCGTTTCGTGTTCGCACAATTAACTTTTTCTGTACTAACTATTTTTTTACTTAAAGAGTTAAGCTTTCAAGTCAAAATATTCTTTTGTGTGTGTGTGTGTATGTATATATATTAACTTAAGGAAAAGAAAAGGTAGTGATGAGGGTGGCAACAAGGTGTTGAAGGAAGCCCAGCGGACACTTACCAAGTTGAGAACAAAGTTGGCAGACTGCTGGGGGCGTCAAAGAGACACACGTAAATAAACACGCCCACAGAAAAAACTAAAGCTTATCGGGCCTATTCCCTTCTTCAGCGATGGAGAAAGACAGAGGAGACATTGTAAGGGGGCTAATAGGGTTAGCGGAGGTTGAGGCCAGGCGGAGAGAAAGAGTCAAGAAGATGTATATAGGCTAGTTCCCAGTGTCGGAGAAGGGAGGCAGGAGTGTCATTGGGTAAGGCGCGAATAACCCCTACATTGTAGCAAATATTGTGGGCATTGACGTATAATGCAACTGGGAGGGGGCGTCTAAGAGAAACGCTATTCCGGTGACCGTTCATGCGGATGTTTAACGGATTGCTGGTGAGGCCTACGTAAAACGCGGGACAAACGGTGCAGGTGAGGAAGTAAATGACGTTACGGGTGGTGTAGTTGCTTCTAGAGGTGATGGGGTAGGTGATGTTGGTGGAGGGACTCGAGAAAGAAGATTAGGGTAGGTGGATAGGGCAAGTGATCTACATCTACATCTACAGTTTACCCTGCAAGCCACCGCAAGGGTGTGTGGCAGGGGGTGTATTAACACCAAGGGGAAAACTCCAAAATTAGGCCTTGGTTTACGCCCCTACGCGAGGTTACTTTTGATCGCAAGTTTTATTCTGCTCAGCTATCGTTCTAGGGAAAAATGAGCCTTTGTATCTCTCTGTCCTACAGGCTATCTCTCTTATTTTACGAGGATGGTCCATTCTACCGATATAGGTGGGAGTTCTTATTATTTCTTTGACGTCGCTGGAGAAAGTACTCGTTCTAAATCTTTCAAGAAGTTTTAACCTAGCACGTGATCGGCGCTCAGCTAGTGATTCCCATCCTAAGTCCTGTATCAAGCCTGTAACGCTTTTATTTCTATCATAACAATTTTTGACGAATCTAGCAGCTTTTCGCTGCACTTTCTCTAACTCGGCGATTAAGTGATACAGCGAGGTTTGCCGCAAGGGTGAGACGCTAAGGCAAGAGGCGTGGTAGAAGTGGGAAGTTCCTTCATTCACAAGATATTTCCCAAATTGGGGGGCCGGCGGAAGGAGAGGAGCGGGAGTTTGGCAAAAAGGTTGGTAAAGAGGGAATGGTGGGAGGAAGAGGTAAGAATTGGGTGGGCAGCATGGAGGATTTTTTTGAGGGCTTCGAGGATACCAGGAAGGAAAAGTGTCGTAAGAGTGAGTGGAGGGGTGGATGCAGGGATAGTGGGTGTGTGAGGATGGGATCTATTGTGGGTAGGCGTCATCGCCCTATGGATCTGTTCGCGGACCAAGACTGGAGGGTAGCCACGTTTGAGAAGAGCGTCCTCGAGGACAGAGTAATACTGTAGAAGGGATGCTCTATCGTCGAGCAAGGGCATAGGTGATAGAGGTTTTGGTAAGTAGGGGATGGCAGCTATTGGAGGCTGTTGGTGGGTTTTATATGAACACAGGTGCGGATTTTGCTGTCTTGGAGGTAAAGATCGACATCCAGGAATGTGAAGTGGGAGGTAAAGGATTGGTAGGTGAAGGAGAGTGAAGGGTGGGAGGAGAGGCGCGAGAGAAAGGAAATGAGAGAATCGAGTCCATGCGTCCAAATAAAGAAGACATCGTCGACGTATCTCAGCCACAAAAGTGGTCTGAGTGGTACGTTGAGGAAGAGTCTCTCCCATTCTCCAAGGTAACAATTAGCGTAAGAAGGTGCCATTCGGGTGCCCATCGCAGTACCTCTAATTTGAAAGTAGTGACGCCCAACGAAGGAGAAGTTGTTCAATTTGAGCACCATTTCTGCCAAGTCTAATAAGAAATGGGAGGACGGTCTTGCGTGAATATACATAAACTTAAGGAAATGAAAAGGTAGTGATGAGGGTGGCAACAAGGTGTTGAGGGAAGCCCAGCGGACACTTACCAAGTCAGGGACCAAGATGGCAGGCTGCTGGGGGCGTCGAAGAGACACGTTGAACACACGAACACAAAAAACACAAAAAAACACGCAAGCTTATCGGGTCTATGCCCTTCTTCAGCGATAGAGTAACTGAGAGTGACACACTGGGCGGGGAATGACAGGGTGATGTGGAGAGGTAGATGATCGGAGGAGGCGGGGAGTAGGAAGGGTGGATAGCCAATAAGGAGGGAGTGTGGTGAGGATATATTCAATCCTTTTCGACAATTCCCCCACCCCCTCCGCATCCTCCAATCTCCGACTTTTCCGCACTACCCTCCACCCAGTGTCACTGCCATCAGTTGTCTCTCTCCTGTGCTGAAGAAGGGATCACCCCCGAAAGCTTCCGTGTTTTTTGTTTTTTTTTTGTTTGTTTTACGTGTGTCACTTTGACCCGTCCAGCAGCTGGCCAACCTGAAGTCTCTTATTGGTGAGTGCTCACTGGGTTTCCTTATTCCCCCAACTTGTTACCATCAATTTATCCCACTTACCTATCCTCTTCCATAAGCATATATGATATATATATATATATATATATATATATATATATATATATATATATATACTAGTAGTTGGTAGACATTTCATCATTACAAATATTCTTTCAATTCTAAAGATTTCACCTCCGCAGCGATTTATGTTTTTCCCACATGTAAAAATAATAGTTTTTAAACAATCCCCAAATGTTGCAATTTTAAATATTTTACACTTTCTTCATCATAAGGTACTAATGCTACACATTTTAGCCAAATTTTAAAGTTGTAGCACTTCTATAAGTAAAATAATATTTTTCTAATTGTTTAAATTTAAATAATTTTTAACGGCCGCCGCAATTCATATATGGTAAAATTGAAATGTAAATTTGTGTAAATTTACTACTCTGTAAATAATTTGAAAATTTCAGTTTCCTAGCTCATCCCGTAGTACCTAAACAGTTATCAATTTGTTTAAACTTTAAGAATTTTTAACTGCCAAACAAATTAAAATATCAAAATTCGTATAATCCCTGTTTGGTTTTTTTAAGAATTCAACTTATGAAAAAATTTTCAGCTCCGTAGCACATTCGGAAATGCCTAAACCCTGAAAATTTGTTTAAACAATTGCGAATTTTTAGCGGACGCATTGTTGCACTTTTTCATGATTTTTGTTTTTTCTAGTCGGTTTTGCACAAACTCCTACCTAAGAAAAAATTTTGAATCTCCAGCACATTTGGAAGTGCCTAAACATTAGTATCCTCCTATATGTTATATCCTCCTCCTCCTCCCCTATAAGAGTCGTCGATATATAATGATATATTTATTTATTTATATATGAGATTGTATGGTGTGCATACGTCGCATTAACACGTGTGCCGGATTTATATTCCCGTACTACACTCAGTTCCTAGCGAAATCTCGTAGCCGACTCAAATGTGGTGATTTTCTGGCTGAAAAGTCACGGTTTAATTAGTTAAACATCAAATTAACGATTTAAACATACTTCTTACTTTGTATACTTTGTATTGTAAATTATTTTTTTTTACTATAAGTAAAAGTGAAAATGATATTTTAATAAACTCGTAGTTGTGTTTTCTTTAATTTAAAATTTAAGAATTTGGAAATAATAAATAAATTTAATTCAACAAATTAAAATGCCGAAAACTGCCTGCCATATATGTAAATAGTAATTTTAAGCGTCGTTATTCGTCGAAAATATCTCGGGAAATAAACGTCGATTTAAACCGTCAATTTTCAAAATAAATATACGTCAAATTCTACCAAGCCTATTTATAACTAATGTTTGTATTAAGAAATACCGCTCATGTAACACAATTAACTCTAGTGAACAGGTTAACCAGTATCTCTTTAGATGAAATCGACCATTGAAACTCATGATATATCATTTTTATTTTTTAAAAATACGTAATTAATGTATAAGCCATAAATCACCAAGTTATATGAATAAAACTTATTGCAAATATTTTTAGCTACCTATTTCATCTGAATAAACAATTTCAGAATTTTTTGTTTCCTTATGTCCATAAAGATAAGGTGGAGATTAATGTTTCAATTCGATCAAAAATGAAAATTCTTGTTTACCTTGGGGCTGGATACTAATTTTTGATTATACCCACGAAACGATTGGCAGAACCAGCTGCGCATTTCGACTACAAGGTTTTCAGAGGTGATAGGAAGAGATTTAATATCGCTGATTGCCACTGAAGACTGCTATACTGTACTCGAATTGAGCAACTGGAATTATAATTGTAGTAAGAATACACTCACACGCAAGAAAATTAAAATACGTTCATTAATTATAAAATAATATTCATGCAAAATCCTTACTTTATTCTTTCTTTTGGCAAATATATAAATGTAAATGTGGAAAATTTTAATCACAGTATAATATTTCTCTGTAATTCAAAGATAATTGTAATCCATCCAATGTATGCAAATCGAAAAAGTGCACAAGTAAAACATTTAAGCACATAAGAAACTTTAAATTGATCGCCTCATATCGACAAAAATCTCTTAATGTATAAAAAATATAAACATCGAGTTTTTTGAACTTTCATACTCTTCGTATGAAAATCAAAGTTTAAAAAATATTTTATAAAGGGTTAACGAGTTTTATATCCATTTAATTTATGGATAAAAGTTGAAAGTTTTGCTTCGTATCAGAAAATCCCAGCAAGTACGGTGTCAATTTTATCGCGTTTACACAGAATGCATTTTAGGAATCATTTCGTTGGACATCTTTATACTCCCAAAAAAGATTTTTTCAACGAAGTGTTATGAATAATAATTAATATAATTCAGACAAAATCTTTTTATTTAATTACTTAAAATTTTAGGTATTTATAGAAAATAGGTATGCGAAAATCTCTTTATTACGTTTTTTTCTATCTTTAGTTTCCCTTTCAATTAGTCCTCATCTTCTACTGAATTGACGCAAAGAATTTTTTATAAAGATTTAGAATTTGTCAAGGAAAAATAATCTTTTTAGTAGATAACAGGAATAATAAGTCTGGAGGAACTGTAACGTTTAGTTTAATGTGAAAATATGAAGTGGAACTTACCAAAATGTTAAAATTCCAGAATTTCGCAGTATCTTAAATTATAAATTTATTTCATATAATAGATTTTCATATTTTGTATTAATTTCAATCGACACAGCTTAGAGTAAATTTGGCATCAAAAGGGTTGAAGGGCGTTATGATACTTATTGATGTTTATCTCATAACATTTTACAAAGTACGTTAAAGTTCACCATAGAAAAGATGAGCAAAATATAATAAAATACAAGAAAGTCACGTTGATAAAACTTAAAGCTACTTAAATTTACATGTTTTGTAATACCAAGGTTTATAATAAAATGATCTTCACCAAACACAAGATATACAAACGATTTTGTATTAATGGGGTGTCCCTCTTTCTTTACAATTTGCAGTATCCAGTAAACTAACAACTTAACAAATAAGTGCCTGATGAGGTCGTTATCCTTCAAAACTTTAGCAGAACTACTCTTTAATTAATTTACGATTCCTAATAATCGCAACTTCATTGCGTTTTCTTCCACTAATGCACCAATCCCCTTTAACATGATGCTAAGCTAATTGGAAAATTTCGGCAATAATTTTATATATATCAAAACCTTGGTGAGAGCGAGAAGTTCTCGTCGCAAGATGAAAATAGGACACCTTCATATCTCCAAACTGAAGACGAAACACTCCGCGAGGAATTGCTCCGTTTGCCTCTCAGCGAACGCTATTACATTCTACAATATTACAGCCGACGGTATGCTCTCAGATTTCCCATCAAAAAATCATCCCATCTTATGGCTTCATATCGAGACAATTTGATTCATTCCAATCTCGTTCGACCTCGTTTTTTATTTATGTTTATCTCAACGAGGGGAGTACTTTTCTCTCTCCACTTCACCCACTCCACCACTCACTCCATTGGATCCCAACCTCTCACGAACCTCCTCCAACCTCCATCTTTCTCCCAACCCGCTATTGCCTCCTCGTCCCGAAGTAACGGGAGAGCAAAAAATGAGTTTTTGAATGGAAAAGAGAATGGGGGAGGTTATTATCAAAGAAATTCGGAGGCTAGAGAGATTTATGCCCGGGCGTAGTACGAAATACAGACACGGCCGTTAATTTCGCAAATTTCCGAAGAAATAACTACAGGAAAAACGACAAAGCAATTAAAAATTAAAAAAATAAATGAAACCTGCACCGGCAGTGCGATTGAAATATGCAAAGAATTACGGAATATACTCATATAAGCGCAAAGATATACGATGCGCCATAACAAACGCGCGTAAACAAGGAGGAAGGAAAAGGGGAAAAAAACTGCAGAAATAAAAAAACTGCCACCATCGTTACAATCATCGCAAAAATACAGTCGGTTCAAACGTAGATATATAAGCAGCATATAGAAAATACACCTAAACAAAAATTCAGACTATGGGATTCTTAGTCATTTGGTGTTCGGAAATTTGTAAAATAAATGAAGGAGAAAAAGAGAGGAAAATAGGGTAGTGCAAATGTATAACGGAATTGAAAATAACTAAAGTGTAAGGAGTGAAGTTAAAATAGAAAAAACGATAGGAGAGAGAAATAGGAGGAAAATGCGGCGAAGAGAGGCAGAAGAAAGGGAGATTTGAAAGAGAAAAAAGGAGGAATGATGAGAGATAAATACGAGAGAGATACGGAAGAGATAAGAAAGGGTAGAGAGGAGAGTAGTTTAGAAAAGAGATGGGAAGAGGGACAAATTGTTCGCGAGAGACGTAAAGCGTTCCAAAGAAGCGGAAGACGGGTATACTGCAAAAGAAGCGGAGTGGAAAAGGGGGAGGTGAAAAGAAAGGAGGGAGGAGGAACAGAAGAGGAGAGGGCAAAGGGGTGTGAGGAGTGCGCAGAAAGCGACACCGCGTGCGTCTATATAGGAAAAGAGGGCTTAGTGGAAGGGTGGAGAGAAATGGAGGGGAATAGGTAGGGAGTGGGGGGAATAGGAGGGGGCGCACACACCGATCGAATTGATCGCTTTAGCAGAAGCGGCGAAGACTAATTGCGTTAGCGAGCGCTAATTAAAGGGATCTGAGTAGAGGAGGAGGAAGTTAGGAGGGAGAGGGGAGTTGGAGGAAGTGAGAAGAGGGAGGGAGGGAGGGGAGAGTTGGAGGGAGGGGAGAGTTGGAGGGAGGGGAGAGTTGGAGGGAGGGGAGAGTTTGAGGGAGGGGAGAGTTTGAGGGAGGGGAGAGTTGGAGGGAGGGGAGAGTTTGAGGGAGGGGAGAGTTGGAGGGAGGGGAGAGTTGGAGGGAGGGGAGAGTTGGAGGGAGGGGAGAGTTGGAGGGAGGGAGTTGGATGGGTGCGGTAATATAGAGAGATAGAAGAAGAGGGGGTAGAGAGAAAGAGAGAGAGAGAGAGAGAGACCGATGAGAGGAGCATGTTACGTTAGGGAGCACTTAAGGGTGTCTCCGCTATATTATACCTCACCTGCGAAAGGGTTTTGGTGCGAGTTACGCCGAATTAGGTCGTTGCGTTGGGATAAGGGTGAAGTTTCTTGCTTGGGGTGCGTCTTTGTCTTCCGTGGAAGAGCAATGCAGACAGCGCGGTTAGAATGCAAGTAAAAGCTTCCTCCGAAGCTTAAGAAAGGATGTTGTAAAACTCCTCCCAAAAAACCAGAGAAATGTATGTATATACAGAGAAATGTATTACAAACACATACCAATAGCCGAGGTCGTATTTTACACGAAAGAAAAAGGTTTAAATTAAATAGATCCTTGAAAGTTTATGTGAAGTAACTCGATGTAAAACTTTTCAACTGTTTTTTTAAAATTTGCCTATGACACTACACTAAAGGAAATTAATTTATTTTCGACAAAAATAATTAAAATCGACTCAAATTTTGTAGTCTTATTGCGAAGGTAGAACAATATCTTCCTGCGATGAAGGATAAGTGAAAAAGTTATTCATAACAGAAAATAAATTGGAGATACCAATATCGCTCATTCGGAATATCTATGTATACCTCCTAAAAACTCTTGAACTTTTTAGGTAGATAATTTCTAAAGCCTTGATGAGAAATGAATTTTTAATTACCTTCTCTTGCTTTCTTTAGACGGAATGGCAAGGTATAAAAGGGGAGATGAACGACTAGAAGGTCCTGCATCTTCGACTGAGCCTAACAGTTCTCGTCAACGTTATTCCCTAAGCCCTCTAAATTGCCTTCCATCGTCGATTGTTAAATAGCTCGTTTGTTCCCCATTGCAAGCATTGCGGGTGCGAATGCTAATGTGGGCATGGACGTGTGGATGTTTTGCCTTTCTGAAAGGACCTCTTGAGAGGCGGCCGAGAAATAAATAAAACCGAAAGACAAAAAAGATCATCATATCTTAAGTCTAAGCACGATAAAGCAATGGTAGTTTTGATTGATCAAGTGCAGGAGAATTTTGGATGCAATGACAAAGATTCACGCTTTTAGTTTTTCAGCGAATGTTTACCCGTTACCCACTGCTTTTGTTAATAGGGAATGAGATGGAACGGAAAAGTAGATAAACATTAAATTGGAGGGGCGTATTGAGACTTATAAGAAGAAATGCGAGATAAGGAACCCGAGAATTGATGAGGTCAGAGGTGGGAAACAAAGATTTTGTCATATTATGAGAGCCGATATTGAACGGCTCTCATAATATGTCAAAATAAGGATACATTCAGGGGTAAAATGTAGAGGACTTGTTAGTTTGCGAGGAAGAAAAAATTGTGTTCTCTTTGATGTACTTAAGCAGTGACGATTAACGCTAAATGGAGAGTTTGAAAAAAAAGACTTTTCGATGCAAAGCTGTGAGAAACGGACGATCAAAAACAAGAATAGTTCGTATAAGGAACGATGGTAAAACAAAAACATTGCTACGACTTAGAGCAGGATTTCCCAAATTAGGGTCCGCGAAAGCTTGCAAATGGCTCGCGACACTTATAGAAAAATACTTTTGTATTAATTTAGAGAAGTGATAATTAACTAAAGGAATATAATTCCATGGAAATATTACTCAGTTGCCAGGCCTTTCAAGAACATAACGGATGCCGCAACTCCTCAGTGTGTTGTCGAATGTCAAACCCACGAGTTCGAGGGGTACGTAGGATTTCAGATGTTCCAGCAGGGATCAGTAGGTTAAAAAAGATTGAAAAATCCCGGCCTAGAAGAGCATGAAGTTAGAGGAAGATAACTCTTATCGCCTACTCATATGAATAAGCGAACAGATAATAGTGATATTTATACAGCTTAGAAAAGCACAAAAAAGAAATCAAGTGACGTAAATATTTACTTGCATAAATAAAAATGCTCCTGAGAATATTAGCAGCAAAAAAAATATTTGACCCCGACGTGATTTGAACACGCAACCTTCTGATCTGGAGTCAGACGCGCTACCGTTGCGCCACGGAGTCTTAATGCGATTGAGTTCTCGTAAGTGTATTTCAGCCATTAATGGCCTTTAAATAACCATCTCGATTTTGGTAATCTAAATGTTTACCTTTAATTTTAGATCGTATTTCATGTAATTAATAGTTATATTTTAGGATATTTTCCTGGAATGTGTGAGTTTTATTTCTCACAGGACTTGTACAATGCTTGCAATGGTTATATTCAAATTTACTTAAATATCAGATGTGGTACTTATACATGATTTTATCTATTATCGCATTGAAATGGACCACTGAACACTTTTGAGACGATTTTTAAGGAAAAAGAAACGCGACATAAACAGGAAAATGTGAATAAATGTCTCACGAAAGTATATTTGGTGCTGTAAATACTTAAAAGTACTGGTGTTAACCAAAACCGACGGGTGGGAATTTAAGGAAATCATACTATAGGTAAGCGTTTATTTAGTTTAAAACTTATAATTATCTTAGCTTCATCTAATCCTGAATATATTATCTATAATATAGCCTAAATAATTAATGTCTCATAACGAGAACCTTTTCTGAGTAAGATTTCTATGAATACTACTCTCCAGGTACCTACTATAGCCTCTTAATTACAGGTGGTTTAAGATAATGTGCTTTTACCTTTCGATGCCACAAAATCTAGCGTTTGAAACATTATCAATTTAATATACTATTTAATAACTACAGCCTGATGCTAATCATCCTAAGCTATAAAAAAATCGAGCACTTGCGATCTACAAATGTAATTACAAAATACTTGAGATGAGAATAGGTGCATCCACAACTAATTTTACATAATTACAATTTACTATCTATCGCTTTAAATTCATTGGTAATAATTATAATCGATTTATTAAGCGACATTTAAAAAATACCTAATTACAAAAAAATTATGCAATGCATAACCAACATTATAATATAGCACAGTAAATTTAAAGTGATAATTCTGTCAATGTAGGTTCAAATGACCCTCTCTTATTTCTGACCGAGAAGAATTACAAAACCCTTCTTTCCGCCAATTCTACCAATTCTCTTATAGACACTAACAAATCTCTAGCAATGACTATTACTACCTATGTAAAATTGCCCATTCCTATTAGATTGCATATAGATTGTCATTAACGACATAATATATTGAATTTGATAACATCCTCTCTAGTTTATATATGGTTTTGAACCAGGGAATTTAAATAGTTGCATCCGTCAAATCAATTATCAACTGCATTTTTGTTTTTAGTAAAGGTTTATAAAAATCAAAACAACCACGGCTCTTTAACGCGTAATTATTTTTTAATAAATCTGTTCGCACACCATTTCATAAATTATCTAATTAGTCGCATTATTTTTATTCAATGCTCTGTAAAAATGATCATTTCGTCTCTAATGCTTCCCACTTAAAAGAATTCCGCCGTTATTGATCGTTTTGGACCTATTTCCAGGGCCGTATATATGGGGAGGGTTTGAGGGGTTCAAACCCCCCCTTACGGATTCTCCTTTCTTAAGAACCTAAAGAAATAATGACTGAGGAAAACACAAAATGTTAAGTTTTTAACTGCAACTCAGACGGGCGGATTTATGCTTAGGCACATGAGGCGCTACTTAGTGACCTAGAAAGGTCACTATGTTTGACCATTGGAGAGGGGAACATTTAAGGGCAACTCATAGGGTGAAGGGCGTGAAATAAATTGCTCAAAACATACTTCATCAGTGTAGATGGCTTGCCAGTTGATAGCTCCGCAAAATCACAATCAGAGCGCTTTCAAATAGCCCTAAGTCGCACATTTCCATCAATTCGTTGAATAGTAGGAATACTTTTATAATTTATTAAGTGGGATTTACGTTTTTGGAGCCACAGGAATGCTTAAAATAAATTGAATTGAAGAGCACATTCTTTTATATCAGAATGTTTATCATTCGTTTATGCGGGAGACACAAGAGCAGGTGGAGCATTCTGTAAAATATTTGAATTGTTTGCTCGTCAAGTTGGAGGCAGAGGAGATCAAGCATTAGGAGCATTAGTAACAACAGCCTATCTAAACTGGAAGAATGCGAAAGAATATTTTGGAAAACATGAGAAAACAAAATATCATATTGAGGCTAGTATGCATGCAGATAATTTTCTAAATGTTATAAGTGGAAAGCAAGTTGATATAGTGTGTATGCTAGATTCTGAAAGAAAGCGTCACATAATAAACTAATAGCTAGACTGCAGCTACTGCTTCCTACTAAATGTAAAAATGAAAAGGCAGAAATTTTCCAACAGACTTGTAAAATTTATGGTGAAGACTTTGGACAACTTATAGTAGAATTTGAAATATGGCAGTGTAAATGGAATTTGCTGTCAGAAGATGATTTGCCAAAAACAGCGTTAGAGGCGTTCAAAGTTTGCGATGATATGCTTTTTCCTAGTATAAAAAGACTATTAAAGATTCTTGCCACCTTGCCCTGCTCTACAGCAACCCTTGAAAGATGTTTTTCTTCTTTAAGATGTCTTAAAACCTGGCTTAGGAATTCAACGGGAGATGAACGTCTAATGGGTTTGGCATTGAGGAGTGTGCATCGCAGTGTGCCTTTAAATGTAGATGATATTATATCCAAATTTGCTTTAAAAATAGAAAAAAAAAAAATTTGTAATTTAGAGAATTATTTTATTTTAATTTTTTTTATTTAAATAAAATGTATTTTTATGGTACTTATAGTAATGTATTAAAATATTAAAACTTTGAAATTATTTTCCGTTAACCCCCCCCTTTACTAAACTGTATCTACGGCCTTGCCTATTTCAAAATAGTCGATGCATGCTTAGAGAACATCTCCAATGGATATTATGGAGAAGTAAGTGACAACCATATCTAATGTTTTAATCGGTAAATCGAATTCCATCCAGCGCATGGCTGCACGCGAAGTCCAAATTTAATATCACATTCATGCAGTCATTCACGCAGAATACGATTGAATTTTCTATAGCGGTCCAAATAATACTCCATTTTGATTCCAGCGGTAATATTACTCCTGCTCGTGGTCCTGAAAACTTCACAGAAATTCTCGACTCATCCACCTCCGCCCACCCTTCCCTTCCTGCAACACCAGAGACGTATCATTTCAAGGCGAATAGGAAAGGAAATGAATCTCCGGAAGGCGCGCAGGATAGAGAGAGAGACCTGTTGGGTTAGGAGAGGGAGAGAATGTGGAGGAGAGGAGAGGGAGAGAGAGAGAGAAGAGAGAGAGACTGGGGGAGGAGAGAGAGAGACTGAGGGAGGAGAGAGAGAGACTGAGGGAGGAGAGAGAGAGACTGAGAGAGGAGAGAAGAGGGGATGGAATGGGAGAATAGGGTTTCCGCTAATGAAGGACTGCAAGAGAGAAAGGGAGAGAGAAGGATGGAGGAAGAAGAGTCAAGTGTCATTACGATAGCGCCCACTCCTCAACTCCACTCTCTCCTCATCCCCCTCGCCACTCCTTCTCTCGCTTCATTTCACTCCATCTCTCTATTCTTCTTCCTACTCCCGACGGCATCGCTCGGACATCCACGGCGTTATCAATCAATGCTCAACAAAAGCGGAAACGCGTGGATTGGGAGAATGGTATTGGAAGAGACGCGAGCGAAAAGAAAGAAATTAAAGAAGGGAAGTTGATAGCAGATTGAAATAAATGGGATTAGGATAGAGAGATGGAGGAATGTAGATGAAAGCATGGTCAGGATAAAATATGTCATTATTAAAATTAAAAACAAAAATTAAAACGACACAAGGTTTTAATAACACTTCGACTTATTCCATATAACAATTCCACGAAGTCTGGCTCTCGTTTATTAATTTTATCGCAAGCACGGTCGCCTGCGAGAAGGAACAATTGCCAATCGGATCGGCAAGCAAAAAATTAAACAAAAAACTTGAATGCAATTTTCATTTTGATTGAAAACTAGAAAAATAAGCTCTATTTTTAGCGGTTTAAAAAATCCGCTTGTGCGTTTGGGTTTGACCATCTGTCTGACTCCTTCTAAGCAAAAGCAGATAGAGACTTCGTTTTTTCGCAAATCGATTCAGTATTCTGTGTCGTTATACACGTTTTCTCGGTTTATCCGTGTGTCTCTAAATCTTTTTCGAAAAACCACCATTTACTGTCTGCTTCAACAGCTCTTTCCCTACTTGTTACGTCTTCACTTACTCATCATACGAACATTTATTGAAAGTTTTTGAATAAACCCAGATGGATTATGACATAATTCCTTAACTTTGCTTCCATCCGAAATATATCCTTCAGACACCCAAAGTAAGAACGAGCTAAGGATTGAGAGAGTTTCTGATGGGGGTAAACCAAGAGGAGCGTAGGATCTGTAAGGAATAGAGAAAAAAGAGAGCTACAGAATGAGATGAGACAAATGGGAAACTAGAAAAAGGGAGTTTGAACGGGTTCGACGGGAGCCAAGGACTTAGCTTGTACGCCATTCACAAAAAAATAAGCGAACGAGAAAAGTGGAGGAATGGGAAGAGGAAGCGTGGGGGAGAGAGAGAGAGGAAGCGGAAAAGGGTGAGAGAGAGCGGGTGTAACGATGGGAGGATTGTAAAGAGGGCAGAAAACGTAAAAAATAGGAGTGCAAAAGGGAGGATTGGAGGAGGGAGGAAGATGGGGGTTGGGAAAAGTAGTCGAGGGAAGGGGAGGATGGAGGGGATGCAGTAATGATGGAGAAAGAGAGGGAATGAGAGCAAGGACGGATGCATAAGGCAGAGAGAAAGAGCGTGGGTGTAGAGAGTGGCAGGGGGTGGGGAAAGGGAAGAAAGAAGCGGTTGATTGAAGGGATCTCAGAGAGAAAGAGGGGGAGCAAAGGAGAGGAAGGGGGTGGATGTATAGAGGGAGGAAGACTGAAGGGGAAGCATTTAGGGGCCGAATCTTCAAGTCAGAATGTATCCAAGGGAAGAGGAGAGATGATTAGAAGAGACGGAGGGAGACGAATGGGAATAAATGGGGAGAGACAGAAAGGCGTAAATAAGGAGAGAATACGATGGAAAAGGGATGGGAGCGGCTAAGGCGATAGATAAACATCTTCATTGTGAGGAGATTGAGAAGATAGGAGGGGATATGTTATTAACTTGTTAATTCATTCCTCGAGGTATTTAAGATAGTCTTGTAGAGAGGTACATTTCGAAAGTATTAGTTGAGGAAGTTTTAGGAATACCTGAAGATTCCACCTGTATCGGAAAAAGAACGCGAAGACGAAATAGGTGAGATCGACTGTTATAGAGACATATCGAGATTCATTTTTCAATGACAACCAGGGATCATAAAGTGTCAAACTTACAAGCCAGAATCGTTTGGAAGATCTTTGTGCGTTGCAACTCCTGCCAAGAAACTTATTGTTGAATTGCAGGATAATTTGTAGATGCAGAACTCGACGAATGATTTTCTCATTTTTTAAACGGAATTGCAACAATAATTTGTTTAGAAAGAGAAAACGTTATTGGGCAGATAAAGAAAAAAAAAGTTTGGGAGTAAATGAGATAAAAAAAGTATAAAAGAATCATCACAGATCATTTTAAATGAGAACCATGAAAATTTTAATAACTTCGAGTAAAAGAGTGCTAGAGACATGAAACTTAGAAGTAACAAACTTTATTGTCTGAAATTACTTGCATTGTTACAAATAATGTTGAACATCACCACCAGCATGTTGCATACATAACTGAGCACGACGAAGCATGTTTGAAGACACTGCCAGCAGCGTGATGCGTGTGATATTGGAAATGATGTGGGATATGTTGGTTTCCAATTCATCCAGGTTGCGTTGATTGCTGTTGTAGGCATTGTCTTTGATAAAATCCCACAGAAAAAAGTCTAAAGGCGACAAATCTGGTGAGCGTGGTGGCTCTCACTAACCAGTGCTAAACGATCCTCAGTCAGAACAGTCGACGAGTGATCACGACTCACAGCATTCACATTTACAATCTCCCTGAACATTTTCACAAGCTTCTATATAGATTTCACTGGTGCCTTAAAACATCGAAATTGCCGACAGATATCACCCAGATTAGTTTTAAACGACTCTGATTTGAGGTAATGTTCCACCATAAACACTCGCTCCTTTACATTGAACGCCATGTTTGTTTATTGCTTGCACTGTGCATGCAAATTTGCAGTGTCGCAGGTTGTCGACAAATGGCGACATCATGCGGATAATAAAGATTGTTGCTTCTAAGTTTCATGTCTCGGACACTCTTTTACTCGAAGTTATTACATTTTCTATTGGTTCTCATTAAAAATGATCATCCTGTATATAGACTTGGATTAAAAAAATCGAACGTCAATTTGCTTATAATTATGTTGCAGCTCTTGTCAAAATGATATCAATCTTTAAAGGAAGGCGTGATGCAACATCAAAATGGGGAAGGATACTGACAATAAAATGGACGGGTGAGGTGAAAAAAAACAAGAAATGTTACAAATAACAGGAGAGAAGAGGATGATATGAAAGGAGAAGAGGAATTGGCCGTCGCGTGAGGCGACCACCTCAGGCGGCACTTTTCGAGGAGCTGCATTATGGTGGTGTCGCTGCCGATCTGCACCAATGAGTCGTGAAGTGGGGCGGAATTTCGTCTTTTTGCCAGATTTTTGCGCAACGGACCTGACTGGGTCGGTCATTACTTGAGGAGAGGCTGTGCGACAAAATATGTGGTTGGAGGAAAATTCGGAGAAATAACTAAGTAAAGGCGGCGACTATGGTGAAATTGATGTTAAAATTAAAAATTTAACTCAACTGTAAGATCAGAAAAGTAGGAGTAAGAAAAAGAGTACAGCTGATAGGTGACTTAAAACGAAAGAAATAACAAGTAACCAAGAAAGTTGTGGGGAATAGAATGTTAAGAATGCCGTTTGACTTATTATCAACTACTATGTAGATTACGAACAGACTACAAATGATATTGATTTCGTCGAGAAATTAATAACGAGCAAAGTAAAGCGAGCCATATTTAAAAAGGAAATTTTTTAAATAAAACCTTTCATTTATTGGAAATATTGTGGTAATTATTTCAGCGTATTCAAAAAGGTTTAACAATTTTTGAGGGATTGCAGATGAAAATATTGCGTACTATTTGAAATCGTAAGATTAGACGTATTCAGACAAATATTTGGGCTTCCTTGAAACATGTCAGGGAAATTCAAGACAAATATTTTTCATTACTGATGGGCAAGATTCACTGCAGTGAAATTTTTAACAAAGTAAACTGTTACAGGCATTATTTTGTGGAATCTCTCAAAATTCTTAAAAAAAGAAAAGTTTTATATTTCCACTTGATATAATTTTATTCTGACCATAGTTTAGGACTGTTAAACGTCATCTTCAGAGTAAAGACGGGGGGAGTAGTTTTGTATATATAATGAGGAAAAGAGTGGGGAGGGGAAAAGGAGTTGGGAAATAAGGAGTAGAGGGCGGGAATTTAGGAGTAACGACAATAGGATAGTTAGGGACAATGTAATGTCTCATGATGATAATAATAATAATCGTCTTTATTGAGGGCGTTATTTGGACAATCATGTCCATTCTTACATATAACCCTGACGAACACAAACATCCATGTCCGAGGCGAGATTCGAACCCGCAACACTACTATCCGTTGGCAGATACTCGAACCAACCGTCTACCAAGGCCGACGATGGGTAGGAGAGGAGATATAAACGTACTATTATACAAAGTGGAAGCAGATCAATGGTGTGGTATGGGAACGGAGAGCGGAGGAGAATGAGTAGAGAAAATATAATCATTTGACAAAACAGTACCACCAACAAAGAAATAATTTATGATTTCAAATTGTTTTAAAGAATCCAATTTGCACCCTTCTTTTGAACATAAAGAAATTTATAGGAAAAGGAACTATTATTGTTTTCTTGTAACAGGTGTTTGGCAAAGTTAGTCGAAATGTCCTTGATTCTAAAACACTTTTTAAGTTTATCGGAACGCGTTTTAAGCCTCTTCCAATCTGGTCAACATGCACTCCTACGCTATCATCACAAGATAATTTACAAAACTCACACTTGTCCAAATTGTATTTGGAGTGGCCTAACAATTTTCCAATAGTGAAAGGGGTCTAAAAATATATTACGGAACAAGATTGGCCAATTTGTAAGATAAATTGCCCAAGAAAGGTAATTTGCGCCATCTGGATTTTTTAGAGATGGTTTGGTTTGTTTGTTTCTTGATTTTGTTATCAATAATTTTTCAATTACATTCGTATCGTAACATTTTTGTTTGGCGATGTGTTTGATGGTGTTTAGTTCACTATTAAAATTGTCTTTGGAAAGGGAGATGTTCACAAGGCGATGTAACATGGCATGGAGTGAGATAAGTTTGTGTGAATAATGGTGGAGAGACTCATTTGGTATGATGAAGGGCGTTTAGGTTGGTTTTTTGTATATACAAATCTGATGCTGGCTGTAAAAAACAAGATCCAATTCTAACGCTACGTTTAATGTCATGTCCATTATCACCCCATTCCCTACATCGCCACACGAAACAGTAACAAAGAAAAGTAAAAAAGTTCGAGCCTCGCGGCTTTGCGAGTGGAAGAATCGATATCTTGATCGATACAATATAATAATGCTATAAATAATGTAAAATTCCCAAAATAAAAAGTGTCGCCAGTATCAAGATGATTATATTAGTTTTTGCTTTATTGAAAACTCATTAGATTAGACGAAGCCAATTTGTCTCTTGTGCAATAGTTCCTTATCAAATGAAGCAATGAAATCATCAGGACTTGTTGATCACTTAAAAAGTAAACATCCATATAAGGCTGATAAGCCTACTGAATATTTCAAAAAACTGAAATAAGATTTTAAGAAGCGAAATACAATCAATTCAGTATTAAAAAAAGATCACAGACACAGGACAATGGACTGATTGCTTCATATACAATAGCAGAAATCATTGCGAAAACTGGTAGTGCTCATACAGTTGCTGAAACTTTTATAATATCATCATTAAAAGAAATAATATCAATTGTGATGCATCAAGATCCTTCTCCTTATTTTAAAAGTTTTACCACTTAGCAATAATACGATTCAAAGACGTATAGATGAGATGTCAGAACACATTGAAGAAATGCTTACTGAAAAATTTAAGAAGGCAAGCTTTTCATTTCAGCTGGATGAAACCACACTTATTGACAACAAGGCCCTTTTAATGGCTTACGTCCGTTATTTTGATGATGATTCTAAAATACAAGAAGATTTGTAATTTGTGAAATATCTATCAACTGACAGTACCGGAGCTTCAATTTTCAATGTTGTTAAATCGTGATTTGAAGAAAAACAAGTACCATTTGAAAATTTGATATCCTGTGCAACTGATGCTGCTCCATCAATGGTTGGAAGACACAATGGATTCCTTGCCCACATAAAGAAAATCTACCCTGAATTGCACTGTGTTCTACGCCGACATCATTTGATTGCAAAAAAATAAGTCCAGTTCTTCACGAGTCTCTTATTTTAATTATTAAAACCATTAACAAAGTAAAGTCAAACAGCAAATATGATCGGCTTTTCAGAAAGTTCTGTGTTGATAACGATGAACAGTATGTTCGTCTTATTTTGCACACAGAAGTTCGATGGCTTTCTAAAGGGAACTGTTTGGCAAGATTTGTGAGTCTTTATGATACAATAATTGATTTTCTAGAAAGCGAAGGTGATAATAAACAAAGGAGATCAGTGAACACAAAAATGACATTTATTATATGGCTTGGCTTTTTTGAAAACTTAACGAAATATCACTTCAACTTCAAGGAAATTTATTTACGTTGATTGTAAACGATTACTAAAAGCATTTACGGAGTAATTTAATCTTTTTAAAAGCAATTTATTGAGAAGAAGATTTCATAATATGCCAGAATTAGCAGAGATCGGTGAATACCTCTCAGAGAATGATATTGCAAATTATACCGAACATCTTCTTTTGCTGAAAGCTGATATGGAAAAGAGATTTTCTGATTTGTTTCTTTTCGAAATCAATCCCTGGATGTTAGATCCATTTACTTGTGATGCTGAGTTTGCTAGCGAGAACATTCAAGAACACATTGATTTGAAATGCAATAAAGAATGTAAAATGAAATTTGAAAAAGGCTGAATAATTGATTTGTGGTGTTCAAAACAAATCAAATTGCTTTACCCAACAATGTGGGGTAAAATAGCCAAAGTTCTGTTATGTTTTCCCACATATTACATGGTTGAAGCTGGTTTTAGCTCAGTGAACCAAATTTTGACAAAGGAAAGATCTAGAACTGATATATGTTCAAGGGGAGATATTAGGATTAAACTCAGCAACATCAAACCTGACATTTAACAGCTAGCCAAAAAGCACCAAGCGCAAGGATCCCTTTAAATACAAATCGTAAGCGTAAAAATATTGACATGTTTTAATTTTATGTTGAGGGGACTATTTTAAAATTTATTTGATAGAAAACAACCGACAGGGGGCGATACTTAAAAAAGGTTGGTAACCACTGCTCTAGAGAATCCCGCGCAAATTATCGCATATGTTTTTTACATCGACCTCTAAGACGGTTCTCTCGGCAAACAACAATTAAAAAACATGTTTCTCTATCCTACGCCATTCTATAATCTGTGAGGTATAGTTTAACAATTTTTTTCGGATAGAGGACAACATTTACTACGAGATAGTACCCAAGACCATATAATTACGACTTAAGAGTTTCGGAGATAAAAATTCGAGAATCGCCTAATCTTTCGATACCGTTTCATACGTATTTCCCATTAAGAACGCCTTTGTAATCTCTGTGTATTCCATTTATGGAGTATACTTTTCCATCTTGTTTTATATTTCTGGCCATAGAAAAGTGTTACGCTAGTCAACTTTACATAGAAAATTATACTCACATTCTGTATTGGGCCAATTAACGTGAGAAATTTCAATAACCTCACTATATTGGATTATAAACTATGCAGAAAATCATGAAGAATGTACATAAATTTTAAATTCATGCTAAATTTGTAGACAATTAAAAGTAAGCATACATTACGCTACGAAGAATTAACACCATTATTTACATATCAACCTTGAAAAAGCAAATAACACATGGTATTGGCTTGGAAGAAAGTACAAGCATTTATAACGACTTATACTAGAATAGAAATAAAAGTGAACAATGATCCGAGATACGAGACAATAAAAAAATATATTGGTATATTTATTATTTTGGAGAGAAGGGAAGGAAACCTTGATACGATATCGTTCTAATAAGGTCATTTTGAATTCACTTTCCATTTTTTGGAGGCAAACTCCATAAACTGCATGCTGCATAAAGTGGATAATTCTGTTTGAAATATCTACTTGTCTTATAAATTGAGAGCCTAAAACTCGCTCTGTGATTCACGTCTCTACCGTGTTTATGTTAGACATACATAGAGTCGGAATATTCCGATTTTGTGGATTGGATAATGCGATTATTTAGCTTCGGTAAGTAAATTACTCTTGAAACTAACAGAAGCATCTTGAATGAGTTTGGAAGAGATTTCATGGAGGATGGATTCTCAGACAACGTGGGCGCTGAGAATAAGCTGAGGATAAACAACGAGCTTCCGCCTCGAATTTCTACAGACCTATTTATGACGTTTTATTTACATAAGAGAAGTAATTTCCAAATTTAGCTGAATTGTCGAGAAAATAAATAACCGTTAACTTTAAAGTACTAAGATTCAACAGAGATTTTCGGAGGAAGGGAGTCTCTTTTGAGAGGATTATGGAAACAGTTTCATAGGGATTAACGGGAGGAGTTTCTACTTTGAAGAATGTTTTCATCTCTCGCGCATTCTTGTTTAAATTTTCCGATATTTTGAGGAAATTGAAATGTTTAAGATTGATACATTTGAGGATGGTCCGGATTAAGCAATCAATTCAAATGATGTCATTTACCTGCATGAATAATGGTTTGAGACAATGACTGATTCTCAGTATATATGACTTCCCGTTAGCGAAGGGAGGAATTACTTTTGAAACCGTTCATTTAGTTAAAAGAGGGATAGTTTATGCAAAATTTCAAGATTCTAGTATTATCTGTGGGAAGTCAAACGTTGACTATGCCATAAAAAGCAATTTTCTTTTATCTGTAAGGTTGAGCTCGTCACTTACAGTTCCCATTACACATAAGACCATTGAGTTCAACAGACGCGGAGGTGGTATGTATCACCAAGCAAACGAATAATGAAAAATATACCAAAGGTTCCTCTGTTATGCGACCCAACTAAACTGGGAAGAATTACTTTTATAAGGCCTGATTTATACAAATTATATTACTCCAAATATCGTCCATAAGACCTAGATTATCCTTGAAGCCATAAAAATTGTGTAAATCACATACGAATTTCAGCTAAAATCGTCCGTCTACAGCGTTAATTCAAAGATTGGGGTTTCAAATAAAAATTCTCATGACCACGGACGACGATCACTATGCAACTGAAATGCATAACTGGTTTGCTCAATAGTTTTATGGCTACAAAGTTACAAATGTTATCTTAGTTGCTGCTGTGTTATCGTTGATATTTCTTCAATTCACATCGGTATTATTGATTATTTTATTCCAGGATCATCGTATCTAAAAACTTTGTCCAGAAGATTTTCTAATTTTTAGAGTAGGCGCGTGGACCATTGTATTTTACACTAACGGCGACATGATAAAAGTTTAAAAGAGAGAATTATCTAGCTCGACTTATGGTTAAAGCAAATTTAAAAAGTAAGCCCTTAGGAGATGAAAAATTGAAAATTAAGAACATAGGTATATTCAGTAGCCATAATAGGATTATGAAAAACCATATGCGCATTGTGGCTCTAATTCAGCCGTCTTTAGTGGTGACTCCTTGAATTTAAAATCTACTTTCGATGAATCACCACTGAAAATGGCTGCATTTTAGCCACAAAGCACATCTAGTTTTTCAAAACCTTGCTATATGCATTGAAGATATCTAAGATATGCAAGTACCTTTTTATTTTTGATGCTTAAGTTCTTACTTTCCTAAATGGCCTGTTAAATTCACGACATGACTCAAGATTTCTTTCACTTTTGGTTTTCCTTATTTTTGAACTTGCAATCGCTCAATCTTGAATTATGATCAATATATATATCAAATATTCCACTTTAGCTTCTTTTCCACGAACAAAAGAAATGATTGAAGGTTCTAGAATCAGACTCGAATAAGTTGAGCTCTCGTCAACTTACAAACGTAAAACATGAACTAAGAGTGCTGGAATATTTAAGATTTGCAAATAACGCAAATAATAGCGGCGACGTTTATTCTGCGGATGAAACGAAAAAAGCGAGCATGATGAATAGGAAGAAAAATGAAAGCTTGCGATATAATTCAAAAGAGAATACAGGCAACTCTCATTCAACGAACGACATGCGTTCCTGAAAAGCGTGCGTGATTTTTCCGTTTAAACTCATTGTCGATTGAAGGGTAAAAAAGAATAAAAATGTTTATAAAAGATTCACAGCGAGAGCAAGTACGATAAATGTGGCCACAGCAATGGCTTGAAAACAAATCCTCGTGATGTATGAACAGCGAGAAACGAATGCGACCGCACGTAGTCAATCCAAGTCATAGACTAGGGGTACCGGCAGGCTACTACTCGCCTGCTGCTTGAAAAGGCAGCGGGCACGAATCCTGCGCAAGTAGGATTTTTTCTAAGGTCGCCCGGCCTCCTATTTATGTGGTTTGAGGAGACCGCGCAAATTCAGTGTTCCGTCCTTCGGAAGTGACGTTAAATCATTGGCCCCGTTGATGTTCTTCGTTAAGAGTAGGCTAATGCCGGCACCGGCTTTCTCTTCTCCCTTGCTATCCAGCTATTCATTGCACTACATCTTAGACACCCATTTCGCGTAGGCAAAAGGTGAATCAGCTGGGAACATACATTAGTACATTAATTCACAGACTGAAGCATAGAATGACTGTGGGAAACACTGCGTTGTGCACTTCCTCCTTATCGGTACACAAGATGTCCTTCATATCTAAGTAGATATTTGTAAATATATTTTGAGTAACAAAGAGCACGTTTGGTGACGTCATATTAAGACTCTCAAGAAATGCAGGCAATAGGAAAAATGCTTGGTAAAGTGAACACACGAAGAATCCATGGATAAACAAGACGGTCTTTGTGACCCCCAGAGCTTTCGTAAACATCCGAGTTTCTTCGATCTGAGTTGGATGCATGTTATTTAGTTAGTTAAAGTGAACAAAATTTTCGGCAAAAATTAAAGCTATAATTCATTCGTTAAAGCGAACATTCATTCAGCAAACGTTCGCTGAACGAGAGTTATCTGTATTTCGAAATGGCTATGGAAAGGGCGTACTGTGAGAGAAACCATCGCCATTGTACGTGTGAAATAATCGAATGGATCACAAGAGACAATAAGAAACCTCAGAAAGACGTAACAAGCACATCCCATAATTCATCCGGGCAAATTCGTAGAGTAAAGGAGGCAACGGATAAAATTGAAGAATCTCAAGTAGGCCTTCACCCAGCCGTAGAAATGTAAAGGACAAAAAAGAACGTTTTTAAGTATTCACATCAGCACATAACTTCGGATTCCTACATTCCAGAAGACAATCGAAATAACCGATGAAGGGGAGAAACAAGTAATTTTTCCAAAGATGGTATCTCTCCGTTTTACCTTTCCTCTATTCTCTCTCTTCTTTTAAGGAATGCACGTAAGAGTAGGCTTCTAACGTAAGGCATTCTCTCTTTCTTTCTCTTGTGATGAAGACGATTATCCATCTCTCTCCCTTCCCACGAAGTCCTCCTCCTACCATTCATTCTCATTCTCTTAAAGACTTACGCGTAAGATGGGACTGGTTTATCTCTACCTCTCCCTTATTATACAGCCGATTATCTCTCTTCCCACTCTTAACTCTACATCCCCCCATCGCCTTTCTCTCTCTCTCTCAAACCCATATTTCTTCCCTTCCGCTCGTTCCTCACATCTCATCGCCCATTTCTCACTCGCCTCCCGCATCACCTTTCGAAGCACATCAAGCCACCACCTTCCTCTTCCACCCCCTGCAACTCCCTCTTCCGCCCTCTCTACCTCCCTCTTTCACTCTCTCCACCTCCCTCTTCCGCCCCCAAAACCTCCCTCTTCCACCCCCTCCACCTCTCTCTTCCACCCCCTCTATCTCCCTCTTCCACTCATCCTTCTTCCACCCGCTCCACCTCCCTCTTCCACCCCTTCCATTTCCCTCTACCACCTCTTTCACCTCCCTCCTCCGCTTCCTCCCTCACCCACCTCTCACCCTTCTCCCCAACCACCTTCATGGGGCAGCTGATCCCATCGACGCACCCGCAGACGCCAACTTCAATTAATTGCATCTATCTTTCCAACAGTGACTCTTTTCTCTCCCTAGTTCTTTCAACCCTCTCTCGCCTTCCCTCTCTCTCTCTCCCTCTTTTCTCTTTCCCACTCTCCTTTCCTTCCTCTCTCCACTCAATCTTTTCTTTCCGTTCCGAATGAGACCGAAAAAGCTTCTCCTGCCTGCCTCCTCCACCGCCTCCCTCCACTACTATTTTCCCTCTTTCTCTCTCATCCCACGGCCGTTCCAAATGGATGATGCCCTTCCTAGGGATCCGACTCCGGTGGGAGATGGAGTTTCCGGCGGTGTAGAGGCGGCGGAATCGCCTTCCATTGCAAATTAGGACAATGAGCGGGATGCTGTTATGTGGGCTGAGGAGGAGGAGAAGGGGAAGGCGTGGGAATGGAGGGATTAGTGGTGTGAGGGAAGGGATGGAAAAGGGAGGGAGGGTTTTATAAGACTCTCCATATCTGGTACAGTGCGTGTGGTTGAGGAGAGGGATGGAGAAGGGAGGAGCGGGGGATAAGGGAGGAAATAGGGAGAATAGAGGAGAGAGGGAAGAGGGAGGGGAGATAGAGGGAGAGAGAGGGGGAAGAGGGAATTAAAAGGGAGACGATTTATTTAACGCGCCGACGTCAAGATTGAGGATTATCGTTCGAGAGACTGTTTCTCCTTCCATTGCTGTGTTTTTTCCAAAGCTCTAGAAGACTCTTGAGTTTTATTGCGGCTCGTTTGATAGCGGATGGATTTATCTTTCGAATAGAAAAGTGAGAGAGAAAGAGAGAGACATTAGGAAATTAAGATGGAGGATTAATAATTGCTTTCGCCTTGACGGGCATAAGGAAAGGGTTCAGGAGATATGTCGGCGGTTATCGTTGTCGAAGATGAAAGAGACAAAAGACATTTTTGTTTGATGTAAATATTGTTATCTTTACCTCTTATTCCCCGATGCTTGTGACACCTTTCGCACCTAAATGAGGTGGCCGTATATAGTGGGTTAATTTTTCAAGGAATGTATTCCGTTACAAATCCAACTACACTATACATTAAGTCAGCGTTTCTGTTAACATGTAGTTGAAATGTGTTAAATGCCTCTTACGACTAATCGCACGCAGACACACGTTGATCGAGCATTTTTTGCGATTACTCGCAGAAATTAGTCAAAAAATTGAAAGACAAGCTCAAAGACCAAAGATTTGACTTCTGCGTAAAATCCCGCTAACACGCACGCTAAAGAGAAACAAAAGTTTAATGCAAAAATTAAAAATCCGATAATAAAAACTCGGTATATCTTGTAGGCATAAAGTAAATCAAAGGCATATTTCGGCTGCAAAATTGCTGTCCTCAATAGCAATTAAACGGTAGTGTTGCAACAAGAAATCGTTTCAGGTTTTTTTTCTTTTTGTACGCCAACGAGCGGGAGATGAACCCTCGATGGTGAGAATACGTAAGTAATAGACGTTAAGAAGCGTTTTTAAAGGAAGTTCGAATTAATTTAGTATTAAGATATTTCTCTTACAACCACTTACAGTCTTCCAAAAGACATCAGCCTCCTTTGCCAAAAATATTTTTCTTCCAAGGTGCATTATTATGTGTTGCTATTCGTTTAGTTTTAAATACAGATTTCATCATTATATTGCATCAGACATTTATTAATTTTAGTTGAAACAACTGGTAAAGTTAGAAACATTTTAAAGCCGCTAATACCTCATTCACAGTATTGAGCAAAAATCATTCCGTAATACTATTTCCTCAAGAGTCAGTACGCGAATTTTTCAGGAGAAATTAGTACGCCTTCATTGCATTTCATATGAAAATCCTGTATTCGCGATTTTGTATGTAATTATGAAGATAGAACACATTTATTATAAAATCGGGGATTACTCACGGAAGTGACATTCACGAAAGTTGGGGTTTTTACGATAGTGTTCGAGAGACGGAGCTAAAATCAAGAAAAACGGGTTACCACAGCCGTCATGAAATTGAAGAACCACCTGTAACGCTCTTGAATTATCTCAGAACTACGCGATACAAAAAGGGACCGCGATTCATCACTTCAGTTATTAATGGCCCGGTCTGAAAGGCGCTCGGAATGAGAAAGATGGAGAAGAAAAGATTGAGGATCAGGGAAAGATAAAATGAGATACAATTCGAAGAGCGAAAGAGGAGAATAAGGAAGAGAGAAAGCGAAACACAAGGGGAGGAATTTCATTATCATTATTTGAGAGGAGATTGGGATTGATTGCTAAGATATCATCTCCTCTGAATTATTCCGGAAAAAGGCATCGCTCTGCGGAACTGAGCCAAAATCACAACAAGGCAAAATATTTCGACGTGAGTGAATATACTAAATGTACGGGAATGATATAGTGAAAAGAGGGAATGGGGCAGTTCGACGCAGAGCCAGTTCGACGTAGGGCCACTTCGGCACATAGCAAGTTCGGCGCACACAGTAGCATAATATATTTCAAGAATAAAGCTATATTATAATTGGCGAAAGAATCTTTCTTATCTATGCAGCTCGGTGCAATTTTGTTGGTTCACTGCCCAGTAGTCCGGGTCGAAAAAACCGAAAGTGTCCGAATCACTTGGCGGTAGTGTGGAATAGTTGCCTTTCTACGTTCATATTAAGTGCGTAAAATCTTAATCCTGTGAGTTAATATCTTCTGTTCTGGCAAGAGGCTTGAAATATAGAAATTTTTTCTAAAATGCCTAAAAAGTGCCGAAATTCCAATTCCACCATTATTTGGGAAGCTGAAATTGTTATTGGCTTACTCTATCGTAAACAGCCATAGAATACAAATGAAAGCGAGTGAATGGAGGTACAAGGAAATTTCCAAGTATACTGTCGCTCTGTAGAAAACGGTAGACCAGCCAGTAAAAACCGTCAATGCGACTCAAAACTCAACACGTGAAGGTGGCTGCACCTCGAGTTCCTACCGAGCCCAACCCAACCACCCTGCCATTTTGCGCCCTAAAATAGTGGTCCCTTACTTTCTACAGATATGGAAATAACTTTTGTTCTCAAAAGTCGGCATAATATTTCGCGACTTTAGAGTTGCGCGAATGTACCCCTCTCTACCCTCAGCACCACAAACTTTGCTGGAAGCTTCAGTCACTAATTTCACCATACGGTCATCCGTTTGAGTATGGCAAGGGAAAGCGGTGAAATTCCAAGAATTAGCTTGTGCCCCTTGAGATGATATCTCCTTCAGCGTCTCAGAAGACACATTACGAAGCACTGGAGGGGGATAGATATGGCATGATGATCAATCGATTAAATCTGTTTACTCATGTGCTTGGAAATTAATTTCAGGTACAGTGAATGGACGAACAGGACCAGAGTCACTGTAATTTGACCTCGCCTGAATGATTCTCTGAACAACCAGCTCACTCACATTTGCCCTGTCATCGGTCAACATAGATAAGAGAATGTTTTCAGGCGAAGCAAAGAAAGCATTGAGTGCAATGACCTTATCAATCACCTTGAGATACCTTTTTGGAAGATTACTTGATGACTGTATAAACTGCCAAAGGTGCCGTGGTCCATCTTTGATGGAGTGTTGACATTGCATCCTAAACCAGGATTGAGCATAGACTTTCAAAATGAACTTTACAAGCATTTTTAATGACGCTGATGGCGTTTTGGTAGAACTATAGAGGCGCATAACTCAATTGGCAGTACTCAGCCAGAGCGCCATACTTATAGGGACAGGATTGCGTTTTGCAAGATCGGGAGAGCATATTCACGATTTGATAGCTAGAGCAATATCTAATAAATATCTTTGGTCCTTGCTGAGAATGGAAGAATCAACGGAAGGCAATTCACATTCCACAGCCTTGAAACGGACATCTTCAAGCTCTTCACATCCGTTTAGCTGTTTCCCAATAACGCCTGAGTGGGAAGTGGGCCCTGACGTCGGACCATCAAGGAACTCGAAGAGATGTCTGAAGAGTAGCTCATTAAAATGAAGAAGACATATGGCCCATTGGACTGCTTTGCCTATCTTTAATTCGATACGGCGAATGGCACCGGTATGTGATCCCGTATTTACCGGAGTACCGTCACATCCTACGACTAGAATTTCACTGAAGCCACCGGGAACTACCTCCACATAGGAACTTATACTCTCAGAAATATGTTGACCACTGCCTGAATGGGGTGATACGTGCCCTAAATACCGCGAGCCCGGTTCTGAGACGAGAGAGTAGTGATCTTCTGTGACAATTTTCTGGTAAAATTTAGCCTCACGCTGTTCTTTGCACAGTGTTTTGTCGTGGCGGCCGTCAAAGTAAAGTCCTAGTACAGGACATTCAAACATAGAAGAAGCCCTCAACTCTACTCCAATTCTGTGTTCATCCCTGGAAATTTTACTTTTGTCAATGACAAAGGAACTATCTTCATCGGAAATCAAGCCTAAATCCTGGAGAGCACTTGTGGCGATGGTAGCCGCAGCTCTGTTTGACACCCCGAATCTTTGACTGACAAGTCCTGTGTTTGAGAGTTTCACACGCATTTGGGAAGTGGGCTTAGCTTTTGTAGCCATAGAGGGTTGGTAGGAGTCACCTGATTCACCTTCAGAATGGCTGTTTCACTTGAAGGGAAGTCATGAGATGAAGTAGCAATGACCATGTCTGAAGAGCAAACTCGTGGTTTTGCTTTCCTATCAGCTCGCGTTTTCAGCTTGCGAGTCTCATGAATGTCAACTGTACCAAGTTCCATACACCTATCGGTTAGTTGGTCAAAAAGAAGCTGTTGCTCCATTAATGGGACCTTACGATTCTTAGGGCATGTGCACTCGGAGAAACTTTTGCACTTACAAGACGAAATATCAAAGAGAACGTGTGAGTCGTCTTTAAAATTCTCGCTCTTTTCTGCACGTTTAAGTACAGCCTTGATTTTGATCTTTCTTGTGATAGTGATGTATCATATCAACTACCCGCTTGTGAGAAACAGTAGGAATAGATGAATCTGCGTACATAACTTCCAGCTTAACCGTCACTCTTATGCGATGGCTGAGAAAGACGGTTCCTTATTTCCCTCAGACTCTAACCCTAACTTCCATCTTTCATGCAAGCAGCATCTCATTACATCCTCGTACGTAGGAAATCATTGGGAGGCCGGAAAATAGGGCAGTTGACAGCTTTCCGCTGAGAAAACTTTGTTCCTGTCGCCATCTTACACATGTATGTTGAAAACAGAACTGCCAACAGGGAACTAGGTAAAATAAGTAGCCAACCTCTATTTCAATAGAGTGAAACAACAGTCAAGAAATCGACCAGCAACAACGACTAAGCGAACTGGTGGAGGAGTGTCAAGACAAAAGAGGGCGAGCAGCCATGCAATTACCTAGCAGCGATCATGCGCAACTTTTGACACGCTCTCAAGCGACCGGACATTGCTGCATACGGGCGCCGGTTCGCTTCTGAGCTGTTCGTGGACGTGGGGGGAAGGGGTGGGGGAGGTGTAACGCGATCCGCCGATTTGCTGTCATCGTGATTTATGGCTGTATACAATGTTTGCGATAGAGTAGGTTACTGACACTGTTGCAATTTTTAGTCATTTTAGTTCAAGTTTCGATATTTCAAGCCTCTTGCCAGAACAGAAGATAATAACTCACAAGATTAAGATTTTACACATTTAATATGAACGTAGAAAGGCAACTATTTCACAAGTGATTAGGATACTTTCGGCTTTTTCGACCCGGCCTACTGCCCAGTCAATCAGAGATCGGGACGTAATTGCCTGTATCTGTATACCTTGGTTACGTTATCTGTTTACCTAAAGCGAACGGTTAATTGTACGTATTCTAATTTGAAAGATTGATAAACTAATCTTATATATATTTCTCTTACTCCATCTGCAACAACTTCCACCACGCGCCACCAGACCGCGCCACTGAAGCACCCATGCCGATATTAATCGTTTATATCTCAAAAACGGTAAAAGATAATGGTTCGAAATGTTCCAGGATTGATTGATTCACATATAAAAAGTGATTGACGAAAAAATATTTGGAAAAACGACCCGGGTTCGACTCCAGGGAATTATTTCTATTTCTTATAAGGTAACACGTAAAAATGGATTTTTCGACCTGCAAGCTTTTCTTCTTTTGGAAATTAAAATTAGAAAAAGTTGACCTTTGATCTTCAGATCTAAATCATTCTAAAGAAAACATTTTCAAGTTTTTTTTATTCTATTCGTCTTTTTTCTCATTCAGCTCGAAGTCGCTCATGTTAATTGTTTGAATGGTATATTTTGGAAAAATCTTGGCATTTTAACGGGATGTTGCTTGCGTATCAACTGCATTTGATTTGCGTGATTTGAAGGCTTTTATTAAGAGAAGGAGAGAAAGACGGAAGGAGAGGGAAATGATTTTCATAGCAACATTCGTTGCGTTATTTACTAGAAGGATTACCTAAAAATCTGAAATATTATTCAAAGGGATTTAAAATCGTAATAATGAGCTAAATTCAATATAATTGAAAAAGAAACGATATGAGGAACGTGCTGTAAGTTTTAATAAACAAAACGAACAAGTAAAAATTTTATGGGGTGAAGGATTGTGCGTTAGGTTACGGGAGTTAGATAGAAGAATGGAAGACGGTTTTGTAAATAAGGAGAGAAAGAGAGGTTTAAAAGAATCACAAAAATAACAATAAAATGCTATGTTGTCCTTCCGTTGGTCTGAGTGTCAAGCTATCGAAACGCGAATAACTCAATCAAGGATGTAGATAGAAAATCCGCAGAAATAATCTATTCAAATATAAAAATGCTTTTCCGAAAGAAAATTCACGAAAAAATCCAGAGTTCGACTCCAGGATAATATTTCCATTCTTCGTAAGATAACACTCAAAAATCGTCTTCTTGTCGTGAAGGCTTTTCTTCTTTTGGAAATTAAAATTGGAAAAACCTGACCTACGATCATCCGATTTGAACTATTTTAAAGAAAAAAAATAATAAAGCCACTTATTATATTATTCTTTTTCCGAAATCGCTCATTTGTTAATCTTGACAACCGAGTGCTGCGAGAAACAAAATCAATATAAATGATGATTGTCAAAATAATTTATTTAAAGTTAAAAATTTTAATTCCGTTTTTTATTCATTTGAACCCGTCATTTTTGACGGCAATTGCGCTAGTACATTGATATTAGTGTTAAAAGTTAGATTGAAGTTTCATATAAGTATCGGTAAGTATAATATTTTGTTTATAAGTATTACCAAGAATTGATTCGACACATCAAGATGATGAGTTTCCAAATCTCTTGAAAAGGAGACAATTTCCAATTAGATTATCCTTTGCCATGACAATTAACAAAAGTCAGGGGCTAACGTTTGACAGCGTCGGAGTAGATCCGACTGATGACTTTTTCACGGTGATATAAAACCGCACTATCGTATCAGACGACATTCATATCCGATCTTTAAGTGAATGAACACCTGAAAAGAATATAGCGTACTCTTAATAACTGGCCTGATCATACACGCCACAAAAATGTTACGCTGATGCTTTCCTTTCTCTCCAGCATCGATTAGATTCATTTTTTTACTTTCGAAATGACGTCAGTAAAAATACCTACTGAATATCCGGACAACCTAGAGAGAGCAGTGGTTCTCAAACTTGAGTAACGTAAGGACCCCTATTGATAGGAAAGAATTCTTGCGGACCCCCGAGATGGATTTGTGTTTCGCTGCTTAAAGACACGTAAATGGTCGGGACTTGTAAGTCCCGTCAGGATACTAGTGCTGGGACGAAAGATATAAGACATTTTATGAATCGGGACTTATGAGTCCCGACAGTAATTGAAAGATTATAAAATGTCATGATTTTTTATAAGTTTATGCATTAATTCGCGGACCCCATAAAACATATCCGCGGACCCCTGGGGGTTCGCGGACCACACTTTGAGAAACCCTGACCTAGAGTATAGGTTCTTTGCCGTTGTCGACAAGCGCATGGTTCTTCACACCACAGAAGGGCTGCAAGGGATTAACACTGTAAACAGATTATAAATGCGCTGCGTAAGCGACTGCTGCGACAGTTTTTGCGTATGTCGCCTTTTTTAGCCTCGTGGAATAGGTTGAGTGCATTGAAATTCTAAGAAGGAGAAAGAATAGAAGAAAATATTGATATTGATGAGCAGGATGAAGAGAAAGAGACAGAGAGAATTTTAGAATAAATCCGTTAGGGTACGTTTATATCAAAATGGACAGGAGTTGAGGAAGGAGCGAAAAAGAATGAGAGGTAAGAGGGAGAGGGTAAGAGTGGACGGGAGGGAGGGAGAGTAGAGGGAGACACAGGGATAGCGGGAAAAGCAGAGGATGAACAGGTTGTGCATGGAGGTAAGAAGAACTGGCAAAGACTAGTAGTAGAGGCTAGCGCTGTGTGTGCATAAGAGAGAGAGAGAGAGAGAGAAGATTTGGAAGGAGGGAGGGGATGGGGAGAGTTAAAAGATGGCGTCGGGGGAATGAGAGGAGGAGTCGTCTTGGAGATTGGGAATTTCTTCAAAAGACGCCGCGTGAGATAGCGGATGCGAGAGCGTCTGCTAAGGAAATGAGAAAGGCGTAGAACGGGGAGTGTGAAGAGAAAGGGGTAAGGAGAGAGAGGGAGGAGAGGAGATGGGGTGGCCGGGTAATTGGTAGGAGTGCAGAAAGGCGGCGGTTATGACAATTCCTTCCCTTCGGGGGAAATAGAGAGGGGGGAAAAGGGGAGAGGGGGCAGAGAGGGAGAGAGGGGAGAGAATGAAGGGAGAAAGAGAGAGAGTTGGAGTGGAAGGGAGAGAGAAAGAGAGCCCAGACCACCCCGACTCATATTCTCTCCCACTCCAATATTCTCCCGCAGACTTCCTTCTCTCCTGCCTCTCCCTTCACTTCCCCTTTCTCTCTCTCTCTCTTCCCCCTCTTTCCTACCTTCCTTTCATCAAATCCTCTGCTTTACTTACTCCTCCACGCCTTCAGTCATTCTCTCTCTCCTTTTTCTTTAACCCCGGGCCAAAATATGTCATTTCAACAACAAAGGATGTGAATTTGGCAACGTCAAAGAGATAAAGGGAAAGGTTAATAGAGAGGGAGTTGAAGCGATGCAAAGAGAGGATGATGGCGGATGAGGTGTGAAGTGAAGAAATGAAAGCAAGGATGAGGTGCAGAACCGTAAGGAAATGAGAGATAGATCGATAAAAATCAGATTTACAGAAAAATAATAAGTTTTATCACAAAATTTTATTATATTTTAACCTTGTTGGCCAATTATTGGTGCAAAAAGCGAGAAATAACGCACTGAATTTGTCAGCGGATTAAACATTTTTTCAAATAAAAGCAGTTCCAGTTGTTTTAGGTGCCAAATTTTTCGGTTACCGAATAAAATTCTTCGAAAAGAATCAAAATGTGCTCGAGCAAAATGAGATTATCATTTATTAGATGACGCTAACGCGATGTTAAATCCATATCTTAAATTTTTAATGGCTCTTAAAAACCTTCCACCGCTAACTCTACATTTCATAAGGAGGAAAGACACCTAAGGGAATGAATCTATGTATGTAGGTGTTTTGAATTGAAATAAGACGACCCATAGTGGTTATCAAGAATCGTGATTATGGCAAAAACAATCAGTCCATGATTGATTAACTAAACAGATACGGCGCGGACACTAAATGTTGATAGAATTGATAGATTTTTGAAAAAATAATAACTAGCAATAAAGCAGATCCAATCTGTCTCTAATTAAGTGGCATTCACAAGAGAGTATGAAAACGCCCGAAATCAAACATCTCATGCTGATATCCAGCACAAAAACAAAGTATTATGCTGATTATTTGCTATGATCATGAAAAATTCTTAAACGAAATTGCACGATAAATTAATGATGGAATCATATTATATTTGCCAGAAAATCAAATAAAAATAATTTTTACGACAGACTCAAACCGCTCGAAATTAACAGCTTGACCACAAATCTACGTATAATTCAGTATAAACGTACATCAATTCAGAGATATGATCCATATAGCCAAGAATAAAACGTTTTTATAATGATTTTCCTTTGATTAATAGTTTATCAAGTCAAATCGGCGAAACTATGAATAAACCGACCTTGCGTCATGCATATCGATCACTTCAATTTGCCACGCTCCAATTTGGCGGCACATCTTAAAATGCACTCGGTAGAAATTGTGAACATATTACTTCGTCCCTATTTAATTGGAATAGATGATGAATTAATTAATTGCCCGAATAAAATTTTTAAAATGAAGAGCGAAGTCATTGAGTTTTCATCTTCCTGGAATTATATTTCCTCTTTTCCGCTTTGTTGAGCTACCTACGCTTAAACATTAAATATTATTTAAATCTGACACAACATTTCGTCAAGACTTCAACCCCACGGCTACTTAAACCGAATATTTCTCGCGTGCCTTCTGAGGAATTAGGACAGAAAACAGACGTCACACGGTCCTCAAAGACGGCTGGCTCACGAAAACGCTTCCGAAGGTCGACAGAGAGATCCCGACAGTAGTGGAAATGGAGGGGAGGGGGAGATAAGGGTGAAAGAGGGAAGGGTAAGAAGAGAGGGCGGAGGGTCGAGGGGCAGGAAGGGTACACGAGTGGGTCGCCGGAATAGACGGGTAATTTGCGGATGCGTCACCTCCAGGGACACATCTCAAAGTCCTCTGCTATCGCACAAACCAACCCACATACACACAAAACCACTCATTTTCCAATTTTCGAGGCATCGCAGCATCTGGACCGCGGGTTTCCCCTTAGCTACGAGAGAGATAGAGAGCGCCACACACGGCGGGGTCGGAAATATAAAAGCCTTTTTGCCGCTCCTTCGGTGGAGAAGGGAGGAGCTCAGAAATAAAAGGGAGAGGTGGAAGAGTTTGGGCGAGGGAAAAGGGCGAATCACCTTTCCACCGTCTACCTCTTTTCGTACTTTCTTTTCCCTCGCATTCCTCTTCGTCACTCTCTTCGTCCCTCTTTTTGTTTCTCACGGCACCCCGAGGCAAGTAATTAAAAATCCCATCTCTAGGAGGAGGAAATGGTCGGACGAGGTGTAGGGAGATTGAGGGAGAGGGGGTTATGGGGGGGGGGGGGAGGGGAGAGGGAGAGATGAGAAGGGGAGTTTGCAGGGTCGTCCGACAGTTGTCAATAAACGGAGAAGGCAATAATTACTCTGCGAGGTAGTTTGGGAATATTCCTTTGATGGCGTCGTAATTGTAAGGTTCTTCATCACGCGGAAGGAATCTGTTCAAGGTTGTCGCCGGAGAAATATGGAATGGACGTATAAAGCTGATTTTCAATCACGTTCGAGAATGAGTATGTATGCACGTCTCCTTGGTTGTAAAATACGTGCGCCTAGACTGCTTGAAAATAAGGGAGACGACCGTCTTTTATTAACGGATATTACCATAACGACATGAATTTTTGTCACACAAATTTGTCGAACGATATACTACTTAAAATGAAGGAAGAGGGTTTCTTTAAGAAAAATATTGCGTAGAAGAGTGAAAGAAAAAAGACAAAGATAGGAATGGTGTGGAAGGTTGCTATCGTTTTATTTGTAAAATATTTATTTTTGTTTTAGCCATCACAGGCATCCGTTGCGTAAAAGATTGCAGTATACCTTACCCTTAACCCCGCATCTTATAGCTACTTTTTTGCGAAAAAATCTTTATACATCCAACAGCAATACTCAGCGATGCTCGTACGTGTGCGCGGATGATTCCGAATGGTGACCTTTAACGTTATACCACATCAGGTTTCTTCGGTCTCCTACATTTTACAACGAAAATCGATAAATCGGAAGATTTTTAAAATAAATATTTCGTCGTAACTTCGACTCAAAAGAATGTCGCTCGCGGAGGTATCAGGTCGGGGCAAAATCTCGATCCCGTATTAACGAGGTTTTTCGCGTCTTACGCCAAGAAGCTCTTCTGCAGCGGCGGAGAGAGAGAGGTGTAGCAGGGTAGAGGGGGATAGTATGGTTGCGAGAGGAAACCCTGGAGGAGGAGAAGAAAAGAAAAAACCGCGCTCTTGGTTCAGAGTGGATCGCTCCATACTTTTAAGGGAAATAAATTTCTCCGTCGGGGAAAGAGGGAATTCCTTACATCCGAGAGAAACTCAACGCCGTTATATGGCCGATATCGACTATCGGGAAGGCGAAGAGAGTATACGAGGGACGGAGAGAGCGAATATGTTTCGACTTTCAAAATACCTTCGACTAGAATGCCTTTCATCACCGCTGGAGTTCTAAACTTAAACGCGAGTGCCAACTGGTGCCGAAATTATCTCTGGTGATGTCTCTTGGGCTATCCCCAGAAATACGAAGAGAAAGAGATAGAGGAAGAATAAATGGGAATGGGAGGAAAAAGGCAATGGATGAGCGAGACAGAAGAGGTAAGGATAGAGGAGAACGGCGGAAATGTGACGCGAGGTGCTCGGATGGCTTTTGTTCAGAAATCACCTGTTGTCGAGGTCGAAGAATAGGTCACTAATGGTCCAATAAAATCAAAGGTGAAATTTCGAAGAGGATTCGTCAGAGAGGAGTTGTTTGGCGAACGATGAGAATAACCAGAAATCAGAATACTAGGTGTGGGATCGAGGCGGGTGAACTATTCTTATTTTATACGTTCCCGGATATCCTTACCAAATCTATACCACATAAAGCTATTCCCTTCGTCTTCTCATAACTACTTCTCTCATTTAACCCTTTATACCCTGATATACTTATTATTATTTATGATTAAGTTTTATTGTGCTCAGGAAGGTGTTTTCTGAAGAAAATTAGAACATTTTTATCAATAAATTTTTTTACAACATTTTAATCAAAGAAAATGTTTGTTGGCATTTTATAGTATAATTAATTATGAAATGATTCTAGGATAAATATTTTGGCAACAAACAATAGATAATTTCATTTAACCATTCAAAATCCCTAATATGGTGGGTGGTGTAGTAGTTAGGACGTTGGTTGCTACTCGCCGGCTGCTCGAAGGGGCAGCGGGCACGAATCCTGCGCAAGTAGGGTTTTTTTTCCGAGGTCGCCCGGCCCCCTGTTTGTGTGGTTTAAGGAGACCGTGCAAATTCAGCGTTCGTCCTTCGGAAGGGACGTTAAGCAGTTGGCCTCCTTGGTGCTTTTCGTAAAAAGTAGGCTAATTCCGGCATCGGGTTTCCCTCCTCCCTTCTGTGTATATGTCCAGTTGATGACAGTGCAAAATGACCATAGCTGTCGACGCATTTAAAAATCAATTAATACTACTACTGCGGTAATCAACAAGAAAATTGTTTACTTCTTAGCGGGAAATATTTTGTCACAATTTTTATTCATCTATTGGTGAATTACTCGTTGCTAGGCAATGTCAAAATTTGGAAGCAATCCGCGCTGTTTGGTAACCATTATTTATGTGGAATGAGACAATAGAACAACTTGTGACAAAAATTTCAAAATTAAGTGAAAGTATATCTCCCATTTTATCCTAATTTTCTTTCAACATATGTTAGATTTTACGAAGTAATTTTATTTTTAAGTCTCAGCAATTTAAATTTAAATGTGTAGTTTAAAAATGTAATTCCTGAGCTAGGGCTAAGGTGATTGGAATCTGAGCGTGACAGGATTCAGGAAATTGAACCGATTTAAGGATGTATTTGTTTCAATTAATGCAAGGATATTTATCTCCAATAGTCTGCTTCTTTTTTCATTTATATTTTACATAAAGTCTTGCGTTCACATTAACCGCCTCCAATCCATTTATTCTTATCACAACCCAATCGCAAATTCTGTGCACGCTGGTATTCGTTTCAATCGGATTCTATTGCCTGCGACGACCTGAACGCCATTCAACCGAATCTGGAAATAAAGTGGGATTAGGAAGGCTCTAAAAACAGACGTCTGCCTACCTTTGCTGCGGTGTAAATTTTTCAGCGGTGGAAGAAGAAATCCTTATTCTCCCACGGCGAAAAAAATTCCTCTTGACACACTCAACACACACAGCAGAGAATAATCATATAACATCACAGGAGCGTGCAAAATTAAGCTTGGAAAAGGGAAGAAATGAAAACCACTTTGACGTTCACGAAGGAAATAAAGAGGCAAGGTCTGATATTTGAAATGGAAGAGAAGGATTGGATTTCAAATCGCACAGCACCTGGAATGGGAAAAGAAACGAAGTGCTTTAATTCGATGAAGAAGAGGTATCGTAAATAGACTTAAGCGTATGCGAAATCTTCCAAAAAAGCTTGTGGGTACTGAGATTTTTCTCATTCCTTTCAGGGACATCTATTAGCCCTCGTGATGATTTAAACCTTCAAGTTTTATTGCTCAATATGACGAATTCTATCTCTTTAAAAGTTTTACTTAAATAATAATAAAAAGAACAAATCACCTGCTTTGGTCTTGTAATTTTTTACATTGATGACTAAGTTGCTAATTATTTACTAATGTTGCAGTAAATACTCACAAACTTGAGGAACTGCATCGTTTTCTGTTCGAAGTGGATATTACCTACCGGCAACTTTCTTCGGCACTTCTGAACACACACACGTCTCAAATAAAACTAAGCTAAGCAAAGCCAAAGTATGCCGCCATAGATTCCGCCATATCATATGAAGTCACGAGTTTCCTACTTGTCATTTTGTAGGTGAAGTATGCGAGAGGGACCGAGGGATGACCATTTCTACTCCCAAGGGGGAGAAATGGTCGCCCCTCAGTTCATTACTTTTATCTTGTCAAATGCTGAGCGATAGGTCGCACGCATCCAAAGACCTTTTTTTGCATGAAGTTTCTATTAGAATCTCTTTTGATGATTTATAAACTAGAATACTCTATTAAAATAAAGATACCTGGTTAAATTTCGGATATTTACAATTCGGAAGATTGCTTTATTTTAATTCTGATATTACTACATATAAATTAATAATTAGTAAATCTGCAACACGAAACAGAGTAAATTAATTAAATATTTCGTACATAGTTTTCAAAAAGTAATATTTCATACAAAGAATATATGTGCGCTGCTTATAAACCAGAAATGCAGAAGTGTCATTGAAAACAGTATATCTAATAATCCAAAAAAATTGAATACCAGAAAAATGAAATTATTAGTTCCTTTTCCAATGAGAATTGGCAGTGATTTTATATGGAACTTATTAGATTTTAATAAAAATACAGTATTTTGCTGCCTAATTACCGCACTATTTACGCCAATAAATTATCTTTAACTCTGAGATGCAAAAATATGCAGGAAAGTTTTCTCAACTCCTTGATACTAGTAGGAAGATTGAAATAATCGATCACCACTATGAATAATTAAATTATCCTTATGATACTTGCTGAATATTTATTTATAAATTATTAATAAAAACAATATTTATGCAATGCTATTCGAAAAATGAGTTATAAATAACACATAGAAAATAAAAATCCTGTTTATCTTATTGCAAAGAAGGGTTGAAAATTACAAGATGGCGAAAATTATCTGGCAATTATGGTAGAATATAAAATATATAAAGCACTGGTGGTGTAGTGGTGTCGGCTTTCTATTGCAAAGTTCGGGGGTCAAACCCCTCGAATGGAGGTTTTATTAAAAAAAAACTATCATCAGTGCCTGGCAGTAGGCAGCAGTACTGTCATTAGGGTATAGAGCCGAAAACAAATAATGTTGGTTGGGTCTATATCCAATACAGCTTTAGGCGTGATCAGGACGATTTGAACGGCTACAGTACTGCGATGTGGAAAGCAAGAGGGAAACTACCACATTACAATCCCTAGTAAAGATTATATGGTTGGACAATATGAGTTCTCTCGAGGTAAAACAATCCGGAGGTAAAATAGTCCCCCAATCGGATCTCCGGGCGGGGACTGCCTTGAGGAAAACATTTGTCGAAAGTAAATTACGAATAGGGACTTGGAACGTAAGAACTATGAGAAAGGCAGGAAAGCTAGAGAACTTGAAAGAAGAAATAGAGTTGACATTATAGGGCTAAGCGAAACTAGATGGGAGGGAGAAGGACAGTTCGACTCGGAAGAATTCACGGTAGTTTATTCTGGAGGAAATAGTGGGGGAAGGGTAGTAGCTCTGGTACTTACGAAAGATATGATGGAAAGCGTGACAAAGATAATAGCAACGAACGATAGACTGATGGCAATAAAGCTAAAAGCAGTCCCAGTGGACATACTGATAATCCAGGTATATATGCCAACGTCAGCTCATGACGATGAAGAAATAGATGAGATCTATGAGCAAATTAATGAAATTTACGAAGAAGACGGAAGAGGAAAGGTAAACTGCATAATAATGGGAGATTGGAACAGCATAGTCGGAGAAGGACAGGAAGAAAATGTTGTCGGGCAATACGGACTTGGGAAGAGAAATCGAGGAGGGGAGAAACTCGTAGAATTCTGCATCAATAATGACCTTGTAGTGACTAATACATGGTTCAAAAACCATAAACGAAGGTTATACACATGGAAAAGCCCAGGAGATAGAATGAGATGCCAAATAGATTACATCCTTGTAAAACAAAGATTCAGGAACAGCATAAAGAACGCCAAGGCATTGCAAGGAGCAGACATTGATTCAGATCACAGCCTTCTAATACTTGACGTGAATACAAAGCTCAAACAAATAAGAAAAACGAGAAGAGAAAGACAGACCTGGGACCTAGAAAAACTGAAAGAAAGGCAGGATGTAGTCAGCATGAAGTTGGAAGATAATCTAAGAAAGTTGGAAAACAAACCGAAGACCGTTGATATAGAATGGGATGAAATTAAAACCAGTATCAAGGATACCTTGGATAAAGAGATTGGAAAACAAGAGAAGAAAATCAGAAAACCATGGATCACGAAGGAAATGCTGGAGAAAATGGATGAGAGACGAAAATGGAAAAACGTTAACAGTGAAGAAGGTAGAGCCAACTATAGGCGTATAAACAATGAGTTGAGAAGGGTAACAGATAAAGCTAGAGAAAATTGGATAAAAGGAAAATGTGATGAAATAGAACAAATGGAGAAGTTAGGACGGTACGATATGATGTACGCTAGGGCACTGGAATTAGAAGATAAGAAGTCCAATGGAATTTGTGGTAAAGGAATTATGAATACGGATGGGAAGATAGTCTCAGAAACAAAGGATGTAGCACAGGTATGGGAAGAATACATTAAGGAATTATACAGCAAACAGGCAGGAGCGGCAAAAATAGAACTGGAAAATGAGGAAAACATTGAAGAAGACAACTTAGGACCAAGTATTATGGAGAGCGAAGTAGAAAAGGCGATAGTAGAACTAAAGAAGGGGAAAGCCACGGGCAGCGATGGAATACCGGCTGAGATACTTAAAGTCATAGGATCAGAAGGACTAAAAGCGATCACGAAATTAATTAATAAGATTTACGACACGGGAGAGTGGCCTCAGGATTTCCTAGAAGTAACAATGTTCCCTCTAAAGAAGAAGCCAAAGGCAATGCAGTGTAAAGATTACAGAACTATAAGCCTTCTGTCACACACATCGAAGATCATCACGAGGATTCTTAATAAAAGGCTGGAGAAAAAGGCAGAAGAAATAATAGGGGAAGATCAATTCGGTTTCAGAAAAGGACGAGGAACTAGAGATGCTATAGGAGTAGTTAGAATCATATCAGAAAGGCCAATAGAATACAGTCAAGATATCTGCGCATGTTTCGTAGACTGGCAGAAGGCCTTTGATAGAGTAAATTGGGTAAAGTTGATGAAGATATTAAAGAATATAGGTGTAGACTGGAAAGACAGGAGACTGATTAGGAATCTATATGAGAATCAAGTTGTAAAGGTCAGGTTTGAGAATGTGGACACCTGCGGAATAAATATCGGTAGAGGAGTAAGACAAGGCTGCTGCCTATCGCCAACCCTATTCAATATATATGGAGAAAGTCTAATGCAAGAAGCTTTAGAAGGCACAGGGGATTTCAAAATTGGAGGAAGGATTATAAGAACAGTAAAATACGCAGATGATCAAGTACTTCTAGCAAGAAAGGAAGAGGAGCTACAAAAAATGATAAATAGACTAGTGATAACAGGTAGAAAATACGGTATGGAAATAAATACAGAAAAATCCAAGGTCATTCGAATATCGGGCAAAGAAGAGAATCTGAACATAACTATTGGGGGAAAGCCGTTAGAACAAGTTTCAGAATATAAATACCTTGGAAGTATCATAACACGAGAGGCAAAATGTACGGATGAGATCAAAACTAGAATAGGAAAAGCAAAAGCGGCTTTCAGGAGAAAGAAACAACTACTTACAGGGAATATACGGGAAGATATCCGCAAGAAGTTGATAAAATGCTACGTATGGAGTATAGCATTGTATGGGGCAGAAACATGGACGCTAAGGAAAAATGACATCAAATACTTGGAAAGCTATGAAATGTGGACTTGGAGGAGAATGCTGAAGATAAAATGGACAGATAGGATGAAAAACGATGAAGTGCTACGAAGAATAGGAGAGAAGCGAATGATTATACAGACTATCAGAAAGAGGAAGGCTAACTGGGTTGGACATTACCTGAGGAGAGAGAGTATGATTAAAGACGTGTTAGAAGGAAAACTAGATGGGAAAAGGAAAAGAGGCAGGAAAAGGTTTCAGCTGATAGACGATTTGAAAGGGAAAGAGAGTTATCAAGATATAAAGAGGACAGCGGAAAATAGGAGTATATGGAGAACCAGGTTTAACCAAGAATAATCACGGACCTGTCTACGGACAGACTACCTATGATGATGATGATAAAAATTTACCACTTGGTTTTCAGATGCTGTGTATGCACGCAGATGTTTCTCTGTTCCTGTCACCAAAAGAAAAATTTTACTGACATCAATTTCCTTCCTCTTTTCACTCGAGGAAGCAGAGGACGACCTACCAAAACAAAGTGATTTTAAGACTTTCGTCTTACAGTCTTAAGCGCAAAGAAACTATGAAAGGAAATGCAAGATATGGGGTAAAAGAGAAGTACTAAAGATTGGTACTAATGAAAAATGGAGAAACCTCCTAATAGCCATAAAAATAATAAAAAGGAAGTACTCACACACCGGTTTAGGGGAAATTATTCCACGCCAGGAACTTAACACTCATACAATCTCATTCCAGGTTCCTATTGGAAACTAATTGTTCATGAAAAAAATTGCCAAAAAAGCTGAAAGTGGGTTCCCAATGGCTGTCCAATCATGGTGTATGTAACAATTTTGTAGAATAGGGAAAATTTTTGTTCCATGCACAGTATAGAAAGCTTAATTTATTCAACGGATATGTCGAGGTAAACACCTATATAAGTAAGCCACTCTTCGAGAAAACTAAGTGTAGTATTTATTGGAATGCTAGGAAAGAGAGAATTAACACCAAAAGAAATTAACGCTTGGAAATCACTAAATATCAAATTTTTGGCATTTTCAATGAAATATTCAGCATTTTTAGGTAGGGTTTTAAATTTGTCAACTATCCATTTAGAAAGGAGATAAGTGTTGGAATCAGTACATGACACAATAGGTTTCATAGAAATTCCATTTGTGGAAATTGATGGAATAAAGCGATCTAAAGATCCTATGCAGACAGGCATAAGCTGTAATGTTGGGAATAATTTTGAAACGAGAAAAAAGTCTGCTATGACCGGGAATCGAACCCGGGTCTTCCAGTTGCCGGGCGGATATTCTACCATTGAACTATCTATATAGTTCAGTGGTAGAATATCCGCCCGGCAAGTGGAAGATCCGGGTTCGATTCCCGGTCATAGCAGACTTTTTTCTCGTTTCAAAATTATTCCCATCCATTTGTGGACTTAAGGTAAACAATGTAATATTGAGATGGTGGAGTTTGAAATCGTAATCTTATAACCTAAGACCTCTTCTAAGTTTTGGGCAGTTTTTTATGTTCCTTGGTAGAAAAAATCATTTTATGAAGAGGATTTCTTGTGAGAAATGAGTAAGGTCCGTTTTAAATTAATAGTTAACTTAATCAAAATAATCATGCCGATTCATAACTTGATGACATCGGAATTTCCTTTCTCGGCTATTAAATAAAGTCTTTTAATTTTAAAATTTTGATTAGTTTGTAATCGGTACTGTGAGGGTGATTTATAGAGTTGTTTTTTAAATTATGTTCCAGTTGTATTTTTTAAACATCTCTTACGTGATTTTTGGTTGTATCGCTCAGGTTTATAATGGATAATTCAATGCCTATTTTATCAACCAAAAGAGGTTCTTTGTGAGGAATAAAAAGTTAATTGTTAAGTCCTTTGCACAAGAGTTTGAGTTCTTGTTTAGAAAATGTTCCTTGAGACATGTTATGGACAATATTGGTGTCATCAAATTGTTTTATGTGATCACTAAAAGATTTTGTTTTGTGCGTGTGTGAGTAAAATAGTCCCTGGCGTGGAGTAGTTTCCTCTAAACCCGGAGTGTGCGTGTGAGATTGCGTGTGCTAGGTCCATGGCGTGGAGTAATTTCTCCTAAACGGCGTGCGAGTGCTTCCTTTTTATTATTTTTATGGTTATTATGAGGTTTCTCCATTTTGTATTAGTTGTAATAAACTATAGGGTTCTGATATAACTTTCTCTTTGAACTATAGATTAGTTTCTGGAAATACCTTCAAGGCAATATATTCTATGAAAGAACCCCTCAATCCGGCGCCCGCGGGTGCCATGGCGCCCTTCATAAAACTCCTTGGCGCCCGTCATTTGCTGGGGAGGTGCAATAAGATAATACAGAAGATGTACAAATTCAATTTTCTCATTAAACATTTCAAGATTCACCTTCTTTATTATTAATAAATTTGGTATTCAAATCAAAATATTTTTGTTTGAAAATAAAAAAAGAATCTAACCCAATTCTTTTAGCTTTATTTTTCTGTGTACCCCGAATTGGCGCCCGCAATCCTTCTATGAATTCGCAAATGCGCCCTCAAGGCTGAAAAGGTTGCAGACCCCTCTTCTATGATATAAAATTTTCGAGAATACAACTTCGGAAAATACGCTTTGCCAGGAAAATAATTAGTGAAGAAGCAGATGGTGCAGCAGTAGGTCAGTTATTGAGAAAGAGGACAATGACAAGTGCCCTGACAGCGGTAATAGGTGGGATATTTTGTAAGGAAGGTATTCGACTTATTTGGTAATAACCATTTTACCCATCAAGACACTCTATGCTTAGTGGGCGAAGGCCTTGCGGCCCATTTTCAACATTTCGCGGTCCACCATTGGGCCGCGTCACAGACTTTGAAAAACCCTGCTCTAGTGGAGTAACTAGGATTGCGCGAACCCCACACCGGATATTTTTTGCCATATTCAATCTCTTGCGGGCCCCCTAAAGCCTCCAGGCTTCGTCCACGTAGTCCAGGCTATAGATGCACGATTGATTCTATTACTAACTTCAAATTCCACTCGACTGTAAAAATTGAACCCAATCATTTCCACCGTCGCTCCCTAATTACTCTAATTAAGCTCTTCTCTTTCCCTACAGAATTTAATACCTACTCATTTGTTTTCTTCTGAGTCTAATTAAATTTCCCTGGCTATGCAGTACCCACAGCACAAAAGCTTATAATCTGCTAGAATCTTCTTTCAACATTCAGGCCTCACACCCATATAATGTTACACTAGATATAAGCTTTTCGCTAATTTCTTTTTAATGACATAATTCAAACAATTTGTCGTTTCAGGTGAAGGTTTTCGCAGCGTTGTGGTGAAAAAATTGGCGTCGGATTTCGGTGTCTGTTGCGTGCGGTGTACCATTTTCTACGACGTTTCGCACCCGTTGCAGGTGTCCAGATCCCTGAAGATGCACGCCTGCAACAGATGCGAAACGACGGAGACAAAATGCCCCACCGTACGCAGCAGACACCGAAAGCCGACGCCAGTTTTTCGATTTGTCATTTATTCTCGTCTTTTTATAAATTCATTCTTTGTTCTTCCAAATTACGTCCTGATCGCTTCGGTACCTACTTCTGCCACCTTAAGTCAGAAAAAAGCGTAGGTTCGAGGTGAGTAAATTTTAAAGACATCTCTCTTGGAAAATATTGCCAAAATCTCTGACGTTTCCTTTTATTTCTATTCAAGTAAATCATTCCCGCTTAATGGTTCAAATTCTAATAAAGGTGTAGAAATCACGGTTACTTATATGACATCGTAATTTTCCTTAGATTATTTTATAAGTCAATTACAAGCTAATAAAAATAATATCAATCAAAATAAATGTTAAATAAAAAATAAATTTCTTCTTACAAGTCGTCAGAGATGATCTCAAATTCATCACGATAATGCTAAGCTTTCCGGGACATATTTTAAATTTACGAACATCATTTTATCCCGAAAACAATAAAAAGAGCACTTTTCGTGCCTTTAAGAGCACTTATCGTGCCTTTAGCTATTTTTTGGAGTATCCATTTCGGTGACTTCGGTACAAAATGCGCAAATAAAAGATTCGCAAGCCACACAAGGGATTCGTAACATCGAAGCGTACCAAGTAAGTGGAGTACGTGATGGACCAGTGACTTCAGAAGTGGAAAAGACAAGAGATGGAGAGTAAGGAATGAAAGCGAGAAAGTGGAAAAACACGAGGGATCGAAAGGAGTGTGAGGAGGGCCTCGAGAGCCCATGGGAGAAGGAGATAAAAAGCAGGCGTGAGGTCGCTCGCTTAGAGTGAAGAAACCTTATAAGGTGAGAATGGCGAGAGGGTGGTTGCATTGAGTCTTTGTGGCGTAATTGGGGGTGTTGGAGGGGAGAGCGGGGAGAAGAGAGTATAGGGCACGAAAAGCGGTGGGTGAGGGAGGAAGTTTGGGAATTAGGGAGGAGGAGGATGAAGGGGAAGTGGAGGGGATTCGCGCGTAAGGTGTGGACGTAGATGGATGGATAATCGATTACCCAGGGAGTTGGAGGAAAGGACTTGAGGAGGTAAAAGAAGGAGAGGTAAATAGGGAGAGGGAAGGGAGGGAGGGTTGAAGAGGGAGATGGCAGGAAGACGAAAAAATCTAACGAAAAGTAGAGGGAAGATATGAAATGTGGAGGGAAGGATAGTTGGAGAGGATGAGGGAGAGAGAAAAATAAAGAGTGGCAGAGGAGACAGAGAGGGAAGATGAGGAAGGGAGAGAGGGAAGAGGAGGAAAGGAGAGAGGGAAGAGGAGGAAGGAAAAGAGGGAAGAGGAGCAAGGGAGAGAGGGAAAAGGAGGAAGGGAGAGAGGGAAGAGGAGGAAGGGAGAGAGGGAAGAGGAGGAAGGGAAAGAGGGAAGAGGAGGAAGGGATAGAGGGAAGAGGAGGAAGGGATAGAGGGAAGAGGAGCAAGGGAGAGAGGGAAGAGGAGGAAGGGAGAGAGGGAAGAGGAGGAAGGGAGAGAGGGAGTGGCTTACTTCTCTCGCCTTACTGAGCATAAGAGGATGCTAGAGCGATTAAGTGACGGAGACCGTACTTTTCGACAAGTTAGGAAATTGAGAAGGAAGCGAAGAGTTGGAAAAAGTCAGCGTGAGATAATGCATCGACGGAAGGTGAGACGAAAAATGAGACTGTCTAATCTCGAATCTCTTTTGTTTTTATTTGTAGCATTGTTTTCTCATATCGTTATATCCTTCCTTCTTTATCTTTTAGCATACGCACAGCGCACTCTCTTAAGCAATGTAGCCCTTGTCGTCTATTTAGCAACTGCAGGCATTTATGAGGGTGCACAGATATTAGGCATCGAGCATACACTGTGGTTCTGTTGCCAAAACAGTATTGTCTATCAAAATTCAGTCAATTCATTATGCAGCGGAAAATCGGCCGGCATGCCGCTCAGTTGTTTTCATGCATAATAAGAATTTGCATTACAATGCCAAAATCAATTTTAATCACAGACTTTTACAATATATATAAAAAATTACTCATTTTATATGTTCGACTTTCAATCCGCCAATAAACTTACTACTGTACCAAAGAAAGCTTCACTCTGGAAAAATATATGAACAAATTCATAAAGCCATTTAATGAAACGACTGAACGCCTTTTTATCATGCTTCAAAAACGACAATTTATATATATATATATATATATATATATATATATATAAGTATATCGTCTGTGTCAAATAATTTGACAGCCCTCCGTTTAGTTCCGATTAAACGCGGTCCCTTCGAAAACCTCAATTCACACTCACCCGCGAATGGTCTCGGGGCTTTCTATTTCGCCTTCATCCTTTTTATACGCCATAAACTAGGTCCGCGGCGAAAGATTCGGTTTTAGAAAGGTTTTTAATAGTCCCCAGAGTGAAGCGCTCACTGACTTGAGAGTTATTCAACGCTCGAGTGCCTCCCACTCGAATTTCAAACTCCCCTTCCCTCCTCTTTATTTTGCATCTCTAACTCCCTCTAAGCATTTTATTTTATTTTCATTTTCCTTTTTTCTTTGCGTCCATTTTCGGGATTCAGAAGATGAGAGATGGGATAAGAAAGGTAGAATGGAGAGGAAATTGGGTTAGGAGGAGGAAGACAGAAGTAAAGGACAGAAGAACGGACAAGAGAGAGAGAGATAGGAGACTACGGGAAGGAGATAGAGAGAAGGGGAAGAGGGAGTTAAAAATGTAAACGAAAAGAAACGAGAAAGTAGTTAGCGGAGAAAGAGTCAGGCGGGGAAAGGGAAATGATAGGAGAAAGGGGATACTGGATGATAGGGATAGTGGGGAAATAAAGTTCAAAAAAGGGAAACTGAGAGGAGATTGGAGATCAGTGTGGAGAGTGAGAGAGAGAGGGAGAGGGAGACTGAGGTTTGGAAATGGTAAGAGAGGAAAACCCAGTACTTCAAAGGATACGAACAGAGAGTATGGAAAGATAAGAATAAGCTATAAGTTAGAGGAGGAAGAAGAGAAATATGACACCTTTATCCTTCTCCTCTACCCTTACCTCTCTCTCTCTCTTCCTCACTCCTTTCACTCCCACTCCCTTCCCTCCCTCCCTGCCTCCCACTATCTCGCACCAGGTGCAATTGGAAATTCCCCTTAAGCACTTTGGACGCGGTTCATTTTATGGGAACATTCCGAAATCGTAACTTTTCGAGAGGAGGCAAGGCGTGGTGTGGAAGGAGGAGCGGTGGCCTGTGCGGGGGCGTGGTAAGGGGGTGGGGCGTTAGAGATGAGGATGGGGAAGGATTATGTCCTCTCTGAAACTCTCCCACTTATCTCTCTCGCACAATCTGGCTCATTAAATCTTTATCTTCCATCCCCTCTCTACCTCGATCTCTCTCACCATCTCTCTCGCTCATCTTTCCCCTTTATGCCCCCCCCCCTCTCTCTCTCTCTCTCCCTACCTCCCTCATCCTTCTCTCCCATACCTTTAATCCCGTTAAACTTTTTTTTTAACTTGTCCGTTATATGATAAAGCCGTATATTCCCTCTTTCAGAGTCTTTTCCGCTATCTGTTAGGCTCTCTCTCTTCTTAATCAATCACGGCCGTCGTAACATCCTCAGATTAGTGGTGCAATACTCGCGTTTTATGTCCTCTCTTTCTCTACGCGACGATGAAAGTGATGAATTGCGATGGAAAATAACCCGAGAGGAAGACTTGACGGAGAGAGGTCCGTGGAAGCACGTCCACCACTCGAGCAAAGCTTGCATGTTTTCTTTTTCTCTACTCATATAATGTATTTTCGAGTAATAAATGTGGCAAAAATCAGGAAGTACCCTAGATAAAATAATCAGCATTAATAATTTAAATGTGATAATGAACGCCTCACCGCATGATATAGTTTGGATTTTTGTTTAACACAATAGAAGCTACATAAATACAAATTATGGCGCATTTGTCCGTAATTTATCGCTCTATTTTCTCTTCGAAACTCCCATTTTTATCGCAGCTGATATATTTAATGGTGTCTTCATAATATTGAAGATTAAAATTGAATACGATAGAAGGAGAAGATTTAAAGAAACCTTGACGCTGTGTAAGCTGGCGTTTTACACTAACATTCTTATTTTTATTAACCGCCTTCATTTCGCCATTGAAAATATTGCGAAAGCGAATATCACCCATAAATACCAATTTAAAGCCGATGAAATGTGTGCATACAAGGATTGATCTTTTAATTAAAGTAAGAAAAGTGGCCTAACACTTGATAAAGAATAGCTGATTGACAATCGAGTCAGCTACCCGTAACAAGGGCTTAAGAAAGCCATTCAAATACGCGCCTCTCCAAGCGAAATGGACCAGAAATTAACTCGAGACGCAAGTGGTGTTTAATTCATAACTGTATCTATTTACGCGCTTGCTCCTAAAATAAAAATAAGTTGAATCCCACCGCAGCCATAGTTAATTGGTACATCAGTTAAAAATTCCATTGAAAACGTCCTATTTCGGATACCCCAATTTCCGTTGCTATTCTTTGAAAGACGTGGAATTATCTTCGATTTACGCGGTGTTTATCAGCTGCATCGACCCAATTTAACGATTTTCTTAAAGGAAATAACCCGATTTTTCTGTTGCAAAGTGTGATCAATTCATTGGATGGGTATACCAATTACGAATATCTAAAGCCACAAACATGGTGTATATGTTTCTGCATGTTGTGTAAGATACTAATGAGTAGAGGTCCACTTATGTAATTCGCCGTTCCGATGTATGTACATTAAAATAATAGGTTTTTCATACAGGTATTACTATTACTATACTCTGATTTGGTGGAGTGGTGTAAATTCGTGAGATTTATTTTAGCTGTAAAATTGTACGAAAATAATTCATATTAATACCATTATAAAACCATAGGTAATTAAAATTTATAATGTAGCGTCAGACAAAAAATAACTAATTTAAAAAAGTGGTTCCATTCTTTTTCCTATTATCTTTGTAAAAATCAGTAAATTTGGATTAATATGTACCAATGATACGAGAAATGATTTAGGAAAACCTAGTAGTATAGTATAATAGACTTAGTGTCCTTGCATATGTTTTTATACTGGGCCTTACTAAATCACTCCTTCTGGTCCGCCATTATATATTTAATATTCTCGGAGGAACATTCATTGCAATTCTCTTCCAATTCCCGGCCGTACGAGGGCTCCCTTTCTCCGGCCCATGGCGCCTCTGTTATGCCCCGTAAGTCTCCGCTTCTTCTCGCCCCGTGGTTTTATATCATCCTTAACCCCTCTCCTTAAACGAAACTTCCCTCCCCCTCCCTACTTCCCCCCTCCCAACCTAGTTCCCTCCTCCCTCCGTTTCCCATTCCATCTCATTTTCACTCCAATTCCATCTCATTCTCACTCCCATTCCTGCTTTTTCCGATTATCTCTTCCTATCATTTCCTCGGGCCCTAACTCATCTCTCTACCATTTTTAGTCCTTCCTTCCTCCACTTCTTTTCTTCTCTTCCTCAATCACTCTCATCCTCTCCTCACATCTACTCCCTCGCCTTTCCCTTAAAAACTCTCCCTAACCTTATCTCTCGACATCTTACTCCCCTACCCTTTCTCGCCCAACTCCAACCTTCTCTTCTAGTCCCACTCCCTCCCTCTCTCTATCCTTCCTTTCCTCTCCCTCGGTCTCCAGACTCCCTCCTCTTACTTCCCTCTTTCTCACTAATTACCCCACACTCGCTCCCCTACTCTCTCTCTCCGCCCTCTCACACCCCATCACTTCCTCTCTCCTTCCCTCCCTCCCCACCCTCCTTTCGCCACAGACACGCTCTCTCCCTCTCCTTTCTCTCCCCCACCCTCCCCTCCCCATTTTTTCCCGTCGCATTCTCATCCCATACTTCCCAATTGGTCCAATTCCTTTGCGACCCGTCTCATTCCGCCTGATCTTCTCCATTTAACGATTTCCCATCTTTGGACACTGATGCGAACCCATCCGTCCCTCCCCTCTCACTCCTTCCCACACATTCTCCGCAACATCTCCCCCTCGATTCCTGCCGCAATCAGCCCACTCGATAAATCGAATGTTGTGCGAGTCTCGAAGAAAAAATATTACATGTCCAAATAAAACGCGGAATTCAATTTCGACTGGTGTTTTAAAAGGGATGAGTGGATATAAACGAAGTTATTGCAATGGTGGATTGGGGGAGATAAGATGCCGAGGTATAAATCCTGTCATAAAGCAGTGAAAAAAGGCCTACGTGATCGATTTGAGAATGATGTTTCGCGGAGGAATATGGGGTAAAGTCGGATGAAATTAAGCGGAAAAAACACCGCTGCATGAAGATAATTTTGAACGGATGCCTCAGAAGCGTTAATTTTGTACTGTGAAGTTGTAAATTTAGGCGAGAGGAGAGCTTGGAATCTTCTCCGACATGATTTGCATGTAAATATAAAATAGATGTTGTGAAAAAGACGAAGCATGTTTAATATATTACGTATATCCTGTCTTAATGTTTCTTCCGGTGAAGTTTGAAATGAGAATATCACGTTTTCTTGCGCGAAAGATTCATCAGTATCTCTTCTATACACCGCTCGGACTTGGCCCAGTTGAATGTAGGTGACTATTTGACCGAATTTGGATAAATTTTAAGCGCCTGTTTTGAGATTTTAGCCGCATAGAATTTTCGAGATCTTTCGGATACGTTTTCCCGACATGCCATTTGTTAGGCCAATAGACGAAGAAATCATCGATTACTATCGCGTTACTGAGTGTATAAACTATATGATGATGTCCTCTATATAAATCTTATAACCCTGAAAGTAATAAGAATTCGATTGATTATAGATCAATTGATGTATTAGAACCTGATAACAATTCAAATGTTAAATAAAATACGACCATGAATTTTCAACAAAACACATCCCATATAGTGTAGTATTTGATCATGTATTCAATTAATGATGGTGGAGCTTAGCTCGCGTTAATAGTTTCGTTTAGAGATTCTAACTTAATTCAAAAAATGTTCTTTTGTTTATATAATAAAAATATTAACTTAATCATTCTATGAACTTATACTTTCATAAAATTAGGGGAGATAGTTATTTAATCCCATCATTTATTTTTGTAAACTTAGCATGCTTGAAATTTAACGAAAAGTCATACTGAATAAGATGAAAACATTTTCCATTACACAAGATACACATAAAATACCAATGGGATAAACTTCAATTTTCTTGGTCCTAAGTCGTATTATCCAACAATAGGAAGAATAAAACTTTTGCCTTTTCGGATGCGAGAACGGATATCGGTCAATCATGCGAAGACATTTTTATTAATTCAGATCAAAAGCTTTGGAAGAGGCTAGATTTGAAGACAATTTGTTTCGCACCGAATTAGCCAACGGGAGGATATTGACCACAACGGCGTGAACCCGATTCCTTCGCTTGCGCCGCCAATTGTAAATCGGTCTAACTGGTTGAACCTTGTAACGCTCCCAAGTTAACGAGATTCTTTCTCGCGGACTTTTATTCATCCTCCGGATTGTTCGTTCCGGTTTCAACAAATAAAGTCCGCGACGGATTCTCCGCCATTTCGCTAAACCCTCGCGCGACGTAAAGAAGGTTTTTATTTCCTTACGGTAGCCGTCGTCCTGCATCCGATGAGAAGGAAAAAAAATTCGGCACTTTCAGAAACGACTTGGGAGGGTGCAATAAAACGCATCCAATCCGGGGAACCGATATTCTGCTTTACGAGACAATGACCGTGTCTCTACTTTGTTTATTTTTTCCGCCTCTGATGGAGGAAGAGGGGGGGGAGTAGTAGTAGTAGGAGTAAAAAGGCGTAATGAAAGGGAGATTTGGTCCGTCGACCGGAATACGCGGGTGGAGATTTAACGGCCTTTTTGGGGAGGCGAGGATAAAATCTCCATCGGACGCATCTCCCACGGGGGAGGAGGAAATTGTAAAGAGTTCCCTATCTCTTCGGAGCAGGCGTCGTCGCTCGCGAAAGATGGCGCCATTGTCTTCTCCTTGTAGGGGTTGGAAAGGGAGAAGGGCGGTTGCGAGGAGACGACTGCTTAAAGTTGCCGTCGTTGTAACAGAGCATTATCGTTATTGGACATCGGCTGAGTGAGAAAGAGACAGGGGAAGGAGAGAGTGGGGTGGAGAGAGTGGGGGGAGAGAGTGGGGGGAGGATAGAGAGGGTAGGAGGAGGGAGAGGGCGGAGGAGAGAGTGGGAGAGATGTGAAGAGGAGGGTGGAAATTCCGTCTCTATGAGATTCCTTCTTTTGGGACTTCCCACTTTGACCGTCGAGAATGGCAGACCAAAAGACTCCATTTCATTCGGCATATCTTGGAATCTGTTCGAGGGTGTGTGTAAGTGTTACGAAAGAGGTCTATTCATAGGAGACAATGAACGTTTCCGGAGCAACTGGAGTCGACCAATTGAAAAAGAACCCACAGAACGGAGGATTAGTAGTATTTTACGATAATTTTCTTTTATTGTTTGGCGACGTTTATGATTGAAAGCTTTATCTTACCACTAAAATTAGGTTATCTTAATTATCTTGCGCTCAGTAAATCTCATTTTTGATGGAAATTTTCCGTCAACCAATTTACCTGTCGTAGTCCATCTAAATATTCGAAATAGATCATCACGTGTGCTTGGATGGGAAACTTTGTTTCAAATTAACGAAAAACACGATTTCACCTTAATTTATGATAACAATGAGGATTATTCGCTAGGAATAAATGATAAATTGTTATTTCACACTGTCATTTAGCACGGGTTATGAAAACAATATTGATGGAAATATTTTTATTTCAGGTCATTAGAACATTTCTTTAATAGATCGTATCTTGCATATTAGATTGCTGTACCATCGAAAAAAATCTCTCATGCATTTCGTGATACGCGCAGTGCACGGACTCGAGCTAAAGTAATGCAAAAACAGAGCAGCAAGTGCAGCTTTTGGAAAATTTCATTTATTCACAAAATAAAATAAAACAATAAACACCCAATGACATAAGGGGCAACAGACAATTAAGAATTAACGGAGATGCGCAAAACCCAAATTCTTGAGCTGCAATTCAATTATATAAATTCATTTCGGTTATTTCGTGCTCCTCAAAAAATCTTTCCACGATCACATAGCTAAATGGCATAACATGACCTTCGCTTTCTTTATGCAATAAGGAAGTATTTATCAGTAACCAGTAACTCACATTCTGGGTAGCCACTCTGCAACCCAACGCTTGCAGTGTTGCGGTATGAATTTGGTGGCTCAGTGAATCTTTGTATTGCAATTCAGAGGCACAAAGACTTGAACTCTATGCCAGCAAGATGAAGGAGAAGGTGACTTCGGTAAAGAAAACTCGAGCATGGACTCTGAACAGCCTTATCCGGGTTGCGTGGTTTAGGATAAATGGATGGATAAAAAGAAACTAGTCCATAAACAGCCTTTTCCAGTTTGGGAGGGGAAGTCGGAGGGAGGAGGCGGAATAGCCAAAGCGCACAGGTGCAGCGTAATTTGGAGGGAGATTGGAAGAGTTGTATGGGAGGGAATGGTATGGAGAGACCCTGAAGAGTCTACTATAATAACGCCGTACATAATGATTTTTAAAGCAAACATTTCATACAAGAGCGGGCATTAATATCGCGACGCTAACAAATGGATTATCAACTCATTTATTGCGAACGTTAGATGCCCTCCCCCTTATTCGGACGGCAAAAACTAACAAAAGGGCAAAAATTAATTAACTCGGAGATTCTCTTTATTGCTTAGGTCGGAACTCGCTCCGTTTTTTTATTTCTTTCCCCAGGCGAACGGAGAGAGAGAGATAGAAACTTTCCGGACGTCATCGCCGCAAAGGAACGTTTTATAAGCTTCGAGAAAGACTCCTTCTAGGCATTCTCTCATCTCTATCGGTTATACTAAACCCTATTCTCCACCAGTCACCCCATTCCCTTCATCCAGCAGAGAGAGAGATACACCTGCTCGCATACAAACGAAGTATATGCATAACAGCATTTATTTATTTAAAAATTTCCTAATGTGTACTAATAAGAGGTAAAATATTCAACTTCAACAAGGCGATGCATGATGGTGACAATTATAATTCGACATTGATAACATACGTGCGCGAATGCTTTTCGAAGTTAGAATACGTAAATTCAAGTCGAAATAACAAGGAACAAATTGCACAAGTTAGAATAAGGAGTAATATCGATTTTTAACAGTGACTGAGAAGAAAGAGAATGCCATTTGGAAAACTTAAATGGAAGAAATGCTACTGTTTTAGTAAAAATTCACTTCATGATAAATGAAGAAGATGAATTTAATCAACGTCTGTTCGAGTTATTCACATTCTTATCCGGAAGAGTTCCAAAGGCAACCGAACGACCATTGAACGAAGATAGTCGGGTTGCGTAACATCAATGCAGTCGCAAACATAAATAGCACCTTTAAGTAACAAGCGAATGTAAAATATCTAGTCAAGCTACTGAGCCGTTTCACTAGTAATCATTAATCACCAAAATAGCATGAATAAATTTAAAAAATGAACTTTACGATTTATTGCGTGTTCCCAAATTAGCCCAATGAAGCCACAAGTAAGGTTATAGGTGGACTTCTTCAAAGGTAGAATCAATGTTGCGTTGATGATAATGGATTTGGATGGATTTAATCCCAGATGGTATCAATATTAAAAGATGAATAAGACTTTTGGGTAGCACCTCGTACTATCAATGTAGCAGCCATAAGATAAAAAGTAAATTGAACTTTCCAACTGCGAGTGCGTTGAGAGATCCAAACGTATAAGTTCAGAGAGAATACATTTGCATAGGTAAATACGTAACGCAGTTCCACGGCGTGATATAACCGAAGGAAATTCTTAAAAGCCTACACGGAGTGAATGGAAATATTTCTTACTCGAGATTACTATACGCACTAAGAGGAGCAATCCATCTCCGAATTACGATCGGTCAACTGGGATCTTGAAATGGCGGCGAGGGGAGGAGGAGGCAACGAAGAAGATGGCGTGGGAATAGGATACAGTGGATTTGAGAAGGGAGAAAGAGCGGTAATGGGAGAGAGAGGGAGGGAGGGGGGGGGAGAGGAAGGGAAACTTGGCAGATTGGACAATGGAGACGGAGAGAGAACGACTGAGGTTGCAGAGGGAAGGAGAGAGGAATGGCAAGGAGTCGAGGAGGTGGAGGAGGATGGGCGAAGATGATAGGACGGGCAGGAGTGGGCGAATATAACGCGCGTGCCGTGAATGCAAGGATATGTGGATCTAAACGACGCCTCTTTAAGCACCCTTTCCTCCTTTCCCCAACACGATTTATTCTCAAACTCACGCGCAAGCAAGCAAGCCTTCTTCAAAGCGCAATTTCGACATGGCGTTTCGGCGCTTCGCGCTCGGACATAAAGGTAGAATTCGCGGATTGGAATTGCTGCGTATGTTTTGTAAATATTGTCGACAGTCGTGTGTGGTTAATCGCAATTCAGTCCCGCTCGTGTGGATTTGGAAAAGCTCAATCCGTCGTTCTCATTATATTCTCAGTGCATTGCTAGGGTTTAATTGAAAACACTTGGCATGAGATAAAAACTGCCCTCGTGATTTTTCATTATTCAAATATTTGTCGAGTTAATGTATTCCATTGGAGAAAGCTTTGCAGTCTTGAGAACTTCACACGAATGATGATGCTAAATTTATTATTCACATTTCGGATTTAGCAGAAAATTATAAGCCGTTTTATTCGTGTAAAAAATAAAATAAAACTAGGACGAGGAAATACCAGTGTGTTTCAGGTCATTCGAATAAAAAAAATGTCATTCTAAAAAACTTATTTTACCGCATAAATTCTTTTTCCAGAATCTCACTGTGTATTTATTGTAATTTATAGCTACAAATCGAAATATTCAATATGATTATAGATGCATTACGATTGACAATCACGCTTGAAAGAATCAAATACAACTTTTAATTTTAGGTAAAATTTCTCCTGAATCTAACACAAACTAAACGCTAAAGTCGATTTTTTGTTTTCTGTGTAGTTCCTCGCCATTCTCTTCCTCTTCCAACCTCCCTAGGCGCTAATTACTTTCCCCCGTCCAAAAGGAAAATCACAAAAAACGCTAAACCATTTAGTTACGACCCCATGATGTTCCCTTTAATTCAACGTCACGCTCTAAAGTCGATGGAAACAAAACACTCGAAAACGAGAAAATCCTCTCTAGAGAAGACAAGTAATAAAGTATTTATTTTCTCTCGAAAAATAAATAAACGGCAGCAATAACAACGACAATTAAATTCTAAATGAGAATCCTCGACATTCCTTTTGGCAACAAAAAGCCCTCTCTCGTTTAATCACCCTCCAACCTCTTTTTGGTTGCTGCTGTCTCTTTCTCTCTCTCCCTTTCTCTCTCTTTCACTCTCTCTCTTTCTCACTCTGTCTCCCTCGCTAAGATTTCCTCTCATTATATTCCCCGTGTTGATTCAATCTCCGGAGATCACTTCACTCCCAAAGAGAGAAGCAAAAGGGATTTCAAGGATATGGAACGGAGAGGGAGATAGAGGGAGGGAGGAAGGAGAGAGAGGAAGGGAAGGGAAGGGAAGAGGGAATGTAGAGGTTGGAAAGGTTTAGCGCGGCAACAGGAGAGAAGGGTAAAAAGGGGGAGAGAATGCGAAACGGAAGGAGGCAGGTCCGAGGGGAATAGGCGAATGGATGGGAGGCGGGAGGTATAGGATAGAGAGAGAAATGGGTGGATTATGGGAAGGGTTAGGATTTAAAGCAGAGAGGGGGAGGAGGAGATCGAAATACCGGAGGGAGAAGCGAAAGAGATGTATTAGATGGGATGAGGGGGGAGAATGCGTGGGAGGGGCGGGGGAGGGAGGTCGGAGGTGAAGCGTATCGGGAGAGTACAGGAAGAGTGACAGTGGGAGGCGGGGGAGAGGAGGGTTTTAGGAGAGGAGCGAGCTAAGGAGGGTTGCCCGGAACCAGGAAAGTAATCAGTCGTGGAAGAAGACCTCCGACCACCAACGCCATCGCCGTCAACGAAGATTGTGAGGAGGACGGGAAATGGAGGGAGGAAAAGGGGAGGGGGAAGGGAGAGGTCTCTGGAGGTAAAGGGGAACTGTATGCGCTGCCATCAGATCGACCAAGGTATGTGTTTTTTGGCTGCAGTTTTCTGGTAATTAAGGGTCTGCTAAACCTCTTACCTCATTCTCTTCCTCTTCCTTCTCCAAATACTTCATGAACTTATTTACCACCGCGTAAGAATGTTATGGTCTTGTACAAGTTTATTAATCTTTCGGGCCGTTGGAATCGATTCAATCAAAGACCTCGAATAAGTGGATCTCGTGAGGATGCTTATCGTTTCTGAGGGTTTTATTTCATGAGCCAGAAAGAAATATTCGTTTAACTCTTCTCGTGCGATCAACGCGTTTGATTTCAACAGTACTGTTTTATGTTCTAAAGAAATCTGAAAAGGATAAAAGTTACTTTAACGTTAATATGCAAATAAATAAATAAAAATTTTTAAAACAATTTCACGAAATATAAAAAAAGCTATTCACAATCTTTGCACTGCAACATCAGCCAACAAAGCGAGCACTCCCTAAACAGTTTCCTGTTTTCGAAAGATGTACCATCCGGGCTAAATTCTAAAATACAAAGGATTGTGCGCTCACATTTATGCTGTCTCACAATTCGACTAATTAACAGTTTTCACCAAAAGCTGAATAATTGCGATTAAAAAGCCTAATGTAAATATTCTTTTCGCTAAAACTAACAGGCTTCAGAATTGTCTTCAAATGAATTTATTTAAATTCGGAGGAAAACAATAACATTAGGGAGGTTGATTATCAGCAAATACACCATTCGACTTGACCATTATTTAGCGTGGATATATTACTAAACATTACATTCTATTCGTCTTTTCTGAAGATAAACGAAAAAATAAATCACTTTTTAAAAAAACAGCCCTTCAAGCGCTTCCAAATAAACCAAGCCCGTACATTCGGCGATTTATTGGAAATTCATTCGGCAGATGGATCTCCGTTTAATCTTTCAATCTGCCCTAAGGATCGATAAATTTTTGGACGAGCGTTGCCATATTTCACAGTGGTTATTCTCCCGTTACATGTCCCACGGGGGAGAATATCTCCCACTCGAGTTAACTTAAATCTCTACTCGGCCATTAAGCGGGAATCACATCTCCCAATACTTGATTAAAATCGAGCCGAACATCCGAGAGAGGGACCCGAAAACCCCAAGTTTGGTGTGCTTTCTCCCTTTCTGTCAAAGGCATGGAAAGGTAGTGGCTGGGTTGTTTGCACAATGGAAGGACGGGGTAAGAGGCTGAGATCGGAGGAGGCAGCGATCACGACACCGAGTGACTGCAAGATAAGCCAAAAGGCTGTCTCACTCCCTCTGCGTCTCTATAAGCCACACTCTCACTTCCTCCCTCTCTAAACTTATGTCTGTATCACTTTCTCCCTCTCTCTCTTCTTCCCATCTCTATTTCCCTTTCTACCGCTCTTCAGATCTCTTTCCTTTCTCTCTCTCTCTCTCGCGTCCTCTTCCTCTCTCTCGCTGACCTCTTCCCTTTCCATTTCATCCTCTTTCTCCCTATCTCTGCGAAATAAACGTCTATTTTTGTCCCTCTCATTGGCGATCGCTCGATTCGTATTCGATATTTTAAGTTGTTTTTTTTGCCAACGCTTCCGATTTGTGATGCGTTGCTTGCACGTCGATAAGAAATGGGTTACAATTTCGGCGGTGTTTTAAATTTATGGTCTACTACCATCCGTTTTTCGGTGGAGACGTCCCATCTGTTCACATTCGCGAGGGTATGGTGAATCACGGACTATGAGATACAAGTTGTATTTGGTTTCGCTTTACTCCAAATCATGGCGATCCTGTGACTTTTTCATAATCGTAATTTCGCAGAACTTGAGATAAATTCTGCTTAATTTGTGAGATGAAAGATGCGAGCACCTTTATTGCTCAATGATATTGATAACTATTTACCCCAAAAAAGTTACGTTTGATTACCAAAAAAATTATAGTGGGTCAGTAAAATATTTCACTTCGCTTCATGAAATTTTCTCATTTCGAAACATTGGTTTCTAATCTACCGGCAAATTTATTATCAATCGGCAGTCATATTACTTAATAAGGAAAGGGGAATAATAATATCCTCTTGAACCATTCCCAATATAAAATAATTTCCTCCAATCTCAATTTTATCAACTGCACTTTTTATTATAAAATTATTGCTGTTTCTTCTAGATCAGTGGTGTCCAACAGAATTTTCAGATTCGCCTCACTTGTGGTAAATGGATCAGCCTTTTTGCCACATCATTATAAATAGCTGCTTTATACATATACATAATATAGGATATATATATATATATTTGTTCGTGTGTTTTACGTGTCTCTTCGACGCCCCTAGCAGCCTGCCAACTTGGTCCCCAACTTGGTAAGTGTCCGCTGGGCTTCCCTCAACACCTTGTTGCCACCCTAATCACTACCTTTTATTTTCCTTAAGTTTATATATATATATATATATATATATATATATATATCATATAAAACCTAAGGTACTTCTAGAAGTGCTACAGAGCTGAAATTTGGCATAAATATAGGGTAGTGTTTTGATCCCAAAGTCCAATTTTAAACACCCATAAGAAAAGCATTGAAAACTGTGCAGGGCTATATAAAATTTCTTTTTTAAATTATTTAAAATTAAGATACAAAGTTGATACATGCACCGTACTGTGGATGAAAGAGAGAGGTTTATTTATCTTGAAGACAAAATTCAAATCCATGCTGAATTTGCGTAAAAATTTGATTTTAATCATAAAATTATGAAATTTTTTTCGGTCTTCAACAATGAAAAATATGAACTATCATAGCAACAACTCCAATGCATTGAATTGATTTTTCATATTACAAGATCATTGATTTACTGCTTATACTGCATGATAATCCATTAGATTTCAGCCAACGACGTATGAATATGATTACGTGATAATTTTAAATTAATTTTTATCGAGATACGTACTAAAAGGCACGGATGATGAAACCTAACACAAAATATCCTAATTTTTACATACATTTTAGTGTAACATATAAGCTATTGTCTTAATGATGATTATAGTTATTGCTTAAAAAGGGCGATCTGAGCCATGAAACTTGAAATTGGAAAATTTGGACGCGAAGCCGATTGCCAGAGAATTTAGAAATTCCGGATGCCTTTATTTCGCAGAAAATGAAAACTATTATCTTATATAAGTGGGCTCTGTGTAGTTCAAATGCTGTCGCGTTGGTTTATTCATGAGTTTATATCTTGGTGTGCGGAGATTTCTGAACGCTTGCAGTATGTAAGCACCGACAACTCGTATCTATATAAATAGCTGATTCTTACATAAATTGGATATATATAGGATATAGGATAGGATATATCATATAAAACCTAAGGTACTTCCAGAAGGGCTGCAGAGCTGAAATTTGGTATGAATATAGGTCATTGGTTACAACCTCTGGAAAAAATCCGAAATTTCAGAGAGTTATATTTAAGGGGTGTTTTTGACCCCAATGTCCAATTTTAAAAACCCATATGAAAAGCGTTGAAAAATATAAAATTGCTTTTTTAAATTATTTAAAATTAAGATATAAAGTCGGGGCATGCACCATACTGTGGAATAAAGAATGAAGTTCATTTTTCTTGAAGACAAAATTCAAATTCATGCAGAATTTGCGTAAAAATTTGATTTTAATTATAAAATTATGAAATTTTTCTCGATCTTCAACAATGAAAAATATGAACTACTCTAATGCCTTTCAATGGGAATTGATTTTTCCATACTTTAAGGGCATTGACTTAATGCTTATTGTTAGACTGCATTATAATCTATTCGATTTCAGCCAACAACGTATACATATGATGACGTCATAATTTTAAATTAATTTATTTATCCGGATACGAACTAAAAGTCACGGATGATGTCGCCATAATCCCAGCACAAGAAATATCCTAATTTTTACATCCATTTAAGTGTGATATTAAGATTATTTTCTTAATGATGATTATAGCTATTGCTGAAACAGTGCGATCTAAGACATGGAACAGAAAATTTGAAAACTTGGACGCGAGCCGATTGCCAGAGAATTTAGAAATTACGGATAGATGCCTTAATTTCGCGGAAAATGTAAATTATTGTCTTATTTATATATTATTATGCCATTGATTTTAAACTACGACGTAAACTTATGATGACGTCATTATACTAACACACGAAATTTAGCGAAACGTGAAAAGTATTTTACTGAATAAATAAATAAATAATGCTGTTTCGTAGTTTTTAGAGAAATTTTAACTCTTTTCAATCATTAAATTTAATGGTGTCCTGCCTATTTTGCGATTTTTTTATCCAAATACGCGCTAAAGGCACGGATGATGATGCCATAATCTTAACACAAAATATCCTAATTTTTCCATAATTTTAGTGTATAGTGTATTGTCTTAATGATGATTATTCTTATTGCTCCTGCAGAGCGATCTGAGTCACAAAACTTGATATACGAAAACTTGGACACGAGGCGATTGCCAGAGAATTTGTAAATTGCGGATAGTTGACTTAATATCGCGAAAAATTATAAATATTCTACTAATATTCATGAAATTTATTGTCCAATACATACAGGCTCCACATGGCTGAAGTACTGTTGCCCTGGAGATCACGTTGGTTTATTTACGAGTTTAGATCTTGGTGTTTAGTTATCTTTTAAGCGGTTTCAGTATGCGACTACTCGTAATACAAAATATAAATATTATAAGTAGGACTTAATTTAAATAAAAAATTACAGTCATACACAATAATGATTAAAATTATTTATTAGTCGAATTAATCATTAAATTCAAACACTAATTTTCTATGTGATACTTGACAGTTTATTTGTCCAAGTAGCGCACTCAAATATGGCATAAATTCCATTATAAGTAGCAGCGGCAGCCCAGGGTGATAAGGTGCGAATCATTATTGTGTATCACTGTAACCTTGTTTTTGTGTAAAGCCCTATTTATAAAAAATAACATTTTGTATTATGTTGCGAAAAGGGCGTTGTATGTAAAGTTTACACAATCATATATAAACTAATTTAGTTTTATGTGATTTAATAAACTAATAAAAAATAGTAGACATTAGACTGAGTATCAATTCGCCACATATCAATGGATGATTCGCCACAAGGGACACCACTTTTCTAGATCGAACTATGAAATTCTTTTAAGCTATTTGACCATCGGTCTCATCCCTTATTTCAACTATTCAAACTGCTTCAAAATTTTTGGCTAACGTTTCGCAATTGTGGACCAAAAAGCTTAATGAGATTTCTCACTGTTTGGTCTCCAGATTTTAATAATATCTTAATGATACCCTTCTCTGAGGTCATTCAGCTATTGCAGAAGTTAAAGGAGCAGATTCGAGCCCTATGTGGTACTAATCAATAATCTGTTGAAGTTTAAAGATCCTTTAATACCTTATGAAAAGAAAAAAATCCACGCCACCTGAGGACTTTGTAATGAAAAATATAATCCACTCATTTATGCACACTCAAAGCAGACAATTTTTAAAGGATCTTTAAACTTCTGTTGATCCTCAGAAAATGTTCTATTATGCAGGGTGTATAATTTAAAACGCAACCCAAATTTCAATATTGTTTACAAGCGCAGATATTGCATCGAAGATGCACGTTGAGATGACCTTGACTATCTTATAGCTGGCGTCCTCAGTAGCTGAATAGCGTTGGAGGTGCAAACATGGTTATTACCCAAAGAGAACATGTGTTCATTGTTGAGCATTATTTTTCTTTGAAATCTTTTACTGTAGTTCGTGAGGCATTCAGGAATGCATATCCAGCAAAGGAAGTACCAAACAAGACATGAATATACCATTTAATAAAAAAAATTCGTGAAACATGAACACGGTGAAAAGGGTTCAACCATGTCATCGAGAAGGAGGTGGACATTTTCAGCACCTTCTGTAAAGTGGATGACACTATTTATAACAAAATACAGTGCATATTTGATGAAACTTGTAATAAATGATACTTTCTACCTGTGGGTTGCGTTTTAAATGGTGCACCCTGTATTACCACAAACACTCTTGGAATATGCAATACGGAAAATTTTCCAATAAAGTTATCTGCGTCACTCGTTTTTTCCGTTTCCCATAAAATAATTATTCGTGGCGCAATGAATAAATGGATTCTTACTTAATTTTTTCAACTGCTTTTTGTTTTCCTTTGAAAATTTTTGACGTAAACTATAGGTGAGTTTTAAGGAATCAAACATTAATTGACGGGGAATTAGAGATTATTATTATTTTTATCTTTAGCTTATTTATTTACTTCTTCCTCTGTCGGGAAATTAATGTTTTACGGCAGTGTTAAATTAATTTTATTTGCAACGATTAGGTGAAATAATTTATATTAGAAAGTCCTAGTAGAAGTAAATTTATAATTTGAAGGGAATTGTTACCGGAACTATAATAAAAAATGTAAGTATATTTTAATTATTACGTAAGACACCGTGCATTCCTTCGTTCATTTCTAACGGACAATACTAGACATTTAGTTTGTAAGGTACAGTAAATGTTGGCAATAAAACTTTGATTTTATATTTAAGTCGATATTTTGAATTGCCGATCAGCTGTCTACATACTGAACTCGTTTAATGTTATTGTAACACGTCATTTTTGAGGGGCAAATACACTATCATATCAGTAATTGTTGAAATAAATTTGTTTCTAAGTAAATATCGTTATAAATCTATTTCGTCACAACAATAGTCTTATGTTGACTGGTGCAATATGTTATAGAAATCTACAATCTTCATGTAACTGTATCATTTCACTAAACTTTCGATAATTAAAAATTAAATTCAAATATAAGCTAGAAATTAGAAATCACTTGTACTTTTTAGCATCTTTTAAATTTGAACTAATAGACATTCGTACGCCGACTGATATAAAATAAATTTGAAACGTCATTTCTTTAAAAATTTAATTTCAAATTTATCGCTAGCCAAGGCAGCTATTAGCCTTCTTTAATTAGTTGATATTCATTAGCACTCTCACTCATCTCTGAAAAGATAGAACGCTCTAAGAATTTGAATTAAGGGAATGTTAAGCGTAAAATATCTTTCCCAAGACACGAAAAAATCTCACTTAATGGGATCGAGGGTATAGCTCTTCCGCTGCCATTGCACACTGCGGTTTCGATTGCATGTGACCTTGGCATTCCCATTAAATGAATCTCTCGGTGCACTCATCCCCACCTCAACTCCCCCCCTCCTCAACCTCCCCCTCGGCTCAACCCCCCCTCCCCGTCCAACCCCCTTCCCGTCCAACCCCCTCCCCTTCTCAACCTCCCCCCCGCCTCACCCTCCACCGCCTCAACCTCCCCCCCGCCTCACCCTCCACCGCCTCAACCCCCCCCCCGCCTCACCCTCCACCGCCTCAACGCCCCCCTCCCCTCCGCTCCCCAACTTTCAGCCGCACCCAATTCAAGTTCTCTCCACTCATTCGTTTTTTATATGTTCCAAAAGCCATTTATTACGTACAACTCTTGCAAATGAGAGCTTGCATCATTCCCTCCATCCAGCTTCCGAAGTCGCTTAAATATATGTATCTCGTACTATCATTTCCCTTTCGTTCTTCGACCACATTTCAAATCTTATCTCCATCTATGTACATATCTATATATTTCCGAAAGATTGTTTGTGCGCGTCATTATGCACGCCCAAACTATAAGACCTAGAACAACCAAATTTGGTGCGGTTCTTACTAACATCTTAACTTAGTGAATGGTTAATGTTTGGTCAACCGCGATTGGTCCAATATAGGGGATTTACATTTTTCCATAAGGTAACACGTAAATATCGATTGCTGGGCGGGTAGGCTTTTATTCTTTTGCAAATTTAAATGGCTTAATATGAAGGCAAAAACATGTATTGGGCTTAAAGAATCAACTTTATATTTTTAAAGACAATTCGAATCTAAGCCGATTTAGCGTAAAATTTTATTTTTAATCGCGAAAAGAGGAATTTTTAATTGGTTTGTAACAATGGAAAATTCTAAAGACCATGGAAACGACAGCAACGCTTTTAAATATGGACTGATCTTACATCTCCTACTTTACAGTTACAATGCCACTAAAAAGAGTGTACTTTTTAATCCAACACAATCAAAACTAAACAAGGAGACAAACATCTACAGCTGCAGAAAATGAGGAAAAGACACAAAATCGACGCGAAGCAAATAGAATAAGAATGGGCAATTCTCGAGTTCTTGAATCTCCACAGCGCAAGACTCGCACAACAATGTGAAAGAACGGTTTAAAGCGTAACCCCGAGCAACGCCGGGAAATTTTGCTAGTTTTCTTCTATTCTTCTCTCCTTTCGCTCTCTTCTCCGTATATCTTTCCTTCCTCCATTTCCCTTTTCTTCCCTTTCTCTTTTATTCTATCTTTACCCTACCTTCTTTCTCTTCTCATCACTTTCTAAGGGTTAATATTAAACATATAGCCTTGACATAGCACAGACGAAGACGTTTGCTTATCTATCTATCGCTCTCTTCTCTTTCACAACTTCTATTTTATTTCTCCGTCTTTCTTTTCTGCTTTCCCTCCGGCTGTCCCATTTCTCCTCTGCTTCTATCTCTCCACTGCCCCCTGCCTTTCTCTTATTTTTCTTCCTTTATATCTTTCGCTCATCATCTCCGTCTTGCACTCTTTTCCTTCCTTTAAATTCTCTCTTCTTCCTCATTTTCTCTTTTCTCGTCTCGCTTTATTTTTTTCTCTTTTCGTCTATTCTTTATCTTCTTTTTTTTTCTCCCCTCCATAATACTGTTATCCTCTTTTTATCGCTATTTTCTCTCTCTCTCATTTCACCGTGTAAATTTTCCCTTAATTGTTTGCTTCCTCTTCGACATTCATTCCGCATCTCTCTCTTCTCGGCTTAAACCTTAATGCTTCTTTTTCTCATTTCTCCCTTCCTTAAAACATCTCATCTCCTCACCTGTCTTATTCTATCCTCTCTTCTATCGCGCCTCGCTTTTTTCCTTCGCCGACCCCCTCTACTTCTCTCACTTTCTTTTTCTCCCCTTCTCACACCCACACATCTCCAGCATTCCTCCTTTCTCATCCGATAGTCTCCTTCCGTTCCCAATAAGAAGCGCAAACATTTCCCAATTCGGCGAGGATTCCTTCCATGATTGAATCTTCGCCTTCCTCTCCCCATCCTCCTCCTTTCCTTTCCCATTCCTCGGAAAATCGAGCAACACGTGATCGCGAAGGAGTCCTCCCACTCAAGGAGCATCCTCTCTCCCTCCCCCACCATCTCACGCTCCCCCTTAAACCGCACCTCCCACCGCCCGGTGTGCACACACCCACGCCCCTCCTTTCCATCTCCCCGTGGTTGTTCCGCATGATGGTTACTCGTGGACTGTGAACATGCCGAAAAGTAGGACCCTTTTCGGAGTAAGGTGGATTGGGTTGGGAGTGTCGAAGCAAATGACATCAGCCAATTGGGTGCGAGGAACCAGGATGAGAGGAGAGGGACGCGAGAGTCGGTTTCAAGGGATGGGAACAGAGAGAGAGAGAGAGAGATTCAAAGGGTACGAAAAAGACGGAGGATATTCTCCCGTTAGCTCATGAGCCAAAACTTTGCCGTTTTGGAGAATACGCAGAGAGAGGCGGAAATAGAGCAAGCTACTGATATAAAAAAGGTGCTGCGATGTTTTCATCTCGATGAGGAGTATTCTAGAGCGAATTTAAAGAAGACAAAGCTGAAGTTCTCTTCGATATGCTAAAAACCATGTGCGCGTGTGTTCACCTCGCTGCCTTGAAGCAGAAGTTTCAGATACAAGACCGATTTCACTAAGGGAAGCTACCGAGAAGCAAGAACGCGTTTTCACTTTCAGCTAGACTAAAAGGGCATAAATAGAAGCCATTTTCATTCCAAAGCAAGCCAATACAGTTTTAACACTTTGAGCCATGGTGATTCAGTAAGAAAACATCAAAGTTTTTGATAACTGAAGCACTGGTTTACGGAGAAGCCACCTCCCTTGCTTTGTTTTGTAAAAGTACAGTAGTTTTTTTTTTAATTCGCTCAATTCAATGTTATTCCGTCACAAAAAATTACATAATGCAAAATAGAAATAAAAATCATTCACCAAAACTGATTTGTGGAACAAAAGGGTTATATAATTCAACAAATACACATTAAATCTTCCATCGCGAAATATATCGCGGACGATATCCATATTTAAAAAAACCGGTCATGTAAGCGTCACGCTTCGGAGAACAGGAACAATTCCCTTCCCAGAAACATCTCAGGCGAGGCAGATCCATCGTCGAGGGAGGATCGAAAGAAAACGGAACAAGCCTGGTATGAGGGGCTGGGAGTCGCCCTCCGGAAAAGGGGCGGGGTGGGCAAAGATAGGAGAAATCGCTATAATATGCGCCGTTACGAAACGGTGCAACTCGATGAAACAACGGAACGCGAAATGAAGAGGGGGGAAGCCAAAAGCGAACTCAGGGAACCGAGGCGTCTCCAGTGCGCTAACGGAGGAGAAAGCTTCCGTTTATGCCTACGTCGGCTTATTCTCGCCAAATATCACTCCATTTGGAAGGCATGGACCTGTACCTCGGAATCTGCTGCCTTTATACTTTCGGCACCTTCTCCGCTCGTGATCGATCCTATCTACTCTCACATCCACCCGTCCCCGTCATTTTGAAAGAAATTGCTCGAAAACCTCATTTCTACGTTTTTGGAGTGTCGCAATCCGGGGAAAATAATGAAATTAACGCCGAGGAAGATCCTGCAGTATATATAGACGAAGAGCTTTGATCACAGATGAAATTTACTACTTAGATTAACAAAAAATCTTTCTTTGGTACTTGATGTGTGAATTTAATCTTTAATTTATTTTAAAAACATCAAAGTTTCTCAAATGATTGAAATTTTACATCTATCTCCGCCTCCTTCCACGTATTCTTTCTTTCTTTCTTGCTCTCCCTCCTCTTCCTTTCCCCATTTTCCACGTATTTTAACCTTTGCTTTCCCTCACACAGTTCCCATTATTTCCAATGAATACCACTCCTCCCTTTCCTTCCCTTTTATCTATCTATCACTTTAAACAGACTATCAGCCCCTCTCTATCTCTCTCTCTTTTCCAATGTGTCTGCGCATTTTATGTCTCTCTCTCTACTCTAAATCTATCTTGCCCTCCCGTCCATTCTCTCCCTTTCCTCGCGGCACGTATTCACCTGTTGCCGGCAATCATCTTCTCGCCTTCTGCCCCATTTCTTTTCCGCGACACCTCCCTTTTCCCTCTTCCTCAACCTCTTTTAGGGCGAACGTGTCCTTATCCCTTTTTCCCGATCGACACGCAATCACGGCGATCATATCCTTCGATTCAGCTTTTTCTCACGGCACCACCTCAAATATTGGCACCACCCTCCCTACACCCTACACCACCCATCCCTCTTTACACCTTCTTTCTCCCTCTTCCTTCTACCACCTCGTGCGATTCTGGCAAGCGCTTGCGAACGAAAAGGGAATCCTTAAAAAAAATAACCAGTGGTTGAGTTCGTTCGTCAAATGGAGTTCACGCATTCGGTATTCAATCATAGCGTCTCCACGAGGAAAAAGTGTAACCCGCCGTGGGAAACGCGACAATGAATTATGTTTGTGAGTCCAAAAAAAAGTAATATTCGGTCATTTCCTTCCCACGATATTTGTTTTTCTATTTTATCGAACGAATTTTATCTTACAGCCAGAATCGAATAAATGAAAACGACATTTTACTCTAAGATATTTCATCTTGCATGTCGAAATGCAATACAGTATCTTTATGAAATTTTCTTCATACAGTAAAGTTCGGTATCGTTGATTTAGAGGGAGAACAAGGGCACTTGGAGAATAAGTGCATATTTATTGGACCTCCATGGAAATAAAATATGTAACACAAAATATAAGCATTGGTTCTCGAGATTAGGTTTTTTGTCTTTGACAGAATTAAACGCATTGCACTATTAATGAAAAGAAATAAAAACTTTTTGAAATGCACTTCCTTCAACAATTTCTACGTAGGGCATATATCTTCTGTTTGAATTATTCGCATCTGAATGTCTTTGTCTCGTAAAATTATCAAAGTATGCCCAAATAATATGCCTGGATTGAGTATCGAAATGGATTGACGTTCACGTTCATTCCTTCGTCGTAAATTATCCATTTCTTATCACTTACAAAATCTGTGTGCATATATAAGAAAAATAAACGTATTTAAGTGTATTGTGATCGACGTCTTGAGCACCACTGGTTTATATTATTTTTTTTTTGCCCTAAAGTCTTACATACCAAATTTCATGTACATCCCCAGTAGTTTCGAAGATGAAACATAAAGACGGAGGGGCGTTCTGTTACTATAACTTCGCTGGTAAAGAACGCCTAATAAAGACAAGTTTTTAGAATTACCATATTAACTCGCGTAATTACCCCTACATTTCGCATGATTTCTTTACACTACAACAACGGTGGGACAAATACGCGGTTTTTCCATTTCGTATGAAAATGGCCAAATCAGAAAAAATAATCTATTATTTCCTCCTCATAATTCAGGTGGGGAAATTACGCGATTAAATACAGTATATGTTAAATGAGATAGTGAGAAAACCGCTTATAGCTCAAAAAAGTTTAATTATTTTTCGACCAAACTTCCAGGAGTTACTTGGCAGCCATACCCTTAAATTTTAAACCGCTCGCCGTCTATGTTGAAGTCACAAGTTTGATTCCCGGAGAGCTTTTCCTCTACATTTGAAAAACATAGGAAGAGCTAAAACTTAGCATGTAAGCCTTTTTTCGTTACATTTTTAAAATTTACTTATAATCATCCTATAAAATCGGAACGCTTAAAATAATGAACATTTTTTCCTACCGTTGATTTTCGAATGCACGTCGAATCGATTCGCAAATTCGTTTTTAACGACAAAATTTCACGTTTTTTTTAGGGGAAATCGTTTGTCTTCCTCATTGCTGGAGTTTTCGCGAAATTACGTTTTCCTAATAGGACTGGCATATAGTAATTATTCTTAAGCTTATCTAAACGACTATATAGATTTATAAAAGGAGGGAGGGGATGTGGATAAGGAGATAGAGTGGAAAGGAGGGATAGAATTAGAAAATGATGGTAGTAAAAGAGGGAGGGCTGTGGATTGGGAGAGGAGGGAAGGGAAAAGGAGAAGGGGGTGGGAGAAAAGGCAGAGAGAGGGGGAGGGAGGGAGAGGGAATAACAGGGGTAGGGAGAGATAGTGAGGGGGAGAGAGAGGAAGAGAGAGATGGGAGGGAGAGAGCGTTACACTACAAGATACTAATTAATGAAGTAGTTGAAAAGGTGTTTATTATATTTAGATGGCATATGAACATGAGAAAGAAGCCATTTTGAGATAAACTGATTCACCTAATTTTTTATGAATAAAATCTCATCATTATTTTGACGAGAAATAAACTAGTGACATAATAATGTTTAGCTTCCGTGAATGAGTCATGCAATGACACACCATTACAACACCGATTAAAACGTTCTAAATTACAAGGTAACACAAAAAAATGTACCTTTGGTTTCATTTATAGGATAAAGCGATGATTTGGAATATGATATGTTATCTACAAGCCAACAATATCACAGAAAATTTCCTTATTTACTGTTATCTAAAAATTCCTAAACTATAAAAATATTTTTTATCCGAAATTACTCAATAATTCCGTCTGCCTTTCTGCAACCCAGAATCACAGTTCAAGATTAACAAATCGCTTAAAATGTATGATTTAAAAAAATTCCAATTATTATTGAAGCTAACACAATTATTATGCTACAGATGGACATTTGGTATTGATAGACAAGGCTGAATGGTTTGGCTGAAGCTTTTGCTTAAATTTCCCCTTCATGCTGCGAAGGAGAACATCGTTAGATCACATTCATGGCAAACCTTATCAACAGTTGCAGGACGTTCCGTCGCAGGTTTCAATTTAAAGGGCACCCGCCGATTTTTGATGAACCAATCACGTTCGATTCAGAAGTAACGGAATATTCAGAGAGATTGAGATTCAATTCGAGCTCGAATGAAATATAGGCAGATGTTATATTCGTCAACGTCATTTCTCATGAATAAAACTATTTAAAATTGCAACGAGCTAGTACTTTTCCATCTAGCTGTATATAAACTTACTCGCTTTAAAAGATTTCACTTGAAGTAAGTTTAAAAGGTCATGTAAAATAAAGTAGAATAACACTTTATGATGCAGGCAGTAGTTTCCTTCAGGCACTGATAAAAATCACAGATTCTCAAGTATTATATTGTAAACACATATTTTTTTAATGTGGGAGTTAGACTGACGTTGTTTTTGAGCAGGGTTGGACAACCTTATATGGCGAGCCGCATAGGTAATTGTGAAGTCTTCGGCGGGGCGTATTGAAAGTTGCAAATGCTTTGGTGGGCAGGATTAGAGTTTAAATCAGAAGTTTACTAGAGATTTTGAGGGGTAATATGCGTGAAAATCAAGTCTACATAAGGATTTTAGGATGAAAAACCTTTTATTGTCATAATTTTACCAAACAACACGAATTTATGTGTTAAATTTTACGAACCGCTTTTTCATAATAGCTTCGCGGGTCGCATAAATGCTCTCAGGGGCCGAGGTTAACTTGAAAATAATCATAAGACAAAACGGAAGGCGATTTCCTTCTAATTTTGCCAGGTATCAAACGACTGAGTTTCACCGACATACTGTTACAATAAGGAAAAACAAGATATGATAAATTTGAAACCTTCGCGAAAATATTGATCGATTCCAATGGCGAACGCGTGTATTAAGCATTTAAATTTATTGGAGACTTGAAACAATATATTCCATAATATTGACATAATAATGTTTAATAATGGATACAGTACATCAGGTTTTAGGGAATAAAAACCTAGAAACGAGAAAAATCATCGAATT